>OX392469.1:14548923-16043187 GCA_947623365.1 Achlya flavicornis | reverse complement strand
AAGGCCAGCGGTGCTACTGCCTGCGCCGAAGGCCTCAAGCGGCGCAAATATAGTAACCTCGATAGCAGTTATATATTTGAGCCGTTTGGGGTAGAGACGTTGGGTCCATGGGGGCCTGCTGCTCATCGTATTTACCGCGGTATTTATAAGCGCCTCATCGAGGCGTCGCGTGACCAGAGGGTTGGCGAGGCGAATACCTCGCTCAACGTATAAGTATAGCTATACAGAGAGGTAATGCCGCCAGCATTCTGGGCACGCTACCACTTGGCAGCGACCTTGATAGGCTAGCCTATTTATAATTTTTTTTAGTTCTTGAGTTTTACTTATTAGTATTTTATTATTTAGTTTAAGTCAGTATAATTTAGTTTTGTTTTAATGTATTATCCACAAAATAAAATAAAACTGGTAAATCTATTGATTAACATATTCGAATAATACAATCTGTAACCTATACGTCATAAGGTCACGGGTACAGTTATTTCCGTACGAGGTCAACATTCGCGTCGATTGGCAACAAAAACTAATCTCTCATCAACAGATCAAAAGTGGCCAGGTGTCAAAACATCGATTGATCGATATCGTTATCGATAAACCGGTCTCTATCGAGTGGCTGTGTCTGCAGCAAAGTTTTACTCGCTCAATTTTTCTGATCTAGTAAAGTGAGGTGAAAGTATTTGCCATAATTTTTTGTCATGTTTTAATATACCGCAACGATTAATTTATTTTTTTGTTTTCTAGTCTATTTGGAACACGTTTGATTTATTGTTCCGTGTATATAAATTAAGCGTTTAGCGTTAATCACCTTTATTATTGTAGACCAATAAAATGTTAAAAAGATTAACCGTTTTCTTAACACCGTAAACTATAATGGATTTTTCTAGAGCAGTGAATCTACAGTGTAAAAGTCATAATCACAGCCATTTACTTATTCAATATGTAAAGCTACAGGAATTACTGTACTTCAGGGTGTCCATTGTTTCAGTATACGTCAATATCGGAAAGCGATGTAGACCATTTACAGATGAGATACGAAGATCTTCTTGGTCAAATACGAACAAATGCTGTAGGTCTAGTAGACGCCTTTGATTTCCGTGACGAGGTTCGTATAGTATTTTTACCTACAATTTATTGTTTTTTTTTCATTAAAGGGTATGCAAGCGAAGGGAATAACGGATAAGATCTTTTGATATACCAAAATTTTTTTTTTCAAAAATTTTGATATTTGACATTTTGAAATTTCAGATTCTGAGCTCGACGCTGGGTGCGTACGACGGGCGCGTGTACGAGCGGCTGATGGAGGAGGCGATGAAGAGTCCCCTCAACGCGGAGCCCGTCAACCAGAGCTTCCACAACTACCTCAAGCCGTTCATGCAAGGGAAACTGTGATAAACTTTGTTGAATTCAAATATTTGCTATCAAATCAATAAATACCACATGAAATTACACAATAAAGTACACAAAATACTTGACTTAATACATTTTTTTCTGACATCGAAATTAATTCATAAAGATGTTTTGAGTATAGGTACTGCAACAGTAATAGTTAGTATCCTTTGTCTGAGCATCACAGTTCACATGCAGCATGTGGGTCAACTACACGCAGAAAAGCTAAAGCGCCCTCAATGCGTTCAGGGTGGTGTTGGGGGCAATTATTCGTACACCGATTGTTTCCACGCGAGTATGGGCAAGAGGTGTGCGTCTTTTGTTCACTGCAGAAGATAGACCGGGAGATACTGGCACAAATTTCCCGGTCATTTGTACCAGTATGGCGGGATCGTAATTAGACCCCTGAAGGATTTCAGGGGTCTAATTACGTAATGACGAAAAGGAAAATGATGGTAATAGCGCTGGTACCGGCGGCCCAATCACGTGGGCGTTAATCGAACGTGTCGGATAAATTACGAGTCTGTTTTTAGTGGCATAATAGTATATGTACGCTGAAAAAATTACGGTGATAAATACGGTATTTTGGACGTGAAGATATGCCGTAGCTTCCCGAACGCTGCCCAGCCGAGTTGGATTCTTCGATTGACCTCTTTGTCGAAGTTGGACCTACCTAATTGGACAATTTGTCCTAGGTAAACATACTCGTCTACAACTTCGAGAACAGTGCTCCCAACAATCCAATCAATCAGAAATCAAATCAAACAATCATTATTTAACTTCATTGAAAAGAACTCTAGGATAATGATGAATGATGTCATATCCTTGATTATCCCCGATAATGATTTAAGCTATTGTAATTGATGAATTGATAAGTTTAACAAACTAATCATTCTTCATCCAAGTACCTAATGCTTCATTATTTTTTGAGGTATGCAGGTAAGGGAATGAAAAAAATATTAAATAAGTTATATGACACACGTTTATTTCATGAACACAATAATTATAATTTTACATCATATCTTTTTGAAACGACACAATAAATTAGAATAAATAAAAGCAATCGCGCTTCGCAAAAACACCAAGACAAGTTTTCGTTATCGGAAGTCGTCGTGATGTAGTTGCTCTATAAACAAAACCTGTTGTCTATGCGCTTTGGGCATTGGCCTGTGCGGTGCCATAACCTGACGATTTGGCGGCTGAGTTGGCCACTTTGTAGGCGGCTGTCAGACCATGAGACTGGGCAGTTGAAGTCGCAGAGCCTGAGCCGTTAGTGCGCGCGTCAGCAATGGTTTTCGATCCACCGAAACCAGATCCTTGAGTGTTTGCCGAAGATTTGGCCGATCCGTAACCATGGCCAGTGTTGACGGAAGATAAGGCGGACCTATATCCGTTGAGGTTGGCATCAGAATTTGCATTGGCATATCCATAGCCGTTGGTGTTGGCTGCGGACTTGGCAGCACCACCGATACCGTTGGTGTTGGCCTGAGCCTGAGCTGTTGCAGCTGGGTTGTCGTAAAAGGTGCCGAAACGCCAGTGGATACCTCTCTGGTTGGCAGCATTAGCTGTGTTAGCAGAAGCGACAGCATTTCCATTATGGCCGTTTACGTTGGCATTGGAAGATGCTGATCCAAAACCTGATCCATAGCTGGGGCCTTGAGTCTTAGCAGCAATTATGGTGGGCTCTAGGATCTCGTTTGTTTCAACAGCTGGGCCAAAATTGTTTGATTGGGCAGAAGAGGAAGCCAATCCATAGCCTTGCGACTGCGCATTAGTTGCCGCTGAGTTATATCCGTTCTTGGCGTTTGCGGAGCCGAACCCAGAACCATAAGTGTTGGCTTTAGATGAAGTCACTCCATAATTGCCGACACCTCCGTTTGTCTGAGCGGAAGATTGAGCTTGACCGACACCGTTGCTATTGGCTAAAGCTTCAGATGATTCAGTCAGACCATTGCTGACGGCAGATGATTGAGCTGACAACTGTCCCACGGGGCTCTCATAGCTGACTTGAGCGGGTGTTTCGAAATTTTGTTCATAAGTGATCACAGTCGCTGGGGCAGGGACGGTGTAGTAAGCACCATTTTGGGCCTGAGCGATAGCTTTAGCTGAGTCGTATGTAGCAGGGGTATCATAGACTATAGCTTGAGCGGAGCCTTGTCCGGGGTAGGTGTTCGCGAATCCGTCGTTCCGAGTGTATTGGTTGCCGTTGTTGTAGGTGTTGCCGAACGCCTGCACACCGCCAGGGCTGATATTGGCTGAGGCCCGGCTGGCACCGAGGCCGTGGTTGGTGGCTTGTCCGAGAGCGTAGCTTCGTGCATCACGGTATAGAACACCTACCGAAAGATAAATAGCCATGTTATTTCTATTGTTTTCTCTTTGTTTTAGTTCATGTTGAGTGAAATAGTGCTACGAAGTGCATGTAATAATGAAATAATTTATTGTCATGCAAATTAGTCTTTCAATAAATTTATTTTTATGAAGGGTTATAATATTGTTAAAATTATTGTAAAATTTCCTTCCAACAGCTAAGTCAATTTAGGGAAAATCAAAGAAAGCTATGAACATAGTTAACAAAAATTAAACAAATTGTCTTGATCACACAAAGTATTCAAAAATAAATGTTAAAATAAAATGATGAAAAAATCTGAAACTTACCGTTTATGAAGACGGGGTTAGCGTGGCACAAGGCGAGTACCGCCACAGCAACTACTAGCTTGGCCGCCATTTTAGATATAGTTGATTAGATAGGAGAGGATGCGGTTGAGTGGATGCGGTGAGAGCATTTCTCCACGCTTTTATATTCGTCGTGTTTACCACCACTCCTGCGCACGACTGACCCATAAGCGTTGAACTTCACCTAGAACCACCGGTCTGACAGTCATAAATTAATCTGATAGGTTGCGGTAGATAAATGAGTGACGTACTCCTTGCCAATTTAGCGGATGACACCATATTTTATTGATGTGCGATGACAGCCTTTCCTGTTCTTCATGTTATTTATTTCACTTTTAATTAACTGAGGCATTTATAATTTCAATCTATCTACACAAATATTATAGAGGTAAAGTTTGTTAGTTTGGATTTGGGAGGTAATCTCTGGAACTAACCATCCGAGTTGAAAAAATTCGTTCACTAAAGGTGAACGCAAAACTTATCCAGATTCGGACAATTCGACGCGGGCAAGTGTGCGAGCTTTCATAAGATTTCATATACAGAATTCTAAAATTCGTTTCGTTCGATGCGTTCGACGCGTTCGGCTCGGATAAGTGTGCGTTCACCTTAAGAGGATATTCTGGTGGCTGGTGGTAGGAAACTGAAGATTACGTTTGTATGGAACAAATCCATACAAACGTAATCTTCAGTTTCCTCTCTGGATAATGACGCTAGAGCAATGATTATTTTACCGTGCAATCTGTAGATATTAATTATTATAAGAATTAAGAGCCTTCTAAAATCACAAAAACTTACCATTTTTAACGCTCTTATCAGACGTCCAGTGAACAAATTTGACGAAAAAAACAAAGGAAAACCGACAGACATAGCCAAAGTCCTTCTTATTATATAATTCTTGAAAAAAAAATTTTGATCGTTCCATTTTTGGAGGAGAAAACCGGGGATTACGAAATAGCGATTTCGTATAATTTGAATAGGTTTAATTAGTCCAAGCTGTAGTTTTCTCTATCGGGCGGGATAGCTCGGGCACAGCGCGACAGCAATAGATATGTTAAAAACCTATTTTTCAAATTTCTTGCAGCCATCATATCCTCTTAATAGGATGCTACATTATCTCCGAGTCTAACAGTCTACTTTTTATCCCAGGAACACGGGTGAACCCGCGGGGATAGCTGGTTCTTTTTTAAGTATCATTGGTTAACAGTTTGATTGCAGATCGAAGGATTGTCATTACTATCAATATCGTAGATGGCTTTGTTCAGGATGAAACACATTGGCCATAGGTAGGTGTGAGAAGTTAACTACGAATATAACAGCTATAATAATAATGAGAATATTATAATAAGCTTTTAGCAATATGGTGTTAAGTGTACTGACCCTTGAATTATGTGCAGCGCTTATAAAATTACAGTAAGTGTTATTAATCTATTTGTGTCAGTATTTTTTGCTTGCCTTTTTTTATGTTTGCAATATATGGCAATAAGCAAGTATTTTCTTAGATAGTATTTAAGACATCGTATTTTTTTTATGAACATGATATTTACAGTAGTTTTCAGTGTAATTTTTTAAGCTGTAAGTTTTTTAATCGACTTCAAAAAAAGGAGGAGGTTCTAAATTCGTTTTTTTTTTTTTTTTATGTTTGTTACCTCATAACTCCGTCATTTATTAACCGATTTGGAAAATTCTTTTTTTGTTTGGAAGGGTACACTTCCCGTTAGAGTACTTTGAAGTCGGTTTAAGTTTTTCGTAAAACAATCCAATTATTTTTTTAAAACCAAGTTTTTTTTACTAATATGGTAATCTGTGAAGTATGAATGGGAATATGTGGTATAGGTTATCTGTGCTAGCCTACTCTGAAATACTTTTTAGGGATTTTTATAGGATTTTTTATGAGTTGAAGCCTGTGAGTTCGATATTAATCTCATTTGCTTTGCATTAAAACGATAAAGCAGAGTTTGGTGCGGAACCTCATATCTAATGATTTTCACAGCCATATTGCGGAACCCTAGTATAAAAACATTGAAGTTGAAGATTGATAATAGGTTTTTGAGCAACGGGATCCACTGAAACTTGTTTGGTCGTGCAAACTATACTTTCTGTACGAAGTAGGTAAGATACCTACTGAGATTATGTATGCAGTTTGTGAGAATTTTGATTCAACGAAAAGCTGTTAAAATGTTTTCAAAAGTTTCAGATATTTTCTTTAACAGCAGCAAAGTAATAAATAAAGCAACTTACTTTGCTTTTATAAATTATACATTTTTCTTTGAATAGATTGTGTTTTTAATTTAATCTTGATTGCTGTTAAGAGCTCTCTTACCATCGTCCTTTATTGCTTAACTCAGACTGAACCGAAACGTTTTTCTATAGAATATTAGTAAATGTATGAAAAATATTCCAAATATAATCCATATGGTAATCTATGACTAATAGATCTATGATTCTAAAAGATGGTTTTCATTTAGGGAATTCTTCGTATCAGCTTTCTGTCTGACATAAGACAACCTTCAGGTTGAGATGATGATGATCAGCGTACAAAGCTTAAAAATGAAAATATCAGGTGCTGCTAATAGACTACACTACACCAGTAGCTGTGGCGACAGATTTTCAACTGCAAGAGGATGTTACCACTACCAGCCTCTGGCCAGGCTGGTAACTACTGCAAAGTACCTACCTGCAAGTCTAATACTACCACTATGGTTTCCTCATATATATTTTTTGTTTATTTATTGTCACGCAAGCGCTCGTGGTGTAGCATGAATAGCCGTTCTTAATCGATCGGCAAAGTTAAGCTACGTCTGTCGTGGTTGGTACCTGGATGGGTGACCGTCTAGTGGTATTTCATATCGAGCGTTCCGTGCTTCGGATGGCAAGTAAAGCCGTTGTTGCGATAGTCGTTAAGCTAGTTGGATGCCTCCTAGGCGGCACCAATCCGCAGTGGGCACGCGTGGTGGAGTATCTGCCCATTCCCTTTCACCCTGATTTGTGAAAGGAGGCCTGTGCTCAGCAGTGGGACATTATAGGCTGATGATGATGATTCTCACGATATTTTTATTTTACTCATGTTTTCCTGCGAGGAAAGTTCATGCTCCCTATAGTAATTCAATAAACCGCCTCCGTCAGACGAACCACTGAGTTTTTTTTCTTTTCTTTACATAAATCCTATAACCTTAAGGCTGTAACGTCTGTTTCATGAAAGGTTAATTTTAGGTTTTGACGAGCCAGTTGGCGCAGTTGGTTAAGAGCTTATACTACCCCAGCTCAAATCCACATTTTGCCCCCGCTTCATGGCTCGGCCGTGCAGCCCCCGCATCGCGCAGTCGCAACTATCTCACTCGCACGAGTTCATGACACGGCAGCCCGGCAGGAGTCACGCACGACTCACGAGTCGACCGTACGATAGGGTAAATACACAGTTATTTGACCTAAGTATGGAAATAAAATAAAACGATTGTAGAAAAGTACTAAAGCGCCGCACGATAGGGTAAATACACCAGTATTTGACATCTTACTAGATTTCCATACCTAGTTACTACTAGGTATGGAAATAAAATCAAAGAATAGGATAGAATATCATTTATTTGCTTTAAATGTGGTTTTACAAGGTCTTAAAATTTATACAGTTCATTGTTATAGTATTCAGCACATTCAGCTTTCATAATAAGCATGCAAATAGGTACACTAGGTACATTAGGTATAATTATTAAATAAAATACAAATTACTATTAAATCAAAAACACGTTATCAATTTAAATATTCATTTACTAAAATTAAGTATTATACACAGACATATAAGAACAAGGTATTATATTAATTTAATTGACTATGTTAACTTTTTGTCTATTTTACTCACATGTCAAATACAATTTAGCCTACGAACAACGAAAAAAAAAAAAACGAAAAACCTATGTCAAACAATTGTACCCATATAATTCATTAATATTATAGAAATGTTGGGATTTTAGCCACTGTATCAATTTACATTTAAAACGTATCAGTGGAAGTGTTTTAATGTTATTTGGTATCGCATTATATACCTTTATGCACATTGCAAAACATTGCTTTTGATAAAGAGCCATTCGAGGCGGATTGTCAAAGACCAATCGATCTGGATGCCTTGTGCTTCTTGGATAAATGTCTTGCCCTGTTTTAAAATAACTATGATGAGATTTTACAAATAATGCAACTTCAAGTATGTACATACAAGGAAGAGATATACCCAGACTATCGAACAGGGGCCTGCATGAGGCATGTGGTGGTACACCACATATTGCTCGAACGCATTTCTTTTGTGCAATGAATGCTTTATGTATATCTGGAGAATTTCCCCAAATAAGTAACCCATATTTTAATGTAGATGCTATGTGACCATGGTTCGCTGCTAATATAGTAGAACGCGCGGATGTTTGTTTCAATCTGTTCTATACGTATATGCATTTATTTATTTAATTTTTATTACTACTTATAATTATTGATATATCATCAGCAAAAAGGGTACATTTATTTGTAGTCACATCCGGAAGGTCGTTTATATAGATCAAGAAAAGCAACGGCCCCAGGACGCTACCTTGAGGCACACCACAGCCATTAACTCTATTTATCGATTTATGAGAAACTAGTGCCAGTTCTTTATTTAAACAATTTATCTCGACATATTGTTCCCGATTTTGTAAATAAGTCTGCAACCACTTAAGCGCTGTACCTCGTAGGCCAATATTATTTAATTTAGTGACTAGAAGCTCATGTGATACGATGATGATGATGTGGAGTTTTAACCTATAGCGCCGTAGGTCGTGGGTTCGATTCCAACACAGGACATGCATTTGTGTGCATGAACATGTCTGTATGTCCTGAGTCTGGGTGTAATTATGTATATTAAGTATCAGTTTTCTGGTGTCCATAGTACAAGCTCTGCTTAGTTTAGGATCAGATGACCGTGTGTGAGGAATGTCCCAGGATATTTATATTTATTATAGGTCCTATAATTTGAAATGGGGTACTTTTTATCCCGGGGACGCGACGGCGGGCGGGGCGGTCAGCTAGGTTGAAATCACAGAGAAAAGAAATAATCTCAGAAATAAAAATGTATTCTCTTTTCCGTGGTTGAAATAGCCGTGACCGTGATACGATTATTTCTCGTAGGTAGGTAACATCATTGAACGATGGTTGAATCGTTCAAGGTTTTATAATGATTGCTCTAGTTAGGGCAATGACATTTAACTAATAATAAAACTACGTAATAAAACGCTCGTAAATATTCGATTTCATAAAAACCTCAGAGCTCATTAGTCTATTAAATGTCATTTTTTGCAAATAATATAATAATCAAGAAACACGACGATATCTTGTTGTATCTGTCATTTGTAGAGCATGATTATGGTTAGAAATTTTCAGTTTTAAATGATAGAAAGTTACGAGCAATGATCTATATTTGTATACAGAATGTATGCGAATATGGTATACTTGTATACTTTCGAATTATATAGGTTCGTTATGAATTAGATATTTCGCGATTTTAGAATTTCTCCCATAGTTAAAGTTGTGTAGCAAGTGTAGCATGAAGATAAGATTAGATTTCAAAAATTGCTTTTTAGGTATCCCGGTATAAAGCAATAACGAGCGATAGCTCAGTGATTGTGACATTAAATGCTGTGAAAGTCAGGACGCAAGAAGAAGTCCTGCAATAAGAACTATGAGGTGTTGAGCTGACTGACACATCCCTCTTTAGCATTTTGGGTCGAAAGTTATGTAGTTTTATTTATTTAATTATCTGAAATTAAGTAAGGCAGTAAATAGGTTTTTTTCTGGGTAAGCCTGCTGCATCTTAACGTAAGCGTATTTAATATAACAATAGCCTATCATTTTCGAAATATGTAGAGTAGTCCAGGGGGGCTAAAAAGGAAGCTAAAGCAATATTGCTACACAATTTATTTTTTCGAATTCTCGGCAGATCCTAAGTGTTTCCAATATTTTTTGGTAAAATAGTTGTAGATTTGGAATTGATGAATTGCATAAGATCTGCTTTAAATTCGAAAAAATGAATTGCGTTAGCAATATTGCTTAGCTTCCTTTTTAGAGGGCCTGTATAACGCCTTGTTCATAATAAAAACCAAAATCAGTTTAGGCTCTGATAAGACACCTAACGTTATAGTTGACTCTACCGTGGTTCGGAATACCTACATATAAACTGAGATGACTCCGGATGAAGCCAAGAAGCTCAGCGAAGTATCAAGCAAGTCCTTTTTAGTGTTCCGTACCCGAAGGGTGCCAAACGGGACCCGACTCGCACTTGGCCGGTTTTATTATTTATGCTATAGCGGCAATAGAAATACATATTCTCTGATCAGCTGTCTACCTATTACCGTTCATGAGATACAGCCCGCTGACAGACAGACGGATGGACGGACGGACGGACGGATGGAAAGCGGATTCTTATGAATATCCCTAAAAAAGAAATAAAAATAAAGGGGCGCCCAAACAAAAAACTTATTTTTTGCGTTTTTTTTTCATAGCAAAGATATCGTACGTAACCCCCGTGTGCGTGTCCGACTTTTTTATATTTCGTTATTTATTTTTTTACAGCGAAGAATAAATCTAAGTAACCTGTCTAGCTGTCTGTTGATTGATACGATATAAATATTCAATTATGTATTACTTTCTCTGTCGCCAAACCGTTGTTTGTTTTCAATCAAACTCTTTCTTTCTAGAGACGCCGTTGACAAAAAATATCTACCCGTCACTGTGAATAAGTTGATTATAATTAATAACTTTAGGTTGTCTCTGCTAGCTAGCAATGTTCGCTTTAGTGCAAAAAAGAGAGAGTAATATAATATTTCAGATTAATCACTAGTCTTGACAGAAAACTCAACACATAATTGGACTGTTTTACAAAAAACTTAAGAGGCCTCACTCAATATCGAAACGGGCCGAATTAGGTATTTGACTCGTTCACGCACACGCGGGAGCGCTCGGTCGGCGTGTGTGCGTGAGGGCGGAGTCAGTGATGGTCAGTACGGCTATTAAATGGTTTTGATCCATTGATATATTTTACGTGTCTTACTCTCGTGGTTTTTTCTTTTGAAATAAAAAGTCATGGTAGTAAATCAAATCAAATTCATTTATTTCAAATAGACCTTCGCAGGTACTTATGAATAGTCTGACTCTAATCCCGATTTGGAAGGTTGCATTTGCTGAGAAATGCCAGTAATAAACTGAGCATGACTCTTTTCAAAACAAACTTAGATTTATGACATAATACTTACATTTTAATCGCACTGACAACAATTGGGAATTTGAAGAGATTTTTTTTGTCATAAATCGAAAGATGATACATAAGTTTTGCTACAAAACTATTTTTTGTTTTATTTTTTTCGTTGTTATCAAATATTTATAATCAATTGAATTTTTTTTTTGAACTCGGTACCGAAAACATGTCGACAGTTCCCGAAATACCCCGACGAGTGCGGTGACGTCACAATCTTAATTTCCCATCATGTGAAGTTTGTAGGTATGTGAAAAATATGTTAGATGTTATTGGGTCAAAAAATAAGAAACTGGGTTTACAAAATAATAATCTGTGCAATTTTATTTTAAAATTGTCGCCATTTTAAATTATTTAGTTATGATCCGATTGCTCTAAAAATATATATTTGAGAGGCCCTTGGAACACATAACATGAATCTTTATTGAACATTAAAAAAAGTGGCCGCCATATTGAACTACTTAGTTATTGGTCCGATTGGTCTCAAAATATATATATTGATATTTGAGAGACCTTGGACCACATAACATGAATCTTTTCACAAAATTTAAAAAAGTGGCCGCCATATTGAACTATTTAGTTATTGGTCCGATTGTTCTCAAAATGGATATTTGAGAGACCCTTGGACCACAAAACATGAATCTTTTCTCAAAATGAAAAAAGTGGCCGCCATTTTTAATTATTTAGTTACTGGTCCGATTGTTCTCAAAATGGATATTTGAGAGACCCTTGGACCACATAACATGAATCTTTTTTTTTTTTTTTTTTACCACTTAGGTGGCAAAGCAAAGCATACGGCCCGCCTGATGGTAAGCGGTTACCGTAGCCTATGGACGCCTGCAACACCAGGGGTATCACGCGCGCGTTGCCGACCCTGCAGAAATCTCTTCACACCCTTTTTGAAGAACCCCATGCTGTACTCCATTGGGAAAACCACGGCGGGGAGCTCATTCCACAGTCTGAGCGTCCGCGGAAGGAAGCTCCTTTGAGCCCGCACAGTACGAAACAATTCAGGTTTCAATATGTGAGGATGGACTCCCCGTCGATGGCTAGAGAGAGAAAGTGGTCATCTCATTGCCCCTCACGGGGCATGGGGAGCCAGGTCCAGGGCGGACCCCTTTCCTGGAGTCTCTATCGCCGCCCGTTAAAACGGGCGGGTCCTTGGGTTTCTTTTAGTGGGTTGTCTTATCCGTGGTTTTCTGTGAAAGTCGCCGCCCGTGCGGTCCGCCCTACCAGGTGAGACCACTGGCGACACCAGTGGAGGCCCAGCAGGAGCGGTCACCGGTGGTAAAACGGGCGGCGCTTATGTTAAGGAGGCCCCACGTCCTCGGCTTCAATATCTTCCTCGGCGACCAGGTCTCGCGGGAAGGCCTTGCGGTTTGTGGGTAATGCGCGCCACGGGGCCAGTCCCCGGATGTGTTCCAGGGATGACTCATCCGCGCGCGCGAACATCCTCTTCGCAAGGCGGGCGATGAAAGCGTCCAGGCTCTCGACCCGTAGGTCCCTCTGGATGGTGGCGTTTCTTACATACCTCGGGGCGTTCGTTATCGTGCGCAGTGTGAGAGATTGCTGCGCACGAAGCTGCCCCTTGGTAGACTCGCTTGTGAGTGCGTACCAGGCGGGGGCAGCGTAGGTAAGTCTGCTTCTTATGTAAGTCTTGAACACCCCGAGCTTCACCTTTAGTGCACGGGCGGTCCTGGTCTGCCCAATGATGTTCCTGACGTGGGGCGTCATTGTCAGTCCTCTATCTATGGTCACTCCTAAGTACTTGGCACTTGGGGACCATAAGATAGCTTCTTCCTGGAGTCGTAGGGGTGGGGGGTATTTCCGGGCGCCGCCTAACATGATGGCCTGCGTCTTCCCGACGTTGACAGATAGTCTCCACCTGGAGAGCCAGTCTGGCAATGCATCTAGGGTAATCTGTATTTTGGATGCGGCGTGGGTCCTGCTAACCGACGTGGCATAGTACGCCGCATCGTCCGCAAAGAGTGCCAGCTGGGATCCCTCTCTCAGGGGGATATCGTCCGTGTACCGGGAGTACAGGCAAGGCGAGAGGCAGCTGCCCTGGGGCACGCCGGCCGCTATTGGGCGTTCCGTGGATGTGGAGTCTTCTACCCCCACCCTGAATCTTCTGTCTTCCAGGAAGGATGCGATCACCTTCACTAAGCGACGGGGAGTCTCAATCTTCGAGAGTTTGTACAGCAGACCTGCATGCCATACTCTATCGAACGCCTTTTCCATATCGAGGAATACTGCGATGGTAGTTTCCCTTTTGTTGGTAGCTGCCGTCATGGCGTGCAGTACCCTCGATAGCTGCAAGGTGGTGCTATGTCCAGCGCGGTATCCAAACTGCTCCTGACGTGGTGTTATGTGTGGCAGTAAGTGCCGCAGCAGGAGTGTTTCGAACACCTTGGACATGTTGGACAGCAGGGTTATTGGCCGGTAGCTTCCAGGCTTCAATATATTTTTCCCAGGTTTGGGCAGCATGATAACGGTGCCGGTTTTCCATATGAGTGGGAATCTACCCGAGCGCAGAATACCATTGTATAGGCGTGTCAACGCTGCCGTAGATCTGTGTGGCAGGTGACGAAGCGCCATACTGGTGATTCCATCTGCGCCCGGGGCCTTTCTTGGCTTCATTTTCTTTATAGCATGCTGCACCTGACCCGGGGAAAAGACGATGGGCTCTTCCTCGGTGGCTACCGGCGATGCTAGGTAAGTCTCAAGGTGTTTCTCGACTGCTGCGGTGTGGTCCGGGTCAGCAGTCGGATTCAGCTGGAATTGGCGTTCGAGATGGTCTGCGAATATTTCCGCGCGGTCTGCTGCACGGTATCTGGGCGTCCCGTCGCTGTGAAGCAGTGGACGTATGGGGGGGGGAGTGTTGGAGAGCTGGCGGCACAATCTGTGTAATGCCGCCCAGTCGTCCCCCGCCTCCTCTACCACCGTCTCCCAACTGTCAGCGTTGTGGGAGTCTAACTCGGCCTTGACTTTTGCCGTCATGGCGTTGAGTCTACGTCTGTGGGTTGGACATCTTGTCTCTTGCCACCGCCTGCGCATGCGCCGCTTGGCTAGTATCATGTCCAGGATTCTTTGGGGGAGTTTTGGTATCTGTCCCCTAGGACTTGGCGTCCTGGCCAGCTCAAGGGCATTCTGCATGCTGGCGGTGAGCTCCCCTGCGAGTGCATCAACGTCAGAGGTCGATGATACAGGCCGAGTCGGGGTGGATTTGTCCATTTCTTCGGTGAAGGTGATCCAGTCAATCCGGTGACGTGGCGCGGGCGGTGCCACTCTTACAGGTGGCTCCGCCAGGACGACTAGTACCGGTTGGTGATCTGAGCCGAAAGAATCGGTTAGGACTTCTTGGTAGGGCTGGTAGTGGAGTCCTTTGTGTACTATAATGTCCAGTACGTCCGCTCTGTGCGACTGCTGGGAAGGGTAATGAGTCGGATTTCCGGACCGCTGACTGAGTACCCATAGGACTCCGAATCGTCCAGTAGTTTTCTTCCAGCGCTGTTGTTTTGTAGTGAGTTCCATGCCGCGTTCTTGCAATTAAGATCGCCGGCGTCGATGGCGAGAGTTGCGATGGTAGAAAGGAGTCGTGTACAAGCGGTAGAACACACATAAGGAGGCAAAGTCTCTCCTCAGACTGAGGGGCTCTAAACCGCTTGTGAGCTCGGGATCGTCAACAATTCTGATGGCACGTCGTTGAACCGAGTCTAAAGGATCAAGCTGGTATCCAGGTGCCCCCGCCCATAGATGACAGCAGTACTCCATATGAGGCCGGACTTGCGACTTATAAAGTAGCAGCCTTTGCCCCGATGTGAAGTACTGCCTCGCTCTGTTGAGCACTCCGAGCTTTTTGGATGCCAGCTTAACCTTGTCTTCTAAGTGACTTCGGAACAAAACATCGCTAGAAATGTCGACGCCAAGGATCCCGATGCTTTTGCTGATGTTCAGGGACGTGTTCTGGAACTGTGGAGCCACAGTAAATGGGGTTATCTTAGCGGTGAACGCGCAGGCTTGAGTCTTAGTGGGGTTGAAATGGACTAGATTTAGTCTGCCCCAATCGGAGACACTAGTTAGTGTACTCTCGATTTCAGACAACAGCCGTTCGCGGCTTTCCTCCACCTCGGAACGAGGGATATTAGCACGGCCCGTGTAATAAGCGTCCCCTGTACTGTCGTACGCATAACAATGAACGCCGTCAATAGACAGCATATCATTGATATGCAGTAGGAACAGTGTTGGGGACAGCACAGAGCCTTGCGGGACGCCGGCATTTATATCCATGCTGTCGGAGCAGCTACCGTCTACGACGGCTCTTATGCATCTGCTGGACAGAAAGCTGGCAACCCATTTGCATAATCCCTCGGGAAGCCCGTATGATGGTAACTTCGTTAGAAGACCCCTGTGCCAGACCCGATCGAACGCCTTTGCCACATCTAGGCTCACTGCCAATGCCTCACATTGACTCTCGATGGCGAGTGACCAACGGTGCGTGAGATACACAAGGAGGTCACCAGCTGAGCGACTGTGGCGAAAGCCATACTGTCGGTCGCTCAACAAATCGTGATCCTCCAGGTATCTCAAAAGCTGCGTGTTGATTACTCGCTCCATGACTTTGGAGAGAAGGGAGGTGATGGCGATAGGCCTGTAATTCGCCGGGTCTGATCTGTCACCCTTTTTGGGCACTGGGTGCACATGGGCAGTCTTCCACGAAGACGGGACTTCCTTTTTGGTGTAGGAAAGCGCGAAAAGACGCGTCAGTACTGGACACAATTCAGGAGCACACCGCTTCAGCACCACTGCCGGTATGCCGTCTGGCCCACTCGACTTATGGATGTCCAGAGAAAGCAGTTCCCGCCGGGTCCCCGTTGGGTAATGCTTATCTCCGGCATGGAGCTAACACAAGTTTCCGTCCGGCTTACGGAGGGGTGGCAAGGACGACTGGCAAAAGTTTCCTTCGGCAGCTTTATAGATTCTTGTTTTGTGACCCCGAGGACTATCAAATATCGATTTTGAGAGCAATCAGACCAGCATCTAAAAAGTTCAAAATGGCGGACACTTTTTTAAAATTTTGAGAATAGATTCTTGTTTTGTGACCCCAAGGACTCTCAAATATCGATTTTGGGAGCAATCTGACCAGCCTCTAAAAAGTTCAAAATGGCGGACACTTTTTCAAAATGTTGAGAATAGATTCTTGTTTTGTGACCCCGAGGACTCTCAAATATCAATTTTGAGAGCAATCTGACCAGTACCTAAAAAGTTCAAAATGGCGGACACTTTTTCAAAATTCTGAGAATAGATTCTTGTTTTGTGACCCCAAGGACTCTCAAATATCGATTTTGGGAGCAATCTGACCAGTATCTAAAAAGTTCAAAATGGCGGACACTTTTTCAAAATTTTGAGAATAGATTCTTGATTTGTGACCCCGAGGACTATATCGATTTTGAGAGCAATCGGACCAGCATCTAAAAAGTTCAAAATGGCGGACACTTTATCAAAATGTTGAGAATAGAGTCTTGTTTTGTGACCCCGAGGACTCTCAAATATCAATTTTGAGAGCAATCGGACCAGTATCTATAAAGTTCAACATGGCGGACACTATTTCAAAATTCTGAGAATAGATTCTTGTTTTGTGACCCCAAGGACTCTCAAATATCGATTTTGGGAGCAATCTGACCAGTATCTAAAAAGTTCAAAATGGCGGACACTTTTTCAAAATTCTGAGAATAGATTCTTGTTTTGTGACCCCAAGGACTCTCAAATATCGATTTTGGGAGCAATCTGACCAGTACCTAAAAAGTTCAAAATGGCGGACACTTTTTCAAAATTCTGAGAATAGATTCTTGTTTTGTGACCCCAAGGACTCTCAAATATCGATTTTGGGAGCAATCTGACCAGCATCTAAAAAGTTCAAAATGGCGAACACTTTTTCAAAATTCTGAGAATAGATTCTTGTTTTGTGACCCCGAGGACTCTCAAATATCAATTTTGAGAGCAATCGGACCAGTATCTATAAAGTTCAACATGCCGGACACTATTTCAAAATTCTGAGAATATTTTCTTGTTTTGTGACCCCAAGGACTCTCAAATATCGATTTTGGGAGCAATCTGACCAGTATCTAAAAAGTTCAAAATGGCGGACACTTTTTCAAAATTCTGAAAATAGATTCTTGTTTTGTGACCCCAAGGACTCTCAAATATCGATTTTGGGAGCAATCTGACCAGTACCTAAAAAGTTCAAAATGGCGGACACTTTTTCAAAATTCTGAGAATAGATTCTTGTTTTGTGACCCCAAGGACTCTCAAATATCGATTTTGGGAGCAATCTGACCAGTATCTAAAAAGTTCAAAATGGCGGACACTTTTTCAAAATTTTGAGAATAGATTCTTGATTTGTGACCCCGAGGACTATCAAATATCGATTTTGAGAGCAATCGGACCAGCATCTAAAAAGTTCAAAACGGCGGACACTTTATCAAAATGTTGAGAATAGAGTCTTGTTTTGTGACCCCGAGGACTCTCAAATATCAATTTTGAGAGCAATCGGACCAGTATCTATAAAGTTGAACATGGCGGACACTTTTTCAAAATTCTGAGAATATATTCTTGTTTTGTGACCCCAAGGACTCTCAAATATCGATTTTGGGAGCAATCTGACCAGTATCTAAAAAGTTCAAAATGGCGGACACTTTTTCAAAATTCTGAGAATAGATTCTTGTTTTGTGACCCCAAGGACTCTCAAATATCGATTTTGGGAGCAATCTGACCAGTACCTAAAAAGTTCAAAATGGCGGACACTTTTTCAAAATTCTGAGAATAGATTCTTGTTTTGTGACCCCGAGGACTCTCAAATATCAATTTTGAGAGCAATCGGACCAGTATCTATAAAGTTCAACATGGCGGACACTATTTCAAAATTCTGAGAATAGATTCTTGTTTTGTGACCCCAAGGACTCTCAAATATCGATTTTTGGAGCAATCTGACCAGCATCTAAAAAGTTCAAAATGGCGGACACTTTTTCAAAATTCTGAGAATAGATTCTTGTTTTGTGACCCCAAGGACTCTCAAATATCGATTTTGGGAGCAATCTGACCAGTACCTACAAAGTTCAAAATGGCGGACACTTTTTCAAAATTCTGAGAATAGATTCTTGTTTTGTGACCCCAAGGACTCTCAAATATCGATTTTGGGAGCAATCTGACCAGTATCTAAAAAGTTCAAAATGGCGGACACTTTTTCAAAATTTTGAGAATAGATTCTTGATTTGTGACCCCGAGGACTATCAAATATCGATTTTGAGAGCAATCGGACCAGCATCTAAAAAGTTCAAAATGGCGGACACTTTTTCAAAATTCTGAGAATAGATTCTTGTTTTGTGACCCCAAGGACTCTCAAATATCGATTTTGGGAGCAATCTGACCAGCCTCTAAAAAGTTCAAAATGGCGGACACTTTTTCAAAATGTTGAGAATAAATTCTTGTTTTGTGACCCCGAGGACTCTCAAATATCAATTTTGAGAGCAATCGGACCAGTATCTATAAAGTTCAAAATGGCGGACACTATTTCAAAATTCTGAGAATATATTCTTGTTTTGTGACCCCAAGGACTCTCAAATATCGATTTTGGGAGCAATCTGACCAGTATCTAAAAAGTTCAAAATGGCGGACACTTTTTCAAAATTCTGAGAATAGATTCTTGTTTTGTGACCCCAAGGACACTCAAATATCGATTTTGGGAGCAATCTGACCAGTACCTAAAAAGTTCAAAATGGCGGACACTTTTTCAAAATTCTGAGAATAGATTCTTGTTTTGTGACCCCAAGGACTCTCAAATATCGATTTTGGGAGCAATCTGACCAGTATCTAAAAAGTTCAAAATGGCGGACTTTTTTTCTAAATTTTGAGAATAGATTCTTGATTTGTGACCCCGAGGACTATCAAATATCGATTTTGAGAGCAATCGGACCAGCATCTAAAAAGTTCAAAATGGCGGACACTTTTTCAAAATTCTGAGAATAGATTCTTGTTTTGTGACCCAAGGACTCTCAAATATCCATTTTGGGAGCAATCTGACCAGTATCTAAAAAGTTCAAAATGGCGGACACTTTTTCAAAATTTTGAGAATAGATTCTTGTTTTGTGACCCTGAGGACTATCAAATATCGATTTTGAGAGCAATCGGACCAGCATCTAAAAAGTTCAAAATGGCGGACACTTTTTCAAAATTCTGAGAATAGATTCTTGTTTTATGACCCCGAGGACTCTCAAATATCGATTTTGAGAGCAATCGGACCAGTATCTAAAAAGTTCAACTCCACTATGGGGTTCCAGTGCTTTCCCTTCTTCTCCATCATCAGACCCTGAAAACCATATAAGGTCAAAGCTCATCTAAAGACAATTCCATCAAGCCCAAACACGGCTAGGAAACGTTGCTCCGTTATGGAGCTAGAATATTTGAACTAATAATAAATAATATAAATTACCAAAGAATCAAGAACTCACGGTCGCACTATTTTCGTCTGTAACTGAGTGTGTCGGCACGTCATACGTAGGAGTGGCAACTCGGTGCGCAGAGCGATACGTCCACCCTCTGGAAGCGCTCGGCGCGGTCTGCTGACTCGAGGCTTGCGTCGAGTATATATTGCGCGATTTAGGTAGTTTTCAAAGATTTTTAAAAATAGATTTTTTTAGATTTTTGAACTTTTTTTTCAGGAATTGGTTTGATTTTGAGCTGAACTTTATTTATGTTATTTTAGTTTGAAAAAACGAGAGTTCGAAGTAGCCAAAATCAAAAGCAATACTTAACCCATATTCTCTACAATTTGACTAAGTTGAATATTTTTTTACTCAGCATTTTTATATGAAAGTGTTAAAAAGTTATTGGTGTATTTTATAGAAGACTTTCATAATAATATATTGTAATTTTTTCGTACCGTTTAGACGTCAAGACGATTCTTAAATATGTGATATTCTACACCTCTTACAGCAAAAATTCAGAAACAGCCATCCGTTTAAACGTCGATTAATCAAAATTAAATAATTAAAATAAGAAAGTTGCTGGTGTATTAGATCATAATTGAAATTATCTTTCATGTTGTGTATTAAAAATTATAGAAATACAGTATTTGAACCGTAAAATCACATCTGTAAAATCGGCAAAATTTTGGGTACGGAGTCTTAAACCGACTTCAAAGTACACGAAAAAGTAATCAAATCCTGATGACAATGGGACGAAACGGGAAGTGTACCCTTCCAGACAAAAAAAGAATTTTCCAAATCGGTTCATAAAAAAAAAAAAAAAAAAAATACCGCCGAATTGAGAACCTCCTCCTTTTTTTTAAGTCGGTTAAAAAGAAGCTAGGCATGCTACGCTATCTTGATGCATAACTTATGTCTTAAAAAATGAGCGTTACAGAGAATATCTAGGTCTTTAATTATAATAATTTATATTACTCAAAAAACAACCAAGTAAGTAAGACATTAAGAAAACAGCAAAAATTTTATATTATAATTTTTAAATATTTATTTGGCAAGAATCATTTCAAACAACAAAACGAAAGTTTGTTACTTTCTACATTACATTTTCAGCCATTATTTATAGTAGGTTAATTCTAGAAGCAACTGACTTGTTTGGGATTCTAAATCAATATTATTTCTTGAAACAACTTTTTGTATGACTTTCTCTGATTCGGTCGTAAATTCTACTCTATCTTTTGTAAATGATATGAGCAGGATCCTTTTAAATCGTGTACTTCTGACATCGATTAATGACGTTCTCAATTCGCGAATTGAGTTCGAGTATCAAATTCGTCTCTGGTTATATATATATTTTGAGTAATTTGATGCTCCACTTTTTGTGAAATTTTCTTTTTTTTTTTTAATATATTTTATTTATACAAACGGCCTAGGAGAAATGGCTTCGATTTGATAAACGGGGTAGATACGACAATTAAACAACAAATGAAACCACGTAAAGTACTCATAAATACGATCAACTTTTACTATGGGATCAACTTCGAAATCGCAATATTTTTTTACAGGTTTTCATACATTTTTGCTGAAGAGAAATTTATCTTTTGTATGAACAGCTGTATTTTTTTTAGCAATAGCAAAAATATAGAAATAGTTTTACTATGGTAAAAGTTGTTCGTATTTATGAGTACCTACCACTACTAGTAGTACTGGTTGTACTATTAATAATTCTGTGGTAGTACTTTAATTGATACATATACATATTAATGATACTTTGTACTAAAAAAATATAAAAATTAAAAACAGTCGATATAAGTATCGAGTTTGTGTATCTGAAAATATATTTTGTACTAAAATATTATTAAATCAGGCTCTAAAGTTTGAACGAAAGGTGACGAAAGTATAGAACTGAATTAATTTGAATCAATTAGATCAACTTTTTGCCCAAACATATTTGCAAGATAGAGTCATAATTTAATCTCAGAGTATATAATATACTACGTACAAATTTAATTAAGAAAATTGTTTCCGGAAACTATCGGACGGATATTATAACGCTATTTTCTTTTTAATTTAAACAATGGTCACTAAATCATGATCTAAATTAAAATATTAGTAAATAAAGGAGAGACTTTGCCTCCCTATGTGTGTTCTAACGCTTGTATAACGGAGAGTGTTCTAAAGAATTGTTTGACTTGATGCCCCCGGCTACTTGTTAGCCACTATAGAGGTATAAAAAAAAATGTGATACACAATATCAAAAAGGTTTTTGACAGCGGTGGGATTCGAACCCACGCCCTTTCGGACTGGTGCCTAAAACCAGCGCCTTAGACCACTCGGCCACGCTGCCCTTGCGTAAGTCTGTCGAAATTATCATACGATATGGTAATATCGCTGTTATGTTACAGTTATATGAAATGGCCTTGACAGTGATAATAAATCGACGGCGTTCTAGCAAAAAACATGCTCTAATGAAGTAGTATTAGTAGTACTAGTATTTATGACAGAATATTCAGTGCTTGTAAAGAAATTTGCGTAAATGAATTTTGGCAAATAATACCAAATATGGACTTGATATAAAGTTTTATTGCCTACTGCATTTTATATGGTTTAATTCCATACAAATTTGTGCTGAATACATATAAAATATAGATCCAAAATATATACGGTATCTAGCGAGTAGGTAATTTTTTTATGGATCTGTTAATACAACAAAAAGTTCCTTTATTGTACGTCTAAAATATGAAGATGGAAGATGTAAAAGAAGAGTAATTGACGGGCACGCTTGGGTACGGTTATAGGTTATAGAGATATTAGTATATTTATATTAGTGTTGAGCTTATAAAACGGAACACAGAATTACCTCGGTGACTGTCTGGTAGAGGCGTATTTCTCAGACTTTTTTACGGACCTCGATCGAGAGGTAGGTAGGTAAAATGAGAAAATTGTTTTTTTTTTTTTTTTTTGTCAAGTGGAAGCATTTTGTTGCCAGATTTCTTTTGCTATCCTGCACCGTTTATTTAAAAGTACCTAAATCAGAGAAAAATCTTCTGAAGTTGATTCATACTCGAAGTTAAATAGACGTTATATCAAAATAAAAAAACTAGGAGTACTATGTACCTACGTAAGAATAGCTATTGTGGCAAACCAACTTGCACTTGGTCGCCCGGTGCAAAGGCAAGGCGTGTAAAAAAACAAACAAGCATGCGGCCCACTTGATAGTAAGCTGTCTTTTACAGTTGGGGCACTCGCACTTTGACAATCATTCTTATAAAGTATATTAGCTGGGATATCACGTAAGTCAATCTTAATGAGCTTCCAACTTATCCCTAATGGTCATCCCTTTTCTAAAATTTTAAATTTATGGAATTTTATATTTTCGAACCGGTGGTAAATTCAACTGTTCATCAAAATTGATAGTATTTAAGTTAGATTAACAACTATATTTTGTGTAATTAATTGTGTGCGTGTTGTTATTTTCTTTTCTTTTAATTTTGTTTTGGTGCTCTAAGCTGGGTTTTTGTATTTATTTGTAGTTTTCTTTTCATTTTCTTTTTTTTTGTATTTTATGTTGTAATTTTATCAATGTTGTGTATATCTATAATTGGCACCCACATCAGTCTATCTATTTTTTATCTATGTTACTTTGTATTTGTTTTAATGTGTGTGCTGTTGATGTACCTTTTTGAAAATAAATAAATAAATAAACTGTTTGCTTCGTAGATAGTATGTAACAACTTAACGTTCAAGTCTCTTAATATATATGTACTGTAGTCTTTGTTCATAACTGCGTTACCAGGGGGCCTACCACAAGCTCTTAAAACAAGGTTAAAATAACCTTATTTGACTTTTGTCCCTCTTTGACATCCGGCGTCAAAACAAGACAAATAAGGTTATTTTAACCTTGTTTACGAGCTTGTGGTAGCCCCCCTAGGCCTCAACTGAATAAATGACTTTTGGATTTTGATTTAATGGTACACGTAAATCCTTTCAATCGAGCTGAGAAAGCTATCCTCGGCTCATGATCATCATGACCAGCTTGAGATCAAAATTTTATAGAACTCCTGATAATGGGACTTCAATGAAAACCAGTTGACTTGCGCGGTAGCCCCGAATTTTCAGACCCATAGTTGGCAAATCTCATTTGGCAAATGTGGCATAGGTAGTTATGGAAAATGTAAGTCATAAAATATTTCGTGTAAATATGTGTTCAGATTCAGATATTTTTTATTATTCCTAAATACGAAATTACGTAGGTAACATCTTAGTGCGCCATCTAACGTCGAAACAACATTTAAATATATAAGTAGATAGGTAGGTATGAAATCTATTATTAAAAGCACAACTTTAGAACTAGATGTCGCACCAGTCATGTCGAGACCTAGCCATAGTCTATCTATAGTAGTCTTGCTATTTAGGTATAACTTTTCCATTATTTTTTTGAATAGTACATACTTAATGCTAATTATTTTATCATTGTTACAAAGGATTTAATTACATATTTATATTCCGTGGCTTCTACCTTAAACAAAGCCATTGTGAGCTTTATACCTCGGTATAGCAATGTCATGTCCATCAATTTCCAATTCCTTTGCAGCTTTGGAAGCGCTCGTGGTGTAGCATGATTAGCCGTTCTTAATCGATCGGCAAAGTTAAGCTACGTCTGTCTTGGTCGGTACCTGGATGGGTGACCGCCTAGTGGTATTTCAAATCGAGCGTTTCCGTGCTTCGGAAGGCACGTTAAGCCGTTGGTCCCGGTTATCACTTAATTGTGATAGTCGTTAAGCTAGTTGGATGCCTCCTAGGCGGCTTGAAAAATTCCAACAGTAGGTTGACCACTAGCCTACCTCCACCGATCCGCAGTGGGCACGCGTGGTGGAGTATCTGCCCATTCCCTTTCACCCTGATTTGTGAAAGGAGGCCTGTGCTCAGCAGTGGGACATTATAGGCTGATGATGATGATGATTGCAGCTTTGTGATTATGATTAGTCTTATAATCTCATACAATCTATAGGGTTGTAGAAAATCCATGTTTTTTGAAATCTAATTTTGTGAAAATTCTAAAAAACCGATCTTACCCCAATTCCGATGTTACCACAACGCGCATTTCCCAAAAATATGTTTTTTTAATTCGATTCTCAGCTCGACATATCTACATTTTAATTTTAACATATTTCAATACTTATTCTTTGACATTTATGTTGCACATGGGTCAATCGAAAATAAATTTTCAGACCGACGTAAAATTCAATCGCTGAGGAGTTAAGATTCAATAATCATGTACACACGGCAACAGATTAAGCTATACATTTCTAGTATAAGCTGACCTCCCATTGTACCGAAATCCTATACAATGCGAGATCAGCTTATACTGGAAATGTATAGCTTGATCTGTAGCCGTGTGTACTGAATCCATGTCCTCAGTTTTACGATTTTATTAACACAGCACCCTACGTATAATACCTACGTATAACATACTACTACGTACGTTACGGTTTTGTGAATATTAAAGAGGGCATGGGCTGGTTGTTTTTATGGTAAATACTTTAAATAAAACAACAAATATTTGTTCGTAATATCCTGTATATTTACCTAAGTGTAAAGGAGAATTATTTACAAGGTGGACATCGATTATGTATATGCCTACCCTAGCCTACCTAATTACATACACATTAGTCAAACAAAAGAAATCATTTTATTGTTCTATGAGTAGGTCAATAATAAAGTTAAACAACATTATTAAAAAGATCATTGACAAGATTATAATTAAGAAAACAAAACATTAAAAAATAATCTATCTATTCATTAGCCTCTATGCCTTTCAATTTAGAAATTTTAAAAGAACTGTGTGGTTACATTGAAATAAAATACATAAACTTTATGGTACTTACAATTTCATATCATAAACAGTTTACTTTTTTATCATTAATTTATGGATTATTTTATGTGATCAGCTCCCCTAGACAAGATGGTTATCGGCAATCGTCATCGTTAGTAAACGATCAACCTTTGTATGGGATTGACATAAGTGATTGTTAAAAATCACGTGTTATTTCGATTTGAAATGTCAGTCCCATACAAAGGTTCATCGTTTACTGTCGATAACCATCTTGTCTACCTGGCCCAGCCCACCTAGACAAGATGGTTATCGACAATCATCATCGTTAGTAAACGATCAACCTTTGTATGGGATTGACATAAGTGATTGTTAAAAATCACGTGTTATTTCGATTTGAAATGTCAGTCCCATACAAAGGTTGATCGTTTACTAACGATGACGATTGTCGATAAGCATCTTGTCTACTGACCCTGATAGATTCAGTACCCTGAGTGTAAAGAATTGATAATAAAATCATACTATCGCGTATGAGTTTGGTAGAAATTAGTTCTGTGAGTATTCCGCGAGAGGCGCTGTACCAATTACTATAGACAAATGTCGTAAACGCCAACGCGATAAGAGTTTACTAAAGTCAATTATTTACACGTAGGGTATACATTGACGCAATTAGAGGGAACTATTAATTTTATCTATGGTAACATTATACAAAGATAATGATAATGACACGGAATGACACCACTGTGAATAAACTTTTATTTTTAACTGTTTTGTCATGAGCATCAGTTTATAACTACTTGAAAGATTCATGGCAGATACTTAAAAAAAAAACAGAGAAGTTGGAATTATGTCACAATTGATCCTTGGTGCTCTTTGGTTCCTAAGGATTTAAAACCCCGCATATGTAGGTATGATACTTTAAGTAAATAATTATACAACGGTTGAAACGAGATTAAAATCTTTCGTTTTTAGCGATATAAAGTGCGGGGTTTATTAAATATAAAAATATGTCGTTGGTAATGTAGTATCAACATTGGGTGTGATTTTTTTACAAATGTAGTTATCTCGCCATAATTCTGTACAAATTAAAACATCCTTTACGTACATAGTTTGATTAAAATATATTTAATAAGTAAATATGATAACATACAATAGGTCTTATACTTAATATTTAATCCATTCATGTTAAGATATGATACCTGTTGGCATTTAAGGGTAAACATCTGTTAAGAGGCGAGAAATTTGTTTATTTTTTGAGTTTTTTTTTCCTTCGTTTAACAATATGGATGGAGGTTTCAGTGATTAGCGACAGTTTAAGTTCATTTGGCACATTGTGTTCTGAATGTTTTTTGTATAATATGAGCCATATTTGAACATTTCTCTCGGTCTCTCTTAACACCGTAAAACCGTGCATAAAACTCACTATTTTGGGAAATGTACAAAAATAGTTAATCTTAAACAAAAAGTATCAATTCTACAATATGCTAAATGAACTACTATGGTCGCGAATCACTGAAATATCTATCCATATTGTTCTACGAAGGTAAAAAATAAATAAAAACTAGAAAAAAATCAAATTTCCCGCCTCGTTACTGATGTTTAACCTTAACGGAATGAGTAGCTTAATAAAAATAATATATGTTTGATTTAAAGTTAATGTTACCAGTATAAAAAATATGCTGTTTAGGATGGAAGCTCATACGCGACGATAAGTGCAGAAAATGTAAATGCATCGTCGCCGCGTCGTGCGTATACCGATATAAGAAATAATGTACTACTAACATGCGACGTGCAGATATAATTGTCCGTCCACGCTACACGAACCGAGCACGTAGTGCGAAGCGTAGACGGACTTTCGAGCCTCGAACGAGCGTTCGGCTCGCGCTCGCCTGTGCTCCGCCAATTGTCAGTGTTTTGACGAAAACAGGGGGCCAAAAACAAGCTCTTAAAACAATATTATTATAACAAAGATCCTGTTTATACGCCGGATGTCAAAGAGAGACAAAAGACAATTAAGGTTATTTTAACCTTGTTTTAAGATTGTGGTAGGCCCCCAGCGATCCGCATCGCGCTCGTGTTGTAGGCTTGTTGTACATCATACTTGACATAGAGAGCAACAAACGAAGAGCGGACCGGCTCGTGCTCTGTTCGCGTAGCGTAGACGCACCTGATTTTATGAAACGCACGGTAGTGTACTTTCCAAGTATTTTGCTTCTGTGATCAATGCGCAATTCTACTTTTTAATATTTTTTGAATTGCTACTTATTATTCTTAATGTTACGTCGATGAAATCCATTCCATTATTTTAATGTCGCAACACATATATATGCAATAAATCAAAGACATTTATTAGATACAAAGCTGTAACAAGAACGTGTTTATAGTATACTAGTTATATTTGGTTACACAACATTCTATTTTATTCCTTCATATCGTATAAATTACTCAGTTTTAAAGTCTAAAAGAATTTACAATGTACAAACTTACACTTAATTAGCTTAACGCTCTCTATAGCTTAAGATGTATGTATCCGACCCGATAGGAATGTATTTGGGATAATATAATTTATTAATGTTTTATTTTAGGTAAACTGCAAAACTGTTGACTACCCCAGTAAAAAATATGGTAATTGCAAGTTTTAGAAAGACCCGGACGATAAAAACAACTCCCTCAGTATTCGATAACGTTGTAAGTGAGGTTTTTGACCTCTATGCCCCAAATTCTAATTTGGGTTACTCACTCCAATTAAGAGTTTGCAATGATGTCTCCTTCATTGCTTTTATTGTAACATAAATAGGCAACGATTGTTTACCCTTAATTGTGCATTCCTAAAAAGTAACAGAAGTGGTCGCGTGGGGTGTATAACACCCCCATCATATAAATAGTCCAAATAATGCGAATAATTTCATAAAATACAACTTTCGCTCGCAACTAGGCAAGGCATAAATCACAAGTAGCAGGTGATAAAGAATATGATTCTGTTTTCATATGTCACATCTGTTACCGTCTATGACATAGCTTGTTACATGTTATAAAGAATATTTAAGAATATAAATAAAATATATGCGACTGAAGGACTTTGTATCCATGGTCATGAACAAATTTAAAAAAAAAAAACTTTATCATTGATTAGCTTTTAAGAGTATTCAAAAATAAACCTTAAATCAAGTGACATAAAGTGTTAACTTCTTTAACATGTTATGTAGCAGGATAGAAAAATAATTTTTTGCTTCGAAAGTATATATAATTTGCATCAGTGATAATTTGACACTTGCGTGCGATACTCGCACATGATTTTGTGAAAAATACCGTCGATCAGCATTGATGACGTAGGTTACAAATCATTGCAAATCATATATCGCAAGTGAAATCATGCTATAAAAAATAATAATATCATCAAATGAGAATTCCTTTAAAGTAGCAATAATTTCCATGCCTACTCGCAACTGAATTGTCAATGTCACATGCGTTTGTGCATGCGTTTCGGAATCAAGAAGCACGTAAAATTCAATTTAAAAAAGTCATGAGCTTGGAATCATTAGTTGGGGTGTACGGAACCCCACGCGATCAATGAAGAGTTAATAAGTATCTCCAGTTTACCGAAATAAAACATCCCGAAGAGCATGTACCATCATCTAATAATCCTAATGAAATGTCCTTTGTCTTCACAATATTATACAATCATAGTTAACGTATCCCCAAACGTGCATCTACAATTTAATTGATTTTAAATATTATCCAAATAAAAACATTGAGTAATTAACAAGCGTCACATAAATTACTAACAATTTATCACTTAGTTTATTTTAATGACACATTAAAATAAATTAATTGACAAAAGCTAATTTATTAATTAATTGATTTAAATTAAACACTGTTTAAGAAACCGAGGCCTTAACGAATAGCTGTGATGTACAATAACTAAAGATTTGGGGGAAAACCGCACGAATTAATTAATTAAATATATTTTTAACCAGATTTTGCACTGAATAACTCTATCTAAGATGAAAAAGATATCAGAGTAAGAATTTCATAAAATTAGTATTTGAAGTATCGCAGCTCTTCGTATAGGCCTTTAGAGTATTGTAGTCTAATAAATGAAGATGGCACATAATGAATAAAAAGACAACACAAGCTTCACAGTTATAAAAAATCGTTGCACAACCTATAAAATATTATTTATTCAGAAATTATCTTAAAATAAAACATGACGAGATTAAAAGAAATTTGCCATATAAAGTATTATTATTAATGTCAACACACAAATGATACTAAATAACTATAAATTAGATACATGCTTACAAACTAAATTAAATAAAAAAAGAAATCCAATGGACTGAAATTAAATTAATGTACTACATTTATAATGTTTTCAAAATTCACTCAAATATTTTTAATTTCTTATAAATCATTTTAAATGTTTTTTTCTTCTTATTTAATTATTTACAGTAACCAGGGTAACTGAAAATAAATTCGATCAGGGCGCATGGCAGTGTCTATACCAAGTCGTACAGGCACAGGGTAATAGTGATTAATATTGAGTGACATTTTGAGAACATTATCAGCATAAATTGACTGGAATTTGACAAAAATATGATCACTATTTCTCTAAAAACTTTTTTGTATTTTGATAAAATGAAACTCTGAATACATATAATTTAAAATTATAGATTATTGGACGCGCCGTCCATAGAATAATTCGAGAATTGTTTTAATCTATGCGAAGAGAAATTGGCAAATATACAGTTGAAGAAGAGCGCATGGCACAATTTATTTTTACGTGTAAGTGAACGTATCGTGTAAATATCCGATCATTCAACATCAAACAGAAATACATCAACATTCAAACCACATTGGTCTTGCGGCGAGAACCTTAGATTTAAAAACTTTGATATTTTACCAAAAACATTTCATAGTACTATAAAACTTGGTCTCAAACATGATAATTGAATTTAACGTTTCATTGCATTTAATTCATACTCAACGTTCATACAATGTTCATTTTGTACCTGGTCTGTACATCTCACTGTACAACCGATACGTACATTTACGCCAAAATATATAAAACGAAAATTCGTCTGATTTTCGTTCATAGAACATTTGCCACGATTTAATAATATTCGATTGATAATTAAATTTATTACACTGGAAACGTGTAATGGAACGCATCTGTCAAAATTTTAAAAGTAGATCGGCTAAGCGTCCTAGCTTCGGCAGCTTCGGTTGGTAGCCGACTAGTAAACACGTGGCATGGTTTGTTCTGAGCCGTCTCACGCGTAAAATTCGCGGTTATTGTGACCCTTCCCGTAGGAAGCGGCTGCAGGGCTTCTCTTCGGCTCGTCTAATGCGTATGAGCCTTCGTCCTTCTTGCGCATGCGATATACTATGAACATGACCACCAAGATCGCACATAGCAGACCTACTACTGCGCCACCTATCACGGCTGAAACATATACAAATACCCATTAGTAAAAATTCCAAATAATGAATAAATTAATCATTGAGGCCGTATTAACTATACGTACTGCCATTCTTTAATCACTTGACTTGCGGTTAAGAAATAGCAATTGATTTCTATTGTTTTCCTCGCCCGCGCGGATCGCCAAACAGTCAAAGGATAATCCCAATATTATGGTAAAATTGAAAATATACTTTCAAGAGAGGTAGAGCATAGCGTTAATTCACCAGAGCTTATTGGGGAGGTGGAAGGGTCGGTAACGCGAGAATGATGCCTCGTGTGTTGCAAGCGTCCATATGGCTACGTTAACCGCCTTCCATCAGGCGGGATATTATTATCGCAAGATTCGATACTTTTGCAAAAAATGTAAAAGGACAATAATTTGAGAATACTGACCAGCTAAAATGCCAGGCTGCGCGAAGAAGCTGGTAGCGCGGTCTTCTGGCTTGGTATTCATGATGACCACGCCGTCTGGCGGTCGCGACTCTGAGTCTACGTTCGTGCCCGCTTGGTCTTGGTCCTGGAATATTAGTTGATGGTGATGAGTCATTGGTCGTCCCAAACGGTACTTTCCCGTGGTCGCCACTCGAGAACTTTCCTTCACCATCCAATATTAAATAGTACTACCAATAGTATTAGTAATACCAATGGCGTAGGAAAGCCCCCAAGTAATATAGATAATAAATCCATTTTGGAAGCAGATATATTTAAGCAGAGATAATTTTCTGGCGAAGATAAACTTTTTAGGGTAGATAAACATCCCATGTTTCAAAGAGACCAATGAAGACGGTACGAAATTATCGGTTATGTTGTATATGGTGGAAAATGTATCGCTAAGGATCAACTATTGTATTCAACCAGCTGCACTTGAGGCTTCGTACCCTTCTAGGCTTTATGTGCTTGGACTATTCGGCAACATCACTTACTATTGAGAAACTTGGTCAATAAAAGCCTCACAACTGTAAAAAGGCCTCCGAGCAAAATAGTTCAAGGTTCAAATGATTTATGATGATCAGAATGAATATCTTTTAATGATAATCTAAAGAAATATAAGAATATACATCTTCTACCCAGATATAAAATTGCCTTGTTTATAGAAAAAGACATATTGAACTCATCTGATTATGCGTCGCAAAGCAATTCATAGAATAAAAAGACCAATTACGACTTAATATGTAAATATGAGAGTAGGGATTGCAATCCGGATACTTCGAAATCCGAAAATGACTGAAAAATCCGGATTTTAGGGTCCTATTTATAAATCCGAATATTGAGAATAAAATCCGGTTTTTTCGGATTTTAATCTTAATTGATAATAATTGATGTTTAACTAACAATTTTCATTAAATATCCAGTACATTTAGGTCAGTATTACTCTGAAATCTATGCACCGCTCGGCTCACACGCGGCTAGCTGCTACCGCTCATCCATCTAGCTAATAGTTAAGTCGGCCAGTGAGTCTTAGATGGAGGCGATGCGCGCGCGATAGTTCTATATAGTCGGGTTACCGCTGAAAGCATTTTGTACATCGGCTGATCTCAGTTTTTTTTTTTTTAAAGGGTCTGACACACCCGCTTTCTAAGCAAGCTTCCTTTATATGAAATCTCTGGTGGTTTGTGCGCTTGGATTTCCAATTTCCTGAGCGAACGGTCTATTCATGTAGTCATAGACGGGTGTTCGTCGGACCTTTTCGCAACCAATTCCACAGAGATCAGATTCAGTTCTCTCTGCAACCTTATTTCTGCTGCATATTAACGATCTGGTGAAGCCCGGTATCTTTGGGTACGTAGACGATAGCACCGTTGTCATAGATCCAATTGTTGCGAGAGGCCATGGTAGAGCGTTTGAACGTAACATTACAGGCAGTCTCCGATTGGGCCTGCCCTCTAGTTTCTGCGCCTGGATCTCTGATTTCCTGAGTGGACGGTCTATTCGAGTGGTCATCGATGGCTGCTCGTCAGAACTAAAGGCGATCAACGCTGGTGTTCCTCAGGGATCTGTTCTCTCTGCAACGCTATTTTTGCTGCATATTAATGACTTGCTGAGACCCGGAATCTATGGGTACGCAGATGACAGCACCGTCATAGAGAGTTATGTATCCGATCCGCGGGCTAGTAGGGCCACAACAGAGTCTCTCAGAGGGTATGGTTACGAGGTTGAACTCGGATCATCGGCGTCAGGTTGCAAGTTTGACGGTATTCTACAGATTGTTCCACGGAGAATGCGATAAAGAACTCCATAATCTTGTCCCTCCATCCCCGTTCTTCTATCGGACCACTAGGCGTCGGGGGGGTCTCCATCGCTTCGTCGTCGACATTCCATCTTGCCGTACCAAGCGTTTCGCTTCCTCTTACCTTATACGCACGGCCAAGTTGTGGAATGCTCTCCCGGACAACGTGTTTCCAGACACTTATAACATGGGTTTATTCAAGGCCAGAGTGAACAGGCATCTTATGGGTACGCGCGGTCCACCCTAGACTACATCTTAGCTTACCATCAGGCGGGATTGCGGTCAAGCGCAAACCTAATATAAAAAAATAAATAAAAAGAGTGTGTGCAGGAATTGCTCAACCTTATTCCAACCACCATCCCTATTTTTACTCCGAACCACAAGACACGGGGAAATTTTTCTTTTGTATCCTCAATTATAATGCGGACAGCAAAGGAGTGGAACTTGCTTCCGGCGACTGTAGTTCCTGACTCTTTAGAGGGACTTTCACGGCCAGAATGAATAGGTTCCATTTGGGTTAGCGTGCTCCACCTTAGGCTTCGTCATTATCCTTTATGGACGGCTCAGTAGCCAAATACAAGCCCATTTTTTTTAATATTACTTGCAGTTTAATTGAATTTTTATTCCAAACCAAGCAATGGAAATACAATAAAATAGAACATCTCTCTTCAAACTACTAATAATTAAGCATAAACTACGCGTACACTTTAAAATTACAAATTATTGCAAAAAAATACAAAAATCCGAAAAATCCGGATAATCCGGATTTATATGTGATGATATTCTTTGAATCCGGATTTGAAAAAAATCCGGATTTTGCAATCCCTATATGAGAGTGAAAGGGGGCCTGTACTTCAGCAGTGGGACATTATAGGCATCAGATGATGATGATGTAAATATTGTAAAAGCACTTACTACTCCTGTATTTACTTCTTCTCCAGAGATGCTGATGTCTGTCAGCTCTGGGCGCGAGGGTATCTCCTCCCCCGCGCCGCGCGGTTCCTCTACTACCCCCTCGATGGGCTTGCTCTTTGTGTTCGCTGAAACATCATATCAGTTGCATTAGTCATGGTATTTATTATTGGCACATACGTTTAGTCCAATGGATTTACCCAGTGGGTACTTAAAATTAGTCATTCTTCCAAATTCCTAGTAGTGTTTGTTTAGTTTGTTAGAAAAGATAATTAATTGAGGGAGTTTATTAATTTGCAATTTTAGAAATAAATTAGTTAGTATGTATTTGACGAAATTAGTAATACTGATGTCAGTATAAATGTAATACAGGGTGGGCCAGAAAGGCGTACGATTTTAAAAACACTCTTGCGTTTGAAGCTTTAGAGAGGGGACTGCGCGGGTGGTGGGGTTAAGTAGCTCGGTTCCCGGAAATTTAGTCTAGCCTATAATCGTGCGACATGGTTTCAACAAGATGGCGCGACATGCCATACAGCTAATGCCTCTTTGGCGGTCGTAAACGAGATGTTTGCTGGGAAACTGATATCGCGCCGAGGTGACATTGCATGGCCTCCTAGAAGTCCGGATCTAACGCCACTGGACTTTTTTTTGTGGGGATACCTAAAAAGTAGAGTCTACTCCAATAACCCAGCCACGATTAACCAGTTGAAGACCAATATCCAGGAAGAAATGGCAGCTATTCCCCGTGCAATGTGCCAGCGAGTTTTTACCAATTTGAGGTTCAGATTCGAAGAATGTTTGCAGCGGGATGGTGCACACCTGGATGACGTTATTTTTAAGAAATGAATTTCCCAGATGTAAATTTTTATAAAAATAAAAATTTATATGTGAATTGTACTAAGTTTTTTTTTAATCATTTTTTCAAATTCGCAATTCTTTCTGGCCCACCCTGTATAAGATATGACTTGAGAACCTAAATAAGGAATAAATAACATCATACAAATAATTAAGAAGATGACGAAGACACCAGTTTTAGCGAAGGTTTTGGATTGGAAAGGGATCAAAATGAACTATTTGCATGAACAGAAGCATCCAATGAATCAAAGAAAATATCTAAAATACATCAATAATACAAATACAAGTAATACTGATATCCTTGCTAAGCTAATGGATTTATGAGATGAAGTAAGAACAAATCTAGGGCTATATTACCTAAATAAATACAAGAAACTGGTAAAAAAACTAAATAATACAATGGAAGTAATAAGATTCAAAATAGATGATATTTTGCATGATGTAATATGAAGTCATGCAAAAGATAAATTAAAAGAATTGTTAAGAGTTTTGATAAGAGTTGTATGGAGCAATCACTGCTAAACACTTACCGAGGTCCTTGTTTGACAAATTTATTAAAGCAATAAGAAAATGTTATTTTCAAATTTAAATTGATTAATATTATTAATGTAAAGCCAACTGTTGTACAGTTAGCTGAGAAGGAAACTGGCGGGATCAACGACTAGTAATTAGCGCTGTACACACAAATGTAAATAGTGATAAAATGTTAAGTCAAGGCTACGTCACAGTTATTGTGATGTCCCATTGTTATTAACGATGTTTTTGTTTCACGGTTGAATAATCCGTCAAGTTAGTGACACACAGTATTATCACTATTCGCTATTCTGTTTCGAAAGATATATTTATAACTAGGTTTATGTATAAAAACATGTAAAAAATCCAAAACGTCATCATTTTTATTCATTTTTTAATCTTAACTTGAGAATTAATTATCAAATGAGGACGTTTTAGTGTAAAGGTTCCGGTTCGTAGCCGACCGCAGGCAGCAGCAGGCGACACTACTGGTTTCTTCTTTCATAGTAATACATAGAAACGAAAGAGAGTGAGTAGTGTCGCGGCGACAGTATCACCTACTGGTGCTGCCTCCAGTCGGCTGCGATCTGGTACCTTAAAACTAAAATGAATGTATGCAAATAAAAACTGGCATGCTTCAGCCACTACTCACAAATGTCTACATTGTACAGCTTGGGTTCTGTTGGTAGGAACGGAGGGTCAGTGGTCGTGGTGACCGAGGTGACTGTTAAGTCCGGAATTTCTACTGAGTCGGGCTTCTTCGATGTGATCGAGCGACCCGACTCCTCGGGTGTTTGACCAACTGTTTCGTCGTAGAAGTCGGAGGGGGCTTCGGTTGTCACAGGAGTTTTTTCTTTGTAGGGCGGGTAGTCTTCGTCATCCCCGGGCACGTTCTCATGGTCACCTGATCCTCGGCCGTCCTCGTCGTCAGGGCCAGGGCCGGCTCCCCACCCGGAACCAGAGCTCTCGTCAGTCTCTAGGCCTGATCCATCATCGTCGATGAACAGATCCCGGTCAGAGGTGAGAGGGCCGTCGTTCTGTAACTGGATTGGTGTCTCGTCTATTGGTGCTTCGCTGGCGACTCCGTCCTGGAATTGAGAAGGGATGATCTTGAATACGACTGTCGTTTATTTTAAAGTGTATATTATTTTTGGGTAATAATACCAGGCCGAAATTTATAACTTATTCTCGTATAAATACAAATTGTGATGAGAGAGACTGCAAATAAATGCGGTAACTGTTTTAGTTCTATAGTCTCCACCCATTTTATAGCAGCTGCATTAAGTTCGTCCTAAAGAAATAACTTTGAGTTATGGATTTTGGGAGTGTCGATATAGAATAAGAAAATATATAGAAAGTGATTGAATTCTCAATCCAAATGAGGGAAAATGTCGATGAATAGTTACGAAACATAAAGCTTGTATTCACAGAGTTGATGACGTGTCAACTGCCACGACCTATTTCGAGAAAAATATAGTCTTTTCACGTAAAATTTTCAAACCTTACCTGAAGTCACGGCACTTTTTAATTACACATATTTACGCGCGGTAAATAAAGAAAACACCTTAATTCGTCAGGTAAAGGCTATCAATCACAAGATAACGTTTTTTCTACGTCACCATGAATGGGTCAGAGTATGAATGGCTTATTGGTAAATATGTTAATAGGTCACTCACCTCAGAACAAGTGCGATGGCTTGAGTATCGAGTGAATTAGTTAGGCCGAGGTTTGATTGAACAAACTAGAAAATTTTGATTATTTTTCAGGCAGTGCTTTACCGGGTTAGCGTAAGTTGTAGTGGGTGCAAGGCTGGCGATCGATAGGCATTTTGCGGGGGTTGTGGGGGTCGGGGGCAGTCGGGAATGTTCGCCATGTGCTACGTTCCCGCAATGGCCGACAGATGCCGGGATACGGGAGGCTTTCGAGGTAACGTTTTGAGGTTCTGTGGTAGCACGCTTTCATAAATAAGGCTTTGCGTGTGGAGGTTGTCATGTTTTCCACAAGATGTCACCAGCTATTTGGCGCCAAGGTTTATTATTTTTTGAGCAGTATAACTATGCTTATAAATAGATTTAGGCATAAATTGAATAAACCTACAGTTTTTAGCGGGCAAACGGTCTTCGTTAACAAGGGCATAAATACATTGACGATCCGGTAGTCTTTTTCCCTTTTTTTTATATTTGGAGTAAATATACCCTGTATTGTGGAGAATAAACATTATTTTTTATTTATTTTTGGATGCTATTTTTCTCAGACGCGTGAACAGCTTCCACGTTCAATCTAGATTTATTATTAATCAAAGTTTTAGGTTTATATTATATTTTTTTATATCTACCAATTTTAGCACATCGGTGAACCAATGACGTCAACTTTCATATATACCTATTACTATATTCTAATTCCTATCAAATCTATACAGCTTACTTTTGATCCGGGTGTTCAAGTATTCTGTGATTACAGGGCGAGGGTTATCGTAAATCCCATCCGGGCAGGCGGGTAATGAGAAATATTATTTATTGTCCCGGGATAATGTAGCCTGAACTGACCTACGCGTATTTTGCAAGGGTTTATTATGGCATTACCGTGTAAACTCGAATTAATGTTGCATTAACGTTTTTATTGAGATACCTTCATCCATGCCCCTGTTCCTCGTATCTGTCGGCTAATTAACTACTACAGCGATATGTAATGGTGCGTCCATGCTACGCAAAGCGAGCACGAGCCGAGCCTCGAACGAATCTACAACGAGCCTACGAAGAGCACGATGCGAATCCTTTTGTTCGTGAAAAAACTGACAATCGCGCTCGTTGGAGGCTCGCAAGCCAGTCCACGCTACGCGAATCAAGGCTTAAAATCTACTTTCAAGGCCAGACTGAATAGGTTTCTTCTTACTAAGCGTGTTTAATCTTAGGTTTTGTCTTCATCTCTAATGGGCGGGTCAGTGGCCAAACGCAAGCCCATTTAATAAAAAAAAAAGGAAGAAAAAAAAAGATTCAATGCAACCATGGACTGTGTGGTATGACAGATTTTAAAGTCTATGGTTGATCTATGAAACCCCATACATGAGAATATTATACTCCTTGTTCATAATAAAGCACCCACATACGATACAATATATCTAACACTGGAACTTCTATCTATCCCTGTCTTACAAAATATAGAGTACATAAGAGAGAAGAGTACAGTAATATATCACCAGTTGGATCTAATCGAGAGATAGCATGACATGAATGTAAATGAGCTCGAAGGTGTGTTATCTTTGACTGTTAACTTAAAGTACCTAAGGGAAATACTCGTAGTCTGAAAATCCTTGAGTTTAATGTAAATTCTACAATGTGTATTCTAAGTATTTGCATAAGAAAAATAACAAAGCTGTATTAAGCTTTGGGGTTATCGTGCTTATTATCCAAATGTAAGTAAGTTATTTAAGATAAACTACAAAACTTAAAAAAAAGAATAAGTCTGGATAGTAAATCATGGTCATCTTACAATTAGTCTTCAAACTGAAAATTACACTCTATTTTAATCAACTTCAAAAAAAGGAGATTATTTATTTCTATGTTTTTTTTAAATCATATGAGTCCAAAGTTGAACTGTAATGGTGCGTCCATGCTACGCGAATCGAGCACGAGCCTAGCCACGAACGAGCCAACAACGAGCACGAAGCGCATCCCTTTGTTCGTGAAAAAACTGACAATCGCGCTCGTTCGAGGCTCGCAAGCCCGTCCAAACTACGCAAATAGTGCTCGCAGTGTGCTCGTTCGAGGCTCGGCTCGTGCTCGGTTCGCCAAGCATGGACGCAGCATTAGGTATACAATTACATAGCAGAACAACAATCAAAGGTTTCTAGAACGCATGAAAAAACATTTACTACTACTAGGGATCTCACGCTGAATTAAATAATGGTACAACATACTTATACGACAAAAGTATAAAAATACAATGTGACATACCTTTCAATATAACCTAGCTGATATAGATTTTATATACAAAGACATAGAGTTTAAAATAGCAGGCATGACATGCATGACCCCACTCTCCATGCCACCCTGATACACCTGTTTGGGACACGGAAAAACCTTATATTGAAATAATGACTTGCAAGTTTGTGTTGTTTGTTAAATGATACTTATTTCAAAGACGGTACAGGGCAATATTGCTTGAGATTACATATATTTGAAACAGACTGTGGGGAAATAAGGATAGTCGTCATGTGATACGGGTAAAGGTAAAGGACAAAATTGTGTTGATGTTGCATTTTGTGAGGAGTAGAAGTAAGTGCTTATTTAATTTTTAATTCAATTGAATACCTACCTGCTATCTATTAATATATAAAAGAAAGTCGTGTGAGTTACACTATTTATAACTCAAGAACGGCTGAACCGATTTTCATGATCTTTGATTTCTTGTATTTATCTCCGACCCGAATAGCAGAATAGGGTAAGACACCACGCGAACGAAGTCACACAGGGCAGCTAGTAGAAGTATATAACCCTCACAGTGATTTTATTATAATTTTACAATAGCTTTTTAAGAGAGGTAGAGCGTTTATTCGCTTAAACAACAGCTCGACTGGGGTCCTCAACCTTACAAAATACCGCAGCCAAATAACTTTATGTTGTGTTCCTGCGCGTGAGTAAGGTCGCCGTGCTCATTGGGGAGAGGAAAAGGGTTGGTTGGTAACGCGTGAATTATGTCCATATGGCAACGGTGTCCGCTTACCATCAAGCAGGCCGTAAGCTTGTTTACAAACTACTTGGTATACAAGGTTTTTATGGGCTCGTTTATTTACGCGACTCAGCATAAACCAAATCGTTTCATACATACAAAAATACTTTAGCTACGTAGTTAGAGAAATGAGCCCCAAGTAAATTTTTCATTTAATTACATGATATCTTTCTTCTATGATGCATGTCTATCAAGTTTAGTTTTGTGAAATATATCCATTACTCCTAGATAAGTAAGGCAAGTTTGGGATTGTGTGATCGCATTAATTAGTTTTAATTAGTCTAATATACGTTAATTCAACGATCCCGAGCTCACAAGCGGTTTAGAGCCCCTTAGTCTGAGGAGAGACTTTTCCTCCTCATGTGTGTTCTACCGCTTGTACAACGGAGAGTGTTCTAAAGAATTGTTCGACTTGATGCACACGGCAACCTACCACCAACTCTCGCCATCGACGGGGAGTCCATCCTCACACATTGAAACGAGAATTATTTCGAACTGTGCGGGCTCAAAGGAGTTTTCTTCTGTGGACGCTCAGATTGTGGAATGAGCTCCTTGCCGTGGTTTCCCAATGGAGTACAGCATAGGGTTCTTTAAAAAGGGAGTGAAGAGATTTATTTAGGGTCGGCAACGCGCGAGTGATACCCCTGGTGTTGCAAGCGTCCATAGGCCACGGTAACTGCATACCATCAGGCGTATTTATAAAAAAAAAACAACGCCTTTATTAAATTTAGACTCTGATTATTATAATTATGTTAATGTGTTCGTCAAATAAATGTGTTTTCTTTCTTTCTTACAGTTGACTCTACCACCAATTCGTAAAACATTTAAACTGACCAAAATCCGGCAAGAACAATGTATTGAATTTATTCTTGTCTATCATTTAATAAACACCTTAGGCTTTTACATTAGCTTTATGTTATAAATTATAAAAGTTACTTTTAGCAGGATTTTATTATAAAACGAACGAAATCTTCGTAAATAGCTAGCCTGAATAATGCTATAGGTATCACAGTTTTATGTTTATTTCTTGGGGTCATTATTTCTAGTAAATTAAATTTCTTAAGGACAAACGTCATATTTTCAATATGTAGTATGTACGTACATCGAAGGTAACGTGTTATCTTATAGTGCGTCCATGCTACGCGAAGCGAGCACGAGCCGAGCCTCGAACGAACAGGATTCGTTCGTTGCTCGCGATTTCAAGCGTCGACCCTTTAACGAGCGCGATGCGAATCCCTGTTCGTGAAAATACTGACATTCGGGCGGAGCGCAGTCGAGCACGCTACGGATGCTCGTTCGAGGCTCCCAAGCCCGTCCACGCTACGCGAATCATACTCGCAGTGTGCTCTTTCGTGGCTCGGCTCGTGCTCGGTTCGCCAAGCATGGAGGCACCATTACATTCAAATATTTTATCCAAATCTGCAGCTGAGCTCTACAGTAGAAGCTTGGACATAAAACTATGGAAATATGTAGCTACTCTTAGATCTATATTTTACAGCTGACACAAAAGCCTTTGCCTAGCCCTTAACTTTCAACCAGACAAATCGCCAAGCACCCTGAATAGCAATCGTTTAGCAGTCTCCATCAATCTAATTGATTGCCCCCATTAGTAACCGAGTACACGAAGGTACGGAATGGTGGGGGTGTGGTCACACGTCCCATCGACTGCTCAACATTTGTCCGATTCCGAATTGGTCTTGGAGCATCAATTAGCGCCGGCAGTCAGGTAAGTTAGTGGTAATTAATTTACGGTACTTGAACGGTTGATTTTGGAAAAGTAATTGGGGAGTTATATTGGAATTTGGGTGTTTGAATGTGGACGCTGGAAAGTAGAGTGCAAAATTCAATATTCAAAATAATTTATTCAAATAGACCTTCGCAGGCACTTATGAAAAGTCTGACTCTAATACCGGTTCGGAAGGTTGCATTTGTTGAGAAGAGCCGGCAATAAACTCAGCACTCTTTTCAAAGCAAGCTTAGATTCATTACATAATATTTACATTCTAATCGCACTGACAACAATTGCGTGCCCCGGCGCGGCGGCAAAACTACAAAGTAGACTGACTCGATATTTAATCCTTACTAATATAAAAAATGCGAAAGTGACTTTGTTCGTTTGTTTTTTACGCCTTCACGCCTCAACTTCTCAACGGATCATCATGAAATTTGGCATGCAGATAGCCTATGGTATGGAGAAGAACATATGCTAGGCTACATATATTTTTATCCCGGGAACGCGGGTGAAACCGCGGGGACAGCTAGTAAGTAAATAAATAGCAAAATAAAGCTGCTGTAAAACTAGCAATTTTAAACTGTGTGCTTAGTTAGTCATAATTTAATTATACTATCTCTTAGAGTATGCTTGCTTACTTTTAAGTGTGAATATCCCCTTAAACTAGTCAATTACTCAATGTAAGAACGTAACATGTCTAATTATTCTATAATTTATGGAGTTTTCTAAATAGGTAAATATTGCAATAGTACCTACTTACTCGCGTATTTCTATTACCTATTTTACCAATTTTGCAAAATTAAATTAAATTTAAATTTGTAATAATGGCAATTTTCTCAAAAGCGTGTTCAAATTAAAGTTATATACCTATTTCTGAATTCAACTTTTTTAATTAGAACGTTTTCACGATTTGATAGCGAAATTCGAATTAATTAATGGTGGACCAGCGCTGTAATTTTAAGGGCTTTGGAGTTTTTGACATCATCTAAAAATGTTTTTTTTTTAATACTAATGGAATCAATTTAAAATCCACTACACTATTAACTGGCAATATCAAAAGTGTGGAATTTTTTAGGACTTATTTACCCACTTGGACACTTAATTAAAAAAAGCTGACGTGGCAAAAACGAGCACTGTTTTCATTATATTTCTAAGTAAAATACGATTTGCAATGCGGCCGGCGTTCCCTGAAAGCGGCTCAAAAAGTTAAACAGCCCTCTTTGCGAGACTTTTAAATATGCGATGAATTTTGAAGTGGACGCAAAAGGCAACTGTTTAAAATGTCCAAAGTTTAATGGAAATCTGTAGCGCTAAGGGAATATTAAGGAGATAATGCCCTGGGTGATAATGCATTGCTTTGCAACTGCTGGAACGAGCTGGCAATCGTTAAGGTATGACATTTTGTATGTGCAATGAGATTATGGACACTTTGGCTCGCTTCAATGACCCGTGGATGTGGGTCATAGGGATTAGCACCGGGTAGTGTAAGCTCCAGTTTAGTTAATGCAGTAATTGCGTTATAAAACATGAGTTATGGATCTTTTAGTAATAATGGGAATTTTAGACAGAGAGCTCCTTTAAAATATCAACAACATACGATTAGCATGGCATTAAGTTTCGCCAATAGTCAATTATAAAGCTGCAAGGGTTTTCAAACGACTGACTTGTACTTTCGGTGCTATTTCTGTAGAAAATTTTTCTACTGTTAGTGAGTTGTCTAATTGTATATTATGTTAATAAATTATTTATACAATGCAATGTAACCCACCCTCAGATTTAGTGAGATGAGCCAGCAGTAAACACAGTAATTATTCTTCCAAACAAGTTTAGATTCAGTTGGAAATAAGAAATCATGCAGAATAATTGATAGCACAGCTCTTCACTAAAATGTCCATACATATCACATTCGCATTTGATTCTCAAACGTAATCAAATGAAAAACATTTCGAATGTCATTCGATTGGTTCCAGCGAGGTGGCAGAGGTTTTTGTCCAAGCAACCATGACCTATCGTTGTCCAAAAGATTATCCGGATGTGGAATACATCAGTGTGGCCCGGGCGGAGTGAGGGGGTCGGGTTATGCTGGACGCTCTATTGGGTCAGTTGCTCTGTTACTGCATGTAACTGAGGTAACGGTTTGAGTTATAAACTAAAGAATGTTTGAGGGTATCGTTTAGTGAGTAGTAATTTAAGTAGCCTAACACCTCTGTGTGTTTCTATACTACTTAGGTTGCAAATAAGCTTACGGCCCCCCTGATGATAAGCGATTATCGTAATATAGACGCTTGCAACACCAGGCGTATCATTTCATGTTGCCGATTCAGTAAAAATATCTTCACACAGAAAGGTTCGATAATTTACGAGCGTCTCTGAAGATCTTTTAAATAAAAATATTTTGTTTGATTTTTTACAAGATTTTTCAAATCTTCCAAGTTTTTGACTTACTTGCCGGTTTCCGATAGAGCTGAAATTTTGCATCCATATGTAAATCAGATAATAATTAAATATACCTATGACATGGAGCTGATCTGATGGGATGGGAACTATATAATAAAACGACACATACATCGAGTTTGGGCTCGTTTGATTCGTCTTTCAAAGACACTGATTCTAGGGTCTGATGATTAAGTTGGTTGACTATTACATTAAAAAAATTGCTTATAAAAAAAGTTTTTTTTTTAAATTTTATTCTTGTTTAAACTTCTCTTATATGTTCCAATCACCAAACTCATTCTATGTCACACTTCAACTCCGCTTTACACTTACAATATGGACCACATATATCCCGTCTATTTTATATGGACCCTCGTTAGTGGAACTGACCTACATGTGTACACAGGAACGGAATGTGTTATTGAATGTTGGCTAACTTATGTTTCCTATTAGGCTTGTTGAGACGATCAGCTATAATCAAATTGTGCATTTAAATTGAACTCTATTTGTCATTGTAATTGGGGCGTTTGTTATTTTTTTATATGAAATCACTACGTGTAAACCTAAACTTCCCATGGAAAGGGAGGATATGTTGAAGGGTTGTATCTGTAGTACGATAGATTTTCAATAGATAGGTAGCCAGGCAGACGGGTACTACAAAGTACCTACCACCGAGCTATGGTGTCCTCACAAAGTTTTCCTTTACCAACTCAAACTCATGGTACTATTCAAGCCCACGTTTTTCCACTACGAGTGGACCTACTTCGACGGGACTTACACTATCTGATAGCTGATATTATAAGGAGTAACGTAGCGAACTTTTATTTTAGAAAAATTAGAGTTCCGCGCAATACAATTACGCGTGTAAAACCGCAGGGGGTCAGCTAGTTTAGATATAAAATAGGTTAGTAAGCCACAAGTTGACCACATTAAAAATACACGATAACACTCCTAGCTTCTAAAGGTACTCGTTCATACAGACATTAATGATGAAGCATCAACCTAGCTAACACACAACCTCTAGGGACGGGAAGTGCAGAGATAAACACGAGGTAAACTGCCCGAACGGCCTAATTCAAGACTCTAAAGTAAATACACTGCGGGTCGTCAGTGAGCCGTAATTTGAGCCTAACCCAACAATGTTGAATTACCGCTGAAATCCCACCGGGCTAGTGATCGGCAAATGAGGATCACTGCTTCCACAGGGAACCTACTAACTTTCGGGTTGACCCTAAAGTTTCATATTAGGTACTTTGCTCCCATTTTTATTTTGACATAGTAAAGCCCATCACAGACGTAGCTATAATATATATTAATATGCAGAGCTATAATATAAATTACAGTACAAGTTGGTGAAGTAACAGAAATATATATTATAGCTGCGTGTGCGAATCATGATTAGCCGTTCTTAATGGATCGGCTAAGTTAAGCTACGTCTGTCGTGGTCGGTACCTGGATGGGTGACCGCCTAGTGGTATTTCAAATCGAGCGTTTCCGTGCTTCGGAAGGCACGTAGCTCCCGGTTATCACTTAATCGTGATAGTCGTTAAGCTAGTTGAATGTCTCCTAGGCGGCTTGAAAAATTCCAACAGTAGGTTGAACACTAGCCTACCTCCACCACTCCGCAGTGGGCACGCGTGGCGGAGTATCGCCCAGTCCGTTTCACCCTCATTTGTGAAAGGAAGCCTGTGCTCAGCAGTGGGACATTATAGGCTGATGATGATGCCTTGCTATGATTTATATTAACGCATATTATAGCTATCTCTGTGATGGACTTTCTTTATTTTACTGACTTTCTTTCAAATTGGATATCTGCGGGTCTATTACGCATGTTTGTTGCAATAATTTTGAATTTAAACTGGTTCTAGTAAATGCAAATTGTATTGTTCATTGCAAATGGAACAAAAGGTTGTTGAAATTGAAACTAATTGTTACGTTACATGATCCAGTACTTGCTGGCATAAAAGATTTTTTTATACAACGAAGTCGGTAAACAAGCATACGGCTCGCGAGGATATGCTGGTGGCGTTTGTTCCATACACAGACGTCCAGTGAACAACTTTGACGAATATAAAAAACAAAGGAAAACCGACAGACATAGCCAAAGCCCTTCTTATTATGATTCTTGAATTTTTTAATAGTTCTTGTTTTGGAGGAGAAAACCGGGGAATACGAAATAGCGATTTCGTCTAATTTAAATAGGTATAATCAGTCCAAGCTGTAGTTGTCTCTATCGCCCTCGGGCGGGATAGCTCTGGCACAGCGCGACAGCAATAGATATATTGTCAAATTTCTTGTAGCCTATCCTCTTAAGCGGTTAACGTAGCCATGAGGACGCTTGCAACTCCCGGGACATGACTCACGAGTTACCGATCCTCCCCAATGAGCTCTGGCAACGTTACTCACGCGCAGGAACACAACATAAAGTTATTGGGCTGCGGTATTCTGTAAGGCGGAGGTACTTTTCCAGTCGAGCTGCTCTTTAAGATAATAAAAGCTATGCTCTACTTCTTTTACATACACAGTTATCTAGAATATTGAACGTAACATTTATTAGGATTTTTGTTTTTAATGTGCCTATGCGGCTTCTTGTCATTTAGTTATAAGCATCTGCACTGATCATGATTTTTTGCGGGAAGCTGTTACATCACAGACGTAAATGAAGTTCAGACGGATCATTGCCAACAGCAAACTGAATCGTTATGGATAAATGCGCATGTGTGCAATGAAATGTTAGGGCTGAGCAGAGTTTTATGCATATGTGTGAGTGGTGTAAGTATACGATAGAGCAGAGTTTTTAGCTTGACTTTTATCGCGGGCCGTATTGTCTGAACTTTCTTTTACGTCTGTATGTGTATTAAATGAACACAAACAGTAGTGTCTGTATTACTACACGTAAATTGTTAACAAAAATATCACGTAAGTAAACTATTGCAAAAAACATAACCCTCCTTCCGGGTCAGCCGGGTAAAAAGAGTATAATATTAATCGTCTTAAATTATACGTTTCACAAACAGCATCTCAAGTAGTTTAACTTAATGACACTGGCCGGTGCAACTGGCATTTGTATTTAAATCCCTAAAGTCGTGGACCATTAACGGACGGGTCTCCTCTGAGCCGCTGTGAGTCGGTGGCAAGTTTCTTACTTTATTTACGTGAATTGCAATCTCACAGCAGACGTTGAGGCTTTATTCTTGAGACAATTTCTTTTATCAATTTCAATTTATTTGTTTCATAAACAATGGAAAAATAATTGTTACGTGACATGTTTTGTTATTAACTACTAGAGTCGTTGCGTTTTATACATGTAATGGTGCGTCCATGCTACGCGAAGCGAGCACGAGCCAAGCCTCAAACGGACAGGATTCGTTCGTTGCTCGCAATTTCAAGCGTGTTCAACGAGCCTACAACGAGCGCGATGCAAATCCCTCTGTTCGTGAAAAAACTGACAATCATGCGGAGCGCAGTCGAGCACGCTACGAATGCTCGTTCGAGGCTCGCAAGCACGTCCACGCTACGCGAATCGTGCTCGCAGTGTGCTCGTTCGTGGCTCGGCTCGTGCTCGGTTCACCAAGCATGGACGCACCATTAGGATTACACAGTTAAATAGTACCTACTTACACCTATGGTTTCTAGTTTCTTTTCTCTTCGAGCTAATTATATGGTAAATGAATATTATTTAAATCCTACTATTCAACTATTTTAAATACTAGAATCAAATATGTGAGTCAAAATAATTAATCATTAAAACAAAACCAAAAATCACTCGCTTTTTTGATTAATTATAATAAATCTCCTCCTCCTTATGTGTGTTCTACCGCTTGTACAACGGAGAGTGTTCTAAAGAATTGTTCGACTTGAAGCACACGGCTACCTTCCACCATCGCAACTCTCGCCATCGACATCCTCGACTCGTCCATCCTCACACATTGAAACTAGAGTTGTTTCGAACTGTGCGGGCTCAAAGGAGTTATCTTCCGCGGACGGTCAGATTGTGGAATGAGCTCCCCGTCGTGGTTTTCCCAATGGAGTAGAGGATGGGGTTCTTCAAAATGGGTGTGAAGAGATTTCTGTAGCAACGAGCGATTGATACCCCTGATGTTGCAAGTGTCCATTGGCTACGGTAATTGCTTACCGCTTAGTTTGCCACTTTAGTGGTATAAAAACTTTTTAACAAATAAATTAAACCACCGAAAAACCTGAAAAGTAAAAAATAATAAACCTTTTCAATATATAGAATTTTGAATAATACTTGAATTTTATAAGGTTTTTAAGGTACTACACGCTTAATGTTTGATTACTTTCATAATGTAATATACAACTCGCCATTAAAATCGGTGAGTGAACAATAAATCCCCCCTATTTTCCCACCCTTAGAGTAAGTATTTTTCCAATACATTACAATACAATAATTAATCCAAATTTATATGGGACCAACTTCGAGGTATACCCTATCCATTAAAAAAATTATTATCATAATCGGACTACTCTGTAAAAAGTTATGCGTGATCATAAAAAAAAAAAAAAAAAACGCGTCGTCATGTAAACCTCCGTATTTTCGTTGGTTAAAAAAAAACAAAAACTTATTTTAATATTCAAACAATATAATATAAGTACATTTTTAAACAAAGAACTTGATATTCAGTAATCAGGGTTAAGGTGACTAAAATGGTCCTCATGGATGCTCATACAAACAGAGCAGCTATCGTGGGTCGTTGTCGGAGCGCTACCGGTCGTTAGGCCGCGTAATTGCCCCCTCTCGCCAATTAGGCACCGTAACGTCTTCGTGTCGGCTCAAAAAAGTCTTTTTAGCCTTATCAGACAGTCATTTTGCAGCGTTCATAAAAATTTCTTCATGATTGATCGTATATTCAGGGTTAAATGCATACATTTAACCATAATATACATAATAAAGCATATATGCTTTATTATGTATGTATTATGTATCTAATTATGAAAACAATAATTTTTATGATTAAGAAATTTTCAGGGTTGGTATATATTTTGATTAGGTATTGTTTGTAACTGGATTTTTTATTCAAAATTTGTTGTCATAGTAAAAGTTGTTTGTATTCATGAGTACTTTCAACCGTGAACATTTTATTAGTCATAAAAAATAACCCTGTATGAAAGTGCTTTAAGTGCAGACATGATCTATTCATTGTATTTTTATTAATTAATGAATTTATTTATTTATTGTATGAAGTAATCTATAACCATTAAAACAAAGTAGACTTTTTTTATTCGTGTTTAGAAAATTAAGATGTCCTAAATAGTATCTCATTGAAATGTTAATTCTAATTGGTGTTAATTATAAAGTCAACAATATCACCGGAAGTAATTCACTGCCACATGGATTCCACAGCCATTTCAAACTATTATAAAGGCATTAAATTAATTTACAAAGCAATTCACAAATTGAAATAGGCCATTAATTTAATTTTAGACGATAACCGTGATTTAACGTTAGTTTATATTGTTTGCACTGACTGTCATTTCTGCGGATATAATTGCAGACCTCGAATTGTAGGGGAAATAGGTACCTATAAATGATTTGTTCCCAATTTACATAATCATCGAGCCAAAGACATTCTGTAGCCATATTTTATACGTGAAATTCTCAGAAGAAGCTTTTACGTTTAACAGCAATCGCATTTCATAAAATGTTCCTGAAAAGTTCGCTGACTCTTGGAGACATCTCAAAAGTAGATGAAAGCAATCCTATTCAGTTGGCTGTCGGGACGTCCAAGAAAGAAAAGACTCGCAGAAGAAACACAATAACAATAAACGCGTTGAAGCAAGTTCGTGGCGAGACTGTTACGGTCGGCTGGCGCCCAACGTGGGACCACTTTATTTGTACCCAGTCGACGCGGCGTTTCATAAACTTATTAACATTTCACCTCCACCAGTGACATGTCATAAGCTTATTATATCGATAATAAAACATTCAATAAAACGAAAAAAAAAAGCTCGGTCCTTACTTAAATATGTTGGATAGGATCACGAACAAGTCAGCACGGTTCATTAAATAACTCGACTCCGTCTCTGATGATGTATGATATGTGCTTGATTTCACTTACCCTTAGCAACGTACGTTTGTAGGTCACGCTTCCTACGTCTTTTTCTAAATTTGATATTATTCTTGAAGTCATAACTGCAGTCATGATTTAAATGCCGACTAAGTAACTGCTATAAAATTCCCCTTTTGTCAGCGAAATTAGATGTCGTAAGCCGTTGGGGAGTATAGCGATATTCCGGGCAGCATTTGGGCCCAATAGCCCGGGAAATGGCCGACCGGCCTCTGACTAACGCGTCTTAAATTAGGTCAAGAAGCGCTGTCGTGTCGAACGCTTTTACAGAATTATACCGAATTTGATTCGATTTTTCTGTTACTTCGCAATTGGATTGTCCTCGTATCGATTGGATATAAGCGAGACATCGAAGTTGTCGTTTTGGAAGCCCTAAACATTTACTCCCTTACTCATAAAGTGCTATTTAACTAATAAACTGTTTAAGGGGTCACGTAAATAACGTCACTTTAATGTCATTGTCAAATAATGTGACATCATTTACGTGACCATTTAAACAGTATATTAGTTAAATAGCACTTTATGAGTAAGGGGGTTAGTGGCTAATTCAATTAGAGAAGTAATAACATGAATGGGATGTTTAAATAGTCTGTCTTTGCTACGACAGTGCAATGAAATATAATTACTATGAGTGCCGTTAGAGGATAAAATACTATTTCAAAAGCTGCCTCCAGAGAATGTCGCGCCGGGAAAATAAATTATTCCGCTTTCTGCAGAGAAAATTAAAAAAACAGAAATATTTCCTGTTGTTTTATAGCTTTTGAATATATTATTGTGATACTAATTCCTGATGGTTTTCATTAATCTCAATAATAGTGTTTAATTGACCTTTTTGTATTAAGACCTCGTCAAGTACAAGACGATCCGACGAAAGGTTACCTTATTATCAATTGGGCTTTTCCATATGCAGAATTCCTTAGGAATAATCCATAATACATCCAGACGCGTGAAATAGGCTATAAGAAGTCAACGTTCCTAGAGTTGAATATGTATTTCATAGTTCGAAATAAATATAATTGGATATCGAGAACTCGCATGTGAGTAGGACTGTTATATTTATTCTTCATTGCACTAATACTGTCGTAAAATTTATTTTGAAACTAATTATTGGAAATTCATATAAAATTGGCGACGCGACGTATCATTGGCGAATTGTACGTAACGAATTCTAAAAAGCTTTTGTCATGGGAATAGGTAAATAACCTTTTAGCTAGCCGGCTCCGCGTACGCTATTCTTGTATGAATCGAAAGTTACCATGGTCAACACGGTCAACAGGGTTCTATCGAATCATAGTAGAAATGAAAAATGATTTTGCTACTAAAAGAACGATAATTTTTAATTGAACGGATTAATTAATAGCGTTCATAGTTGGCAGCCGGCGTTTAGTCCATCATAAATAAAATTGTCTCGGTTCGTTAAAATTTTTTTTCTGTATAATTTTTCCGACACTTGGTGTCAGGGTTGGGGTACAGTGATTTATGAAGCAATCTTTTAGTCGTAAATCAAAAACGTTACACCCCGCTTCTATTCTAAAGCAAAACTGAACGCAACTTTGAAACAATCATTTGATTTTTCCTTTTCAACGTTTCGCGGAACTGTTTCGCTTTCGTTATTTTGATTTAGTGCTCTGTCGGTGTTGTATGTTGCTTTATTATATTTTTTAATGTCGAATGAAACCGAATAGCTCAATATTACTAAGCCATTGAGAAGAATTTCCAAAACCTTAATGAAATATCAATTATGGTGAATATCTTCTTACAATGGAACTGCTAGAGATTGCTGGATTCCTCAGTCAGGATTTTAAATTACAAATCCAAGGCACATTGAATCAGGTTGAATGAGCAAGGGCTGATTCCTTAAGATACATTCTAATGCCTATTAAAGGCTGCCTCGTGCCTCGGGCATCGCCCAAGAGATTTCGAAGCTTAAGTGAAACGAATTTGACTGAGTAAAAAATCCTTCAATTTTATCACGTAATTGTGAGATTGGAAGGGAGGCAGCCGGAGGAACCCGGAATTTTAGGACCTCTCGTTATGTGAAGACGGCGTGTTTAATTTTTCTTGATGGGGAACGAAATAGAATTTGGGGTATATAGAGCAACATTCCTAATTAAATATTGTCGTCGATAACTATTTGGAAAACGGCTACCAGTTTTTTAGGTGCCCAATATTAAGGACAAGAATCTTAAATATTTTTGGTAAATATTATAATTCAGTCATGCTATTCTCTAAAACAAAAGTCATAGAAAAGCTTACGCAATACTGCCACAGACTGACAGCGGACCTCACGTTATTGCTTGGTAAATGATGAGGCAGAGCGAAGTTACAGCTTTTGATGCATTTACGTAACAGAATTACCCAGAGAACTGACCTCTTTCCACTTACGTTTGGTGGTGAAGCTATGATTTCTACATTATTTTGTTAAGAACTTACCGTGTCATTTGAATTATAATGCTACTTTGCCAGATAGAATATACCTGATTGTTAGATGTTCTTCAAATATTGACCAGCATTTTACCTGAAACAAAACAAATATAAATTAAATCATAAAATTTATAACGGTTAAAAATTGATAATTTGAATATCATTTAAATTTTAGAACTCATTAATATTTAAAAGGGAATTTAGGAAAACGTTTCCATTTTACACTCGTTATTTAAACTTTTTACTTACGCCTTTTCTTAACTGAATTTGAATACAAATTATGGCTCTTTGAAAGTAGCTTAAGTTAAAAAAGATACTTCGTTTAGTTTTTTGATATAAAATCTTTGAAAATAATGTAATTTTGATACAACAGTGCTGAATATGCATTTTTCTAGATAACTGTTGTTTGCACCCAGAAAATGGGTTTTCATAACTGTAAAACAACATTTCAAGGTACAAGAGAAACAAATTACGTCTAATGAGGGTAATCCGCGCGCCCATTGCCTTAAACGAAGCGGAAAAGGGAGGGAATAATGACCGAAACGAGATGAATCTTGTTCTCGCAATGACAAATATTCTTTGGGTGCAGGTAATTGAATGGGAAAGTTTTTTTATGTAAACGATTTGGATATTAGCTTCAATTCTGAGATTTCACCCGTGTTTTAGAGGTGGTTCATAATCCAGGATAAAATCTACCTATGGAAAACCAAAAAATAAATTGTAATGTCATGTACGGAAGGCAAAAGATTGTATAGACAAATCCCGCGGGCCCCTCGTTGGGCGCCACAGCTGAAAACTACTTTGAATCGACTCCCACACCTTTTCCATTCTAACTCGGGAACTTTACAAACAATATAAGAGACGACAAAAACTTCGGAATACAATCCCCAACAGAATATTTTGAGGCCTTTTATAAAGATGATTTTTGCAAACAAGCCAAGCGTTTCCAGTAAAATGAAACTTTGTTTTTTAAATGGAGAAAAAATTGCTTTTGTTTCGCGAGCGTGTTTCCCTAACATACAAGTTATATTAACATCAAAGGAATGGTGGAATTTGAGTGCTTCAAAAGATGTGTTTTTTCCACAATATGGGCAGAAAATACTTGTAACATTTCCAAGAAATTATAAGGATGGGAGATCAAGTGGGTAGTCTCATGTAGTCATTCACTTGATACGGGAAATTTAAGACAGTATTGAAACTTGTCGCATTTTACCTAGACGTTAGTAGAGGTAATCAGAAATACATCAGTGCATGTGGAAAGTTTAGGAAATTATATTGGAAGGTGGCTTTACAGTTACGATGGCATCAGAGCAAAAACACAAAGAAAGCTTGGAAGTTACAATAAGTTATATCCCTCACCCGTTTCTCAGGCTTTAGTTCTACTAATTTTAATAGTCAATACGTAGTTAATCTATTTATGCAAATTGTTCGACATTCGAGAAACAAGAAAAAATCCAAGTTGCTGCCTTGTCCTGCTTTGGTGCAAAGGTACCAAGAAAGCTAGCTAGATTGCCAATCACTACAAATCTACAATTATACTTACAAAAACACGTCCAAGTTAATAAAAGTTTCGACCACAATATATTTAATCAATTACGAAGACTACAATAAAAGAGTACATGAAAAATCTTCCGGAATCTTATTCGTAAGACAGCTCATACAGTCACGTGTTGGAAATGTTCCACATAAGCAATAAAGAGATTCCTTCCGTTTTCCCGATAGAAGCAACCATGTCAGTAGGTCAAACGTATTTGTTTCTGACGGGTACACATAAACTAAGTGCAGGGGAAAGAAACAAATTGAATGATGACATGGATTAATAGAATCATGAGGGCGTGAGAGAAAGTAACGAACCTTATTTCATTAATTTCTGGTTTCCTTGTAGCTGGTAAAAGGAATAAAACGAAAGGTTTTCCTTTTAGGTATGAGCAAATTGGCTCACACTCTATTGATACTTTTAAGTATCCTTGGTGTTTCGTTCAATATAAAGCAGTATTTTGTATGTCAACTTATTTTATGCTCAGGGGCACTAACGCATTTCATCCAATCAGTCCCACCAATCGGACTTAGTCGTACCGCGTCATTCGATGAAATCATTAATGGTGTATGATTACCACCAATAGATAGTGCCTGTAATTTTTTAAATTCTGGATACGCTTTCACCAATTTCAAATATTACTCCAGCAATCGATATGCAATACAACAAGAAAATACAAGAAATTTGTGCGATTATACAGTTTCCAACTTAATGAGACTTCATCCCGTTAAAAGGGCCTACTTTGGGCGGACACCATGACAAACTCTCTCGGCACTTATCGTCTCCAAGCTCCTTAATTTACGAGCAGCCTCGTAATACCACCTAATATTTACCGGGATTACTGACCGTCTTGTAAAGCCGTTTTATGTCCTGCTCGAGACCTGGTGGTACATGTTAACAAATTGAAAAAGACAAATTCGAGGTATATCTTAGTGTCTTTTAAAGACACTGGTCTGTATTACAGAACGAAACCAACTCTCAAGAATAGGTCGTGTTAATCGAAAATAAACCTAATATAGTGCAGGTTCCAAATTCTGAGCAGAAAACTGAAAAACAGAAGCTCAAAACTTTATTGAGCAGATTGTCATTCTAGAACGGACCTATATTGCATCAAAAGAAACCTGAAATTTTCTGTAGTCATACCTTTTTGGATGTTTGTTGGAAGCTAATGCTACTTTTGTATTGGGACGATTTTTTTTATAAAAAAAATACCGATGGCGCACTGTGATATTTATACAAAGTTAAAAAAAATCGCTAGGGATTACGCAAATTTCCCTTGTGGTAGGCTAAAGCGGAATAATAATAGGGCTGGGATTTAAAGGAATTCAGGCGACATTCAGTAGATGCTTTTGTTGATAAATTACTGTGTTTTTTTGCTAATGGCCACCTTTTAAAGCGTATTTTCGCATCGAGGTATTAAAGAGAAACGCCGGATAAATCATTGGAGCGCTGCCGCCAGTCGCGGTCGTCGCTCAAAGTTACTTTGTTTCGAGACGGCTAATCTGTCAAGCGTGCTATTCGATTTTTATTCGACTTTCTGACTCTTATTCAGAATTCGTGTTAAAAAGTTATATGCAAGTTACATGTAAAGTACGCAGTAGTAATACAGTTACATGTAAAATCGCATACACACTTGTTTAGGAAAATGAAAAGCATATGAAACTTTAATTCTAGACATCCCAATAAACTTGTATTGCTAAAAATGAAAACTACGCTGTACACCAGAAATAGTTATCAAATGGCCATAAAAAATTATAATAAGCTCCTAGAGGACAATTGAGCTATTATTCCTAAGTATAGAGAAGACGCCACATATCACAACTATGTTCGTTCAAGTGAGTCTATCCGGCCACACTTGATGTTGTAGAACGATGAACGAAACGCGTAAGCGCCGTGAAAAACAGCGTTCTGATAGCGCTACGTGTTTCTACTGTCTGCTTAGACAGAAAAGAGAACTTTAGTTGACTCTAAAAAAATGGGACATAACTTTTGCTTATGATAGCATCTCTATACGTCGTAATAATAGCTTAATGCAGAGGACCTATAAAAATACCCTCAAATTATTTAAAAACAAATTAAAGAAATGGCTTGTTCAACAATGCTTCTATTCCATAGATGAATAATTTGTAAATTGTATTTTTCTATGTCGTGAATAGCTATTATCTTATTGACATCCCGAATATAATTGTAATAATTAGGAATTATCTAAAATGTTGGAATGATTACTATGTGTTTTTTTTCATGATATGATTGAAGGTTTATTTTATATTTTTTATTGTATATATCGTGTTAGTTGTAATATAAATTTTGCATAACAGTTTCTGGTGAAAAGTGAGATATATTATAGACTAAGATCCTATGTTATACCACATGTGACGGGCCAGTTGGCGCAGTTGGTTAAGAGTCTGTTAAATATCCCTCCTATTGCGCTGCAGGTCGTGGGTTCGATTCCCGCACAGGACATGCATTTGTGTGCATGAACATGTCTGTATGTTCTGAGTCTGGGTGTAATTATGTATATTAAGTATGTATTTACAAACAAAAAGTAGTATATCAGTTGTCTGGTTTCCATAGTACAAGCTCTGCTTAGTTTGGGATCAGACGACCGTGTGTGAGGAATGTCCCAGGATATTTATTTATTTTATATATTCTTATTCTTCTTATAAATTTATTAGCATGGAAATGGGCTAAATAATTTATAGAATTTTGAATTTCATGAAGCTAATTATTAAGTTTATATATTCATACCACTAAACCTTATTCATACTTCCACGCAATTGCGGCAAAATTCAATTTTGCTCTTCAATATAAGCTTAATTAAACAAGAACGTTCAGTCACGCAGCAAACATATATAAATTAACCTGACATTATTAGCTAGTGAATTAAATTACCCTACATTAATTTGCATGGCACGTAAATCATGTAATACATAAACACTTCAGTTTTGGCTTTGAATGAGTGTTTCTTCATTGGGCGACACGACACGACGATGCATAATTCTATCAAATTCAAAATCATTTACTCAAATAGACCTTCGCAGGCACTTATGAAAAGTCTGACTCTAATACTCTAATACCGGTTCGGTAGGTTGTATTTGCTGAGAAGAGCCGGCAATAAACTCAGCAATTACTCTTTTCAAAACAAGCTTAGATTCATTACATAATATTTACATTCTAATCGCACTGACAACAATTGCATGCGCGGCGGCAAAATTACAAAGTAGACTGAATAAATATTTATTTATTTATTTACGAAACCAACAGCGATACATTAATGAAAAATTGCTTAAACATTAATAAAATGCACGGCCAATAATAGATTTCCATTATAACATCAATAAAAGGTTGCCTCAATAGACACAATTAATTACAAAAAACAATAATAATAATAATTAAACATCAATAATAAGCCTAAGTTATGAGCTACAACAAATACTTTGTGAGTGTACCTACCTACTGTGTGTGGGGGGATGTGTATGTGTGTATTTAATAAGTAAATAAATAGCAAACTTAAGCAGACCAGCCCCCAAAAGCAGCACCTTTTCACAAGTATGACGCGTGTGGCAGCCATCGCCCTCCTCGCCATATTGGAGGGAAGTGAGCGACCCGTCACACGATGAGATTGTACTGCACGCTGTCTCACTGGGCCTGCATGGCAACGACATGTCGTTGGGAATTATGCATCCACTGATGTCGTGGACGGCTGCCGTTGCCGTTGCCGTGTCGTGTCGTGTCGCCCAATGAAGAAACGCTCAAGGCGTAGTTCTGTGTATTAATTTGTCATGGCGTATGTGTTTTTAATGCCATTAGAATTTCCTAGTGAAGTTTTTATGCATTTTAAAATTACCGTTTCCCTAAATTTTTTGTATTAGATCAAAATCGGAGTACAAATTGAAAACACTTTACGTTGGGAGCCTTGCTGATTATAATCTGAAGAAAATTAAGAGGAGTTTGAAATTAGTTTCAACTTTTTGAGTTAGCAATGCAAGGGAGGCAACAAATTGAAATTTGAATGAACGATCACAGATAAGGGAAAATTACAGTTACCTGGGAATGACTTAACAAGGTATCACGATTATAATTCGGGAGGAGGGGCAATTGCAATGTATTGAATTATAATTTTGTTATAAAATATAATACTCTCTAATATTTTGTAGTTTAAAAAGAAAGAAGGCACCGTAATAATACAAGAAAAAAATAATTTTCGTCCTAAAAATTAAGTTTGAACTTTATAGTAGGTAAATAGTTTAACCACAATTCAAATATGAGACTCGAGTTCGAATTCCAAAAGGCACATGCAGAGCTATCAGCGAAATTGAAATATTTGATATATTTAAAGCTAAAAGATCAGAAGGTCCCTTATCTGTGCCGTCATCCGTTTGTGCCAGAAACCATCGGAGCGTGTGAAACTACTTTATGCGAGATACCGGTTTCATAGAGTCCGCTTGTATTCCCATGTGACGGTAGCTTTTTCTTTTTGTGAATATTTTCTCTCAAAATCCTTTGAGGTCATATTGGATTTGAATAAGGTGTAGTAAATAAATGGTACGTTTATCATTTTATACATTGTTTGTTGTAAGTCTTCCAAAATAGAGGGTTCTTATACCTATATTCTAGTAATTTTTACTGATAAAAGAATAATAATAATAGAATTAGAGTTCAGTATAGGTATATATTAAAATAATTTAAACCTTTTTCCAAATTGCCAGCCAAAAATTGTTTGGTTCCATATTAAATTTACTTTTCGACGTACGACCTTTGCACACAGCTGTCCATCTTGGATTATACTGACATATTTTACAACATCTCCATCCCTCGAGCTCTTTACCTTTTCCTTAAAAGATTTCAGTGATCGAAAGAGACAGTATAATATATTTGTTGCACTCGTACCCTTTCATGGGATAAGCGGGTCGTGACAATGGAGAGAATTTGAATAAAATAATAGTTTGGAAACTGGCCGCCACATGGGCTGAAAGGAGGGCTGAATGAAAGGGGACAAAGGCCTCTAAAGCAAAGTTTAGCTATAGGCCAACAATTTATATGATGAGATTCCGTTCCGCTCGTAAGAAATAACGATAGTTCGCCTTCGCAATTATGAAATCGATGATTATGGGATCGTGGTATCGATATGTTAGGATTTGGGACCCTTATTACTTATACCATAGGATTGCGTTCTGAATTTCTGATTATATATTGCTATTATTTTAAAAGCTCTTGAGCTTTTAGTAAATTTCTCGTAATCCCGTGAAATAAATTCACCCCGCGCGGCGGAAAGTAAATTACCAGGATATCTCAACGTTTTGGTACGATTCATTAGCAGAAGCGACAGACTCATTTAACACGTATTTCTGCAGATTGTTAAATGCAGACTTCTAATATTATTACCACACAAATATGTTACATAAAGTACTAATAGCTAAATACAGTTTGTGGGTCTTAAATTACCACGCGTGCAATATTGGTGAATAGAAATAGAAATTAATTTCCCGTATTCACAGCAGATCTTATGTAATACCAATATTTATTGGTAAAATAGTCTCAAATTTCATGCAATTCATATGAATTGCATGAAATTTGTGAAATTCGAATCTTTTAATAATATTATTAAAAGATTCGAATTTGTTGAACTGCATTGGATGTTTGATAAGCCGTTCTTAATCGATCGGCAAGTTAAGCTACCACCGTCGTGGTCGGTACCTGGATGGGTGACCGCCTAATGGTATTTCAAATCGAGCGTTTCCGTGATCGGAAGGCATGTAAAGCCGTTGGTCCCGGTTATCACTTAATTTTGATAGTCGTTAAGCTAGTTGGAGGCCCTCTAGGCGGCTTGAAAACTCCGACAGTAGGTTGAGCACTATCCTACCTCCACCGATCCGCAGTGGGCTCGCGTGGTGGAGTATCTGCCCATTCCCTTTCACCCTCATTTGTGAAAGGAGGCCTGTGCTCAGCAATGGGACATTATAGGCTGATGATGATGATTTGATGTTATGTGTATTAGAGAAATTAATTCTATTCCATATTGCCCGAGTGATTTTTTTAGACCACCTGTTATATTTTTGCGTTTCCGCTATCACTTGTAACTCATACGCAAGCCAGAGGCTAACACAGCAATCACGAGAACAAATGACACACACCTGCTCCGTAACAAATAAGAGAAGCAAGGTACTGACGTATGTTAATTAATTTACACTGTTAATTGTTTATGTGAAACTAAGTTGTCGGGTGATTAATCACTGGTTAGGCAAATGCTGTGGGAGTTCTCAGCCAGACTAGAGTATACGTCTTGGTAACAGGTGCATTAGGTTGTGTGTTTGAAATGGTTTATAAGCTTGTCTGTGTTGTGTATCATAGAATTTTCTCAAAACAGAGACGGTAGCAGGTATTTTTGATATAGCACAAATTTGCTACTTTAAGATTCATTGCGGGGTTTTATTGACACCTTTATACCACTCTTACACCATAACAATGAAATAGACATGGTGATATCTTAGAAAACCATTCAAGGTTTAAACAAAGCGAATAGTAACTATAAGCCATCGAGTTATTTGTCAAAAGAAAAACATCCCGAGAAAAAATTTACATCTAAAATATAAATTAATTATGTATCTTTTGGGTTTTGGTTAAACAATAGTAAACTCGATATTTACACACATTTTAAACGAAAATCTTTGCTAAAACTACTGATTAAATGTTAATAAACACCATCCTCCTAGGACTTGGCACAGCACAAAATATATTCACGTGAAAAATTTAAATTAAAACCTGGTAGAAATATGACGTCATTTGTCGCGGGCGAGTGGTAATTCAGGTGTTATTTAAAGCCTATTACGTTTCCCCGTGCTCTGTGAGACGTGACGTATAGTGCTACGTGATAACTTACCTTCATGTAACGCCCAAGCACATTTATTGTTATAAGTGTTATAGCGGTCAGTTTAGATGTTCATTATACCTTATAGTCGGTTTATTGTGGTTATTAAGTGTCTTTTAATAAAAAGATATATTCTCTTTTGTACCTCGTGAATTGTATCTTAATAATAAAACATGAAGCATCGCATGATGGGAAAATACAGTCACCTTACAGTCACATTGCAAGACCTTCTTTAAAATTCTTTTGTTATGTTTTAAACATGAACAAACCACACAAAGAACTTAGAGCAGCAAATGCAGTTCATTCCTATTTCCAAGGGAAGCACGTCTAATGAAGATTCAGTATTAAAATGTCCGCTATTTTTCACACCCTCCTCAAGGCTTAAGATCTACTGAAAGCATTTTAAGTGCAGAGCTTAGGCAGCTTTGAGCTGCTCTGTGTTTAGTAAACATGGGACTGAATGTTTGATCAAGTTGTTCAATTTACATTGACCCGAATATTTTTTTGTTTCATTACATTAAAAATTATGGTGTATCCTGTTACAAATAAAGTTTGGATTACTAATGGTACCGATTCTGTTGTAAATCGCACTATACTAATGTTAGTCACATCACATCTCTTTCTTACAAACATTATTGAAAAAGGATAGAACATATTTGAAGCTGTCAAATTAGTCTTTGTCAACTTAATTTGCGGGTATTTAAACGTAACCGCGATAGATGGCGACTAAATTCATATTGAAAAGAAGCATTGGACTAATTTTACAGGACTAAATTTCTTACATCCTTTTCTAATGTACTTTGTTAGAAAGAGATATAGTGAGATCAAATTTAGTTTAGTTGTAAACAACAGGATCAGCACGATTGTCTGCTATTCTGTTGTGTTTAAAAGTAACATCGGCAAGGCCTTAATAATAAGGAGTTTGCGAGTCTTCACATGTACCTATTGGTTTTTAGGAGAAATACCTTCGTACGTAAATAGAGTTCAATTGGCAAATGACCCATCTTATGAGATCTTTATAAATAGTAGAATTATTAAGGGTACAGTGAATTTCTAGATTAAACCCAACCTGTCCTTGGGGTTTCAAATCTATTATCTGCACGAGTTCACGTTAGAAATTGATATGATCTCAAATGCTATCATTTTATATCAGTTTCAATATTACAGTAATAGCTTCTTGTAACTTTGGTAATTATCATTTCGAACCGTGGAGGTTTTTTATCACCCTGAATATTTATACAAAGAGGATAACTTTCATTGCGTGAAAGATCAAGTATTTAAATATGAATATATTTGAAGTATATTATTAAGCTTATTAATTATTAAGCTACCCGGCAGAAGTTACCCGGTTCCAATGTCAGCCATTAACTTATATATTTATTTATGATTTTATGCTTATGTATTTTACTTTGTAAAACAAAAACATATAGTACTTTGGAAAAAAAAAGCCAATAAAGTCAGATTGTCCAAAAAATATTTAAAATATGTTACCTTACTGAGTTTCTTGCCTGTTCTTCTCGGTTGAAGGCCGACTTACGAACTGGTGGTAACTTCAGTAGCTTTGACTTCATAAGTGCCCTACTAGGGCCTTATTGAATAAATGGCATTGACTATGACTGTGACTTCAAACTGAGAAGAACCGGTAAGAAACTCAACAAAGAACTACAACATCATCAAAACAATAGATTAAATTGATTATTGCAAACACAAAGTTTAGTCCCCCATCTCTGCTCACGATCTAGTATCTCAAAAGAATAGTTGGATCCCGCAAACAATAGTTCGGTTCGAGTGTTTTCCCTTACATTCTGTTTTTCTTTAACGAGAGAAAGGCTCGGGATAATCGTTTCACGTCCTTTCGTTTGTTACATGCGACCCTATTAATGGACAAAGGGAAAACGAAGCAACGAAGAAGAAATCTACAGGGTGATATAATATCTATTACGGAATATTATTTAAGTGCATTCTTTATAAATCGCAGAGAAATTACATCAAAAACTAAAATGTTGATAAAAATACTTTGTGATAAAAATACTAAATCCTCCCACGTAACTGTAATTTAAGTTGGTAATAAAATATATTCCCCGAAAACTCGTAAATTTAATGAAGAATGTTTTGAAACTTAGCTTTTAAATTTTGTGAATTCTCAAAGCCATAAAGGCACTGATGCGAGGGCACATTTGCAATTGCCAGCGCGGCCCCATGTTGGGCGCCAACAAACTTCTCACAAACATTTTACATTTCAACTTTATTTCTTAGCTAACACATGACGTGTCAAAGTATGTAATGAGGTCGCTCCTTAATAATGGAGTGCTAACAAGAATTATGAGAATATAAACGAAAAATAAAACCAGTTACTTACGTGTCTTTGTTTTCCCGAATGGACGATGTTATCCTAGTCCTTTTACATGACCACAGTATTATCTTTATATCGTAAAAGATAGGCCTGTGGTCCCGAGAATAGGGGAGTAATCTTTCTTTTGCACTGATCTCGGTCAGCTTTTATTTATGATATGAAGCTTGTTGTCTGGCTTTAAGAGACTTTTCTGGACGTAACGTGCCGCCATTATTGGTAATTATTAACCGCCACATAATTTTATATTTATTTTATGAAGCGGATTTAATATTTTAATTAATGCAAAGTCGATAAGAGATTCTGGTGCGGACGGTTCACGAATATAAAATTAACACATCAAAGAGAAATTGGAAGGCATTTCGGGGTTTTGATTTACATTTCAAAAAGCGAAGGCCTCGAATTTTAAGCTATTTCGTCGTCATACCATTGGTGGAGCAAGTCGCTTATTCTGATATCGTAAAACGTAAATTACAATGTGACCTCTTTAGGGAGAGCCAACATTTCTTGGAATATTATAATAATAGATTCAAAATTAAATTATTACGATTGTACAGAATTTGCTCAAGCCTAAGATAAGTTGAAATGAATTCGATATTTATTCTGGTATAAAAACTGGAACTTTATCTTTAAGAAGAAACACCAGTTTATATTTTATGAATACGCGTTATCAAATAGGACACCTACATTATTGATATAAAACGTATTAAAATGCTAATTTACGAAATGAATATAAGTCCTTTGTAATACCGACGTATTTGCCACCTGATGTCCCGTCGTCTTTCGATATTCAACACGAAAACGGAAAAGGAAAAATAATGAGAAACAAATAAAATTCCCCAGTTTTTGGTGGAACGACGCGTTATACCAAATACCTTTGCAAATACTCATAATAACAAAGAATTCTTTGAAAATACTCGTATATTGTGAAATCCCCTACATATAGGATAAAAAGAAAATATAACGAGGTATGATAGTGTCTATCTGGCGTGATGGAAAATATACAAAGGGCCTTTTAGATGGTAAATGATGGTAAGAATCTTTCAGCTATCTATATACTGGGTGGAGATTTCGAGATGGCATATTTGCGAAACCTATGTTGGGTTAGTCATAGCTCAGGTACAAGTCATGGTGAACAACTTTTACTATGGGACCAACACTGAATACTCATTTTTTTTTTACTTTTCATAAATTATGATCAAACAAGGAAATGAAAACATTTACTATGGAAAGTAATTTTATTTTTGAGAGTTCGCTATTGGTTCCGTGGTAAAAGTTGTTCAGCATGAACCAACATAGGTTTCGAAAATATGATATCTCGAAATCTCCAGCTGTTATTATTGCATCCATATTATCAATGTCAAAGGTAAAAATAAAGGCCAGCAGCGATCGTTAATGACAATAAACTTTATGATTAGGTACGTTAGGGATGATTCTTATAAAAAAAAAACTAATTAGTCCGTCAGTTAGATTATCAAAAAATATTGGACACATATTATTTGCTTTACCAAATCTTTAACAATTGACAAAGATAAAGCGAGTCAAAGTTCCAGAATGGGTACTTTAGAGTAAAAAGTTAACACTAACGTGACGTCACGCGCAACTTCAACACACGATATCTTGACAAAAGAATGTGACAAATATTTTTTGATAATGTAAAAGACGGACTAAATTGGGTTTTTTTGTCATATAGCCAATTTAATTTCGACTTAAAACTTAGATATGTTTCGATTTACGTTTTGATATATTAGATTGCTGAAATACGAATCTAAATCCTGAATATATTGTATGTACCAAAGTATTACAATTCGTTTTTATGTCTTTCTGTCTCTAACATAATACCGAGTGTCGTTTCCTTTGAGACAGATCTGTGTCGGCTGATCCAATCACGAAACAAAATTTTTCCGTGCATTCAATCATGGTCTGAGAATCCAATGACACGGTGATGACGTCATCTATTAAGCATCAGCTTAATAGATGACGTCATCACCGTGTAATGTGTCATAATTTAGACGATCATCAGATCGTCTAAATTTCCTTTGGTATCCAATGAAGATAAAACACCTATTGTGATATTTATATGTATTAAAAAAAGATTGTCCTACTCGTATAATCGTAATATTATCCTAATTTAAGATTTCAGAGATAAAAGAAGATACTTTAATAAAACGATGAATGGCAATTCAATTTTGTTAATAAAGAAAAGTTACCGCAAAAAAAAGCGGAGCTTGACTGATTCACGTTGAATAAATATTTTTCTAGATACGAGATCAAGAACTTCAACAAAGACTGCAGCCGAAGTTTATTGAAAGTAAAAAGATTAAAGATTTTTATTATTGGTTACTGTTAATCATCAATCAATAAGATAAAAGGCTACAATTACCTAACTAACTTTACAATAAATTCAAAACTAAAATCTATGGTACCTAATATATGTTTCTAAACATACACGTTAAAACTATAGTAAAGCCAAATAAAAAAAAGGTAATTAAGGTATCAAATAAAAGGAGATTAAGAGATAAATATAGACAAACTTAACAGCATAAAAATATATTATTTTCAGTGTACCGTACCTGAAAGAAAACCCGTAAAACGGAACCCTTATAGGATCACTTTGTTGTCTGTCTGTTTGTCCGTCTGTCAAGACCCTTTTTCTCGGAAACGCGTGGAGGTATCAAGCTGAAAATAAAATCAAATACTCAAGTCCAAATCCTTTGGAACAGTGAACAAAAATCAAACTTTTCAGCCAACGCAAAAAAGAGATACGGCCGTTTATGCCGCATATTTGGATGATCGCAAGGGAATCAAAACCTATAGGGTACTTCCCGTTGACCTAAAATTGTAAAATTTGGCAAGAAGCAGTATAATGTAGCACAAGAAAAGGAAGAAATCCGAAAACTGTAAATTTGTAGTTACATAACAGAAAAAAGTAACATAAACGGAAAAAAGGAAAAAATCTTCGAAACTCGATCGATTGCCGTCATGAACGCTCTATTTACATACCTTGTCTCTGTACAAGTCTGTACGGAACCCTCGGTGCGCTTGCACTAAGACAGAGATGTGAGATGTTGTAGTGCGATTTTCTACTGGATCAGCACCATTATGTTACAGCCTCCACTGTTAGGAAATTCGATTTACTCGAGATAATTTATTGACACTAGGCAAACATTGTCCAGTCTCACTGTGTGAATAAGGGGAAAGGTTCACAATTGCGTCGGTTCTCGATCGTAATTTGAACTTCGACAAAATGCCGCCAAAAAAGATTTTCAGCTAATTAGAATTCCAATTTGTTTTGGTCACAGTATTTTTGAAACTTGTTGCCAAATACAGAATGTTTTAGGCAATGAAGACGCAGTTTGATCTCAATCTACTAAGTGTTCTGAAATTGTGATAGAGTGGCACTTTGAAAAATCGAAAAAAAGAAAATTTTAAGATCTATATTTTTAAATTGCCAATGCTTCTGTTCAAATTACAAATGAGAAGTACTGACTAGGAATAGGCTACTTTCCTAAAAAAATATATTTAGTCCGTCAGATAGGTAGTTTATCAAAAAATATTGGACACGTATTTTTTTTTCGTCAATTATACAAAAAATGATGAATATATAGCCTGTTAAAGTTCCGCGTGACGTCACATTCCTATACATTTTTTTATGAAATGTGACGTCACGGGCTATATCTTCATCATTTCTTGTTTGATTGACGAAAAAACAATACGTGTCCAATATTTTTTGATAATCTAACTGACGGACTAATTAGAATTATATATATTTACCCAGGAAAGTACCCAATTAATTGGATTTATTTAACTGGTAAAATAATAACGTAATGGCAACAAAATAGTCCAGTATTATCGAATGTATTATCCAATTGGATAACACAGGTTCGGTGGATTTAAAACAACGTTGCAATCCAAGTAAATATGTATCTATATGTATCATGCAATTTTAGTACAGACCGCCAAAGTTTACTAATAAATTTTTACTATAATTGGAATAATAGATAATGATTTGCAATTGTTCCACATATATGGATATAGTTGAAGAGTACCTATAGGTAAAACCTTGAAAAGGGTTTTTGTCAGAAATTTCATTCGATATACAAAATATTCGTCCGATTACGAAAAATAATGAACTCGAAAACAACACAGACTTGTTGATCGAAGCAGGAATCCTAAAATATTAGATATAGCTAGCTGACCGGCGCGACTTCGTTCGCGTGGTACCTACCCTTATCACTTAGGGGTATGAAAAATAGATAGTAGCCGATTCTCAGACCTACTGAATATGCATATAAAATTTGGTAAAAATCAGTAAAGCCGTTTCGGAGGAGTAAGGTAACTAACATTGTGACACGAGAATTTTATATATAAGATAAGCACGTACCTTAACAGAATAAACCCTTCAAACGAACATAACATATAATTATTAACGTATACACGTGACGCTGCAATCAGGATTCCAATTAATCTACTGTCTGGAACAAGTAAACTTGTTGACGCGTTTGCGAGGGCGTAACAGTTGACTTGTTAAACTGTGGAGTTGGGCCTTTCAAGTGGAGTGCACGTGCCAATTCTGCGCCGATTTGGCAAGGTGAATGCTGTTGTCTATTGTAAGTGCTGGTCATTTTATTTTACTGCAGGACCTGAAGTTAAATTACAATAGTTCCTATCTATGTAAAAGAGATGTGGGAAGGGAAACGCTCGTGGTGCAGCATGATTAGCCGTTCTTAATCGATCGGCAAAGTTACGCTACGGTGTGGCCGGTACCTGTATGGGTGACCGCCTAGTGGTATTTCAAATCGAGCGTTTTCGTGCTTCGGAATGGATGTAAGGCCGTTGGTCCCAGTTATCAATTGTGATAGTCGTTAAGCTAGTTGAAGGCCTTCTAGGCGGCTTGAATATTCCATCAGTAGGTTGACCCCTTGCCTACCGCCACTAAACCGCAGTGAGTATGCGTGGTGGAGTATTGCCCATTCCTTTTCACCCTCATCTGTGAAAGGAGGCCGGTGCCCAGCAGTGGGACATCACAGGCTGATGATGATGATCAAGAGAGGTAAGCATTAAAAATACGTTTTTACTAGGTTAGTCTTCACCTGCGACCTGCAACTGCGGTCGCGAAACTTCATAACATATCTAAATCTGTATATTAAGCTAAGCTAAGCTGCTAAAACCCGAAGAAAATTGTTTCAGTGGTTTCGAAGATGAGTGTGTACAGACATGCTGGTTCTACAGTATGATTTAATATTTTTCATACGAATTTTCGACGTATGCATTGCTTGTATGCTAAAACTATACTCGTTGATTGAAGCTACACTGAAACTGCCTCAAGTATTCAATCACCTAGAACCAATGTTACATTGCAAGAGCAAACAAGCAAGCCGGTAGATGTTTGTTGTGCGCCCGCATTTAATCGCTTCAGGACTCGGGAGTCAACTCCAAACTTGTAGCCTGCGACTTGGAATGTACTGCACTTCACAATTTGTCAACGATGCTCTAGAATGAAGCAACACTGATCAAGACTGATAGGAACTATATCTGGGGGGCTAAAAAGGCCGCTCAAGGCTCAAGCAAATTGCTAGAGGAATTAATTTTTAGAATTCCATGCAGATCAATTCCATTGATTTGTTCCAATGTTTTTGGGTAAAATAGTCACTCAATATATGTTATAAGGTTAGGTTTTTTGGTAAATTAAGACTATCACAATTAAATGAAAACCGGGACCATGGTCCCGGTTACGTGTCTTTACGTGCCTACCGAAGAAAGGAAACGCTCGATTTGAAATACCACTAGGCTGTCACCCATCCAGGTACCGACCACGACGGTGGTAGCTCAACTTTGCCAATCGATTAAGAACGGCTAATCATTCTACACCACGAGCGCTTTTCCTATACACTAAGGTATAACAAGCATACGGCCCGCCTGATCGTAAGTTGTTACCGTATAGCCTATATTATAAGCGACGGATACATATAAATTAATCTGTATTCAATATTCAGGCATAAAAAATTTACAAGCCAAGTAAACCAATCTTGGTCTAATCCCCAAATCCTATAACTAATTCCAACCATTTTCAATTCATTCAAGCCACTAACATTTTATCGCATCCCATAAATAACGAAACAATTGAAATTTCGTTAGGTAAAAAGCCTCGTTCTCGCAGTAAATAAAAAAAAACAATATAGTGGATCCTTTCTCTCGAGTACTCCATTGGTACAACAATACGAACGCGATGGCTTGTTCGGGCCCAAAGATTGTTTTCTTCCAAGCCATTGTGCGCGCCCCAATCACAGGAGGATTGGATGGAAATGAGACCAGCGGCTGTGCAAAATATACCCGCAAGATTTAATAGCAGAGGAATCTTTTCCCAGCCCCACATGCTGGGAAAAGATTGCATTACAATTTTTGCATGGAAATTAAGATTTGAGAATTCTCTCACGGTTTTTTGTAGCTTTGAAGGTGCGACCCGCATTTGACAAAAAACTCACTGGAAGCGGCCAAGGAGGCTCGATTAAAGTTAATTTGAGATCATAGATCACGGAGATATGTTCTGATCTCATAGGACAGATTGGAGGACTGCCTACCTAAACTGCCTTAATAAAAGTAAAAGTGATTTAAATATCAACTACCCATCGTATTACTTGATTGAAACACCCCCTGGCAATTTATCGCAATTCACAGGATCAAAAGCGGAACCATTTTTTTTAGTAAAAACTTTACTTTTTCAAGGAAAATTCTTTGTAGGGCAAATCGGCAAAACGTGGATGGATATTTCGGCCTGACATCAAAGGGAGCCTTCCAACCTGCCGTCTTTGTGAACTGTAGCCAGGTTTGAATGGATTTTATACTGTACTAGTGATCTGATATTGAGCCAATACCCGTGACCTTGGTATACCTTCTTAGATAACCCCTTGTGAAAATCACGTTTAATAATTCAGTCGTTTGAAAAGAGATGGTTAAATTTATGGTTAACTTATTAGTTATTGAATTGATTGATGAAAAATAATATGAAATTTAAGTGAAATACCATAACCAGAAAAATACCGCGACAAATAATTTGTGAATATCAAGCAATATTCAAAGACAAAAGAAAAGGCACGAATGACAAGCGAGCCGACAAACAAGAGTAAAAATATAGAAATCCTGCCATCGACACGGACGACACCGCTTTGAAGCTTCACTACGTAGGGATGTGAGATGTCGATTTGATTTCAAGAATCAAATATTTGTTGGATTCGATATGGAGATTAAAATTTTGTTGAGTACTTACCTCAGGTACTTTTTAAGTAATGTCAGGAGTAGGCTAAAATAGGCTAGGTGCAGGCTAGGCTGAGAGTATGATTGGACGTTTAGGTCGAATTGTAAATCCACCCCTAACGGGCAAAAAAGGGTAATTATGTTTTAAGGGAAGGATTTTACAACGTTTCGATTAACTCAAAAGTTGGTACAATGGGGCTGATTCTGTTGTTCACAATTAACTAATTTATTAGTCTCACTATCTTTTTCTAACTTCTAAGAAAAGGATGTAGGAAATTTAGTCCTGTCAAATTAGTCCAATGCTGTCGCCATCAAATCTATATGTTCTATCTTTTTTGAATAACGTTTGCAAGAAAGAGATGAATTAGTTTTTTGCGATTTACAACAGAAAGGGCGCGATTGGTTCCTTTTGTAGCCTAAGAAACGATTTTGGAAATTCCATCCAAAAGCGAGTAAAATGGGGCGCGGCATAGAAATAACATACCTTTGGGTTATATTTATCTCTATGGGGCACGGGTGTAACCGGGTTAGAATGCTAGTTGCATATAAAAAGAACTTTTTAAAAGTAACCTACTGTTTATATCAATTATATTGAAAAGTTATTATTTATACCGAATAAACTTTAATCTTGTAATATTAATATTGTCAACCCTTAAGGAGTAGTTTAATAAATAAAAAAATATCTGTGTGCGACGATTTATGGATTATTCGTTCCTGCGAGTTCTTATGGTGCGTCAATGCTTGGCGAAGCGAGCACGAGCAAAGCCATGAACGAGCATACTGCGAGCACGATTCGCGTAGCGTGGACGGGCTTGCGAGCCTTTAACGAGCATTTGTAGCGTGTTCGACTGCGCTCCGCCCGATTGTCAGTTTTTTCACGAGCACAGGGATTCACATAGCGCTCGTTGTAGGCTCGTTGAAGGTAATTCCACGCTTGAAATCGCGAGCAACGAACTAATCCTGCTCGTTCGAGGCTCGGCTCGTCCTCTCTTCGCGTAGCATGGACGCACCATTAAACCTCATGGTTTTTCAGTACGGAATAACCAGATATATCCACCTTGAATGCATGATGATAGCAAATACATCGCAATAATAAACACGTACTAATACTCTACCGAACAAGTTCCACTGTACAAGTCGTAACCTGGAACTTATATAAATTTCTCACAAAACTATGTTAGGAATTCAGGTGCGACGTCACTATGAAACGGTCAATATAATCCAACTGTAACTGAAGTGTCACTTTAGAAGTAGTGAAGTGAGAGCGAGGTGATAAGTGGATCAAAGGTTGTTGTGACCCGGCATTCTGTAACTTTTCACACGGTAGGTAACTAAGTGGAAATCAATAGTGGACCAACTCTCAAAACCTTAGTAAAATATCACTATAGGGCACTTTGGGCAAGTTTTTGTGTGAGTGGATCACAGTTATTTAAATAGGTTTGTATGATCTAGACTTCTAGAGTAATTTATTCTCATGTGTCATTGTCGTTGGATTTTTGGGTTACGTATCCTGGTTGGAACCCATCCGGTTTATCTAAAATTGAACCATACTTGAGTACTTTTTGTCGACTGTACTTGCATTGTCATCCAGACCAATATACTATAATGTATACCAAATATCAAGGCAATCCGACCACTGGAAGTGGGTGAAATTCGCCTTGCAAGATTTGACCCGAACGAACATCCATACATACATTGCAAGCTTTGATTAAGGATACATCCAGATAGAGTGTTGCAGCTGTGCACGCGTCGATAAAAATAGCCTCTAACTGTTAGAGGCTAAATCAAATAAAAATTAATAAAAATGCAAAATAATGTTCAATATTTAACTTTCTCCCGATTTTAATTGGAATATTTCAACAACTATTATCATTATGAACGTCACTATGACAAGCAGAATGACGCAGAGGGAGCGTAAAACGTAGCTGTTACGCGCAGCAGCCTGTAAAAGTTGGCCTGTTTTATATATTCGTGTAGTATGGCAACGTTCTTTCTAGGTATATTTATTTCTTAAAAAGCTTGTAAAATATACAACCAGGGATCCAAGTCTGCTATTACAGTTGTCTTCCAATGAACTATCAGTGGTTCTTCTAAATTTCGTACATCCTTTTCTTATGTTCTTTGTTAGAAAGAGATATAGTGACAGTAAATTAGTTTAGTTGTAAACAACAGAATTTGCACCATTTGTATACCTTTGCCTCGTTTTGCTTAACGTCTAGACACTGTATCAGACAGTTTGCAGTAGGGGAGACGTGTTTATACTCTAAATATGGGAGGGGGAGAGTGAGGAGTGACTACAGTACGCTATTTTGCTAAATTTTAAGGTTATGACTACTAAATTTAAAACGTTTTGTAATATTGGTAGATCACTTATTTTACGACTTAGTATTATATACTCTTAGGTATTATGGAAATTTTAATACTTTTGTGAGTGTGATATAAACTAAAACTTTACTGAAATTATTTACTCCAATATTTCTATGACTCCCAATATTGTTTGCTATTTTATATCATACATTTATATACTTTTTTTTTTAGTTCTTTTTTAAATTCGCATAAAACTTACATTTGAAAAGAATTTTGTATAGACACTAAATCTAATTTGAAAGTCTTCGACTTAGTAGTTACAAATAGGTTTTCCACTAAATGAATATGTAAAAATCTTCTTTGAAGTTCAATGTAAATTAGTTATAGAAGTATATTTAAAATATTATATGTAGTACTAGCCCGGCCCGGCGCGACTTCTTTGAAGTGGTTTTCGCTTACCCTACCCACGGGAACGGGATAAAAAGTATCCTATGTCCGTCTCCTGGTTCTAAGCTACTTCCCCACCGATTTTCAGCCAAATCGGTTCAGCCGTTCTTGAGTTGTAAATAGTGTAACTAACACGACTTTCTTTTAACTAGATAGATAAAGAAATATTAAGGCCTTTAACCTTTAGCATATTATTCAAAGTAATAATTTTAATTTAAATACTGACCTAACTTTTTAATAAGAAACTAAAAGAAAAAGTTTAGAAAATTATTTGACTAACTTTGTATTCGGTATAAAATGGTTTATTGTTAAAATGGAGTAATTTAAGAAATAAAAGTTGAACGAAGTTAGTTATAAAAAAATGTTCCAATATTGTCTAACAACCACAAAGTTTGTAACAAAAGAAGTCTGCAAGTAAATTGTTGGGCGGGCGGACAAACTCAGCGGGAATTATGATAAATTATTATTTTTATTGCCTTAATAATAAAGCTTAGGGAATTAATAAGGTATGACCAGGAAGGTGGTGTAATGGTTTTTGTGGAGTTTTTGCTTTGAAAGGTTACATAACGACTACTTTGATCATTCTTTTTCACTATTTATTAATTGCATTCTGGACACTAGTGAATATTACTGATTAGAATATTAACTTGTATACTAGCAACTATTTTTTCAGTATTATGTTTCATCGCTTTTAGACAGCAGTAAAACAGCTTCTATTATATTGACAAAACTCGCTGTAAAAACATTTTACAGTAATAATAGGCTGAAATAAAATGTATTAAACCCGTACATTATTAAAACCTACGTGTCACGGCGCAATGTTTACGTACGAGAAACTCATTTTGCCGAATAATAATAAGACCCTTAAAAAAGCGTTCCTGAAAAATCCGTAACGACAATATTGCGTCTCGGTCGTACCGTCCTTTGTTCCGGACTAAGAATGCCTCCGAAATGCCTTCAAAGCAAATTGCTTTTACGAAACCTGGTAACTTTAAAAATATGCGGAAAGAACACTTTTTACGACGGTGAATGAAAACGGAATCAACACTCGCGATGCGAATGGAATTACCGAATAAAAATAAGGTTAATTCGGACCATGTTTTTAGTGAATTTTTAAGCGAATTATGATTAGGTTTTCGGTATAAGATATTCATTCATTTTACATTTTTGTTATTTGGGTTGGACATAGCATATCCAGTATCCATTGTAACGTACCTTACGTTACAGAACGTTACGTTCTTACCTCACGTATCTTGTAAAATGTTGGGGTAACACTCAACTTTTTGCTTCGAAATAAATGGCTGCGAGCTGCTCCCTGAACCTATCTCATCTATTAGGAACATGTATCCACTTGGTAAAGTCTTGATGCTTACCTGCAATGAAATAAAAAACAAGTTTTAACACAAAATGTTTTCTCACAAATGTATCCAAGGATTAGTGTTAAAATGAAAATTGCGAGCTTAAGTCAGACAGTTATTGTAACAAAATACATCAGTACATTCCGCGGTAATATGAAATTTTAAAAGCCCAATTAGAAAGTAATATGAAGAAATAATTATGGAATAAATTAAAGTCCTTTTAATATAACGAACATAATTTGATTACACAATATAAACGCACATTAAGTATTTATTCATTTTCATATTGGCCGGATATTTCGAGAGAGTTTATCAAGTTTTATACTTTAACTACAGTGAAAGTTTTTAACTTTTAAAGTTCGATAATAACTGACTAGAATAATTACTTCAGCTCTTGAACTAAATTTGTTGTATGATTTTATTTTATTACATTCGACCCTATGGATGTAATCAAACCCTATGGACAAAGTCAAAGCCATTTATTCAATGTAGGCCCTAGTAGGGCACTTATGAAGGTCAAAGCTACTGAAGTTACCACCAGTTCGTAAGTCGGCCTTCAACAGAGAGAGCAGGCAAGAAGCAGCAAGGTTACATTTTTTAAACAATTTTGGAGCGAGCGGTCTTGAGTGCTGTGGTCAGAGTTCTGCGCTCCGAGTTCACTGCAATCTATGCAGCGCTTTTGATCATTGCACACAGCGACCGCGGCGGTCAAGGAGAACGTTCTAAGATCTCTGACCGCAGAACTCTAGACCGATCTCTGTGGGATCGGCGCCTAAGGGTCGATGCGAATAATATCTATTCGCTTATCCTATCTTATAATTAAAATACAAAAGTTTGTGTAGGATTTGTTGCGCAATCATGAGTAAACACCTTTAGATAAAACTTGGTTGGTACATAATTCAAATTCAAATTCATTTATTCATTAATAACTTACGTTATGTCTGAATGTTAAACAATATTAAAAACAAAGAAAATAATAATATAACCAGAACCAATAATATAACTTCAAATCAAATAAAATTCAATTACAAAAAGAAAAAGCACATGTCAATTTAAACACAAAAAAAAATACAAATACATTTAGTTTACATGTCAACGAAAATCCATAAAAATAAAAAAAATAAACATTAAACTTCGAAAGAATAGCAACACTTTTCCAATAGGAAGGCCTTCAGTTTTGCCTTGAATAATCTGGATTTATAAACAATACACTTCAGTTCAGATGGCAACTTATTAAATACTTGTATAGCCTGATATTGCGGACAAACATATCTATGTACCAAAATTCCCTGAAAGAACTGAGACAGTAGTTTACCAGACTTCTAAACAAATACCATATCGATATTTTTTCTTGCACTCATAACTAATAAAGACAAAAGGAACCCTAAAAACGTACTTGCACTAACAAGAATATTTTTGCAATATTACTAAAATGGTTTGCAAAGAGTCACAAAGTTTTTGCATGCAGATAGCGTGCATTTATTAGATCGACCTTAAATGTCTTTGGATATCTGATGTCTAGTGGAGTCAATTTGGTTATCGACTCTATACTAATATTACAAACAGTTAGTTTGTCAGTTCGGATGTAAAACTTAATCTATGGGCCAAATCACCCAATATTTTTTATTGATTTCCATTGCATTCCAAATCTGTCAATAACAATTATATTTGTTATCAATATAAGGTAAATTAAACCTGCCATTGCAATTGATGCGTCCATGCTACGCGAATCGAGCACGAGTCGAGCCACGAACGAGCAAACAACGAGCCTACAACGAGCACGATGCGAATCCCTCGTTCGAGGCTCGCGAGCCACGCTACGCGAATCGTGCTCGCAGTGTGCACGTTCGAGGCTCGGCTCGTGCTCGGTTCGCCAAGCATGGACGCACCATTACATTTCATAGTCAAAAAGACATAATGTTTTTACATGACTAACGATATTGATAAAAAATACGATGTATTACTCCTCCATTGCTGAATGTTTTATTCATGGTTTGTTCGAAAATTTCAGCTGTAAAGCAGGTTTCAGTTTCGCAGTTAATTTCCAGTTAGTCCAGGCGTTGTAACGGAAATTGTGTTAACGGTGTATAGAGTAAGTAAGTAAGCTGGGAGCGGGATGCGCTAAAACGGTGTTTGACAATTCTGTACAGATTGCTTTACTATCTTATTTTCAGTTGGTACCTATGAAATTAACTGGATAATATGCTTATTTATTGGTAAGGTAGCAAATAAGTATACGGACCGCCTGATGTAGGTGGCTCGTAACACCAGGTGAACCGTGGTTCATCATTTATTCAAATAGACCATCGCAGGCACTTATGAAAAGTCTGACTCTTATACTCTAATACAGGTTCGGAAGGTTGAAAGGTATCAATGGCTTACCAGCCTTACAATATTCTCTACACACGTTTCTTGATGAAGCTTAAATATATTTTGGAATTTTATTTATTTTTATTTGATTTAGCCTCTAACAGTTAGGGGCTATTTTTTTCCGACGCGTGCACAATTTCCTCACTCAATCTGGATGTATCTGTAATCAAAGGCTCGCGCCTACACCTACATTATCTATTTATGTCTTACGGTTATTTTTGTATCTTATTTGTTACACTAAAACGGTCACTGCGCAGCTCCCGTTCGTCACAACGCAATGATGCTGTATTTTAAATCTTCCAAAAAAATCTCCTAGATAACTGTGAAAACAACATCAGTATCCGCCCAGTGATTCTCAAATTATAAGCAGATATACAGACAAAGAGACGAGACGTTAATAATATGTATGGATTACTAAACAATGACGTTGCATGATGTGACTAATGGGCATTTGATGACAGTATGAACCAAAAGGGTAAGTGATCTTGAGTCTATTGTATAGGCAATTAATCACTTTAAGCAAGGGCTTTAAGCATAAATGTTGGAGCTCTAATTAAGTGAATGATGTCCTCAAATGTCAAGTGATTTACTTCAAATATTTGTATAGAAACCATAAAGCTCTTGGCTTTGATACAGCCATAGACTTAGCTTAAATTATATCTCTAGCATGAGTAAAACAAAAATCGACAATAATTACAGCAGTACGATAAATATTTATCTGGCCAACCATTCTTAGGTCTTAACTCAGACATGCCAACACGACTACTAAGTTGGTATAGAATGTCGTCCTTTATTTAAAAAAAAATAATTGAAAAATGTATTTAATTTCTTAGAATTCATGTTTGGAACTCAATATGTAAAACAAAAGAGGTCGTTGGTGTATGCAGTTCTTACATCTGTTATTTTTTTTCCAACATTTTTATTTTTTATAATTGGTAAAAACAATTTAGTTCCATTTTTAAAATCTGACACCACAAGAGAGCAACAATCGCTGTTGGGTATACGCCTGGCGCCACCACTCGCAAACTGGCTACGACTCAGTGACAGAAACATAGCACCATTTTCAACACTTGCCTACCGTGACGTTTTTAACGTCTTAATTTCCAGCTGTGACAGATTTGCCACCCGAAAAACCATCTCGTGGATTTTGTGAAACTAGCTTTATTCCTAACGATGAAGTTTGGATTGACATAGGTCGCGTCTAGGTCCAAAACGCGAGTCAAAAATTGATTTCTATATAACTTTGTTTCATTATGGCATACCATAATCTCACCGTGGAAAGTGATGATTGAGTTGATTATAATAATTATTCAAAGTAATTTGTATATTTTGTTGCATTAATAGTACAAATACTACTACTATAAATCTTATTACAAATTCGCAAATGACTGTATTTCGCATAGAGATAGAATATTATTAGAGTGATTGTACAAAAGTGCGGTCAACGCAGCAGCAGCGGCACGAACTCCTTCGACTTTAACAAATGATCACGAACCTGAGGCAGGGGACTAGTAAGACATCATACGATATATCTATGAATACATATCTATCTATAGGAACGCAAACTGCTAATATTCCATGTCTATGAAATCACACACTGGCACTTGGGCTGTGATGTGCAGTTGCATTGTAACACCAGGTTCATTACCAAGTCTGTTTGGAGCTAACAATGTTTATTCCACTCGGAATTAGATTCACTAACTGCGAATGAATTGAATGATAGCAAGCGTAACATACTCTGAATAATTTGAATATTCATTCTCTGTGGACGACAGAGCAACATAAAAGTGAACGACTAAGTGATTATTTTATATACAGGTAAAGCCACCTACCTTACATATACCTACTAGCTTTCCGCCTTATGGTTTCCCGTAAAAAAACCTCTTATTACATGAGAGTTTTAAGATAGCCCTAGCTCTTTTTGTTATATGACGTTAGAAAGTGACGGATACATTTAAAACCTTGGTTTTACTACTCTTAAACTTTCTTTTGAAATAAGGGGGCTAGAGTCTAACCACAGTGGAAGGCTGTATTGACTGTGTGAGATAAGTCAACTGACTGTATTTTAGAACTTCGAAATTCGAAACACCGATTGACCGTTGTGCGAATGTTCATGAGTTCGAAATACGTTTATTCGAATGTATGCTATTGAGAAAAACTCTAGTTCGAATGGTCACCAGTTCGAAATACGTTAAAGTAGAATTTTTAATTAGAGTCCAAAAAGGTAAACAAAGAAACGTCACTGTCAAAGTGAGATTCCAGGTGAAGAAAAATTTTTTTGACATTATAAGTCTGAGTAGATTTTTTTTGCTGCATGTTTATCCCATAAATCATTATAGACGATCTCTGGCTTTCTAATATTTTTGTAGACACCTATGTTAAAATAGGAATACACGTGACGTGATATTGGTCTTGACGAAAATAAAGTATTTCATGCGGGTTGCAAGAGAAATCTTCACCACTGAACTTAACAATAACAGAAAACAAAAATTCAACAATGCCAATGGCAGATAAGTTTCATAACAGCTCAAACCAAATAATGAAGTCGGCAAAATGTTGGCATAAAAATGGATCAAAATGTTATGGACCTCGTTGGTGTTGCGAGTACCATAAATATTTATCGGCAGAAAAAACGGTTTTCTTTAAAATAAAGTGTATGTTACAGCTATTTACAAATCTTTTTGATGCAGTGTGTTTAGTCGTTTGAAAAGTTTTAGAATAGAGATAAAAATAAATTCTAACTATTTTTTTTCACTAAAATCGATAATCGACAGTTTAACAATAGTTTTTCTACGATGGTAACACCTTTGTTTACGTTTTTGGACTCTAATTAAAAATGCTACTTTAGGGCGAAAGTATGCTTTTCCTAAACCTCAAGTTCGCATAGTTTTCATCGCAAAGTAAGATATTTCGAAAGTATATATGCCATTGGGAAAATCTTTAGTTTGATTGATTTCCATCGCGACGAATCTTAAAGGAAGAAATAAGCGAGAGTCGATAGATAAATATTATCAAGGTTCTCGTATTCAAGTCCAGGTGTGAGCATAGTAATTCAAGTTTATAATTTACCATAGTTTCATATTTTCCAATACGTCACGATGGAAATCATTCGAACTATAGTTATTCTCAATGGCATACTTTTGGAAAAACGTATTTCTAACTCATAAACATTCGCTCTACAGTCAATTGGTGTTCCGAATTTCGAAGTTCTGAAATTCAGTCTAGTCAACTAGACTGGACTTACGTATATATAGATCGATAGATTGGTGTGAAATGCCTCCCAGACTGAATATCATTGCATATTTGATGAGATTGTTAGAATTCTAATGGTCTGTCCATGCTTGGCGAACCGAGCACGAGCCGAGCCACGAACGAGCACACTGCGAGCACGATTCCCGTAGCGTGGACGTGCTTGCAAGCCTCGAACGAGCGCGATTGTCAGTTTTTTCACGAACAAAGGGATTCGCATCGTGCTCGTTGTAGGTTCGTTCGTGGCTCGGCTCGTGCTCGATTCGCGTAGTATGGATGCACCATAAGATTAGCATCTATACTAGATTATTACTAGTTTATTGTACGGTCAGCGTCAAAAGTAGATTGACATTTTGGTACCCTTTCATAATACCTACCTAATCTATTGACATTCTATTGACAGTTTGCATGAAAATTGTGCGACAAAAGTGATCAACTACTTTTGACGCTGACTGCACTATCTTTTTAGTAGTAGTTTCACTTTTGATCCCCTATTAGGGTTATAAAATGAATTTTATAGGCATAAAGCTATTAGATCATATTATAAAACCTCATTCAAAAGTTCGCATTGACTAACACCTCAGCCATCAAACTAGTCAAACATGTCACCCACACGTAGCAAAAGGGTATCGATTACAAATAGAAACTAGAACGAAACAAACTGACAAATGCCAAGGGGAAAGCAATCATAAATGTTCCGACGTTGACATGCCATTAGTTGCGGTTACGTGGTACGGGTTCGGAATCGGACATCAAACTTGTTATTGTTTATATCTTTATTATAACGACTTACCTTAATATGTACATTTTACATGTGATGGCGAATGGAGAATATTGTACGGTTGAACGGGTAGCGATTAATGGTCACCGCTCACTATAACAGCACGGCAACTCCTCGGCATTTACCTTGCCATGCAAGTGAGGCCTTTAAATCGTATACCTTAAAGTAAAATTTACAATGACTGGATAAAATAGTTGACGCCTCGCGGCAAGTGCGCTGGCCGCTACAAGCCACTAGTCCTGCTGACCACACGCTCCCAGCGAGCGTCCCGTTCACTTGCTGCGTGACGCCAGCAAGCGGTATCTTGCCAAAGCCGCGCCACGAATTTCACTGGCACCGCGCCTACCGCGAGCTGCCACCTCGCAGGCGGCGCACTGGCAGCTAGTAGTTGGGTTGAGTTGTGGTTCGGTTGGCAGGATCGGTGCTAATATAGTAAGCGATGACCCTGTAACACGACCTCGACCTCCACGGCGTGGTCGGTACGCGGTGACAGAATCCTCGTGGACAGGCGGATGCACAAAACACGCGTCTACTCCGGAAAAGCGTAGTATAGTAACTTAACTGATATAAGTAATCCAAGTTTATTTGTTAATTATGGACAAACAAAACTTTAACAACCGAGCTATGATAGTGAAGAACAGTATCGCTAAACAGGGTAAAACTCTGAAACCATCAAAAATCACCGTTCAAACAATGGTTAGAATCTTCGAAAGAAACTGACAATTCATTCAGTGCATATGAACTAATATGAAGACATATTCGAAGTGAAATATGATACTACAAAAATAAAGGCAATGTTCTCAAAATTCGCGAACATAGCAATAAAATTGTAAGACATAAAGCGTGTCATAAGAGACACAAATGCAGGCGCGGCGCAAACCGCCACATGCGACGACAGAAATGCACATTGCACAACATTTCATCCAACGAGCTCTTAATTGAACTACACAATTATAATTAGGAAGGAAGCTCAAATGTTGCAAGTGAAAGCATGTGGTAACACCCCTGAAATATGGAGCATGAAAATTCTAATTGTATTTTAATGAAAATTGAAATAAATTTGGGTCATACGCCATGTGTAAAATACAAAATTACGTCTCGTAGGCGCTTGAAATTGACATAACAAATTGAAACGTGAAAAATATTATTAAAAAATTCATAATGGCGACAATCCACCTAAAAGGTGTTTTCGGAATTTTGGCTTTAATACACTTTTTTTAAATAAAATTCACAGTAATAGTAAAATATAGAAGAAGTAGTAACCGTTTTTAAATATATCCCATGATTTCTCTTTTAACCGTTTACAATACATCAAATACGGCCAAATTTCTTCAAACTCATCGTTTGTCGAAATCGTTTGATCGTGTCTCGAAAGATCAAAAGATAACTCAAGTCCACCTAACTCAACAAAAACTCAATTAACTCAACACTAAACAAGTAAGTGATAATGTTGGACCCACTTGTTTTCCCTCGCCGCATTCTGTAACAAATAAACCGATTAATCGGTCCTGGCGACCAATATTCGATAGCGCGTTAAATCCGATCCCCTTGTCCCAACACTGGCTTCAGTTTTTTTGACTGTGATGTACTGACGTACTTATAGACTAGGAGGGCACGACAGAAATGGTAACGATAAGGTAAATGGCTAAACTCATGTTCATGGGATAAAGGACACCTCTCTGATGCCAAATATGACGGTCTGCCTGCGCCAAGTGGTTGCGTTATCTAGATATGGCGCCTGAAAAACTGTTTATCGTGACCGAAAAAAAACGATAAGGTAAATGGCTGAACTCGACGTAGAAAGTAAGTGTTAGTTGTACTGATGTCAATTAAAAAAAAACTGACCAAATATTCGGTTGCGTTATCTAGATATGGCGCCTGAAAAACTGTTTATCGTGACCGAAAAAAAACGATAAGGTAAATGGCTGAGCTCGACGTAGAAAGTAAGTGTTAGTGGTACTGATGTCAATTTAAAAAAAACTGACCTAATATTCGGTTGCGTTATCTAGATATGGCGCCTGAAAAACTGTTCATCGTGACCGAAAAATAATAATAATAATGGCTGATCTCGACGAATCATAGTCGTCACCATTACTAGCTTATTAATAAAAAAACTGTCAAAAATTTTGGTTGCATTTCTATCTACGTAACATACGTTTCTAAGCGATCTACGTAACAATTATTACTATGAATAATTTGAGTGTTTTACGGTTTCGCGGATTTAGCGTTGTCAAAAATATTAAATGTTATCAGTGCTGCCGCCGTCCCTTTACACCCTCCGCCGCCCTGCCTGCACTGATCGGCATTCAGAAGTCAACAGGCAAACATAGATAAGATTATAAAATTGTTATAAATACTAGCCACGCTCTGAAAACTATGTTTCAATGGTTTGCTGCCAAAAATCTTATGCTAAAATATTAAAAAAAAAAAAATATAAGGTTTTCAGTATCAAATTTAAGTTGATACCAATTTTAGTTGATTTCTTGGTCTGACCATAGAATTTAGATTGTGGGGTGCTCACCTGGAAGCCTTAGGTGGTAAACTGAGCTCCGCTGCTTTTGCAGTCACCAAAATAAAGTAACTGACGGACATTCATACAGCCAGATTAATTTATTTTGCATATTTTCATAGTCTTATGTTTTACGGTCTTTTGCTGTGGGGCTCTGTTTGATTGTTTGTTTCTGAGTTTTGTAGCATATATGATATCAATGTAACTATGACACAAACCTAAGCAAATTTTTGGTTTTTATTTTTAACTTTTATTTTTTGCTACTATTATTGTTTATTTTTTTGTTCTTAAATTGATATCGTTTGTTGTTATTAATATAACAAGGTTAACGTCTGCTAAAATTAGTATAACTTTTATTTTTGATGTGTATCTAAATAAGTGTATTTCCAAATATGCTAAAAATTTACAATTATTCTATTCTCTGCCGCAGACTACGAATCAATTTTTGTATTATTTTTCTTTCTTTCTATTACAAAAAAGGGCAATTCGCGCCATCTACTGTTTGCCTTCTATTGTTCGCGTCATGTATTGTTTACTATTTGCCGACGAGACATGTACCTTTTGTATGAGAAGATGTACATTTTTGTTTTCGATTTCGAAGTTGGTCCCGTATTAAAAGTTGTTCGTATTTATGAGTACTTTACGTGGTTTCATTTAATGCCGTATTGTCGTATCCACCCCGTATAGACTGATTTGCAAAATTCTTTTTTTGTTTCGCTTTAACCCTTTTGGGTTAATTGCAAAATGGTCCCATATAAATTCATACAGATCTGATGATGAGTATCGGAGACAGACCTTGGAACTCTTAAAAAAATAAATGTCAACAAATCAACCGCAATTGCTGCTATCTCATAAATATGGATTGTTTACGCAATTACACCAAATAAAATTAGGCATGTACACGAAAGGGTTACGCGGATGTATTCAGTATAATATGAAACTTTCGCTCACTACAAAACAGTGCAAAACATACTGCTATGAGGAATTTTATTGTAAATTGGATACATAATATTTTCAAAAATGTACTGAGACAGCAAAATTAATATATTAATTTCCAGAAATACATTTCGTGGAGATGCCTGAGAACCCAAAAAGTAGATGGCGCGAATTTCCCTTTTTTGTAATACAAAAATTGATGCCAAGTCTGCGGCAGAGCTCCACAGCAAAAGACCGTAAGACATAAGACTATGAAAATATGCAAAATAAATTAATCTGGCTGTATGAATGTCCGTCAGTTGCCTTATTTTGCTGACTGCAAAAGCAGCGAAGCTCAGTTTACCACCTAAGGCTTCCAGGTGAGCACCCCAAAATCTGCAGACTTTGGTCAGACCAACAAAACAGTCTTATCTACTATATTAAGTTTACTACCAATACCATCCACAATAACATTGGTATCAACATTGTACATTATTTGATAATGAAAATCTTGTACAGTTTGTTTTTTTTAGAATTTAGCATAAGATTTTTGGCAGCAAACCATTGAGACACTGTTTTCAGAGCGTGGCTAGTATTTATAACAATGTTATAATCTTATCTATGTTTGCCTGTTGACTTTTGAATGCCGCTCAGTGCAGGCGGGGCGGTGGAGGGTATAAAGGGACGGGGGCGGCACTGATAACATTTCATATTTTTGATAATCCAAATTCCGCGAAACCGTAAAACACTCAAATTATCCATAGTGATAATTGTTACGTAGATCGCTTATAAACGTATTTTAAGTAGATGGAAATGCAACCAAAATTTTTGACAGTTTTTTTATTAATAAGCTAGTAATGGTGACGACCATGAATCGTCGAGTTCAGCCATTATTATTATTATTTTTCGGTCACGATGAACAGTTTTTCAGGCGCCATATCTAGATAACGCAACCGAATATTAGGTCAGTTTTTTTTAAATTGACTTCAGTACCACTAACACTTACTTTCTACGTCGAGCTCAGCCATTTACCTTATCGTTTTTTTTCGGTCACGATAAACAGATTTTCAGGCACCATATCTAGATAACGCAACCGAATATTTGGTCAGTTTTTTTTAAATTGACATCAGTACAACTAACACTTACTTTCTACGTCGAGTTCAGCCAATTACCTTATCGTTTTTTTTCGGTCACGATAAACAGTTTTTCAGGCGCCATATCTAGATAACGCAACCACTTCGCGCAGGCAGACCGACATATTTGGCATCAGAGAGGTGTCCTTTATCCCATGAACATGAGTTTAGCCATTTACCTTATCGTGACCATTTCTGTCGTCACCTCCTAGTATATTATACGATGCGGTCTTTTTGATAGGCTCGATGAATGAAGGGAACATTGGGTTAACTTAGCAACTACTCAAAGTTCTTGAATATAATTATGTTTAACGTTTTATTTGCTTACTCTAAATCGGTTTTCCTGTACAATTGTTTTCCTCATTCTCCTCCACGAGTTTAAAATACGGTTTTTAGCAAGCGGTAACTCTTACGGGCGAATAATCGCTGTTCATTCTTCTTAAAAGTTACCTAGTGAAGGAAATTAAGTGGAAAGCTATGGTTTTTGCATCAGTTCAATCAAGATTTATTTTAACTTTGAATTCGGATTAAACGAACGAATGCTTTTGTAGTGGCGCATACTTTACCGCTTACAGTTTTTTTTCTGGTGAGGCATGTTAGAAGTTGCCTGATAAAAATAAGTTTTAGAGATGGCCGCCCATTGTAACAGTCTCTTTGTAAATGTATTACTACCCTGGTCAACCGTGGTGCAACAATAAAAATTTACTTATCTATCTACTTTAAACATAACCGTCTGAGTAATTTGTTTCGACAAAATCAACCTAATTCTGACTCCCGACTTCCACAAACTTCGTAAAAGTGAGTTGATCAATAAATCCAAGCTCCGAAATACGATGCGGATACATTTCTGTAACAAACTTGAAGTTTTTCGTCAGTTGGGCGCGCTACAAAATATGAACGCTACGCTGCTGTGACAAAGCGCTTTCAAATTACTTTTTGTGGTACGCAACGCAGCTGTAAAGTAATACTTGAAATGAAACTGCATTTGATTAACTTGTTATAGGCTTTATTTAGTAAAAAATAGTTCCATATTAATTGGAAAGTTCAAAATCATTTACCTTCGCAGGCACTTATGAAAAGTTTGACTCTAATACTCTAATACCGGTTCGGAAGGTTGCATTTGCTGAGAAGAGCCGGCAATAAACTCAGCAATTATTCTTTTCAAAACAAACTTAGATTAATTACATAATATTTACATTCTTAATTACATTATTGTTGCGTTTATGATGTTTGAAATATTTTCAATGGAATAAGCCGTGCTCTCTCACTGACTTCAAATCAGTGTCAGATTAGAGTTATTTCATACTTTTTAATGTATTTTGAAGTCGATTGAATTTTTTTAAATTACATTTTTATTTCGTAATTTTTAGTTTTTTCCTAAATGCACTAGAATTTGAAAAAGTTTTGCGATGTTTTTCCTTTGACACCACACCCGTAGCTCGGCAATAAGCCAGGCCATCACACATATTTGTCCATATCATGAAAACTACTGAACCGATTTCGATAAAACTTGCACTGTTCCCTAAGTTGAAGTAAATGTAAACCAATAAAAAAAGAATGGTTACAATCCGATTAATATCTTCGGAGATATGCGTGGACAAATATATATACATACAAACATACATACATACGCCTATAAAATTTTGTACATTTGTTTGGAAGCCCTAATAGATTATCATATGTGAATATAATGCAGTTCCAATTAATATACTACATACATACGAGTCGAATTGATAATCGCCTTTTTTTTGAAGTCGTTTAAAAATAGCAATCGATTTAAGCTCTTACCGTATCGTATAATATAATGCAGACTCATCATTTAATGTCAGGCTAGTGCAGAATATCAGCGGTTGTGCGATATGCCTATCCACAGCCATGGCTGAGCACTAGACCTTTTTGTCTCTGCTTTTGTTTACTTCTTTTTTTATTTGTTTTATTATGTTATTTTTAAATTAGAGACAAATAAACGTTCATTTATTTTATTTATTTATTTACCACCTTGTCGCTTCTAGCATATTTAATTCGCGTAGTTTCATTCAATTTCATTGTTCCGCAAGGATGCGCTTAGCGCCCGGACGAGGACGCGAACGAAAACCATGCAAAGCGTATCCACTCGCCTTTAATAAAGGGAAATTTTAATTTAGAAGCTACAATTACATTTTATTTGAAGTACAAGCGTTTAAAGTGTTACATTTAAAGCGGATTTAATTTGTTAGCGGAAAGAGCTAAAGTTTTATCTCACTAAATTACAGATAGAGCTAACGATGAGCAAAAATTTATTTTTTATGTGTTAAAAAACTTCTGCTATATGCAATGACGGCTTTTTTAGAAAGATGTAGTCCTGCATTGGAAACATACTAGCTATATTTTTGAAAATGATTTCAAGAGAATATTTTGGAATTCGAATGTTTGGGCATAATGTTTCTATGAAATTATTTTAGGCAAAATCTCATACATTGTTTGTATAATTAATATTTAAAGGTATCACACGAGCGCTGCTTTGTATACAAGTTTGCCTAAGTTGAGTTAATTGTTGGTTCGGAACTTGCTCACTACACTACACTTCGCTAAGCTCAAACTTGCTAAGTTCACGCTACTTGCTTACCGCGTTCAAGGATAATCGACTATCCCTTGTATTAGTTACCTGATGAGAAACCTCTTGTTTGCCATCAAAGTTTATAGATAAGATTTTTAAAATACTTTATAAGGGTGCATATTTTTATCTAGCTTTTTTTATTATAAACTGTAGGTTGATTTTTTAACTAGTGGTTACCCACGCGACCCCAAAGAACAAGGGGGGCAAGTTTTATTTTTCAATGCTCTGTATGCGAGCGGGCCCAAGTCTGCTATTTCAATTGTGTTCCACAAATAATTTAAAACGTATAATGATAATGGCGTCATTATGGTACAGGTCGGTTAGCGAAAGCTGGCACGTTCACAGTACTCATAAATTTGCAATCAGTCAAGTCTAATGGACGAATGCAAAAATAGACCACTCTATATTTATGAGCAGTAGCAAAAGCAAAACAATAACTGTCTCCTTCATACTCATAAGCTTGACTTTGCGCGAGAGAGACGGTGTAAATGTGTTGAAACGTGCCAGCTTTAGTTAACCGACCTTTTTTTTTTTTTTTTTTTTTTTTTTTTCGTGGGGAAATCCTCATAGGATACCTGACCGCCTCGGGGGTAGCGGCCAGGTTATGCCGGACTTGTACCGGCTAAAACCCCACGGTGGTCGCCATCTGCGCTGTAGAGGGGGGCGGGCTCTCGTGTTGAACGCGTACCTGCTCACCCCTCCACGCGCGGCGCTTAGATAGCTCGTCCCGGGGGAAGTGTGATACCTCCCCCCAGCACCCTCGCTGTGCTATCGCACGATGAGTCGTGACCACATCGACTCATCGTTCTCCTTGGGGTCGCTTCTGGGCGCACAGAGCCCCCGCTCTGATTGCCCACGACCTCAAAGGCCCCGTTTAGTCGCCTTTTACGACAGGCAGGGGAACACCGTAGCTGTTATTCTAAGCCCGAGCTACAGGGCTGGGGGGCCGCGACGAGGCACATTTGCGCCCCGGCGGCTTCGCCTCCGGGTGGGATCGGCCCTCTCCCGATCCCGCTCAGCAGCCTCCTTCTGGACCATTACGGTCTCACAGAAGGAGGCTACGGCTCTCCACGCTGTATCCCCGCTCAGCATCGCCGACACGACTGCTGGCAGGGAGAGATTCCGCCCGATCTCTTGGACCAGGATCCGCCGCTCGGGTTCCCACGCAGGGCACACCGCGAGCGTGTGCGATGCGGAATCCTGGTCACTTCCACCGCAGTGGAAGCAGGCCGCCGTCGCCTCACGTCCGATCCTATACAGATAATCACCGAAGCACCCGTGCCCGGTGACTATCTGTGTAAGTCTGTAGGTGAGTCGTCCACCTTCTCGGTGCATCCAGGCCTCGAAGACCGGCAGGACTGCTTCGACGACGCGTTTGCGCGCAAACCGCTCCTCACGAAGTCTTGCGCGCCACGTCGCGAATGCGATAAGTCGCTCCTGCCGTTTAATCGCCTCTTCTGGGTCGCCTCCACCACTCTGGCGGACGATGCGGATTCGGTCATAGACCCGTGCATCCATGTCCGCCAGAATATCCAGTGGCAGAAAGCGAGCCAGAATAGTTGCCGCCTCAAAGGATACGGTACGGTATCCCCGTACGATCCGTAGGGCCATCCTACGCTGGACGCTGTAGATTTTCTTTCTACAGCGCCGGATGGCCAGCCTTTTCGCCCATACGGGCGCCCCGTAAAGGGCTACGGATCGTATGACCCCCGCATAGAGGCGGCGAACTTCCTCCTTCGGTCCCCCGAGATTGGGCAGCAGTCTGTGCATCGCACCCGCTACCCTCTCGATTCGGGGGACAAGGCGATCAAAGTGCTCTTCGAAGCCCCAGCGACTGTCTAGGGTGAGGCCTAGGTACTTCATGTACCGCCCCACCCCGACTTCCGACTCACCCACTCGGACGCACGAGTTGGGTGGTTCCCTGCTTCTTGGCAGTTTGTGGAACCATAGCGCCTCGGTCTTGTGAGGCGCTATTTCCAGACCCAACTCATGGATTTTTGCAACGACGACTTCCACCCCAAGCTCGGCGAGCTGTTTGGTCCCCTCGAAGGTATCCCCACTGGCGACCACCAACGTGTCGTCTGCATAGCAAACGACATTTATGCCAGCGGGGAGATCGATACGCAGAACCGCATCGTATGCTAGGTTCCACAGCAACGGGCCCAACACCGACCCCTGTGGAACCCCACACGTGATCTCCCTCCGGATTCTCCTACCGTCTTGGTCCATGTACAAGATGTACCTGTCGTGCAAGTAGTCCCTGACTATATCCTGCAGGTAGGAGGGCACCTGATGGTATGCCAGAGCCCTCCTGATTGCGTCCCAAGGAAGAGAGTTAAAGGCGTTGACGATATCGAGACTTATCGCCAACGCCACTCCACCCCGGGACACAGCCTGCTCCGACAGAGAGCGGACGCGTAAGATCGCGTCTACGGTTGAACGCCCCCGTCGGAAGCCGAACTGGCTATCAGCCAGGTCAGGACCAACGCACGACAGATGCCCGTTGAGACGAGCGGCAAGTATTCGTTCGAACAACTTGCCCACCTCGTTCAACAGACATATGGGACGGTAAGCAGAGGGAGCGTCTGCGGATCTGCCTTCCTTCTTCAAGAGGACCAAACTTGCCTCCTTCCAGGCCGTGGGGAACTTGGCATAACGCAGGCAGCTGTTGAACAACTGCCTCAGCCTGTCCCCCAGGGCAGCCAGACTCAACACCCACACCCGACCCGGTACCCCGTCGGGTCCTGGTGCGGTGTTACGGGCTTTCAAGCGGCCAACGGCTCGATCTAGCTCCTGTACGGTCACCCCCATCTCGTCATGCCACTCCCATGTCGTCAGGGGGTGGACTAAGGGACTTGACCGGCCTGCTGGGAAGAGAGTGTTCACAACTCGACCCAGCAGGCCCGGATCTAGGGTTTCCGTTAGGGGGGGCACCCATGGCCTGAGTTTACCCAAGACCATCTTATATGGGCGCCCCCACGGATCCTCGTTGAGTCCCTCCAGGAGCTCATCCCAGCACCGTTTTTTGGCGTCTGAGATGGCGATCTGCATCGCAACTGTAGCCGCTCGATATGCCCTATAAAGACTGGCTGTCTCCTCGGCAGGAGTTCTTCTGCGCCTTCGGGCTCTGGTGTACAGGCGGCGGCTCCGCAAGCAAACCGCGCGAATTTGCGCGATATCTGCCGACCACCAGTACACCGCCCGGTGCTTGGGGCGACTGGACCGCGGCATTGATGCATCGCAAATTTGCGTCATCGTGCCGTGGAACCAGTTTGCTTCTCTTTCCGGATCGGACGGAATCTCTTCAGCGCTTTCGGGCCATGCCGCAACATTGGCGGCGGCTTCGAGCATGTCTCGATCTAGCCGCTTGAGACACCAACGTCGCGGAGGGCTGCCTTCGTGGCGGCTGGTATTGCTGGCGGGACGGCGAAATGCCACATCGTTATAGTTAACCGACCTGTAACTACTTAATACATTTTTAGAGATGGCAGATTTAAGTAAGTAATCAATTCTATTTTTTTTTAAAGTTAAATTAAATTAAATAAGTTTTTGGTTCTCGGTAGCACCTTCTACCTATGTAGAAGTAGAAAAATAATACAAACCTACTCACTTTTTAGAGATGGCAGATTTAAGTAAGTAATCAATTCTATTTTTTTTTAAAGTTAAATAAAATAAAATAAGTGTTTTGTTCTCGGTAGCACCTTCTACCTATGTAGAAGTAGAAAAAGAATACAAACCTACTCACACCAAAAAATTTGCATGAAATATTCCTTACGTTGTTCAGGAGTTTCAAAACACGAATACTCACCAAGTAAGGGTTATACATTTTAAATCCCCGCAACGATACTTGCATCTAATTATGAACGAAAACTTTTTGCTGCCAGCCAGCCAATGCGCAAAAAGCCGCAATAAAATTTTGCTTGTTTATTAGTTCCTCGTAAAAGAACCGTTTGTTTGTGAACGAGATACAAAACATTCATCGGTTCTGTTTGAGTTCCCTTGATATGGGCCGGCTTTGGAAATCTCTTTGTGAATATCACCAGACTCAGTCTACAGGATTTAGTTACAGTTTTATTATTATATAGTCTGCAATGGGGATGATTGCATGTTGAATTTAACAACATACCGTAATTTTGTTGTACGGATTGGAAAACAGCAAATTATTATAACAAAGTGGAAAACACTATAAAAAAACAAAATCAAAATTATTTAATGATACGAGACAACAAATAACATTATTTTATGATCCAAAAGTAAATTAAAAGCTACTTTCAGGACCCTTAGGCTTCAATAAAAAGAAAATTGTACGGCAACTATGTACCTAAACGCAGTTTTTCACGACCAAAATTACAAATTAAATGTTTTCTCCACACATTTCAAGTACAGCGGTAAGTCACGTTAGACTTTGACCAGCTTTGATCCTCAGTTCAGACATTTCCAGTGCTCTAAAGACAATATAGACTATATGGGACAAACATGATCTATTATTATCATAAAAACAGTTGTCATGTAGCCTATTGTTTTTAGGAATTTATCCACGCCATTCGCAGAATAGAACAATGTTCTGGATGGCAAATATTTTGTATTGCACAATTGCCGTTTTTTTTTTAAATTTCTTTATTTATCCAATACGACTAAATGTAACTAAATACTGTCATTGTATTATTTGATAAATTTTACATGAGTTGCATAATTAAATAACTTTACACAAATATTAAATTAATAATGAACATTCCGTTAAAATATCTGAAATAATAACATATTCTAAACTGATTCCCGGCGGAAGTGCTGAAACATCCGCTCTCGGTGCTTCCGCATAATTTAATATCACAATTGCAGCTTACTGAAATTTAATCTCGAACTACCCGCAGTTATTTTGTTTCGCTTCTACTGTTTGTTCTCAATGCAAATTATAATTTATATTCTCTATAGAGCGATGGCAGAAATGTTAATGTTTCTAAGGAATGCCGTCATCGGTAGAAAATGATGATGTTCAAAAATCCATAAACATTTATTCAAAAAGGCACCTTAAAAAAGGCATATTCAAAATGAGTACCTTTCCAGGCACTTATGAAAAGTCTGACTCCAATACTCTAATACCGGTTCGGAAGGATGCATTTGCTGAGAAGAGCCGGTAATAAACTCAGCAAATTACTATTTTCAAAACAAGCTTAGATTGATTACATAATATTTACTTTCTAGTGACCTTTATGGCTTGATTGTAGAATCAACATGTCTGATGTGATCAGGCAACTGATCTTAGTCTTTTCAAAAATAATCTGGTTACCATATTATATCAGGGACACACAAACTACCCTCAATAAAAAAATTATCGACAAGTTGCCTCCTAAAGCACTGTACCTAATACCTGTAAAAACTCAGTAAAAATAATCACAATGAAATAATTATATGAAGTCATTGTAGTAATAATAACATTGGCATTTGGACGATTAATTATTCTACGTTTGGACGTATACCTATGTTATAATATGTTTTAAGTAGGTATAGAAGAAAGGTATCATCATCATCATCAGCCTATAATGTCCCACTGCTGAGCACAGGCCTCCTTTCACAAATCAGGGTGAAAGGGAATGGGCAGATACTCCCCCACGCGTGCCCACTGCGGATCGGTGGAGGTAGGCTAGTGGCCAACCTACTGTTGGAATTTTTCAAACCGCCTAGGAGGCATCCAACTAGCTTAACGACTATCACAATTAAGTGATAACCGGGACCAACGGCTTCACGTGCCTTCCGAAGCACGGAAACGCTCGATTTGAAATACCACTAGACGGTCACCCATCCAGGTACCGACCACGACAGACGTAGCTTAACTTTGCCGATCGATTAAGAACGGTTAATCATGCTACACCACGAGCGCTTTTGGACTTACCTATGTTATAATATGTTTAAAGTAGGTATAGAAAAATGGTAGGTATAGGCCTAAACCGATTAAATAGCTTTTTGATTTTGATATTTTAGTATTGTTTTAAGTACAAGGAAAGAATTACATTTTATTGTGAGCTTACTTTACCTTTTATAATCATTAGCAAAATATGCAGAACTGTAATAATGACTATCATCTGAATGTAACCATATTTTCTACAAATAAATCAATTTAAATTCAAAGTTAGACAAAATGGCTAACAACGTCAAATATCCAGTAACCAAATCTAAATTTCATGGTCGACAGACTGCAGCCAGACAATACTTAAGTACAGTATCGAATACTCTAGAAGTGAACCTACAAATATTACTAGTTCATGGCGGAATGTTCGGAATGCAACAACCGCTTCAATACCATCTCAAAGGTACTGCAAACGGTTGAACATTTCTGAATAGTCCCCCCCCCCCTCCCTAATAACTGTACCGTGAGTTTCTACATTCAATAATGCTTTGTCTAGCAATTTCTTGCTAAGACTAGAAGCACTAGTTGTCCATCTGAAAATGTTATATGAATTTGCTGTTTTTTTTTTTCAATCGTTACTTATATTGAACTCGTTTCGCTACGCAGTTTCACCCGCGTTCCCGGGATAAATAGTTGTCAGTTTTTCTATGTCATGAACTACCACTACTACCGGTTGTACCGCCCCGTTGTGACGTCAAGAGATAACAAACACATTTTCGCATATATGATACTCTGGCTCCTGCGGTTTCACCCGTGTTCTCAGGAAAAATTGCCTATAACACTCAAAGATAATGTAGCTTCCTATTAGTGAAAGATTTTTTTCGAATCCGACTGGTAGTTCAGGAGATTAGCCCGTTTAAACAAATAAACTCTTCCGCTTTATCTTAATATATAAAATGATAAACTGATTGTTGATATATCAACGCAAAGCCCAAACCGCTGGACCTAGAGATTTGAAATTTTGCACACAGATACCTCATATAGTGGAGGCATCCACTAAGGAAGGATATTTGGAAATTCCACCCCTAAGAGGGTAAACTATGGGATGACAGTTTGTATGCAAGTCCGTCAGTTTTGAAGTTAGGATCTTCAAATTTTGTGTTTAGGCTGACGATTGAAAATTAATGTATAGTTATCTCAGCGTTTGTGATAATTCCACCCCCGAAGGGAGGAAAAGGGGGATGAAGTTGAGTATGCAAGGCCTTTAATTTCAAAGTAAACTTCATGAAATGTATTATTATACGGTGTAGGCATACACTTTGGAACGATTTTTGGAAATTCCACCCCTAAGGGTGTAAAATAAGGGATGAAAGTTTGTATGCAAGTCCGTCAGTTTTGAAGTTAGGATCTTCAAATTTTGTGATTAGGCTGACGATTGAAAATTAATGTAAAGTTATCTCAGCGTTTATGATAATTCCACCACTGAAGGGAGGAAAAGGGGGATGAAGTGGTGTATGCAAGTCATTCAATTTCAAAGTAAACTTCACTAAATATATTATTATGCAGTGTAGGCATCCACAAAAGAAGGATTTTTATAAATTCCACCCCTAACAGGGTAAAATAAGGGATGAAAGTTTGTATGCAATATATCAATGCATAGCCCAAATCGCTGGACCTAGAAATTTGAAATTTTGCACATAGATACCTTATACAGCGTAGGCATCCACTAAGGAAGGATTTTCGGAAATTTCACCCCTAAGGGGGTAAAATAGGGGATGAAAGTTTGTATGCAAGTCCGTCAGTTTTGAAGCTAGGATCTTAAAATTGTGTGTATAGGCTGACGATTGAAAATTAATGTAAAGTTATCTCAGCGTTTATGATAATTCCACTCCCGAAGGTGGAAAAAGGTGGATGAAGTTGGGTATGCAAGGCTTTCAATTTGAAAGTAAACTTCACTAAATTTATTATTATATAGTATATGTATCCAGTAAGGAAGGGTTTTTGGAAATTCCACCCCTAAGAGGGTAAAATAGGGGATGAAAGTTTGTATGCAAGTCCGTCAGCTTTGAAATTAGGATTTTCAAATTTTGTGTATAGGCTGACGATTAAAAATTAATGTAAAGTTATCTCAGCGTTTATGATAATTCCACCCCCGAAGGTGGAAAAAGGGGGATGAAGTTGGGTATGCAAGGCCTTCAATTTCACGATAAACTTCACAAAATTTATTATTATACAGTATATGTATCCAGTGAGGTAGGATTTTTAGAAATTCCACTCCTAAGAGGGTAAAATAGGGGGTGAAAGTTTGTATGCAAGTTCGTCAGTTTTGAACTTAGGATCTTAAAATTTTGTGTATAGGCTGACGATTGAAAATTAATGTAAAGTTGTCACAGCGTTTGTGATAATTCCACCCCCGAAGAGGGAAAAGGGGGATTAAGTTGCATATGAAAGTCCTTCATTTCCACAGTAAACATCACTTAATTTATAATTATACAGTGTAGGTATCCACTAAAGCAGGATTTTTTAGTATTACACCCCTATGGGGGTAAAATGGGGGATGCAAGTTTGTATGAAAGTCCATCAGTTTCGAAGTTAGCCTAGGACCTTCAAATTTTGTGATTAGGCTGATGATTGAAAATTAATTTATATATGCCTCAGCGTTTTTGATAGTTCCGTAAAAAAGGGGATGAAGTTGTGTATGGAATTATACTAAATTTATTATTTAAGCTTATAGTTGGAAACTAACGCAACGAATATCGGTGTTGTTGGAAGCTGAACTCTTAAGGGGTGTAAAGGGGGATGTAATTTTGTATTGAAGTAAAAATATTGTACGCGTGTATCATGTTATTAATAGAAGCCTACTGCCGCCATCTATCTGTCTGTCTGCCACGAGAAAATTTCTCAGCTGTCTGTTTGAGGAACTTTTGGATAGATCTCCGCCCGTCGATCTGTCGATAAGCGACACGCGGTAGAAAACTCCTTTGAAATCACACAGTAGAAACCATTTCAGTTCCAATATATGAGTATGGACTCCCCTTCGATGGCGAAAGTTGCGATGGTAGAAGGTAGCCCGTGGGAATCAGATCAAACAATTCTTCAGAGAACTGTCCGTTGTACAAGCGATACACTCATTGCGCAATTTTAGATAAATAATCTCGACACCTCCCAAAAAAAACATATTTCACCTTCCCATACATACACGGTGCATATTCCTGACGGTAGATTTTCAGATCTTCTTCTTCAAATCGAGAACGTAAACTTTCCACAAATAGATGGGTTGATACAAATACCAACTTAGGTATAAATAAAATGTATACTGATGTTACAATGAACACAAACCGATAGAGTGGTTATGCGCGAGAGAGCCATTATGACTCCCAAAAATGACCAACCCGCTGCGATAAATGAAATGTTGATTTATTCATTTGAAGGTTGTTGCCACCATGGTCGATATGGATGAGTCGGTAAATTATCCTGTTCAATTTTTAAACTAGATCTTAATCTGCCGGGTAATCCATATGTAGGTGCTCCTGTCTTAATGATTAGAAATATACGGCCTCCAAAATTGTGCTGTGGAACTAGACTTCAAGTAACAGCTCTCCGCCGCAATTTTATTGAGGCCAAAATATTAACTGGTCCTGCTAGAGGAGAAACAGTCTTCGTGCCGCGTATACCATTGATCCCAAATCCTTCGTTTAATTTAAAAGTGTACAGTTCCTTATCAAGGTTTGTTTCGCGATGGCTATTAATAAATCACAGGGAAAAACTCTGATATTTGCTAGAGTTTATTTGCGACAGGATTGTTTCAGTTTTATGTGGCATGCTCGCAATCAGCTCTCAATCTACCTGAACTTATGTCAAATATCACACGTAGTGGCGGGCAATAGCCATGAACAAAGCTCTATATTGTTACAATGAATCATATCTAGAAAAACAAAAATACGCGGACGAAGTCGCGGGCTAAAGCTAGTTATATTATATTATAGATTAGTAGCATATAATAAGATAGAGATAGATATAATTCTATATAATTTATAACATTGAAGATAATTATTTCGTAAGATAAGTTTTTATAATGCAATGTTACATCGTATGTACAACTCTATAATTTGACCTCACTCATACACGGTTTCCGTGGTGTAGCGGTTATCACATCTGCCTAACACGCAGAAGGCCCCCGGTTCGATCCCGGGCGGAAACATAGCTTTTGCCTTTTTTCTATTTTATTTCTATTTTAAACCTAAAACTATTTTTAATTGTTTCGTTTTCGTATTTTTAGTTTATCTATTTTGTTATTGTTTTTTTTAATAATCTTGCGTTTGGTTTCAGATTCTGTATGGCCCTGTAAGTCTGTAACAGAGCTGGACTGTCGGCGTAGACTTAGTAATAGCACAGAGTTAAGGGTCACATTCCCGTTGGCCCTTAGGTAGGAAATTCTAAACGCTAAATTTTCCGCCAATATGAAAACACACAGAGAATAGACATATAACAAACCCCCCTCGGCTGTTATCTAGGTACAAACGGCGGTGGTGTCCGGTAAAATACCGGTTAAAAAACCGGTTTAAAAATAACTCCGCTGCCTGTGATGTTTCGCCTCGCATCTCAAAGGGGTATGTCAATGCTGTCTGGGATTATTTAGAACACAGCGTAAAATGCAGATATACCATTTTAAAAAATTATAAAATTTATCAATAACGCTAACTATAGCTATAAATAATGTATTATTGCAGAAAGTGTTTCGTTTGGAAATTAATAGAAAACTACATAGTATAATAATTTTAAAACAGAATTTTTACTACTTAGGTACATCGTCTCAGTAGCTGATGAAGAGAAATTCGAGTCTGGAGGTCTTCGATTCAATCCGAAGGTGCATGATCCGATGGCGTTTCTTTGAGAAAAGTAAAAATCAAAACATCTTGATTTTCTTTTAGAAATGACATCATATTTACTCCGAATATAAAGGTTTTATTTGCGGCCCAAAAGCAACTTGCGTTATGTAGAATCTCCTTAGCAAACCATAATACTAATTTAAAAAGTAAATGCGAGTGCTCTAGCTGTAATCACTATGCTGTATTAAATTAAACGTTGTACGTGTGTATACTACACGTAGAGCTGGTATGATTGCTAATTTGCAATTACTAATTAGTTTACTGAGGTTTCTCTTGGAAACTAAGGTTCCTTCAATTCCATTTTCATATATTTATTTAATATAAACAAATACTCGTAAATAAGTGTATTTTTACTTAGTTACTTCACTTATTTTGTAAGATTAATTAAGGTGTGAGATTTAAGGTGCAAGTTCCTAGCCGACTGCATGCAGCAACAGACTACTGTGTCGCAGCGACACTATTAGTTTCTATGTATTACTATGAAATGCCTTCCGTAGCTAGGGACACGTCGCGCATCGCCTCCGTAATAATACATAGAAACGAAAGAGAAAGAAGTAGTGTCGCTGCAACACGTCGTCCGCTGCTATTGCATGCCGCAAAAACAGCCCTGCTACTGCTTTGGAAAGTTACCTAATCGAAAGAAAGAAAGAAATAAGATTAATTCGGGACAACACACATCATTACATTAATGACTCTAACAAAATATACAGATTACGGTCTGATACGTAAATTTATTCACATTTGTTATACAGTTGAATTGTCGACATTTATACTTCTTGATTGCATTGTCGACATTATGGTGCGTCCATGCTTGGCGAACCGAGCACGAGCCGAGCCACGAACGAGCATACAACGAGCCTACAACGAGCACGATGCGAATCCTTTTGTACGTGAAAAAACTGACAATCGCGTTCGTTCGAGACTCGCGAGCCCGTCCACGCTACGCGAATCGTGCTCGCAGTGTGCTCGTTCGAGACTCGGCTCGTGCTCGGTTCGCTAAGCATGGACGCACCATTATATTACTTGAATAAAACATAAAAAGAATATTGAGCCACCCTATTTTATAGATAATTTTAATCTGTGGGTCTATACATTTCAAAAAACCGCGTAGTTGCCTCCGCTGACGATCTTTGCAAAATCCACATGTCCAGTCAAGCAACTCGGAGCGCACCGCTGCATGTGACGTGTAAGCGTACATCTCTTTGTGCCGACGCGGTGACTTGCCGGCTGCGGTCGCTTCTATTTTCAGCTCTCATGTGCACCTCTCGACGTGTTGATTTTTCTTTGAAACTGTTTCTGTATCGTACTGACTTGTCCTTGTTTTGAGGTCGAAGTTTCGTAAGTAAACATGATGTCAAACAATAGTGAAGGGAAAATGTTTTCAGAAATCATCACTACCCATTATTCAAATTAACCCGTCTTGTATATAATATTTCGATAAAAAAACATCGCAGACTAGGAAATAAACAAACTGACGGACAGGTTCACTTTCGATTTAATATGTATGTATAAACTAGCTTCTGCTCGCGGCTTCGCCCGCGTGGCCTACAGGAAAAAAATTAGATATTTTTCTACAACAATAAAACAAAACAAAACAACTACATCCCGCTTCGAGGGTGGAATTATTAAAAACGCTGACACACGTATAAATTAATTTTCTTCTTCTTCTTCTTATTAATTAATCTTCAGCCTTAACATAAAAATTTGGAGATCCCACGGACTTTCATCCCCTATTTTACGCCCTTAGGGATGGAATTACGAAAAAACCCCTTCTTAGTGGATACCTACGCTTCACAAAGATTATACCCTCTAAATTTCATGTCTCTAGGACCAATGGTTTAGGCTGTGCGTTGATATATCAGTCAGTCAGTCAGTTAGTCAGGACCTTAAATTTTATTATATACAGATGAATATTTTGTGTACCTACCTAAATTAGCCAATTAACTATGGCTTTGAAAAGCGTGGTCGGAAAAACAATCACAATTTCATAAACAAATATCAACAGCGATAGATATAGCACCCGTGCAAAGCTACCTACGGATCAGTCTGTGAAAATTAACTTTAACAGCAGAATTGTACGCTCCAAACTAAAAGATCGGTAATAAAGCCTTCCAAAAAGACAAGCGTCTTAAAACAAAAGGAAAAGGCGATAAACGAGCTCTTTATTAAGACGATGAAGGCACGCCCGTACGTGGTGTGAATTGGGACGCTATTGGATCTATTGATAGATTTCAAGCGTGGATTTATTTAGTCGCTACTGTTACCCTGGAGCTGCCTTTACTGCCTTATCCATTGATATAAAAATAAAATTACGAGAGGACGTAATTATTTGGTAGGTAAAATGATTAAAATTCAATTGAATCGATACTTTGCTGCATTAGGCAGATGTCTGGGAGACAAGGTAGTGTAAGTTCCATACCCCAAAGCGGAATCTGTATAGGAATACTTGTCAAGGCACTTTTAAAGAAACTGCTAGATGTGTCAAGTTTAAGTTAGAATCATATTGCTGTAAAGAATCAGCAATAACGTTATGTAGAGTCATATAACATTTTTGATTTGGCTTGTTTTTACGGCCTGACGCCAAACCTCTTTAGGAATGCTTTGTGCGACATAGTGTGAGCTGATGGTTGCACGTGGTCGTCTGCATACTCTTTAGTAGGCCTCTTACGACACCCTAGAACGAGTTGGGGTGGTAGTATTCGTCGCCGCTACCACACGGTTTTACCCGTCTTTATTTTTATAGTAATCTTGCGTGTAAAATTAAAAAAAAGTTTATATTCACTGCTAATATACCTAAATGAGTTACGTCGGCATCCCACAATTGGCGTTCAGTATTCCATGTAATGTGACGTTATACAATGATTAATATCAATCCACCGACCTGGATACCGTTTATCCACTAATCTGAAATACACTACTAATTAATACCTGGTAAACCGTCTATTATCAAAGACGTATTGTGATCAAATTCTCTATGGAACGTGTATCGAATCTAATACAAAAGAACTAAGACTGACAAATTGGATACTGAGATATCAACGCAGAGCCTCGACCAATGGTCATATAGCAATGAAATTTGGAGAGTAGCTCTTTAGTAGTAGGTACCTAAGTAGTGTACTAGCTCGAGTAGTTTATTTTATAGCGAAAGCGGTTCCGAAGACAGGATTGCGGGTGTAAAAAAGCTTGTAACTATGATCCTGAGATGCATTTATTGAAGGAACGTACACACGGCTACAGATCAAGCTATACATTTCCAGTATAAGCTGATCCCGCATTGTATAGGATTTCCGTACAATGGGAGGTCAGCTTCCACTAGTACTTGATCTGTACATGCAAGTAGTACTTCGGCTACTTTTATTACCCATTTTCATATGAGATTTTTATGGAATTGTTATGCACTTGACATTTTAAATTTAAGTCCCACAGCAAACATGAGCGACAGACTACGAGAGCCCGCGTTGCTCTATGCCAACTAACAATCTCAAAGAAGCGCAATGCCGTTCATCCAATTTCCCATCATCACAGTGAAACATCACACATGCGCTCTGATTAGCAAGTCAAGATTCAGTGATTGGTCCATACTGTTCAAAATCAGTGCAATGTCACTGACTAGTTTCGGAATTTGATTGTGCAGTATAACTATCCTAAAGGGATATTTCCTCGATGCTCTATGCACACCCAACAATAAAATATAAAATGGCGAGAAAAAACCTAAATTAAATTTGTCTGCGCACATGGTCACGTCCAAACATTATAAAACAATTTTTATCATAAAAGTTGGAAACAATGTAGCTCACTCAATCAGCGATAACCGCTTATGATCATAGCTTAAAACAATACGTTTTAAAGGCGAGCGCACCAGCAGTGCAGATTTAATTAATCTTCCTTTTGTCTGCCAGCTTTGAGAACTTTGGTGGAATTATGTTAAATATCACACCACTGTGTCCCGTAGGTACTTAATTCTATTCCAAGTTAGTAAGACTAGGTTTAGTAACAGTTGCCCTCGTACGAATATGTAAATCTGTCCTTTAAAATTTTGTACAGCTAATATTGGGTGTTAGGAGTCACGCGACATAATGAATGGTCGTTTTGTGGCCACATTGAATTATTGGGGATTAAGTCATAAATTGGTCCCGGTTATCACTTAATTGTGATAGTCGTTAAGCTAGTTGGAGGCCTTCTAGGCGGCTTGAAAACTCCAAGGTTGGCCACTAGCCTACCTCCACCGATCCGCAGTGCGCACGCGTGGTGGAGTATCTGTCCATTCCCCTTCACCCTGATTTGTGAAAGGAGGCCTGTGCTCAGCAGTGGGACATTATAGGCTGATGATGATGATGATGAAGTCTCAAATTAATACATGTACTATAATTTGTACGACTTTTGCAGAGGTGTTTCAAGATTGTTTAGAAAGTAGTTTTGTTACAAGCAAAAATAAATCAATAGGGATGATTCCTAAAAAAAACTGATTAATCCGTCTATTAGACTATCAAAAAATATTGGACACGTATTTTTTGCATTACAAATCATTAAACATTGACAAAGATGAAGTGAGTCAAAGTACGGGAATGGGGGCTCGTGACGTCACTTTACAGTAAAAAGTGTACTCCAACGTGACGTCACGCGGAACTTCAACACGCGATATCTTAATTTTTTTTTTTGTTTAATTGACTAAAGAAACCCATTTCCATTGTGGCGATATTTCTGGGAAATACCTGTCTTTCTCTAGTCTATCTTGTCAAGAGGTTGCCGCGCGTACCCGTTGATGCAACTTCGCGTACCCCCGGGGGTACGCGTACCACTAATTGGGAAACACTGATCTAGCCCATTGCAGACAGAGTTAATACTGTGTTGCTATATAAATACTTAATCAAGGGAATCAAATTTTAATAATAGGCACCCTTTGAATGTGTCAGGCTATAAACTTAAATCAAAACAAAATTCTGAAGCATAAATTTGTCACCAATAGTCCAAAAGCTACACCATTTACAATCAAATACAAGAGGCAACGTTCGATGAATGCCGTCTGCTATTTCCCGCACAAAGATACCAACTATCAGGCACCTGAAAGGCTTTACTCCGGTTCAATCAACCGCCAAGCTTATAATGTGACATGATTATTGGACAACATTCTTAAAACACTTCTCATATTGAAATCATTATTAGACTGATGAGTTAGTAAGCATAGTAAAGAGATTTTTTTTTATTGAGTTTGGCTTTGAAAAGAAAGGAAGACATAGTTATAAGTATACATAATGTTAATAAAAAAACTGTGTATGCATTAAAACAAGGCCCAACTCAGTGCCCCGAGTATAAACAATTGAAGCCTTAGAGGGAAATATCCAAGTTTATTTTAATTATGTCTATAAGTTAAAATTACAAAAGAGCTTAAAATAAATTTATAAAATTAGGCCCCCTCGGCATTGTTCCGAAGATGCTGGCAGCATTTCCTCGCTGTATCGCAATGCTAATGCGTTGTGCGAAGCTAGCCAGCTCTTCGGTCCCCACTGGTGACCACAAATCTTTTCGCCAGCTCTTTATATAGCTTGCGAGCACCGGAACCCTATGGACCTAGGGTCTCGACATCGAGTATATAAATACTAAGTACAACTAATGCATTTGCGTTAACTATAAATTTGTATGGGAGAAATTAGTACCATGAGTATTCCGCTAGAGGCGCTGTGCCAATTACTATAGAGAAGTGTCGTAAACGTAAACGCATTAGTAAGCGTTTACTAACGTCAATTCTTTACACTCGGAGTACAGCATTGTGATAAAGCACAAGTAACAAGTAAGAATTTTTGAAAGTGACTTATCTGCAATAACCTTACGGCATACCTAATATTACACTATTTAACTTATATGCTGATTAAATGGTCACGTAAATAACGTCACATTATTTGTCAAAGACAAGTAAGGTGATCGATAAATATGTATCAACTTTAACAGTGTTTTAGTTAAATGTTCCATCTAAACTAGAGCTAAATCAACAGTCACTAGTTCGAGAAAACTGCCAAACTTGTCATGACTAGTGTGCTGAAATGAAAAACAAAAGCGGCAATGTCCCATCTGCTATTTCCCAGCACAAAGACTCCAACTATCAGACACCTGGAAGGCTTTATTCCGGTTCAATTAATCGTGGCGCAGTAAATGAAGTTGGCCGCCACCTCCTTCGTAGGTATTTTTAATTAAAGCAAGCCTCGGTGCCCACTAAGCGCTTTAGGCTGCTGTTTTACTAAAAATATAGAGCGGTGTGAATTTTATTACCTTTGCTTTTTCATCCTGCTTTTATTGTTGTACTATTGTTTTGCTTTTTTTCGTAGGTGATTTAGAGATTTTTATATTTGGTTTGTTTACTACAGTGCGGCTGCCGAAAAAGACGGCCAGCCACGAAAACGGCTAATCTGATTATGATAGGACTTTCATTAAGCTATGCCTAAGAAAATAATGAACCTTCTGTAAAAATCCCATAGCAATTCGCAATAGGATTAGCCGTTTCCGAGAATTCCCATGCATGCAGCATGGGGTTCTTCAAAAAGGGTGTTAACTGATTTCTGCAGGGTCGACAACGCGCGAGTGACATCCCCGGTTTCGCAAGCGTCCATAAGCTACGGTAATCGCTTACCATTAGACGGGCCGTATGATTGTTGCTAACTAAGTAGTATAAAAAAGAAATATATCCCAATATTAACAAGTGTCAGAAACGCATTCGCTCGGCGGCGGCACTGTAGACAGCTTATATTTATTTGCATTTAGCTAATGTTCTTTTTAGGGTTCCGTACCTCAAAAAGAAAAAACGGAACCCTTATAGTATCACTTTTGTCTGTCTGTCTGTAAAGACCCTTTTTCTCAGGAATTGACAAAAGCATATTTTTTTGTTACATCATATAATAAAATTATTTTTAATAATTTTAAACTTACTCGCAAGGGAATCAAAACCGACAGGGTACTTCCCGTGAACTCAGAATCTTGAAATTTGGTACGAAGCAACTTCTTATAGCACAGATAAAGGAAATATTGCGAAAAGCATAATTTTTTAATTACATCATATATAAAAATAATTTTGTTTTTTTTTAATATTACTCATGAACGCGTAGAGGTATTAAATTGAAATCCATATCAAATACTCAGGTCTATACTATCTTTTACTTATATACCTACAGGTTTGTACGGAACCCTCGGTGCGCGAGTCTGACTCGCACTTAGCCGGTTTTTTATATTTTTTTCTTTATCAACAATCTTGCCATAGGATGAATTGTATAGTAACGCATACGTTACAAATAGACAAACATCGATTGATTGAAGTTAAGAATGAAATATTAAATGCATTTTATTATAATCTAAACTACAAGTATTATTGTTTACAATAACTAAATTATCGTAAAACAAATTGGATATAATCAAAGGACTGTACTTGTATAACCGCTGTATAACCGAGTTCTACACTCTCCGCTTCTCCACTGCACTGTGACCTGTACTTAGTTCTCAAGGCATTCTTACCTGCACTAACGGGATATAGTTTTATGAGCGGAAAAATGAAGCCTCGTCAGATTCATACGCAGGACTGCAAGTGGAATGCGAGCGTGAAATTTCACCATTTGTTGATGAACTGTACGCTATTTGAAATTAGCGATTAACCGAAAACTCCTCGATAAAGTCGAAGCTAAGTTCAAGTTGTTACTACTTCAACTAAGAAGATCCGGCAAGAAATACAGCAAGGTTTGTCCAGCAAAGACACTGTAAATTTTGTATTGTTTTCAAATTGATAAACTGGAATTTGGAAAGCTTCTAAGTTTTGAGGACTCTTTTACCTTCGGCTACATAATCTTGAATGAAAATGTTGGCCAAATAGAGACCTACTATATAGTTTTAAAAAGAGACTGCCACAGATGTTTGGAACGCATGTTAAAAGCATAATCGTCAATCCAGATCAGCCAAAAAATTCATAATAAAAATTTCAAATTGCAATCGAGATGCAATACATAGGTAAGTTTGAAACTTTCGCTCGGCAACTTTTGCATAGTCTATGAAGTTCAATCCGTCCGTCCGGAGTCAGTTCGTTAGTGATGTACCCACGTCCTCTGAAAGGCTAACTTTTTTTATTCGCTCGATTGCAATGCGAAATGATGCCGTGACTGGAATTTACAATGAGCCGGCCAAAGCGGTCAAAGTTGCTTTCGGCAACTGCGACTAATATTATTTGGTAGCTTAAACAGATTACCAAGGACAGTTTAAGCTCCTTTTTCTGGTGGCATTTTATAGTAAACTTTCTTTCAGCCTAAATCGCTTGAAATCAATGTAAGCCAAAATGCTAATCGAATCCAATATCATAATAAACGTTATGCAGGCTGTATCCGAGGATAATCCCTAATAGTGTACAGCAATTAATTATTGTAATGAGCTGATGGATTACATTACATGGTTTGGTCTATTGATGTTTAATGGATGGCTAATTAGGGAAGCGAATGATTGCACAATCTGCTAATAACTGTATGCAATTTCGCTTCGGTCAACAGCCAACGATGAGCAGAGAAAAGGATTTATGTAAAAAAGTTTTCGCAACACCTTTGCCAGCTTGTCTGGTGATATTTTTAAATTAAAAAATATACATAGAATATAGAAGGTCGTAACGACGCGACCTTATTTGAGCGCAAAATTATGATTGTGTTATTGAGGAAAAGATTAAATATAGCAAAAATGTGAACGACTATCGTTAATAATTGACTAAAAGAATTGATAACCGGCGGCTACAATTATTGTTAAATTCAACATAGAATCAAGTTATAAGAAAGAAAATGTCAACGTCGAAAATACTGCGTTTATTTTCTTTTGTGATATATTTTAACAAGTCACCTCTCTCACTGACATAGTTTGTATTTTTAGACCAGTTTGCTAGCAGCGTGGAAACCTGCCACAATGAGAAAGTGAAGTGAAAGGCCAAACGGGAGCTGCCTGGATATAATAGCTAAGTGGAGTACTTGATGTTTTTGTTCAAGGCTTATGCTGTTATGATACTGGCGATCTTTTGAACTAATGGCCTAAGAAACAACGATGAGTATAATGATTGATTTAAGGCCTTTGCTTGCGGCGGCGTCGTGTGACGGGTCGCCCACTTCCCTCCAATATGGCGAGGAGGGCGATGGCTGCCACACGCGTCATACTTGTGAACAGGTGCTGCTTGTGGGGGCTAGTCCGCTTAAGTTTGCTATTTATTTACTTATTAAATATTTATTCAGTCTACTTTGTAATTTTGCCGCCGCGCCGGGGCACGCAATTGTTGTCAGTGCGATTAGAATGTAAATATTTATGTAATGAATCTAAGCTTGTTTTGAAAAGAGTAATTGCTGAGTTTATTGCCGGCTCTTCTCAGAAAATGCAACCTTCCGACCCGGTATTAGAGAATTAGAGTCAGACTTTTCATAAGTGCCTGCGAAGGTCTATTTGAATAAATGATTTTGAATTTTGTTTGTAAACCTGTCCCTTAATTAATGGCCAAGAGCCTCGACAAACATCTTAAGAGGGTCGCGTTGGGGGGCTGGATCAAGGGCCAGATTCAGGAGGCAGTGCTCCTGGAAACGCATAGTGATGAAGTTCCTGTCTCTGCAGCCTTGACCACCGGTACTTAGGACCCTGTTCCCGTTGCCGGTGGGGATATATATTTTTTATGTGTTTAAATGTTTTTTTTTGTAACAATATATAAAAGTGTTAATGAGTAAATAAATAGAATAATAATAACAATTCAGGTCAAAATGTTGTTAAAATCCTGACATAATAATAGCACAGCATTCCCCCGAGGTTTCACCCAAATATCCGGGATGAAAAGTAGCCTATAGCACTCGGCTGTATTATAGCTTCCTGTTATTGAAAGAATTTTCAGAATCTGACTTTCCTTCTTTATTGCTAGCGTAGATATAGATTCAGACGTCGCTCTTTACGTAGTTTTTTTTATAAACATTTACGTATCTGAATAAATAACAATAGACGTTATTTTGTTTACATTTGGTCCTACTTTATAAAACCACCCAGTAAACATGTAAAAAGTTTAAATTAAATTGTTTGTGGCTATCGAACTGGGCAGAAACGGGCACCTAAACCGTTTCGACGAGCCATTTAGCGAAAATATTCAATTTAATTAATCCTTCTTTAAGCGGCCGCTGAAAGGGTTTGCATGACCAACACTCATGTAGACTACAACACGCTATATAGGCTATTTGGAATTTATACAATCTACTTTTAATCTATTCAATTAATTAATTTTTCTATTTAATAACCATGCAGCATTTTATTTAATAAGACATAGGTCTTTCTGGATATTCGCCATTAAAATCGAGTAACCAATAAAGTACGAATAATTACCTGTGTAAAGATCATTACAATTACAAAATAGATACCAGACAAAGGCTAGATCAATGGTCTACAGGCATAGCCCTTAACTGAGTAGGGTCCTGGTAGTGGAGCGGTGCGGGAGGGGTGTGTTTGCATCAAATGACAAAAGAAAAATCAAAATGTATCATGTGTGCGAGACAGTTCTGATACGTCACATGTCACCCCCTACCGCACCGCTCCACTACTGCAGGAATCTACTCAGATTATTAATCAGTATTTTGTAAAAGAAATTACTCCAACTACATTTTCTTCATTGTCATTTCTGGATCAAGTAATCTATTATTTTATAGAACTATGCCTTTTTTGTGAGTCAAAATACATCGGTACAAGTAAGTGGCCGTAGTAAATGAAAAATAAAATACATTCAAAGGACATCAATGATGAGATTTTCTTTAAAGCGTTCATTGTTTAATAAATAACGTTACAAACAAAATGGATATCTGCAACAGCGAAATTTACCCTAGGCGCAACCACATTGTAAATTGTGCCAAAAATTTACGTCTCACTGGGGCACTATGTTACACTATGTTACCCATACGTTACGCACATACTATCAAAACAAACAATCGATTTGCATTTGTCACCAGGCTGAATTTTTGTTATGATGACGAAGTCTAGATAAGCATACAATCGGCTCGCAAAAAGGCTTCGATCATACAGGGTTGCCAATAAAAAGGTAAATCCGGTTGCAAGTGACTTTAATCCGGATTCTTGGAACAACGAAAATTAAACACATTTTTTTCAAACTTTTACATGGTATTTTTCATTGTTTTATAACTACCGATTAATAGGTAGGTCTTGTTCAGTTTTGATAAAGCAAGTACTGGTTTTAAGCCTTTTTAAAACGTAAAATTTTTATGACCTATTTTAATATTATTAGTCCGGATATATCCGGTTTATTGATAGCCCTACATGATCTTTGTCCAAACGAACTGTTACATTGCATATTCATGATGCCGACGCTGTAGCAGCTGAAACAAAATAGGCACGATAGTGTCTATGATTTGTGGTTCGTTAACTAAATTGAGTTTTGCTTTTAATTTTTATCAGGCTTTTGTGCTAGTTTAATTGCATTGAGTAAGGGTTTTTGTGTAACACAATATTTTAAAATACAAATACCGTGTGAAAATATTTTTTATGATTTAATTTTGGTATTATTTATTACGTCAATCATTTAGTAACTCCATCTTTATAATGTACTTAAATAAAATACTCACGTTTTCGTCGCATAAATTAATTTGATTCATCTATACAATTTTATGTTATTTTACTGCGAGATAAATAAAGTTTTAATATTTTCAACGTAAATCTTAGATTAAATTCACTCACAAATATTTACAAAACTTCGCATAATTAATTTACAACAAAGATAACCTTCAGACAGAGCTCAAAAAACGAATGCAAAGAGCAAATATCAACATAATGGAATATGCTTTCGTTTAACTACGTAAACTAATCTCCAGACGTTAAGAAAACCCATCTCTGTTGGCTTTTAATTAAACTTCGACGTAATGCAGACCTTTCGTTTCATATCCATTGTTCTTACCTGAAACAAAAGAATGGAAATTATGAGTAGGGATTCATCAAATTTTACGGTTTTACGCATAGATGAGTATTTAAAACCAATAAAAAATAAACACTAACCCCCTTACTCATAAAGCGCTATTTAACTAATATACTGTTTAAATGGTCACGTAAATAATGTCACATTATTTGACAATGACAATAGAGTGACGTTATTTACGAGACCCTTTAAACAGTATATTAGTTAAATAACGTTTTATGAGTGAGGGGGTCTCTATACAACTTGTAACAGATTAAGATGATAAACTGTTAAACTGTTTGTTCAGAATCGTTTTCTGAATCGATTAAATCAATTAAAAGTTAATTAAATCGAAACAGGAAACGGCTCTGATGACCCAGTTTAACGGTTTAGCTGTTACACGTTGTATAACACTTTAAAAATAAAACAACACAAAATTCTCTTTATTTTGTAGTTCAACGCAAAGTATATTAAATAAAACAAAATTATATACTCAAATTAGTTTTATTTGTGAAAATGTTAAGTCCAAAAAGCCAAGCTTAAGGTTTCATAATCCAGATAAATCCGAATGAATTACGGAAAAAAATCCCCACGCAGTATTAAAATAGTCTCATGAATAACACGAAACTATTAAGCCCTTTAAATAAGGTCAAATGGGGGCTTATTTTGCATTATAGCCCTGTAATTGAGGTTACAAGGAAATTTACATTTTCTGATACAGAATTTCTAGTCGCATTTGTATTAAAATATTAATAACTTTAATGGTTCATTTATTTTAATGTTATTATAGTTGGCCTTTACCTTTTTGATAAACGATTTGTTTGTACGGCTTTAGCTTGTTGCTATTAATTGAAATATTTTATGGATTCGTTTAATTTGTAACGTCGATAGCTTTGAATTGTAGGCTGGATATATATTTGTGTCCAGGAAATATTATAAGCATCATTAGATTGAAGCTTATATTAGTACATGTGTGCAAATTTGGAGCCGCTGGCGAACGCGATAAGGGAGCCGAAAGTGTAATAAATCAATGCACACGAGTGTCATACGACATTTTTCAGGACACTTGCGAGGAAAAAAACAGACTTCAATTTTGCAATAATTGTAATTTTACAAGCTAGTGTGTTGAAAAGATATTTAAAAAAATCATTTTTTATTATATAGTTATGTTAAATTGGCACAGAAGTCCCAGTTGCGCGCGCAAGCCACATATGAGCAGGCGCGGGCGCGGATATGTCACGTTCATCGTTTGTGTTGAAATTGTGACTTTATTACCGTGCGTTTTGTATGAAATTTGAATGGAATGGAAAGACGCTTTTGGCGGTTCCGCGCCCGCGCCAGACTAGGCTTACGCCTTATAGGCTTTGGTCAGCAATACACTAGCCCCCTTACTCATAAAACATTATTTAACTAATATACTGTTTAAATGGTCACGTAAATAAAGTCACTGTATTGTCACTGTCAAATAATGTGACATTATTTAAGAGACCCTTTAAACAGTATATTAGTTAAATAGCGCTTTATGAGTAAGGGGGTTGGTATTGCTAATGTTTGTATAAGTAACAACGGTAATTATAAGTTTACGGGATATCTAAAGTAAAGAAAAATTATCATTTGCAATCATTTTAATACATCAATTCGAGTATTTTCTAACAGAATTTGATTACTATCGATTATTTACAAAAAACATAACTCAATTAAAAATATAGCATTTTCAATTCATAATGTCACAGCAAATACATCTTAAACATGTTTTCGTCCAAGGCTCTTTACATTAATGCGTCAACGCCGAACATATTTTCAGTAGCACTTGACGAATTAATTTGCAGCAAGACTTGTAAATCTTCCGAGCAAGGTCTCTGCTGTCGTCAGCACTTACCACACTGACGAGGCCATGTAACAAGCAGAAGATGTGGTACGAAAGGATTATAAAGATAAAAGGTAAAGAAATGTTTAGATTAGACCAATAAACTTTTAGTAATATTTTAAAACACAGTCAGCTATAAAAAACAAAAATTTATTGCCGTACTCAGAGAAGTGAATTAATATTTAAAGACAGTTTAAAGTATCTCCATCTTTGTTTAGTTAATAGCTATAGAAAGGGACAAGTCTAGAGATAAATCAATCATTATACTTAATTGCTGTCTCTGTTTGCGGCCGTTCTTGACGAGATCATCTAAATTTAGTAGAAATTGTGTGTTCGGCGGGCCAGTTGGCGCAGTTGCCGCAGGTCATGGGTTCGATTCCCGCATTTGTGTGCATGAACATGTCTGTATGTCCTGAGTCTGGGTGTAATTATGTATATTAAGTATGTATTTACAAACAAAATTGTATATTAAGTACATCAGTTATCTGGTTTCCATAGTACCAGCTCTGCTTAGTTTGGGATGAGATGACCGAGTGTGAGAAATCTCCCAGGATATTTATTTATTTATTATTTATAAAACAATAAAATTTTGGTGAATTCTTGCTTTTACCACAAAACATATATCTAAGATTCATAAGGTTAAAAAAAAATGCCTTGCTGAGTTTCTTGCCGGAGTCTTCTCAGTTTAAGTGTATTTCGAACCGGTGGTAAATTCAACTGTATGTAACGTTCATAAGGGTCTTATCAGGGCCTAAACTGAATAAATGACTGTTTGATTTTGATTTTGATGACTCAGTATGCTGCACAAATATCTACAAATCTTGTATTTCCCGCTCATGTCTTGGCCCCAAACTAAATGTTTATATTGCCAGTGCGAGTTTATATACGTACAGTATAAACTTAACACACACACTGATCCTTAACACGAGGGGCTAATGGCGAGAATTGCATGTCACGAACACAAGTACACTAGGATACGCGTTGTTTACTAATGTCTGCACTGAATTAGCTGTGAGAGTCGAGTTGGTGAAATACCGAGGTTATTCATGAATGTTGCACTCAATATGCGGAAAATGAGGGAAATGACGAGGAATTGTGGAAATAATGAACAAAGTTTCAGTATGTCGGCCCGGTACTTGAATATGAACTGGTGAAACCTCACGTGATGGGAATCCTTGTAACTGACGTGTGTAGCTGTCCAATATCAGATATTGTATGTGTCCTTTCTATACAATAAAATAAAATTGAAGTGTCTGTTTGTAATTTTGCCGCCGCGCCCGGGGATTAACTGTATCTTCTGTTTTTTAAAAGAGTATATAATTGCTGAGTTTATTGCCGGCTCTTCTTAGCAAATGCACTGGTATTTGAGCATAGAGTCACACTTTTCTAAGTGCCTGCGAAGGTCTATTTGAATAATAAATAATTTGTATTTGAATGGTTTTCAATTTTTTCTGTCTGTTTATTCCGGCTATTCTCCGAAACGGCTGGACCGATTTTGATAGGACTTTCATTGGCAGATAGCTGATGTTATAAAGTACTTACGCTAATTTTATTTTAGAAAAATAATAAGGATTCCACGCAATAAAATTAAAACTGCGGGGGTCAGATATAATAATAAAATAAAAAACCAGCCAAGTGCGAATAGGACTTGCACACGGAGGGTTCCGTATAATATTAACTAACTCAACTTTTCCATGAAAACAAAAACACCAAAAAAGACGTTTCTAGTAATTTTATTTCATGTTTATTATTTGTTATTATATAGGCAATATATATATTTTCTGAAAATTTCAGCTGTCTACCTTTTACCGTTTATGAGATACAGCCCACAGACAGATCACAAATAAATCTAGGGAGATGTTGTGGGCGGACTGAAGCGAAGCTTACATAAAATGACTTGCGTTATTTCGTTACACATTTTAACATTTTGGTCCCCATTCCGAAAGTAAAGAACTTCACTTCAATTTTTTATTTTTTTTATACCACTTAGGTAGCAAACAAGCATAGGGCCCGCCTGATGGTAAGCGGTTACCCATGGACGCCCGCAACACCAGGGATATCACGCGCGCGTTGCCGACCCTGCAAAAATCTCTTCACATCCCTTTTGAACATTTTACCATACATACAAAACATGTTATTATACTGACAATTGATATTTCACAAATGTTTAGTTGGAAGGCATGTCAGCCTATTAACACATTTCAGAATTAGTAACAATAAATAATGTAACGTTATCTAAGCAAGAATCTTTGCAAATTGAAACCCAAATGTAATATTAATAGGGTTTACTGTTGTAGATATAATTTATTATTCAGCGAGCGCCGTGCATCGATTTTGTGGTGGGATGTTATCTTCGAAAATCTCTTGGAAATTTTCATTAGGTTAACACACTGGCGCGATGTGAATTGGTAGCGGAAATGTTATAAGTGGATTTCAATTAAAATACAATCTGATTAAACATGTATTACTATGATTAAAGCCACGAAGTGAATTTAACATTTTACTATCCTTTTTACTCGCTTCGTTCTTTAAACTTTGGTGCGTCTATGCTACGCGCCGAGTCTCTATTCCTTCGTCGCGATGTCAAGGGAACTGAGTGAGGTTATTCTGACCCGGTGAGGGAGTCGCTGTTATCGCATTTGGTGGAGCAAACAACCAATGAACGTAGTGTTTATTTTCTCTTTGACAAATGGCGATTGACATTTCGAAATGGCGTCGTTAGTTCCTCTTTTGACCACCAGGTCAGATAAGTTTGTAGAGCAGTAAGTTTGTAGTAAGTATTGTATAACAACGAGCCTACAACACGAGCGCGACGCGAATCCCTGTGTTCGTCAAAAAACAATCGGGCGGAGCCGACGAATGCTCGTTCGAGGCTCGCAAGTCCATCCACGCTACGAAAATCCGTACTCCATGTATATTCGGCTCATGCTCGCTTCGCGTAGTGTGGACGCACCAATAGCCAATATTTAAAGAAGCTATTATAGGTAAGTAAGTGTCTAGGATCCGTTTTTAAAAGAATAAATCTGTCTTTTTTTAACATGGTATCTGTAGTCTCTAGTCATGTAAAAATTTTTTTTCCGTACCTCATTTAAATAACACTGGCGGTTTATGTCCTGGGATCCAACGCATTCATGTGCTAGCATATATGTCTGAAGGGCGCTGTAAATCCATCCAAACATACTCGTGCCTACCTAAATTGACGGTAAATAAGCATATAAATTTTGTATTCAGGTGGTTCTTTCCAAATAAATAGAGCCTTAATACAAAATCATTCTTGGAGAGCGAAATTGCGATATTTTCTCTGTGTGTGATAAATTGAAAGCTAAAGAGTGTTTTTTTTTTTTTTTTTTTTTTATACCACTTAGGTGGCAAACAAGCATACGGCCCGCCTGATGGTAAGCGGTTACCGTAGCCTATGGACGCTTGCAACACCAGGGGTATCACGCGCGCGTTGCCGACCCTGCAGAAATCTCTTCACACCCCTTTTGAAGAACCCCATGCTGTACTCCATTGGGAAAACCACGGCGGGGAGCTCATTCCACAGTCTGAGCGTCCGCGGAAGGAAGCTCCTTTGAGCCCGCACAGTACGAAACAATTCAGGTTTCAATATGTGAGGATGGACTCCCCGTCGATGGCGAGAGTTGCGATGGTAGAAAGTAGCCGTAGTAGTTGTTCTAATATTAATAACACTAAATATAAAATAACGTTTTGTAAAAAGAAAAAAAATTATACAAGCTTTTTTGGTGACTGTCCTTTTTGTTGACTGTACTTGCTTTGTCATCCAATATACTAATTAAAAGGCTGATAAGTTTTTAACCGACGAAAAAAGGAGGAGGTTCTCAATTCGGTTGTTTCTTTTTTTTATGTTTGTTACATCATAACTCCGTCATTTATTAACCTATTTGGAAAATTCTTTTTTTGTCTGGAAGGGTACACTCCCGTTTGGTCCCATTGTCATCAGATCAGGATTTGAATACTTTTTAGTGTACTTTGAAGAAAGTTTAAGTTTTTTGTAAAACAGTCCAATTGTATGATGTACATTTAAAAAATATCTTTATATAATGTGTGCATATTTATAAAAAAAAAATATACTAATAAGGTAAGCAAGCCTACAACCAGATTGGTGGTAAGCCGTTACCACTACGCTTGTAACACCACAATTATTTTAATAGTGAATATATAAAATCAAACAATCGAAAGACTACTTGATTACTTGTTAGAACCCGAATGTTGCAAACTGATTTGCTAAAGCTAACCCTATCCCCGACGTTAAATCAAATTGCAATCACCCCCACTCTACACATAGCAATGGGAATTCAATACCGAAATTACAACAAACATTTGCATGTTTGCCAAAGTTAGCGTGAATGTTTGTGAAGATATTTGATGCTTACGTATATGTGTAGATGTGTTTTACTCAAACACAGTGTTTCAATGGCTGGTTAGTGTTTGAATACAATGCTCACCATGTGATGACGTGGCCGAAGGTGGTAAGCAAGCAATGCCTAAAATGGAATTGGCTCTCGAGTACAACAGCCGGAATACACAAGTTTTTTTTTTACTGTGTAGACATATGTTTGACCGCAATCTCACCATGGTAAGTGATAATGTGGCCGAAGGTGGTAAGCAAGCAATGCCTTGAATGATCTGGCTCTCAAGTGCAGCTGTCGAAACTCACTAGTGCTAGGCGACAGGTTTTCAACTAAAAGGTGGCCGGACAGGTGTGTACCTACTACAAAGTACCCTAACACCGTGCTATGGGGTCCTCCCAATGTTTTCTTTCACCGAAAGATAAAACTCAATGTAGGATTCGAATCCGGGACCTTCGTCTCGATACCCGACGTCACTACCGCTGAGCTATCGTCACCTTAAAATCTTTGGATTTTTAACTTGAAGTAAGTAGCTAGTTACGTACTTACTACAAGTTCAAAAGTTTAAAACTCATTGAAAGGTTCGAAACGATGACCTTTGCCATGACTATATATTGGAATGCCTGATCGGTTATATTTAATAATAACACAGGCCATCCTTCACCCTTATTCCAAACAAACGGAGTCACAGTCTTCAGCTTACCATGAATAAAAATAAGGACATGCATTGAGCATGCGCATCACGTACGTATAACACTAACAAGGCGAGCTAAACGGTCTATTGTACCAAGTTGGGCAAAGTCGCGCCCGAGGCGGAGCACTTTGCCCAATCTGCTCCGCTGCACCGGATTTAACCAGTTATTTCTAGTGTATGTTATTAAGTGCACTTGCACTTTATAGTGTTCGTTTTAACAATAAGCTCTTTAGTAGAGTTTGTGATATAACTGTTAAAGGATTTGTGTTCGATTTTATTTAGTTTCTTTGGACTACGGAGAATGGAACTAGCTACATTTAGACTGTCAATTCACTCTACTTTTTTATCTTATTACAAACGCGCATTATAGAAATAAAACGAGGGCGTCATAATATGAAAATAACTAAAATACAACCAGAATACGTTTATTTTCACGTGACTAACAGATTTAACGTCAGATTTAACATATAAAATAGGTATTTAGTTACAAAACTCGCAACCATTTTATCTCCATCCCACACGCGAATATATTTCATTATACACGCGTAGGTAGAAACATTTGAGTGTGTAACTTCAATTTCAACGCTTAATTGGAATAAATTGTATAAGCATAACTATAATCCTACCTACTATATTGTAGTCTTACATGCACGCGTAGTTTTATTTGTATTATTGTACTTTTACTATAAAAACGTATGAGAAATCATGTAGAATTAATTTAATTAGAATTGTTATTATAAAAGGTAATATCTTTATATATAAAATTTTACTGTACGTGTATATGCCACTGAACTCCTCCTAAACGGCTAGACCGATTAGAATGTTTTTTTTTAATGCGTTTGGGTGGCACCTTGGATGGTTTAGATAGGGTAGGGTAGGGTAGGGTAGGGGTAGTGGTAGTGGTAGTGATAGTGATAGTGATAGTGATAGTGATAGTGGTAGTGGTAGTGGTAGTGGTAGTGGTAGTGGTAGTGGTAGTGGTAGTGGTAGTGGTAGTGGTAGTGGTAGTGGTAGTGGTAGTGGTAGTGGTAGTGGTAATGGTAGTGGTAGTGGTAGTGGTAGTGGTAGTGGCAGTGGCAGTGGTAGTGGTAGTGGTAGTGGTAGTGGTAGTGGTAGTGGTAGTGGTAGTGGTAGGGTAGGGTATAGGTTAGGAAACCACGCGAACGAAGTCGTGCCGGGCAGCTACTTTGAATAATAAGTTCTCAACGTCCATTGGCATCAAGGTCGTAGCAAGTAGTCACGTAGCCGTAGGCTTCGTAGCGCTGTAGCGATTACGTAGCGTTCTCGTAGCAATAAAGCATAGGCGACACGCTCATATTTTTCTTTCATTTGACGTCGTCATAATGTAGTGTTTATGTTTTGTAATTTATTTGACTAGTTATACAATAATAGTTCGAAGGAGCTAGGGGTTTTCATGACTAACTTTATTTTAGTATATATTAGTTTGACATTTATATCCAAGTCAATAATATTTCTAAATTTATCGCAAAGTGGTCGCTCCAACCAATTAGTGTTGTGCCAGTGTTGCTGCGGTGGCCCAAGTTTTAATGGCCCCCCGAGTCGGGCCCGAGATAAGAGCTCCTAGGAAACTCAAGGAGCACTGTTTAATTTAATAAGTTGTGTTTAAGGGGACATGGCTACTGTACTGTAATTTTGTTGCTACAAGTTCTTCGTGCGACAGTTTTGTTATTCATAGCCACTTATAAAACCAGAGTTACAAGGATCCCTGATTTCTTTTTATAATATTAAAACAATACTTAGTCAAGTATATGGAAATCAAACAATTGCTCTGGGTAATACCCAAAGGAAAATAAACTTTATGTAAAATTTATAAGATTGATATTAGATTTTGTAATACGAGTAAATAACCAGCGACTTTTTAAATTGAGTTGAGCTAATTTTAGATTGCTCGTTACTGATACTTAATGCAGAGAATGCTTTAGAATGCAAATGAAGCGGCAAAGTTTAGATGAAAAATCAACGAGCGACTGACAAACATAAATATTCATGTAAAAAGAGTAAAAATCAACAGAGGGACGGTGAGGCGCGACCGCAACTGAAACGTGTAGTGCCGAGTAGCATACCATTTTGTATACATTGGTAGTGCCACTTGCATCTTGGGTTGTTTTTTAATTTTCTACACAGTAAAGAAAACAATTATACAGGCTGTGTTTTAGCACACCATATTTTTTGTTTGTTTGTCCTGAGAATGTGTGTAAATATGTATGAAAAATAAAGTAGAATATGCATCATTTATCTGGTTTACACAGTACATGCTTTGCTTAGTTTGGGATCAGATAAACTTAACTACCTTACTAATATTATAAATGAGAAAGTTTGTATGTATGGATGTTTGTTACACTTTCACGCAAAAAGTACTGAACGGATGTCAGTGAAATTTGGCACACAGATAGAATATGTTCTGGATTAACACATAGGATACTTTATATCCCATTAATGTGCATAAAGTGAGTTACTATAAGTAGTAAGCTAAGGCGTGTAGCACAAAATATAAACTCCCAGGATGGACGGAAATCCTTGGCCGCTAGGGACATAAAATTCAATAGGGATTATTTAGGGCTCTTAGCTCAAATATCCAGCCGCTAAGCTCTGAGATCAACTTAAGTACAACCACTGCCGTTTCTTCGGATAGAATCGCCGGACTGAGTACAGCGTTTTATATAAAGACTTTTTAAATTGACAGCAAATGGAGCTGGACATATTTTGTCGTGTGATAAAAGAAAATACGCCTCGCTGAACTTTCTGGCTAAACTGCATGTATAAAAAGAATGACTTGAATGTGTGCGTGAGTGCAGACTGATAGCGTTGACAACGTTATCTTGTGCGAAGTATGAGCAGTTTCCATATAGATGCATTCACAGATATATCTTACACTAGTTGATTAATCGCCGATTTGTATAAGTTATCGGTTAAAATTAAGACTTATATCTTTGCTAATAATGAAGCAAATACCTCAAAGCTTTGCATAGCAAACCCGCCAATATGGAAGGAGCTGTCACAGGTTTTTTTTATTTTATTTTTTATTAAGGCCAAAAACTTTATATTAGGTACATACATATCTTAAACAACAAACATAAAACTACCGCCAATAATAGATCTCCATGAAAAATAATTTCTTATAGATAACTTAACGACTAAGAAGTGACAATCACACTAGCTTACGAAATGATCTATATGCCCAGTTTGGCAATAAAAGACCTACCAAAACGATTCGTTTTTGTTTATAGAAACCGGGCATAAATCAAATAGTGTACGATATAGATATAGCATTGTATGCAAGTGTTCACGTACAAAATAAGATATTTTCAAGAGAGGTAGAGCATAGCGTTTATTCGCTCAAAGAGCATCTCGACTGGGGAAGTACCTTACAAAATACCGCAGCCAAATAACTTTATGTTGTGTAAAGTTGTGTTCCTGCGCGTGAGTAACCGCAGTCGCCAGAGCTCATAGGGGAGGGGGGAAAGGTCGGTAACGCGTGGGCGATGCTTCGTGTGTTGCAAGCGTCCATATGGCTACGGTAACCGCTTACCATCAGGCGGGCCGTATGCATGTTTACCGACTTAGTCGTATAAAAAAAAAAACACTTGCAGCGGAAGTAGCCCGCGATCGCGCCCGCGCGCGCTCGCGATTTCATCGTGAACAAGCACTTACAGTCAGACCATCGATATATTCCTTGTCATTTGTTCTCGGTAAAAGTATCGATACAAAACGCGAAATTGGCATTCATTATATGTATTTCAGTCGTTCAAATAATGTACGCGCACTTCATTTCAGGCATTTTGCCCGTACCCGCTTACGGCACGTACTCTAATAGTCGCTCTATTACTGACTCTACGGTTGTAATAATGAATTTTAACCGACTTCAAAAAAATGTTGGAGGTTCTCAATTCGGTGTTTTTTTTAATGTTTGTTACCTCATAGCTCCGTCATTTATTAACCGATCTGGAAAAATCTTTTTTTGTCTGGAAGGGTACACTTCCCTTTTGGTCCCATTGTCATCAGATCAGGATTTGGTTACTTCTTAGTGTACTTTGAAGTTGGTTTTTTATTTTTTTTGTAAAACAGTCCAATTATGAATGTGTGCATTTTTATTAGTACACATTATTTTGATTTTGGAACCGTTTTGACAGTTTCGGCTGTTGGCCGGTGTGTTGGACAGTAACTGCCCTATTAGGCCCATGAACTAAACTACAGTAACGGGAGACGTGTTAATTTCTTTTTAATTTATCAACTGTTTGTTCTATAAAAATGAAATGAAGCTTACACATTTATGAAAAATTCATTTGACTGCCAAGGGCAGAAAGGATACAATGTACATTAAGTCCAGGGAGGCATTCACCTCTTTAAAAAGAACAAAAAACGCGGAGTGTTTCATGAATATTTATTACCATTAGGCCCTCCGTGATGGATTATTTCAAGCCATGTTTTGTCTTCCATCCAAGGCCAGTCTAATCTAAAACAGTGAATTAAATTAAAATAATTATTTTTACGAAAATTTAGGTATAAAAAAGTTTTACGAAAGAATTTCTCTCTTTCTCAAGCACGGGAAGTTATAAATATATCGCATATTTTATTCTTAATTAACGAAGTAATTACTTGTTCTAAGTTTTTACTGTCTGAGTCGTTAAAACCGCGAAATGGTCAAAGATAGAGTTTAGTTACGTCATAAAGTGTAAAGTATCAAAAGTTTCGCCTTACTTTTCTAAATGTTTCAAACTTTTTAAAACTTTACTATATAACATTACCCACACTGATGCATTTGCAGCAATTATACGTAAAAATATGACATCGCTGCTGCAGAGAGTACGGAGGAGCGGCAAAAGTCTCCTCAAAGCTATATCTGAGAGATGTGAAGGCGACTATCTCAATCATTGGCTGGAGCATACAAAATCTAAATTTGTTATTTTATACTAACCCTTAATTATAAGTACTTGTACTAACAAAAATGGATTCAGTTGTCCGAATAAATATATTTTACTATTATTATTATGTTCAAAATTAACACATATGATATTTTTTATCCCGGAAAGAAACTAGTAATATTATAATAGTGACAGTTGGGTGTGACTGAACTGGGATTAAATTTGGCCCACATATACGGGGTGGATACGACAATAAATGAAACCACGTATACGATTAACTTTTACCATGGGACCAACTTCGAAATCGCAAAAAAAATTACGTCTTTTCATACAAAAGGTACATGTTGTCTCCTCGGCAAAAATGTATGCATTTTATTTTGCGATTTCGAAGTTTTTTCCCCATAGTAAAAGTTGATCGTATACATGAGTACTTAACGTAAAATATATCTTGAGTACGCGAGTAATACCGCAGGGCAGAAACTAGGTACTTTTATTTATTTATTTATTTTATTTGGCTCATCAACAATGAGTACCCTAATACAGCAATAACAAACCTGCAATACCTTATAAAATTCAAGTTATATTCAAAATTCTATAGGTTAAAGAGCTTGTTTTTCTCTTTTCAGTTAATTTTTGTTTTACGCAGTCGGGTTTTTTGTTTCTTTTAATAATTTAATTTATTACAGTCTTTTTAGTTTTATACAGAATGAGTTGTAAGTATTATTAAGTAAATGAGCGGTACGGTAAAGTAACGCTAACAACCATCGCAACTCTGTGAGTTACGTACGGTAACCGCTCATAGTACCTACTTACTGTCCTTGCATTAAAAATCGTTTTTTGCAGTTTACGTCAAAACGGTAGCATAAAAGTATTACAATATATACATATATGGAAAGGGCTGTTCACAAGCTTTCATTTGATACCCATATTGTTACAATAACGTAATTTTTGTTTTATACCCCCCCTCTTTTTTTATCCGTAGACGCCATATAAAAATAATATACCCTATGACACTCCCACAGTTCAGACGAATCTAACGATACCTCATATGCTTAAATCCATCAAGCCGTTTAGGCTGCAGAGCGTGCCAAAGAAATAGACATACATACATACATACATACATACATACATACTTACATACATACATACATACATCGACGGGCCAGCTGGCGCAGTTGGTTAAGGTTCACCTTACGCGCCGCAGGTCGTGGGTTCGATTCCCATACAGGACATGCATTTGTGTGCATGAACATGTCTGTATGTCCTGAGTCTGGGTGTAATTATGTATATTAAGTATGTATTTACAAACAAAAAGTAGTATATGTATTATATCAGTCATCTGGTTTCCATAGTACAAGCTCTGCTTAGTTTGGGATCAGATGACCTTGTGTGAGGAATGTCCCAGGATATTTATTATTATTATTTACATACATACACTCGAAAAACATAACCCTCCTTCCGGGTCAGTCGGGTAAAAAATCAAAACTAAATCTAAGTGTCACATTACTTATAGATGAGCACAGCATGCACTAGTAGATGCGCTGATATAATTAAAACTAAAGCAATCAAAAAGAATTTATAAGAAACAGAAAGAAAACAATTGGTACTTATAATATAATATGTCTAAACTAATATGTTAATCGCTGGTGACGTACTTTGGAAAACTAAGAACTGTCTACGAAAACATAGTTCGCGTAATATAATTAAAATTTTAATACAGTAACTGTGCAATATAATTTCGTGTAATTTACATGAAAACTCGTGGAATGTAGCCAATATAAAGGTCAGCGGCGGGTCGTGTATGTGGGCTGGAAGTTAATGTTGCCAACTTATGTAACTATTTTGTTGGTAGTTTTGTAGTCAGCATGCTATCGGTGACGCCAACTGTGTCATTTATAATTAACCTTATTTCTCCTCGCATAAGGTATAAATTTATAAGGATTAGCAACGAAACGCGCTAGGTGCAAATATTAATATAAAAAAAATTATATTATTGAAGAAAAAAGAAGAGGTTGTTTTTAAAAAATCAATAATTGGACTGTTTTACAAAAAACTTAAACCAACTTCAAAGTACACGAAGAAGTAATCATATCCTGATCTGATGACAATGGGACCAAACGGGAAGTGTACCCTTCCAGACAAAAAAAGAATTTTCCAAATAGGTTCATAAATGACGGAGTTATGAGGTAACAAACATATAAAAAAAAAAAACATACAACCGAATTGAGAACCTCCTCCTTTTTTTGAAGTCGGTTAAAAAATGTGAGTACATGTATGTAAAAAAGCTATATTTATAGGTTTTAGCAAAGCGATTTCAGTTATATAAATACATACATGTTACTGTAATTTATTTACATATGTTTAGTACATAATTTTTTGTGAGTACTGAAATTCTAGGACAAAGTGCTTACCAGGGGGCCTACCACAAGCTCTTAAAACAAGGTTAAAATAACCTTATTTTGCGTTTTCGTACCATGACATCCTTAAAAATAAGCTTATTATAGGCATAAAACAATATTGTTTTGTTAGCAGGTTTGATGACGTCACCTCTAATCGTTCATTCAAATCGTACCATGATGTGTCTTTTGACAACTAGCATTATGGTTTTTATGTCAATTGCATATATCAATCAAAATATAACATTATATACGCGACGAATTATCCAAATTTATGATAAAAATATCTATTATTATAGTGATATAAAGTCAGTAGATCGTATTTATTTAACTTATCGAATTAATTGTGTATCTCTAGCCTTCTAGCTTTTGCCATCTAGCATTTCAAGATGGCAAATGAATATGAACTATTTGTGTTTTTGGAAGCAAATACCAAAGAAGCCAATAATAGATACACGAAAGCGACGTGGTATGCATCTATGCTACGTGAGGAATCAACACTTTCGCATGCAATGGACCAAAATGCCATTTGCTATCGAAACCATACGACCGTATGGGTTTGAAGCTCACCGAGTCGCTCGCATATTGTCACCAAAATAATCGAGGCCTCGGGCGGGGAGCTTTTTCCGCCAACGCATTAGCTTGGCTAGCCTGTTGGGAACCTTGCCGGCAGCCTAGAGGAAAATTTTTATACGAGTGCTAGATTGTATTTCATTTATTTGTTGTAAATATTTAATATCGTATAGATTAAGCTTTACTGTGATTGTACTGTATTCATAAACGTTTATATACCTAAATACACATAATGTTTCATTGTATGACCTGCAACTACAGTAGCATTCCTGACAAAAGGTAATAAATAAAAATATGTGTTGATTCCTGTGGTAAATTCTTTATTCATATAATTTAAAGACAATAGGTACCTGCCTAGACTATAGGTATTAAGACTGAAGTGCCATACATAAATATAAACCTACTACGTTTTTGTAATGACCAAGAAGTGCTCCATTGCTTTGCTAGTTGAGGATTAGGTACCTATTTCTCTCCAGCACATTTCTTAGAGTAGTTACTTTGAATTCCGGCGAATTCTTCACTGCAAAATGAATAAAATAATACTTGAATTACTTCTGTTTGTAACCATGCCATATTAAATTTCATTCACTGAATATCACTATTGAATGGCGGCCCCTTGCCTTGTTTTCATATTGACCTAAGTAATATTAATTCAAGTAATATAAAAGTCGATATACATAAAATAAATATTTGTATTATTTCAAAATATGTAGTGCAACAGGGCACATTGAGTTTCAAAATTCGTGCGTCACAATTGACAAGTATTTTTTTTTGTCCCGTTCCATCCTATAGGGCCATCATCTTCTCTCACAAAATAACCTTATTGCCAGACTGTTTTGTTTTCACCTTATAATAATATTACTTTGATTCGTACCATGAGCTCAATCGTTCAACATTGATATAACATTGCTAAGTGCCGAGAAAGAATGAATGATTTGTAAGAATTTGTCTATGGCTTGCTACAAGCTGATAAAAGATAAAAAGAAATAACGATATATTAACTGTATAGTGCCATTTCTTTCACACGTTGGACCGAAATGATTTGAGGTTCTTCATCTTTTAGCAAAGTATTAAATTAAACTAATTGTAAAGTATAAGTAACTAAAAGAATAAAATATTTTCGAGTAATTTCTATAAAATGCATACAAATATTTTAAAATGTTATTATGAAGAGTAAGGAAATTAATTGAAAAAATATATAGACTGCCGACTCTAGATTATCAAATGAAATGAATCGGAACAAAATATTTACCTGTCATTCTTGTCATACTCAAATGTCTAATAAAGATATCCAAGATATTTAGTTATTAAATACATTTGTTTATGTAATTTAATAACAAACAAAGTGCAATCAATATGGAAACATCTTAATAGTATATTCGACAGTAATATTCAGTGCATGAAATTTAAGATGTCTTGGTTATAAACATTTGTAAGTTGCACAAATGTTGCAATTCATTTTGTAGAGTTGTAGCCGAAGAGTTCGTCAGAAATCCAGTCAGCAGGTAGAAATGGTTAAATACAAACAGACCAAAAATACCGCCTTCAATCGATATCTACAAGCGAAGGAGTACTCTCAAAAAAGTGTACGTAGATATGGAGAGGCTGGTCTAAAGTGAAGTCTAAGAACCTATAAACGCTGAAATAAAGTTTGAATCTGTATCTGCAAGATTGTTTAATGCCATACTTATATTGTGTATAATTATCTTACTCTCATTAAACTTATGTGAATAAAGAGTGTAGGTACATAATACTTTCGTGTTTTTATTCATTGTGTTATTGACGGGAATCCTACTGTAGTTGCAGGTCTTGGAATTAAACATATTATGTGTATGTAGGTATATAAATATTTGCCGCTGTTGTCGATCATCGACAAGGTTCCAGTTTCAAGCTCGTTATTGGCAGTGTTTCCTCTTTGGAGAGCCAAGCTAATGCGTTGTCACAAAAAGCTCCCCACCAACCGGTTTGCCGAGGTTTTGATGATAATGTGTGAGCAAATCAGCGAGCTTCAGACCCCCACGGTTCTATCCATAGCCACAAAGGCTACAGAAAGTTAGGTCCAATGGATGTGTATTTTAGAATTTCCCGCACGGTTACATCTGCTCTGCAACAGTATAGCAGATTGTTGTGAGTTGAGTTTTCAATACAAATATATAATACTTAATTAATATTTTACTACATTAGATGGTTAAAATGATTATCTTTATAGATTATTATAAGTCTGTCGTCTGTCCGTCTGTTGACAATAATATATTCCATCCAGGCTAATGTAGGTTACGACCAATTTTAGAAAATTTGCCAGAGAATCGAGGTAGTTTGGATTCCAGGAACACAGGGACTACTCTGTGTACTAACACTGCAGGAAAGTTAACTTTATGGATTAATCTGGGGTTATTCGATGTACGTTGGTTATAATGAAAACAGGATATTAATAGTGGGTAGGTACCTAAATGAAAAGTCACTAAATATATAAACACGCTATTTAAAGCTCCGCTTCATCTAAATAAATCTAAGGCTAAGGGTCGAGGGATCGATATTACTAACGTAGATGCATAGTTGTGTAGTGAACGACAAGTGCAATTAAAAACTTTATAAACAATCGGTTATATTATTTTGGGATGATACCTAATCTCGCAATCCCGATATATTCATTCTATAAGTAAATAAATTCGATATAATTACTTTATATGACACTATAATAGATTTTTATAACATAAATTTGGAAAACAATGTTATTTTCAGCTTGTAAATACAACGTATATAAGATTGCTAAATTTGACATTAAAACAATAATGTTAATTGTCAAAACCTTATAAAAAATAGCTCATGGTACGAATTGAATGAACCATTATGGTAAATAAACAAGGTTGTTTTCATGCATAAAATAAGCTTGTTTTAGGGACATCATGGTACGAAAAGAAGAATAAGGTTGTTTGAAAGAGCGAGAGAGTATGGATGAGTGACAGAGATGAGAATTGTTAAGAGAGAGAAAGTTGCTTAGGCCCATAGCGTTATTTCTTTTCATCTTTAATGAGCCCATAGACAAATTCTCAAAAATCATTCGTTCTTAGCAGGAATATAACAATCATATAACAATAGTGTTTGGTAGAGGTCATGGTACGAATATAAATAAGGTTATTATATGCTGGAAACAAAACAGTATTGCAATAAGGTTGTTTTGTAAAAGATGGGGGTAGGCCCCCTGTACAAAATTACTGATTAAGGTCACCAAGAACAAAAAGTTTACAAAGCTCTTAACATTTCATAAAATAAGTAATTTCATTTTTCCCGTCAACACATTAACGTCATAAAAACCAAAAGTAATTCCAACTTTTACATCCTTACCATTAAGGTTGAAGTTCCTGTAATAAATCCAAACTCCCTTTGTCAGATTGAGTGCTTAGTTATAAAAAGCATAAGGAGGCGACGAGTTGAAAAGCAAATAATTTTCACGTTTCCCAAACTTCTAATGGGAAAACTTGGATGTCAAGCGTGAGACGTTCAATACGTATTGATATTGGGAAGTAAGTGGCGCTCAAACTTTTTGTTTACCACCCAAGTTATATTGAGAGCTGTTTTAGACAAGCGGAAGTAGAGACCAAATATATTGGCTCTCATTCTTTGGCTTTTGTTTACAATACCCTTTCTTATTACGAACTATCGTCAATTGTATGTATACCGTTATCTATGTAATTTTTATTCTAGTGGGCGTCGAACGCTATATTTGAAACAGCGAAAAATGTTAAGTAGTTTCGGGGCTGATTTTTAGTAATAAATATCCTGGGTGTTTTATTCTTCACACACGGCTATCTGCTCCCAAACTAAGCAGAGGTTTTACTATGGAAACCATATTACTGATATACTACATGTGCTATTTGTTGTTAGTAAATACATACTTAATACACATAGTTACACCCAGACTCAGGACATGCAGATATGTCCTGCGGATTAATATTTATTTTTATTAGACCAAGTCGGTAAAAAAGCATATGTTCCGCCTGATGATAAGCGGTTACCGTAACCACATGTATGATTGCAACACACTGGGCATGACTCACTCTTTACCGACCTTTCCCCCTCCCTATTGAGCTCTGACAACCTTACTCACGCGCAGGAACACAACATAGTTATTTGCCTAAGGTTTTCTGTAAGGTGGACTTCCCCAGTCGAGCTGTTCTTTGAGCGAATAAATGCTACTCGCTCTTTTAAAATAGATAGACTGATAGGTGGCATCTTAACCACGCCAACTGGCCCATCAAAACAGAAACTATATCAAAAAGTGATCAAAAAGATGAAACTAGAACACATCCTGTGCACGCTTATAAGTAATGTCAAATGACAAACTTTAGGAAAGGGCTCTGAATCGTGATTGTCATTGGTTGTAAGCTTTTCATATCTTCAGTGTAGAACCTTCCTCTTATTATAAACTACTCCGCATATTAGGCGCACAATAATTAATCTCTAGTTAACTGTGTCCTTCAAAAGTTGATATGATATTAGTCACGCTAACGAAAAACAAAACCGACAATCATTAATTTATTTGCCGAATTATGAGTCTTATGTCTTCAATGATAATAATTATAATACGATGGTATTTCGTCTTTGAGGATTAATTAGTCATAAGACAGGTCTTAAGACGACGTTCAATGTGATACGACCGTTAATTATTATAGAACTTTGGCCATTTGCGATCTCGAAGGAAGTCGAAAGGAATTCTCAAACTTTAGCGAAGAGGACACGGAAGGTACCGTATCTTTGAATTCGAGGGTATGGCGTTTAGAGATGAGTTATTGGAAACTTTGGGAATTTGCTATTTCGACTCTATTTTGGAGTTTGAAGGGGTTATATGATCGATGACTTGGCATTAAATATGAAAATAATTTTGATTAGAATACAAAAATATTTTTTACAGCAGCACTAGGTACGTTATGGGGTTCTCCAAAAAGGGCCTGATAAGAGCTTTTTAAGTTCGACACATTGATTGCTCTCCTGGGGCCCAAGTCTGCTATTACAATTGTGTTCCTATGAACGTTCAGTGGTCATGACTCCATTATGACGCTATTGTGTTAGTAGACTACCAAAACTGTAAAATGTCACAATTTTGACACTACCTACTGATAGTTCATAACAACACAGACTTAGGCCTCTGGTATAATTGTATATTTGTTGTGCATCAGTGATCACTTATCTTCAAGTCGATAGCCTTTTAGTTAGCATTTGGGCCTGTAATGAATTATTCGTAAATAATAAAAGCGTGAAAAGAATTCATAGTTAATTTTATTTGTTATTCCTTACGCTTTGAAATATACGTATATCGAAATTGTTAATACAAAAACTATCTCTGTACCAAAGTGGCAATGTTCTTTTTTGAGTAATACTATAAATTAAAGACGGCTCTAATTATGAAATTCATAACTCTTATCGTGCTTTAGCTTCGTACAATTATACACACTTATGGCACCGAGATTAGGATCCATATTTTGAGTTACAAACTGTATGTTAAAAATATTATAAAATATTCACTTTTTTTTGTAATAAAAGAAATTGTAAATAAAGTTGTCTACCGACAAACAGATCATCCAACTGTACGTATATCAGTGTAATTCTTTGTTCACACAATGGAAAACATCACCCAACTTTAACAAAAAAACGATATACATACACAGTATCGTATGGATCAAAAATGGTAGAATTTCTGGCACACATTTCGTCGAGTTTCGTAAATAAAATTTTAACGAAGCACTTCAAATCAGTTTTGAACAACGAAGTTTGGGTCGTTTTTGGAAACAACCTTTAAAGCCCATAACAGTTGTAACGCCATATAGCCTTCATTGCTACGTTTTTTTTACCGTGAACGAAATTAAAAAGTTAACAGCATAAAGCTGCGGTACACTGCAACACTATTCTGTATGCAAAACAACGAGGCGCACTGTAGGTGGATATTGCACCCACCGAGATAAAAGAAAAAAGGTTACAGCTAAGATCGTGAAGGACTTTTTCTAGGATATAGTTTCCATATTTTTTTAAATATATTTTTTGTATTTCAAATAATATAGAACGACACGTTGGTCCTTAAAAAACATCTTTTATTTATATCTAATGGTGCGTCCGTGCTACGCGAAGTGAGCACGAGCCGAGCCTCGAACGAACAGGGTTCGTTCGTTGCTCGCGATTTCAAGCATGGAGCTTAACGAGCCTACAACGAGCGCAATGCGAATCCCTGTGTTCGTGAAAAAACTGACAATCGTGCGGAGCGCAGTCGAGCACGCTACGAATACAATATCGACAACGTACACATGTATCATTTCAGTGGGCGAGGCTGGACGGCCATGGGTTTGCAGTGTGTGCCGGAACTCTAGCCGTAGAGTGCCGTAGAGTTGATCACACAATGAACTTTCCAGCGGAGCGACCAATCTGAAAAGTTCACGTGATCCAAGGCCGACCTCCCCAGTGAATATGAATGAATAGTACGGATAGTACGTGTAGATAGTTGGCAGTTTTGTGACATACATGCCTACTTTTTGTAGTTTTGTTAAAGGATTGCTTTGGTATTATGCGTGTTGGGCACATATACGATGATAGTACCTCACTGGTACCTAGCAACGCCAATGCCGTGGTTGTGAATTAAAAAAAAGTGAGGAAACTCATTAACGGTGATAGGGTACTTTGCAATACCACACTCAAGTTGAAAGTCTGTCGCCAAATACGTAAAGGTGTGTTTTGGCTGCAATTGATACCCAGCTCCATTTTAGTTTTTATGTCAAAAAAAAAAATCAAAATATATTTATTTGGAACAACACAAAAGGTACAATAATTAAACAACAACGATGGTGTCTGCAGAAGTTTGAAAAACTGTGTCGCAGACACCAACGCCCTCCTCCGTTACATACATCTATTAGGTTCCAAACAAACAATAGGAATATAAAAATAATAAAGGGTAAAATTTAAACAAAAGAAAAATGCGTGTTTGTGTATGTGTGGGTATGTGTGTAAGTGTGTATGTAGGTTTAAATGTACTTCATTCAAGGTCATTACGTAAGCACCAAGTGGGGGTCTTTGCTTTTCTTATGGCGTGGGGGTCGAGACCCCTGGAATAACCGCAATATGTTTTTTACCTATTTTACCAAAATTTTGTAGATAAAAATATGTACAAGTATTGTCGTAATTTGCACTCACAATACCTAATCTCATACCAAGAACAACATACAAAGAACATCGACTTAATTAAACCAAACGCAAAAAGCTGGAATCTTAAATCCCACCAAATCGTTAACCACTCCACAGAGACTATTATGTGAAGTGACAGGCAGATGATGAATGTCCTGACATTGTCTAGTTGCATTATTAACTATTCACAATGTGATTACGGAGCGTGACACGTGACGATACTCGTAAACAAATTTACACCAACAATGTCTTGCATGGAGCATACATTGAAGGAGAATAATAGAGAATAGAGTAGTTAATTAATATGAGATTGATGTATATTGAGAGATGGTGAAGTGTCTCAAGAAATAAAACCATAGTTTAATTGTAAGTATATAATTTGTAGATTGGCCTGACTAGCTACCACACTCTATAATAGTTTAGTTATATTATTTGTATTACTAGCTGTCCTGCGACTTCGTTGGCGTGGTCAGTTGTGGTTGTAACCCTACCATGGGTATGACTAATAGTTTACGGCCTATTCGTAGACCTACTGAATATAAAATTTCATAAGAATCGGTCAAGCCGTTTCGGAGGAGTTTTGTTACAAACACTGTGACACGAGAATTTTATGAGGAGAAACAGTCTTCGTGACGCGTATGCCATTGTTCCCAAGTCACCTTCCGTTTTAATTTAAAAGATTGCAGTTCCCAATCAAGGTTTGTTTCGGGATGATAAATCACAGGGAAAAACTGAAGTTTGGTGGAGTTGATTTGCGGCAGGCCTGTTTCTCCCACGGCTAGTTTTATTTGGCATGCTCACGTGTGAGCCAAATGAAGTTGGGTGGTTGTCTGTGTGATATCTCAATCTACGTGAACTTTTGTCAAATATCACACGTAGTGGTGGGAAATAGCCAAGAACAAAGCTACAACATTTCATATCTAGAAAAAAAGAAGTACTCTACGCGGACGAAGTCGCGGGCAAAAGCTAGTTCCATATATTTTTGAAACTACAAAATTTGTTCTAGTTTTATACGCAGAGAAAATAAAAATTGAGATAGCTACGAATGCAACGAGCATAAAATGTGCTACGAATTACCTACATTCGTAGCACTTCGTTTTATACGTAGCGCCTCATTATCAAACCTGTCTACGAATATACCTAATTACTCAGCGTCGAAAAAATATATTCTAATCAGTGAAAACAGCGCGAAGTTTCGTCCAATAAATGTACACTGATGAACAGAAGTGCAGCAGCGCACCTGCACAAACAGAGTTGTTAATTTACCTCAGTCGTCGACTGTACATGTGTAGAGCACAGGTCGTGATTGTGCCTCGCATTCACAAAGTTGTAACAAATTGGATCGTTGGACAGCATTGCGCTTACGTCGCTTTTGCGATTGTCCTTTTTCAAAACTATACAATTTCAGCGGCAGCAGAAAGTTGAGCACTCTTTTTCGTCATTATCTTACGTGTCTTTCTCCTTATTTATAGTCAGATTTTTACGACATGTCTCTCTCGCGAACTCTGGACAAAGCTATAGTCTACAGAACTGTCTCATAGTTCGTGTCGTTGTCGAAACACACCGTTAGGTTCTTTTCTTCCCATTAATATCCAGTATCCAGTCAGGCAAGTACATCAATATATCCAACCACCGTTCATAAATTGATCCTTAATAGCCTCAAAGAGGAGGAATATAAAAAACCGATACTCCAAAGTGTGTATATCAAAAGTTAGCAAAGTTACATCGAATTAAGTAACCCACCCGTATAAAATATCTATTTACCTTCCAATAATTTTATCATCGCTTCCATATCAGCGGATCTTTGCAACGACTTCCTAACTGGGTTATGTAAATACCATAACTCTCAAACAACAAACCAAGGAACATTTAGTCTATGTTCCGGCCAAACACAAGTTGAAAATGAGTTTAACATAAGTAATTAACTGAGGGTGCCGCCGGGTGTGTGTCTTTCATTAGCACGCGACAACGGTATTTATGACGCGCGCACGAGTGACAATTTCAGTTAAGATGCGAGCTTACATTGACTATGGATTTGAGAGGTCTTAATACCTGGCCAAGTCCGAGTCGGGCTACACTAAGGGCTCCGTAAAGACGTTACTTGTATGGAAAATAAAAAAAAAAAAAAAAAACACATTCTGTGAAAATTTCAACTGAGACTGACAGACTAGCTGACGAATGGACGGACAGCGGAGGCTTAGTAATAAGGTCCCGTTGGCACCTTTTTTAGGGTTGGTTGGTTTTTTGGAAAAGTAATTTCGATTTCCAATAGGTAAAGCTAGACTACGCTCCTTTAAAGTAAGGTTATTGTCTGGATTTCATTTGGTTTTAGTCAAGAAAGATCAAAATCCTTTGATTTTTCCATCATTCGACATTCGCTGCAGATGTCAAGCTTCAATTATCATATCCTTAAGCCACTTCAGACTACGCAACGACTCAGAATTCTTTAAAAAAAGTGTTAAAACATCAAAGCTAGTTAGTTTAGTTAGTGGTCGCCCCGCCTATATATTTGTAATACTAAAGCGATTGGATATTGTTGCCGGCTTTAAAAAAGTGATACCATAAAGACTTTAAATCGATACGACAGCACGCTTTTCGATCGTTACAAGATTTCATTGGGGTGACCAGAAAACATCAGATTTCAAAATTGAAACGTCATCATCATCAACCTTCTTCCTATTTTTAAGTTTGGCAACCTAACCCATATTAGGGCTTATTTCTGCCAGCGTCGAGTTATATTATAGTTTCCAGTGACAACAAATCACTTTCACATCTTCAGTCAGTCACCGTCCATAAAAGTCATGTTTTACTACAATGGTGGTAATTGTACTAAAACTCGACACGGACTTTTTGTGATAACTTGAAAAGTCACGATACAAATAATTAATTTAATTTCACTTCACTGGTGCACATGGATTGTTCTTTATTGGATAAAATACCACCGATAATATGCAATAAAACTCAAAATACACGAATTAATGAAAATAAAAACGATAACGCAACGTCACTCTGCAAGTTCCCGCCAAAAACCATCATCAACCTTGTCAATTACAGCACACACAGGTTGCTAAACCACCATAATAATATCACACAGACGACCACCCAACTTAATTTGTTTATAGAACTTCAAAACATGTTCAAAACTTTATGATTAGTCGTAAACTCGCTGAAAGTTCCACAAGATGTAGTTAAGAAAATTTATATAACCATAAGAAAGGGCTGTATAGGGGCATTTTGAATGTCTCTTGGGGTCCATTAATGGGCTTCTTAAGAACGTGAGGGCATTAGGTCGACAATGCTTGGACTAAAAACTCGTTTGCATCGTTAATTTAATAGTGCCTTAATGTAAAGCCTATCTTAAAGGGGTTCACGTGTTGTGTATTGCCTACTAGATGCTATTGTCTGATAGAAATATGTCGTGGTGAAACACTACGGCCAAAAATGTGCTTGCTTATATTTTCATTTAGAGCAGACCATCGTTTGATTTTGACTTGCATCTTATTACAAAACATGGTTTAAAGGAAAACCAGGTTTTAAAATAGCCTCGTCCCTTTTTATTATATGACGTTAGAAAGTGACCAAATGACAGTAAAACCTGGCTTTACTTTAAACCATGTTTTGTAATAAGGGGGTAATTGTTTGGGATAATGGGTTGGGAAATCTAGAATGAAGATAACTATATAATATATATCTAAGTATCTGTGTACCTTGGTAAATCTTTTTTAGTGCAACGTCTAGGGAAATACTTCTCTACTCATCTTTTTTTCTACTAAAAGAATATTTTCTTCAAATTCCTTATCTCTAGGTCCAGCCTTTAAACCCATTCTAACAGTAAATTTCACTTATGTAAAAACAAAGCCAATTGTTAATTCTCAAAGTAAACATTGAATTGCTAATAGCGTCGAGGCAACAATGTGAGTACTTGTGCTTAATGGCACTTAGTGACAACTTGCTCAAAGCGCTCGAGCGCACTTTTGTAGCGCACAAAATATAAATTTGCTTAATGACAACGCTTCCGCTCGACTTCCAAATCATGCTCATGTTTTCCTCCGTCGATATTTCGGTTTGTTATTACGGATTTATGTCGGCGAGCTTAAATAAATAAAAGCTTCATTTATACGCGGAAAATATTAAATTTTACTTTTAAAACCAAAATGTGTGTGTATATTAATTGTGTTTTCCGTGGTAATTGATATGATTGTAGTCCTGATTCGAAATGAATGATAACACGAGATATCATAAACATAATCAGAATTTTATATCATGGGTTGCTACGTTAAAACAACTTGAACATTGATCAAACATCACAAAAACGTGGGCGGAGAACGAACGGGATCAAAATGAAAAGTAAACATTATTTAAACATTAATGCGAATTGTAGACCCAGCAAGATCAAAAACAAAATTCAAAACCAGCTAACTTCACTACGCTATAAGAACCGACAGACTAACATTCCAACATTAAATTCCACTTTCACCACAAAACGTTTACTAACGTTAACCCATGGGCAAACAAACAAAATCAAAAACAGTCCTGCGGCAATCCCTAACCGATCTAACTCCCTAACAAAAAATAACAACAACTTTTAATTAAATACGATGTGAAAACAAACGTATATTTGTGGTGAGCACATCCTTCTCTCGATAATTAGATTTTACTCGCGGTCACGACTAACTTCCACCAGTTTTTCCAGACCCCTACTCTCTCTCTTCAACTTAAGATTCTAAAGGCACGAGGAGAAGTTGAAAAAGGTTGATAGAGATCATTCTAAAATGGATGATTAAAGACAATCGCTGTGTGAAACTTTCAGTAACACATTATCATAGACACGGAGGAAATATTTAGAAAATGTTATTATTGAACACATCGAATAAGTCTAGAAGTTTTCATCATTAGATAATTACCCACCATAGGAACCAAGGATTTGTAGGACCTCTACAAAGAATTGGCGCTTATAATATTTGTACGAATGGAACATCATATCTTGCATCTCTTGTCACCTAAAAAATAAAGGGGAACAGTTTGGGAAGCATAATAGTACATTATGATACATGTGTGCAAAGTTACACTCGAGGCGTATTAAGCGGGTGTGCCGCAGTCGAACGCGATAAGTGAGCCGAGAGTGTAATAATCAGTGCACACGCGTGTCATACGACTTTTTTCAACACACTTGCGAGGAAAAAAACAGACTTCAATTTTGCAATAAATGTCACTTTACGAGCGAGTGTGTTGAAAAATAAATTATAGCAGGTATACTTCTCCAACATTAACATATTCAAAGCGTTACTTTAAATAGTGTTCGACAAACAATCGAAACTCGGCCTATCCTAGTGGAAAATGACAAAAAAGGGTCCCCGGGGGAGCAAATCCTAAAAGACACTCCGAGGGACCGTACAAAAAGGAGCTTTGGCCGACTAAGGGACCACTAAAAGCAGTCGAGAAGTTACATATAGATTATACTAACTTTGTACATGTTAGGATTGGTTTAACAAAGCGAGGGTCGCACTGATCGTACGGTCAATAGTGCTTTGGGTCGTAATCGTGAAAAAAAGAGCTATGTTTAGGTCATGTGTAAAGGATTTATTCAACCTTTTACAGATGGGGAAATAATGGAAAGCCTAATCATGCGATGACATGCTCGAGTGCCCAGTTGGCATAGCACACAAGTGCACAACAATAACAGGTAACCATGTGACCATGTCGATCTTGCTTCAGAAATTATACACTTGATATATAGAAGAGAAGACGGGCCAGCTATGGCGCAGTTGGTTAAGACTCCACCTATAGCGCCGCAGCAGGTCATGGGTTCGACTCCCGCACAGGACATGCATTTTGTGTGCATGAAAATCAGGACACGGGACATACAGACATGATGTATGTCCTGAGTATGTGTGTAATTATGTATATTAAATATATATATATATCCTGGGACTCTAGAGCTTGTACTATGAAACAACCACCCGAACCAGATAACTTATACCATTTTTTGTTTGTAAATACATACTTAATATAACCCAGACTCAGGACATGCATAGACATATTCATTGCTCATGCACACAAATGTTTAAAAAGTTCTCTATCTATGGTTTAGGTAGGATCAAAGAAATGGTAGGATAGTCTTATCGTCTGTCGTTTGTCGTCATAGCCTTTCTATATTTTTATCATTTTCATTGCTGTCAGGAAAGTATAAAACTTTTTAAACTAAAAATAATTCCGAATAAATAAAAACATCTTGTAGAATCTCCCTGTAGCTACAATCGCTCTTATCTCGCTGATCCCTAGCTATGTAATGTTAAATCTCAGCTGAACCACTTTCAATAATGGGGTTCCTCGTCTCCTATCGGATTCCGTTGATTAAGACGCGCCCTCGCACGTTAATATTCTTTTGAGACGGTTTATCTTCGTATTCCATTGCTTAGAGAAACTGATCTAGGGTTTGTTTGATACTAGAGTTACAATTTTAATTTAATGAATTTTTCTTTTCTATATTATTTGCCTGTGTTTGACCATAATCTCACCATGGTCAGTAATTATGTGACTTACCTAAGTATACAGAGCCTAGATGGTAACTTACCTGGGAACGCGGGAGCGCGCTTCGGAGATTTTTAACTTGACGGTGATGTGGCCAGCATCGGGCGGGTAGGTACTACAATCTAGAGAACGGGTGGCCGCCTTGATTAGATCTAAGATCTACTATTTACTGACGAAACTCTGTGCGATCTACCAATTATATACTTCTTGAAATCTTAAATGAAACAGCATAGTTTAGTACACATTTATGTAGTATTTTTTTTATTAAGAGGGAAAACATACAACTGAAAATTATTCTTAGTAACTGGTTATTTATATTAGTGTGAGCATTGCGTCTGAAAATCTTCCGCAAGATTAGCAAAATGAGGTTTTTAAAATTAAATTGCCACGATCGACTGGACTAATAGTCGCGATCGACCGGTTGGCCACCCCTAATCTAGAGTATCCTACCACCGTATGCAAAGATACGGTTTCTTATGCAATTTTTTGAAACTGGTCCCTTAAGAGGGTTGCCTAGCTGCGAGGAATATGAAAAATTGGTATTTGAAGAAACTATTCCGGATAGTTAGGCGGCACATTGCATTACTTAAGGAGTGTCAACTGTGACTTGTAGGCAGTAGGTATGGTGACTAAATTGTGGATTGTTGACGCTTCAATTGGATGCCCTGAGGACTTGATCACGTTTCACTAACGACGTCAGGGTACCGGACGCCAAATGTAACCAGTTTCCACTTAACTAGTGCATGTAGCGATTATTGCGAAGTGCGAATACCTATGTTTACATTATGTTGCTTGAAACAACAACTTTAAACAGTTTACGAATATAGTCCGGTTTAGACACGAATTGTCCTGCAGTGACAACTTTGATGGAAAAAGCTAAGCAGCAATAAGATCATTAAGAATTAATAAAATCGGATTGCACCTAAACAAGAAAAATATCTCTTTATTTATTTTGAATAGATACTTACGAAAATACAAAATAATCCTTCAACTATCAACTACCAAATCGTAGAAGCTGCCATAAACTTTTAAAGGATTTTGAATGAGGGAGAGCTCATTCCATAATCTCTGCGTCCCCAATTTCATTTATATCTTCTTATTAGGTTTCAAAATTCTACTAATTCTACTACTATGTTTAGTAAATGGAGTGCCAACTACCAACTCCGTCGCATAACCCAATTATTTTCCACAGTTCTCGGAACTCAGATAATACCTTCAAAGACATGTTGGTCAATAGCTACATAATTGAGTGGCTTGGCTTTAAGATGATGCTCGAGATAGGTCGCCTTTGTGGCACAGATACTGCTTCTGATGTAAGTGCTCTTGAAATCCATACCTGAAACAAACAAACGAGAATGTAATTAATTTATTTAATGTGCTAACATCTAAGAATGACTTGTAAGACGTGGTAGGGACGCCGAATTCCGTGTGAGAGAAGAAAGACATCGTAAGGAAACCATAGCAAGCCTATCAACTCCGAAGTTTCACTTTTATTGCACTTGTATTTCGTAATTAAATTTCTTAATTATACCTTATTATACCTACAACTCTGAGATATTTTTTTTTGTTTTATTTTTATTTTTTGAATATAGTTGTTTTCATTAAAATTCTAGCCGACTTCAACAAGGGGGGGGGGGGGGGCTGTTTACTGGCAAGTGGAGTTCTTAGGGTATTTTTAGTTATTTTTGGTTACATAAATGTTATTATGTTGCATGTAAATGAACCAAACAAACGAGAATGTAACATCTAAGAATGACTTGTAAGACGTGGTAGGGACGCCGAATTCCGTGTACAACATGGATTTGAACCAGTTAATGAGAGAAGACAGACATCGTAAGGAAACCATAGCAAGCCTATCAACTCCGAAGTTTCACTTTTATTGCACTTGTATTTCGTAATTTAATTTCCTTACTATACCTACATTATTTAAGGAACAACTCTGAGATCTTTTCTTTTGTTATTTTTATTTTTTGAATATAGTTGTTTTCATTAAAATTCTAGCCGACTTCAACAAGGGGGGGGGGGGGGGGCTGTTTACTGGCAAGTGGAGTTCTTAGGGTATTTTTAGTTATTTTTGGTTACATAAATGTTATTATGTTGCATGTAAATGCCTTGATGTATTTTTAATACCTATCATTTATTTTCAATAAAAAAAAAAAAAAAAAAAACTACGTTTCATATAATGGCTGTCCGCTGTCAGTCTCTGACGCTTTATACACGTGTCTTATTTCAATGGACCTTTATATCGCTAAAATTAATTCGTGAAATCGTCTTGAGTCGAAACGAGAGACGTACAATTCTATAGCTTTCAGTGATAAGCTGAAACCAAGAGTAATTTTCAAATACACCAAAATAAAAGCAGATCAAATTATTTCCTCTCTCAATAAAGCGCTAAAGCTAAATCTGAATCAATGCTTTTGTAATGGAATCTTGTTTTCAAACCCAACTAAAGTCAATCCAGGTCAGGTATTAGATATTCCGATCACGTACTATTGTTATAAAGCATAGACCTTCGTCAATATGTAGGAACAATTAGGAGTTCGGACGTGAGGTTCGCTAAATTGGATCGCTATGCTACATTATGTTTATGGTAGGAGTGATCAGAAATAGCTTCTGGGTATGATTTTTGATGGAAGTCACTGCTGCTTGTGGATCATCGTAATCAGAATACCCAGTTGGGGAACTGGTTTGTATACTACTTAAATATACAAACGGCATGAGCAATTAAAATTGTTTTATTTGAGATCTAAGAGGCTTTGACAAGAGGGTGTCTTCTTGTTCCAATATTTTTGTCTCCTTTTGACATATTGATGTATACTTATGTGTCAAAATGAGCCTATTAGATATTGCTAATTTTTTATCGTAATTAAAAATTCTGTATCAGGATTTATAGAAGATTCCAATATTGTAAAGAAGAATTGGAAATGATACCTATCTATGCCGTTAAGTGTGGTAAGTTATACCTACTCTTTATAAAATCCAAATAGATGAAAGAATTAAACAAAAAGACACCCACAAAGAAATAAAGTTTTAAAAACAAGTAACTTAAATAGTGTTTTAAACTAGTTTGGGTAGAAGTTCGTTTATTATCAGGTCAATTTCCAACGTAGAAACTGCATTAGCAGAAACTTTCCTAATGTTTCTATTGATATCAATGACTGGATCGGTCTGTGACCAAAACTTTGTAAGCAAGCAACAAAAGGCTTATTCCTAAAATCCCCCTTGAAAATCCCCCCTAAGGGGGAAAAGTGGAATCTATAAAAAAAAGTCTATAATTCCCCCCTGATAATCCCCCTTAGGGGGGAAAACTGGACTCGAATAAATATATTTCCACAATTCCCCCCTGAAATTCCACCGTAAGGGGGAAAAGTGGAATCTAAAAAAATAAAGTCCAGAATTCCCCCCTAATAATCCCCCTTAGGGGGGAAAACTGGAATCGAAAAAAACCAATGTCCACAAATCCCCCTTGAGGTATTTAAAGTTGAGATAGTGCCTCTGCTACCAGCGCCTATTTGGTTGCCGGTACTGGTTTCCAAAATATTTACCGTGGGCTCCGGCAGATATTTTACTTAGGTAAATGTAACCTAATTGCGGGAGAGATAAAATTTCGATTTTTTTTAAGGCGATGATATCTCAGTGGTAGTGACGTCGGATACCGAGACAAAGGTCCCGGGTTCGAATCCTACAATGAGCTTGAGCTTTCGGTGAAGGAAAACATCGTGAGGAAACCATAGCACGGTGGTAGGGTACTTTGTAGTACCCGTCTGGCTGGCTACCACCCTCAAGTTGAAAATCTGTCGCCAAGCACCTATCGGTGTGTTCCGTCAGCTGCACTTGAGAGCCAGTTCCTTCTAGGCTTTGTGTGCTTACCACCTTCGACCACATCATCACTTACCATAGTGAGATTGTGGTCAAACACAGGCCTATACACAGTAAAAAAAAAAAAAAAAAAAAAAGAGAGCGAACGAGTTTGGGAATAATATTGACCATTGAAGCACAGCATTTAGGGTCGGGCGAGTGATACCCCTGGTGTTGCAAGCGTATAGGCTACGGTAACCGCTTACCATCAGGCCATAAGCTTGTTTCCCACCTAAGTGGTATAAAAAAAAACAAAACACGAGCTCCGCTGGTAGACCGGGAGATACTGGCACAAATTTCCCGGTCATTTGTACCAGTATGGCGACCCTTCAGGGGTCTAATTACGTAATGACGAAAAGGAAAATGATGGTCATAGCGCTGGCACCGTCGGCCCAACCGCGAGTGTAGGATAAATTACGAGTTTCGAACGATTTGTTCCAAAACATTTTTGTATTTTCCGATAGTCGAAGAAAAATAAATAGGCGGTTGCGCGTATTAAAATTAAATGTTGTAGACTTAAGCTAGTTATTAAGTTGGTTTGAATAAAGTATTATTATTATATTATTTGTACCAGGCTAATTTTTGCATAGCTAATCATCCATCGTCGAGTAGTCATTCATGAAAATCACCATGCCCCTTTTCCGACGATTCATAATGGCCGCCATACCACCGTAAAGGTGCGATTAACGCCCACGCGATTGGTCCGCCGGTACCAGCGTTATGAATATGACCATCATTTTCTTTTCGTCATTACGTAATTAGACCTCTAAAGGATGCCCATACTGGTACAAATGATCAAAGAAATTTGTGCCAGTATCTCCCGGTATTCTAGGCCAAAGAAGCGCAATGACGTTCATTTGGCTTACAATCTATTCCGCTAATTTCCCACAATCGACAATGCGCTCTGATTGGCCAAGTCAAGAACACAAGATGCAGTGATTGGTCTTAACTGTTCAAAATCAGTGACAAATCACTCACTAGTTTCGGAATCGGATTGCTCGGTATAACTACTCTAAGGGATTGTTCCTCGATGTTTTTACTCTTCATCACATTTCATTATTACAAAATTCTATGAAAAAATTAACCCCTTTTTTTATATTATCGTTTTCTGTTATAACATTTAATAGAATCTGTAATCTAATCACATTTTTTTATTTATATAAAGAGTGTAGAAATTAATGTTTGTAATGGGGGGGAAAAGTGGAATAAAATTAAATGAAAAGGGGGATTTCTAGACATTTTTATATAAGTGTTCACTTTTCCCCCCTGAGAGAATCTCGCTCAGGGGGGAAAAGTGGAATAAGTCGAAATGAAAAGGGGGATTTCTGGATAATTTTTACATTAGAGTTCAGTTTTCCCCCTTGAGGGGGATTCTCTCAAGGGGGATTTTAGGAATAAGCCCAACAAAAAACCTTTAGTAATGGACACTTAATAGCGACACGACCGATGTCCCACATCATAAATATTACTAAATGGACATCGAGCTTATTCAATTATCGTCCACAACCATAAAAGTTTGGAAACAAACAATATTTTCGTCGGGCAACATTTTTACGACGTCGAAAGTTTCCTCGTAAAAATGGTCAAAAACCACAAATCTATCGATAGTACTTGTGAAGTACTCGGGCTATTACATTTGAAACTAAGGCGGGAGGGATCGTGAAAAAATATAAAGAGTAAGGTTATTCCGATTTGTATTTACTTCATCAACACGATGTAAGTTTTCCACAATTGGTAAATAAATGATATTTAGTGCCACAAAGAGTATATCAAATATAAAATTAAAGAAAGCTGATGAACTGGCTATTTTGATAGGTTATCATCATAATGTAATATTTAAGAGTAAGAGTATTTTGTGTGTATCTTTTTTTGTTTTTGATTTTAATTATGTTATTTAATGTCTGCGTCGAATGGCGAGCAAGAATAAAATGTTTTTCTTTCTTTCTTTTTTTCTTTCTTTCTTTAAAAATCAATGTTTGATGAAATTATTAGTATTATAGCTATGGCCTGTGATTACTCGCTGCGCCGCGTGACAATCAAAAACTATAATAGCGGCGAGATTGGTCTCGCCATCGCGCACTTTCCTGCCTGGCGCGGCGCAGCGCAACCCGAGTCCCGAATCAACAATTCACCGCTAGTCAGTGACTTAAATGAGCCAAGGGTGATGTTCTCTTATAATCTAGAGACTAGAAAATTAGTGTAAATTCAAAACTAATAACAACTCAACAAATCCCTACTGTTAGAGCCAAATCGATTGAAGTTTGCCGTATTGCACTAGCGGTAATCGACAATCAAACTTAGCTCGGTTTCGGTGAAATCGAGTGGGTGAATCGATTACAATACAACGATTCCCTTCCGATGCACCGCTCCGATGTCGGGTACAATTGGAACTGGGGATTTATGAAGACGTAATTGAAATCGGTTTCGTTCAAACACGGAGGAAAGAGTTTACGACGGTATTGTTGTTTTATTTTAACTACAGGGTTTTGTGAAGAAGTTATCTGTAGAGGATTTAATTTATTTTGCTTTTAGCTATAATGTCTTATATGTTCACGAAAAGTAGAGACGAAATGCAAAATAAAATCTGTGTAAACATTTAATAAGCACCCGATCGAGATTGATCCGAATCGGGGGATGTAATATTTTCCCCGGTGTAAAAGTGTTTTTTTTATAATAATCCAGAACAGTAGGTTAAGAACAGTAGTATTATCATTGTAATTAAGTTCTTATAATATACCTACTAGCTTTACATTCGCGGTTTCACCCGCGCGCGACATAAAATTAACATGTGTGCAAAATTTCAAGTTTGTAGCCAGCGGTTTAGGCTTTGCGTTGATGAATAGTCAGTCAGGTAATTATATATGTTGATAAAGGTATTTCAGACTAACATACAAAATGGTTATTACCTTTTTTTGTTGGTGTTTTTCATTTTTACTTTTACCCATTAATATAAGAGATAAAATGTAAAATAAAAGATAATATAACTAGTAATATTATACATGCAAAAGTGAGTTTGTTTGTTACCTCTTTTAACCTGAACGGCACAGCTAATAGTTTAAAATATGGCACGCAGGAAGCGTATGGCATGGGATTCAACTCTAGAATGCGGGCGAAACAGCTATACGAGATATATTGTAGACTTTTCAGCAGTCTTCCCGTTATTTTATCAACAAAATTGAGACCATTGTTGCCCTCTCTAACGACTTCAAGTCAAGGCTTTTAAAGGATCGCAATATATATTCGTTAATTTATTAAAGCATCGCCACAGAATGTAACTGGAAAACCCCTGAAACACGCCATGGAAGGACAACCCGACGTAATTTTGCTATTCCACCCTAAAGCAATTAAATTCAATCGTGGGATCGGTGGACGGTCAACCAGACTAACTTCGACCTATTCTAGTGCTTGACTGTACGTTATAGTGACTATTATTGCGTATACTGCATTTGTACAATCGATACAGAACTGGAGACGAAAAACGCATGTACATATGCATCAAGTAGAATTTACTTTTATGTATAAGAATAATAAGGCCCAAATTGGAATTTATTAATATCATAATTAGCATATTTAGTCGCTATTTAACGAAGGGGTCTAAAATACTAACTACCTATCTGCAATTCCTGTAAACAAACCCTACAAATTTAGTAGTATATCAGTTATCTCGTTTCTATACCTACACATATAATGGTGCGTCCATGCTTCGCGAAGCGAGCACGAGCCGAGCCTCGAACGAACAAGATTCGTTCGTTGTTCGCGTAGAGTGAACGGTCTTGCGAGCCTCGAACGACCATTCGTCTCGTGCCGACTGCGCTCCGCCCGATTGTCAGTTTTTTCACGAACACAGGGATTTGCATCGCGCTCGTTGAAGGCTCGTTGTAGGCTGCTGTATGGTCGTTCTATGCTCGTTGTACGTCCACACTTGACATCGCGAGCAACGAACGAATCCTGTTCGTTCGTGACTCGGCTCGTGCTCGGTTCGCGTAGCATGGACGCACCATTACAAGCCCTACTTAGTTTGGGATCAGATAGCCATGTGTGAGGAATGTCCCAGGATATGTAATTAATTATTATTAATTTAAATATACTGCTGACATACCAGAAAAAATAGACATGCTGCACACAAATGTACGACAAAGTATGAAACCTCCAAGTAGCGTGTTAGAAACTAACCATATTTTTTCTCTATCAAACATCGGAACTCTAAAAACTAGATTATTTTTAAGATTTCTAAACATATAAGAATCACGAGTACTGTCAGGATCACAATTTATAGCCTAACAGACTCTAGGGCGTTATTGCCATCCTCTATGACCCTAGATTTCTCTGGATGATATATAGTGACGTTTGGATATAGGACCAATATTTGTAAACCAACATGAATTATCTTGGGGCAAAACCACAAAACACTGCCATCTCTATGAACACATGTATACTACATTTTGTTATGTTGTATTTTATACAACGTGTTACGGATAGGATATATCTATATAAGGGTGAAGCCTACATCCCGTATATAGGCTCTCTATAAAAAGTTTCAGCTTAAAATAAATTACTCAAAAATTCATACCAAATTTTTGCTTCCAAGTTTACTGAATTAAAATCTTAACCAACGTGTCACCGCGGTCAATGAGGGTTATTATCTCTATACGTTACAGGTCGGTTAACTAAAGCTGGCACGTTTCAACACATTTACACCGTCTCTCTCGCGCAAAGTCAAGCTTATGAGTATGAAGGAGACAGTTATTGTTTTGCTTTTGCTACTGCTCATAAATATAGAGTGGTCTATTTTCGCATTCGTCCATTAGACTTGACTGATTGCAAATTTATGAGTACTGTGAACGTGCCAGCTTTCGTTAACCGACCTATACTTGCTACTACTATTATTATAATTTTTTCTCTTTCGCGATCTGTGCGCTTAGTACCTTGAAGTCTTGTACTATTAGACCCGGTCCAAAAGGGTCGATTTCGTCGCGATTCTCTCCGAAGTGCACGCGATTTACGCACGTATTTTAAAGTCGCGCGATGCTTTTGGACCCAATGTATTGGTGACTAGTACCTCGCCAACGCGCGTAATGCATTAGCGCGGATTCTGGACAGGCACTGAGGGTCGGCAACGTGATACCCCTGGTGTTGCAAGCGTCCATAGGCTACAGTAACTACTTACCATCAGGCAGGCCGTATGTTGCCACCTTAGTGGTATGGAAAAAGAAAACTTTTCATTCGAAATTATTTAACCGCTAAAATAGAAGAACCTTTTCTGTTTGAGGTTCTCTACTTGAATTATAAATATTTTATTAGCTTTGATCGCATAATTTATAACAATATAGAATATCAGCTTACTATCACTAGTATTTTCCAAGTAAAATTACCATGACAAACAGACGGACGGACGAATATGACGAAGCTCTAGCAAGACTAATTTGACCATATGTAACCCTAAAAATACGACTCTAGTAACTTTATAATTAAAAAGTAAAATAAATTTTAATGTACGACTCAATGGGTAAGTCAATTCAATTCGCAAGGGAAATCATTCAATCGCCGCGTAGTCACGGTTCAAACGTTTTGGAACCATTTGCCATATCTTTTACCGTTTTGTTCAAATCTCCTCTATCCAAATGTATCTTATTAGGTTTATTTTCGATTAACACGATCTATTCCCGAGTCCCGATCTGAGCTTTGATTCTTGTTCTATACAAGCCTAAACAATGATATTATAAGAAAGATAAGCTACCTTCAGATGACACCGTGGAAATAAATCGTTCCTTGAAAGGCGTGGCCTAGCCGGCCGCGCGGGGGGCACCGCCCCTAGAGAACTATCAAAGTTTTAAAAAATCCCGCCACCGCTAGATACGTTCGGCCGGACTCGGGCGACGCCGGCAGAAACACGAAAGCCGAACCGCCATCGTTTAAATTACAGAGTATATTTTATAGGAGAGCAGTAAAAGTTTATTTTTTTATTACACTTGTTATAAACGATTTTTAACCAAAAGCTATATAGTAATTACTCATATTTGTAGGTAAATACGAGTTTATACTGTGTAAGTATATATCAGTATATATAAGGAAGCGCTCGTGGTGTAGCATGATTAGCCGTTCTTAATCGATCGGCAAAGTTAAGCTACGTCTGTCGTGGTCGGTACCTGGATGGGTGACCGTCTAGTGGTATTTCATATCGAGCGTTTCCGTGCTTCGGAAGGCACGTAAAGCCGTTGGTCTCGGTTATCACTTAATTGTGATAGTCGTTAAGCTAGTTGGATGCCTACTAGGCGGCTTGAAAAATTCCAACAGTAGGTTGACCACTAGCCTACCTCCACCAATCCGCAGTGGGCACGCGTGGTGGAGTATCTGCCCATTCCCTTTCACTCTCATTTGTGAAAGGAGGCCTGTGCTCAGCAGTGGGACATTATAGGCTGATCATGATGATGATGATGAAGTATATATGCTGCGGGTAATGAAAAGGGTATACGGGGTGGATACGACAATACGAAATTAAATGAAACCACGTAAAGTACTCCTGTATACGGTCAACTTTTACTACGGTACCAAATATGAAATCGCAAAAAAAAATGCGATGCTTTTGGTGGTACATTATCTGCGACATCATAGGCTGGCTGCGGTGCGGGCGATACCAAGGATGCCAAAAATTATTCTATGGGTTCTACCATGATCTTTTCACTACGGATTATTTTTGTGGAGATTGTTCCCTGTGAATCATAAATATTTTATTTCATTTATAGCATCTACAAAATTGAGGAATGTTAATAGGTATGCAAAAGCGCTTGAAAATTTGTATCAGTAGAGCAATTACGTATACAAATACATTAGTTTTTGTTTCGTTCAAAAAAACCAAGTAGTTATGATTTTACAGACATTTAAAATTCCCCTAAATATCGAGGCCCGCTAACGGTCACGTGACCGCGAGGTGACGTCATGTTCCAACGCTCCGTTCACTCATATTAGCCGCTAGCGGTGGTACGTAGGTATCTTGCGCTATTAGTGGAAAGTATTTTGGATTTGAAAAAGGGCAACTGTAAAATCTACATAAAATAAATGGACTTTTGGTTGAAATGAAATGAAATTGTTTACTTCGCCAGAAAATGTCGTACAATTTAGGTGGAATCTTAAAATAAGTTCTACACATTTCGCTACAGAATAGCATGTAAAACTATTTTAAATTGAATCTAATAATCAATGTAATATAATAAAACAACATAATTAAATAAGATGTCCAAATCACATATATATTTTAAAAGTTTTATTATTTATCGACGAATAGTTATTCCGTTGCCGCCGAAAAGCAAGAAGAAAGAATGCAAATGCTTACTCCTGTCTGCCTAATATACCTAAAATAATTATTTTATAGCTGCAACGCAAGTAGGTACTTATTTACCTTTTAAGTTTCATGTTATAGACAATAAATTAATTATGTTTGTCTATACCTATTTATACTCTTCTTAGTAAATTTAACTAAATAAATTGATATATTGCAAATGTAGCGAGTTGAATAGATGTACTTAACCTTTTCTGTCTTATCTTTTTTTATACGACTAAGTCGGTAAACAAGCATACGTACGGCCCACCTGACGGTAAGCGGTTACCGTAGCCAAATGGATAGTTGCACCACATGTAGCATTGCTCATGCGTTACCGACCTTTCCCCCCTCCCCAATGAGCTTTGGCTACCTTACTCACGCGCAGGAACACAATCTACTTTATTTATCCATATAAATAAAATTGAATATGTAATATCAAAATATCAATTTGTAAGCGGGTGAAACACTAGTTTGTTCCGGCTGATTTCCAAAACGGCTGGACCGATATAGACGAGACATTCACTGGTAGATAGCGGATGTTATAAGGAATAACTTAAGATTCTTTTACTTCAGATAATTTATAAGGGGTTTCGCGCAAAATAATTAAAACGCTACATGCGGGTGAAACCGCGGCTGCGCTGGGGTATCAAATAACTGCACACTACAAAAGTGGTTAGGTACATAGTAGATAGACTGTCAGTATTCTTACGTCAAAACTATCTTCACAGCAATAAACTTTGCTTTCGTCTCTAAATAGATCCAACCCCTTCACAGTTTTTACCCATTTCTCTCACATTTGGACATTCATTGGAACGATTATAAAATCAACTTTTCCGGTGGACTGGTGGTTGTATTATTACATTTTGGCACAACACATGATTTTCTAGTATTTATATTGGAAATTTAATTAAAAGAAACAAATAACCCGACTGCGTAAAACAAAAATTAACTGAAAAGAGAAAAACAAGCGCACGCAGTCGGGTTATTTGTTTCTTTTAATTAAATTTCCAATATAAATACTAGAAAATCATGTGTTCTGTGTTTTGTTTCTTTTAATAATTTAATTTATTTCAGACTTTTTAGTTTTATACAGAATGAGTTGTAAGTATTAGCTGTATTAGTAAGTAAATGAGCGGTACGGTAAAGTAACGCTAACAACCATCGCAACTCTGTGAGTTACGTACGGTAACCGCTCATGGTACCAATACCTACTGTCCATGCATTAAACATGTTTTTTTGTAATTTACGTCAAAATGGTAGCACAAAAGTATTACAATGTATACATATATGGAATAGGCTGTTCACAAGCTTTCATTTGATACCCATATTGTTATAATAACGAAATATTTGTTTTGAATATCCCCCCTCTTTTTTTATCCGTAGACGCCATATAAAAATAATATGACACTCCCACAGTCAAGACGAATCTAACGGCACCTAATATGCTTAAATCCATCAACCCATTTAGGCTGCAGAGCGTGCCAAAGAAATAGACATACATACATACATACACTCGAAAAACATAACCCTCCTTTCGGGTCAGTCGGGTAAAAACCAAAAAAGTCATAATCATCTAGGGAAACGCACGGAAGAGCGCGACCCCGTCAGGGTATTTGTTCTGTGAGCGCGATTGACTGAGCGAGCGTTGGAACATGACGTCACACGCATCGAGTACGGGCCGGTGGAATCCAGCGTCGCGCGCTCATTTTAAAATTCCATATCTCGGAAACTAATTGACGTATCGAAATAATTCTTTCACACGTATTTATTATTTTCTATAGAAAATACGGAGACCTAAAAATCTAAATTAGTGAACATTCTTCATTATTAGGCATAAAAAGAGATAGTTGTCCTAAGTACACCATAAGAAATAATTATAATAATCAAATCATGTTATAGGTATTTGGTAATAAAATGTAATATAAAGTAATAGAATAAGAATCCGTAAATATAATAACAAATTAGTTGTTATCATAGCTTTTATGGTCTGTAACTCGCACTCGGACGGATAGCAGTTTGTGTGACGATGGCGGGCGGGAGCGAGATATCTGTGTGTGTGTTGAGTACAATGCCCTTGGATGTAGCCCGTCTAATTCAAGTTGGTTGGTACGAGGAATGCAGACCATACAATATCAGCAGTAAACTTTACTTACGATAAACTGATAATGATGTAACTGTAATAAATAATTGCTAAAATGCTGCTCCCAATGCTGATTTTCCTGGTCTTTATTATATTACCCATGTCGTGAAATTATAATTAAATTAACTTTAACACTAAAAAAATACTATAAAATTAATAAAAACAAAACTACACAACTAACTTTATATTTACAAGCACTATTGAACTAGATTATCACACTAAACTTAAATTAATACGATATTACAAACTATAATACTATCTTTAAAGACAATAAAGAATATGCTACGAAAAAATTTTATGTTTAAAACTACGAGAGCCGGTCGCGACAACTAGCATAGGTCCGTCGTCGACAAAGGCTACGGCCGAATAATCCTAGCGATGCAAGAGTAGTAATAAATACGTTCACCGTAATTTCGTATGTGCCAAAAAGAGATGACTATAGTGCTCTCAGGTACTCGCCCAGGCAAGCGGCAGCTTTTAATAAACGACGTAAGTACCAAACCAAATATAAATTGTTTATAAAATAACCATGCAATGTATAGAAAATCTGTTCTTCACATCATAAGAAGAATGAATTACCAATTTTTTGCATTAAATTTCACTGTAAAATTCGCCTGCTTGACGGAGTTACAGTAAAAAAGATTTTTATTTAGAGGCTACTTTGGAATTAAACTTTATCGAGAAAATTTCTATCAAACGTGTTTTCCTTCATTGGCAAACTCAATTAGGATCAAAAATCATATAATAAAAACTCAGAACCCCAACCCTTGTATTAATTAAGATACAGGGACACAAAGATATCATTTTTTTCCAATATAGCACCTTCATACTAAGCGGCGTTCAGTTATTGTTGAATAAAGTGAATGCGATAGAGTACGGATAATAAATAGAATAGAGAAGATAAAACATACAAAAAAAAATAGCTATCTATAGCTAGCCGCTTAGTCAAATTAAGGCAATGGTCTGAATTTGTCTGCAACAATTAGCGTGCGATATCTTCTTGTTTTTTATTATTATATCATTGGGCCCAAAAGGATATTTTATGGTGCGTCCATGTTTGGCGAACCGAGCACGAGCCGAGCCACGAACGAGCACGATTCGCGTAGCGTGGACGGGCTTGCGAGCCTCGAACGACCATTCGTAGCAAGCTCGACTGCGCTCCGCCCGATTGTCAGTTTTTTCACGAACACAGGGATTCGCATCGCGCTGTACGTCCACACTTGAAATCGCGAGCAACGAACGAATCCTGGTGCCCAAGTCTGCTATTTCAATTGTGTTCCAATGATCTTTCAGTGGTGTCAAAATTGTGTCATAATGACAATATTCTGTTAGTAAGTAGACTGCCAAAACTGTAAAATTTCACAATTTTGACACCATTGAAAGTTCATTGGAACAATTGGAATAGCAGACTTGGGCCCCTGGTCGTTCGAGGCTCGGCTCTTGCTCGCTTCGCGTAGCATGGGAACACCATTAGGTGTCCACACTGGAATGGTTTCGTTTTAAAATATCTACATTATCCCGGAACCCTCGAGTAACCCGCAGGCAAGCCGAGCAACATGATAATATATGACAGACCCAACGTTGGATGAATAAAATATGTGGCGTAAAATATAACGTTAGATTTATTCAAGACTACTATCCATCCGCGTCTATGCCTGCTTTCCCAAGAGATCAAATCTTTTCCTAGCATAAAAATATTCACGCATAATTGATTAAAGATAACGGATTATAGGTCTATAGTGGATAAATCTTGTTTGTATCAAAGATAAAAATATTAATATATTCATCATCATCATCATCATCATCATCAGCCTATAATGTCCCACTGCTGAGCACAGGCCTCCTTTCACAAATGAGGGTGAAAGGGAATGGGCAGATACTCCACCACGCATGCCCACTGCGGATTGGTGGAGGTAGGCTAGTGGTCAACCTACTGTTGGAATTTTTCAAGCGCCTAGGAGGCATCCAACTAGCTTAACGACTATCACAATTAAGTGATAACCGGGACCATCGGCTTTACGTGCCTTCCGAAGCACGGAAACGCTCGATTTGAAATACCACTAGGCGGTCACCCATCCAGGTACCGACCACGACAGACGTAGCTTAACTTCGCCGATCGATTAAGAACGGCTAATCATGCTACACCACGAGCGCTTCATATATTACGCTCAGATATTACGGTGATTTTTATTCGTCTTAGAAACGCAGCACATTTATCCGCAAATCAGACTTTCCGCGTTTCTAAAACTCGGCTCTTATTCCTAGAAAATGTGCTAAAACGCCCACAATTCCACTTTCTTATACACCAAATCTTTGATAATACCAGAGGACATTTAAGTGTAAGGGGATTTCAGTATAAGGAGATACCTAATTCGGCAATCCAATTTTATGGACTAGATTTGTACATAGATTGTACAAGAATGGATAAGACAAGAAATGAGTAAGCTCGAAAGTAGCGCCAGTGACTGAAAAGTTGAGAGGGAACCGTTTATCACGGTATGGACATGTTATGAGGAGAAATGAAAGCCACGTCGGACTTTTTGGCGGGAACTTGCAAAATGACGTTGTGTTTTCATTTTTATTTTCATAAATTTGTGTATTTTGAGCTTTATTGTGTATTATTGGTGGTATTTTACCCAATAAAGATCATCCATGTGCACCAGTGAAGTGAAATGAAATGAATTATGTGTATCGTGACTTTTCAAGTTGTCCCAAAAAGTCCGTGAAGAGTTTTAGTACAATGGTGGTACCATTGTAGTAAAAAATGACTTTTATGGACGGTGACTGAGGACTATACCTAATGTGAAGTGATTTATTGTGACTGGAAACTATATTATAACTCGACACTGGCAGAAATGAGCCCTAATTTGGGCTTGGTTACCAAACTTAAAAATAAGAAGAAAAATACAGAATACCTACATACGAAGATATACGGGAAGAGGAAGACCAAAAAAGAGATGGATGGATTGTGTGAAAGTTGACATGTGTAAGAAAGGAGTGAATGCTAGTATGACGGATAGAAGAGAGAGACGAATGGAAGAAGCGTAGGTACATATTGCGCCGACCCCTAATGATTGAGAACAGGGGCGGCAGTTTTTTTTTGTACTACATAGGTAGCAAACAAGCATACGGCCCGCCTGATGGTATGCGGTTACCGTAGCCTTTGGACGCTTGCAACACGAGGGATGTCAATCGCGCGTTGCCGACCCTGCAGAAATCTCTTTACGCCCTGATGATTATTCTGCAAGACTAAGCGACAATGTCTCGCATAAAAGCATTAGTCGTATAACAGCCAGAAAATAAACCTTTCGATACCTCGCTGTAAAGAATATAGACAACAAAGTCAAGCAAGATATCGTAATTCTATATTACTATTTACTTGTGGTTTTTGCACAGACTCTGATTGACTTTAACTCGATTACGAACAGATTTAAATACAAAAATGGCGATTTTTCCTTTTGGACATACTTAGCTTTTTCCTGAAAGAGATTGACATCAAAAGAATTAGAGCTCTTTGATGTCAGGGTAAAATAAGCCGGTTTCAGCTTAAGGCATTAAAATATAAATATACGCAATGAATAAAAAAATATACAAATGAAATAAATATACGTGGATGGTTTTTATATTTGACTTTGGTTCTACAAGCAAAGCTTCTTCGCACGTTTGGGTTGGGAACCAAGAGAAAAATGAGTAGGTACCGAACGAGTAAAAATGAGTCCACACCGCAGTTAATTTTTGTGGAGCAACTCTGTAACGTTAGGTAACTTACCGAATAATACTGTGTTGCTCAGTGTTGCTACACAAAAAGAGACGTATAAGTTTTCTTCTCTCAGTCATATCTTCTCCCATTGGCTGTTGTGATAATTGTATTTCGAAACATTGTAAAGCTTTTTTAAAAAAAGCTTTGTGGGTTTGTCCATATACTCACTTATAAAGAGTTACGAGAAGATGTAAGCACGTTACCTCATTTCTTTTGTTTTTTTTGTATGCTCTGTGGTGATGCCTAGAAACCGATAATATTCGACTCTGCCACCGCTATTAAAATTCGGACAAGTATCGATCTACAAAACTTTTGTGACTAAAAAGTGTACAACAAACTTGCAAACGCCTGTCACAAACACAATTTATAAGGACCCTTCGAGGAGCGGTAGTTTTTTTCACTTTGAACGTTACTTGCGGCTTAATCGAAGTTAAATTGGCAAGGGGTGGTAGCGCCCGTGAAAGTAAATTGATTTCTATCAGCCAATCTCGGCAGGTGCCGGGAAGTGATGGCTTGAGACAATTTTCCTACCTACTACATCCAGTCGTAGGCATTGTGTGTTCGGAAATTGTTAGGCATGGTTGTCATATATGCGAAGATTATGGGGATTAGTTTTTACTTTTTTTTTTATACAGCAAAGTCGGCAAACAAGCTTACAAATTAAAATTCAAAAATCATTTATTCAAATAGACCTTCGCAGGCACTTATGAAAAGTCTGACTCTAATACTCTAATACCGGTTCGGAAGGTTGCATTTGCTGAGAAAAGCCGGCAATAAACTCAGCAATTACTCTTTTCAAAACAAGCTTAGATTCATTACATAATATTTACATTCTTATCGCACTGACAACAATTGCGTGCCCCGGCGCCCACGCAAGCGGCCCGCGCCGCCAAGTGGTTAGCGGCACGGAAAAGTTTTCTTTTCTCTGTGGTTAGCGGTTATCGAAGCTGAAAGTTGCAAGCGTCCATGCGCTTGCATGCAACACACGAGGCTATCAAGGCGATCACTCACGCGTTACCGACCCTTCCTCCCTCCCCAATGAGCTCAGGCGAGTTTACTCCCCTTTATTTACTTTGTGCTCACGCGCAGTTACACAATATTAAGTTATTTGGCTGCGGTATCCGCAAGGTAGGTACTTCCCCAGTCGAGCCGCTCATTGAGCGAAATACGCTATGCCACGCTTTGCTTGTAAGCATAATTCTTATCTTTAAAAATAATAAAAGGTAGCGTCTGTCTGTTGGTGTTGTAGGTATAAATTGTACACAGTAAAGATTATATTTATTTAATTATTATTATTGACTCTGGTTAAGATTCTACCTATCGCGCCACAGGTCGTGGGTTCGATTCCCACACAGGACATGCATTTGTGTGCATGAACATTGAACATGTCTGTATGTCCTGAGTCTGGATGTATGTATATTAAGTACCTATGCATTTACAAACAAAAAGTAGTATATGTATTATATCAGTTATCTGGTTTCCATAGTACAATCTCTGCTTAGTTTGGGACATCGAGGAAATATCCCTTTAGATTAGTAATACTGAACAATCAAATTCCGAAACTAGTCAGTGATTTGTCACTGATTTTGAACAGTAAGGACCACTTGCTGCATCGTGTGTTTGTGACTTGGCCAATCAGAGCGCATGTGTCCTTGACTTAACCAATCAGAGCGCATTGTAGGCGGTGGGAAATTGGCGGAATATATTTCAACGGCATTGCGCTTCTTTGGGTTAATTGTTCGATGGTTTGGGCTCAGATGAGCGTGCGTGAGGAATGTCCCAGGATATTATTATTTCTATATAGACAAATCGTAATTCCTTTAGATTAGACCATGAACGCGGACTTATCAAAACGGGCCTCTTAAAGCTATAAGTGAGCGATAAAATCCTCTTCTATAAAGACGACATTACATACCATAATATTTACTATCATTGAATAGAATGTCCCTGTAGCGTAAGGAAGTCTACACACGTTTTTACGACGCGGCAAGTTAATTGGTGATACTGAGGCTGAAACTCGCCTACGTTGCCACTTGTTACGGTCATTTGAGATGCGTGAGTAGCATGCCTAATATGTGCACTATCTTTGGTACTTTATAAGACCATAATATAAACTTAAGTGCTATTATGGTTGCCACTAGGATACATTTTGAGCTAATAGGAGGTATGCTAGTTGCTATGAAATTTAAACGTTCTAGTATCAATTATACCTTTGGTTGCCTTTGAGGTTCCACTCATGGTAGGTACCTAGTAATATAGAAGCTACTTATTACACTTACCTATAACATTTTATCAATGGGCTAGATAACTAAAAACTCTATTTAATCAGTCTTTTACATTTTCAAAAAATATGAGACACGTATTTTTAGGGTTCCGTAGCCAAATGGCAAAAAACGGAACCCTTATAGATTCGTCATGTCTGTCTGTCTGTCTGTCTGTCTGTCTGTCTGTCTGTCCGTGTATGTCACAGCCATTTATTTCCGAAACTATAAGAACTATAATGCTGAAACTTGGTAAGTAGATGTATTCTGTGAACCGCATTAAGATTTTTACACAAAAATAGAAAAAAAACAATTAATTTTGGGGGTTCCCCATACTTAGAACTGAAACTCAATTTTTTTTTTTCATCAAACCCATAAGTGTGGGGTGTCTATGGATAGGTCTTCAAAAATGATATTGAGGTTTCTAATATAATTTTTTTCTAAACTGAATAGTTTGCGCGAGAGACACTTCCAAAGTGGTAAAATGTGTGTCCCCCCCCCTGTAACTTCTAAAATAAGAGAATGATAAATCTATAAAAAATATATGATGTACATTACGGTGCAAACTTCCACTGAAAATTGGTTTGAACGAGATCTAGTAAGTAGTTTTTTTTTAATAGGTCATAAATTGAAATTAATATCAAATACTCAGGTCTATACTACCATTTACTTATATACCTACAGGTTTGTACGGAACCCTCGGTGCGCGAGTCTGACTCGCACTTGGCCGGTTTTTCTTTTACAAAAAAATACGAAGATATCGTGTGTTGAAGTTCCGCGTGAGAAGAGTTAGAGTACACTTTTACTCTAATGTGACGTCAGGAGGCGCCACTCCCGAACTTTGAATCGCTTTATCTTTGTAAATTTTTAATGATTTATTAATAATATGTATCCAATATTATAATATTATAATATAGTCTAATCTAGAATTATTATTTTTATACCTAGGAATCATCCCTATTATCTGTATATAAATATTTTCCATTTCCAAACTTTTTTTCATTTCAGGCATACATAATTTGATCACAACCAATAAAAAAATTCATTCAAAACCCCACTAAATTTTATGCACCATAAAATATAATTGAACGTGCTCATAAAATAGCTGCAGTAGACCAGCAAACACTCTACGCTTTCCAATCGAATGTGGGCCCGCAACGGCCACGAACGAATTAAGTTTCGAATAGCAATCAAGTGTCAGTATTCGCTATTCAGGCTCCCGGTCGTGTAGGACCCGATGTATCGTCCTCGAATTGCAGCCAACCACGTAATTGGCCATATAGTGGCAATATATCAGCTGTATACCTACTTGTAACGTTTTAGAGTAACTTTACATGGCATAATAAAATCATTAACATTGCTAAGTTACTTCTCTGCACTTTAGTAACTTCGACCAAACAGACGCATATTTGGCATTTCTAAACTCAAAAACCTGCCTTTTTTACGTGTTTGTAGTATACTACTGGCAAATTAGGTAGACATTAACATTATGATAACTTTGTTGTTTCTATATAAAGAACCAATACATTTCTGAAAAATGCCTCCTTCGTTCATCTATATAATAAACATCAATGTTTATCCGATTGCAATGAATCTTCCGTTAATATTTTCCACAAGCCCCGGAAGATTAATTTTCTGTTTTTAAACATTGAAAAAAAGAGATATGTAAAGCACGCAGTGCATTATCTAGTATCTAAAGATGCTTACATTACAAATAATTCGGTAATTCCATAAGTATTCCTAGTTTATTCTTTGAGAGCTTTGCGCATTGCATTAGCTTTTCTGAGTAACGTTTGACTTAGCTCGTAGGAGTTCTAAACTACTGTTTTGCATGTTCTTCAATGCGAAAACGCTCGCTTCAGAAACTGAACTTAACTTGTAAATAGATGTAGGATTTTGCATCAATTCATATAAATAAATATCCGTATACATCATACGTAGGTAGGTGGGGTATTGTCCATTTAAGTGAAACCACTTTACTTATGAGGCTTTGATTCTTGAGCATTATTGGTCACGTAAGGCATTTTTGTAACTGTAAAGGTTTTTTTATACCACCACAAGCAAGCTAATGGCCGGCCTGATGATAAGCAGTTACCGTAGCCTATGGATTATGGGCATAATCTTTCAACTCTGAGGTTGCAAATAGTCTAGAGTTGCATGGAGTTATTGTATGTAACTGCATATTTTCACAGGTTTTTGGTGCCATACTAAATAGTCATATAATAGTTATTTTATCTGAAATCAAACTGAAAGTTTTTAAGAAACGGTAAAAAAAGGAGCTAAAAAACTAGGATTCTGACCAATAACTTTCAATATATCAGGCATGCAGGTCACGGCGGCGTTTTCACCAAAGGTTGTCGGCACATAGCCTTTATCTGGTTATTGTATTCATTAGTCTACTGCTGGACTTCGCCTGAAGGCCTTGTTGATGTACATTGAACGAATAATTAATGGTTAGCTACACAGAAGCGTCAACAGCCGCCTCTAACAAAAAGGAGATTAGCACCCAGTGTCAGCTGAGTGCAAATTGATTAGCGTAGTTACAATTAATGATACAAATATTAATAACCAATGCAATATTATAAATGCAAATAGCTTGTGTAAAATAAGGAAGGACGCAAGCAAAAAAATATATAAAGCTATACAATTAATTCCAGTCATAAGGTAGTGCCAAGAAGAGCTGTTAAATCGTATTTAGCTACATTATGTGGTTATAATTGCACACCTTTTCTCCTATGATCTAAAAAGGTCATATTGGATTGCACGGTCCGCTACCTCCATATAAAATTTTATTGCACTCGAAGCTAAAATGAATATGGGTCGTTTTTTTTTCAATACGACTGAACATTGTACGTGCGTACAAAACGTTCGTAAATTATCGCCAACACAGCTCGGCCGCTTTAACAAGGTTACTATAGCTCGTTAACACAATTATTGCACTGTCCCGAATAGTCCATATCGGTGCGTCCCATGAATATTCATTATCGTTGATTTTCAGTCCATTGTAAAAATAATCTTATTTTATACGACAAAAGGCTCATTGAGTTGTTAAGCGCAATTAAATATGTGCTGTGAATATAATTCTGAATCAAACGTTGCGAATGGAAATTACTTACTAACTAATGTATCATCATCACTTTTATGATTCTCAAGTATATCTTCTACACACACACACACCTATTATTAGTATCTACTGATAATAGGTTTGTAGGTCATAGAATCAAGCATATGCCTCATACCTTTACAAAAATATGGGTATTTTTAGAGACGTTGAAATTAAATTTAATTGATCCTTCGTATGGCCGATAATCACTTCATCATCATCATCATCAGCCTATAATGTCCCACTGCTGAGCACAGGCCTCCTTTCACAAATCAGGGTGAAAGGGAATGGGCAGATACTCCACCACGCGTGCCCACTGCGGATCTGCGGAGGTAGGCTAGTGGCCAACCTACTGTTGGAGTTTTTCAAGCCGCCTAGGAGGCATCCAACCAGCTTAACGACTATCACAATTAAGTGATAACCGGGACCAACGGCTTTACGTGCCTTGCGAAGCATGGAAACGCTCGATTTGAAATACCACTAGGCGGTCACCCATCCAGGTACCGACCAAGACAGACGTAGCTTAACTTTGCCGATCGATTAAGAACGGCTAATCATGCTACACCACGAGCGCTTCAATAATCATAATCACTTGAGGCACTTAAAATATATGTTTTTTAAACTTCGAACTACTACTATTTTTATTTTTTTATTTTATGTGCCTGTTACATAGTGTGTATGTCAGCAAGAAGCGAAGTAGCTTTTTAACAGTTCTATATATCACCTGAGATGATATAAGGATTATAATACACACTTCTAAATCATTTCAAGCCTAACGTTTACTCTTATCTTGTAACAGTCCTTAAAGTTAACCAATGTGCTACATAAGTCCATTACCCCGGATTCTGATAGATGGTTCATAAAGTAAAGAGTGACACGACATGTCAGTGCGAGCACTTACTTGATGATGTATGGGCATGAGATCAGATTATGTTAAAATCGCGTCACTACTTACCAAGCAATTTGTTTCGTTCGGAAAATCTCGTTTCTGGTGTTTGACAACCCTAATAGTGTGCGTATATTTTTTTGCAATATAGGTACTTAACTCGTATTTGTCCTGTAATATTTTTTTCGAATACGCGTGACGTCATTATATACAATGAGATAGTCAAGCTCACAGCGCATAAATGTATAGCGGTATGTATCCTGACGTCACGATTATGATTATTGATTAATTCTTTCAAATTCAAGGTTTTCTTCAATCTTTATTTTTTAATAAAAACTAAACAAGATGGTATTTATGCATTAACAGCAAATAAGGGTTATTAAAAAACAAAGGAAGTACGTAGGAACTTAAGTTCAGTTACCGTACAAAAGTTAAAAAAGATTAAAGAAGAGAACAACCGCTCAAGAAAAATACTCAATTTTCTTTCCTCCAACTCTGAAAAACTTACATCAGAGAATAGAGCTCATGTTAAAAGTTAAATTCTTTCACACTTTTAACTTTTAACAAACAAGCATCTCTTATGCATAGGTCCCTGACGACATTCATACTCCAGTTTTCAAGAGAATGATATAAGAAATTCTGTATTACATCGCGGAAAACCCTTGCACAACATAATTTGACGAGAAAAGGTTATAAAGTTACCCCATTTCGTTCTTTGCACAAACACTTCCTTCGAGTTTACACTCGACTTTTATTCGAATAAGTTTGTTATACGTTCACAGTTAGTATTCTTTAAGTGAGGAAATTTCTTGTCTGTGGTCTCGTAAAAGGCTGACTAAATAGTTACCGTTAAGTTTATGCAAATAAGTTTATGTGAGGGTACGCTAGTTCGTGCTCATACTGTCTCCAAAATAGGGACGCTTGCAAACGCCTGAATTAACTTCATTAAGGCGATGAGACACGGAAATTTTAATAACATCATTAATATGCAAATATACTTCCTTGGGGGATTTTTCATACAATTGTGTCAAATTGCTTCCAACTGTATGTCTCATAATTGTATCACAATAGAAGCCGTAATTGTTATATGATCCGTTTATCAGGACGGTCTTCAATATTTGGACTTTTACTTCTTTTATGTGAATTATTTATCGAAAAGATTGCCTACCAGTCCGTCAGCTGCATCTTTTGTAGGCTGTATGTTCTTACCACTTTCGGCCAAGCGTCAACGAATAAGCTCACTGCGTCTAAATTATTATAGCAGGTAGAGTATAAAGTTTATTCGCTCAAAGAGCAGCTCGACTGGGGAAATACCTCCACCTTACAGAATACCGCAGCCGAATAATTTTATGTATCCCTGCGCATGAGTAAGGTCGCCAGAGCTTATTAGAGGGGGGCAGGATCGGTAGCGCGTGAGTGATACAAAATTGCAAACGTCTATATGGCTATGGTGACCGCTTGCCACCAGGCGGGCGTACGCATGTTTACGGACCTCGTCGTATAAAAAGTTAGAAACAAAAAAAAACATACTACATTTTATTGATATCACAGAGAATATACATCAATAACCTCTCCTCATAACAGTCCAAGTGCTCTGATTACTTTGCAAGAAATGATATAAAACGTATAAATAGATTGCACCACCTGATACCACCAATCCGGACATGGCATAAGACTCATTCACAGCAGTCATAAAGATAGAAGCACATAAGAACATCCCCATTATAAAGACGTGGAAGAAGAAGTACCAGTAGTGATACTTAAGCAACGGATGACGTCTTTTAATAAGGCTTAAGATCAGTACTGATGTGGCAACAAAGAGCTGCACATATAAGATTCCAAAAACGAATTCCACGATCAAGGATGTAGCTTCATCTACATGATCGTCAAGTTTCTCAGCAGCAATAATTAGAAGTATCGCTGCAAATACTATCATTGGCATGATAGCTGATACGCCAATGAGTAGAAATATCTTCCTCAGTTGAGCACAATGCGAACATGGTATTTCTTCGGAGTCCTCAATGAATATAGTCATGTTTGGGTTCACTTTTGGTTTCCAGTCGGTTTGTTGTGACATTTCCGTGGCATGTGACTTTCTTTTTCTTTTTTAAAGTTAGAGTTTTGTATATTGAAAAGTTTTAACTCCACCACAGCTTAAAGAAGTGATACTTGTTATTTCATTGTAAAGAAGGCTTAAGTGCTATACTTCACTAAGATACGAGTTGTTGTTAAGAACTGGAAGATTTCCTTCATTTTATAACATACCAATAAAATAGCTTTGAAATAAAATGGAGTCTACCAATTACAGCTATAAAAAAGCTTTTCAAAGAAGCTCTTCATGGAATCTTTCACATTTTATTGTGACATTATAGTGGTTAGACAGACATGATATATTCTATGGCCATAATAAGAAGTATATTTAACAATAGGGTGTCTCTCCTTGCCGCACTATGTTTGTCTCTTTTTGACACATGGATGTATATGGGCTTTTAAACGTGACCTATTAGGAAGGCCCTATGATAGTCTCACTAAGGCACCGACGTTATCAAACTATGTCCAATAGTCTAAGTTTAACAGCATATGTAACTACTGAAATAACTGTATTGGTGCGTCCATGCTTGGCGAACCGAGCACGAGCCGAGCCTCGAACGAGCACACTGTGAGCACGATTCGCATAGCGTGGACGGGCTTGAAAAAGAAAGAAAGAAAGAAAAATGATTTAAATCGACCGCGATTTTCAGTTTTTTCACGAACAAAGGGATTCGCATCGTGCTCGTTGTAGGTTCGTTCGTGGCTCGGCTCGTGCTCGATTCGCGTAGCATGGACGCACTATATCAAAAACACCAAAATAATCCACTAATCCAAAGATGATCCACTGATGCTAATCAGTAACATCTGTTCCAGCATCAAAATATTCCTAAAGCAGTCTCCCATCGTCCTGCGACGATCCATCAACGATGTTAGCATGCTTTAGTGCCAGGGACTGACAGAACATTTATTACGGGCTGCTTCAGCTAGTCTGGAGTCTGGGACATCATCAATTGCACCAACTGGAATGCTTGCATATGCGAAATTTAAGATGTGTGCTGTCTAATAAATCTGCTGTTAGATTTCAAATGTTATGAACATATGTCCAGCGAATCTGCTTTGCTGAATTTTGTATCTGATCTTTTTAATCGACTGGCATTTTCTTGTTTAAGGTTTCGCATTTTCCTACTTTAAACTCTAACTCCTTGATTTTTTCTCGAACTGCAAAATCTAACTAAGTAAGTAGTAAGTTTAGCGCCATAAAACTGTAAAGGATTTCTTTTGGAATATTAAAACATTTCAAATAGAACGTATATTATTTTACTCCCATAAACGAGGTACCTAGTATTTTCAGTCAACACAATAATATGGCGTAAATAAAGCACACAGATGCTTTTATCCCTTATCAAGGCCAAGCACCTGACACTTTTTGCGACGCCGAGATATCGGTTTCGTGGCTTATTTACGAAAACTCAAAATCTGGCGAAGAATAGAAACAGCTTATCGTAACAGGCTCCCCTTATGGCTCTATAAAGCCGTGTTTATGACTGACAAGCAAAATATTGATAGATGTTATTTACGACCTTGTGCTATGTAGGTACCTTAATAGTAGGGGATACTGGGAACCTGATGGTTATCATCAGAATTGCTGCATATTAACTTTAGATAACCATGACCATAAATATTATATCATAATCATCATCATCAGCCTATAATGTCCCACTGCTGAGCACAGGCCTCCTTTCACAAATCAGGGTGAAAGGGAATGGGCAGATACTCCACTAGTCTAGTGGCTAACCTACTGTTGGAGTTTTTCAAGCCGCCTAGGAGGCATCCAACCAGCTTAACGACTATCACAATTAAGTGATAACCGGGACCAACGGCTTTACGTGCCTTCCGAAGCACGGAAACGCTCGATTTGAAATACCACTAGGCGGTCACCCATCCAGGTACCGACCAAGACAGACGGCACCTTATTACAAAACATGGTTTAAAGGAAAACCAGGTTTTAAAATAGCCTCGTCCCTTATTATTATATGACGTTAGAAAGTGACCAAATGACAGTAAAACCTGGCTTTACTTTAAACCATGTTTTGTAATAAGGGGGACGTAGCTTAACTTTGCCGATCGATTAAGAACGGCTAATCATGCTACACCACGAGCGCTTCTATGGTATATGGTATAAATATTATATGGTACAAATCAATTTGAAGGTATTGGTATAACTGTTGCAAAATTTCTTTGAAGTTGGAAAATCTCTAACGACTTGTTCTCGACACATGAATTATGAAGAAAAGCAATTTATTTTATCGTTATAGGGACGTGTGAAGAATAATTCTAATATAATTTGTATCGTATTCTGAAACAGCCATTAGCGAAATCAGCATTGACGTAATGTTTCGAGCAATTCGCTCCGTTAATATTTATTGCCAATGCGATTACGCAGGCGCTCTCGAAATTTTTGCTTTGTCAATTTTATTAGGCTGTGTACACTACTATGCAGGATGTTTTTAGGGTTCCGTAGCCAAATGGCAAAAAACGGAACCCTTATAGATTCGTCATGTCTGTCTGTCTGTCTGTCTGTCTGTCTGTCCGTCCGTATGTCACAGCCATTTATTTTCGAAACTATAAGAACTATAATGTTGAAACTTGGTAAGTAGATGTATTCTGTGAACCGCATTAAGATTTTCACACAAAGATAGAAAAAAACAATAAATTTTGGGGGTTCCCCATACTTAGAACTGCAACTCAATTTTTTTTCTTTCATCAAACCCATAAGTGTGGGGTGTCTATGGATAGGTCTTCAAAAATGATATTGAGGTTTCTAATATCATTTTTTTCTAAACTGAATTGTTTTCGCGAGAGACACTTCCAAAGTGGTAAAATGTGTGTCCCCCCCCTGTAACTTCTAAAATAAGAGAATGATAAATCTATAAAAAATATATGATGTACATTACGGTGCAAACTTCCACCGAAAATTGGTTTGAACGAGATCTAGTAAGTAGTTTTTTTTTAATACGTCATAAATTGAAATTAATATCAAATACTCAGGTCTATACTACCATTTACTTATATACCTACAGGTTTGTACGGAACCCTCGGTGCGCGAGTCTGACTCGCACTTGGCCGGTTTTTTATGGAAATATAAACCAAGTTTAGGCTGGCTCAGCCGTGGAGCCCTCTGTGCCGCATTCATAAACTTTCGATGCCAATATAATTATCAAAACATGTAAAATTAAATAAAAGATTACTTTAATTATTGACTAATCATTTAATACAGCTATACTTTTCCATATTTAAACTGCTCGCAATATATTTTTTATTTATATTTAGAAACAAGTAAATAGTTGCTAAAATAAATTCTCGTAATAAGTAAATAACATAAAATTACTCACAGTAAAACAGTCGAACAGCTTCTATCTTCTATCTTCTATCATCTATCATCTATTCATAATAGCAGTTCAATTCATATCATCAATCATACAACTAAAATAATTGTCATAATACAATTATATTCTTAATGACCTGCCAAACCTGAAAGTGCTCTTTACCTGGCCATCTGAATAGCGAAGTATTTTCCACTGAAACTTATTTTATATCCTACTAAGGTAGTTCATTAGTAGGGAAGGAAGGTTCTCGAGTGGCGACCACGTACTGAAAAGCGCCGAGCGGGACGACCTCCCACCAGGTGGACCGACGATCTGGTGAAAATCGCTGGGCGCCGCTGGATGCAAGCGGCCCAAAACCGTTCGAAGTGGAAGCTAATGGGGGAGGCTTATGTTCAGCAGTGGACATCCCTAGGCTGATATGATGAAGGTGGTACAAACCAGTATAGGGCCCACCTGATGGTAAGCGGTTACCATAGCCTACTGACGCTTGCATCACGAGGTAGTAGTAGTATTTCCGCAGTAAATCACCAGTCTTATAGAATAATCTTTATGTGTTGGCGAAATTTTTCTCACAGTCTGCTCTATGCGGCTCCATGGGTACGTTATCTGTATCGACATCGACATGCTGTCAACTCGACTGCTTAACAAATGACACTTCGTGTGTTGTAAATTACCCTGTATGATATACTTGCAAGATTGCATATTGAACAAATTGCAGTTGTGTGAAGAAAATGGAGAATACGGACAATTTGTGGGAGAGGCTGGTGGAAGAGATGAGTGGCGTGAAAGAACGGCGGCCTTTACTTAGGGGGTACATAACATGGACAGATTTAATAAAAGTATCGAGGAAAATTCCCTTTAGAGTGGTTATGCCGAGTGATCAAATTCCAATGGGAGTGATCAAATTCCATTGATATTTTGGAAGTTGAATATAGAAGGAATGGTGAGAAGAGAGTTGAAGTTTTTTATAATGTTGTTGTTCTTTAAGTTACTTCATTCTTAATAAAAATAAGATTCTATAATTATGTTTGTTATATCTTCGGAATTCAAATATTTCTAGGTTTGTACTAAATTATGGGTTATGATATTATATGTACCCTATCCCTTACTCATAAAATGCTATTTAACTAATATACAGATTATATGGTCACGCACATAACGTCACATTGGACAATGACAGCAGGGTGATGTTATTTCAAAGTGTTATTTATTTGATTATTTAATCCAATAGGCCTTATATGTTAAACTACACAATATATGTCATAAACACACTGCTCCTTAATTATTTAAGGGTCATCCCCGATAAAGGAACTCACCTGCCAGGGGCAGGTAAACCGTGGATTTGCGGCATCGGCCATGACGACCGGTAAACTAATCCACCTGTCAAAGTTTTATAATTAATTATTAGAAACTTTAATTTAAATAATTAATTTTGGCCTCCAGGTATTGTGATTTGGCAGGCTCGAATATAGTTACAATGAAATTCACTTGTTTATTAAAAAGTTGTGTTACAGGTAACAAGAAAACTTTGTTAATTTGTTAGTTGAGATGGTAAATTACTTTTCAAAAAACAAATTTCGTTACACTTATCTCAAACGCATTGGGCTATTATATAAGAAAATTCGTCTTCAAGCTGAATTTGAAAATCCTTGAAAACACTCGTTGCTTTTTGTTAAATCAGAACGGGGCGTGGGAGTAGGTACTGCGGTAGTTTGTACTTGACCTTCTATACCAGACAGATGTGTGTGCTTGTGAGTACCCTTATTTAGACTCTGCCTTGAATTAAAATAACTAGTAGAACTGACGATGACTTCTTTCTTTAGTATTGGTAGAGATATAATAGCAACCTTCCGAACCGTGCATTGGAGTCTTGACTGATCATAAGTGTTTGTGCCTATTACAATGACTAAATTATTTCATTGTTTATAAATGCTAAAGCCCATCACAGACGTAGCTATGAGCTACGTCTGTGAATGTGCTATAGGTGAAGTAACAGAAATATATATTATAGCTGCGTGTGCGGTCACTCAAAGATTAGTATTTAAAATATATCATACATACAATATGCCTTGCTATGATTTATATTAATACTAGCGGCCCGGTACATGCTTCGCTACGTATAAAGTGAAATAATAAAAATGTCATAAATGAAGAACCGCTCGACCGATTTTATGCAAACTTCACTTAAACCATCTACCTAATAGTCCGAACAAAGCCTAAACATGTGGTTTGGATAGGTGAGCCCGTTCTTGAGTTATAAAATTACAACGAAAAGTGGCATTGATTTTTATATATATAGATATATTATAGCTACGTTCGGTGCGTGTACCGTAAACTATTCATTACCGTCAGTTTTGATGTGAATCGCAAACGGAATCACAAACTTTGCAACTGTACAATTTTAAGTGCCAAAATCCTTTAAAACCGCTTGTCCGAAGGCAAAGAACTTAGCTCGTTATGTTTGGCGCCAACTTTATTTGTTTCGTGTACTAGAGTCAAAGTTCTTTGTGTCGTTAAAAGTTATAATTCATTTTGACGCGTCACGTCTTTCAGAATTTTCGATTTGAACTCTCTTTCAGTTTTCAATAAAAGGGTTCAGTTGGGAATATATTTGGCGCAAGATAACGATATCTCTTTGATGTTGTCTTCGAAATTCTGTGTAAATGTTTTTATATTTATTGAGAAACATTTCGTGTGCACCTAACTAATATTATAAATGCGAAAGTGAGTTTGTTTGTTTGTTACGCCTTCACGCCTCAACTACTCAACGGAACATCATGAAATTTGGCATGCAGATAGCCTATGGTATGGAGAAGGACATAGGCAACTTTTTATCCCGGAAACGCGGGTGAAACCGCGGGGGACAGCTAGTTGTTTATAAATCACGTGTCGTCATTGTTATACGTTGACAACTGCCTTAGTAACTCGTACGAGTAAGCTCGACCAGCTTACTCGTACAATACTAAGGCGGTTTGTATTCTGTCGTCACGGGACGAACGCCCCTTGGTAAAGAATCAATTATTTATTGCCTGATTTGATTATCTGGGGCCCAAGTCTGCTATTTCAATTGTGTTCCAATGATCTTTCAGTGGTGTCAACATTGTGCCATAATGACACTAAAATGTCACAATTTTGACACCACTGAAAGTTCATTGGAACACAATTGAAATAGCAGACTTGAGCCCCTGGTCCTTCTCTCTCTCTATCAAACATGAATAACCCGTTGGTTCTCGCGAGGGATGCGCGTCCTATTATAACAACTGATGTCGTTGTTATTTTTTTTACCACGAGCAAAAGTATTTAAGGAGCCGAAAGAAATACTTTTTTCTTACCATACTCATTGAGTTGAATACAAATATATTAATAATTAAATATATCTTTTATTAACAACAAATATGTACAAAATACAATCTATATTTACAAAATATAATCTATATATAGACAATTTCCTCAAGCCTGCTGCTGCTTCCGATTAACGGCAAGGTTCCCAGAAGGCTGGCAGCGTTTCCTCTTTGGATAGCCAAGCTGACGCGTTGGCGGAAAAAGCTCCCCGCCCGCTGGTCTCCGGAGGTCTCGATCAATTTTGAAGACAAGGTGCGAGCAAAACGGCGAGCTTCTGACCCCATGGTCCCAAGGTCTCGACCGCAAAAGCCATAAAAATATAATTGGGTCCAATCGATGCATATTTTTTGGAATTTTGAATTTTCCGCACTGGCCGCCGCTGCCCCTGCAGCTTTACAAGTCGCCGGTAAGTGAGATGGCGCGAGTGTGTCGACACATGTGGCATTCCACAGCAGCGACTTGCCGACACTCCAAGGTTGATCCCTTGGACATACCATATATTATATCTGATCCTAAAATATTGGCTAATAATGACAAACAACGAAGTCTAAGTCGCCATTACTCATGATGGATGAACTCTAAACATAAGTATTACTTCAAGCAAGACTCATTACCAAAGCGCGTGCAGGAGACGTTAGCCAAGACGATGGTGATGTTTCTGCAAATGTCGTACGTTTACATTATAAAGTTAAGAGCATTAACGCGTTACGTGGGAACACACGAGGGAGTGGGAGCGTGAATAATGTAACTAATTAAGCCTAGGGCTGTCTTTATTTGACCTTTTAGCTAGACCTAATAAATGGATTTGTTAAGAAAAATAGAAACAATTCGGGTACGTACGGGTGTAAATTTGTTCGGCGGCTTTTGTGGCTGTGTGCGAAAAACCGATAGGCAAACCTTTCGATGGTTGAGAATGGTGGGCCTCCTGAATTTCTCCTATTACTTCACTATGTTCTAGTCAGATTTCATGAAGATTATTCAATTTACAGGATAAAGTTTCTTAGCGATTTTTTACTGTGACTTTACAAAACTGGCTGATATTTTAAACTCATTGTATGAATCATATCTAACGACTGCACGTTGTGTTATTCCCTACATAAAAATAAAATTGAACATAAAAATCAATGTTTCATACATGTAATAAATAAGTAGTTTAACTTTTGAGCTGACATGACCTTGATCATAATCATGATTCATAAATGAAATAGCAATTTTAACAAGATAACATCATTAGCATAATAAATAACACTTTTATAATCGTTGATATTAATACCCAAACTGTGTCCCGCGGTGTTATCCGCGTACCCGAAATAACAATGCCATTAAGTTATTCCACTAACGTAACTATTTCCCAATGATCGCAATTATTTTGATTTAATTTGTTGTCAGTATTTCATTATAAATCAAATCATCATATTATGTCATTTTCGCGTGTATCCCTTGTAGCGAAATGTCAAATACCATTTTTGGTACTCAATTGGGGCTTCGAATTCCTATAATATCTGCTTTCGATTGGCACTCGGGGATAACTTCGCGCATTTTCATTTTCATCTTTCATATGGTGATGTTTGGATTTATTGTATGCACCGCAGGGAACGTGTATCATAGTATACAGAGCTTTTATTTCGTGCCTCATGGGCATAGAAGCAGAGGGAGACCGAAGGCAAGGTGGAAGAATGAGCTAGAGACCATCGGAACAAGCAATTGGTCCAACCTCGCAAGGAATCGCGACGAGTGGCAATCTCTGAAGGAGGCGATGTATGTTGGACTAGCAATATCCACTAATTATTAATACCTATACTATTCTTACGAATGTACATGCCAATGGAATAATAAAGGCTTCTTTTTAAAAAAAAAAATATTATTTCGTGCAGTTCTTTATCTAAATGAGGATCAGGAATTTTTTGGCTAGTTCGGTATAGCTTGCTCTTGCCTTTTTAAGTAATTTCCCTAATTGAGTGCATTTATATCCTGGGACATTCCTCAGACACGGTCATCTGTTCCTAAATTAAGCAGAGCTATGGAAACCAGATAACTGATATAGTACATATACTACTCTTTGTTTGTAAATTCATCATTCAAATTCAAAATCATTTATTCAAATAGTCCTTCGGATTATCTTGCGTTGTTCTTAGCCTGCAATTTTGTACTAAGCAGAATTACATGTGAAATTGAAGAAAAGATTAGATCCACCATTAATGCAACCTGAGTGTACACGTGGAGGTAGCGAAGGCTGTTCACGAATGAAGGTGGAACAATTTTCAGACAATTTTCTATCACGCAGTGAACAGTAGTCTGTGTATGAGGTAACAAACAAACTATTATTCTCATTAATAATATTAGTTAGGATTAGGATTCCAATATCAGAAACATTAAGCCATCCATAAACAGTTGGCGGGAGTTCAATAATTACATGAGATAAGGGCTTGTTTATATATAGTCGTATAAATGTAAAGTCAGACGCACGCAGCAGTTCATTTAAAGAGCAAGAAGATGCTTGGAAGACTTCTATTCGCAAGTGTTATTTTGTGTTGTTTGGTTATACCAAATATCAGTGAAGAGAGGGTGTTTACTATTTATGAAACTGTAAGTATAATTTGACTGAAATTTGCGTTTTTGTCGTTTTAATGTCAGTTAAAGCCCTACCTGTTGTTTGTATCGTCCACCGTCGCGCAATCATCTAGGCATTGGAAGCGATTATGAAGCTCGAGCTGAAAGCTTTCAGGATCTTGGATATATGCAGATTGGGGTCGGAGCGTAGACTTTACCAGACGACATCTCTCCACCTGGATGTTCAGGTTCAGTGTGCCTCTTACTAACCGGTGATCGCTGCCGGTCTTAACCCTGTTGATCACAGAGACATCACTGAAGATTTGCCGCTTTGTCGTCAAGATAAAGTCTATCTCGTTTTTGGTGGATCCATCGGGGCTACTCCAGGTCCATTTCCTGTGCGGCCGATTTTTGAAGAAGGAGTTCATCATAAAGAGTCCCTCCGACTCCATGAAGTCGGCCAACCGTTGCCCCCTAGGGTTCCTCTGCCCAATTCCAAACTGCCCCACTCTCAGCTCATCGCTATTCCTAATGCCTAGCTTCGCGTTTAGCAAAATGATAATAAGATTTAGAAAATGGCAACAAAAGAAATTTGTGATACAACATAAAACAAAATGTATTTTCGTAATATTTGCAGCAAGAAAGAATAATTGCTGAAGGCTATAATGCTGAATCTCACCAAGCAATCACAGATGATGGATATGTCTTGGGAATGCATAGAATACCACACAAAAGAGGCAGTTCTGAATCTCCCACAGACAGACCGGTAGTATTTTTGATGCATGGACTTCTCGCAGCTTCTAATTCCTTTTTAGTCCTTGGAGCTAATTACAGTATTGGTAAGGATAAAGTTAAACTTCTGCCATAAGATAACCATATTTTAGTGTTAGTGCAATCTTGTGGATGACTTCAAGATCTTTAAAAAGTTTAGTGCCAAATCTAGATCAACAATTTCAGGCTAATCATTGGCAAACCTTATGGTGCGTCCATGCTTGGCGAACCGAGCACGAGCCGAGCCACGAACGAGCACACTGTGAGCACGATTCGCGTAGCGTGGACGGGCTTGCGAGCCTCGAACGAGCATTCGTAACGTGCTCAACTGCGCTCCTCCCGATTGTCAGTTTTTTCACGAACACAGGGTTTCGCATCGCGCTCGTTGTAGGCTCGTTGAAGGCTCGTTAAGCACGTCCTTGCTTGAAATCGCGAACAACGAACGAATCCTGTTCGTTCGAGGCTCGGCTCGTGCTCGCTTCGCGTAGCATGGACGCACTATTACGAATTTAGTTTTAATGTAAAGATGAGTTAATATGAAAAAGTTCATAATTTACACTAAAATAGTTTCCATAAACCATAAAATGATATTGATACGTTAGACTCTAACGTTAGAGCATTATTTACCCATAGATATGCCGTATTTTATTAGTTATAGTAATCTAATTTTAGATCGCGGAAGAGAATTCATGTCCTTTGCACTAATTAATCTGTAGTACTACTCTGCACATTGTACGATTGTAAAAATAAACCTTTTACAATATGCGATAACACAATTTGATAATGAATTTATTGATACCCATCAAAATAATAATGATAATCATAAGCACAATAAAATAAATAAATGGTTATTATCATATAATTTGCTTTACTTATCTGATTGATAAACGTAGGTATAGAAGACAGAGAACATTGAAACAATCTCTAGAATATTATGGATTTATCTAGATGTATTATAATACTTTGGTGCTTTTACAGCCTACAACTTAGCGGATGCCGGTTTTGACGTGTGGTTAGGAAACGCACGAGGCAACAAGAATTCACGATATCACGTCACACTAAACCCCGATGATCGGACTGAGAAGATGGACTTCTTTGATTTCTCTTTCGAGGAAATAGGCATGTATGACATAGCATTCATGGTCGATTACGTTCTAGAGTATACTGGGAAGAAGAACTTACATTTTATTGGGCATTCTCAAGGAGGTACAGCATTTTTGGTTCTTAATTCCATGAGAACTGAATATAATGAGAAATTTGCATCAGCTCATTTGTTAGCTGGAGTGGGGTATATGCGATACTTCCCTAATGCCGAATTGACGCAAGCAGCCAGATTAACCGATATAATATATGTAAGTGAGATTGTTGATATGTGTTGGATTTAAGATCATTTTAATATAAATTATATTTCTGTCTAACTACTTTAAATTGTATGGTCTTATTATTTTTCAGAATATAGCTCTCTTGGCAGGTTTTGTGGAATTGTTTCCACCGAGTTCTGTAGATACTGACATTGGTCCCATTGCAGATCTGTGCGAAGGAAACTCAGATCTTGATTTTTTATGTACTCTTATCGGTGTTGGTGGTAGTTTGGTACGTAAGTTACATATTATAAGTACACAATTTGATGATACAATTTGATAAGTACAACTTACGACTTATTTGAGCTACAAGAATGTGAATCTAAAGATATTATTCATAATTTACAGGGAGATGAAGATGAAGCGAGCGACGTAGCAGCTGGTGCTTCTATGAAACAAATTGCGCACTTTGGTCAAAATATCAGAGATTTTAGTTTCAGAAGATGGCATTATGGATTTATACAGAATTTAATCGTTTATGGTTCCTTGGCGGCACCTGATTACGATTTGAGTTTAATAAACGTTAATGTAACCATGCATTACACGGTAAATGATAATCTATTAGATGAAAGAGACGTGCTCGCTATGGTTGATGATATGCCAAATGCAAGAGCACGTAGAATAGCAAGAGAAACCTTTTTACATGCAGATTTCGTTTTTGCTGAAGATGTAAAGGTACTAGTTACCGATTACATCATCGACGCAATCAGTTCTCTTTACTATTCCTCTGATGATAATAATGACAATGATGATAATGCTGAAACTGATGAGGAGTAAGTATACATGCATGATAGGGCTCTTTAAACAAAAATGTATCAATGTTATTAGATTTTTTACAAATAATTTATAATGTTTCAGAACAATCGAAGATACCGATAGTATTGTGGAAGAAACACTAGAAAATTTCGATTCATCAAGTTTTGCAACAAAGTCTTCTAAACATTTAATTATAGGCCTAATTTGTATCAATATTTATTTATTATTTAAGTAAAGCTTTTATGATATTTCGTGTAATAAGTTTATTACGAACCCTAAGCGAAGATATACAATTAGCTTTACAAACTCTCCGTTAAATATTGAAAGTGCAAATATTGGATACAGGAGATTGAGGATAAGGGAAAGTTGTTAGAAATTAATCAAATTTGTTCTTGAATTGATATTGGAGCACTTTCATTAATTCACTTTCGGACTCTAGTTTCAAAACTAGTTGGATTTCTAAGAACGATCAGACAGTTTCCAAAGTCTGATCTTAACGTGGTTCATTTCATACAGCCCGTAGAAAAGTTAGTCAAGAATTTAGCGGGCTTAAATGAGTTAACGCTTATCCCTGCTAAATATTATAAATGTGATAGGGTGTTCCTTGATTGCTTCATAACGCATTACTTTACATAAGCTATATTTAAACCCTTAAACATTTAAAATTCTCTATATATTCATATAAAACCATCGACAAAAGGATTCGTCAAAAAAAAAAACAAAATTCTAAATCATTTATTCAAATAGACCTTCGCAGGCACTTATGAAGTCTGACTCCAATACTCTAATACCGGTTCGGAAGGTTGCATTTGCTGAGAAGAGCCGGCAATAAACTCAGCAATTACTCTTTTCAAAACAGGCTTAGATTCATTACATAATATTTACATTGTAATCGCACTGAAAACAATTGCGTGCCCCGGCGCGGCGGCAAAATTACAAAGTAGACTGAAAAAAATATTTAATAAGTAAATAAATAGCAAACTTAAGCAGACCAGCCCCCACAAGCAGCACCTGTTCACAAGTATGACGCGTGTGGCAGCCACCGCCCTCCTCGCCATATTGGAGGGAAGTGAGCGACCCGTCACACGACGCCGTAAAGAAAAGTATCCCCTCCAAGAACCATTAACAATAACAATAAACAGGCACCGAGTAAACAAGATTGTAAACAGAAATGGTAAGCAATTGTAGATTATCACGTTTCAACACTTAATTTGATACTAATTAAGTTTATATTTCTTTGTGTAACATTATATGGACTTCGGAAAATGAAGATATTTAGCAGTTATAAGTCTTTAGATATATACTCGTACAAATCGTTCAAGACTCGTACATAAGCAGAGGAGTTTGTAAAGCGGCACGTGAGCTTCTGTCGTAAGCTGAAAATCAGCGCTGCTGACAGTAGTCAGACTATGCAGAGCTGTATGATTTTAAATATTGTTTTGTTGTATGTCAATTTGTTCGTCAATTAATGTTTTGTCTTTCTTTCTTTCTGATCGATAGCATTGAGCTTATCTAAGCAGCCGACTAGGTAGCAGCTAGGCTTTTACCTACGATAGTGGCCTTCTATTAAATGTTACTTTATGAGACAGAACAGTAGCACCCACATTCATGCTTATGAGTTCTTGAGCACACCGCCCCTTAAGAACCTTTTACAATAATGTATTTAATGAATTTATTTACACTCTTGTAAATTTTATTTCGAAACACCAAAATTAATGAAAACGCAGCACAATTTTTAACGAACGATCCTTGACAAATCGAAGGTCGTGCACCAGTGGTCTCGGCCCACCATCATTAATTCGTTTTGACAGGGGTCCATTAAAACGGCCTTCAATGATTTATACCCGCGTCCGGTGGCCGCTTTGATACCAAATACTGGAAACCAGATAGCAAAGCGACGTGCCTCTTTAGTACAATGGTTTCAAGCTGTCATTACTATCCCCTCGCTCTGAAATGTGAATGGGTTGAAATAAATAGATATTTTTATATATCCATAGTGGTGCACCGTTGTCTCTGGTAATGTGTGAAATAAGTTACGACCAACAAACTGCGCTGTACTTTTTATATCATGTACAATATAAATGTATAGAGTTTTACTACAGACACGACGTTAGACGTTATGAACAGTTAGTTTTACACACGCGATCCCATTACCACCTTGGTTATGTTGTTTATTCTTACTGGTTTATAACTGTTTATTCTTTAACGTATCCATTACTCACACGTTTAATTTCACTCATACAATTCACATAAGGCATTAAACAAGCACGTCAGCAGTGGAAATACACAACGTGTATAAAATTTAAAGCTGAATTCACACGATAATTCTTGACTGCCAGCGAGTGGGTCCAATCCTTGTCGTGGTACGTTTGGTTTAAACGACCCATAAAAGTGCTCATTTGGGTCACGACAAATTTGTTATCGGGTCATGACAACAATCATTGACGTGTGCAAGTTATATTAACTTATTACATAATTTAAATAGCCTTTAAATAGAGAACTAAACATTTAATTAACAATAAATATGTAGAAAATACAATCTATATATAGAAAATTTCCTCAAGCCTGCCGCTGCTTCCGATTAACGGCAAGGTTCCCAGAAGGCTAGCAGCGTTTCCTCTTTGGATAGCCAAGCTGACGCGTTGGCGGAAAAAGCTCCCCGCCCGCTGGTCTCCGGAGGTCTCGATCAATTTTGAAGACAAGGTGCGAGCAAAACAATGTCAATAAAGATTTATTATTATTATTATTATTATTAAAACGGCGAGCTTCTGACCCCCATGGTCCCGACCGCAAAAGGCATAAAAATATAATTGGGTCCAATCGATGCATTTAAAATAAATTATCTGAAAGTTTACTCACTATAGCATGTTATAATTCTTCAAAATATTCCATGTATCTTGAAAACTTTGCAAGCGAAAATAAGTATTTTTTTCATAAGAAAATATTGTGATATCAAGAGTACATTAAGAAAATAAAGCAGCTTATCGCTTCCGCGACTATAGTAACTAAGGAGGCGATAAAACTTGATAAAAGGAGTCACCTCGTAAAATATGAGATTTTCGCCGCATGAAAATTACACAGACAACAAGCAACCCCTATTTTATGTACATTTAGAATTTTGCTTTAAAGCGTAACATATTATAGGGAGACTACGCCCCGTTCTCAAAGTACTATATTGTGTCAATTCTCGCCTTTTCAAAGCCATATATCTCGTCCATGATGCCAAAGCTGCTTCGTTCAAATGGAAATTCGACTCAATGTAACACTTCTCCTGATATAGCCCTTTGCACTTGTCAATACGGTTCATTTTGTTTCGCAGATGGAACAAAGAATAAAAGAGAAAAAAATTAAGAAGTGTCGTTGAGAATGGATCCATTCAGGCCTCAGATTCAGGCGTTCTGAAACTTATGATAAAATAAAAATGTTTTCTTTTCAGTAAGCTGTTTCTCTTTGGTAATTTTTCATTTATATACGTCAACGCTGTCATCAATAATTCTCACCTGTTTTGGCTCTATACATTGGCAATCTTCATTAAATGTTTTCAACTGTCTATCAATAACAAAAGTTCAGTCAGTTCAATTTCTTTGCTTGTAGAATTTTCATGACGACTACATATTTAGACTGATAGTACCCGTGGATAGTACAATACCTAAATAGTGACTGAGAATTGAAATGTAAAGGTTACAAACATGTTACAAAGTGCAACGCTAAAGGCATAGGAATGTCAAACTCAATGCAAAATTTCGACAACAGACTTAGACAAATATATACAGCGTCTAGACTTATATTTACTGATAGCAGTCTTTGAACACTTTCAGCGGGTCCTAATATAAATAAAAGCATATTTTCTAACCCTGAAAATGAACAAACGGACATATTTTAGTACACAAATGTTTGTACTGGATGAAAATCGAATCCATCGACCTCTGGCTCCAGTGTATCAACCTCCATGGGACGTGGAATTTGTAAAACTTTTTACTTCTTCTTTGTATGTCGCATAGTATGTTTCAAAAATACATTAAATTAAACCTTATATTTACATTAAAGGTTCACAAAGCGGAAATGTTTCACAAAACACTTGTTTATGGTGGTATTTAAATGTAATCATTTCCCTCAAAACGTGAAACAATTTTCTTTGTAAAGTCAAATATTTTCTTTGCCAAATCTCCGTAAGAGGAAAACTCGCTTACCAAGTTACATTAATTGGTGATTTTTTGCATAATTACCTGAAACAGACAGAAACACATTAATAATTATTTTTATTAGATTAATGTTCAGGTATAAATTGTTTGTTTTTTTGTTAAAGTGAAAATTTTATTTGAACTTTTTTTAATATAAGTTTTGACCACAATCTTATCATGGTAAGTAATGATGTGGCCAAAGGTGGTAACCACACAAAGCCAAAAAGGTTTATCAGCGAAATCCTAAGTCTATGGTTTATCCACACAAAGTTCATAAGGCTCTCAAGTGCAACTCGTTCTCCCGATACAGTGTTTATGTTTTTAGAATATTGGAAATATACAAACATAAGGTACTTATGAACATACAAAGTTACACTACCACCGGCTTCGTACGTATTAATTGAGAAAACTCCACTAAGAGACTCTGCAAGGCAATTTTTATGAGGTTCTAAATACACTCAACACAAGTATTTAAAACTTGCATTTGGTGCATTGATTCTAATTGAAGCATATTAAATGTAGGAACTTGATTTTATATTGACAGTTAATTAATTCCCCTAGCTTGAAACTTAGGTAGCCAACGTATGGCCTGGATCATTAGTGATTTTAGACCTTTCATATTTAAAAAAGTATTTGTCACTCAATACACACTTCCACAAAACCTGAAAGCTTGATAAATGAACTACTTTATTGATGTAACTAATCAACACGATCACCATTTATAAATTAGATACGATTTTTTTTATATAAAAATATCCTTAAGGTAGCCACAGCCTATATCAACCAATTTCGCAAATATCAGTATAATATCATTTGCAACCTCAACTGCGATATGCTGTCAACAAATGATTTCAAAGATCAAAGTGACGCTACGAACTTCAAAAAAGAACAAAATAAGAAATTTTGAAATTCGAACGTCCCATACCGAGTATTCGCATACGTACAGTAAGGCAAATGGTTTTGTTCCAATCGAATAGATAAACGTGCGTCCCACACTCGAGTATGCTAGGCTAGACCCACAGTACAACACCAGACGATAGCCAGATGCCAGCGTCGATGGACGGTCAACCGCATCTGTGATTGCATTCGCAACGATCGGTCGCTCAGATAGGCGATGGTTCGAATGCAGCTACTGTAATGGAACATCTCGCTTCGGACAATGGTATTGTTTTTGAGTTACTTTCATTGGTGCCAGTTCAATTAAACGAGAAGTTAATTAGTTACGTAGGGTTGTGTTTACTTTGAAAAATTAATTGAGAAAAATAAACCATGTAAAAGTAACTTGATTTTGATATTAAATTTACATGAGAGACAAGAATATTATGATTGTAGTAGCTTCTCTCTGCACTTGCATCCCCCTGGCTTAGTGTCAATTTTATATAGAACAAAAACAGTAATATTAAATTTCATGCCGGAGTCTTCTCAGTCAACTGTATAACATTCAGTGACTTATCAGGGCCTAAACTGAATAAATTACTTTTTTTTGGTAGAGTCAAAATTGTAGTAAAAAAAGATTCATTTGTTATTTCTTCTGGGAAATGTAAAGTTACTATAAAGGGCAATTCATTATTTATTGATTAAATTTTGCTTTATTACAGAAATAAGAAATTATAAAACAAAAGTCAGTTATATAAAAAATACAATATATTTATTAGATTTAAAGTTACATAATATTGTTATACTCTCATCAACATAAGCATCAGTACTGCAAGTTTCCATAATAGAGTCTTAAAATGTCAACAGATCCTACAGATCCAGTTTAAGGAGACCTTTCAACATCTCGAAATTGTAACCACCCAAAGAAAACCCAAAGTTCTTTACACCTGGTCGCGTTAAATGTCCGGACCAGCATCGTTGCCATAAAACGGATAAACACCAAGTAAGCACACAGTCAAATTCAGTTAAGTCAGTAGTCGAACTATATTTGCAAAACTTAAACAATGGTGACCAAAATATTTCAAGTAAATTTTATACCGCTTCTAATCCACCACAGATATGTCAATGTCACCTAGGTGAATAATACCTTTTGTTCGTTATAAAATATAATGGTGCGTCCATGCTTCGCGAATAGAGCACGAGCCGAGGCACGAACGAACCTACAACGAGCACGATGACGCAATTGTCAGTTTTTTCACGAACAAAGGGATCCGCCCTTTGTTCGTGAAAAAACTGACAATTGCGCTCGTTCGAGGCTCGCAAGCCCGTCCACGCTACGCGAATCGTGCTCGCAGTGTGCTCGTTCGTGGCTCGGCTCATGCTTGGTTCGTGTAGCATGGACGCACCATAAGGTGCAACATAGAGAGATAACCCCAAATTAATTATTGATATTGTAGAATAGTTTTTGAGGTTGGAAAAAAAAATAGATTAGGCTTTTTGACTCTACCACTGTAAAACTTATCTTACGTTAATTTGCTTACTACTTCATATCAACTATATACTGTGGCATCATTTAGTGGCAAACCTGGCCCTAATGAAGGAAGCGATGGTGTAAGGAAGTCGTTTAAGGTTTTCGAGGATCCAGCATCCACTATGATGCAAGGAGTGTATTATTTAATTCTTTATAGCGCCATAAAGCGTTAGTAATGTTGCTTTAATAGCTATTTGGTCTAACAAATGGGAAAGAGCACATTTGTAATGAGTGAACAGGGAATATACGCCTTCTGTAATTCTTTGAAGGCATGAATGAATAATGCTTTTGGTTGACCTTAGGGACTTTTGGAAGCGTATTGTGCTTATTCTCTATTTGATTATCAGAGGGATAACTCTCTGAATGCTCATTCTTTATTCAATTTTCTTCATTTTTTATTTTTTTATTTATTGTTTCTTCTGGGTAAGCGTGTTTCATTTTAGGCTTCGTCATCGCCCCTTATGGGCGGGTCAGTGGCCAAACGCAAGCCCATTTAATGTAAAAAAAAAAAAAAAACGAATATGCGACATGATACGAAACTTTTGAGGCGCCTATTCCACAGCGAGCTGTCTAGAGTTCTACGTGCTTTCTCCTTGACCGCCGCGGTCGCTGTGTGTAATTATCAAAAGTCCCGCATAGATTACAGTGAACGCGGAACGGAGAACACAGACCGCTCGCCGTGAGATCTTGTTGAGATGTTTCCAAATATTTAAAGCTTATTGAAGGACATATATTATAAATTGAATCAATACATCCTACTAATATTATAAATGCGAAGGTTTGTGGGTATGGATGTATGTATGTTACTCTTTCACGCAAAAACTACTGAACGGATTAGGATGAAATTTGGCACACAGATAGAATATGTTCTGGATTACATAGACTTTTTATACCGGGAAAATATACGATCGGGAATGCGGGTGAAGCCGCGCGGGAGAGCTAGTAAATTATAAATGGGGAAGTAACTCTGTCTATATGTTCATCATATCAGCCTATTTGATGTCCACTGCTGAACATAGGCCTCCCCCATTGATTTCCACTTCGAACGGTTTTGGGCCGCTTGCACCCAGCGACTCTGACCAGGGGGCCAAGTCTGCTATTTCAATTGTGTTCCAATGAACTTTCAGTGGTGTCAAAATTGTAACATTTTACAGTTTTGGTAGTCTACTTACTAACAGAAGTGTAATTATGGCACAATTTTGACACCACTGAAAGATCATTGGAAAACAATTGAAATAGCAGACTTCGGCCCCAGGTCGTTGGTCCACCTGGTGGGAGGTCCGTCTGTTAGTTACCTTTTAACGACTTATCCTCTAAACCGATCTCAATGAAATTTGGCACGCAGATAGCCTATGTAGATAGAGCTAGATGTCAACTAGTATTCATAAATAAATAATACACATTCGGTTTTGGTTGATCGAGAAAAATATTTTGATATTGAATCATCAAATAATTTGTTGTTGGTAATATAGGTTTTCTTACAAAATTGCGATATATCACGGATATCCTTTAATACACACTAAAATACTCAAATTAATTAATGGAATCAACACCAACAACGGATGTCTCGTGATCAATCAAGATGGATGCATTTTCTTAAAATCTTTGAAGTTCATCATTTCCTCAACACCATCATATTTGAAGACGACTTATCTTTGATAGTCACTCATAGATTTAAATAGAGCATAAAGTGTTTGAAGTATTTTTACACTCTTGAGTCTCTGATGCAATTTACATAATTTAAAATATTTCAGGCATATATACCAACTTTTTCTGAAAATATCTACCTTCCAATAAAATGATTGTATTCATCGATTCAGGTTATCACACATAACCTGTACTGATGTATTTTTTGGAAATTTAAATGTTACTACGAAACAAAGTGCAAAAAATTAAACAAGGTAAAATCAGTAGGTGTAAACAAAACGCGGGCAACAGAAGGTAACTCATTTGGAGGTGGCGGCACTCGGCGCGGGCAGGAAGGACGCATTCACACATGGCTCCATTTCGGAGTTTCCGGAGCCGTCAGCTGCAGAAACTGCAGTTTCCAAATAAAAAGCGCACGTGTATAAGTGGCTTAATTGGTGAAAATTGTCGCTGTGCTTTTTATGACGATTATGATATATTTTTATTTAAGTTAACAAGTAAACATCTTGGTGAACATTACTGTTACTAAAAACTGAAGGTCCAAAAGCATCAAGAATAGATAATTTTATTCTTAATTTTATTTGATTGGCCAGTTGGCGCAGTTGGTTAAGATTCAACTTACGCGCCGCAGGTCGTGGGTTCGATTCCCACACAGGACATGCATTTGTGTGCATGAACATGTCTGTATGTCCTGAGTCTGGGTGTAATTATGTATATTAAGTATGTATTTACAAACAAAAAGTAGTATATGTATTATATCAGTTATCTGGTTTCCATAGTACAAGCTCTGCTTAGTTTGGGATCAGATGACCGTGTGTGAGAAATGTCCCAGGATATTTATTATTTTTTATTATTATTCTAAAATAAACCCTTATTTATAGATCCATGTTCCAAGTTCAAATGATTCAAACTCGACTGAAAACTTGACTGAGTCGCAAGAATGCAAGAGCTACGTATTTCTATAAGTTATTGTTTCTTTCACGAGTAATCAACACTGTAATAATAGAATCAATATTACTGTAATACAGAACTTAGATTTTAAGTCTCAATGCCATCAGTAGTTCTTCACTAAAAGTAAATTCCAAAATAGGATTAACTTTTATTGAGAGTTCCAACACTAGCCTTCAATTCTATCATCTAGAAAACCAATAGTAGACTAGCAATAATAAATAAACAGAAGCCCCATTCAATTTTATTTCTAAGGCGTGCTTTAATCTGCTTGTAGTGCTTTAGAAAAACGGTAGTACGGTAGAGTAACTCAGATGACTCGATTTGAGGTTAATGTTTCTTTTATCTGGAACCATTTTAGCTCTAATAGTGTCTAGTCTTTAGATAGATATTTCTTTGAATGTTATATTTACTTTCTGAGTCAAGTTGAATTGATTTACAACAACATGTACATAATTAATATTTCCACGCGTTTTTCTGTCACTGTCTCTATATGTTAATCTCAGAAGCGTCTATGAAGATTTTCATTCGATTTTCACCAATAGATAGATTGATTCACGAGAACGGTTTATGTACATTTTTGATAAGATTAGTGGACATTTTTATAATAAAAAAACCTCATTTGCATGCGCTGTGTGAATAACGATAGACGAGAATTATGTATGACTATATTTTTGCCCTTGAAAAGTTCGACAAAAAGATTTTCTGTATGTCCATTTTCTAAATTATTTAATTCTGTGTCTTCTTTGCATTCTACGTCTAAATTTGTGATGAATGTACTAATAATACTCCGGAAACATTCCTTATAGTCTATACCTCAATTTTCTGGGAGTTTTACATTCCTATCACGTTTGTACTCACAGGTACAGTTAGGGCGGGACTACACCCCCGGGATTCGATTCCCGGTTAACGAACTCTACACAGCGATAGCGTTTACTCATTGATATAAATTATACTAGATATAACCAGAAAAAAATAAAAATAAAACATTTAAAATAACAATAGAATCTGAAATTTATAATGTCAAAAACAGTTTAGAATGGTTGAAATAATTTTAAATAAATGCTTAACACTTTATTTTTCTAAACACATTAGAAAAGAAAATATATCATGTACAGTTCACTAATATATTTAAAATATTATACTCGCTTGACCACCCCAGATTTTTTACTTGAGGGTGAAAGCCACCACCAGCAAGCACCTCTACCTCGGCATTTGCACTTTTACAGTCCTTTAGACCTTGTAGACCTTGGAGTGTTTTATTTTAGGCTTTCCGTGCTTACCACTTTGGCCCACATAATTTTATACTTATCACAGTTAGATTGTGGTCAAAACACAAGCATACTATATTTGTACACATTTCATCGATTGCGTATCTAGATTTTTTTACATCGATGGTTACGTTATAGGTATTTTCCTGGAATCCAATAGCGTGATGTGCGTACGTATTATTCCGTTAATGTGGGGTGCATTGATCGATTTTGGGAGTCATTTCAGTTTGGGATGGGCATTGGGGTGCGTTGAGGTTAACACGGGACTGTGAAAAAGTTGCAAATTTACGGGAACAATGTAGTGTTTAAGCGATTAATTTAATTCTGCGGTTTGGACTTTATATGTTGTTTCATATAAAATTACCGTCGATGGTGGTACGTCTGTCTGCTTTATGAACAACTTTAGCAGTAAAAAAAAAACGATGTTTACTATCCTAATGGTGCGTCCATGCTTTGGGAAGCGAGCACGGGCCGAGCCTCGAACGAACAACATTCGTTCGTTGTTCGCGTAGCGTGGACGGACTTACGAGCCTCGAACGAGCATTCGTCTCGCGCTCGACTGCGCTTCGCCCGATTGACAGTTTTTCCGCGAACACAGGCGTTCGTTGTATGCTCGTCCTATGCTCGTTGTAAGCTCGTTGTACGTCCACACTTGACATCGCGAGCAACGAACGAATCCTGTTTGTTCGTGGCTCGGCTCGTGCTCGGATTGCGTAGCATGGACATTACACATTATAAAACAACGTTCGCCCGCCGCGTCTGTTTGTCTAATCACTATAAACTCAAAAACTACAACGGATACGGTTTTCACCAATGGACGGAGTGATTCACGAGGAAGGTATAGGTGTATAATTCATTACAGTTTTGTTTAATTTGGCTGAAATATGACAATGATTGTTGAAGATGTCGGAAGAAATCATGCGGCGCGGAAAAACTACTCTGCTGCCCGAGCGTAGCCTTTAGTCATCAAACATATTGATATATATATAGGGTGATGGAAAGATGGGTGCAAAGCCATAAGGCGATGCTAGTATAGATCATTTAGACTCTTTTTAGCCATGGTTGTCTAAGACGAAGTGTGAGATATTTTTTTCTACCAATATTTTCTGGTTTTTCGCGCAAAACCCCGAAACTTACCCGTTAATTAATAATTATAGCCAGTTTGAATGATGTGTGAATTATTTTTCATTTTATTTATTTAAAATAATGTGTAAGCAATCCAAAAAACATGTACTAAACATGTGTGTCATCAGTTTTTATTTTTACAGTCACTTGAACGTCACGAAAGTTTTAAATTTTTTTAGAAAACTGCATTATGAAGGCGTTTTAAAAAAAAATTAAAAGGTTTTTTTTTGTTCAAATCTGTTTAAAAACATACTTGATTATTGCTCTTTCGTTTCAGGTATCATTTACGCGGATAACTCAAAAATTACTAAAATTATGACCTAAAAACTAAATTGAGGGAGAAAATTTTAATGACGTTTAAGTGACTGTAATAAGTTTTGAGCCAAAAACCAGAAAAGATTGGTAAAAAAAAAATTTCACACTTCGTCTTAGACAACCATGGCTAAAAAGGGTCTAAATGATCTATACTATCATCGCCTTACAGCTTTGCACCCATCTTCCAATCACCCTGTATAAAGATAAAGTATAATAAACTAGTATAACAATTATAAATAACAAATAACAGAAAGTTTAATTGATTTCGATAAATCGAAAATATAATGCAGATTAACGCTTTTATTCGATACGAATCGAATAGTATGTACTCCCAGTAATCGAAATAAACACTCGGATATCGATTTGTCGAATGAATGTCGCTTTAAATAGATCTCGTTAAGGGCACTTAAATTCGGCCGATGAGGTTCCAATTTAACCGATTCTCGATGATGTCCACTAATTGAAACGTGTTAATGAATGCGAGCGCTTACTTTCATAAAATGAATTATTTTTGTGAATCTTTTTCAGGTTTATTTAGTGACTACAATTGAATGACTGAAAATTGAATAGTCTTTTATTCCAATTATAGTAAATATTGCTTTTTCTCTGAGTTTTTATCACGTCGTATATCACACACACCACTACGCATGCTACAGGTCGTGAGTTCCATTCCCACCTAGGACAAATATTTATGTGTACGAACATGTCTACTAACCCCCCCCCCTCCAATTTCTTGATCTGAACTCGGGCGTATCTTAGCAAAGCAACCCAATTTAGTGTTATATCGGTTTCATAAACTTATTTACGCGGCAGGTTGGCACGCTTGTCACGTCCCTGCTCGTGAGTTCCGATATTGCGTTCCGCGGATCCGCGATACGACATTGATATGCCTATATATACGCGTCGATATGTCGCGTATCAGGTGATTCTACCAAATATTGTGTAATTCAGTGGGCCTACCACAAGCTCTTTGTCTTTAAACCTTATTTGTCTTTTGTCCTTCTTTATCATCCGGCGTCGAAACAAGACAAAAGATAAATAAGGTTATAATAATATTGTTTGTGGTTGGCCCCCGAGTCCTATTTTAAGAGACTACTACCGCAAGACAGTTCCATACATAACGAACTATAATTCTTATTTAAAAATCAACGAATAGCAGAACATTCAACTTGAATAAGTAATAGTATTCAAATATTTTCTTGTGTATTGTGTGAACTAATGGCTCTTTAGATAAACCACAAATTATATTTATATTCCATTCACAAAGACGATGGAAAAGTTTTAAATATTTTTGTTGCGAGGAAATATAATAATGGTTCGGTATTTCTATTTCATATCTATTAGTTTATAGATTTCAACCTTATATCTCATAACGGCCACACAAATTCAAAACATCTCCCTTACGTAAAGATAAGACACCGTGTAAATTGAGAACATAATGCCTTCATACACCACTAAACTTGCAGGTCTACGACTATAGCCGGTAATACACCGTAAAATAAACCGTATTCCGTATCGGTGAGGTACGCACTACCGCGGTACTGTATGACAAACCGAACTGGTAAATAATAGTCGAATTTCCCTAAAATACGCCTCCGTTCGCGGCTATAATTCAAGTGAAATTCGTAGGGTAAGGGATTTAGGGTTGGCTCTGTCGAACAAATTTCAATATTTAGTGTTTGATTTGAAATTGAATTTGAATGGAGTCGATGTCTTGAATGTGTTTTAGATTAGAATGTAGTGCCTTCTAGTTGGTTATTCGAATAAGGTATTCTGGGAAGACAGTCTGACGACAAATGGTCTTAATAATTCTAGTCCTTGGGTATTTGGTTATTTTTGTGTTCATAACCAAATACCTAGTAATAGGCATATGATATAATATATTATCTAGATATATATTTTCTTAAATTCCTAATCGTAGCAAAGTAAAAAAAATAGTTTGTAAAAATAATAATTACTAATCAAGAGTTTTTGCACAGACCAATTAGTAGCAAGGCTGCGATAGACAATTCCATCAATAATTACACCAAGTTGTCAGCAATTAGAGAAGAATGCATCATCACTCGACAAACCTATCATCATGAGAACCACGACCACTCTGTCAACAATGAAACGCATGTTATGCATTTGTAAATCTTTATCACCCATACTTTTAAAATTAATAGGCAACCCTACCCAACTGTGCTGTACCTGTATACACGCGTACGATCTCGCTTATCCCGCTCGGCGGAGTGGAAGCTCGATAAAAATGGTTCATCGACGTGTTGGTCGCCTAGAGCCTAGAACCGATGCAACGCCTTCGTCCCATCGGTAAACGATACGTGATCTAGGTTACTTGGTTTGCTACGTCAGAAGCGTGAAGTGTGTACGGGTCCTTATTAGGGTTGACAAATATTTAATATGTGACTGTTATGAAGTTACAAATGTTACATACACAACTTAACAATTGGATATATAATTTCGTAAATTGTTATTAAAGGTGTCAAACAATTTCAAAGAATAACGCTGTTGTACAGACTGTTCAAATTATTGCAAAGTTAGGTACCTACTTGAAATGGATGGATGTGAACAAATATTTATATTTCTAGTTGTTTTTTTTTAAATGTTTTCATGCTCTTGCATTTGGAAAAAAAATAGCCAATATAGTCTGATTGTACAAAAAAAATATTTAGAAATGTTACATTTCTGAGTTTCTTGCCTGTTCTTCTCAGTTGAAGGCCGACTTACGAACTAGTAACTTCTGTAGCATTGATCCTCATAAGTGCCATACTAGTGCCTAAAGTGAATAAATGGCTTTGAGTTGAATAATAAATATTTTGGTACATTCTTCAAATACGGCCAACATAACAAAAAGTATACTACAGAAAACAGACAAACTATACAAATACAACTAATTATAGGTAAAGTAAACTACTTCTTTCTTCTTCTTCTTTCAAACTGACATATGACACCACATATGACCTCCACGACAGCCGGCTGGTCAAACTCAATAGAAGTGAATCTTTGTATAAGAAATACGCAATAAATAATAATAATATTGTCATGCATTTTATAATAGTGGACAGCCCTACGTTTAATGATAGAGTTAAAGAGGCTTCTTCATTGCTCGAGTGTCGATTATAGACCAAGTGATTCCAACAAAAAAAGAGAATCAATGTTCGTTATTAATTATATATTAATTTACACTTTATTATTATCCTTATAGCTTACCTTAAGGATAATTTAGCAATGCACAAATCAATTATTTTATCTGCATAATTTGCGGATATAACGATTATTAATATTAAACATGCGGTTAGAGTACGATAACCAAATTATTTTCCGTATAAATGTACCTATAGTAATTTTTAATACTATAGGTACATTTTTAAAAATGTTAAAATTTAGGTCGATTTAAAAAGAAACCTAGTATGATTCTATAAGGTTTATTTTCGTGTAACAGAATTTAATGTATTCTTGAGACAGCACAGTAATATGTTGGTCCTGTACAGTTGCAGTCGTTTATAGTTGGTGCCTATAACATTGTTTAAAAGCAACATCAGGCTTTAGTTTTAACTTTTGTTAACTATATTTAATACTATCCCCACGGTTTTACCTGCTTTCCCAGGATATAAAGTAGCCTATGTTCCAAAGTGAAGTCTCATGATTCAAGTAGTGCTATTATAGAATTACGTGGCCACAAATTGTGGCGACCACAATCACTTAACCACGTCGCAAATGCGTAATGCGTGGTCGAATACAGACTCAATTCAGGCAGAATTGCTACAATACATCGATGCCCACAGCTTTCGAGGTGAAATTTTATCATATAAAAAAACCAAAGAGTTTAAATATAACCATTATTTATTGAGCCATGTTAACATTGACCAAAGGGATAAATGGGTATTTTTAATTAATTGAAAATTATTTAATTTTTGTGGCAATTTATCATGTCGGTAATCTATGCGGCGCTTTTGATCATTACACACAGCGACCGCGGCGGTCAAGGAGAACGCTCGTAAAACTGAACGCAGAACTGTAGACGTCTCGCCATGCTCCAGTTAATTTTCTGCACCCAGGTAAAACTGCTTCTACGTTACTCCCTATCTACAGGTACCCGGGTAGATGGGGCTCGCAGCTGGAACTACGGGTCCGGCTGTTTGGATCAGGGTACGCGGGGTCAGGTAGGCCACCGCCTTTATTAAGGCGGTACCTGACGTTGGTGTTTGTCTCGCGGTGGTCTATGTGGTTAGTTGCAGAGGGTGGCATGTTGTCTGTTCGGTATGTGTGACCGAGCGTCATTCCTCGCGCGCAACGAGTGTTTGAATTTTCAGACGCGGGGTTAGTGAGTAATCCTTAAGCAGATGAGCTCCTGTGAGTGAACTGCATCTCCGGCACTTTCCTGGATAGAAAGTAGAGGGCTACCCGTTGGATTAGTTTTCCGGCAACCCAGCTGTAGGCATTGGGTAGATACGTGGATTCGTATTGGGAAGTGAGCGCGCATGACAGCTCCGGTACCATTCATGGAGAAATGGAAGTCAGCTTCTCTGGCGTCCCCAGCGGGGATTGAATCCGCAAGCACCCTAGGGTGTGTTTGTGCTAGTGCTTGCGCTTGCGTAAGTACTGGCACAGACGCAGCTAGTGGGGTGCGCGTGGTGAGCGACTTTAAACAGCTCCGGTACCATTCTGGACAAATGGTAGTGAGCAATCACGATGCGACTCACATTTTCTCAAGAGTACCAGGGGCGAGTACTCTGGCGGCGTGAGGGTACCTACCGCAGAGGGTCTCTGACGCCTCGTAAGGGGTTGCCAGGAATAGTGTGCCGTCTTTTATACCTAAGGGTGGGCAAGGTGGTCACTATAGAAAATCTCAGTAGATTGATAAGGGTTTGCTTCTACGTTACTTCAAAAATATGTATGAATAGCAATATATTTTTTCGCGATTTCGATACGGTCACTGACCGTTTCGCTTGGCGTAAAGCTAGTCTACTTACAATTTTCCACGAAAAGAAAACCATACGGATGCACGAAACACAAATTATGTGGAAAACATTGATAACAAAAAGAATGAACAATATCCAATACATTTAGAACAAAGTGAGCTGGCGCGGGCGTGCCCCCGTCAAACGCACGCGCCCATTACGCCGCCGCCCTAAGTTACATGGTCCAAGTTATGGGAAACAATACTCTTTGAGCTTCGGGGGCATTAAAGGTGAAAATTACTGAAATAAATCTTGGCTTTTACATGACCTTGATATTGAACCTTCCCCAACAAGCTCACAACAACACACCACATTTTCATCGAAATCGAATGAATGGATCTGGGATAATACAAACAGATAAACGGACAAACGGAGCCTATGCCATTTCATAGCGCTAGAGAAATACTGTAAAGCCCGATTTCAATTCGCAGACACATCCTAACAGCCCGCAATATAGGAACCCCGAATGAAGCATCGTGTGATCGATCGATGTGCCTCAAGAAAATTAGGTCATTTTTTTTATCCCATCAACCAAAATATTATTTAAAAATCATATTTTATCACACCACAAAAAAGAACTTCCGCTTATAAATTGAACAGCAAACAAAGTAATGTCTTAACTAATGACTGTGTGTCGAGATTTTTCCCCCATTCATAAATATGCATTAATGATGGCCTTTACTACATACCCTTAAATGTAATTTAAATTTTAGACTACATTATAGTCCACATGTGGGAATAAATTTTGTTTTCAGGTTTACTAATGATAAATCCTTGAAACATACTGGGTGGAGACTTCGAGATGGCATATTTTTGAAACCTATGTTGGGTTAGTCATGCTGAACAACTTTTCCTATGCGTGAGGTTTATAATAGAAACTTAATCTAACAAGATTATGTTTCATTTAATTATTGTACTGTTTACTTAAGGTCCGCACAAAATAGGCCGGTGGCCGGTGGTGGAAGCGGACAGCGGTCCGCCATTTTGTAACCCCTGCCTATTGGATACAAGGTTTGTAGCAAATAATAATTCAAACTCTAATCACGTTTAATTAAGACAGGTATTAGTGCTTACTAAAATATAATATATTATGTGTGTTCTACCGCTTGTACAACGGACGGTGTTCTGAAGAATTGTTTAAGATGATGCCCACGGCTACTTTCTACCATCGCAACTCTCGCCATCCACGGGGAGTCCATCCTCACATATTGAAACCTGAATTGTTTCGTACTGTGCAGGCTCAAAGGAGCTTCCTTCCGCGGACGCTCAGACTGTGGAATGAGCTCTCCGCCGTGGTTTTCCCAATGGAGTACAGCATGGGGTTCTTCAAAAGGGGTGTGAAGAGATTTCTGCAGGGTCGGCAACGCGCGCGTGATACCCCTGGTGTTGCAAGCGTACATAGGCTACGGTAACCGCTTACCATCAGGCGGGCCGTATGCTTGTTTGCCACCTAAGTGGTATAAAAAAAAAAAAAAATTACCTACTGGTAGACGAGTAAGCGTAATGTAATACTAGGTATAGAAGCCGTAAACTTAGTAGCAAGGTTACACAGAAGCCCCTTAATATCAACAGTATGGCTACTGATTTACATGTATTTGTGTAGCGTTGAGTAAATCTTACACTTTTTTTTCTAAAGATTTGACCAATGATTTCATAACTGCGGATACGCCCACCGGAACATGTTGCAAAAAACTTCTTCATACAAGTAAACAGTACCGCTATTTGTTTACAATCAATCGAACTACGAAGTACCGTGTTGCATAGGCGTACGATGTAACCTTGTATGAGCGTACAGTCGAGGACATAAATATGTATACACTTTCTGAAATTCAAAAGCAATTTTCTCGCATGTTTAACATTTAAGTGTTAAACTATTACACAAATCATAATAGTATATGTTAGAAGATTCTGCCTTTATAATATCTCATAATTTCAATCAGTAGTTTAAGAGGAAACCGTTGTTGAATTTTACTAAGTGTATATACATATTTATGTCCTCGACTGTACAATATAAACAATAAATGAACTATTCCGCGGACTGCAGACGATTGATTTGTGTTGGCCCTAAACTGAACTTTTTAGGGCCAGCGCGTTGGTGCCATTACGTCGCACGGTGGGCCCGGTCCTTACCCCAGTAATATATAAGTCAATGGGTTTGACCGTTTGAATATCTATAATCTGAGAAACGAAATATTAATAATTGGGAAGATTGCACACAAATATTTATCTATCTGTCTTATACTTAATATAATAAAGCTACTAGTTAATATGTGCTTCTAATATAACTACCTATCCCCCGCGGCTTCACCCGCATTCCCGAGATATAAAGCCTATAATACTCGGGAATAATGTAGCTTACTATTCGTGAAAAAAAAAATCGAATCCAACTGTTAGTTGCAGAGATAAGCCCGTTTAAACAAACAAAAAAAAATTCTTTGGCTTTATTATTTTAGTTTATTAGTATAGGCTCGTAAATAAGTAAAGTTATTATTTTGATCCGCAGTGGGCACTCCTGGTGGAGTATCTGCCCATTCCCTTTCACCCTGATTTGTGAAACGAGGCCTGTGCTCAGCAGTGAGACATTATAGGCTCATAATGATTATTTGGATTCCTGATTGTTTACTTCTCTATCTCTCTATGTTGTCTATCTATCTTCTGTGTAATCTATGTTTTTATGTAAACTTATTGATTGAGACATTGTAAAAGTAGCAACCATTATATTTGAGTTATAATCAAATAATAACTTCAAATATATCCATAACAAAACACAAATAAAAATGAATCTCTTCCTAGAGTGTAATAAAACGTATAGAAGCGTCGTCGTGCTTACAAATAAAGAGAAAAAAGAAACAAAATTAATAAACATTTTAACGGTAAAATGTAAATAGGCCAGGCGTGCTACGCCGGCATTTGGAGGTATTACCTTTATTGACCATATTGTTTCGCCAAAAGCCTACGTTTGCACTGCGGAATTAAAATGTACACAAACCGGCTTTCATATAAAACTGTAATTTACATTACTACGATTAAGCTGCATTGTACAGATGCCTTAATGGTAGTCTGCTAATTGGTATTCTTCGTAATTATCACTCGAAAGGGTGGTAAAAAAAACAATTTCATGATACAAAACAGATACAATTGACGATGGTTTTGGAGAAAAAGTTACTTAAATGTTGTGAAGTTATTGAAGCTTAATACTACTAATCACCTTGTTTCCATACACGTTTGAGAAAGATTAATAAATTTCCTTAGATAAATAAGATTTATAAAACTCAAAGTTTCAAAACAATTTATTATCATTCACAGACTTCCTATAGCAATTAATATTACACAGCTTCTTGATTGATCGAACGCGACTGATCACGCGACCGCCTACAAACATGGAGGACGCCGAGCGCAGTGACTTTGTTTTGACGTTTCGCGGCGATGTGTCCTTGTATACGCGCGCGCGTTATAAACTCCCCCTCTAATCCGAACAATGCGACCCCGCGTTCGGGTTAGCAATCTTCTTGCGCGGCCTACCTCGTTTACGCTTTTCTTGTACCGGCGCTTGGATGTGGCCAACAAAAGGTGTGAGTTGGGTAACATGATACTTACCTAATACCTCCTTGTCAGCTATGCGCTCCAGCAGGTAAGTGGTTGGGCTAACGGCCTTCTTCACACGGTATGGTCCGTCTCGTCTAGGAATGAATTTCGGTGTCTGTCCTCGACTGGTGTCGTTAGCTCCTTGGGTTTTCAAGAGTACTAAATCACCTACTTCATAATCTGGCGCCGGTCGGCGACCTTCATCGGCGTTCTTCTTCTGGATAGCTTGAGCCTTCTCGTGCACGTCTCTGGCTTCTATGAGGGCGGTAGAAAGCTTTTCCAAATAAGGAGTTATAGCTGGTATGAAGTTGTCGCCTTCTAGAATGCGACGCATGTCCACGGCAGCGTCAGCGGGTGCGCGTAGTTCTCTGCCAAAGGTAAGGTAGGCGGGCGAAAACCCTGTACTCGCTGTTAAGGCAGAGTTCATCGCGAACCTTATTGCAGGCAAGTGCTGGTCCCAAGTACTGTGGTCACGGCCGACGAGAATGGCTAATTGAGGTTTCAAGTCGCGGTTTTTCCTCTCCACTGGATTGGCCTCCGGGTGATACAATGGGGTTAGCGCCTGTTCAATACCCATGCAGTGGCATGCTTGCTGCATGACTGAGCTGATGAACTGGACCCCGTTGTCACTCAGGATACGACGCGGAACGCCAAACCTCAGGAAAACCTCATCAATCAAAACCTTGGCACACTCCGCACTAGTTGCGTTTTTAAGTGCAAATAGTTCTACCCAACGCGTACTTACGTCTTCTATGATTAAGACCCACTTATTCCCAGAAGCGGTGTCAGGAAGGGGGCCGAACAGGTCCACTGCTATCACTTCAAACCTCCTAGCGGTTGCAGGGGTCTGCAGTAGGCCTGACGGTTTCCTGGTATCTACCTTATATCTCTGACATGCCGGACATTCTTTGATGTACTGGGCTATGTAGGATCTCATCCCCGGCCAGTAGTACCGGGAGCAGATACGTGCGAGCGTTCGCTCGACGCCGAAGTGTCCGGCGGTCGGAGCGTCATGGAAGTCCTCTAAAACTTTCGAGCGCTCGTTTATAGGAACAACAAGACACGCGTTCTCCTCATCGTTATCATCTTCGGGTCTGTACCTGTATAAGATGCCATCGGAAAGCACGTAGCCGCGATCAGACCATGGTCTCCCCCTAAAGGGTTCGTGAGATTCCATGTCGTTTATTATTTTACCGATTTCAGGATCTTTCAGCTGATTATCTCTGATATCGCCGGGTGACCTCGTCGGCAAGTCAACGGTAGTCAGGCAAAGGTCAGAATCCTCGCTGCAATTTGGCCGGGACAAGGTATCGGCAATGACGTTCACCTTTCCAGGCGTATATTCGATGCGCAGGTTATACTCCTGTAATGTAAGGGCCCACCTGGCTAGACGGCCGCTCGGCGACTTTAAGCTCATGAGCCAGCGTAGCGGTTGATGGTCAGATCTCACCACGACTTCGCCTCCGTCGATGTAACCTCTGAACTTCGAGACGGCCCAGACGACAGCGAGAGCTTCACGTTCGGTCGTGTTATAATTCTTCTCGGCTCCGCTCAATAAGCGACTGGCGTATTCAATCGGGCGTTCATCGGCGTTCTCCCCCTGCAGTAAAACAGCTCCGAGAGCGTAGCCGCTGCTGTCGGTCCGCAGAATAAACGGTTTCGACTCATCAGCTTGCCTGAGTATTGGGGCCGAAGTCAGCAGGTCTTTAATTTGCTCAAATGCCTTCTGCTGCGGATCCTCCCAACGCCATGTACTTGCCTTCTTCAACAAGTCAGTCAATGGTTGAGCAACGTCAGCATAAGCAGGTATAAAACGTCGGAACCAGCTGGATGTTTGCAGAAAGCTTTTTAACTGCTTAACATTTTGTGGTGGTGCCATATCTTTGATGGCGCTCACTTTATCAGGATCCATGTGAATTCCACCAGGAACAATGACATGCCCTAAGAATTTAACGGAATCCCGTGCGAAATGACTCTTCTCACGGTTCACGCGTAAGCCAAATAGCTTCAGCCTGTTGAAAACCACCTCCAGGTCTTGCAGGTGTCTCGAAAACGAGCCAGAAAGCAGGATCAGATCATCCAGGTAAGAAAAGATGGAAGTTTGCTCTGGAAGATTAGACCTGAAACGGTCGATCAGGCGTTGAAAGGTCGCACCTGAGTTCCTCAGACCCATCGGCATTCGTTTAAATCGGAATGTCCCGAGGGGTGTAACAAATGCTGTTTTGTCACGATCGTCAGGGTGTACGTTCACCTGGAAATAGCCAGCTCGGAGATCGAGGGTAGTCATGAAGACTGTGGTCTTCGCTGCATGAAGAACGTCTTCTATGCGCGGGAGAGGGTAGCGGTCGGCTTCGGTAACTGCATTCAATTTGCGGTAATCGATGCAAAGCCTAGTTCCTCCGTCTTTTTTGGTGACGAGAACCACGTTCGCTGCCCAAGGTGACTCACATTCCTCGATTACATCAGCATCGAGCAGTTTCTCTAACTCCTTCTTAAGGGCTTCTTTCTTACTTGGAGACATCCTATAAAGAGGAGACGCGATAGGCTCTTGATTATCACTAACCTTAATACGATGAGTTGCAAATTCAGTCGCGAGACCAGTCTGCGCGAATTGGTCTGATCTGCTCAGGATGAATGCATTAAGCACATCCTTCTGCTCTGAAGTAAGCTTGGATGCCTCATCGCCTCTCAGGCTGACGTCAGCGGTGTCTAGGTTCATAATCTCAGAACTATCGGAAGGTAAGCTGTACTCACGCACGAAGCTATGATGCTCTTCAGGGTTATCGACGAAGCACCAAGTTCCCTGCGGTATGTCTAGAGTGACACCTGCGCTGATAATGAAGTCACGGCCCAACAAAGTCTTCGTGCTGGCGCCGGGAAGAACTAAAAAATTTGTAGGTACTACTCGCTCCTGTAATATTACATCAACATTTGCAGAGAGTATATTACGAACTTGATTCGAGCCGTCAGCTAAAGTAAAGCTACGTTCCATCTCTGAAAACTCGACTCCCTGATCGAGAAAAATGTTGTAAAGCGCAGGGCTCGCTATACAGTGCGTAGCCCCGGTATCCAGTATTGCAACTCCTACTTTATCCATAACGGAGATCCCTACCATAGGTAACTCCGAACCATTAGTTATAACCGCACTATTAAAGTCTACATGTTTTGACGGAGTGGGGGAGGCGTCTTTCTTCGGTCTACACGATTCGCATTTCGAACGCACGACCCCCGGTTGGCCACAACCATAACACCTAAGACTGTTATTGAAAGTAGAAGTAGAAGGCTTACTGTCCGAATTTAGGCGGTTACGACGTTCTTTTACATGATATGATTCATTATGACGATTATCGTAATTACTGGTGTCAACTTTACCTACATCACCTTTTTTATGATTTTCGCGATTACGACATTCTTCGATCGAGTGGCCAAACATTTTACAATACGTACATCGCGGTCTAATACGCTTATATTGCGATAATTTGCTATCGATTGGAGTCGCATCGTTCGAATTAGGTAAAGGTAATGAGTCTCGACTTACCAATATGGGTTCCTTACGGTCATTGAACTCTGCTCTCGATTCCTCCACATTCCTAGCCTTTTCTAAGAATACATCGAGATTTGTAACAGAATCACGCGGCATATGTTTACGTATTTTCCTATCTAAAAGTGCGTATATAATGTCGATCTTCATCTCCTCCGGTACGTCGTAAGGCAGTTTGCACAAAAGCGCGCGTAGTCTAGACACGAAGGTATCGACGCGCTCGGTTCCTTGCTCGTTCGAGAAGATATCACGAAGTATTCTGTACGCGGGCCGGGGTGCTCCGAATCGGCCTCGCAATCTTTGTAATGCCTCTTGCCAAGTAGTGACTGCAGATCGTACTCCTTTCCACCACACGGCGGCTTCGCCGGTTAACAACATCGGTAATCCTCGAAGTGCGTGGTCGTCGCTTATATTCGAGCATTCCTTAAAAATCTCGATCGAATCTATGAAGGCTTCGAGCACTTCGTCACTGTGTGTCGCACCACCGCTTGCGCCGTCAAAGCGCGCCGTGCACTTTGCGAAGTTGCCGGAGTGCAGGTGGGGCGTGTCGTCAGGCGTCGCTGATGATGTAGCGGCGACGTCCGGTGATGATAAACGTGTGCAGGTGAGGAAGCTCTCGAACATTTGCCGGTTGGTTTCTGCCTGGCTCCTGGATACTGCCGCGATGATTGCCGTCATTTGAATATCGGTCATCAACACGGTACTGGATCCGGTGGTATTCGCGTTGCCCTCTTCCATGACTATTTCCCGTTCACTGTTAGAATCGTCGTTGTCGTTATCTTCTTTCTTCTTACGCGTCGCTCTCGGCATTTTTGGTAGCCGGCGACGGACACAGAAAGGTTAGGTTTTGAACGAAATGAACGTTTATTGTATGTAGGTATTTCACTGTCTATGAACTTTTTCCGTAACTTCGGGCCACTAGTTGGGCTGCCACTATAAAACTCAAAGTTTCAAAACAATTTATTATCATTCACAGACTTCCTATAGCAATTAATATTACACAGCTTCTTGATTGATCGAACGCGACTGATCACGCGACCGCCTACAAACATGGAGGACGCCGAGCGCAGTGACTTTGTTTTGACGTTTCGCGGCGATGTGTCCTTGTATACGCGCGCGCGTTATAGATTTTATTAAAAAAAATATTTTTAATACAAGCTTTTTTTGGTAACTGTACTTTTTGTTGACTATAGTTGCATTGTCTTTTAATATACAAATTTATACCAAATACCAAGTCAATCTGACCACTGGAAGTGGGTGAAATTTGACTTGCAAGATTCCACCCATATTTACATTCATTGCAAGTTAAATTAAATCTTGTAACTAACATTTATCTTACGCATAACAAATTATGAATTTGCAAATCCAAAATGAAAACAAACAAGTTCGTAGTAAGTTCAACCATCCTAATCTCAGTAGCTTAACAATTTTCGCTACGAAAACTTTACAGCGTCACACAATGTGCTACGCACGTGCTACGAGCATGGTGCATTACTTACCGCTACGGTGCCGCTACACCATGTGCTACGGTTTCGTAGGCATTAAACACTATCAACAAGGCTGTAACTAGCCTGAAGTTGCCAAAGTAAATTCCTCTAATAAATATTATAATAGACACCCCATTGATAGATACACCGTTTTTTTTTGTCAATGTGAAATATAATTACGGTACCAAAATTAAATCACTTCAGTCATCAAAACTTTTATAGTAGAAAAATAAATATAAAAAACATATATTATATTCGTAATTATAAGGTATTTCATTTAAAAGTTGACTATGAAATATTTTTACATTAACATATGTAGTGAGTTATAAAAAACTAAGACGGAGTGTCGCCTAATAAACGAATGAAGCACCAAAAGGAAGCCAACGATCTTGTACATACCTGGCCTCATGCACACATATACACCATAGGCACATATATAGCCATCGGTTGTCATTCCGCATTTAGACGTTGACAGTGAAAATAAGGCTCAGTATCACTCGTGCCTGCTTGGGCCAGTAGTTTCGACATCACTTTCTTATAAGGTGACACTCCGTCTTTATTTTTTTGTATGTCTATGGCAGTGTATTGGTTGTTAGGGTTCCGTCGCCAAATGGCAAAAAACGGAACCCTTATAGATTCGTCATGTCTGTCTGTCTGTCTGTCTGTCTGTCCGTCCGTATGTCACAGCCATTTATTTCCGAAACTATAAGAACTATAATGTTGAAACTTAGTAAGTAGATGTATTCTGTGAACCGCATTAAGATTTTCACACAAAAATAGAAAAAAAACAATAAATTTTGGGGGTTCCCCATACTTAGAACTGAAACTCAATATTTTTTTTTTCATCAAACCCATAAGTGTGGGGTTTCTAAGTATGGATAGGTATTCAAAAATGATATTGAGGTTTCTAAAATCATTTTTTTCTAAACGGAATAGTTTGCGCGAGAGACACTTCCAAAGTGGTAAAATGTGTCCCCCCCCCCTGTAACTTCTAAAATAAGAAAATGATAAATCTATAAAAAATATATGATGTACATTACGGTGCAAATTTCCACCGAAAATTGGTTTGAACGAGATCTAGTAAGTAGTTTTTTTTTAATACGTCATAAATTTAAATTAATATCAAATACTCAGGTCTATACTACCATTTACTTATATACCTACAGGTTTGTACGGAACCCTTGGTGCGCGAGTCTGACTCGCACTTGGCCGGTTTTTTTTTATATACTTGCGTTGCATAAATCCATACCTATTATATTAATAAGAATATGTATATATTCTACATTCACCATTCACCATACACAACCACAAAAACGTCTATCATTCAGAAAATAATTCCACCAACACGTATCTTCGGTTTTGTGGTCTATGGCATACTATTAAATATTCTGTGTCTATGGGTAGACGTAACCCTTGCCTTAGTGATCCCAGCTACATTAGTACACGTGACGCGCCCTTAGCAGCCCTTAGGGACACCCTTTGTTGCCCTACCTTATTGTTTCATGACGAGATTCTTTGGCTAGCATTTCACAATTTTCTTTTCAGTAGTGTTGTTTGTTAGAAATAACTACGAACGCTGAACCTGAAAGTTAAGACTTGCTTTTGAAGAAACACGTTTTTTTTTTTTTTTTTTTTTTATTGGTTTAAACTACTTACTACAGACACGTGGTCCATACTCTTTTTAGATAATATGTTTTTTACAAATTTTATGTTTTATGATTTTCACAATTTGGACATCTTGGTCCGCGCAATAAATAAATTATTCTAATACATTTATACATATCTATACATATTATTAGCTATTACTATACTATATTACATATATTATACTATTGTTATTATTTTGATTTATAATAAATTATACTTATGGGCGATTAAATATTACAAACATTTTCGGTTTTCATTTTACATTCTAGTTTGCTTGCCTGTTTGCCCCGGAGGAAATCCCCGCGCGTATTTGAGCTTCCACGACATTATAGTCTCTATTTTTCATGGCCATTTTTAGGTTTTGAGAGAGGATTTGTTCTGTTGTTGCTGCCATCGCCCGTTTTGCGAACCTGCCTATGGCGTCATCACTGTCATCTGTGTAATATACACAGCTGAGAGTGTGACGCGACACTGCTACGACCGCATGCGGTACACTCTCGTGGATTTGCAACCTTTTTGTTCTTGTTTGGAGAATGATTACCGACTCGTACGTTGAACCCTGAGCTTCATGTATGGTAAGGACGCGTGATCCCATGGCAGCCCCGTATCCCTGGTTGGTAAGAGATGCCTTTTCTTCCTGGGTGTGAACCAGGAATAAGGTGTTCGGGAGGGTGCTAGGTATTTGCGCGTCTGTGTACCTCTTCAGCTTCAGGGAGTGTACGTGGTGTTTTGATGAGTATATACCTGAGTATATCTCATTTAGGGCATACGCTACATCCATTGGGTTCCGATGCGTGCATAACAACTCCTGGCTGATGTTGGCTACCAGGTTTGGTCTGTTGTACTGAATATTGAACAGATTATCTCTGTCAATATAGGGTAGTTGGTTGATATCTCCGATGAGGACAACTTCGCTAGCACCAGACAGCCGAGTTGCCAAAATAATGGATCCGAAGTGGGTCATTAGAGCCTCGTCAACCGTTAGGCGGTTACAACTTTTCGGCTCTTTAAATCCATTAGCTAGCACGGAAGCCATTGTCCGCACTTTGATCTTGGCTGCAGCTTCTCCTACGCGGGGTGTTATTTTTTCGCGAAGGTCTTTTGCTGCCTCGATTGTGGTGGTGATTATAACTTCCTTCTCCTCATCGAAGTTTCTTACTACCCATGTCGTTTTGCCGCATCCGGGGACCCCATTCACCCATTTTATTTTTGGTACCGTCCATTTTTCCCATGCTGCTCCGGGACTAAGAGTGCCTGAGATGGTTTTCGCCATTTCCAGGATCTTATCGTCCAGCATGATCTTTGTGCAACGGGCGGTGACTACTATGGGGTCATTTTGTGGAGTGTAGAATGTCGGTAGGCCATCCTCTTGGGAATCCCCTTCGACTAGGGTCACAAAGCCACTTGTCGCATTATATGCCGCCATATAACTCCCAGACATTTCCCCCATGAGGACTTGGGATGTTTCGTTGTTGTATATGGCAGCATCTGCTTCCTCGAGTCTAACCTTCAACAAACTTAGGTTCTGGTATTGGAAGGCCTCTAAGATGCTTTTACAAGTCACGAGATTGACCTGCTTGGTCGCTCTTGTGATTGCTATAAACTCGAGAAAAGCGTTTAATGCGTGGTCTACTGGCTCCGTCGCTGGTATTCGAGTCGGTGGGATGACCAGCCCCATGTCGGCTCTCGTTCTGGTTACAATTTGTTGTCTTGGACCTGGAGGGGGCCTCCTCACAAACTCCTCCACTGCGGCAGCTAGTTGTGCCGTTTGATGTGCGTTTTTTGTGTGGTCTAGAACAACCACGTAGAAGAAACACGTTCGTTTGTATATGGTGACTGGAAATTAATGACCGATACTTAAATTCATAATTGTACTCATGATAACAAGAAACCCAAAGAAAGGATTTTTTTTAGAGTGCGCGCTGTACAGAGAGGAAACTGAGGATTACGTTTGTATTTAACAAACGCCACCAGCATTTCCTATTAACTATCTGCGTCAAATGGCCCGTCTAATTCATTGAAGACGGTTTTTTTTTATGTACTAATGTTTTTTACCATAAATAAAACTTAAACCGAAAATTCTGTAAACCTTAATAGATCCTCATTAAATAATAACCCTAATTTCTCAGGTCAGAGCCCGAGTACCTGCCTAAAGAAAAACTATTTTCCTAACCCTAGACGCATGTCTATTAGCAGGATGGGGACTAAACTACCCCCGTCCATCATTGCAGGGTTAACGGGCCTCATGGACCCGCCGAGATACAACTTTCCTAATGAGTTGGAAACACAATCACTTGGACTAGTGTGATTGTTTGGGAAACTTGCGCGTTGCGGTATACGGGCGCTTTGTCAAACTATACGACCTTTGATGTATGAATGTTGATAATAGGGTTCATATGTATTTGAAAAGCAAACAAAAAAATAAGTTTGTTCTTTAGAACATGAAAGCTATACGTCATCAGCAAGATTTTCGTATCTTAGACCCCTCCCAAAGGGTGCAATTTGGCTTGATTGAAATTATAAAAATACTAGCTGTCCCCCGCGGTTTCACCCGCGTTCCCGGGATAAAAAGTAGCCTATTTCCTTCTCTATGCCATAGGCTATCTGCATGCCAAATGTCATGATGCTCCGTTGAGTAATTGAGGCGTGAAGGCGTAACAAACTCACTTTCGCATTTATAATATTATTAAGTAAGGATGTAAATCTATACAAATAAATACAATTTAAGTTTCTTTTTGTAATGTCAAAATAACGGCTTTTTGCTAAATGCATAGATAGATACGGTTTTATAATGTGTTTTTTTCTATTTTTGTCTGTCTGTCTCTCTGTTTGTTTGGGCTAATCTCCGAAACGGCTAGACCGATTTTAACGGTACTTTCACTGGCAGATCGCTGTTGTTTTAAGAAGTAAATTAGGCCACTTTTATTATTGAAAAAGAAAGAGGGATCCGCGCTAAAAAATTCAAACCGTATGAAAGGGAAACCGCGGGTTCAGCCAGTTGAAATTATATCTTTCATGAAACCTAGGGGACGGACGTGTCGTATAATAATTATGATAAATAAATAAAACCTTAATTATTTATGATAATTATTTTAACAAAAAGCTTATCTCTCCGGAAGCATGTCGATATTTATTCATTAATTTAAAATAGTGTGAAATATACAGTTTTTATATACTAAACACTGTTTACGATATAAGTGTTTACCTACTTCATTATAAATCAAAGCTTCGTCATAAAACACAATATTTCAACATAATAACGATAGCGTATCGCTGTTATTAAACACTCGAACAATATTGCTTTTATTAATTAATATATTTAACTATTCAGGCCACTGCGAATAAAAAACACTCGTATCGCATTTTTTTTTATTTGTCCTTCCTCACACACGGTCATCTGATCCCAAACTAAGCAGAGCTTGTACTATGGGAACCAGATAACTGATATAATACATATACTACTTTTTCGTTTGTAAATACATACTTAATATACATAATTACACCTAGACTCAGGACATACAGACATGTTCATGCACACAAATGCATGTCCTGTGTGGGAATCGAACCCACGACCAGCGGCGCGATAGGTGGAACCACGAGGCGTTATCAACTCGCACCCCTCTCAACCCGAATTGGCGAGCGACCTTCAACACTCGCAAGAACACAACATAAAGTTATTTGGCTGCATTATTCTGTAAACCTGAAGCCTTATAGACAACTTTATTTTCATAAGCTTTCATTATTCGATACTAGACAATAGTCGATATGGAATACACAAATAGATGAGTATTAACAAGGTTAAAATGGCTGTCATGGTGGATGAGGATAAACACAGAACCAGCCTGTGCGAAAACACACGACCGACGAACCTGCGACAGTTATCATATTTACCTACATACACACTACCTAAATCTAATAATATACATGGTTCTAGAACGTGGGAGTACATGTTGCCGGAAATAGTTAATGAGCTACCTGAGAACATAAGAATAAAGTACATGAAAACAGACTACTATAAAGGAAAAATTAAACAATACTTTTAAAAAAACTTAAATAACAATTAAATGTAATAATAATCACAAAATCATAATTGCTCATGCTTCTAAATCTTTTTCTACTATGATATAAGTACATAAAATAAGAATTGTTCATTTTTATTATGATCGCTGTTGTGCAGCGACCGCCTACACAGATAAGCCCTCGAGGCTTCCGTGCAGGCTATAAAACATAAATGTAAATTGTAATAATATGGTAAATAAATATATTTATAAAAAAAATAATAATATTATCTCCTATTATTTAGGTAACTAAACCACAATGTAATGTGACTAAAATATATCATGCGAGCCACGAATCTATGTTTGTGGTTGATGAATAATAGTGAGTATCAATAGCTTATAATAGGCAATAGAAACAAATAGATAATATATTTGTTTACAGCCTAAACATTCATGTTTAAAACTGAAAATAATTCTCAATAAAAATATGTTCGGTAGTGAAGTTGAATTTTTTCAATAATCTACAGGTGTTTTCCGACAGCTGCACTTGAGAGCTTGTTACTGTATGCTTTGTGTGCTTACCACCACATCATCCCTGACTCTATATTGAGATTGTGGTTAAGACACACGCCTACAAAAACAAAATCCTAACTATTATAAATGTGAAAGTGAGTTTGTTTGTTTGTTACGCCTTCACGCCTTAACTACTCAACGGATCATCATGAAATTTGGCATGCAGATAGCCTATGGTATGCAGAAGGACATAGGCTACTTTTTAGAACGGGAACGCGGGTGAAACCGCGCGGGACAGCTATTAATATTATAAATGCAAAAGTAATTCTGTTTGTTACGCTTTCACGCCTAAGCCGCTAAACCGATTGCGATGAAATTTGGCATGCATATAGCCTGTGGTATGGAGAAGGACATAGGCTACTTGTATCCCAGGGTGAAACCGCGGAGGACAGCTAGTCAAATCATAAAGCAGAAATAAAAAAAAATGTTTTTATTAATCTTAAACGCCTTATTTTCCTCGTCAAACAGGATAAACTAAAATTCACTGAAAATACAAGGTTTGACTTCTAGCGATAATAAAAGTCGGTCGACAGACAAGATATAATGAAGACAAAACAAAATAACGACCGCACTTGGGTTTTACAAATATTCTAAGAAATTCCAATTATTTTATCAACCGCATGTAATTGTGCAAAAGTACTTTCCTTGCTTTTAATAATAAAGTGCACCCTTGTTTACTTAACAAGGACAGGGATAAAGAATTGATGCCCTTTTAACATTATTCTAATCTAATATGTGAAGATAGTCAATTGGATGTACAAAACAACACAGTATTTTATATACCTAATAATGAATTATATACTTAGTGGAGTATTTGTGAAGCATGAGGCATTTTATTTTATATTGAGGTAGCAAAAAGCGTACTGCCAGCCTGGCAGGTTCGTCATGGTGAACTGTTACTATGGACCAAGCTTTGAAATCGCGTAAATTATAAAAAATAAATAAAATTCGATTTTGAAATAGCGAAAGTAGTAGTTTTTTTTTTTTTTTTTTTTAATTAAATGGGCTTGCGTTTGGCCACTGAACCGCCCTTAAGGGGCGATGACGAAGCCTAAGATGAAGGGTTCCCTTGCTGTCCGCATTATACATGAGGATGCAAAACGCTGTGTCCGTATTTTCGGTAAGTATGTCATCAACGTACGGGTGAAAATTTTCCCGGCGTCTTGTGGTTCGGTTTAAACGTTTCATTCGTTTCCGACCACATTTATTAATTAATGATGAATGGAAATGATTTAGTATGAATAGCTAATAATAATATAACACACTTTTAATTAAATTAAACAAAATGTAATGGAAATTGAAATTATTGCATAACGTTTTTCGTAACAGCACCCTTACTCGGACAAACAAAAGGGATTAAAGGCGGCTATCGTTTCTATGGCCACCAATTGGTGCCACTAGCGAGTAAGGTCTTTTCGCGTTCGTTGAAAAATACATGTTAGCGTGGCAGGGCCTATAAATTGATAACAAATAAATAAAATATTGAACATGCCTCAGTGTTGCATAGTCCCGTTTTGTTCCAAAAAAAGGAGGAGAACGGTTCCGAAAGACAAAACTAACCTAAAACAGTGGTTGGTAGCGATTCGCAGGTATGTCTGCCATAATAATCAGGAGTGGCACAATATTTACAACAATCAAGAATTAATTAGTAAAAATCCGCGATGAAAAGCTCGCAAACAGTAACCCCCTTATTAATAAAAATGGTTTAAGTCGGTCTTGTAAAACCCAGGTATTAAGATAGCCCCAGCCCTTTTTGTTTATATAACATTAGAAAGTGACGGATATATTTAGAACAACAATTTTAAACCCTAGGTATTACTATACTTGACTTACACCTTATAGATTTGACATTTCCAGAGACCTCACTCTTTAGTGCCTCTCGCGGCGTATTCACTAAGTTAATTCAATAAGTAACTGCAGAAGTACGATGTCATGTCAAACACAAAAATCTGGTAGCATAAAGTATGTCATTAGACGAGAGTCAAGACACTACCATAATAAAGAAAAAATAAAACAAGTATTATAGCTATATGTTTCAGTAGACGTCTCTGCAACGAACAACTTAGTTACTTGCAGTGCACATGAGATTTAGCGACATGTTATATACGATAGAGCTCTAGAATACAGTAACTTATAGCGATGAGAACTTTAAATTGCAGTTTCATTTTAAAAAGAATGCATTTTATTCATTAAACGAGAATACGTAAGTTTTCTGTGTATTGTTTAAAGCTCCCATATTCATCTTGAGGTGTCTCTCTTCTCTTTTCTCAGTTTAGAGACGGTTGACATGGAGACCGAGCTACTGTACCGAAACTGTTGTGGTACTACAATACCACTGAGTTATCATGTAAATCAGCTTAAAAATTAAATAAGTTTTGTTAAAAAAAAAATGGTGACTATTTTTGCTGACTGTTCTTGCATTGGCTTTCAATATACTACAATACACACCAATATACTACATGTAAACCAAATATCAAGTCAATTCAACCACTGTAAGTAGGTGAAATTCGACAAGATTTGACCCGAACATACATACATTGCAAGTTAAAAAAGCTTGTAAAAAAAAACTTCTTAATATATATAAAAGTATATTATTTACAAGTCAAATATATGATATATCGGTTATCTGGTATCCACAGTACAACACATATTTTGAGATCAATCTTAATATAGAAAATTACTTCGAGGTTACCGCTGCTGCCGATCAACGTCAAGGTTCCAGATATTTGAATTGTCTAACTGATGAGGGTAAACAATTAACTCTACAAAATCTATCAAATCCACAAAATAAATCCCAATATCTAGTCACAAAAGCGAAAGCTCTCAGCATGTTTTAAATTGCCTCGATCAAATAATTCGTGATTATTTAAAAAAATAATAAATAAATATTTTTCTTTCAAACCGATATCAAAGAAATACTTTTAACAAATATAGTACTAAGTGCTTGTAGTTTGAGTAAAAATATGCAACAACAAAATAAGCTGGTATATCGATATTTGTAATGAGAGAATCAACAATATTTGTTATCTTGACACTATTATCTATTCAGTGTCTTGACTAAAACCTCAAGCATTAGTTTACTAATCTTGTCACATAGATATATCTCAAGAACTCTACTTGAGATTACTACAGGAAATTAACTGGTTAAGTATCTGGTATTTACGAGTATCTTATATCATCCATCACTAAAATTATAGTGATATAACAGTCTGCTATTTTAACTAAAGATCCCCCTTACTCATAAAGCGCTATTTAACTAATATACTGATTAAATGGTCACGTAAATAATGTCACATTATTTGACAATGACAAAAGAGTGACGTTATTTACGTGACCTTTTAAACAGTATATTAGTTAAATAACGTTTTATGAGTAAGGGGGTTAATTCTGACACCATCCCTTACAACTCCATTGCCAATGAGCCATGAGCCATTGTGCGTTTTCGACGATATTAGCGAATTAGTAGACAAAAAACACATACGCGTCGAACATACCCTCCTCCTTTTTTTTGACAGTTTTTTTATTTACAGCTTATTTATGAATTACTAGTTGTCCCCCGCGGTTTCACCCGCGTTCCCGGGATAAAAAGTATCCTTTTATCCTTCTCCATACCATAGGCTATCTGCATGCCAAATTTAATGATGATGCATTTAGTAGTTGCGGCGCGATGGCGCAACAAACAAACTCACTTTCGCATTTATAATATTATATGTTAGGATTAGGATTCTCAACCAGCCATCTTACAAATATCCATCCTTTTTTCATTCATTCGACGGGCCAGTTGGCGCATTTGGTTAAGAGTCTGGTAAAGATTCCACCTATTGCGCCACAGATCGTGGGTTAAATTCCCGCACAGGACATGCATTTATGTGCATAAACATGTCTGTATGTCCTGAGTCTGGGTGTAATTATGTATATTAAGTATGTATTTACAAACAAAAAGTAGTATATGTATTATATCAGTTATCTGGTTTCCATAGTACAAGCTCTGCTTAGTTTGGGATCAGATGACCGTGTGTGAGAAATGTCCCAGGATATTTATTTATTTTAATTAGTTTACAATTTTAACACTCATATAGTGTTAGAAATAACGTGTATTGTATTATTTTATTGATCACTCTACTACTGATTTGTGTGATAATCACTTCTTTCATGAAGTAGTACCATTCTATAAAGTACTAGCTGTTCCCCGCGGTTTCACCCGCGTTCCCAGGATAAAAAGTAGCCTATGTCCTTCTCCATACCATAGGCAGATAGCCTAATTACATGATGATCCGTTGATCAGTTGAGGCGTGAAGGCATAACAAACTCACTTTCGCATTTATAATATTAGTAAGGATTAAGTTAGAAGTTAGGATTAGGATTCTCAGCAAAGTAAAAGTATTTCACAAATCACAAAAGCGTCATTAACATTTTGAAACCAACGACCAATACATTTACAGAGAATTTTGCTCAATGCAATTGCATTTTGTCCGAGTGCAAGTACTCAACCGTAAATGTGAATCACAATAAAGCCACTCTGATAGTTATAGCACCCCTGTGCACAATTACCACGTATGTTGAAATTATTCTACACCTTTTCACAACTCGCACTTGGCGTTAGTAACTAGGAATAAACGTGAAATTCTCTTCCGCGCGCGAATTCCCAGCGTGCAGTTAGTTTCTAGTTTCGCACTTTACATTTTATATTTTGTTGGGTTATGTGTTTTACAGGATGCGGTCTTAAGTGCAAAGGAGCTTTTAGTAATGAATATGAATAAGAATTCTACAAGAACAGCACTTTTGCTCCAATATTTTAGACACACTAATTCTTTATTAACTCCTATATAAATATACATAAATTGGCTTACCTATATAAATTCTTAAATATTTATTTACAGAAACGTAACACGATTTATATTGAAAATCTAACATATTGTAGGCAATGATGGCTCAGTGGTAGTGACGTCGACTATCGAGACGAAGATCACGGGTTTGAATCCTACAATGATCTCGAGCTTTCGGTGAAGGAAAACATCGTGAGGAAATCATAGCAGGGTGGTTTGTTTGTAGTTAGTTGCCTCCTAGCTGGCTACCACCCTCAAGATGAGATTCTGTCACCAAGCAACTATCGGTGAGTTCCATCAGCTGCACTTGAGAGCCAGTTCCTTCTAGGCTTTGTGTGCTTACCGCCTTCGGCCACATCATGAAGATGGTGAGATTGTGGTCAAACACAAGCCTATATATATATAAACATAATAAAAGAAACGCAATTTTCTTCCAAATATTAACATTTTATGTCATTGATACATTAAAATTATTTTCCATTTGATTGCTATACTTAACATTATAAAGGTCAATTGCCCCTAAAGTCTTTCGATTCTGATCAAAATTGTCTTCACAGCTATAACATGGTGAAATAAAAGAAACAGAACCAATAACCATGCCACAGATGACAACACATCTGGTCTGAATCAATCACGTGCCGGCTGACGAGTTCTTGAACGAGATTCGATGGCATGTGATATTCCTTGATGTCTTTGGAAATATCCAATGGTCTAATATCACGGAACATGTCGCGGCTTTCGTACGTGTTGTAGTGCAGCTGGTTTTTGGATGTCTATGTATGGTCATGGCAATATTTTTCTAAGAGGTAAAGTTGTAGGAGGTAGTTTCAGGATGTACTGATCCAATCTTGAAAATCATTTCACTAATAGAAAGCTATATACCACTTAGGTGGCAAACAAGCATACGGCCCGCCTGATGGTAAGCGGTTACCGTAGCCTGTGGACGCTTGCAACACCAGGGGTATCACGCGCGCGTTGCCAATTATCCTCGAGTGCTATTATGCTACTTTTCATTCCAGGAACGCGGGTGTGACCCCGAGGGAGAGTTAATATAAAGAAAGAAGAAATAAATAATGAACAAGAAATACATTTATTTGACGAACACATTAAAGCCGGCTTTTCTCTATGAGACATAATATTATAATATAAATTACATCTTGAGATATATTATTTTATCGCTCGTCATACATTTTTGTATATTACATCCCAAACTATAAATATTTTTTCGTCAAAATGGATGACGAGTGATAAAATATTATATCTCAAGATGTAATATATATTATATTGTATCCCATAGTGAAAAGCCTGCTTAAAAGTAAAAACAAAACAATATTTAAACCAAAGCAGCCGTATGTGCTGTCAAATAGGACATACAGCTCAGCATTATGCTACTGACTATACTGACAATATCAGTAAAATCAGTTATCAGTCTGATGAACTCTGATGTATACTGATTATAGCGACAGCCAAGTTGCATATCCTTCCTTAGGAATCTACTAGGTTAGGGTCAATAAAATGTACATATAATGTTGTTTTTCCTCAGACATAGAATTTAGCTTAGTTTGGGCATAGAGTTAATAATATACTACGTACAACTTGGGGTGTGTGTAAAAATGTGTTATGATAAATGGATACTAATTTACCCCCAAGGGATTTACTCGCATTCCCGAGCTATGTAACAATATTCTGGGATAAAAAGTATCAAATTTTTTATGTTAGGGTATGATGTCTACATGTGGAAAATTGTATTCAAATCCGTTCAACCATTCGGGCGTGATTAAGTAACAAACATTCATAAAAGCGTACACAAATTTATATTACACTTATACTTTTCTCAGAATTCCCTAAATGAAACGTTCCCTATGTGTACTATTCCAGGACCTATGCCAAATTCCATGAAAATCCGCGTGGGATAGTTAGTAAAACAATAGTTCTAACTACTCCACAATACAAACAGTGGGCATAGTTCTCGGTATTCCCAATACTGGTAACTACAAATATTGAATCTTTGCGATATTGCTTCTCTTATTGAAGTTATTGTGGGTATAAGAAAATATCTTCAGGACTTCCATTTCGGTTGAGGAGGACCTTATATTGCATGAGTCGGCAAACTTTTTTTTAAACTAAAACAAAGGTCGAAATTTATAAGGATAAGGAAACTGGGTCTCTACTGCATACGGAACTTCATTGAGTAATATTTCGAACATGAGGAGTAAACTTGTTCTATATCGGTCAAAAAGTAATCCTTTGACTCATCTGGTACAATAGAATTCCAGTGCTGACAGCCAAGTTCAATGGCAGAGTTTTGAAAAAAGGTCTCACGTGGATTACCTAGGTGTTTGCCAGCAAACCAAATTTGTATCAAATTTTACAAAATGTACAAACTAAGACCGATTCTTGCGACACTCATTATACTGGGAAGAGTTTTTTTTTTTTTTAGATTTCGCTATTGGTCCCTTAGTAAAAGTTGTTCAGCATGACTAACCCAACATAGGTTTCGAAAATATGCCATCTCGAAATCTCCACCTGTTATACATGTATGTAGTATATATGCCACATTTTCTCTTTTTCCTTTTTGGCGGTTATAATGAAGTATTTACGCCAACCGCGGCATTGCCAGAGATATCTTATTTACTAAACAAAGGTCCGCCCTTCAAAGATACCCTTTTGTGTAACTTCCCAGGATCCACTTGACGGGGTCGTATCGTAAATCAATCCATCTGACGTGTTGGGAATTGCGTTTTTACGATCCACTTTCTGGAGCACAACACTATTTTACAGCTAGTGCTACTCGGATGTGTGCTCCGTCCTTTGTTTGAGTAAATCCTTTTGGCAGTGTAAATAGTGATTGGAAGAACTGTGGAAATGGTAATGCTAAAATAAATTCCTAATATTCCTCATAATCGAATGTAAGTTGGTAATTTAATATGTCGATTTTATATTGACTTCTGATGGCAAAGATTAACATCGTCAGACAATGTGAAATAGTAACTACAATCCTCAACAAAACTTCACGTATAATATATCCATTATCGAAAGGCATCGGATTTGGGGCAATGTTAAGCGGTTAACACACTGCCACGCACCACACAGCGTAGCGCGTGAATGCGAGTAAATGCATCCACGCGCCTACAAGCGGAGAAACATGCTCAAACGCGCGTGGGTGCGGGCGAGACGCAAGGTATGACCACAGAGGATTGAAGGGAACAGAGTACAAGCTTCTAAGGAGCGTTCAAAAATTATACCTATTTTGGTAGGGTTAGCACAGGAGAATAACATTAGATGAATACATAAAAATGTATACCTATCAGCTTCGTGATGATAGAATATTGCTATTCACATTTTACAGATTATTCGGAAAGCGTACTAAAATGCAAATCTAGTTTTGAGCAAATCTTAGTCACACAGGTATGGTCAATACCTGTGTGACTAAGATTTGCTCGCAAACTCGGCAGATCGCGTTGTCCCAGAGATGAAATCTAGCTAAATCACTTTATCGCCCCCAAAAACCCCCATATAGCAAATTTCATCGAAATCGTTAAAGCCGATTTCGAGATCTCAAAACATTTATGCTCGTTAAATAGGATAGGTAGGTAGGTACACCTACGTATTTGAAATCATAAACACCCATCATGCCATTAATTTACGAGAAAAGAGACAATATAAATACAATTTACCAGAAAGATAATACCTACCTACCTATTATATGCAAGATACTAATAGAAAACTTATTCATTATATTATTGTTCATAGACTCAGTAAAGTAAACCATATTAACACATTTGGATATTAAAATTCTATTATTAAAATCTAAACGTAAACAAACACGATGCGCGAGTGCCCTGAGTTTGAGCACAGGCCGAGCCAGTATAAACCGGTTTCCCCTCGTACGTAACGAGCCGCCTGTGCTTTCGCACACACGCGCCTCAAGCTTGTAGTTGTGTACCTACCGCAGCGCGTTTGTATGAAGCTTGGTCTCTGTTCCCTTCAATCCTCTGTGGTATGGCACAACGAGTCTCGCAGTGCCGTGCGTGATTTTGTATGGGCTCTGCACTGCACTATCACCACAGCGAACAGCTTTGAATTAAATGAGTCGGAGCCACCGTGAATCTAAAAAACACAACTACGCACATGAGTGCGTAAAAAACCCGCACGATGATGCAGATCTGCCCTCCCGCAAGTACGCGCGTAGGAGCGTTGACACGCAACATGCAGCGTGATGCGTGGCAGTGTGATAACCGTCTTAGCCATGGGCCCAAATCTAAACTATTGCTTTGGGATATAGATAATCGAATTTCCGGATAAAACAATCCTCATGTATCTGAACGAGGGATATCGTTGTTATCTTCATATATGCCACTTGAATGCCAAACCTTCGAATTCGTACCGATTCGATGGTGTTCGTTCATGAAACTCAACTTTGTGGTTTCCCAAACTATGCGTTAGTGAAGCTATTTTAATTATTTGGGAGGAGAGTTTACGGATACCTTCAGCCGTGGTCCCATATAACGTGTCGAGTTCTTATGTATCTCGTTTCAATTTTATTTCTACTTATAGATTATGAGGTAGCTCTTTGCTCTGAGATATCGGTATTTGTTCTTTTATCCGATTGCGATTAAGTTTTAGTGATATATCGTGCGTTGCTCGGTGAAGGATTCTGGCAGAAAAAATAGAGGCTTTTACATTATCCAAATCTACCTACATCCAAACTATAATATTATAAATGCGAAAGTAAGTTTGTTTGTTTATTTGTTACGCCGTCACGTCTCAACAACTCAAAGGATCATCATGAAATTTGGCACGTAGCCTATGGTATGGAGAAGGACATAGGCTACTTTTTATCCCGGGTGAAACCGCGGGGGACAGCTAGTATAATTATAAATGTAAAAGATTGTATGGATCTGAAGATTTGATTTGTGTTTGTTACTCTTTCATGCAAAACCTACTGAACGGATTTGGTAGTGGCATCCAGATATACCTAATATAATCTGGATTAACAGAGGATACTTTTTATGCCGGAAAAACATAGGATCTATTGGTAATGTGAGTGAACCCGCGGGGGGCAGCTAGTACATATAAAAACCCAAATAACTTTTTATTAACCATACCTTATTTACTGAAAAGAAGTTGGCTTAAACAAGCTAAATCTGTATTTACACCGTTGGTAAACTTGGTAATTACCACAAAATGAATTAAAAACACTTTCTCCAATGGCCGCCATTGTTACGATTCTACTTTTTCTGGTGTTGCCATTCCTCGATATTCAAATACACAATATCAAAATAAACCGTTTTACAGTTTCATAATAAATAATGCTGAAAATTAATTATAATTAATCAATATTCAATGGTATGAAATTCAATAATATTCAAATAATATAATGTTAATGCTAACATTTCGTTCCGTTGATAAAAATAACTTTTCTTTTATTATCAGCTGGTTTATTAAAATTTCTCATAAAAAAACTTCCTTACTTTTTGTTTATTAATTTTGAACATAACAAAGTTAATGGTCAGTCGGAAAAATATAACAGGTTGGGTAAATAAATGTGACCATTATATACTATCATAAATACCGAGTAATATAAAAAACAAATAGGAATTACCAGTGGGCCTATGGAACAGGATCAGGCGCCGCCAATTGCCGCTAAAATTCAAAATTCAAAATTCAAAATCATTTATTCAAATAGACCTTCGCAGGCACTTATGAAAAGTCTGGCTCTAATACTCTAATACCGGTTCGGAAGGTTGCATTTGCTGAGAAGAGCCGGCAATAAACTCAGCAATTACTCTTTTCAAAACAGGCTTAGATTCATTACATAATATTTACATTCTAATCGCACTGAAAACAATTGCGTGCCCCGTCGCGGCGGCAAAATTACAAAGTAGACTGAATAAATATTTAATAAGTAAATCAATAGCAAACTTAAGCAGACCAGCCCCCACAAGCAGCAGCAAGCTAGGAGGCGCTAGTCCAATGCCATACAAATTAGAGTAAAAGTTGACCTTTTCGAAACTCGCACTAAGCCCTCAGAAGGGACTGCGAAATGGAAAAAAACATCTCATCTCGACCAATCGCACATAAAGCAGAAAAGCGACTTACTCATTACTTTTAAGTCTGCCAATTCCAACTTTCAAAAGTGGTTGTAATTACCTGAAAATATAAAAAATATAATATTAATCACATTTTCTTCACAGAATTCTCAGTTAAATGACGAATATTCAAAAGGTCAAAAGGGAAAGTCGAAATAAAATTACGGGCCAACAAAGTGCAAGGACAAAAAGCTGAAGCTCTGACACTCGATACAGATGTGTTTTATATATTTTATGACAACGTTCCATTTTATGTCCGAGTATGTATAGCCGGACGGTTATGGGAGGGGTATGGCTACATAAATCAATCTTCCACCCCGTGATGCCCGTGACATGTTTACTAAGCTGACGATCCCATGTGATACGGTTTTTTGGTGCAATTTGTTACACTATTGATGTCTAATGGTAGATAGGAAACGTAATTTTCCTATAGAGTTTTCACAGTTACTAAAGCCACGCCTTAGAGCTTTGAAGATATTTTAACTATTAGAATTTGGTGTTATAGAATTTGTATTATCGTGGTTCTACCAGCCCCGGATCTACGTCAAAATAAAAAACAAAATGTTTTTTATTCAATTTAGGCCCTGGTAAGGCACTTATGAACGTTAAATTGGTACATACAGTTGAATTTACCACCGGTTCGAAATACATTTAAACTGAGAAGACTTTTTTTCCAACCCGGACAGAAACTTGATGAAGTGTAATTTGTAAAAATTGTGTTCAGAAACCAACTGGACCGTTTAAAATCATAGTAATAATCGATAAAACAATGTGCGCAGGATGCTAGGCGCTTTATGAAATCAATTTTTTTTTCAAACATTATTTTGGCGCCCCCTGAAACTGCCGCCCGGGGCATGTGCTCCGGTTTACCCCCCAGAGATCCGGGTCTGGGTTCTACTAATTTTGGGTAAAATATGAACTGGAGTAAAACATAAAAAAAATGCATAAATATTATTAGCAAACACAGTGACGTCACTGCATGTTTTAAGCTGTTCTTAATGTCTCTTTATCTAATTAAAGTACATAACAACCGCAAAGAAAATTCGCAGGTGCAGATAGCTGATACAAATCATAGGAATACATAACAAACAAAATGTATATTTTATGCAAGGAGCATGTGAGTGAAATATGCGAGTATAGTACAGTCAGCACAAAAAGTAGCTCAGCACTTTACGCAATTCACAGTTTTCATACAAACTGTCAACTGTCTGAGAATGTCAACTGTTTACTATGGAAGAGTAATATAGCTCAGTACAAGTAAAAGGAACAGCATATTATCTCAGCAGTGTCCTTGAGATAATTACCTACGCCCGCTCGATAGGCAAACAAGCAACAGCGCGAAAGTAAATCGCGCCCAGTCTGAGAGTCACAGCACAGCCTACGTACAGTCGTAGCGTGTACCGAGGTATATCGAGGTACGGTATGAGGCACGTTTCAGCCATTTGTATCAAGTTAACATACTGTTCCTCAAATTTTTACTGTGGCTATAGTCACCATCTACTTTTGATGCTGACTGTACCTATATGCATTGTAAAGTATACATCATCTGAATCCAGATGCTATTTGTATTTTGTTAGGTTATCAAATACGCTCGAAGCAATGTATTTGCATTTCATTTCTGTGTACTTTTAATATTTTGTCTAGAACATATTATGTGAAATATATGGTTTTGATAAACGTCAATAAAAGGATTATTTCAGTACTGAAAATCACTCACTATTTTAAGTATGACTTTAAATCGACATTTGACAGTTCGATTGTATGGGATAGGTGCTTCATATGCACTTAAAAAGCTCCCAAATTGTGAGTTTCAGTATTCGGCTGATAATTTTAAACTAGGAATTGACTAAATTACTGGCACTGTGTAATTTCGGCTTTTTGAAAATAATTTCACTTTTGATATCAACAGGTGCCACAAATGATCAAAGGTATAGTATACCGTTATTTCACTCAAAGGGCAGCTCGACTGGGAAAGTACCTCCACCTTACAGAATACCGCAGCCAAATAACAAGATTTTTGCACGTGAGTAGGGTCGTCCTAGCTTGGTGAGTGGAAGTGTCGGTAACGCGTGTTTTGCAAGCGTCCATATGGTTACGGTAACCGCTTACCATGGCGGACTGTATATTGATGTATAACGACATCGTTGTATACAAAAAAAACAGTTATTATATGCCAATGAAATTAAAATTTAATATAATAGTTACAAATCACACACACAACTTTAATATACACACGTACGCAAAATCCGGAACGGTAACCAACATAAACGCAAACATTATTTGAACAATCCGACAACTCCATACATAAGTTATATCCCGCTAAGCTGAAGTAAGGTACAAGTTTTCTGTTTGCCATACCGATATTTGTCTTCCACTATGTTACTTTTGAATATAAGTTAATGCGTCAAGGAAATGTGCGGTGCAGTTTCATGGAATGGCTGAAGTTGGTATAAGAATGAGCTGCTAGAACTTTCGACAGGATATTGTTTGGTATTTTGATACAATGGTCGGTACATATTTGCGCACTAGTAAAGTTTGTATGATCCAGCTATAAATGGCTGAACATATCCAAATTTACATAACACCCCCCAATTCCCGACAAAGCCATTTATACAAACACATTGCGACATTGGCAAACATTAACAAAAACATGGCAGACTTTTATCAACATACAGTAACCGGCATGAGTCATGAGCATACACTGACACCTGCGTATTAGTTAATTTTTCGGTCTGTTTTGCAGCATGAAGAAGGGAGGAGCGCCGAGCTGCACGCGATTGGTTCGTCAGTCAATGCTCGTCGTCGATTGGATTCTCGCATGTCATTTGGCTACTGTAATTTGGCCGAAAGTGTACATGCGCGTGTTTGCCCACTACTAATGCCTATCTCACAACTCGTACCTTACTGTACAACGTGGTTATCATAAAAGTACACGATTTAGATGATTTTGAGAGAGGTAGATTACAGCGTTTATTCGCTCAAAGAGCAGCTCGACTGGGGAAGTACCTCCACCTTACAGAATACCGCAGCCAAATAACTTTATGTTGTGTAAAGTTGTGTTCCTGTGCGTGAGTAAGGTCGTCAGAGCTCATCGAGGAGGGGGGAAAGGTCGGTAACGCGTGAGCGATGCTTCGTGTGTGGAAAGCGTCCATATGGCTGCGGTAACCGCTTACCATCAGACGGGCCGTATGCTTGTTTACCGACTTAGTCGTATAAAAAAAAAATGAGTTTATTTAGAGTAAAGAGTTTTTTTTTTTCAAGTTTTTTTTGCTCTTCTGGGTATACGGTACTTACGGCATATGGCACGTTTCAAATCTCAGAAGATTTTATGCGTGCTCTGCTCAGCTTCCTTAAAATTGTGGTGGGCATTAAAGAAAACTCGCAATAAAAAGATCCCATAATTTCTCCCAGCCCACATTTTTCTTTTTTTAGTTGATGTCACAATAAAATTCATAAAGAAGGTATGCGCGCGTAAATAAACCGGCGGGGCGTAAACACACAACGATAAAGGGTTTGGAAGCGTAAACATCTTTACGGCGACTATACAAAGGGCCCGTATAAATAAAAAAACGTAAAGTGCGAGATAGATACGATGTTAAGAGTTCCGTACATATCTATGGAGTATCATGTCAAATCCCACTAAAATTACATATTTAGAAAGACCTGCGTTAGCGCACCAGCACGAAACTTTGTGTGAAAGAACATGTCTATTTGTTTTGAGTCTTGATGTAGATATGTAGAAAAGTAAATATTTACATGTCAGTTATCTGGTTTCCATACAAGCTCTGCTTAGTTTGCAGCAACGGTAGTCCACTTCAAAAAAGATGCTGACCAGTTGATATATAGAACTCAATCAGTATAATAAGTAAATTAAGTCAAATAATTGTGTAAACCTATTTTTGCTAATTTATGTATTTTTTTAAAGTGTCATTTCCCTTTTTATTAATTTAATTTTTAAGTAAATCCATAATACTTATGTGAAAACCTCCTCATTTTTGCAAGCTGTATTCACATCTAGTAGGATACAGTAGTTTTTTTTTAAGCTATTTACTTTGTACTTTACCATACATAATTATTGTACACAATTTTGTGAAACAAATAAAAAAAAAAAGAAGAACACATTCCGAATTAAGAACGGAACCCCAATAGCGTATATTTTGGGGGTAAGGCGTGGGGTAATGCGAGACTCAGGTGGTGGCCCCGCCACGATGCATGATTAATGCAACCAACATGCGCAGGCTTTTAACACCGAATAGAACGTATTAATTAATTGTATCAGAGTTTCATTGTTAAAAACCTACTTTATCTGACGCTGTACGTGCTTTGAGTGCCATTATTGCCACCTGCCATATTGGCAGGTGTTGTGTTGTTACTGTTTATGGTTCTACAAATAAAGGGCAAAACGACGAATTATTGCAGTTTTGCTCGTATGATTGTTGCCAAAACTGAATGTTAACTAGGATATTCAAACTTTATTTAAAGAAGAAGATAATATTTATTTAACCAAAACTGCTTTTAAGTTTAACCACCTAATAACTAATGTACCTACTAACGTACTAAAATAATTTCAGTCCCATTGTTTTGAGGAATTGACGTCGCAACAATTCGCGAGCATAGAGAGCATTTCCGCTTTCTATTGAAACAGTCGGAGCACAAACAAATGGAAATAAATATGTAACAACACCTGGCGTATTATTATATATAGTTAATATACCTACTTGAGTATAATAAATATATATCCGTTGATAGTATACCTAGTTATTCATATATGAGCCATCAATTATAAAGATATGTAGGAAAGTAAAACCATTGCATATTTTGCAACAAAATAATCCATACATCGAGTAAGAATATATAGCTGTATGGTTCCATATTTCGAATTAGTTATTAGGCTTGCGAGCCTCGAACGAGTATTCGTAGTGTGCTCGACTGCGCTCCGCCCGATTGTTTTTTCACGAACACAGAGATTTGCATCGCGCTCGTTGTAGGCTCGTTAAGTACGTCCACGCTTGAAAGTGCGAGCAACGAACGAATCCTGTTCGTTCGAGACCTCGCGTAGCATGGTCGCACCATAATAAACACAGACGTATTAACACTGTAACTGAATGAAACTTATCTAATTTAGAAGTACACGCGAGACACGACTGGTAATATACGAGTTTATTACATAACATATAAACATAATGAAATCTGATGTAATAAATAGTCGCGTGTTCGCACAGTCTGTGAATGAAACTAGCGTGGTATAAGATACGTTCAAAACATGTGCCGCACTGTGTTTTTATGACGTATGTCATGCGCTTTTATAATTTCGTATTTTCATTTAGGTATAAATCATAGAAGCGCTTGTGGTGTACCACTATAAGCCGTTCTTAATCGATCGGCAAGACCGTCGTGGTCGGTACCTGGATGGGTGACCGCCTAGTGGTATTTCAAATTGAGCGTTTCCGTGCTTCGGAAGGCACGTAAAGCGGTTGGTGCTAGTTGGAGGCCTTCTAGGCGGCATGAAAACTCCAACAGTAGGTTGACCCCTAGCCTACCTCCACCGATCCGCAGTGGGCACGCGTGGTGGAGTATCTGCCCATTCCCTTTCACCCTGATTTGTTAAAGGAGGCCTGTGCTCAGCAGTGAGACATTATAGGCTGATGATGATGATAAATCATAGAGTAAGAATATTTATTGATAGAGTGATAGCATTGGATTGCAAGTTAGTCATCCATTCATAGATATATCGTACACTAGTGATTTACTGTCAGTGAAAATGACGGTATGAGTTTCTTATCATTTGTTCTCGGTTGACAGTGTTCTGACAGGATAAAAAATGCATCGTGCATGACCCCCAGGTTGGAACCGAACCTAATCTCATTTAGAATTGTGCGAAAGAGATGCCTGTTATGTATGGCAGCTGAGTAAATGAATAGCCATAACATTAAGCGTCCCAGGTCGTTCGTCTTTGCAGGGTACAACATCTGCGGGGTTACATACAGCCCGAATAAATTTATGTAACCCTCATTTTATAAGGCGTAGGACATGAGAGGTCGAGGTTAAAAGGAGAATCTGATTTGCTTTACAGGCTCGGCTAATAGTGTTCCAGTTACACCGATAAATAAATACTATTAGAATTTTCTGTAATGAAAAACTCCAAAGTTGGGAGTGGTTTCTAAATTTCCTAAGCCTTGGTGATTAAAGATGAAGAAAAGATTACAATTTGTTCAGTAAACAATAAGGTGCCGATCCCACAGAGACAGTTCTAGTGTTCTGTGTTCCGCATTCACTATTATGGACACAGCAAGCAGTATAGTTCTGCAATATTCGCTACCGATCACACGTCATACACTTGTTTTACTTTTAAAGGCACCGTATAGATTACAGTGAAGGCGAAACGCAGAACTCTAGAACTCTCTCTGTTGGATCGGTGCCTATGAGATGGGATGTTGATATTCAACCCTTCATTTACTTCAATTCTGATTTGAATCAACGGAAACATTCCATCAATCCTCATATTCTATATAGTTCAAATACAATATATTGAAGATATTTTTGAATGTGTCGGGTTATCGCTCAACTTATAAATTGCCAACTTACAGCCAACGTAACTAAAGAGTGATTGCAGGAAAAATACTGAAACAAAATATTGGCTTGGAAAATAAACGAAGGACACAGATCCATGGAAATTCCAGTCAAGAAACCATATATAATCGAAGTTTCATTACAGAGACCTAGATTTACTAGTCATATTTTTGGCTTTATTCATAATAAGTGTATTCTAAGTAGCTTACACTGGTACTCAGCTAATCGTATGAGTGTGTAGCGGTATCGAGTTGACTTTGACATGAGCACATATAAGGCGTCTACCAACGGTCAGAGGTTATCAGTCAGTCGGTGCAGTAGTGTCATGCCGCTTGAAGATTGTATTTATTGCGAGATATATATCACTAGGTATTGTCTTATGTATATATAGGCTATTAATTATGATTCGATTTACCCACCTGTATCAAAAGCCACGCATGTAGTCTATCGATATACAAATATTACATGATCCTGTACTGCAAATATATTTAGAGTCAACTGATCAGACTTTAATATACTTACACGATGACTTTTTAATCGTTTTTTCGCTAGAAAAAAGTTGTTCAGACCATGGTCTAACATTCTATAACATCAAATAAAAAAAAAACTTCATTGGTTGTTGAAAAAACCACAAAACAGGAAAATTTAAAAAAGTCAGGAAGCCGCGGATTCCCACACCTGCTACAAAACAGGCATGCCGCCGCCCGTGCCACAACGATAAACGAGTTACGATAATCACGACTTTTTTAACTTTATTTTGAGTTTTTTTTAAAACCATTGACGTAATTTTTTTCACTTTGTTTTTTTTTGTAGTTATAGAATGTTAGTAAACCATGGTCTGAACAACGTTTGTTCTAGCGAAAAAACGAATGAAAAGTCATCGTGTAGAAGTTGAAGTCACGTCACGGGTCATAGGTTCCATTCCCACCTAGAACATACATTTGTGTGCATGTTTGTTTGTTATGATTCTAAGTGTGTCAAATTGCAGTAAACAATATAAAGAAACTATTTCTTCTCCATATATCTGATCAGAAATTGCCAATACAAAGCAATGATATACCCTGATACTTATCGAGCCACCCTTAATGTGTTCAACTGTAACTAGTCAAGAGTTATAGCATGCTTATCTCGGCCAAAACACATCGGTCTGGGAATTGGCAGCGATTTTTTACCCTATGGCTGACCCTAATTTCATGTTGGACTCCTGCCAAGTACGAGGGGTATGTGACATGTGGGGTATATTATATGGCGGAGGGGAAAAATGGAAGCTTGGTGGAATTATAGTTAATTTGCGTGATATTGAGCATGCAATGTTGCGGGTCGGCGTTATTATCTGTGCAAGGTTAAGTACCAAGATGTGCCAGACGATTATATAACTGATAGTATACATTTTTGTGGAGATCTTTGCTTTTATTTCATAAATGGGCCAAGGCCATAGAGATAGAAAATTGATAGAGCAACTGACGGTATGTGTCGTGAGCAAGGGTATGTGCAACGCTGTCTTGAAACGAACTGCGCGTTCATAGTTTGAACGACTAAATACAAAATTAATGCCAATTTCTCGTTTTTACCGTTTTTTTTTACGAACGCAGATATTTTTCTGACGGTAAATCAACTAGTTTGCGATATATCTATATGCAAACTGCTCACGCTTTTCACAAGGCTTTTGTTAACAATCTATTAATATACTTACTCTATGGTCCATGGTTATAACTGCTAACTTCCGGGGTCTAACCTTTTCCCAAGATAAAGAGTATGTTATATGTTTGTTTTTATCCAAAGTAAATTACATAAATCTCGCATTAATATATCAGTTTAACTTGATTTCCGAAGAGCACGTATTGGATATAAACAGGGTGTTATAGATACACATAAGCTTCGAAATAAAATGAACATAATATTATGTGTATTCTGAATGAAATCGCGCTCAAGAAATATATCCCAAAACATCGTCACTGATACTGTCATAAAATCACACCAAATCTTACGTGGCGTAATAAAATATCCAAAATATGAAAACATAAACTTGAAACAAGTTATAAACCGAGTTCTGCTTTCAGAATGGAGACAGTGTGAATTATGGGGGTAACAGCAGCACAGACGAAGCTAATTAGACCCAGCGAAGCATGGAAAATGATTATTCTGGTATTATTAATGACCGTTTAATTAATAAATTAAATTATTAAAAGAAACAAAAAACCCGACTGCGTAAAACAAAAATTAACTGAAAAGAGAAAAACAAGCTCTTTAACCTATAGAATTTTGAATATAACTTGAATTTTATAAGGTATTGCAGTCTTTTGTTTCTTTTAATAATTTAATTTATTTCAGTCTTTTTAGTTTTATACAGAATGAGTTGTAAGTATTATTAAGTAAATGAGCGGTACGGTAAAGTAACGCTAACAACCATCACAACTCTGTGAGTTACGTACGGTAACCGCTCATAGTACCTACTTACTGTCCTTGCATTAAAAATGGTTTTTTGCAGTTTACGTCAAAATGGTAGCATTAAAGTATTACAATATATACATATATGGAAAGGGCTGTTCACAAGCTTTCATTTGATACCCATATTGTTACAATAACGTAATTTTTGTTTTTAATACCCCCCCTCTTTTTTTATCCGTAGACGTCATATAAAAATAATATACCCTATGACACTCCCACAGTTCAGACGAATCTAACGATACCTCATATGCTTAAATCCATCAAGCCGTTTAGGCTGCAGAGCGTGCCAAAGAAATAGACATACATACATACATACATACATACATACTTACATACATACATACATACATACATACTTACATACATACATACATACATACATACATACATACATACATACATACACTCGAAAAACATAACCCTCCTTCCGGGTCAGTCGGGTAAAAACGAGCTGTGGAAGCAACTGTAGCAAAGAAATGTTCTCAGTTTATTTTGGCATCTGCTAGATTGATGCTTTGCTTCTTAAAGAGCAAATTAAAGTAGCCATTGCAATCACTAAAAAAGTAATTTAAAAGAAACTATTTCAAGAAGAAACTATTTTTTTTTATACGACTAAGGTGGCAAACACGCATACGGCCCGCCTGATGGTAAGCAGTTACCGTAGCCTATGGACGCTTGTAACACCAGGGGTATCACTCGCGTGTTGCCGACCCTAAATCAAAAATCAAATCAAAATTATGAAATAATATTTGATTAATTATACCTAGACGAAACCTAACGACGCAGGAACACTTATGACACTGTTTTGAAGTACAATGTTCACGAGTGAGATCAAAATCAACGCAATCGGTTTCGGCTCAGCTTATTTTTCGGAAATCCAAGTATACATGTTTTAGTTTTTATCAAAATCTACCTCGTTTCTCCATTGAGTGTTGTTCGCTATTCCCTATACTTTAGGATTTGTCCATCCATGCCCATATGAAAAATTCATCCTGTATAGTTATTACTCTACTAAGGAAAACGTGTTGTTTTTATTGTATGCACATTCGCACTGTTCGATTAGCGAGCTTATAGGGAACTATATTTTATTTTATTTATTTATTTAGGTACACACGGCAACAGATCAAGCTATACATTTCTAGTATAAGCTGACCTCCCATTGTACGGAAATACTATACAATACGAGATCAGCTTATACTGGAAATGTATAGCTTGATCTGTAGCCGTGTGTACACCAACAGTTATTACATTACAGATTGAAAAAAACATTCATACAAAAAAATGCTAAATGCATAACCAATAATAGGTATACACCACATGCTTATTATTGATGAGTGTTACATAACTTAACTAACATGAACAAATAAAAAAAATACTAAAGACTAAACTTATTATTTAGAAAAATAATTTACTATATCGACATATTACTAATTTTAGCACACAATAGACAAATGTGTAGCGGTACAGGTGCATGTTGTGGACGATATAACAAAATACATTTAATGTCTGCAGATAGATGCACCGGCTATCTACCGAAAACTTCTTAAAGAATCCGAAAAGATATCTTAATTTTTAATCACACAACATGCCTTCCGTACTGGAACCAGTCGGTATTGCGCGAGGCGATGGCAAGAGACCGGATGATATGTCTTTGATCCCTTGGAGTGTCGGCAAGTCGCTGGTGTGGGATGCCACAAGTGTCGATACACTCGCGCCATCTCACTTACCGGCGACTTGTAAAGCTGCAGGGGCAGTGGCGGCCAGTGCGGAAAATTCAAAATTCAAAAAATATGCATCGATTGGAGCCATATTATATTTTTATGCCTTTTGCGGTCAAGACCTTGGGATCATGGGGGTCAGAAGCTCGCCGTTTTGCTCGCACCTTGTCTTCAAAATTGATCGAGACCTCCGGAGACCAGCGGGTGGAGAGCTTTTTCTGCCAAAGCGTCAGCTTGGCTATCCAAAGAGGAAACGCTGCCAGCCTTCTGGGAACATTGCCGTTAATCGGAAGCAGCGGCAGGCTTGAGGAAATTTTCTATATATAGATTGTATTTTGTACATATAGATTGTATTTTGTACATATTTTTTGTTAATAAACTCACATTCCAATAATAAGAACACATAACAAACGATAACTTTTATTATTCGAAGAGAAGGTTTATCTCTCTAGAACATTACGTGGCGTAGTAAGTTGAAAATAGCCATTTTCACAATGCTCAACGAAATGGTATTTATTTTAATGTATTCCGGAGCAACAACTATCGTTGAGAGTTCATTAATACAGCTCCGCCGTTACTCCCACCCGGGAATAACAAAGTGCTAAGAGATTGGAAAGTGACCTTTATGAAGGGGCGGACATTAATATTCATAAGGCAAACAAATCTAGACAAATTGTAGAAGAAATAATGTGATGTATATCGATAAACAACAAGCATGTAGATTTACTAGAGGCCAATGTTTCGTTTCAGATCTAAATATTGATCAGTCAGTCAGTACTGGTTTATTTATTTAATCTGTAATCTAGGTATACAAATATAATAAAGCGGAGGAGTTTTTTTTGTTTGTTTGTTTAAACGGGCTAATCTCTGGAACTAACAGTCGGATTCGAAAAATTCGTTCACTAATAGGAAGCTACATTATCCCCGAGTATTATAGGTTTTTTATCACGGGAACGCGGGTGAAACCGCGCGAGACAGCTAGTAAATCATATTTTGGTCAAAATGTATATATAATTAAATATTGTAATTAAATTATATTTTCCCTATCTCTGTAATGGACGAAAGAGACTAACTTACACTTTCTAATAAATTTCATTTCTTTTCATAAGTAAGTGATATTTTCCTGCCACCATCTTATAGTTCATCATCACATCACATCACATCACATCGGTTCGGTAAAAGTAGGTATATGAAAGATCGAGTTCAGCTAAATAAGAGATTAAATTTAGCCAGGTTAAGTTAAAGTGCTAGGAAGAGTGGAATTCCAATAAGAACTAAACAAAGCAAAGCGCCCAAAATAGTTCAGCCTACTCCAATATTAAATAGTTTCTCGAAATGTTAAAATAGTAGAAACTGGAATACCTAACGGCATCGCGGCGTTGCGAAATTCTCTTTTACGCGCACAATAGAAACAAAATAATACCTTTAGGAAATATTACTCAAAGCTAAGAAAATGGCAAACAAAGACGTTCGTATATTGTAAAGAATTCAACACTGTAAAGTGATGGTCGAACTGCGAGCGGACAGCGGATAACACAATCTCAGCACAGTACTGAAAACCGACTCTCAAAGTGCAGCTGTTGGAATACATTGGTAAGTACTTGGTAAAAGATTTTCTACTGACCCTCAAGTTTAAAATCTGTTGCTAAGAAAGCATCTAGCGGTGTGTTCCGATAGCAGCACTTGAAAGCCATTTCCTTCAAGGCTTTGTGTGCTAATCATCATCGGCCACATCATCACTTACCATGGTGAGATTGGGGTGAAACTAAGGTTATTTGTCACTTACAGTCCTGCCCAGTCTATTCATGAACAAGTCAAAGATTCAATTTCACCGAACACATTGTCATTATCGAATACGAACATTGAATTGAATCTTAGAACCACAAATATACGAAGAATCTTAGAACACAATTATATGGACATTTAATCTATTTTGAGTATGTTTGAGATCATGTTTCGTGTCTGTGCGTAGACAATTTTATTTTTCGGTTTCTTTTTTTTTCTTGCACGCCTTCCGCTCATTCTTCTTCTTATTTTTAATTTTGGCAACCAAGCACAAATTAGGGCTCATTTCTGCCAGTGTCGAGTTATATTGTAGTTTCCAGTAACAATAAATCACTTCACATTATAGTCCTCCACTGTCCATAAAAGTCATGTTTTACTACAATGGTGGTCATTGTACTAAAACTCTTCACGGACATTTTGAGACAACTTGAAAAGTCACGATACACATAATTCATTTCATTTCACTTCACTGGTGCACATAAATGATCTTTATTGGGTAAAATGCCACCAAAAATACACAATAAAACTTAAAATTCATAAATTTATGAAAATAAAAATGAAAACGCTACGTCACTCTGCAAGTTCCAGCCAAAAAGTCCTTCCGCTCATTGTCAGAACGCAACTCCAAGGTGACATTATCTCAACAGCCAGTGATATGAAAGCTCGTTTGGCATGACATCTACTCTCGATGTAATATTCATCAAACATGCATGGGGTCTTCACAAATAAATCGCATTAGACGAAGCGTGAACCGACCCCGGCACCTATGAATAAATGAGGGCCTTAAATTCATGTTACTGGCACGCAGTTGCTTGTGACGGCTGCCTACGCAATTATATGTAGGTAAAATGCTATCTTTACAGGCGGGGCCGCGGTGCGATGTTATGCGAGCATAGGGTAACCATACGTCTTAGTTTATACGGACATGGCCGGTTTTTGCTTTCCATCCGGAATTTTTATTTCAACATTTCTTTATACAAGGAGAACAATTTCCATAACATAAAAACAATTAGCTAATTATCAATTTTCGATGGTATTTTCAACTTTATTTTGTCACTAAAATAAATCTGTAATTTTTTGCAAATTCCCGATTTTTTTATTTTAATATTTCTAAATGGTTACCCTATGCAAGCGTGCGTTGGAGTCGTTTTTCCGTGATGTGACTTGGACGCACAATAAACTGTGCGAGCGGAAGCAATCCTTTTCCTGAATACTAATTTGTTATAATTCTTCGAATGGCTTCGAATAGTTTAGAATCATTATTAGAAGCTTTGCGGTTCATGCTAAACATTTGCTAAGCTGTGGGCCAACTACCATTTCTTAAAAAAGACAAAATATACGACAACGTCATTAAACAAACGTTCGGCCCGTCTGATAGTAAGCGGTTTCGGTAGCCATATGGACGTTTGCAACACACGGGGCATTCCCCTTTCTGAAATCTACGTTTATTCACGTGTATATGTGCAATTACGTTCCACTGATGCTGACAGTGTATTTAGATTGGTTTGTCTAATAAGCACTAATAAGCATGGACCGAAGACAATTATATGTTCTTGCAAGGAGTCTGTTTTCTTTGAATTTTCACTTTGGCCGCATAAAAAAGCTCAGAGTCACTCAGCGACCTATGGAACGAGCTATGCTCGGAATTTTTCTACGTGACAGGGTCCGAAATGAGGACATTCGTAGTAGAACGAAAACGACCGACATAGCTCGTAGAGTTAGTAAGCTGAAGTGGCAATGGGCAGGCCACATCGCTCGAAGAGCCGATAACCGATAACTGGAAAGCGGGACGACCTCCCACCAGGTGGACCGACGACCTAAGTCGCTGGACGCCTCTGGATGAAAGCGGCCCAGAACCGTTCGAAGTGGAAATCAATGGTAGAGGCCTATGTTCAGCAGTGGACATCAATCGGTTGATATGATGATGATGATGATGGAGTCTGTTAACTCAGGATATTAAAATAGATGTGATACGATATTTGTAGGGAAAGGGAGATGATATTGACTGAATAAAACATGTCCAATCAATTGTTGAACAATGAACAGAACATTCACAACGTTTTTGATGGAAGCTGTCTTTCATCAAATACGTTATGACTTTGCTAATTAATAGTAAAGTCTGTTATGTAACACACTCCTCTAAAAAACCGCGCGTGTTACAACTGAATAACCGCGTAACTGCATTTTATCTGTAATTTACAATTGTGTTTCAATTATGTAGCACTCTGTCAAATGTTTATCGTTGAAAAGACTATCCGTTCGTGTGGCACGAAAACCGATAAAAAAAACGCTCACAGTTGACGATTCCCGCCATGTACGCAACTTTACATATAGACTTCAATATCCTATGTTACTCTTGACTTGCGGTTAAAAAATAACATTTGATTTATATTGTTATCCTGCTCGCGCGGATCTTGGAACAGTCAGCGGAACAAAGTAAAAATTACAATCAAAGCTGAAGAGCCTTCAACTAAGATGGACCTGCAAGAATCACCGAACATAAAAACCCGGAATAATCCACAACTAAACATAGATATATTTCATCAAATATCTAAAAATCTATGAAGAATTTTCTGATATAGTAAACGGAAGAATGATAGGGTATTTTAAGGTCTTTAATAAAAAGTAAAAAAAGTTTCGTGATTTTATTGTTTTAAATAAAAAAACAAAAGTTTTTTAATCGCCATAGAAAATTGGTATGATAAATAAACTTCATTTCTTCTTATAAAACTATTAATTTTAATTAAAATGGAAAAATATAATATGAAATGCAATTATTAATAATCAGTGTTGCCACCTCTTACATTAATTACACATCGACATCGATTGTTGAGTCGAGATGAAATGTTACGAGCCGTGGGCATGTTAGAAAATGGTGCTATTCGACGCGTCGTTGCTGAGGCCCTACACACAAGCCAAAACGTGATATCAAGGTTGTGGTCATCACGTTATCGCAGTACTGGGGATGTAGCTTAACGGCACACGGGTAGATATCGTGTTACTACGCAGCGACAGCATCGATTTTTCCAAATGACCGCCAGAAGACAACCCAATATCAGAGCGATGCAACTAGTACAAAGGTTCCAGGAGGACAACCAGCTGCTGGTAAGCGACCAAACCATGCGAAGGAGGTTGCATGAAGTTGGTCTTCATTCTCCAAGACCGCTACGTGTTCCAGCATTGCGACGTGGCAATCGCGGTCGGCGGCATTCGTGTGCTCGGGAGCATTTAGTATGGAGTGACGAACAATGGTCTTTGGTGCTGTTCACCGATGAGTCCCGGTGTGGGTTTCATCCGGATTCAAATCGAACGCGCGTTTGGAGAACACCAGGGAGAGTTAGCCGTCTACGGCACCCTCAGGAGGTCCACTCATACCAAGGCGGGACAATCATGGTGTGGGCAGGAATTCGTCTTGGCGGACGAACCCAGCTCGTTCGGATCCAAGGCAGTATGACTGCATAAAAATACCACGAGGAGGTAGTAGAGCTTGTTATTGTCCCACACAGAATACAAACGGGCCAGGAATTTCTACTCATGCACGATAATGCTCCTTCCCATACGGCGCGGCTGGTGTCAGCCGCTCTCCAAGACCGCGATATTCATGTTTTGGATTGGCCTGCACAGTCGCCCGACTTAAATCCTATCGAGCATGCCTGGGAAATGCTACAGCGAAAAGCTTTGAGAGATTTCCCGCCAAATTTGACGACGGAACAACAACTTTACGAACACTTGCAAAGAACATGGGACCTCATAACACAGCAACATATTGACGATTTAATTTTAAGTATGAACACTCGATGTCGATGTGTAATTAATGTAAGAGGTGGCAACACTGATTATTAATAATTCGTTTTTAATTATTTTTTTCCATTTTAAAAATTTCAGATTTTTCCGTAGAGGACAATCACACAGATCACTTTTAGTATCATGCGCACAGTTACAGATTATGTTCTAGAGATTTTTTGCTGAAATACTCACTACATGAAATCAAAACGTTATTGGGTATTGACATATTTTCTTGGAAGTAGGTTTTTCTGCTGGTGATAGTATTAATAATGTAGTTTAATAGACAGTAGATAGTAGGGAGTAGACAATGAATATGAATGCTTATTTGCTAGAATTCCATTTATGGTCGCTTAAAAAGATTTTGTTACGATTCGTATGATATGTGATATTAATTTAGGTAGATGTCAGATACTGTGTTATACTTACCTACATGTAGCGGTGGCTTTATATTATAAGGACACAATAAGAGGGCCTGGATCTCACAACTAAGCATATACATATTCTGGATGAGATTTTTTTATAAATATTTCTTGTTACCCAAAGGTAGCCTGGAGGAGATCGCTTATTTTATATAAATTGTTTATGTATACAATAAAGAACATTTTCATATGACCAGAATAAAGCTAGTGAGCTATATAGTCATACAAACTTATCTGACCCGGTGGTCAAAGGAGGAACTAACGACGACATTTCGAAATGTCAATCGCCATTGGTCAAAGAGAATATAAACACTACAATCATTAATAATAATAATTCATTTATTGGCATTCAACATTACAGCTATGTTTGAAACCCGAATTAGTAAAACTGTGTTTCAGGAGCCAGAAAGTTCATTGGATGTTTGCTCCACCAAATGTGGTAACAGCGACTCTCTCACCGGGCCATATAAGCTTGTGGGACTATAAATCATTTTATGCAAATATAAGCCCACTGATACTTCAATATTTCACAGGGTGCAATTAAAAGGGTGTAATTTATGAGATTTATTAATTCAATAAAAATGTAATCCTAAGGATTAAAACACACATTACCGGTAACTCAGCACATTAATATTCATGGCACGTAATGGTGCGTCCATGCTACGCGAAGCGAGCACGAGCCGAGCCACGAACGAACAGGATTCATTCGTTGCTCGCGATTTCAAGCGTGGACGTACTTAACGAGCCTTCAGCTCGTTAAGTACGTCCTAAGTCGAGCCTACAACGAGCGCGATGCGAATCCCTGTGTTCGTGAAAAAACTGACAATTGGGCGGAGCGCAGTCGAGCACGCTATGAATGCTCGTTCGAGGCTCGCAAGCCTGTCCACGCTAAGCGAATCGTGCTCGTAGTGTGTTCGTTCGTGGCTCGGCTCGTGCTCGGTTCCCCAAGCATGTACCATTAGGAATCATCTGCATTTATAACATAAATAAGCTTTACTCTGTATCCGCACAACGGCGTACCTACGCTCGTATTTATGCCATCTTTTAATTTATTGATTTATTTATTCATTATAAATTAAATAAACACAACTGTTGGAAATGGATTAATCAAAGAGACGTCTATAAATACCAATCATACACGATTCAAGATTAAATTGAATTTGTAGTTTTATAAGCGTAGTTAGTAAATGAGCGAGAATTTTATTTATCATATTATTTGTTTTTAATTTCATTAATTGACTGAGCGAGAGAATCGGCTGCGTTTAAAATTGGGCAAAAATGCTTTTGTATGCCAGATTTCCGGATGTCCGACGTCGAATTTCTCAATCGATTCTCGTGAAATTTTGTGACCGTTCGGTTATTCATCATCATCATATCAGCCCATGGATGGCCACTGCTGAACATAGGCCTCCCCCATTGATTTCCACTTCGAACGGTTCTGGGCCACTTACATCCAGCGGCGCCCAGCGACTCTGACCAGGTCGTCGGTCCACCTGGTGGGAGGTCGTCCCGGTCGGCGCTTTCCAGTACGTGGTTGCCACTCGAGAACCTTCCTTCCCCATCGGCTATCGGCTCTTCGAGCGATGTGGCCTGCCCATTGCCACTTCAGCTTACCAACTCTACGAGCTATGTCCGTCGTTTTTGTTCTCCTACGAATGTCCTCATTTCGGACCCTGTCACGTAGAGAAATTCCGAGCATAGCTCGTTCCATAGCTCGCTGAGTGACTCTGAGCTTATTTATGCGGCCAGCAGTGAAAGACCACGTCTCTGTCCCGTATGTCATCACTGGTAACACGCACTGATTGAAGACCTTTGTCTTCAGACTCTGAGGTATTTTGGACGTGACGTCCACGTTCGGTTATTATATGGAATTAATTTGGAAAATTTCCAATAACTGAATCGACACGGGAATTCTATATAATTAGCAAAGATTTTCATAGGGCATCGTGCCTCTACCCAGATGGATAATCCGCCTTACTAAAGCATGACATTTAATTTCACTCCGCTTGAGGGGCTCCCTGAGCAAATCGCTCTCAGTTCGTACTGCGCACGGCTGTCAAATACTGTCAATTCTGGCTTGTTTATTTCATGTTCCCATAGAGGCGACTATCCTTCTGGACGTTTTAAATTCGATTCGATTTGATAATTATAGAGACTGCAACGTCTACAGCTGACAGAGCCACTAGTTATTAAAGGCGTCTATGTAAAGGTTGCGGCACTGATCACTTAATAGTCACTACATAAGTTGCGGCTGTGAAGTTTGGCTTTGCAGTTAAACTAGATAATTTCACAGCCGCCAGTTTGGAATGAACGGCACGTAAGTATATAAACAGTTCGTAGTGTAAACTAAATAATACGTTTCTCGTTCCATGCATTAATAAAACTGCATCAATTGTTAATTTGTATGTAAATAGTGTATATATACATAACCAGAATCAGTCGCTTTCTAATTCGCCACCTGTGAACAGGTATTCATGTGACCTTGACATTACCATACTTATCGACAGATTATTACAATTATAGAATTTTGTTATAATAATCTGTGACATAATATTATTTGAAGTAATTCTAATCTCTTAAAAACTGTCTGACGTCGCTTGCGACCATTATGATGTGGAATCGTTATACCCAACTGCAAACTATGGGGTTCTTAAAAAAGGTGTGAAAGAGCTCTACAAGTTTGACAACAAATTGGTACAATACGTACCTCTAATAAAAACCGGCAAAGTGCGAGTCAGACTCGCGCACCGAGGGTTTATTACAAACCTGTAGGTATATAAGTAAATGGTAGTATAGACCTGAGTATTTGATATGAATTTCAAATTATGACGTATTAAAAAAGAGCTACTTACTAGATCTCGTTCAAAACTATTTTCTGTGGAAGTTTGCATGGTAATGTACCTACATCATATATTTTTTTTAGTTTTATCATTCTCTTATTTTAGAAGTTACGGGAGGGGGGGCACAAAAATTATATTAGAAACCTCAATATCATTTTTGAAGACCTATCCATAGACAAAACTTAAGGGTTTTATTAAACAAAAAAATGAATTATTACGCTTAGAAGCGAAGTATCGAACAAAAATCCTCGCGACACGTAAGCCACTTGACAACCAATGTATGCGTGAGTGTGTGTGAGTGCCATATAATTACACTCGCTGACACGCACACAAGCGCACGAGTAATGTTGCAAGCTAAACGAAATTTTTCGGTAAAATTAACCTTCCGATTTCGCCTACTAGTGAAATTGGAAGTAAGTATTCATAAAAATAATTAAATAGTTTAAAAAGTTCTGCGTCTTAGATAATTTATTATAGACAAATGCCTGTTATTTATTTATTACTAGTTGTTTCATAGTACTTATTTCGGGTATTTTAACATAATAAACCAAGATAATGTGCAGTGCTATGAACGATCGTACAATTTGTAGCTTTCCTTGGTAATGATAGGTTTCAGATATGATAGGTTGTATAGAAAAAGAAGATTAAGTAGTATCTAGGTATTTCATTTTCATTAACAAAATTGAAATTTTAAAAGCCTGTTAGTTGAATTTGTTTCCGGAACAACTGCCGCTTTGACAATATTTTCCTAGCTATATTCTCTTTTTTCTACCAGTCTGATTCGAAATTATTTCACTAATATGAAGCTACATTATCCCAAGTATTATAAACTACTTATCCCAAGAGCGCAGGTGAAACCGCGGGGGACAGCTAGTCGGTTATAATAGCTATAAGTAAAAGAAACAACTTATCGGACTCAATTACTTTATTAATAACAAAATCAGTATCAATTACGTAAAACAACGCAAATTCGCACAAAAAACAGCTGGCAACACTTTGCTCGAAATCTGAGTGAAGTATTTTTATTTTTGAATTTTGTTATTTTAGATGAATTACACAATAAAATTAGTGGCTTGCCTGTGGAATGTTACATCAGAATTCTTATCTTTCTTCCCTCATGAATTATGACACAATTTTACTACACAAACCGTCATGTTTATTATTTTTCTCAGAGCTGCACTCACTAAAACGTCACTCAGTACACTGACAGCGCGGCGGTCATTTGGAGCCATTATGGCTCCAATTGAATGGATTGTTTTTCGCGCGTGTACTTTGCTTCTATGTTTAATAATTCAATGGAATTTCAGTTCTAAGTATGGGGAACCCCAAAATTTATTTTATTTTTTTTATTTTTGAGTGAAAATCTTAATGCGGTTCACAGAATACATCTAGTATCTACTTACCAAGTTTCAACATTATAGTTCTTTCTTATAGTATCGGAAAAAAGTGGTTGCGACATACGGACGGACAGACAGACAGACAGACAGTCATACATGACGAATCTATAAGGGTTCCGTTTTTTGCCATTTGGCTACGGAACCCTAAAAATGAGACTTGACACAACACGTGGTTTGACTTGCGCAGTAGACGATGGAGCAGCCCTATCTAAACAAGACTGATGTGGATGCGGTCGACGAACCGATGGATAAATGAGCTTGTTTTATATTATATATTTCTGTTACTGTTTATCACAATCTGAATGTAATTGAGTATTTATAATTTTCTTATAAATAAAGTAGACGATTTATATAAAGAGAGACCTTTAAATCGTCTACTGTAATTATAAAATAAATATTTAAAAAAAACTGTTTTTCATACAAAAGGTACATGTCTCCTCGGCAAAAATGTATGAAAGCTGTATTTTTTTTTGCGATTTCGATGTTGGTCCCATAGTAAAAGTTGATCGTGTAAATGAGTACTTTACGTGGTTTCATTTAATGTCGTTTTGTCGTATCCATCCCGTATAATGAAGTAGGTAGGCCCATTTTGACAGTACATCGGTATAACATCAATGTGTCAAAAGGAGATAAACATAGTGCGACAAGAAGAGACAACCTCTTGTCAAAACGGGATCTCGACAACTCTAAGTCACAATAAAAATCTTTTGCTAAAACTCAGCTAGCCTTAAATAAACTCTAAATACAAGTAATTAAAGTATGATTATAACTAAAAACGAAGCAGAAACAACCTCCACATATCACTGTAAATACCGCTATGAGGCATATAAATCCGTATAATAACTCTAATGTGGCAGCCCTGAGGGGACGTGTGCTAGGGTTGTCAACATAAGGAATACGTTTTCAGTTTTATGTGACACAAAGGCGCAGCAAGTGAATGTTTAATGTAAATTTTACAGGCGTCTGCAACCCGAAATGTCTTATAAATTGTTGATTTGAACCGTAAAACTAAGCGTGAGAATTGTTTTTAAATTGTTTCACGTTTTGTCTCTTATTTTGAATAAATTATGATGATGCGTGATATCTGGAACGCAGATAAATCTTTGTCTATACTATACAAATGATACATAAAAAAATAACGCGTCGAACATAGAACCTCCTCTTTTTTTTAAGTCGGTTAAATGTGATACAATGCAATATATGGGTAAAGCTTTTTATAAAAGTTATTTTTAAGAATATAATTTGAATAAGCATACTTATGAAACTAGAATACTTACTAGTAACCAATTCCCATATAAACTTTTTACTAAAAAAAAACAATATCAAAGGATTTCTCCATACTCATCCTGTATATGTATACAATTTACTGAAATAATTCAATTATATACCAGAATTTTATCTATCGCTAAGTAAATCGACACCGACGGTAAATGTTAGCTCTAATAACAAAAATAATTAGATGTTGGTTGGCATTCTGTTTAATTATAATCGTTGATAATTGCGTTACGGATAATTAACTAAATACTTTCGATTTTACGGAAAATGTTGTTTTTTTTTTTTTTTACTTTGTATAGGCCTGTGTTTGACCACAATCTCACTATGGTAAGTGATGATGTGGTCGAAGGTGGTAAGCACACAAAGCCTAGAAGGAACTGGCTCTCAAGTGTAGCTGACGGAACACACCGATAGGTGCTTGGCGACAGATTTTCAACTTGAGGGTGGTAGCCAGCCAGACGGGTACTACAAAGTACCCTACCACCGTGCTATGGTTTCCTCACGATGTTTTCCTTCACCGAAAGCTCAAGCTCATTGTAGGATTCGAACCCGGGACCTTCGTCTCGGTATCCGACGTCACTACCACTGAGCTATCATCGCCTTATGGTATTAATTTTGTAGGCCTTACGTAATATAGTATAATCACACTGCATGGTAAAAAAAAGCTAGAGCCGTGAGCAGCATTCCTCGAATTAACCGACCAACCAAAGGAGCCAACGGATAAAATTTGTATTGTAGACGATCCCGAGCTCACAAGCGGTTTAGAGCCCCTCAGTCTGAGGAGAGACTTTGCCTCCTTATGTGTGTTCTACCGCTTGTACAAAGGACAGTGTTCTGAAGAAATGTTTAAGATGATGCCCACGGCTACATTCTACCATCGCAACTCTCGCCATCGACGGAGAGTCCATCCTCATATATTGGAACCAGAATTGTTTCGAACTGTGCGGTCTCAAAGGAGTTTCCTTCCGCGGACGCTCAGATTGTGGAATGAGCTCCCCGCCGTGGTTTTCCCAATGGAGTACAGCATGGGGTTCTTCAAAAAGGGTGTGAAGAGATTTCTGCAGGGTCGGCAACGCGCGAGTAACACCCCTGGTGATGCAAGCGTCCATAGGCTGCGGTAACCGCTTACCATTAGGCGGGCCGTATGCTTGTTTGCTACCTAAGTAGTATAAAAAAAAACATTATTACAGTGTATAATAATAACATAAACGGTTCACTACCAAGAGTACTACTTACCTCTACTACAGTGTGTAATTAAACATCTGGTGTGTATGTACCAACTCCAGGTATTTTTTTTGGCGAGGTGGCAATCTTTAAAAGTGGTCGCATTGGAGGTGAGACCGGGTTATGTGGGATTTTTACCCCCAAAATTGATTACTGTTGTCAGAAAGTCCGCGAGGACCATAGAATAAGGATTTTCACCATTTCTTTGGCGTGGACCATAGACAACTAATAGACAATTACAAAATTCCTCTTTAGAATAAATACATAAAAACTGCCTCTGCGCAGCCAATACAGGAATCGAATACCAAGGACCGATATTTTGAATATGCCTACCGATATTGCATACCACAAATTTCAGCCTAACCAGAGCCCGCAAATTATTGAGACCTAGTTGAAGATCACTGACATAGCCGACATTCCGTCCGACATATTGGTTTCAAACAGACGTGAACTTTAGATTATTCAAAAAGATTAAAGTCTTTTAAAGGTTTACGATCCCTGTAATCTCGCGTTAGTTACGAAGTCCTCACTATTTTGCTTAGTTCAACGACTGTTCAACCATAGTCGTTCAAAAGTATCTAAGTTAAATTTAAAACTCATCTAAAGTATTTAAATTCAATATAGCACAGTAAAGCTCAAGAAACTGTTTTGGACAAGTTTGATTTGATTTCTAATACAAGTTTTAAACACAGTTTGAAATTTACTTTTAAGTCACTATATAATGTACCTATAGTAATTTGTTAAAACTTCCGAAATCATGGAAATTTTCTTCATTATCCCGGGGCTGATTACTGTTTGACTTGGTAATTTTACATTATTATCTTAATATTTGATCTAGGCAGGTTCTATTAGTTGGAGACTGTTATCCATTAAGTTTTAGATCTTGATAATTAAGGTAACACAGATCCCTGAATAATCCCACTTACTAAACTCGCTTGCTAACTTACTAATGAATTCAGTTTGCTTACTTTTACGTTCCTACAATCAGTAAACTCATTAAAAATTTTGATGAGTATAAAATTAAACTTAAGAGCATTTCTCCGCAGCCAAGTTTTAAGAAAAATCTGTACTCTTTATATCACAATACATGTAGATACTTACTACAAATCATTCTTTGAGCTAACTAAAGTGAAATTTAAACTTAGCATAGGCTCGTGCATAGGTAAATATTAGTATAATAAATAAATATCCTGGGACATTCCTCACACACGGCCATCTGATCCCAAACTAAGCAGAGTTGTACTATGGAAACCAGATAACTGATATAATACATATACTACTTTTTGTTTGTAAATACTTACTTAATATACATAATTACACCCAGGCTCAGGACATACAGACATTTTCATGCAAACAAATGCATGTCCTCTGTGGGATGGGAATCGAACCCACGACCAGGGGCGCGGTAGGTGGAATCTTGACCATAGTCTTAACTAACCGCGCCAGCTGGCCCGTCAACCTATAATAAAAATATTATCGTAGTTTTTCATGATAAGGATAATCGACAAATCTTTTCTTCCTCTCTTCGTTCATCATGCGAGCGGAGAAGGTTCACTTTCCCTCGTCAGCATATCCTGACGTTACATAGCATGGACATCTTCATCATTTATTTTTTTGAATGTCTAAAGATATCTGAGATCCTCGACATCTTCATAGCTCCTCCTACTCCTACAAACTACGGTATAACTGACAGGTTGTTCAAAAACATCAGACATATTAAAGAATGCATCACCTTTTATTATAGACTAGCTGCATGGCGCGGTTTCACCCGCGTTCCCGTGATAAAAAGCCTATACTACTCGGGGATAATGTAGCTTCCTATTAGTGAAAGAATTTTTCGAATCCGACTGGTAGTTCCAGTGATTAGCCCGTTTAAACAAACAAACAAAAAAACTCTTCGCTTTATTATATAGTATAGCTTAGTATAGATTCCAATCCTCAAAAGGTTCAATGTAGAGACACACCCAGACATAGTATAACTACCTAAAAGTATACATTGAGTACAGTAAATGGAGCGGCGACCGTATAAATCCGTGACAGTTCAGTATTCCAACTCGAATGCCTGAAGCAACTTGTCAAAACGCCAATAATCCCAAGGATCGGGATTTCGCTGAATTAGCGAATGAATTGGAATTAAAGAAGAGCGGTTTTGTGGAACCAGTTACTAGCGAGTGACGGTTTCATTGTGTAAGGATTTGGTAAAGTTTTACAGAAATGTGTCTTAAAGAAAAGTATTGGATGTTGATAGCAGACCGTAAAATTTACTTTTCAAATTACTTTGTAGAAACATTTCAGAATCCTGAATTCAAAGCATTTCTGAAAAATCTCAATCAGATTGATGTAAAGAAAAAAATAAGCGGCCAAGTGCGAGTCGGACTCGCCCATGAAGGGTTCCGTAGCAGCAAGTAACATATTTTTTTTATATTTGAGTTGATTGAATGAAAGGTAAATTGCGGTTTACGATTTATGACGTATTAAAAAAAACTACTTACTAGATCTCGTTCAAACCAATTATCGGTGGAAGTTTCCATGGTGATGTACAATCGCGGACTAAAAATGGTTACCACCTTACGGTCTATAATCGCTTGCACATTTATGTTTCATAAGGTTGACCGGAAATAAAATGACGTGATTTGTTATGACATATTAAACCTTATGGCGCGCTGTTGGAGATGGAATCGACTTTGAAATGTGATAAACATTTTCTGTCCTCGACTGTTCATCATATATTTTTTTTAGTTTTATCATTTTTAGAAGTAACAGGGGGGGGACACGCATTTTACCACTTTGGAAGTGTCTCTTGCGCAAACTATTCAGTTTAGAAAAAATTGATATGAAAAACCTCAATATCATTTTTGAAGACCTATCCAAAGATACCCAACAAGTATGGGTTTGATGAAAAAAAAAATTGCGTTTCAGTTCTAAGTATGGGGAACCACCAAAATTTATATTTTTTTTTCTATTTTTTTGTGAAAATCTTAATGCGGTTCACAGACTAACCAAGTTTCAACAGTTCTTATAGTTTTGGAAAATTGTGGCTGTGACATACGGACAGCCAGACATGACGAATCCATAAGGGTTCCGTTTTTGCCATTTGGCTACAGAACCCTAAAAACAGCTATAGCGACAATTCTCCACGCTAAATCCCTCTCCATAAAGTAGGTACATCCAATAAAACCTCATTACATGTAATGAGGTTTTTATATGTAAACACCTGCTATATACGATGAAACCAAGCTGTACTTAAATAAAGCTGAATAATTTAGCTATACAGCACGTATACAGCTCATCGCTAGCTCTTTGCACTAAACCGGTACAGTTGCCGATACCTTGTAACTCTGGGGATTAACTTTCGTCGAAATGGCTTATCTATATTTTATGTAAACGTCTCGGTTATTAAATATTTAGGATATTATTTATTTGATGGAGTTGATGAGCCGTAAACCATAGTTGTATAATAGTCGTTGTTGTTACTATTTCTTTTTGAGAAAAAAGAGGCTAAAACATTATTCGATTTGAGGCGTCACCTCATTTAGGGTGCCGCTTAAAACCAGCGTTGTGACGTAACACGCCACAACTCATGCTGAGTCGGTATCCTTTTTGACAGCACTTTTATTATTATTATTTTGTGTATTTTTTTAATTAATACTTTTCTACTTTTTTTTGTGTTTTTAATTTCTTTGTATATGTGTTTTACTGCTGTCAAATAAATATCATTCTATTCTATTCTAAATTGATATTTTTTTGAGAAATCACTATTGGTCCCATTGTTAAAGTTGTTCAGAATGACTAACCCAACATAGGTTTCGAAAATATGCCATCTCGAAATCTCCACCTGTGATAAGTTATAACCTATTTCTTTGCAAAAAATCACGCCGATCCGTTGCTCCGCTTATATCATGAATACTTACCTAAGTAAAATTAGGATAAAGTACTTCGTAGGTAAATAAATTATTAACTCTATATATTCATACCCACAGATGTCACGTACGCTCTTAAAATATGGAAAACATACCTGAAAATAGAAAGAGTAGGTATTATTTTCAACAATATTTATTTTTAATTTTTCCCGAATTGTTAACACATTTGAATAAAACTCAGTCACTTCATTCACATGAAATCAACCACAATGAATTAATTTCAAACGAAATAAATGGGAGTCATTCCAATCAAATCCGTCCAAAGGTTACGAGATTTCATCACACAGGGTGACCCTAAAAACAGTCAATTAGTCACGGGCCACCCCTGTCAGAGCGAGACAGTGCTATATGTGACAGCAGACAAGACAGGGATGGATAATTGAAACCCGCTTGGACTGTGATCGATGAAGTGTTAGTCCTTTTGCGATTATTTTTATTGTTTTAATTACTTTTACGAATAATGTTTTAGAAGCTGTGAACGATTAAATAGTATACCCATCTGTGGTCCAATAAGGCAAAGATTAAAGAAAAAATGCTGATATGATTGGTCACGTGGCCAAATGTAACTCGAATTTCCACTGTCATAAAGAAGACAAGCGAACTTTTCTGCTAATCCGAATACAACACTGTAATCCTTCGTTATTTTTGCAATAGCTAGATTTTTATGTCGAAGTACTTTCCTATGCACTGGAGATTAAGCAGGCCTCACCGATAGCACAAGGATTTGAGGGTGTTCGCTGGAAGACACTGAAGTACCACCATATTTGACTGACTGACCTTCGAAGTAAGACAATATTTAAATAAAATATGCTAGGTGTCTAGATGAATAGGCTCAGTAATTCAGATAAGTTCTCAGTGATTACTTTCGATCACTGCTGAAAACTTAGATAAAAAGAAACAAGGAACGATAAGGTACGGCCGAAGATGATTAAATAGAAAACCAGGCCACTTATACAATAACACTCAAACAGATATTTTCACACAACTATTTTTTAAAGACCAAATACATGGCATATTTTTACATAATCATCTGACGAAAGCCTGTAAATTTATATTAAATAAAATAATACGGTACGGAATAGATAAGGTGCAAGAAAATCATACGTCGGGGTCGTCGGGTGGTACATTCCTAATCACGTTCTAACAGTATATAAGATGGAGAGTAACACGTAGCCGGGTAGTTAGGCTGCCCTACGCTATGACTGGGTACCGTATCTTCCCTTGTTTGTTTTGATCTAAGATTCAAACAACATAGGAGACAATCTCAGCGCAATACCGATGTCTTACTCAATTCAATTATATTCAATTGTCTTTTACTTTCGCATAACGATGAGATATTAGGCGCTGAAGGGCGTTAGTGAATGTTCACAGGGATTTAAGTATTTTGGTAGCTAGAAGCTAAGTATTGGAGTGAGTAAATTGCTATTAAAGAGCTACTCCAAGATGCAATATGAATTAGGGATTCAAATTGTGAATGGCTATTCATTTGTTTTTGTAAAATATTTTTGAGGTACAGTCGAGGACATAAATATGTATACACTTTTTGAAATTCAAATGCGATTTTCTCGCATGTTTAACATTTAAGTGTTAAACTATTACACAAATCATAATAGTATAATGTTAGAAGATTCTGCCTTTATAATATCTCGTAATTTCAGTCAGTAGTTTAAGAGGAAACCGTTGTTGAATTTTACTAATTGTATACATATTTATGTCCTCGACTGTACTAGAATACACTTGCCATGATGAAGGATTAAAATGATATTTCGGATATAAGATCTCCTTTTTAGCCCCCCTTAGTAGTCAAGTTTTAAAAGACCATTTCTTAGTGGATAACTACGTTGTATATGAAACCTGTGTGCCAAGTTACATGTTTAAGACCCTTTGTGCTGTGTGTGCAAAAGTCGGTCAGTTTTTTTATATAAGTACTAGCTACCCGGCGCGACTTCGATCGCGTGGTGCTACCCTACCCTACGGTGCTACCCTACCCTACCCTACCCTACCCCACCCTACCCTACCCTACAATATAATTAGTTACAAAAAATGTGATAAATGAAGAACCTCTCGACCGATTATGTGCAAACTTCACATAAACCATCTACTAAATAGTCCGAACAAAGCCTAAACATTTGGTTTGGATAGGTGATTCCGTTCTTGAGTTATAAAATTACAACGAAAAGTGGCATTGATTTTTATATATATAGACAACAAGATAAGTGACACGAATATAGAGGTCTTGTATTAACAGCTAGAACATACTAGCGTAAACGTTCTGGATTGTTATTAAAACTAGGTTAACATCTGCGAAGATATTGCGTAAAATTTGCTAGTGCGGCTGCAGTACCTATTGTCTCTATTGATACCAATTCTGGTATATTTATAGACGTATATTATGTATATACGGATGGTATTGGCAAAAAAGTGACGCTCTTAAGGAGTAACCAATGTACAGTGGCGGAATGAAAAGGTTCGTCAGTTTTCAACTTGATTCATTCAACGTATCACGAGCACATCTCCTTTTGAAACTGAATAGACAGAATACACTGAATTAGAGAAAATAATGATTTAACTGTTCGTTATTAAAGTTCAAAATTATTCAAGGTTGTTCGACTATTGCTATTGTTATTTATGTCAAATTAAAATTGAAAATAGGGCAATGTCATCATTGAAAAAAAAAATACTTATAATTTTAATTCCGCAAAAGCCATAAATTGTATTTGACGTGATGTAAAAACAAGCAACACCTTATTCGATAGCAAACGACACATTTATGTAAATGTTAGCAGCACTGTTTCTTCCTGTAAGGCACCTCACTGGTAATATGCTGGTACATATAATAAAATTGATTCTTGCAAGCGAAAACCAACTCTAAGGTGACGCACCTTTTCATTCCGCGACTGTACAAATAGACTGACGGGCCAGTTGGCGCAGTTGGTTAAGAGTCTGGTAAAGGTTCCACATATTGCGCCGCAGGTCGTGGGTTCGATTCCCGCACTGGACATGCATTTGTGTGCATGAATATGTCTGTATATCCTGAGTCTGGGTGTAATTATGTATATTAAGTGTGTATTTACAAACAAAAAGTAGTATATGTATTAATATCACTTATTTGGTTTCCATAGTACAAGCTCTGCTTAGTTTGGAATCAGATGACCGTGTGTGAGGAATGTAAAAACTCAGACCATGAAAAAATTTAAGACGGAACGGTCTGTGTTCTTAAGTGAAGCAAGTAATTGGAAGCCGGCGTTCTTGTAAATACATAGCCTCACTCACACATATAGACCATATGAAGCCGATTGGTTGTCATTCCGTATTGAGACGTTGACAGTGACAATAAGGCTCTGTACCATTTGTGCCTGCTTGGACCAGTACTGATTTTACTCACGCACACGTAGAAAATGTTTAGCTTCACTTTGTGACACTCCGTCTTGATTTTTTTATATGTCTATGTGTGAAAAGAAAAAAATAAAGACTAATGATAATGACAAAAAAGTTTCTACGAATGAACCATTCCTTCTTTGTATCCACAAAAGCCCGTTTATTTTTCCGCAATATGCATGACAACTCAGATGCTCAGTGCAGTCGTATATAATTTGAAAAAGCGATATCTCAACTCGCTACTTCGAGTTAGGTGAATTAATTTCACTTCCGATCTCCAGATGTTCCAAGAATTATGTTCCAGTGTAACTATGAATTGCTGAACGTTACTACAGAATGTGAATTTTTAACATTCATACATTCTGAGAAGACTAAATTACTACTGTTTGCTGTGTTCATATGCGTGAAGTGTATTATCTCAGCTCTGTGTGTAAGAATATTCTGAATTAATGATTATGATTGTTCCAGACTACGTCGGACATATTCACGCTACCAAAAAATTGTGTCTATGATAGTCGGCCATCTCTCACGCATACCGTTATTATGTCGCCGTTTACACAGAGCCGTTTACCCGCGCCCGACTTATGTGTGAATGTGTGCGTGCCAGCTTGTACGTACAGCGGGGTGGCCGACTTGAGCGACACAGATTTTTGTTTGCGAGAATATATCCGATATTTTTTAACATCCTTGAATTGTTCCAGTATTTTTACATAGATTTTCATTGTTAGTATGTAATGATTAGCCCGAATCTAATAAGCACCCGAAAGTACTTCATAACGATATAATAATAATAATAAATTTATTACAAAAAAGTGCAGTACAAACAAATGACACAAATGTTTATATTAGCCAACAATACATGTATAATTCAATGACATGTATAGAAAAATAATAATAAAAACACATTTGCATCAAGTGGGCAGTAACACCTAAACTAGGTAGAACCTGTATTATAGGTGTAATGCTCTTCCATCTGTTATGGCTCAAGGAAAGTAGTGTACATAACTTGGTATGATAATATTACTTAACTTATTAGCTATTTTAAACATTTTAAATTTAATGATATAGATATAGATTCCTCACGAAATCCTTCAATCTGATTCATCACCGAAAGCTTCAATCTCATTGTAGGATTCGATCTGACGACTACGCGGCATCTCATATCACTACCGCTTGTGATTCTAAAGCAGAATGACATTTGAGGTTACAATTTCCTTCCACAAAATCAAGGTACATGAATCAGTTCCCTTTCATAACTTGGGAAATAGTTATGGGAAGAGCATTTGAAAACAGTAGCTAAATAAACGTGTTTTATTTCTCTTTATTTATCTCTTCAACATTTCGTCGTCGCTGATAAACAGTCCAACAAGAGTCCACTTGGCAATGTTGACCACAAAGGAAATGCAGAGCGTTTTCTAGCGGCACGGATATAATTAATTCTGGTGGCATTTCTGCGGCGACATGTCTACTAAACTGTTTTTCTAAAGAACCCCCTTTGTGTTTACTTAACTTTGCGTATTTTAACATTGTTTGTAGTGGTAGTATTAAATTGCTCTTAGAATTTGAAGTCACCTAACCAAAATATTTTCCAAACATCTTATCCCACAAATATATCAAGACGTAATGGTTGAACGGATTCGGGATGGATTTTGGTATATAGATAAATTAAAACCTGGAGCATGCCTTTCAATTTTTGTTCCAAGAGAAAATTAGAATTCTCTTATTTATACTGTTTAGTCCCTCCTCTCCGCGCTAAGTTCAGGAATATTTGGATTTCCTCCAAACACTAAGGTCTTTGAGAATCTCATCTTGAATACACCCTCACGTGAGTTTTTAGCCGACTTAAAAAAAAGGAGGTTCTCAATTCGGCTGTTTTTTTTTTATGTTTGTTACCTCATATCTCCGTCATTTATTAACCGATTTGGAAAATTATTTTTTTGTCTGGAAGGGTACACTTCCCGTTTGGTCCCATTGTCATCAGATCAGGATTTGATTACTTTTTAGTGTAGTTTGAAGTCGGCTTAAGTTTTTTGTAAAACAGTCCAATTATTTATGATAGATCATTACCGTCCAAACAGCTCACTTCTGGAACGCATTGCCATTCAATAGAGTTCTACAATTTATACTACACATCCAAGTGAATTTGGATATCAAGCCGTGGCTACTCCGCGTGTAGGTATGTACAATATCAATGGAAAATGCCGCAATATCATTAATGGGGTATTCGATGAACAATGGAATACCAAGAAGGCTGAGTATAGTTTCCTCAATCGATAACATTATAATCAATATGGAAACACACACCGACCTTGACATTAGGTGTTCGGTGTTCTATAAACATTGCCACACCTAAGCACGGGTCCCACAATACCGGCCCGCCTACGGATCGATATCAGTGGCGCTTCATTATGAAAGTAGGCTAAATTATGCTTTATCCGATTTATCACCGAATGGAAACGATACCATATCGTCTACCTATTGATACCTATTGTCTTCCAAATATTATGTAACTAGAAGAGAAGTATTACTGAAACTTAAAGAACATATACAAGGTTAGGATTTATAATTATCTAAATAATTCCGTAAGTTTAAATATTTGATTATTTATTGTATCAAAAGTATTCAATACTCTGATCATTTTAGATGTTCTGAGAGGCGATCGTGAACAAGCCGCACTTGGTGCATGATAGAGCAGCATATAGGAGACTTATATTTAGTCACGATCCTTAGAGGATCTTCCATGACATCGGTGGGTGCTTGGAAATATGAAGATTTAAATACGCGTTATCTAACTCGACTGTACTGTTCTGGTTCGAAGTAAATAACAGGTAAAAACCAAATAGTGAATGAAACCACAAATTTTCAGCGTGTAGAACATAAATCCAAGTCAAATAAAACCTAACAAGGCTTCACAAGTCGAAGTAGGAGCTGATTGATTGGATTACCAACTATATGTCTGTCCAATGGCAATTTCAATAAATCGATTTGCTACCGAACCTAGTCACGTACAAGTGTCACGCTCGGGTTGGGTTAGTCTTATGCCTGGTGTACACGGATGGCGAACCAAGGACTTGATCATGTGTTGCGGTGAAATCAAAACCCGTTTGTCTTCAAGGAAAAAATATTTTTGAAAATAATTCTGAAAAATTTCGTCGTCTTGTGTCTTGGGTTCAAAATGAAATCCGTCTTCCGCTTTTGTTTTTCGTCTAGCGGTTCTGTCATAGTCTTGTCGGCCTGTCCGTCTGCAGAGGTTGGAATCGCCGCAACAATAAGTATTTTTAGCACCCATTTTAAAACTCCCGAGGAGTTCCCGATTAGACGTCAGATAGGTGCATTTTGGAGAGGAGTTTAATAGAAAAGGGAGAATCACCTTTGGAGTTCACAAATACTTTTTAACTTTGACTAAGGGATTCACCCAGGCGATCAGTGGCTGAATTCCTTATAGTGATACTAATACAAAAAATCGATCGATCGATAATAAAGTGATCGCTTACCTGCTAAATGGAGATGAATCTTCATCTAAGCTTTTAACTACATGATAGCAAAATTTGAAAAATTTAAATAGAACTGAAAGTGTCTAGACCTTACATCTCTTTATATCCACAATTGCTTTTGTATTTTTTGTTTCATATATAGCTTTCTTGGCTAAAATAAAGATATATTATTATTAAATGTGAGAAGAGTACAAAAAAAACGAACATTCAAAAAAGGTTTTCTTTCGTGTACATCGGCCTTAAGGGTGTGAGTGGAACACAGAATATTCCAATTGGTCCGTGTAATCATAGTAATGTTATATAGGGTAGGATACTTGTAGATACAAAGGATTTAGTAAAACTAATGCAAGGGATTTACGAAGAATAAACGAAACAAATAACAACGTAAACATATTATTTCCTTTTCCTCAAATGTTTGTTTCAAGGACAGCATTCGCGTACGAGATGCCGAAGCTACATTGTTTTTGAACATCAAAAAAGTGTTTTCGAAGACTCGTTTTTTAAACAAAATATGAGGTAGATAATAAACATTTCTATACTCTAGAACCCCTTCATACGGAAAACTGAAGTCTATTCAAACATGAATTTGAATGAAAAACAGACGAAAATATGCAAACTCACATTCACTTGGCAATGAGCCTAAAGATATGATGTTAGTTGATGCAAATTTAAATCTTATTCTCCGAATACATGCTCTATTTTCATGTGAATATTGTTAAGATACGTTATGTTTTTTTTTCGTCTTTTGTAGCCAATCCTTATCAGAAATTCCTACAAACCAAAACGTCCATGTAATTCTTTAATACCGCACTAATTAAAGCTTCTATTTGTATTTCTTACCTCTATCTTTTTATATGACCTTCTAGTCATCTGCAACCATTTTTAGTTACAAGTATTTTTCTTTATCTTATTTGTAAAGCTTTTATGCGGCCAATCATCTCTTAGCGTTCATATTCCAGGCTTTCTTAGAACGAAACTTCCAAATTGCATTTTGCGGTATTTGGCTTCATTGCGATGCACTCTGCATAGATATTACCCTACATGTCCTGTTTTTTTATTTGAGTGCTTTCACCTCGATTCTATGTATGAATTTCAGAACTGCATCAACCATTTTAACATATTTTATCTGTTTAAATATTCTTAGCCGAATGCAAAACCGAAAATTACTTGCAAATTTAACCGTATCACAAACAACAGTTATAAGATACATTGATACATTATGAAGTGGTATAACTAGAGTTATATAAACCATGGCTAGTCTTCTACTACCATCAATATTGATAGCATTTAAAGATTTTATTTCAGAAGCCTCTGTGGCTCCCATCGTTTTATTTGACCAGCATACTGTGCCAGCGCCATCTGTGCTGTTTATCCGTCATTAAATATTTGATAGCTCATAATGAAACTTAATGGTAGACAATAAAACCTAAAACAATCCAGCAGAACAATTCCTCAAATTGAAAATTTCATTATCATTTAAAGCCCTTATTAATAAAAGTTACCATAAAAGCTTCTGAGTGCTCTCAGTAAGCACCTCACTAATCTCAAGACGCTCTTAACAGGCAAATGCTATTAAAATAATGAATTGCCATTAATCGAATGATTCTGAATTGTTCGATTTTATCGAATCGATAGATATTGAAACACGAAGTGATTAACGTTATGCAATTTGTCGAAAAAGCATTTTTTTTCTTTTTCAATTGAAGTAATTTGTATCATAAGAAATTTTAATTTATTATTTTATCACTTTATCAAATTGAACAATTGGTTATAACTTTAAAAAGTCCCGACTCCCGAGCTTTGCGTTCACGATAGCAACGATTTATTGTTTTCGCAAGATGGCGGCACCATGTAATAAATAGTAAAATTATTATGAACAATTTGGATCTCTCATTAAATTCTTAGCAAAAGCTATCTTACAAACGGAATATTAAACAGTTCTCATCAAAGTTTACGAAAAATAATGGAGAAACGTTTTTTATAATGAAGATAATAATTTATTGTTTCTGAAGCGGATATTTAAATATTTATTTCACATTACATACTGGATCACTTTTTAAAAATCTTTGTTGTTTTTCTTCTTGAAAGACAAAAAGACTGTGGAGCAAGCTCTGAAGTTTGTTTTTCCGTGATTTCAGTAATTGTTGTTCAAAGTTACGAACCTAACATAAGTCGGTACATGCATTACATTAATTTAAGGTAGGACAGACAGACACACAGATAGACTTTCACTCCAAACTTATAATACTCCTCTTTTTACGCCGGCGGTTAAAAAGATGACATATCAAACTATTACTGACACACATATAAATTTAGAAATGTTTCCTTTGGAAATCGATTCTACGTAGTATGTTTTTAAAAATAATCATGTTTCTTTTCTTTTGATACAATTCTGCTCTTTAAAATCGGAAAGCACGTAAGTAAACTCAAAGATTCTCAATTTTAAAATTGTTGTTTTCAATTGGAAACTTCGATTCCATACAGATAATAAACTATTACAAAATCTGATGGTTCAGATGTTCCGACTGAACAGGCTCAAACATGGAAAGCTACTCGAACAAAGTTTGCGTAAAAATATTAAAGTTCTTAATTAAATTACTTACGGTCCGCTTCTCTTATGACAGGGTACGCTATCAAAAGAATTCTAGTAGGTACAGGAAACTGGCAAATTGAAATATGAAGTCCTCTAAAACCTAATTTACGTTGAAATTTTCGCTATGTTACACGATACGTAACAAATTGGCTTATATATTGTACCTAGTTAGTCCATCACAGACGAAATTATAGCTAATAATTATATGTATATTAATATAAATTATAGCAAGGCATATTACGATATATTTTGTTTGAGTTACCGCACACGCAGCTATAATATATATTTCTGGTTCTCTGGTTTTCAAATTTATATTATAGCTCGGCATATTAATATATATTATAGCTACGTCTGTGATGGACTGTATCCTCTCATGGTAGCGCGCTCAGAGTATTTCTGACATGAAGCTACTTAAAGCGTCGAGGGTCTACTGAGAAAAACTTCGACTAAAGAATTGCACAAAATTCTCGTCTCATCAATTTCATGCATAATTCTATCTGATAATAGCTACTTGTATTTCAAAATGTCGTTCTAGAATGTCAATTAATTCTAAAGTCATGTTTTGAGTCGAGCTTAAAACAATTGAATTTGGAAACTGCACTGATGGTATTAGGTTTATTTTTGATTAACACGGTATATTTTTGAGACATGATTTCTCGTTCTTCTGCACCTTTAGCCACGTCGTCTACCAAAAAGAAATATCTTGTCTCACCCAGTTAACTTTTCTGTTCTCCGAATACATACACAGTTTTAACCATTAATTTAACTATTGATTTGAACGACACATTCAGCCGAAATTACTATTCACTCAACAATTCTAAGGTCTAACCTCTCTGCTGTACACATTCAATAAAACAAAGAAAATGCTTTCGAATGAGAATTCTAATAAATCTTCTGCAGCAATTATAGAATCCACGTGATACATACAGGTAAGGAAAACACAAGTACCTTGACCTTTGAGCTGGCAAATTGCTCAGAGCCACTTTTCCAACTCCCTAGTTATTTGTTAAATTAATTAAGTAACCTTTTGAAGGTTTCAGTTTCATACGTCCCAGTTCAGAGTATACCTTTGTTTACCTTTATTGCTCCCAGTATTAATATTGTTTTATTATAATTAGCTCAAATTTCATTGAGTTGGTCTACGGATCTACAATTTGATACTTGTAACCAAGTAATTTTGAGAAGGTAAACGTTTCTTGCTTGTAATTTATAAATGTTGCCAGGTACAAATGAAAAAGTACCTACCTAAGGTCAACTCGGCGAATCTATTAATTAAATCCCTAATCAAAGAATTACAACAAATCTTCGAACAATCCTACCTAACAAACTCAACGTAAAATAATAAAATAATTTCAAATAAATTTCAACACATCTGCAAAATTTCAAATAATACTTCCTATCAATTCGTTAATGAAAGCTTTCAGGTCTATATTATTAAATTGCACTAATCGTTTATCGAAGCCAGTTCTCGGCTAATCCGCAATGACACATGACGGGTGGACTGTTCGAGGCAGATAAAAGAGGGTCAACCTGTCATTTGTCTCCCTCCCTCCCATTACGTAGCGTGTCGTAGTGATGCGAACTGACACGATAGTTTCATTTGATTGTTATTTGATGCGTCATTTTTTTTACTGGCAATAGGCAATAGGTTTTGTTGTTCAAAATTCTAATCTTTTAGGGTGCGTCCATGCTACGCGAATCGAGCACGAGCCGAGCCTCGAACGAGCACACTGCGAGCACGATTCGCGTAGCGTAGCGAGCCTCGAACGGGCGCGATTGTCAGCTTTTTCATGTACAAAGGGATTCGCATCGTGCTCGTTGAAGGCTCGTTGTAGGCTCGTTCGTGGCTCGGCTCGTGCTCGGTTCGCCAAGCATGGACGCACCATTAGGTTTCGATAAGGTAGTAATACGGGTTGTTTGTAATTTTAGCCAAAATGTAGTATCTCAATGCGCTTTTTTGGTAGATTTTTGTAATACATTTTTTTTTATACAATTAAGTCGGTAATCAAGCATACCTCCCGCCTGATGGTAAGCGGTTACCGTAGCCATATAAACGCTTGCAACACAAGAAGCATCGCTCACGCGTTACCGACCTTTCCCCCCTCCCCTATGAGCTCTGGCGATCTTACTCACGCGCAGGTCCACAACTTTACACAACATAAAGTTATTTGGCTGCGGTATTCTGTGAGGTGGAGGTACTTCCCCAGTGGAGCTGCTATTTGAGCGAATAAACGCTATGCTATATGCTATACGCCTCTCTCAATGTTGGAAAATAAGCATAAGCCCCGGTTAATGTGTAGCCTATAGACGTTTGCAACACTCGGGGCATAACTCACGCGTTACAGGTCGGTTAACTAAAGCTGGCACGTTTCAACACATTTACACCGTCTCTCTCGCGCAAAGTCAAGCTTATGAGTATGAAGGAGACAGTTATTGTTTTGCTTTTGCTACTGCTCATAAATATAGAGTGGTCTATTTTTGCATTCGTCCATTAGACTTGACTGATTGCAAATTTATGAGTACTGTGAACGTGCCAGCTTTCGTTAACCGACCTGTACTGAACCTACTAGATCAAATTTTAATGTTATGAAGCAAAATTAATTAATTTTGAACGAAATTATTGTTTTATAATTGTATTCCCGGCACGTGTACATAATAGCATCCTTGGAGATGCAATCGCAGGCGCAGGAAGCGCGTGCGCTGCATTTGAATTAAATTAGTAACTACAAACCTAAAAAAAGAACCAATGTGACCTGTACATTAATGACAAAACAATGGTGGAATTGACTTATATGAGGAAATATTTGATGCCTTATTTTATGGGTTAAAAGGAAGGAGCACCAGTCACCAAAGAAAAATACTTATTTTTATACTGCGCCTATGTCTTTGCCGTAGTGAGATCATGTAATGAAGCTTGTTCTGAAAAGAGTATTTACTGAATTTTTTGAAAACATTTGGAAAAATAGCCAATATAGTCAGGTTATCCAAAAAAATATTTTACTAACTGTCACCTTGCTGATTTTCTTGCCTGTTCTCAGTTGAAGACCGTCTTCCGAACTGGTGGTAACTTCAGTAGCTTTGATATTCATAAGTGCCCTACTAGGGTCTACAGCGGGTACCATTATGCAAACTCTACCAACGTGTTATGGTTTGACGATGTTTTTTTTCACCGAAACATCAAGATCATTTTAAAATTCGAAACCACTTGCTGTCTACTCCACGTCAATACAAGCCTTAAATCGCCTCCCTAGCCTTAAATGCAAGATACAAAGATTATCTTTCTTGTTATTGCCTTCCTTTAACACTCACTCTATTTTTATTACAAGGCACTGACTGATAATGAAACTGAGTACTACACCTGTTTAGTGTAATAATGTACAAAGTGACATTCTGAGCCCATTACGTCAGTACCCCGAGTCCCTGAGGCTCTGAGATATCGTTTACCCTTTCCTATCGGTGTACTTTAGATGACTGTTTCACTCTACTGCGCTACTATGGGACAGCAAAACTTGTCATCAAAACTCATTTAATTGTCGCTTTTAAAGTTCCTGCTGCACTATTTAATTTGTATATTAATTTATTTATTAAAATCATTAATTTGAAAACCAAATTAGGATGTTTATGTAATTATTACAATTCACGTGTAAACGAGTTCGTTGATCGAGAATATTACACATTTTTAACACGCCCATTCGATTGATTCGAATGTTTTAAACAATAATTCATTGAAGTTTTTGAATAAATCAGTGATTTATTGCTAAATATTTATGTTTACACCGTAACATTTATGTATTCAACATATGAATTAGCACATTTCATTGTGAATGCTATAATGCCAGTTGAATTAAACCGATGCCGATGTTGCATCAATCATGGAATTATAACAGCGTGAGCATTTGTGTGTTTTAAAGCTTATTGTAACGAATGATAAATAATTCCCATACAACAGCATGTTGTTTTATAGCTAAAGGAATTATGTAAAAAAAAATATTTTTATGTTACATGGTTGACAACACATGATAGTAAACGGTCACTGCCTCATATGGACATTTGCAATACTACTTGCCAACGTATCTACTAGTAATGATAAGTAAGTACCTTCATAAGTTATTACTGCTGTATTTTGGATAATACTTTAGAAGTACAGAGAAGAACTGACTCTGAAGTGCAGCTGTCGCAGAACGCCTGTAAGGCTGTAAGGTTTTACGGGTACTACAAAGTACCCTGCCTCCAACTTTCCTCACGATGTTTTCGTTCATCGAAAGCTCAACTTCAAGGATTCGTACCCATAACGTCTTCACGGCATTTGACTTCACCACCACTGACATCGCCATAAAATACCTGTGTGAACCTGGAACCCGACTTCAAGATATCGGGTTTTTTTTTTTTGCATATGTTAGTACTCCGTATGTACCTGTTTGTACCAACTTTTTTTTCGTTTGTACCTCAAGGGGTTCGGAGATACGGGGGGTTGAAAAATGCTCAGAACCCGACTTCAAGATATCGGTTTTTTTTTTTTGCATATGTTTATACTCCGTATGTACCTGTTTGTACCAACTTTTATTTCGTTTGTACCTCAAGGGGTTCGGAGATACGGGGGGTTGAAAAATGCTCAGAACCCGACTTCAAGATATCGGGGTTTTTTTTTTGCATATGTTAGTACTCCGTATGTACCTGTTTGTACCAACTTTTTTTTCGTTTGTACCTCAAGGGGTTCGGAGATACGGGGGGTTGAAAAATGCTCAGAACCCGACTTCAAGATATCAGTTTTTTTTTTTTTGCATATGTTAGTATTCCATATGTACCTGTTTGTACCAACTTTTTTTTCGTTTGTACCTCAAGTGGTTCGGAAATACAGGACTTTAAAAAACCTGTTCCCTAATATCGGAATCTCGGGCATTTTTTGAGATAATCAAAATCTGCCAGCGGGGTTGGATTCACCATCGTTTGTACCCGTTTGTACCATTTTTCTTTTCGTTTGTACCTCAAGGGGTTCGGAAATACAGAACTTTAAAAAAACTTGTTCCCTAATATCGGAATCTCGGGCATTTTTTGAGATAATCAAAATCTGCAAGCGGGGTTGGATTCACCTTCGTTTGTACCCGTTTGTACCATCTTTCTTTTCGTTTGTACCTCAAGGGGTTCGGAAATACAAGACTTTAAAAAACCCGTTCCCTAATATCGGAATCTCGGGCATTTTTTGAGATAATCAAAATCTGCAAGCGGGGTTGGATTCACCATCGTTTGTACCCGTTTGTACCATCTTTCTTTTCGTTTGTACCTCAAGGGGTTCGGAAATACAAGACTTTAAAAAACTTGTTCCCTAATATCGGAATCTCGGGCATTTTTTGAGATAATCAAAATCTGCCAGCGGGGTTGGATTCACCATCGTTTGTACCCGTTTGTACCATCTTTCTTTTCGTTTGTACCTCAAGGGGTTCGGAAATACAGGACTTTAAAAAACCTGATCCCTAATATCGGAATCTCGGGCATTTTTTGAGATAATCAAAATCTGCCAGCGGGGTTGGATTCACCATCGTTTGTACCCGTTTGTACCATTTTTCTTTTCGTTTGTACCTCAAGGGGTTCGGAAATACAGAACTTTAAAAAAACTTGTTCCCTAATATCGGAATCTCGGGCATTTTTTGAGATAATCAAAATCTGCAAGCGGGGTTGGATTCACCTTCGTTTGTACCCGTTTGTACCATCTTTCTTTTCGTTTGTACCTCAAGGGGTTCGGAAATACAAGACTTTAAAAAACCCGTTCCCTAATATCGGAATCTCGGGCATTTTTTGAGATAATCAAAATCTGCAAGCGGGGTTGGATTCACCATCGTTTGTACCCGTTTGTACCATCTTTCTTTTCGTTTGTACCTCAAGGGGTTCGGAAATACAAGACTTTAAAAAACTTGTTCCCTAATATCGGAATCTCGGGCATTTTTTGAGATAATCAAAATCTGCAAGCGGGGTTGGATTCACCGTCGTTTGTACCCGTTTGTACCATCTTTCTTTTCGTTTGTACCTCAAGGGGTTCGGTAATACAAGACTTTAAAAAACCCGTTCCCTAATATCGGAATCTCGGGCATTTTTTGAGATAATCAAAATCTGCCAGCGGGGTTGGATTAACCATCGTTTGTACCCGTTTGTACCATCATTCTTTTCGTTTGTACCTCAAAGGGTTCGGAAATACAAGACTTTAAAAAACCCGTTCCCTAATATCGGAATCTCGGGCATTTTTTGAGATAATCAAAATCTGCAAGCGGAGTTGGATTCACCATCGTTTGTACCCGTTTGTACCATTTTTCTTTTCGTTTGTACCTCAAGGGGTTCGGAAATACAAGACTTTAAAAAACTTGTTCCCTAATATCGGAATCTCGGGCATTTTTTGAGATAATCAAAATCTGCCAGCGGGGTTGGATTAACCATCGTTTGTACCCGTTTGTACCATCTTTCTTTTCGTTTGTACCTCAAAGGGTTCGGAAATACAAGACTTTAAAAAACCCGTTCCCTAATATCGGAATCTCGGGCATTTTTTGAGATAATCAAAATCTGCAAGCGGAGTTGGATTCACCATCGTTTGTAACCGTTTGTACCATTTTTCTTTTCGTTTGTACCTCACGGGGTTCGGAAATACAAGACTTTAAAAAACTTGTTCCCTAATATCGGAATCTCGGGCATTTTTTGAGATAATCAAAATCTGCAAGCGGAGTTGGATTCACCATCGTTTGTACCCGTTTGTACCATCTTTCTTTTCGTTTGTACCTCAAGGGGTTCGGAAATACAAGACTTTAAAAAACCGGTTCCCTAATATCGGAATCTCGGGCATTTTTGAGATAATCAAAATCTGCCAGCGGGGTTGGATTCACCATCGTTTGTACCCGTTTGTACCATTTTTCTTTTCGTTTTATACCTCAAGGGGTTCGGAAATACAAGACTTTAAAAAACCCGTTCCCTAATATCGGAATCTCGGGCATTTTTTGAGATAATCAAAATCTGCAAGCGGGGTTGGATTCACCGTCGTTTGTACCCGTTTATACCATCTTTCTTTTCGTTTGTACCTCAAGGGGTTCGGAAAAACAGGACTTTAAAAAACCTGATCCCTAATATCGGAATCTCGGCCATTTTTTGAGATTATCAAAATCTGCCAGCGGGGTTGGATTCACCATCGTTTGTACCCGTTTGAACCATCTTTCTTTTCGTTTGTACCTCAAGGGGTTCGGAAATACAAGACTTTAAAAAACCTGATCCCTAATATCGGAATCTCGGGCATTTTTTGAGATAATCAAATACTGCATGCGGGGTTGGATTCACCGTCGTTTGTACCCGTTTATACCATCTTTCTTTTCGTTTGTACCTCAAGGGGTTCGGAAATACAAGACTTTAAAAAACCCGTTCCCTAATATCGGAATCTCGGGCATTTTTTGAGATAATCAAAATCTACAAGCGGGGTTGGATTCACCGTCGTTTGTACCCGTTTATACCATCTTTCTTTTCGTTTGTACCTCAAGGGGTTCGGAAATACAAGACTTTAAAAAACCTGTTCCCTAATATCGGAATCTCGGCCATTTTTTGAGATAATCAAAATCTGCCAGCGGGGTTGGATTCACCGTCGTTTGGAAATACAAGACGCCCGAGATTCCGATATTAGGGAACAGGTTTTATTAAAGTTCTGTATTTCCGAACCCCTTGAGGTACAAACGAAAAGAAAGATGTTACAAACGGGTACAAACGACGGTGAATCCAACCCCGCTTGCAGATTTTGATTATCTCAAAAAATGCCCGAGATTCCGATATTAGGGAACAGGTTTTTTAAAGTCTTGTATTTCCAAACCCCTTGAGGTACAAACGAAAAGAAAGATGGTACAAACGGGTACAAACGACGCTGAAGCCAACCCTGCTTGCAGATTTTGATTATCTCAAAAAATGCCTAAGATACCAATACTCGTTACCGATACTAGGTTTTTGAAAGTCCTGTATTTCCTAATCTCTTTAGGTACAAACGAAAAGAAAAATGGTACAAACGGGTACAAACGATGGTGAATTCAACCCCGCTGGCAGATTTTGATTATCTCAAAAAATGCCCGAGATTCCGATATTAGGGAACGGGTTTTATAAAGTCTTGTATTTCCGAACCCCTTGAGGTATAAACGAAAAGAAAGATGGTACAAACGGGTACAAACGACGGTGAATCCAACCCCGCTTGCAGATTTTGATTATCTCAAAAAATGCCCGAGATTCCGATATTAGGGAACGGGTTTTTTAAAGTTCTGTATTTCCGAACTCCTTGAGGTACAAACGAAAAGAAAGATGGTACAAACGGGTACAAACGACGGTGAATCCAACCCCGCTTGCAGATTTTGATTATCTCAAAAAATGCCCGAGATTCCGATATTAGGGAACAAGTTTTTTTAAAGTTCTGTATTTCCGAACCCCTTGAGGTACAAACGAAAAGAAAAATGGTACAAACGGGTACAAACGATGGTGAATCCAACCCCGCTGGCAGATTTTGATTATGTCAAAAAATGCCCGAGATTCCGATATTAGGGAACGGGTTTTTTAAAGTCTTGTATTTCCGAACCCCTTGAGGTACAAACGAAAAGAAAGATGGTACAAACGGGTACAAACGATGGTGAATCCAACCCCGCTTGCAGATTTTGATTATCTCATAAAATGCCCGAGATTCCGATATTAGGGAACAGGTTTTTTAAAGTCTTGTATTTCCGAACCCCTTGAGGTACAAACGAAAAGAAAGATGGTACAAAAGGGTACAAACGATGGTGAATCCAACCCCGCTGGCAGATTTTGATTATCTCAAAAAATGCCCGAGATTCTGATATTAGGGAACGGGTTTTATAAAGTCTTTTATTTCCGAACCCCTTGAGGTATAAACGAAAAGAAAGATGGTACAAACGGGTACAAACGACGGTGAATCCAACCCCGCATGCAGATTTTGATTATCTCAAAAAATGCCCGAGATTCCGATATTAGGGAACGGGTTTTATAAAGTCTTGTATTTCCGAACCCCTTGAGGTACAAACGAAAAGAAAGATGGTACAAACGGGTACAAACGACGGTGAATCCAACCCCGCATGCAGATTTTGATTATCTCAAAAAATGCCCGAGATTCCGATATTAGGGAACGGGTTTTTTAAAGTCCTGTATTTCCGAACCCCTTGAGGTACAAACGAAAAGAAAGATGGTACAAACGGGTACAAACGACGGTGAATCCAACCCCGCTTGCAGATTTTGATTATCTCAAAAAATGCTCGAGATTCCGATATTAGGGAACAGGTTTTTTAAAGTCTTGTATTTCCAAACCCCTTGAGGTACAAACGAAAAGAAAGATGGTACAAACGGGTACAAACGACGCTGAAGCCAACCCTGCTTGCAGATTTTGATTATCTCAAAAAATGCCTAAGATACCAATACTCGTTACCGATACTAGGTTTTTGAAAGGCCTGTATTTCCTAGTCCCTTGAGGTACAAACGAAAAGAAAAATGGTTCAAACGAGTACAAACGATGGTGAATCCAACCCCGCTGGCAGATTTTGATTATCTCAAAAAATGCCCGAGATTCCGATATTAGGGAACGGGTTTTATAAAGTCTTGTATTTCCGAACCCCTTGAGGTACAAACGAAAAGAAAGATGGTACAAACGGGTACAAACGACGGTGAATCCAACCCCGCTTGCAGATTTTGATTATCTCAAAAAATGCCCGAGATTCCGATATTAGGGAACAAGTTTTTTTAAAGTTCTGTATTTCCGAACCCCTTGAGGTACAAACGAAAAGAAAATTGGTACAAACGGGTACAAACGATGGTGAATCCAACCCCGCTGGCAGATTTTGATTATCTCAAAAAATGCCCGAGATTCCGATATTAGGGAACGGCTTTTTTAAAGTCTTGTATTTCCGAACCCTTTGAGGTACAAACGAAAAGAAAGATGGTACAAACGGGTACAAACGATGGTGAATCCAACCCCGCTTGCAGATTTTGATTATCTCAAAAAATGCCCGAGATTCCGATATTTGGGAACAGGTTTTTTAAAGTCTTCTATTTCCGAACCCCTTGAGGTACAAACGAAAAGAAAAATGATACAAACGGGTACAAACGATGGTGAATCCAACCCCGCTGGCAGATTTTGATTATCTCAAAAAATGCCCGAGATTCCGATATTAGGGAACGGGATTTATAAAGTCTTGTATTTCCGAACCCCTTGAGGTACAAACGAAAAGAAAGATGGTACAAACGGGTACAAACGAAGGTGAATCCAACCCCGCTTGCAGATTTTGATTATCTCAAAAAATGCCCGAGATTCCGATATTAGGGAACAGGTTTTTTAAAGTCTTCTATTTCCGAACCCCTTGAGGTACAAACGAAAAGAAAAATGATACAAACGGGTACAAACGATGGTGAATCCAACCCCGCTGGCAGATTTTGATTATCTCAAAAAATGCCCGAGATTCCGATATTAGGGAACGGGATTTATAAAGTCTTGTATTTCCGAACCCCTTGAGGTACAAACGAAAAGAAAGATGGTACAAACGAGTACAAACGTCGGTGAATCCAACCCCGCTTGCAGATTTTGATAATCTCAAAAAATGCCCGAGATTCCGATATTAGGGAACGGGTTTTTTAAAGTCTTGTATTTCCGAACCCCTTGAGGTACAAACGAAAAGAAAGATGGTACAAACGGGTACAAACGATGGTGAATCCAACCCCGCTTGCAGATTTTGATTATCTCAAAAAATGCCCGAGATTCCGATATTAGGGAACAGGTTTTTTAAAGTCCTGTATTTCCGAACCCCTTGAGGTACAAACGAAAAAAAAGTTGGTACAAACAGGTACATATGGAGTAATAACATATGCAAAAAAAAAAACCCGATATCTTGAAGTCGGGTTCTGAGCATTTTTCAACCCCCCGTATCTCCGAACCCCTTGAGGTACAAACGAAAAAAAAGTTGGTACAAACAGGTACATACGGAGTACTAACATATGCAAAAAAAAAACCCCGATATCTTGAAGTCGGGTTCTGAGCATTTTTCAACCCCCCGTATCTCCGAACCCCTTGAGGTACAAACGAAAAAAAAGTTGGTACAAACAGGTACATACGGAGTACAAACATATGCAAAAAAAAAAAAACCCGATATCTTGAAGTCGGGTTCTGAGCATTTTTCAACCCCCCGTATCTCCGAACCCCTTGAGGTACAAACGAAAAAAAAGTTGGTACAAACAGGTACATACGGAGTACTAACATATGCAAAAAAAAAACCCCGATATCTTGAAGTCGGGTTCTGAGCATTTTTCAACCCCCCGTATCTCCGAACCCCTTGAGGTACAAACGAAAAAAAAGTTGGTACAAACAGGTACATACGGAGTACAAACATATGCAAAAAAAAAAAACCCTATATCTTGAAGTCGGGTTCTGAGCATTTTTCAACCCCCCGTATCTCCGAACCCCTTGAGGTACAAACGAAAAAAAAGTTGGTACAAACAGGTACATACGGAGTACTAACATATGCAAAAAAAAAAAACCCGATATCTTGAAGTCGGGTTCCAGGTTCACACAGGTCCATAAAATTAGGTTTAAAAAACAATTGTGAATTGTTTTAAAAGTTAAGATATTAGCAAAAGCCTTGCCGCTAAAAACAATCGACTTGTCAGTGAGTTATAACAAAAGTAACACTGAACGAACAAAATGTCCACCATTTTTCTTCTTAATTACATCACTGAGGACCATTTTTGATAGAATTGGGCTTTCGGCAATTATCGCGTCTCCCGACTGGATGACTCCCATTTATTTCTATTGTTTGACTGATTACGAGATTCTCAGCTACAATTACAAACAGAAAATATTTGACATTGTTTTTTTTTATTCGAACGCTTTAATTGGTGTACCTTCTGATTTCAAACTAGGATTATGTTTTTGTGGATCATGAACTATCTGGTTTTAGTTATTCTTAAGAAGAACGGTTTTCTTTATAAAATTCAAGATGAGCGTGAATGTGTAATTTGTTAATCTATCATATGCAATGTGTATGTGCTCGTTCGTTCGTCTTCTATGTGTTCGTGCATAGGTGGGTCATCTGATTGAGTTGCAACTTTGTCTGTTAAAACGCGTGCCGGCCATTAGCTGGTTGTTGATAACCAGTTTTAGTTTAAGATGGACAGTTACCTCTTATAACTGTGATTTGTAGAAGCATGTGGTTGTACATGTTCATCAGTGGACATCCATGGGCTGATATGATGACAGAAGAATAATCTATGGATTATGCTTCTAAGATCGCTACCTCATCATCATCATCAGCAGCCTATAATGCCCCACTGCAAAGCACAGGCCTCCTTTCACAAATCAGGGTGAAAGGAGCTGAGTCATCTCACCTCAATAGAATAATTGGTAAGTATAACTAATAAAAGAAGAAAGGGTTCGACTGAAGACCAGACTCAGTTTTACTCTAAGGTAATCGTAATCCTTTTTCGACATCACACAATATTACTGAGTGTGTATATTGTTATTATTTTTTAATGTATTTATCTATTTATTTTGTGATGTAATATATAATTCTGTAATGTTGTGTGTATGTCGGAATAAATGTTTTCTCTTTCTTTCTTTCTTTAATAAGGAAAAAAATAACTAGTGAGTTAGTGAGTTTCATGAGTTACACCTCAATACGTTGCACATGTAAGAAAATTCGATAATTATAGTACATAATACAACAATTAAAAATTATGAATGCTCCTTATTTAAAAGCTGCAGTATCACGCAAAACCTCAGCATAGCAAAAGTTACAGATTGAAACCTGACTTCTTCAATGTAAGTAACTTTCTTGTTTCAGATAAGTAGAACTTGTGAACTTTAAGGCCTTCAGAGGTTATCGAGCCGTTATCAACATTCAAAAAGTTGCTACAACTTCGGTTCACATCACACATACCTAATTAAGACGAAATAACAGTCTTGAATTTCTTATCATATTGAAGTCGGTGATAAAACGGCGGAGAATAATTATTATTAAGAGAAAAAAATACATTTTTTTTATGTCAGAAGGTCGAAGTAAGCGGTCCACGTGATCATGTGGCTACCACAGAGCAAGGAGTCATTATGTCTAGTGTCGAAAACAATGTGCTGATTCTGTTGTTTACAAGTAAACGAATTTAGTCTCACTGTCTCTTTCTAACAAAGGAGATAAGAAAAGAATGTAAGTTTAGTCCTGTCAAATTAGTCCAATGCTTATTTTCAATATAAATTTTGTGGCCACCTATCGCGGTTACGTCTAAATACCCGCAAATGAAGACGGCAAAGACTAATTTGACAGCATTAAATATGTTCTATCCTTTTTCAATAATGCTTGTAAGAAAGAGATGTGACCTGACAATACTCGTGTCCCGTGAATCGTGAAAATCGCAAACCGAGTGCGATCGGCCGTCAGTCTAATATCGACTCTATACCACAGCGCTATGTGTACAGTACTAAATGATAAGACAATACATATTGTCATCCTAACTAATATTATAGATGCGAAAGTAATGTTTAGTTCATCTAATTAATGTACCTTTATAGTTTTAAGGTATGAATAAGCTATATTCTTTTTAATCTTTCTTTATCTAATAAAAGTGCATAACAACCGCAAAACAAATTCACCTGTGCAGATAGCATCGAAAATCAAAAGAATACATATAATTTATGCAAGGTGCATGTGAGTGAAATGCGATATATAGTAGGTACAGTCCAAAAGTGTTTGTCGACCTAAATAGGGCAATCAAATTTTATTTTGTTAGAACATTTTTTTTTTTTTTATATACAACTTAGTCAGTAAACAAGCATACGGCCCACCTGATGGTAAGCGGTTACCGTAGCCATATGAACGCTTGCAACACACGAAGCATCGCTCACGCGTTACCGACCATTCCCCCCTCCCCTATGAGCTCTGGCGACCTTACTCACGCGCAGGAACACAACTTTACACAACATAAAGTTATTTGGCTGCGGTATTCTGTAAGGTGGAGGTACTTCCCCAGTCGAGCTGCTCTTTGAGCGAATAAACGCTATGCTCTACCTCTCTTTCTAAATATCTACTTATTAAAACCCTAACACTGACTGATTGTAGACCACACGCAGCCTAAACCAGTGGACCTAATGAGTCAAAATTTGAAGGAAATATACATCATGAGAACCCCAGCGGTTCATTACGAAAGGACCCCAAATTCAGTCCCTAAAGGGGAAAACAGCCCGTAAGGCGGAACATCGTAAGATAATAAAATTATTCAAAGTAACTCTTTACACCAAACAAAACAAGACAAGACAAGAAATCGTAAACAACAAGTTTCAACAAAGGATGAGCAAGTCAAAACATTCGATCCACAATCGATTAGCGGTACGTGGTAGTCCGGAAAGCCCCATTGTACGATACCTCACAGGTTTTAGCGAAAGAAAAGTGATTAATCGACACTTTGTCGCCACCCTACGGCATTGTGAAGAAGCCACTCTTGTAATCTACTGTACTTCGCTATGTATGAGTACGGGAGAGAATGGAGAGGCTATCTATGTATGTAATGGGGATAATGGAGTACGCTTTTGTGTTTATAACCTTACGTATGTTTATTGTATGAGATGAATGCGTGTTATTGAGAGTACAAGGATCCCTAGACTATGCAACATGTATCTGCTAAACGATAATATAAGCAAGCATATTTTCTTTTGTCAATCAAACAAAAAAATACGAAGATTTCGTGTGTTGAAGTTCCGCGTGACGTCACGTTAGAGACACTTTTTAATCTAATGTGACGTCACGAGCCCCCACTCCCGAACTTTGATTCGCTTTATGTTTGTAATTTTTTTATGATTTGGTAAAGTAAAAAATACGTGTCCAATAGTTTTTGTTAATCTAACTGACGGAATAATTAGATTTTTTTTTTTAACTATGAATCATCCCTTTTAACTTTTTTAATTGAGCACCTGCAAGTTGCTTGAAATCGATATACTATTATTATTATAAAACTAGCTGCCCGGCGCGACTTCGTTCGCGTGGTGCCCTACCCTACTTTTAAACCTTCCCTGGACCTCCACGAACATTTCAAGACTAAGATAAGATAAATCCGTTCAGCCGTCCGATTTAGAAAAACTCTTTCACTGACACGTAGCTGCATTGTCCCCGAGTGTAGGTTACTTTCACTCCGGGAACGCGGGTGAAATGGCGGGTAACATTAATTTGGATAAAACGCCTACAAAGTGCGTCTGTAGCTTGGCGTTTCACATTGTGAAATTCAAAAGCAATTTTTTCACACCGTTTAGTTTTTGTTTAGTAATTTTATTAACTAAAATATCAACAATTCCATTACACTAGGTAGGTAATACCAACGTAAAAACAAAAGTTGAAAAAAAAACCTCGTGGAGTCCATTCTCTGTCGTGTCAATTACTCGTTAAATTTCGTTAATTTATGTAACTCACGCATCATTTGAATAGAAATGCATTCCAAGATCCACGTTTCATACCTGAAAAAAAAAACATAAATAAATTATTGATAGACTCACATCTTTACTAGTGAAAATAAAATAAGAATATTTAGGTCGAATTTCGAACCGACAGAAATAAAAAAAAATAAGTTTGATATAAAAAAATCTTTCTGCACTGCTATTCCATATAAAACTTAGCTATGCCAAATCTCACACTCCCCCTTGCGCGCTTAAATAGGGGTAGGCACTTAGTTTTCTCTTCAAGTTTTATATATTGTACCTACTATACGTCGCTGAGTTCGGTGTCAGCGACAGCCATGCGATACGAACACCATGATTAAGGTTCGGTTGTATCAGTATTCGATGGGCTTAGTGCAGGTAATAAAATAACGTTATACTATCGCTTCTGAAAAGTCCCGTATCAAGAAACACCTCATGGGCCCGATAGGTTTCTTGTTGTACTAATTTCACAACACGTACAGTCTCAAAAATCATAAGGTTCAGGAACGGGTAAAATAGCAACTGTCACGGCTCGAGAGCTTGCGATAGACTTTCTTGCCAAGAGAATATAATCACTACGTATAATGGATTCAGTAACCACTGCTATTGATTTTAATTTGGAATACTTATAAATATTGCTTACACAATCTTATTGCAAACGAAAAAAATAAATAAATGTGTCTTTGCAAAAGTAGCCGAAGTGAGGCTACATGTTTGAATGGGGTGCAATGTCATATCAAAGAGCTTCATCTATACATTACAAAACCGGTTTTTATCTATTTACCAAGTCGGACCTATAATCCAATTCTCCGACATATATACTTTTACATATTTACTTTTTTATATAATTTATTCTGGATTCCTAGCGACTGTAATAAAATTGATTTCTAAACAATTTCTTGTTACTTAAATTCATTGAATTTAATTACACATGACGTGAAAGCGCATGCGGTAGTGAATTGCAAATGCGACGCGAAATCATATCCGAATTCATGAAAATCGTGAAATTCGTGGACGATCTGAAAACTAAACTAAATTAACTTATAGTTCAATCGCTCTATGTACCTATCATCATCATCATCAGCCTATAATATCTCACTGCTGAGCACAGGCCTCCTTTGACAAATCAGGGTGAAAGGGAATGGGCAGATACTCCACCAAGCGAGCCCACTTCGGATCGGTGGAGGTAGGCTAGTGGTCAACCTACTGTTGGAGTTTTCAAGCCACCTAGAAGGCCTCCAACTAGCTTAACGACTATCACAATTAAGTGATAACCAGGACCAACGACTTTACGTGCCTTCCGAAGCACGGAAACGCTCGATTTGAAATACCACTAGGCAGTCACCCATGCAGGTACCCACCACGATGGTGGTAGCTTAACTTGTCGATCGATTAAGAACGGCTTATCATGCTACACCACGAGCGCTTCCTACCTGTACCTTTATGAGATCGTTTCTTTTTTAACTTATCCAAAACTTAGTGTCAAATCAAATAAAGAAGAGTTTCGATTCTATACAGGAATATTTAACTAATAAGATTAATATGTAATGTGTATGATTCGAATAATAACGATAGCAATTTAATAATGGTTTTAATAACAAAAACTAATTTAAATTATCAATATAAATAAACGTATTATCTAATATGTCCAATAACAATCTTTATTAGTATAATCTAATTAAAATTATCAATATTTTTTTCTAATTATTTCATAAATTGTTTTATCTACACTCATATCGTAAAGTTCTAAATGATTAACTAAAAAATGACACACTTTAATTTTTAATTATTTTTATATAGTATAGTATTTTTTATTCGTGTTCGCCCATATAGATAGGTACTTAATTCATATTGTTTTAGTGGTACACGGTGAATACGATAATATGTTATGTCAAGAGCAACGAGACAGTGCATTATATAATTATAGTAACTTCGCCGTGTGTAGCGCGCCAATGATTTCACCATGATTTCACCGAAGGGGGAGGGGGCACTGAAATCGCCTCACGTAATTTATGGACGTCCCTTACGTCAAAAGCGAGTAGTGTCGGCGGAGTAATTATAGGTAAGCATTTATTGACTCAGTCAATAAAACTCCGGCCAAGGTGAACGCCACACGGAGATACTGTATCTCATCGAATTATGTTTTTTTGCGAATGTCCGAGTCGACAATGTCACGAAGTAATCATATTGACAATGACCGATGTTCAGTGTCATTGAAAATACATAATTCTGGAACTTTCCACAGTACTTTTCATTGAGGGAAGCTCTGTGGTTTTGTCCTCTACAATCGTATTCCTCGATCGTTTTCCTCTCTGAGTTTATGCCAATATTCTTTTATACCTGATAATGTTGTGGTTACGAGTGATGTATAAAAGTTTTAATCATCCAAATCATTTGAGTCATTAACGAGAAAAAAAGCGTCGGGAACTGAAAAATAGGAGGACTACCTATTTTTCAGTCGCTTAAAAAATGAAGAAAATGATGATGAATGGTTTGTCAAAGATCTACTCGATCATATAAAATATTGTTCGTCTGAAGCAAAAACTCAGGGAGGCAAATGAGGTAGGTACCTGTACGATCGTACGGGGAAAAGTCAGGAAACAGGTGGATCCTCTTAATGATTATAAGAAAGCCTCCATAACTCCTTTGAAATTGGGGAGAGTAAGTGGATTCTACCATTTCTTGGTATTGTACACTCATGAAATAGAAAATGAACGGTAAATCATGATCAAGTAAGTATATCATTGTTTCATGCTTTCATTCACCACGAAACTAAAAATAAAACTTGCACAACAACTCCGAGGTAAAGGTCAGGCTGTCGTATTTTTATTTGCCTACTCGTTTATCCGTACCGTGCACAAAAAACATCTGAGAATTAAGGTCGGTGCACATTATGTGCGAGCTGCACAGCAACGCATGCAATGCACTGCACAAATACGAATAAGCAAATTATTTCATACAATGTCACGATCAAAAAATGCTATAATACTTTATGTCAAATATGATTGTTTACCGACTACGTCGTATATAGAAAATTTGACCCTAGCTAGACGGTTCAAATTTTGTTCGAAAATCCGAAAATCAGTTCAAATTATCTAAAAGCAAAGACGCAAGAAGTACAGTTCAAGCGTAAAATTATTCGCTGCTTCACAAATGAGTGTGAAAGGGAATGGGCGGTGGAGGTAGGCTAGTAGTCAACCTACTGTTGGAGTTTTCAAACCGCCTAGAAAGCCTCCAACTAGCTTAACGACAATTAAGTGATAACCGAGACCAAAGGCTTTACGTGCCTTCCGAAACACGGAAACGCTCGATTTGCATACCACTAGGCGGTCATCCATCCAGGTACCGACCACAACGGTGGTAGCTTAACTTGCCGATCTTATCATGCTACACCATGAGCGCTTCAATAATATATGCAGCCCTTTATTGATTGACCTCTTTGAACACGCGTCCGCGACAACCATATTTAGCTTATGTTTCAGAAACAAAGAGACATCTGCCCGTTATGGTCATTTTAACCTTGTGAACTTATTTGGACACGACACATCTGTGTACAGCTATCTAATACAGACTTTATTGTGACATTTAATACGTTGCGCCTTGCTTGTAGAAATGGATTTTGAATCCAAAAAACTTGCACTAATCGAGACTACTAAGATGAATCAATAAATATTATCGATAGTACCTATTAGTTGAATACAATTGACACTATCGATACACTGGAAAGTGTAGAGATTCGTATCGATATCAGTAGTATTGGTCAATCGATAATATCGATACAATAGATATCATTATTGATATTGTAACTCGTTCTCAAAGTCAATTATCAATAGTTTTGCAACACCAGAAGCTAGTAAGTAAAAAGAAGGATATGAAACAGTATTAATATCACATAATCATGTCAATCAAGCTCATGATTTTCCACCGGACTGCACTTGGTTACACTTGGTTAAACTTTATGTCTACCGTGTATTAAGCATACTGTCGTCACGCATTACAGATTTATTGTTTTATTTTTAAAGCCTTTTTCACACGAATGTGATACGTTTCTTTTCAACAAAACTGCTGAGTTTATGGGTCCATAATGATACAATAACATTAACTCTGTGGTTAAACATTTCAATATTGACTAACTTTTCCATTCGACATTTCCATGGCTTTTCCAGTCTTCAGAATTTAACAGAAAAGTCATTGAAAGAAGAGAAGAGAATATCAGTAATTTTCAGTTAAAAGCATCTTAAAATATTTAGTAAGTTAACGTTAACATAATAAGGTACATTTTTGGTGTACATTGTACATGGTTGACAATGATCCTGCGATCCTCAAGTTAGCAGATTAAATTTTTTTCCGGTTCGTTTTCGGCATAATGTAATAAAACATATTTAACTTAAAGTACAGTAAATTCGTGAAATTGGTGAAGCGCTTGTCAGGTTAAGCGGTTCAACATCATTGGGAAAGAGTATATATATCTACCAATTTACTATCAATCTGTCAAACTTACTATTTACTTAGAAGTTCTACATTACTGAATGTAGAAACAGGTTGGAATTGCAATGTAGGGAAGGTATTAATAAATAAATCACAGGACCACACTTCAATGTATTTCATTTATTCACCTTTGGATTTCAAATCTAAACTTACTACATCTGAGTACTAAAGGGTTTAGTTCAGAATAATAAATAATCATTTAGGCCAGACTTTAGAATGTATTTATTCAAATATAATATCAATAGCCAAAACTATGAATTTACTCTCAAAGCTACCACCGGTTCGGATGGCTGACCATATTGAGAAGATACCGGTAAGAAACTCAATATTAAGGTCTTATGTATGGCCACTACACATTCAGAATTATTCTCAGTATATAACAGAAATACACAGAACACACATTATAAAATTATCAATTGTTACAGTTGACAATATCAAATATACTTATCTTTATATCGACGGGCAGTATCACGATTATAATAAGCAACCACTTCCAAAATACACAAGACTGAACTGAGCCCAGACCTTCCCGCTTATTTTATATTTTACAAGTACACTTCAAGAATACAAACGGAAGTATCAACCAATCGCAGAGACGGAAGTCTCAATACACCATAACCGGATACATTTTATCAGGAAGTGTCACTAATCTCATAATAACAAATTTAGTAAACCATTATCACAAAATTACAACATTCGTTTTAAATTATTGGAATAATTACTATCGAATTTAGGTATGATTAATAATATGATTTATCAAAGCCATTACATTGTTCAATTAAAATATCAATCGGAAGTCTATTGAAATCTCCTTACATTACAATAAAATGTTTATCAACAATTAAATTATCGCAGTAGTGATTTGATGACTTTGTAATTATTCCAATCCAATTATCATCAACATTACAATTTAAAATAACATTAAGTTACACCGGAAGTTTAATTTAACTATTGCACCGGAAGTTTAAATAATAATCAAACCTTCAGCTCAATAGTGTTGCCATTGCAAATAATAAATTTATCAAAAACTTATTTCAATAGTGTTGCCACTGCAAATAATACATTTTTGAAGTACTTATTTAACTCAGATATTTGACTCAGATTTAACCAAATATCTAACACGGCCAGACTGACATGTACTTCGTCCTCGAAGTACTAACATAACATTTATTAGTGATACCCGCTGTATCCCCAGCTAGGCACAATAAAGGAAACCCACAGGTCTAGCCATAGGCTTAAATACAGCCAACAGTGCAACAAGACCACGATCCAATTACATACACAACTATAGGTATAGCAACGAGTACAGGCACAGGTACGGCCATTGGCACAATCATAGAAAAATATTTAAACATACAAATTATCTAAACATATGATAAAACTGTAGAACTAGTATGTATGTACATTAAAAAAATATTTACCAAAAAACTGATCAGAAAACAAAATAAGATCATGAAAACTGCTGCTGTTCTTAAGTCAGTCTATTTGAACATAAGCTTTAAAACCACTGAACGAATTTTCATAGTCCCATTTATTTATGGTGGGAAAATCAACAGCTATACAATAACAAACTTTAAATATAAATGCCAAAATAAGAACTATCTGTGGCCATTTAAGTAACACGTTTAACATAATATGGAAATGACAATAACATATTCTTAACATAATATATAAATACAACACTAGATAAAATAATGACAAATAATACTGAAATACAATTCACAACAAACTTTTCCAAATAACATAGTGCGTATTATTCGAAAAAGTATTCGCCCTGCCGATATAACGCTTGTGCAGAAAAGGCCAAAATCGGGTTGCCATAATTGTGTCCATAATTAGAATGGACATTAAGTATTATATTATAAAGTTCTGATAAGATCTAGAGGGAGTGTTCAAATCCATTACATCAAGTAATTCAGAGCAATCTACTGCGTTTAATGATATTTTCAGTACCTAAATAAAAAATATTCGAAATTTCACGCCGCTTGACAAGGGAAAGGTTTAAATTTTAAACGGAAAATAGATGCTTGATAGACCCCATTTCAATTTACAAAATAATTTAATTTTACTTGGCACTTCGCATCGAAATCATTTGATGAACGAAATTTAAAGAATTCTGCGTAAGCGAACCCCAGGCGAAAAGCAGTACATCATAATTAATAATCAGTTCAAGCCATGGGCACAACCACAGACAACAACAGGTATAGCCGCAGTTCACATCTGTGCCATAGCCACAGTCACCATTATGGATTCTTATACATTATACTCGCCTTGCCACAAGCATAGTCGCACAACCAAAAGCTCAGCACAGCTTAAGGAACACCCATACTTAAAATAAAGAGACATCGTTTATATTATATGTTAGATTCCATACCCTTCCATTTCCTTTCAATTTCATCCTAGTTATTTGTTTCTTGTCAATAAAGAATAGTTAACATTTGTTCATTGCCACCGTTTTTGCAATTCACATTTATGCAAAACAAAGTAACAACGGCCTGCTGCTTTGACGACAATATATTCTAGCCCCACACCTGCTGCACATGAGACAGACTTAGAATAAAGCAAGAGACTTCAGCAGTTCACTTAGAGACTTCAGCAGTTCATTACCAAACTAATCAGTACAAAAACATAATCTATCAACACTCTTCAGTGGCAAACACAATCCATCAAATTATTTTTCAATGAACTAATAGAACAGGATTAATATTCGAAAAAAAATATCATTGGCATCACTATTAAATAATATCTTGAATCCTTGACAATATTGAATTATCCCAAAAATTTCAAGTAATGTACATAATTATATTATGATAAGGTGCTTATGAAAGGTCATAAAAACTTTTAAAAAAATCTGCTGTTGAAATAATCTCTCAGGTTAACTAAAGGAGAAAGGAATTTTTTGTTTAACATGTATAGTTTTTGAGAACTACATTTTAAAATTCTCTAGTATGAATAATATTCTCGATATGGTGCATTTAGTTTTATTGTATTTTATGTACTATTTATCAAATTCTACGCCAAATGAATTATAACCGTTCGGCCACACTGACAATCAAAGAGAGCTATGCAAAGAGTACATTATACAATCTGAGACGCTATGTTTAATATTTTTAGCTTACGAAAAACATCGTACATCGAACCTTTCGCATTTCAAACTATTTTGTTTTTATATTTCAAACAAATTCTTATATGAATCAAATATTTAGTTCCAATCTACTGAACCAACATCAAACAGGAACAACTCTCAACGAATGATTATAAATTCCGAAGGAAATACAAATTATGGAATTGGCAACAACCACATGTACAAGTCAAAGCCATTTCGAACTTACAAAAAAAAGATTTTTTGTTATGAAGAAATTTTATGAGCAATTATTACTCGGATATGCTTTGACAGCGAGAATAATATTTAAAATTTTCCCCCACACAGTGCTTCGCCAATTCCAAACTTCACAAAATAATATATATTCATATATATGTTATTCATAATTTATGCTCAATTATTATGTATTTTTTTTACAAAAATATAATTTCAGCCTAGTAAAGGGAGTCCTAAACCCTTCGTATACATTATCCTCTCAAATTCAGTCAACTCAAACCAAGGTAATCAAGGCAGTTCAAAAATACAGCCATGTTAATTATTTCCAGAATTAAAAATAATAAAATATAACACTTAGGATTCCGAATCCTTTTTAACCCTGTTAGTGATTTTCTCTAGTTAGCACACCATAAATAATGAACATTATAAATTATACTATTCTATATTAATTCGAAAATGTCGTTGCAACTCATAGTAGAAATAAATATCTAAATTTATTTCTTTGCCTTCCTTATTGCAGAGACGAGGAATCATGCCGTAGTATGATAAAACTAATATGGAGGGTAGAACACTAAATCCGCAATAAGCTTTGTACTATGGATGTATTAAAATGAAATGTTATCAAAGACACTTTCAATAAGTTATTATTATTATTTTCTTGACTCGTGACGTGACACGATTGAAATCTACAATGTTGAGAATCTGTCATTGGCATGTTGTTTTAGTGACATAATAAATCGCGAATTTATAACAATTACAAAAAAAAACCAGTAACATCAATCCTGGAATTCATAGATAAACCAAGAATAAAAAAGTCTTCAATTTTGAAACAAGAAAGGTGTTCAATTATTCACCAATTTTTAAAGTATTAAGCGACTCCGTTATAAACTAATATTACTGGTGAAATTTAAAGTTATCCTACAACAGAATTATATTCAATCAAAGTTATCCTACAAAATGTTATTATTTATATGTGCTTTTGTTATTTAATCTATACTAATACAATAAAGCAGTAGTTTGTTTAAATGGGACAATCCCTGGATTCACCAGTCGGATATAAAAAGAGTACTATAGGCTACTTTTCATCCCGGGAACGTGGGTGAAAACGCGGGGGACAGCTATCTTTAGGGTTCCGTAGCCCTTTATAGATTCGTCATGTCTGTCTGTCTGTCTGTCTGTATGTCACAGCCATTTATTTCCGAAACTATAAGAACTATAATGTTGAAACTTGGTAAGTAGATGTATTCTGTGAACCGCATTAAGATTTTCACACAAAAATAGAAAAAAAAACAATAAATTTTGGGGTTTCCCCATACTTAGAACTGAAACTCAAAATTTTTTTTTTTTCATCAAACCCATAAGTGTGGGGTGTCTATGGATAGGTCTTCAAAAATGATACTGAGGTTTCAAATATAATTTTTTTTTCTAAACTGAATAGTTTGCTTGAGAGACACTTCCAAAGTGGTAAAATGTGTGTCCTCCCCCCTGTAACTTCTAAAATAAGAGAATGATAAATCTATAAAAAAATATATGATGTACATTACGGTGCAAACTTCCACCGAAAATTGGTTTGAACGAGATCTAGTAAGTAGTTTTTTTTAATACGTCATAAATTGAAATTAATATCAAATACTCAGGACTATACTACCATTTGCCTATACTACAGGTTTGTACGGAACCCTCGGTGCGCGAGTCTGACTCACACTTGGCCGGTTTTTTAATATTTCTATACCGTATTTTATGTTAAAATTCGTCAGTCTTTTCTTTTTCTTTACATTATTGATATGAAATTTATTTGAACGTTCTATTAGCTTTCCCGTAGCGGCAACCAAAAATATAAGTTCCTCAAAATATATTGTGATAAATATGTGGAGGTTTTTAACTGGATGTACAAAAATATGTCTATGCCTAAATCGGTATAATTCCTAATACGTATTTGAAACATTAATCTTAAAATTTAACTATACTGAACCTTGTTTCGCAAATACTAATAATTTAAGTTTTCACGTAACACACTTAAGTTAATTTTGTGAATCTTGTCAACTTTTGGAACATCAATTTACAGAGGTAAAAGATCTTAGCAAAAAAATATAAAGCCTTTGCAAGGCCCTACCAGACCAAATAATCAGCTTCATTTGCGGCTCTTATCGTCAATGGATCTTCTTTCAAACACGATGTGTAAGGCTTCTAGGAGAATCCAACGGCTTATCGTCGTACAAATAATCAGCTCTTCGTGTTCAATGTACTTCAAGCTCCAAAACTCGCCAGTTTCTAGAAAAAACAAGTCAAAATGTTAGTTTATAAGGGCACAGATTAAGCGTATCCCACTTCTGATGTCAGGTTAAGCGGTTCAACATCATTGGGAAAGAGTATATATATCTACCAATTTACTATCAATCTGTCAAACTTACTATTTACTTAGAAGTTCTACATTACTGAATGTAGAAACAGGTTGGAATTGCAATGTAGGGAAGGTATTAATAAATAAATCACAGGACCACACTTCAATGTATTTCATTTATTCACCTTTGGATTTCAAATCTAAACTTCAATATTTAAATTCATTTGAATCCTTTATAATTACCTAACTACATCTGAGTACTAAAGGGTTTAGTTCAGAATAATAAATAATCATTTAGGCCAGACTTTAGAATGTATTTATTCAAATATAATATCAATAGCCAAAACTATGAATTTACTCTCAAAGCTACCACCGGTTCGGATGGCTGACCATATTGAGAAGATACCGGTAAGAAACTCAATATTAAGGTCTTATGTATGGCCACTACACATTCAGAATTATTCTCAGTATATAACAGAAATACACAGAACACACATTATAAAATTATCAATTGTTACAGTTGACAATATCAAATATACTTATCTTTATATCGACGGGCAGTATCACGATTATAATAAGCAACCACTTCCAAAATACACAAGACTGAACTGAGCCCAGACCTTCCCGCTTATTTTATATTTTACAAGTACACTTCAAGAATACAAACGGAAGTATCAACCAATCGCAGAGACGGAAGTCTCAATACACCATAACCGGATACATTTTATCAGGAAGTGTCACTAATCTCATAATAACAAATTTAGTAAACCATTATCACAAAATTACAACATTCGTTTTAAATTATTGGAATAATTACTATCGAATTTAGGTATGATTAATAATATGATTTATCAAAGCCATTACATTGTTCAATTAAAATATCAATCGGAAGTCTATTGAAATCTCCTTACATTACAATAAAATGTTTATCAACAATTAAATTATCGCAGTAGTGATTTGATGACTTTGTAATTATTCCAATCCAATTATCATCAACATTACAATTTAAAATAACATTAAGTTACACCGGAAGTTTAATTTAACTATTGCACCGGAAGTTTAAATAATAATCAAACCTTCAGCTCAATAGTGTTGCCATTGCAAATAATAAATTTATCAAAAACTTATTTCAATAGTGTTGCCACTGCAAATAATACATTTTTGAAGTACTTATTTAACTCAGATATTTGACTCAGATTTAACCAAATATCTAACACGCTCGTAGTGTATCTTGATTAGCCGTTCTTAATACTCGATCGGCAAAGTTAAGCAATCACCGGTGTGGACGGTATCCGGGTGCCCGCCTAGTAGTATTTTAACTCGAGCGTTTTCCATGCTTCGGAAGGCACGTAAAGCCGTGGCTCCCAGCTATCACATAGATTGTCTTAGATAGTCGTTGAGCTAGTTGGAGGCCTCTTAGGCGGCTTGAAAATTCCAACCGCAGTGTGCATGGGTAGTGGAGTATCCATTCCTTTTCACCCTAATTTGTAAAAGAAAGCCCGAGCTCAGCAGTGAGACATTATGGGCTGATTATGATGATGATGACAGTAGATTCAAGCAAGTAAGCAATTTGATAGGATATAATTTATTTTTCACAAAAACATGACAAATATACCGGACCAAAACAAATTAAAAAAGCTAATAATTCAATTTGATCGTAGATGACATACATCATGTTGCACAACTTTGCATGACTTGTGTATGTACAATTTGTCTTAGCAATGTCATTTACATGACACTGACTTACTGAATTGATAAGTTAATAATCGTCAGCCTTCACCTGTCTTCATAAAGCATAACTGAATTACTGTGTCAGTGGAACCAAATGACCGTTTATTCAAGAGCTAATGCTAATTTTAAAATTTGCAATATAAAATCCCGTAAATATGAACCATGCATGGTAGGCAATTTTAACCATAATTTTGAGATGTTTTTTTGAAAGGTTTACACTACCCGGAAAAGCGGAGCGGTTCGCCAGTAATATTAGTACAACCCATGTTATAATTACGAAGTAATATGCATTCATAAATTAAATTTTTCATACAAAAAGTTCTTAATATTGTTTTTTTTTTGTGCGGGCCCAAAATAAGTTGAAAGGGCATGTTTCCTGGGTAAAAAAATAATAATACTAATTAGTCCTTCAGTTAGATTATATAAAAATATTGGACACGTATTTCTTGCTTTACCAAATCATTAAAAAAATAAAGATAAAGCGCGACAAAGTTCGGGAGTGGGGACTCGTGACGTCACTTGTTACTAAAAATTTTACCACACCGGGACGTCACGCGGAACTTCAACAAAGCATATCTTCGTATTGTTTTGTTTAATTTGACAAAAGAAAAAATACGTGTAATATTTTTTGATAATGTAAATTAATTAAATAGAATAAATAATTAAGTAAATAGAATTTTTCAGGAAACTAGCCCTGCACAATATAATGATGGTCATTGATGCAAGACCACGTTAATAATACCTAGGGGCCTACCACATACTCTTAAAACAAGGTTAAAATAACCTTATTTGTCTTTTGCCCCTCTTTGACATTCGGCGTCAAAACAGGACAAAAGACAAATAAGGTTATAAAAATATTGTTTTAAGAGCTTATGGTTGGCCCCCTGATTTTCTTGAAAATGATATCGACGCTGCCTATCAACTACTCATCACAACCAGAAACAAAAGCCATACAATGACTTGCAATCAATCAATGTATACAACACGCTTTAAACTAATTACACTAATGATGAAATGCTTCTAATCCAGGAAGACTAGAACATCGATGGTCAGCAACTAATTGCTAGTTGAGTTCCTATACACTTCATGTTTATTTATGATCTACTTGACTTGACTTTTTCAATCATACTGCGGCGGAAGCGGCTTATTACTGCAACAGGCCGTCTAGACGACTTTAATAAAAACTTTCGCATGGACAAAGCTTTGCGTGAATAACCTGTACTTACCTGGAATCCTGCTAATGGGAATGTCGCTTTTTAGGGTTCCGTACTGCCTATTTACCCTTTGGGTACGGAACCAAAATAGTGAAATTGCAAATGGGACTATTATTTGGCTTAAAACCTAAGTAAGGCCTCAGATAGGGATTGCAATCCGGATACTTCGAAATCCGAAAATGACTGAAAAATCCGGATTTTAGGGTCCTATTATAAATCCGAATATTGAGAATAAAATCCGGTTTTTTCGAATTTTAATCTTAATTGATAATAATTGATGTTTAACTAAAAATTTTCATTAAATATCCAGTACATTTAGGTCAGTATTACTCTGAAATCTATGCACCGCTCGGCTCACACGCGGCTAGCTGCTACCGCTCATCCATCTAGCTAATAGTTAAGTCGGCCAGTGAGTCTTAGATGGAGGCGATGCGCGCGCGGCGCGAGTAACAACTCTTTGCACAACGTAATATCAAGAATGACAGTTCTATATAGTCGGGTTACCGCTGAAAGCATTTTGTACATCGGCTGATCTCAGTTTTTTTTACTTTTGAAAGGGTCTGACACACCCGCTTTCTAAGCAAGCTTCCTTCATATGATATCTCTGGTGGTTTGTGCGCTTGGATTTCCAATTTCCTGAGCGAACGGTCTATTCATGTAGTCATAGACGGTTGTTCGTCGGACCTTTTCGCAATCAATTCCACAGAGACCAGATTCAGTTCTCTCTGCAACCTTATTTCTGCTGCATATTAACGATCTGGTGAAGCCCGGTATCTTTGGGTACGTAGACGATAGCACCGTTGTCATAGATCCAATTGTTGCGAGAGGCCATGGTAGAGCGTTTGAACGTAACATTACAGGCAGTCTCCGATTGGAGCAATGCCAATCTAGTCACTTTTAATGCCACCATGACGCAGGTGTGTCTTTTCACCACCAAACGGAGCCCTTTCCACCAGGCTCTCGCCCTCGACTCAATAAACCGCCGAGCCAGAAGACTCATCGAATATGAGACTAATTATGACGAAACTCACGAGGCTCGACCATCGAAGAAAGGTTGCTTGCCTTATCGGTTTTGTACAGGATATATTTTTGAGAGTGTGTGCAGGAATTGCTCAACCTTATTCCAACCACCATCCCTATTTTTACTCCGAACCACAAGACACGGGGAAAATTTTTCTTTTGTATCCTCAATTATAATGCGGACAGCAAGGGAGTGGAACTTGCTTCCAGCGACTGTAGTTCCTGACTCTTAGAATCTAGAGACTTTCACGGCCAGCATGAATAGGTTCCATTTGGGTTAGCGTGCTCCACCTTAGGCTTCGTCATTATCCTTTATGGACGGCTCAGTAGCCAAATACAAGCCCATTTTTTTTTAAATATTACTTGCAGTTTAATTTAATTTTTATTCAAAAGCAAGCAATGGAAATATAATAAAATAGAACATCTCTCTTCAAACTACTAATAATTAAGCATAAACTACGCGTACAGTTTAAAATTACAAATTATTGCAAAAAAATACAAAAATCCGAAAAATCCGGATAATCCGGATTTATATGTGATGATAAACTTTGAATCCGGATTTGAAAAAAATCCGGATTTTGCAATCCCTAGCCTCAGAGTATATAAATACTGGTAAAGCTGATATTTTCAAGTAACAGCCGGAATTAAATCACAGGATATCATAATTTTTCAGAATTTTCCCAATATTTTTAAAGCCACCGAATTTGTTTGACTTCAATGGCTGCCACAATACATAAAGTTCATATATCTGACAAAACGCATACATTTATGTGACCGCAGCCCGCGGGATGTGAAGCGATATTTTGCGAAACTGAATCATTGCGAATTTGAATACATTAAAAAGCTTTAAACATTGATATACCTACCATATGGGTACATATAGGTATATCAAATAGCAAACTGGAAAATATTTTACTCGTTGGAAACAAAGCTGTTTTCATAATAGTTAATTAGGTATATCATTAAAACAAAAGGGATTGACGGGCCAGCTGGCGTGGTTGGTTAAGACTCTGGTTAAGATTCCACCTATCACGCAGCAGGTCGTTGGGTTCGATTCCCACACAGGACATGCATTTGTGTGCATAAACATGTCTGTATGTCTTGAGTCTGGGTGTAATTATGTATGTTAAGTATGTATTTACAAACAAAAAGTAGTATATGTATTATATCAGTTATCTGGTTTCCATAGTACAAGCTCTGCTTAGTTTGGGATCAGATGACTGTGTGAGGAATGTCCCAGTCCCAGGATATTTATTTATTTATTTACTCCTAGTAATAAAACATCTGATTAGTCCGTCTCAGTTAGATTATCAAAAAATATTGGACACGTATTTTTTGCTTTACCAAATCATTACAAATGTACAAAGATAAAGCTAGTCAAAGTTCGGGAGTGTACTTTAACGTGACGTAACGCGGAAGTGGTATGCTTACCACCTTCTGTCACATCATTATTAACCATGGTGAGATTACTTAGGATCACGCCAATGGCTTTGAGCGTCAATGAGCCAATGGCGGAGCAAGATTCTTCTCCCCGCGTAAGCACTTTTTTACGAGACATCAGCCTTAAACGCAGGCTTATTCATAGTAAATAAAAAAAAAACATTCACAAGTATGTTAATGTCTTGCCCCAGATTCCTAGCGCGTAATAATTATGTCAGCTAATCTATATTGCATACTGAGATTTGAGAAGTTTTACAGAGCACGCTTGTCTTCGTTTAAGTAGGGCAAACAACTTGATAACATTTGCCATTCATGAAACGATAACAAAAAAAACTGGAACAAAAATATTTATTATCGTAGAGATAGCAGGGTCTTGTTAGAGCAGAAGAGTCTTAATTTTCAGGGATGTTTTGTTGTTTGTGTTTTTGAGGAAATAAAGGTTTTTGCATTGGACATGGGCAATAACTTGACTTTCTCTGTGGTAACAGAATGAAGAAAAAATAATAGAATGAGTAACTTAAAAAAAACCGGCCAAGTGCGAGTCAGACTCACGCATCGAGGGTTCCGTACAAACCTGTAGGTATATAAGTAAATGGTAGTATAGACCTGAGTATTTGATATTAATTTCAATTTATGACGTATAAAAAAAAAATCTACTTACTAGATCTCGTTCAAACCAATTTTCGGTGGAAGTTTGCACCGTAATGTACATCATATATTTTTTATAGATTTATCATTCTCTTATTTTAGAAGTTACAGGGTTACACACATTTTACCACTTTGGAAGTGTCTCTCGCGCAAACTATTCAGTTTAGAAAAAAATATATTAGAAACCTCAATATCATTTTTGAAGATCTATCCATAGACACCCCACACTTATGGGTTTGATGAAAAAAAATTTTTTGAGTTACAGTTCTAAGTATGGGGAACCCCCAAAATTTATTGTTTTTTTTTTTGTGTGAAAATCTTAATGCGGTTCACAGAATACATCTACTTACCAAGTTTCAACATTATAGTTCTTATAGTTTCGGAAATAAATGGCTGTGACATACGGACGGACAGACAGACAGACAGACATGACGAATCTATAAGGGTTCCGTTTTTTGCCATTTGGCTACGGAACCCTAAAAACCGTATTGCAAACTTGTAAACGTCATTGACTGCTAACTAAATACCAGAAAACCGCAAATTATTGTAGTTATTTCGTCAGAGAAGAGAAGTATAATATGGTGGCATAAGATATACCTACGGTTCCTTTGACGTCAGAAGTTCTGACGTCAAAGGTCATATTATCAATATTATCATGTTCTGACTCAGAACATGATAATATTGATAATATAAGGTTTATGTTTATATTTTTCTTAGAGTTATTCGGCTGATTACGTTACGAGTACTAAAAAAATTGCCAAGTATGCCGAGTACACCGAGTACCGAGTAATACACACAATAGTATACATATGTTAGATATTTATTCATATTGGTTGGATCATTTTATTATGGTAGAAGGATTGAGTGATGTGGCAACACTGACCATAGCAGCTTATAAAAGTGTGGGTATTTGTATTTGTAAGAAATAGTTTTATCACAAGCTCTCAAGCTATACCACAGCGCAGTGCGATCGTTGTTTTACCAGGTTCTGTAACATATTATAATTTAAGTCTAAGATTGTGAAGTGAAGTGATTATGTAATTAATTGTAATATTATAACAGTAAACCTATCTGGGTCCATGGGGAGTTTGTTGCGTCGCTTCTTCTCCTCATACGGGACTTTTCCGAAGCGATAGTATTACGTTTTTCATTGCCTGCACTACGCCCACTGAATCCTGATACCACAGAACTTTAAACATGGTGTTCGTATCGCTTGGCAGTCGCTGACGCTTTTACATACCTCAGATTACAGAACAAAAGGCAGATAGAGCGCGCGAAACACGGGAGTGAGGCCAAAAAAGCAAATACAAATTCAAAAGCGAATACCAGGGGCTCAAGTCAAATTGTGCCATAATGACACTATTCTGTTAGTAAGTAGACTACCAAAACTGTAAAATGTCACTATTTTGACACCACTGAAAGATAATTGTAACACAATTGAAATAGCAGACTTTGGGCCCCTGGTATGTGTTTTTAACCGACGAAAAAACGGAGGAGGTTTACAAGACGACGCGTATATTTTTTTTTTTTTTTTTTTTATGTATGATCACGCATAACTTTTGACAGAGTAGTCCGATTTTGATAATTCTTTTTTTATTGGATAGGGTATACCTCGAAGGTGGTCCCATATAAATATGGATAAAAAATACCTACCCTAAGGGTGGGAAAATAGGGATGATTTATTGTTCACTCATAGATTTTAATGCTGAGTTGTGTATTACATCAAAAGAAATCAAAAATTAAGCATGTAGTAATTAGTAGAGTATAGCCACAAAAAATTATAAAATAAAAACTTTTTAACAAAAATATAAACCACCGAAAAAACTGAAAAGCAAAAAATAATTTTGAATATAACTTGAATTTTATAAGGTTTTGCAGTCGGGGACAAACCAATAAAATAAGCTATTACGACAATACGACATTAAATTAAACCACGTAAAGTACTCATGTATACGATCAACTTTTACTATGGGACCGGGGGCTCTACCGCGTAACTTTGGTGTTAATCGTATCGAACGCCCACGAATGGTCATCGTCGCGACATACCGCGTGCGCATCATTGGATGAAATAATTAATGGTGTTCGTTACGATTACCACCAAAGTTACGCGGTAGAACCCTAGCTTTAAATTCGAAAAAGTGAATTACGTTAGCAATATTGCTTAGCTTCCTTTTTAGACAAACATTACATTTAACAAATATTACAAAAAAAATACGTATATCTACGTAGGTTATTGGTTTGTCCCCGACTGCAAAACCTTATAAAATTCAAGTTATATTCAAAATTATTTTTTGCTTTTCAGTTTTTTCGGTGGTTTATATTTTTGTTAAAAAGTTTTTTTTAATTTGTATTTGCTTTTTTGGCCAAACTCCCGTGTTCCGCGCGCTCCATCTGCCTTATTCTATAATCTGTGATACATACATAGATACATACCCCATGAAGTTATCAAACGTTGAAAACCTAAAATTCTGAAGTCTTTATCTGACACGTGACATTTGGTGATCGAAAGAGTGAGACGGAGGACACTATTACACTGATTTAGTTAAAATGCGATTATGAATAAGGGGGTTAGTATTTCGCTACGCTAACGTCAATAACTAATATTATATCGAACAGTCTGTCAAAGGCTTAAAACGTTAAAAAACTCAAAGCTTTTAAAAATATGATGATTAGGTGTAGGATTGTATGTAATATGAAAATCGGTGATGACACACGGACAGACAGACACGAGAGTGATCTTATCAGGGTTCCTTGGTGCGGAACCCTAAAAAACGGTGGTATCTGCAAAAGTAAAAGAACTGTTTCGCAGACAACAACGCCCTCGTAAGTTACATACAAATATTGAGTTCCAAACAAACTTAACAGAACTCCAAAATACACAAATTTAATGAAAAAGGCAGTAACCTAATTATATATCAATCCGATCTACTATTAGGTGAATATAAAGTAGACCTTTGATTCCAATCGTGTATCATGGACATCAATTAATTATAGCATTCATAGAATAATAACAAAAACTACGTTACATGTTAAAACAAACCTTTTTCATTGAACTATATAATATGCTCTGTTTATTTTTTGTATATTAAAAGTCTGACAAGTAAGCATTCCTCCTGATGGGAAGTGGTTACCGTCGCCGCGTCGCCTAAAGGCATTACTAATAATAATAAAGCGGTAGATTTTTTATATTTTCTGTTTGTTTAAACGTTTAATCTCTGGAACTATACCAGTCGGATTCGAAAAATTCTTTCACTAATAAAAAGCTATTATCTCCAGTGCAGTAGGCTGTTATTTTTATGCCACCCATCTCTTCAGTTGTCAGTTTCTAGATAAATTTTTAAATCCAACAAATTGGTTGAAATTGCATATATTTGGGGATATATTTTTGAAGAAATCGAAGTATCATGCAATAACGATTCGACTAATAAACCGGGGTAATGAATGCTTCTTTATGCGAGATATTGAAAAAAGACGGTCCCCAAATTTGCCGCCCCTAAAATCTGCCGCACTTTGCTCAGGTCTACTCAGCTTACTGGAAAATCCGCTACTGGTTATCCCCGCCCGAGTAATATAGGCTTCTTTTTATCCAGGGAACGCGGATGAAACCACAGGGGACGGCTAGTTAGTAATAACAGGGATCCTTACTAATATTATTAATGCGAAAGTGAGTTTGTTTGTTTGTTACGCCTTCACGCCTCAACTACTCAACGGATCATCATGAAATTTGGCATGCAGATAGCCTATGGTATGGAGAAGGACATAGGATACTTTTTATCCCGGGAACGCGGGTGAAACCGCTGGGGACAGCTAGTTTTCAATATTTTGCAGATCTTTACAAATTCCAAATAACTGGCTCTCCAGTACAACTGCTAGAACAAGGTGCTTCATGATGGATATCTCACAAAAAGCGATACAATTATTTTTATCTGAATTTACAAAAGCAGCAGGCAATTAAAAGTTAAAATCAATGATAAAGCAATCACCAGTAATTAAGGCACAAAGGCGCGTTCGGTTGACACTAAATTTCCATTAATAACACCGAAGCGGGAGCGACATTGACAAATTACTTTGCGACGCACCAATGCAGGCTGATGCGAAACAACACAACGCAGCGTGGCGTGGCGTGGCTTGGTGCGGGGCGTGGCGTGGCGGTGGCGGAGCGTGGCGCATGCCGGACCCAGTGGTCATTATCGCACATACACAGATTTAAAAGGGTTAAAGGATCATCATGGTCATGTCATGCTACAGTACGGAGTTGCGGTTGCAATTAGAATTTTCGGATGATATCGGTATGTAATAAGGTACCTATATCTACTGGTTTCGGACAAGTGCGAAAAGGCTGCCCTGTGGATCTAACTTTTTTATCTTAAACCTAGTATTTGAAAGGACAGAACTGACAGAAGGACGGACAACAGACAGACAACAAAGTGATCAATAGTTCCTAGTTTAGCCAATAAATATGGAAAGTTTCTTTGAAAATTGCCACTTTGGTTGATTATCTCCACATAAAAGTGCTACTAATCTGAAAGTCAAAATCTTTGAAGGCATTTAAGACGTTCTGGTAGACTACCTAACTTAGTAGTATAATATACACGTAACCCTTTTAAGCCGTAATTACAATGATTAACAAAACTTATCAAAATCAAGCGTGGTTACGCTCTAGCATAATTTTGATAACGTTAATTAATAACGCGGCGTTAGGTGCAATTAAAACCTCGCCCATTACGTAGTTAGTGCGGGATTACGCTCGTCACGCTCATAATTACGCTTACATTCGGCTGGCTACAAGCTACAGGCGGATAACTGAACAGATAATGTAATCTTTCCGTCGCTTTGATTCATTAAAATTTGCGAGGGAGGAAGATGGACAAAGCAAGGTAATAATAAATAAGTCTTCTTCTGGGTCGTCTACTATTTTTTTTATGTGGAAGGTGTTGGTGATTGTGATGAAGAAGCACATTCTCATATGACTTTTACGCTCTTTCGTAGACAAAGTTTTGTATACAGCATGTTTTTTTGTCGGCGACGAGCGACCCAGTGGCGGTAGTACAAAAAATACATTTTCCAAAAATGGCTATTAAATACTGTAAGTACATTGAGAAATACCTTATTCAATTTGAACTAAAATTACCGCAACGTATGGTCACTAGGCACGTGATCAGACTAGCTAGGCGCAAGCTCCATCCCTTTAATCCCTCGCACTCCCTTTGAGCATTACATCTACACTGATTTTCCAATTAATATTATTTTCAAGTATTTTTTTTTATATATTTTTTGCACCGTTATCATTTGTATTATCGATCCTGAGTGGCTCGTCGCTGACCAAAACAACGAAGCAATTGAGGCTCTCAACAGGATTCAAATCTGCCATTAACAGAGCAGTTATCATTCGATTCGATTCGAAGCGCTCGTGGTGTAGCATGATTAGCCGTTCTTAATCGATCGGCAAAGTTAAGCTACGTCTATCGTGGTCGGTACCTGGATGGGTGACCGTCTAGTGGTATTTCAAATCGTGCGTTTCCGTGCTTCGGAAGGCACGCGAATTCAGTTTCAATAATTGATACAAAGAGAATGATAAATAAATAGTTGCTACCTTTTATGAATTACGCCTCTATCGAATAGCTAGTGACAATTTTCTAACTTTTTTCTAACAACGTTTGATATAAAAATTGATTTTTGTTTAAATTCGCAGTGTTTTGCCAGTATTTTTAACCGGCTTCAAAAAAAGGAGGAGGTTCTCAATTCAGTTGTATGATTTTTTATGTTTGTTACGTCGTAACCACGGTCGTAACCGTCATTTACTTATTAACCGATTTGAAAAAATATTTTTTTTTTCGAAGGGTACTGGACACATTTTCTTCAGGTCAAGATTTGATTACTTTTTAGTATACCTTGAAGTCGGTTTAAGTTTTTAGTAAAATAGTTTTTCTTTGACAATGTTAAAAGAAAGTTCTTCGAGGTCAAATCTTATGGTGCGTCCATGCTACGCGAAGCGAGTACGAGCCGAGCCACGAACGAGCACACTGCGATTACTATTCGCGTAGCGTGGTCGGGCTCGCGAGCTTCGAACGAGCGCGATTGTCAGTTCTTTCACGTACAAACGGGATTCGCATCGTGCTCGTTCGTAGCTCGGCTCGTGCTCGATTCGCGTAGCATGGACGCATTATTAGATCTTTAAAATACTAAACTAACTTCAGGAAAAAAACGTAAGTATTCCTTCGAAAGATTCCTAAATGCCTATAAAAGACTTCAAATGGCTTCCAGCCTTTCCAAACCCCATAAAACATACGTTCAACACGGAAATGAGTCGCAGGATGGGTGAGGTAATCAGTTTAACGCAAAGCAATCTAACTTGATGGCAGAATCGATCGGAAGCGATAGTCTGCAATATTAATCAGAGTATCTTGGTACATGTAGTCAGTCTATAACTAAAATTACAATTCTAAGCGATGAGAGCTCAGTGGTCGTGACGTCGTATATGCAGAGACGAAGGTCCCGGGTTTGAATCCTACAATGAGCCTGAGCTTTCGGTGAAGGAAAACATCGTGAGGAAACCATAGCACCTATCGGTGTGTGCACATGCACTTGAGAGCCAGTTCCTTCTAGGCTGTGTGTGCTTACCACCGTCAGCCACATCAACACTGACCATAGTGAGATTGTGGTCAGTCCCAGGCCTATAAATAGCAAAAACCAATCTTTATTTAATATGATAGATAGATAGATAATACTTTATTGTTACACCAAAAAAAAAAAAAAAAAAACAATTAACAAACAAAACATAAAAGTGTTACAATGGGCGGCCTTATCACTAAAAGTGATCTCTACCAGGCATGCATTTGGAGGTTTACTTTTTATGGCAAAAAAATTACAAGTATGCATACCTTCCACTGGATTGTCACGGGGATTGGTAACACACGTAGATTTGCTATTAAGTTGTCGACTATTAATTATTAATTAAGATGAGCTCTGTATAGAGCGATCGTGATCTGTATAGATAGAAGTATTGGCTTTTTTGAAGAACCCTAATGGACCGCAATAAAACGACATAAGAAGACATGTATTTTTATAACGTGCAAAATGTTAAAAATATTTGTAGAACAATATGTAATGAATGGGAAAAATAAATTACACAGCAATTAACAATGAAATCAACTAAATCAACACATTACTGTTCCAACGATTACCTAGCAAGTCAAATCAACGACACATCGTGACAAGAATCCTAACATTTAATTATTTTATGTACCTACCTTAATTAATATTAATTGTCATGTATTAAAACATTACACTATTGTTTGGATTACGCATAATATATTCAATGGTTCTGAATAATGCGGTACACGCTTGCTAATAAATTGTCTGTTCGAAGACAAAGGTGAGTAAATCAATATGTCAGTGTAGGTCACTTATTCATCATTCTTTAGGTGTCCGTTCCTGTGAAAAAGCTAGGCGATAAGATGTGGCGCTATAAATAATAAAATGGAAATATTTAGGCAACACTCAAAATATTCAGTAATTATTTAACAATTTATTTTAATATCATACTTAAGGTTACGAAACCTACCCTTCTGTCTTCTTAATCAAGTGAGATTGAGCATTGAAAATACTACATTACATGCATTTCAGCCAAAACATGAACAAATACTTATACATCTTTTACGTAGTAAGAAAACATTTATCAAATCAACTCTACTGTTTTAGGCCAATTTCGAGATAGAGCATTTTGTTATGGCTCTTTAATACAGGATTTGAATAGACAACAAATACTACGTAATCATGACTATGTATTTAAATTAATATTTTCTTTATTACTTCTACTAGTAACTTAGTAGAGTAATTGTACTTAAAAGTTGAAATGTAGAGTCAAATAATTAAGTTTGTTTGATCATTATTATACGGAATCCTTCTCGCATCTGAGTCACTTGGTCGATTTATTTCATCTTGGCGCCTAATTGACAATGTTAGGAGATACTTAGACATACAAAAAACAATAAACAAGACAAAATCTAACTTTTTAGAATCGCATCGCAACACAAAATGTTATCGCATCGCATATCTTACGTAAAAGGAACAAAGCATAATATGGATGACATCTTAACAGGCGCTTATGCAACGCATCCAGATTTTTTAGCACAGATTATCTACATTTCCATAGACATTGACGACATAACAACTGTGTGTTTGTATGCTATCTATATTAGTACAATAGCATGGGAACCTCATTACCGTGGGCCGTCGCATGCATAATGAATGATGCCCATAAAACTGGCATCACATCAATTCTAGGTAAAGCAGGTACGTAACCTGGAAGTAGGTCTTGTTTTAATAAAATTAGCGAATAAGTACACTCCTTGGTTGTCTGTCTCGATTACTAACGATCTATCTATAAGGAGTCTATTTTCATACCGGTTTTATATCTGATGAATCAACAATAGGTTCTAAATATCATCTAGGTAGTTTATTGAAGTAAACAAATAGCATTGAGTATTGATAAGTACTTTATGAGAAGCGCTCGTGGTGTAGCATGATCTAACTCTGTCGTGTTCGGTACCTGGATGGGTGACCGCCTAGTGGTATTTCAAATCGAGCGTTTCCGTGCTTCGGAAGGCACGTAAAGCCGCAAGTCCCGGTTATCACTTAATTATGTTAGTCGTCAAACTAGTTGGATAACTCCTAGGCGGCTTGAAAAATTCCAACAGTAGGTTGACCACTAGCCTACGTCCATCGATCCGCAGTGGGCACGCGTGGTGGAGTATCGCCCAGTCCCTTTCACCCTCATTTGTGAAAGGAGGCCTATGCTCAGCAGAGAGACATTATAGGCTGATGATGATGATGATGATGAAGTACTTTATAAGCAACTGTTTAGTAATTAGTAGGTATCATTAAAGGAGATGTGAAGTAACAGGAATCCAGACATTAGAAAATGTTTTGTTTGCATTCGCCAACGTGGTCCTTGACGTTTGTTGATACAAAGTTGATAACCAAGCGAAAATGGTCACAGTGCTCTCAAGATTAACCAATCTATAAAATTGCCTTCTCATGTCTACTGAAATATCTCGCACTGGCAGTTGCCAACTCGGTCTCTCTAATAAAACATAATATAAGACTCAAAGCAAGCGACTGGTTAGAGCATTAAATCGAGCGCGACTCCCGACTTTCGATTCGCCGACCCGAGCCAAAGCGATGATCCGGGATAAAGTGGAGCAAATACTTACTAGAATTTTAGTGAAGATACATACTCAATATCAAGGTAAGTGTGTGTACCTGTGATGACGCTTTTTCACCTCGACCACTTCCAACGGTCTCCGTGAATTTTGTTATAGAACAATATCTGAACAACTGAGTTGGACATAGAATAATAGTGAACACGCAGTGGAAGCAGTTTTAACCTATTTCGTATGTTTTTTTTATACCACTGAGGTGGCAAACAAGCATACGGCCCGCCTGATGGTAAGCAGTTACCGTAGCCTATGGACGCTTGCAACACCGGGGGTATCACTCGCGCGTTGCCGACCCTGTAGAAACCTCTACACACCCTTTTTGAAGAACCCCATGCTGTACTCCATTGGGAAAACCACGGCTCATTCCACAGTCCGAGCGTCCGCGGAAGAAAACTTCTTTTATCCCGCACAGTTCGAAACAGTTCTGGTTTCAATGTGTGTGGATGGATTCCCCGTCGATGGCGAGAGTTGCGATGGTGGAAGGTAGCCGTGGGCATCAAGTCAAACAATTCCTTATAACACTCTCCGTTACACATAAGGAGGCAAAGTATGTAATGTATGCTGATATGAATAGATTTCTAAATGACATAAAATTAAAGACTACATTACTTTGAGAGTTCATTCGAAAGACACCTGCTCCCAAGTCTAAAATAATTGGAAGATAGATATCTATCTAAAACATCTGTTTTAAGGCAAAAGCAGCCTCTTGTTATTAACTTTCAGACGTCCTCTACTAAATGAGGCTTCTTTTATTGTCTATCAATTACTAAGTCGAGCAAGCAGTTTGATCGATTTGTTCGCCATTTTATTTTAGGTCATGTTCTTCTGATGGCATATCTAAAATCTTCGCTTTTTTCTATTATTATCTAATGTCTTGACTGAATGAATAAATATCATTTTTTTTTTAATATTTGTTACGAGTTGTTCCGATTCTTGCTGAAAGCACCATTTTGTATAACGAACCATATTTTATGTATATTAGGGCATAGATTTAAATGCAAATTTGTTATTTTATGGCTAGGCTGTATTCAATGTTGTTCCTTAACTACGAAAGTGGCCAAGTAACTGCCAAATAATTAATACATCAAATTTACGTAAAACCAATCCACATAAATATCGATAAATGGCCTGCAGTCTTCTAAGGTTTTCGTCGCCAAGAACCTAAGCATAAAATATTCCTAGTTATTCACCCTTGGACAGATTTATTATGACTTTACACGCATTAGAATATGCAACTATGTTTATGCAATCTCTTAGACCTTTTCCTGAGGTGAACACAGCATCAACTAGCCGATATTCGAACTATGTTAATGACAGCCATGAGAACCGAAATAACACGATTTTATGAACAGCATAAAAAGTTTGATTTTGTTTCCTCCCATCCAGATATTTATTGTGTAATATAGGTACATAAAAATATATGAAAATTTTAGTGGGTCATAAAGATTTCTAGCGAAAATACTACAGAACTGCGTAACTGTACCGTATTTATTACTTCGAAGTAGGACACTTGGAGTAAGAAGCAAACAATTAATTAACTAAGGAATTATTCAAATTAGATTCAAATTTAGAATTATTGAAGTTCATAAGCGGAGAACTAAATGTTTAACCTATATGTAAAAGATTGCGTTAGTGCTCAGTGCCTCTGTTAAAGAATGATTATCCTGAAAGCGGAAAATTTTACAGTCCGCATTCACGTTCAAGAGACAGCGGCACTTCGTTTGAAAGTGGAACGTCTGGTCACATTATCCGGCTCGAAGGACCAGCTGCTTGAGTTGAAAAGTTGAAACTGGCTGACTTTTGTTGTTTTTTAACTAAACATTTAAATGATATTATATTTTACGCAGTACGAATTGATTTTTCATTAAAATAATAATCAGTTTCTCAGGTTCATCATCAAAGATTTTAACTGTAATGTGTTTTCTTTGATATTTTTACTCATATAATTTATGACTTGTCCTGACATTCCAAAGTGGGGAAGACCTTGGAGAACACAAAATGTTCTAGACGGTACCTTCATATTACGGATGGAGCTAGTTAAGACCCGTATTGCGGTACGGCGCCCGCGCAGCTACCAACTAAATGAGATTGGAGCAATTTGTATTCGGTGTCACAATTGGCCAGACTTGTTCGTTGAGGCGCATTTATAACAAAAGTTTAACGTGTCATGTCATCTGGTGAAGATTTAAGGAAACGCGTGGTAATTTATAGTTATAAGGCATCTATTGCGTAAATTAGCAAATCTAATGGTGGAGGCCAACCATCCAACGTTGTACCAACGCCAAATGATATGTTGGTAACTAATTGGCACCAATCAAAAGGCTATTATTAAACAATGAATCAGTTAAAATCAATCGTACGTTAGACATTTGCAAGTTGTTGTGGTAGGTACCTAATAAAAATTAAGCCATTTTTGACTGTCATACAAAAAACAGCACTAAGATTAGATTCTTCAAAAAAGGAGTGAAAAGAACGTGGCAATTCCCCTGTGAACCTAAAAAATAGAAATCTGTTGAGGAATCAAACAAACAGACATGTTCATTCATAGTTCATACACACAAAATGTCTGCTCTTGGTGGGAATCAAATCAAGGACCTATTGCGTGTCATGTATCGTATATTTAGCATCCACGCCAACCGGCCCGTCAACAACTGGCAATACAATTTGTAAAACTACCTACATAACTCCATTGGAAATCTCGAATTAAGGTTAAGGTTAAACATCCGTACCGACACCGAGGCGGGATATTTGAATTTTTAAGAATTTCTTTTTTTTTACCTTCGTGGAACATTATCACAGCACAAGTTTGACAATATGGATTATTTCAGTGATTTGCGACCAAAGTAGTTCATTTAGCACATTGTAATATTGATACTTTTTGTTTTAGATTAACTATTTTTGTACATTTCCCAAAATAGCAAGTTTTACGGTTTTTCGAGAAACCGTAAGTAACGTTCAAATATGGCTTATATTATACAAAAAAAATCATAACACAGTGTGACAAATACACTTCTACGGTCGCTAATCACTGAAACATCTATCCATATACGAAGGTAAAAAAAAAACTCTAATTTCCCTTCTTGGTACCTTAAACGATCTACTTAATCTAGCATTATCTAACCTCGCTAGGATGAGTTACATCGTCTCTCTACTCTTGTAGATTTGTAACAATTTACCGTGTAATTTACTTTAGTTGGCTTTTAAATGATTTATCGTTCTCATTTTAGTTCTAATCGTAGTAGGATTTTAATCAAAGACGATTACAAATCGACATGGTTATAAAACCATTAGGCCATAAAGCGCATATTCATTTTGTTTGACATCATTCCACCAATTCCACATCATGAACAACGAGCTCTGATTGGCTTATTCAACGATCCACTGAACAGTGATGACCTCTGTTTTGTAGGTTTTGATGGTTATCAGTGCAAAAGCACTTACTAGTTTCGGAAGTTTTCTATGGAACCGAATTAATACTGTTATGATGTTACATTACTTACAAAATACTAGCAATCCCTGTGGTTTCCTTCGCGATCCCTTGTACCTCTTTGGAGGTAGTTTTGAAAACATTTCATATCCGGTGGTTTAATTTGAGATTGCTTTGTTACTGGGAAATAATCATTATTCTTATTTGGATAGAAATTAATTTAGCTAGGAATCGTATATAAAACACTGTGAACTTCCGAGCACAGACTCACAGTTAAGTAGAGATTTTGAGGTCAGTAACTTTTCTTCTATGCTCCAAACATAGATCATTCTAAGGTTTGCAATCGCTAAACAGGAAAAAAATACCCCGGATGAAATCCAGCTGCAACTTAAACAAGTTCCAGACATACGGGTTTCCGGCGGGAACATTTGCGTCTACATAACTCTATGAATCATCTTTTTAGGGCTAAAGTGCTTCAAAAGGATTTTGATTACATTGAAGAGTTAGCTTTGGTAGATATAGTCCCACAAACTTATCTGACCCGGTGGTCAAAAAAAGGAACTAACGACGCCATTTTGAAATGTCAATCGCCATTGGTCAAAGAGAATATACCTAAACACTACCCCCCTTACTCATAAAGCGCTATTTAACTAATATACTGTTTAAAGGGTCACGTCAATAACGTCACTCTATTGTCATTTTCAAATAATTTGACATTATTTACGTGACCATTTAAACAGTATATTAGTTAAATAGCGCTTTATGAGTAAGAGGGTACGTTCATTGGTTGTTTGCTCCACCAAATGCTATAACAGCGACTCCCTCACCGGGTCAGAAAAGTTGTGGGACTGTACTAGGTAGTAAACAAATCAAAGAGGTCCATTCTATGTCAGTAATTTGCTTAATAATCTGCATGCATAATACACTGCACAATTTAGCATATTAAATTAATGGTTGATTGAGCAGAATTCTCCGCTTGATACTTTTGGTGGGAACGTACGAAATGAAGTTGCACTTTTGTTTTCTTTGTACCAAATCGTGTATTTTGAGTCAAACCATGCCTAAATTAAATGAAGGCGTGTATCGTGATTGTTCAAGTACCTAATTGACAGAGAAATTGGACGACTCATAACCAATAGTCAAACTTGGATGTAGTTTCAAAATACGTCATTCATTGAACAACAAAACACAATTTTACACCGTAGTAAATGTTATGAAATCATGAATGAAGCGACTCACCAGACAAAAAATCTATCGAAGGCAGTTATGGTATGGTTAGCAGATGTCCAAGTTTCAAAGTTTCTTATAATTCAAATGATTTATTGTTACGAGACAAAAGTGAAGGAACAATGTTCTTTAATATGCTCTCTCTTTGTCTTTAGGCCTTTTTCTACCACAGATAATTTATCTTCAGATATTGTTGGCTGGAATGTTAAAGAAGACATAATGAGATTAGAATAGGAAGCGTTTGTTGAAGTTATTTATAGTTTGACACAGATTAATTGCAATTAGGAAGGCCGTGATGCTCTCGCATCATTGATAACAAAGAAATCAACATCGAATACCATACAATGTCACCATAGTTTTCCTTCGAATAAAACTTGCCAGACGAAAACCGGCAAATGTTTGCTCAAACCCGTCCAATATTAGCCAATATAACGCATAGTCAAACAAAGTAACAAGTGCTTAGCCGACTCACTATATTAACTGTCTAATAACTTTCCATTCGAGCCAATAAACATTTCTTTTGCCGACGGGCCGGGAAAGTATTTATTTTCCATCAGAAGTTCAAATATTTGTAAAAGTTGGTCGCGGGTTCGTTTTCAGCCACCCCAATTAGCAACGGGTATAGTTGGCTTGGCTTCTTTAATTGAGGAGCTTTTGCTTTTTGATACATTGCTGGTTGTTATACAAGGACAAAACAATGAAGCCAAGGAAAAATCTATGAATTCTTGAAAGCTATGATCTCCCAAAGATTTCTTATCAAAGTAGGGGCTGGATGGGATACCAAAGAATAAAAAGCTGTGGCCCGCTTTGACATTCCTAAACTATGTCCTAAGTCCATCAAATAACTGACGATACGGTGGTATGTACTAGGGAATGCAAACCGGTAGCGAAGACAGCAAGGCAGGCAGATGGTGATGATGTATTTGATGTTTCTTTTATACCCACTTAATTAACTTTAACTGTCAATAATTCCTCAGTTTGCATTTTTAAGTCTTAGGCACGGATATTATCTATAATTCGAGCTTTAGAAATAACGTGGAAAAAACCGAGCGAACATTAAAAAAAAACGGTTTTAAAACCGGTTAACCGGTTTTTACCTCAATAACCGAAAAAATAACCGGTTTTCATTTTGCCACGGTTTTGCATTCCCTAGTATGTACCTGGTAAGACTGTTAACCCGTTGGATGGCGGATAGGACGCGCATCCTTTAAAAACTTTACTTAGGTAAATTATGAAAATAATATAATCAACTGATTAAACATTTTCTGAATTAAATCAAACAAAAGAGTTGTTTTCAGCTAAGATTTGCTCTTCTTTATTGTTTATTTAAGGTACATACTTTATTCGGTACCATTAAAAGATAGAAAAGTCAACATTTGGATACTTCAATTGAATTTACTTATTGTGCCATTTCTAGATGCGCCAAAAATGTTAATTAAGTAGTGATGGACATTACTTTGTTATTTTTATTTAGGATTGTTTTTTTTTTAAACCTCTTATGGCTTTAATGAACGTTTCCATTCCACGTTTAAAATGACAACACCGTCTGCAAGATGGCTCTTTGAGCATTTATGGACGATTCCTATAATTTACGGACGGTTAAGTATCGGTTAAAATTAAGACTAGATACTAATAATGAAGCAAAGACCGCAAAGCTTTGCATAGAAGACCCTCCCATATGGAAGTAGCTATCACAGATAAAATTAGCTTACGAAATGATCTATATGCCCAGTTTGGCAATAAAAAAAACCTACCATTGGTAAGCAAAACGATTCGTTTTTGTTTATAGAAAACGGGCATGAAACGATATCCAATGCACTGCAAAAAGCTAATAAAATCTAACACCTCTTTGGCTTGGCCAAATTCAATGCCGGGAACTGTATTTTGTGAACTTTCATGCTCGAAACCGTGATAATTTTTTCGAAAGGATCGGTTTTCATCTAGCCAGTTGTTTGAAACAATAAACTAACTAAATTATAAGTAAGGAATACTTATTTGTGGAAAGCAACGTGGCACGCCGGCCATTGTTTGCTAGAATTCTTAACAAGTCTCAGATGTTCTTAGCTTTTTGTCTCTTTTTCATATTTATAGCAATTAGGATTGCTTGTTATAATAGCGCAGTTTTTATTTATTACAGAGAAAGCCTTATGTATGAAATGACTTATTATTACATAATAATAATAATAATAATAACATAAAAAATATATAGTAAAATACCTAAGTACATATTGACGACGGCGACGATAGCTCAACTTGTGATGATCTACCTACAATGATGTTGAGCTTGCGGTGCAGGAAAACATCGTGAGGAAATCATAGGTGGTAGGGTACTTTATAGTACCCGCCAGGCTGGCTACAACCCTCAAGTTGAAAATCTGACAGCAAATACCATTACTTCGTTTGTTGCAATTCGAAGCCAGTACCTTTGAGCTTTGCGCTTACCACTTTCCCGCTACGTACTACATTATCACCAACCATGAAATTGTGGTCTAACTCAAGCCTCAAGAAAATCCTTTGCCGAGTTTCTTGCCGGAGTATTTTCAGTTATACGAACAGGTGGTGTAGTATCGGTTGTATGTTCATTTGTACCTTATCACCTAAATAAACTGAATTAATGAGTTCATTAGTGAAAGAATAAACACATAGGTACCTAAGTATTTTGTTATAAGTTAAAAGATAATTAATAACAAATGTTTCACAGTCTAGACGTTCCGACACCGTAACACGGTAACCTTTTGAGAGAGGTAGAGCATAGCGTTTATTCGCTCAAAGAGCAGCTCGACTGCGGAAGTACCTCCACCTTACAGAATACCGCAGCCAAATAACCATAACAATGTTGTGTAAAGTTGTGTTCCTGCGCGTGAGTAAGGTCGCCAGAGCTCATAGGGGAGGGGGGAAAGGTCGGTAACGCGTGAGCGATGCTTCTTGTGTTGCAAGCGTCCATATGGCTACGGTAACCGCTTACCATCAGGCGGGCCGTATGCTTGTTTACCGACCTAGTAGTATAAAAAAAAAAAAAAAAAAGAAAACCTTCCCGTGTTTTGTTGATGATGACTATTGATGACTCATTATCAAAGTGATCATGTTATAGGTACCTACTATCTTTTGTATCGTAAAGCATGGAAGGTGGTAATAATTACATACTGCTATAACTACTTAGTACAACATAGGTACCTATGCATGGTGAACGTTTCAAATAGGCATGGATGGCTAAGTTCTAAAGTAGGAAGGTACCTATAGGAAATATCGAAAAATGCTCTAAGAAAGCTCGGGTGATTTTGACAAAAACTATATAGGTACTTGGATATTCAAAAATATTTTTAGGTCGGCAACGAGCGAGTGATACCCCTGGTGTTGCAAGCGTCCATAGGCTACGGTAACTGCTTACCATCAGGCGGGCCATATGCTAGTTTGCCAGCAAAGTTTTATAAAAAATAATATTATTCTTATCCAGGAATAATAAGCGTCGATAAAAAAAAAAAGATACCATACCATAGTCGCTTGTATTATAAGGATCCAAATCCTTGAAGAAATATGAATAGCAAAATAAACGAAAGATCCCATTTTTAAGAAATTACAATTAGATTTTATCGAATACAAATAAAGTAATGTGACTACCTTAGTACCTACTCAAAATAGTCTGGTCAAAAGTGGAAACAAAAACTCGAGAACAATAGGGTGGGTCGGCCGTCCTATTTTCACACGTCACACAGCCCGTTGCCGTGTGGTACGCAGCTGGCACTCACTGCCCCATCAAAGTATGTCTGTTTTGTGGGTAGGTAATTGGTCAAGTTCGAAATGTCAGTTATTAAAATTGACATTATTTTCTCATTTCATGAGCGCTTTCATTTCTTACCGTATTATTTGGACACTTGAATGTTAAGTTCAAGGGGCGCTTGAATTCGCTGCGAGGCGCTATTGTTGTAGAGGAGTAGAAATTTCAAAAGTCTGTTTAGCAAGCATTTCTTCGCGAATTTGCACGAATTTTTTCATGATTTTTGTAAAAAGTTTGCCATTCCTGATTAATTATGACAGACATACCTTCTTAACCCTTCCCTGTTTGAGGCGAGTTTTCTTTCGCAAACGTACCTATCTATATCCTTTTTTCGGAACAAAACGGGATTATTTATTTGGTTATTATCAATTATTGGCACTACCGCGCTGGCAAATATTTTTCAATGAAAAGCGATAGGACCTTACTTAAAAAAAAGCGATAGCAACTTTTTTTTTCTATACTTATTATTTATAATAGTTACCTACCACAGCGCATCAGCGCCCGGATCCCCATTGCAAGCTCGCCGTGCACTCTCTTTTATTTCTATTGACGGAGCATTCTTTTTGTCGATCTTCTTTACTCGCTCTGACAAATTTTATAATTGCTCTGAGACTTGTTAAAAAATTCAAGAACAAACCAATAATTATGTACAGTCAGCTTCAAAAGTCGATGCTGACATTAATACCTTTTCATAATAATAATTCGACACCCTTTTGACAGGTTGTATGAAGAGTGTGAATTGCGTAATGAGACACGGTAAGTAGGTACTAAAGGGAGGACCTAGGTAGGTACCTACCCGTTCGGCAAGATCTATGCTTCCCATCGGGTTATAATTGTTCGATGATGCTTCTAAACCATCGTAGGTGGGTTAAGTAGTTGCTATTTTCAAGTTCAAAATAATAATTATATAGGTAGGTCGGTCCTACGCAGTGCAAGGTAGGTCCTTGTAGCCCACCCATAGAGTCGCAACATTCCCCTTTAGTCCCTTTTGATGGATGATGTCTGAGACAGACCTCCCTTTGTAAAGGAGGTTTAGTGTTCGGGTTATTAGTTAAAATATCTACATGGTTCATATAAATTTAATAAATAAGGGTTTTGCAGAGAAAACAGTTTTTTTTTATTGTAAACTGTAAATCGTAAGCCTTGTTCATCTTTGTAAATCCTAGTAAGCCAAAATTTACCTCGTGATGTTTCTAGCCGATTCTTTTTTCGGGCAACCTTTTTACGAGCGTGTTTATAAACTGGACTTAACAAACTCTATGGAACAACTCAAGCGTTGATTTATTTTGTATGTTGATTAGTTATCTCGTAGGTATGCCCTGGTCATCCAACGCTTGTTTATCAGATAACATGCATACATTTCAGTGTCGCTGTTTGTACACGTGCAAAAGATACGTGTATTTATGTATTACTTATTTGCAATGATAAAGCTAGGGCATCCACATAGCTTCACGTTACGCAATTCAATCTTAGGAATGTGTCGTATTAATGAAACTTCAACTTCCTACCTACTTCGAACGAATGGTAGTACTTACCTACCTAGTATACCTTACAATTTTATTGACCCTAGGTTACATCCAAGAAAAGTTCTCTCTGAGATTTAAATTTTGAAAGAAGTTAGAAGTGGTCATATTTTAAAGAGTCATTAGAAGTGGTCATTTGAGAATAATGCATGTTGACAGACTCAACGACATTACCTAGGTAGGTATAGATAGGTACCCAATGAGTTAATAAAGAAATTATTAATTAGCGTCAAATTAGGAGAATAAAATCTTTAAATTACATTTCGTGTACCGATACCGATAGGTCGACGGCCAATTATAACATTCAAAGCCGACTGCAGGTACGTAAAGTGATCTCAGCTTTCTCCCAAAACGTGGGCGATGCGTTGCGGTGCTCCCATTCATGTCCCAATCGTGATTCGTGTTTACAACGCGCACACTTCGATACGATAGACTAGTCAAATGATACCGAAACAAAAATAACGCCAGTCGCGACAAATCGATGGGAAGGTACCCGACGATAACGATTGTTTACCTGCGATTACTGCACATTCAAGGTAACCGAGAACAACCTACCTATACGTTCACAGGTAGTAAGTAAGCGCACGGTTTTCTTCGTACGATTTTGATGTCATATTGTTGACATTGAAAGCAGTTACGCAAGGCAAGTTTATCATGTGCAACTTTCGTGCTGCCGACGAGTTTAAATTCTAATCCGAGCCACGTTCCCCCGTCTTCCGACATAACAAAAAGCCGGGCGAATGCCGCATTTAAGACAGCCCCCCTTACCTCTCTCGCTCGAACATATCCTGCGAGGACTACACAAGACAGCCATAGGTATATCCTCCAATGCATCACAACAATGTGAACCGGACCGGTCGCTCGCACTAAAGTGACACTATCACACAATAATAACACAGCACAAAACAATTTGCTGTTATGTTATTCCACTAGCACCATACACACGGTCGGAGTGACGCGCAAATCGACATGCGGCGTCTGTTTGCGATAGAAGTAAACTGAGTGCCGCTTGGAACTGGCTTCAGCGCGATGGGGCGCGCGCCCCGCCAGCCGCGGCTCGCAGCTAGCTTCACTCGCTTCGGCGCTCGCTCGCTCGGTCGTCGCCCGATACACGATGGTCGATGGAGCTCTATTTCGCGTCACGCACTCCTATTTATTTACCAAGAATAATAGAATACGGGATCGCCTCGACTAAACGGGCCCCTAATTCCCCATCCGCTCGAACGTCCGTCGCCGCCGCCCTAACACAGTGCACTCCACAAAGGAATGAACTTGTTCTAAATTTGGTCACTGCTTGTACATAAATATTATTTGCTAGGGCGACGACACCGTTTGTAATCGACTGCCTGCATATACATGAAACAAAATAAACAATTCATGACAATGCATGCTTGTATATAATAAGGTACCTAAGTGTTATTATTTACCTGTATACATACACTGCTTCCAATGTTTAGCTTCATTTTAAGTAGAAACTTAACCTAGTGAAGATACTTACTAAAAGCTAAAAGAGAGCTGTTAATTAAAATAAAATTTAATCTAATGTAATCTAAATCTTAACAATAGCTAATAAATGTTCCCAAATGTCTACCCAAAACTATTCAAATGCCTAATATAAACTATAATTTCAAAATCTAGTATATAGCGACATCTATACAATATACGTTTAACTAAAATACGAGTAGGTATCTATTCTTATATTGTGTGAACCCTCCATCACACAAATATGTTATTCTTATACACAACTAGATGGCACTTTATCACATGGTAAGATGTTGAGAACACGTGTTTATTTAAAAAAACATTTGATATACTCATTTCTTGGATCATGCTCCTCATTATGTATTAGATCCGATTCTTTAGAAATGTCCAAAAATGTAAACAATCTTTTTAATGCAGTTTGTCATCTAAGTATATAAATAAAAATCATTTATTTATTCAGTTATACTCTGACCCCCTTAGTAATAAATAAGGTGTAAGTCAATCTTGTAAAACCCAGGTATTAATATAGCCTCAGCCCTTTTTGTTTATATGACATTAGAAAGTGACGGATATATTTAAAACCTAGGCATTACCACAGTCTATAAAACCATAGTCGTCCGACGCCTTTGATATCGTAGAAAATGCCGACAACGTAAAGTATGCTGTGTCCCGAGCTACTAACATCGTTTTGTTCGCAGGTCGAGCTCGGCTGTCCCGCGTCTCGCCCCTCACACCCCGCACGATTGCCCTGTCGTCCTGACGTCTTCGTCGAACGACTGTATGGTTTTATAGACTGTGGTATTACTATACTTACACACCTTATTTATTAATAAGGGGGTGAATGTATAAAAGATCGCCTCTTGAGAACGGCTAGACCGATTTGGCTGTTTTATATTGTTGTTCGTAATGTCAGGACAAGGTTGAACTTGATACTGTTGTAACGGAAACAAAAAGAATCATGGCGAGATTTTTACAAAATAAAAGACATGTTTATAGACGTTAGAATGACGTTACAATTGACCCTTCGGGCCTAGGGAATAACTTGAGGCATTTAAAAAATAGAAGCACTCGTGAGAATAGAAGCATCACCATCGTGGTCGGTACTTGGATGGGTGACAGCCTAGTGGTATTTCAAATCGAGCACTTCCGTGCTTTGGAAGGCACGTAAAGCCGTTGGTCCCGGTTATCACTTAATTGTGAGTCGTTAAGCTAGTTGGAGGCCTTCTAGGCGGCTTGAAAACTCCAAGATTAGGTTGACCACTAGTCTACCTTCACCGATCCGCAGAGGGTATGGGTGTAGTATCTGCCCATTATAAGCTGATGATGATGATTTAAAATATTGTTACAACCCCGGGATGAACATGCGAATTTCTATGCCATGCCGGCGAATCGCGACTATTCGCGACCAAAACCGTTATTGTTGTTTTGCGGGGTTTATAAAATATTTCATGTATTTTAACATGTTGCTGGTAATGTAATCTCAACATCATCTTAACATTGGAAGTGATTCAACCCCTCCAAAGTGTTTTATATGTTTGTAAAAATCAATGTATGGATCTCGCCATGATTCTTTGAAAATTTACCCAGAAAACCTAAATGTGCTTTTTTCTATGGGATTTTTGACAGTACAAAGTCTGCTTGTCTGGTCAGCTAGTATAAAATAATTGTAAACTAAACCGCTGAACCGATCCCGATTAAATTTGGTATGCATATAGCTTATGACATGGAAAATAACATAAGGAAATTTTTATCCCAGGAACGCGGCTAAACTTCAGGAGACAGCTTGTTTTCATAAAACAGATATTTAAAAATGTTACATCGAAAAATCTACTAAAATGCTTCTAAAGAAACACACTATAGGTCAAGACGTTTATGATCAAAACACCATTTATGCCTTTAGACAATATAATAGTTGTTCAAACTTGCGACTAATATCTAAACAAAATAAAAGCGAAGATTATAAGTAACATTCTTAAAAATCATAATCTTACAACCTTACAGAGATATCAATTTAAGAAACGTAACTAAACATAATTAATAGATGTTACTTTATAGTCTGCGAGACTTGAATGATGCAGTTTGTAGTAAGCAAACTCATTTTTTTTCTATATCAGCAACCTGTGTCTTATGGCGTCGGATAGCATCTTCATGGCGTTTAATCTGCTCTTGATGGAAAGTGATTTCTTTATCCAAATGCTGCTTCAGATTTGAAAGTTGCTCCTGTTGCTATAAAAATTAAAAACATTTGATGGTTAAGAATGTGTTTTATTTTGTTTACTTCCGGCTTATTCATAATGAGATAAAAAGGCTTTATAAGCTCTTAAAAATTATTCATAATGGCATGATAGTGCTAAAATACTCATTTTAGCTATTCTATAGAATCCGTTTGACTTAACAAAGCCCAAGATCCTGTGAGCCTCTGATAAATGCAGGCAAAGGATCAAAGTCATCCAGCCATGTCTTGTAGGAAACCATGACTGATATTATCGATCGTAAGAAATAAAAATATCGCAACAAGAAAGATAGCTTATATCAACGTGGTTATGAAGAAGTGCAACAATTACAAATTCAATCTTTACATGCTTCCTATAGTGCAACAAAGAAAAGTCTTTATTTCTTTATAATAAGGTTCATCTATATTATTATTTAAATAATCATCGATTTAACAGATAAACCTTGTACTTGTTACTTGTAGTGGGCTCTTCTTTTCCGCAAATAGGCCGTAAAAAATACATAGGTAATTTAGCAAATTTGTTTATAGTTTCATACTCATGGCAGGATGCAACCTAAGTTTTTTATCTGAATGGCAAAATTTTATTATAACGCCATTTTAGTTATCCAAGTGCTATAATGTAATTATGAATAAAGAATTGTAACATAAATTAATAGTCTTATTATACGTTTTAACTAGTAAAGGCTATAAACCTTTGATAAGCATTTTATATTAATAAGACCATTAAAGTTTAATTTACAATATTGTATTTAAATGTAATGTTGTTGAGAAGTGCTCCTAATTTTTCTATAATCTAATCAATATAACTTGAAAAAAAACTCTAAAACATATAGCAAATCTCTTTCAAATATATGTTAATGAGACTAAACTAAACATATAAAATAGATGAGTGGACCGTCTGTAAAAACAAAAATGTGTCGCAGACGCATCCAGGAAATTAGAGTATCCTTGAACTAGAGTAAGCAACTAATATCAAAGGACAAAGGTATCATTACTAATTGTACTCAGTACTTACTTTTCAATGATACAAAATGTTTACCAAAATATTGAGCCAAATTATAAATAGAACGCACTAAACTAATTTTAGTCACATCACATCTCTTTCTTACAAACATTATTGAAAAAGGATAGAACATATTTAAAGCTGTCAAATTAGTCTTTGCCACCTTCATTTGCGTGTATTTAGACGCAACCGCGATAGATGGCGACTCAATTTATATTGAAAAGAAACATTGGACTAATTTGACAGGCTAAATTTCTTACATCCTTTTCTAATGTACTTTGTTAGAAAGAGATATAGTGAAATTAAATTTAGTTTAGTTGTAAACAACAGAATCAGCACCTTTGTGTCAACACATCGAACAATTAACCTAAAGAAGATCGCAAAGAAGTTCATTTTGTTTGAAACTATTCCTCCAGCTTCCCACCACAAACTATGCACTCTGATTGGCTAGGTCAAGGATACACTAAACATTTAGATGCAGCGATGGGGTACTGTTATTAATCAGTGCAGAAACACATACTATTTGCAGAATTGGATTAGTATTACTACTCTAAATCGATTTTCTAAAAGTTAATATAGCAAATTCACCCTTATTTCAACATAGCAATGGTCAAAGGGCCAGTTGGCGCAGTTGGTTAAAATACCACCTATCGCGCCGCAGGTTGTGGGTTCGATTCCCACACAAGACATGCATTTGTGTCCATGAACATATTTTCTGAGTCAATGTAGTAATTATGTATATTTACGTGCATTCGCACGTTGAGATAAGGGTGAATTTGGTATATTTACTTTCAGACTAACGCTTTCATGCGCTTCGACTCTGCGCTAGCTTCAGTTGACCCTCATATTCTCATTGCAAATGTAAATCAATCAGTCTGTTGAATATTGTCAAAGGATAAAAGACTCCTTAGTTAATGTCAAGATTTTGTGAATGGTTAAAGAAGTATATACCTTCTTATAGAAATATTGATCCTCTCGTGCAGCTTCCATTTTGCCGAAAGAGCCACCAGCTTCGCGGATACTGCCACCACCGCCGCCACCCTTGCCAGCACCAGAACCAGGCTCACCAGAGTACATTCTGGAAACATAAATATCAAAAGCATTTTTTTTTGTAAATGGCTTACATATTCAATCAGCTGCATTTTAAATCATAGTCTTAGGATTTCGCTACGCTAACTAGACTTAAATAGCATGAAAACGAAATATGACAATCCTTATGACACTTTGCAGGAGAGAAAGAAGCGCTTAGACATTTTAGTAGTGAGTCAATTTTATTTGTGTTTCTCAACTCATAACAACCCTGTTGCTTATGTATGATTTCATATTTTACTGAAAATAATTATGATTGTGCAAATAGAACTAGAAAAGTGTATGTTATAGACATTGTCACTTTTTCTGTGAGCAAATGTGATGTGAATTGTATAAAATAGCCCACACAATTATGTTTCACAATTTTATGACAATATTATCATTAATCGGCTCCAAAAATAAAAAAATCTAAAACAAGATATCCATTTATGTATATATCTGAAAATATATGTATGTAACTCAAGAGTAGTTTTTATTTCATCCAAATCCCTCACATTCATTTTCGTTTCGTCTATAACTGGCTATGTTTTTCTTGTACATACAATTTCTTTGGTTTAAAGAGAGTTCTGTATAAAATAATGCAATGGGACATAATTATATATTAAATTTACAACATTATTGTAGTTTTCATGTGTTTTTAGATGTATTATACAATAGTTACAATATAAATTTTTCACCCTGTCTAATAGCTAATTATTTGGACAATCTGACCAACGGCTAAGCATGTTCTTTGCTGAGTCATACGTTCATACATTTTTTAATGCATCTTTACTGTTCTGTTCTAAGAACATAATTAAATTTCAAAAATCTGACACTGCTTTGCAATGAATTTAGATTCGAGTTATTACATAGATGACAAGGACAATAAAAAAATTGGAATGGAATTCTATGTTAAGCTGGCTGACTAAGATAATAAACTATTCTGATGAAGAAATCTTAACATTGGTACAACGGTGTACGTACATGTTGTTTTGTAATAAAATCATTAATAAGAATGCTAAATGTAAAATGCACAATGTGTCAATGTAGTTATTACTATCCATGCTACTTACATCCTAATCAAAGTAATAATTGAACAAATAAAAGCAAAATGCGCACTGATTCTTGTGTCGTTTACAATGCAAGTTATATAGGTATATAGGTACAGAAATAGAGGTTGTAACAGATTACTGCGTCACAATATTGCAATACATTGAATCATCCGATTGACGAGCCGATCATCTATTTTCAGATAAAGTAAGCATTGTTTCATCAATCAAATGACTTATTCAAAAGGTTAATAAGAACTTGGCACGAGATAAAGCAACAGAATTTTTATCAGTTGGATTGCGTAACCAATTTAGCCGGTACTCAATTTCTCACCTAACCCCGGTAGAAAAAGCCCGCGTCAGTGATGATCTGGTTCCAGAAATAAAACTCATGATTTAATTATTATTCCAATATTCTTCGACAAACCAATAAAATCAGTATTTTCCGATTTTTCTACAAAAGGTATTGGAAAAATGTGACTTTTACAAAACGGACGTAATAAATTGACGTTTCAGTGTTGCCGTTGCCGGCAAGCAATGAGTACCTATCATTAACATACCAAAATATTTACTTTTTGGTTACTACGGAGGATGCACATAACATAGGTCAGCTTAAAACCCATCAAGAAATTACGAAGTTATTAGTGGACTTTTTGGCGGGAACTTGTAGAGTAACGTTGCGTTTTCGCTTTTATTTTCATAAATTCGTCACGTATATTGAGTTGTATAGTATACTAGCTGTCCCCCGCGGTTTCACCCGCGTTCCCGCGATAAAAAGTAGCCTATCTATGTCCTTCTCCATACCATAGGCTATCTGCATGCCAAAAATGCAATTGATATGTGTGTAGACATGGTGTAGACGAAGCATTCTTAATTTAAAGGGGGTTAAACCAGTTAGGGTTAGGTAGATTTGGGTGACCGCCTAGTAGTATTTCAGATCGAGCGTTTCCGTGCTTCGGAAGGCACGTAAAGCCGTTGGTCCCGGTTATCACTTAATTATGATAGTCGTTAAGCTAGTTAGAGGCCTCCGAGGGGGCTTAAAAACTCCAACAGTACCACTTGACCACTAGCCTACCTCCACCGATCCGCAGTGGGCAAGTTGGTGGAGTATCTGCCCATTCCCTTTCACCCTCATTTGTGAAAGGAGGCCTGTACTTAGCAGTGGGACATTATAGGCTGATGATGATGATGATGATGATGAAAACATTTAAAAAAGACAGCGCATCGCTGTAAAAAAAAACACCTTAGTATAATGTCAATTGAATAACATACAAACTAAACACGAGCCAAAAAGTGAGGATTCCCTGGACGAAGCGTGACCTCTTTTTAAGCTCGTATTTAGTTTGTCTGTTTAATTATTCAATTGACATTGACATAAAGCTAATTATGCTATGTACAATTTCGTTGCAAAAATTCGCTTCCATTCCATTCCGCGGAAATGTAAATTGAGCCTTAGAATATTTTCATAGTATACTAATTTATATTTTCCGCTATTTATAGTTGCCAGCTACTTCTAGTTTATCGACCGACAAACATAAGTTTGTCTTCAAACTTTATTGTTGATATAAAAAAACTTTTTTTATACCAATAAGTTGGCAAACAAGCATACGGCCTGCCTGATGGTAAGCGGTTACCGTAGCCCATCGAGGAACAACCGTAGCCTATGAACACTTGCAACACCAGGGGTATCACTCGCGCGTTGCCGACCCTAAATTATTTATTATTATTGTATGGAAGTAATGGAACCCTTCGTGAAAAACTCCAACTCATACTTAGCCGGTTATATTTGATTTGTTAAGTCGTTCAACTGCAAATGAATGGCATGGGAGTAAAAATCTAATTTATTAGCCAGCTTTTGGCTGTTTACGGTCCTGTATGTCGGGCCAAATATATACGCGTCTGGCCTATCCGGCTTTTGTTAGGCTTAATATTTTACAAGCTAGGCTGCCCAAGACTTAATATTTTACTTAATCAATGAAAATAACTGATAATTGATTCATTTGTGTTAGATAAGCTTGTTGCTTATGTGATTAATGAGTAAATAATAAACAATTTTAATAAGTAACTTTTGTTTCCTTTATTATGTATTAAATATTGTCCGGCAAGATGTATTTAATACATAGAGCGTAGGAACGTAAGTGCTAACTATACCGTCATCATCCGGCTTTAAAAAAGGTATGTTCGGCTTTTAGCGCAGAGTCCGGCTTTTGTGTTTTAGGGCCTGGCAACCCTATGTGGGATTTACGTACATAGGTACAATTGTAACATTGTACATTCTGTTATTTTAGATCCTCATGCCGAATATGCGTGGTGGATGTGTGACCGTATTATTTCATTTGGCACATTACCTATATTATAAATGATTTTTGTATAATATGAGCCATATTTGAACGTTCCTCTAAAAACCGTAAAACTGACTATTTTAATGAATGTACAAAAATAAACACACACTAAGTATCCATTCCACAATATGCTAAAGGAACTACTACGGTCGCAAATCTCTGTAGTATTTAGCCATATTCTTCTATGAAGATAAACAACAAAAAAAACTTGAAAAAATTCAAATTCCCCGCCTCATGCTCAACATCCACCTTCAAAAGCGTAGGTACACTTCAAAAATACCGCCTATTTATGAATATTTTAACTTTTTTGGCGGGTACCTACTAACCGTGAAATCAATGACGTCGCATGTTCGAATATAAAAATAATGGTGGTTCATTCAATAATGATCAATATAAAAATAATGGTGGTTCATTCAATAATGATCAATACAAGAATACCAGCAAAGTGAATCATATTTTGGCAAAATTTTCAAGTTGTCCCAAAGAGGCTTTGAAAAGTTTTAGTAGAATGGCCACCATTTTACAAAGGTACTTTTGTGTGGAGGGACTGCAGAATGGGTAGGTACTCAAACAATCCGTGGACAGTGGCTGACTTCATGAAAGAGAAATTTGATATTGGTAAAAAATCCTGTAGTCCCAATCAAAAATATTTGTAAGTCATAATGGAAAATAAGAATAAATATGTTGATAAGTACCTATACCATATTTTTTCTATAAATTGTTTAGGTTAAAGCATCGAGGAAAGATCCCTTTAGAGTAGTAATAATGAACAATCAAATTCCGAAACTCGTCAGTGATTTGTCACAGAATTTGAACAGAAGGCACCAATCACTGCATCGTGTGTTTTTGACTTGGCCAATCAGAGTGCATGCGTGCTTGACTTAGCCAATCAGAGCGCGTTGTCGGCGGTGGGAAATTGGCGGAATATATTTCAACCAAAATGAACGTCATTGCGCTTCTTTGGGTTAATTGTTCGATGGGTTAAAGGTTAAAGTAAATATTAGAAACAAGTATAAAAAATAGGCAGGTAGGTAGGTATATCACTCACATCATTTCTTGTTTCTTTACCCACAGGATATGTTTTAATTTTTGCTCCGCAATTATTTTATTTAATTCAGCGGTCTCTCTCATTGCTCTAATAACTTGTCGCTCTTCTTTCAGAGACTCCATCTTGAGCTGTTTTTCTTCAGAAGTGAACCTGAGCAAATTAAGAAGTTAAGCACATTTTTGTATAGAAACATAAGATGCTACCAACAATGGTTTACTTACTTCAAAAACTCCTGTATGTCTTTTTGAAATGGATTAATATTATTAGATGACTCCATTAAAGTGTCATCAGTCATAGCGGAAGCATTTTTCATAGCACATACATTATCAGTATTTTCATCCAAAATTTCAAAGCTATTGCCTTCAGATACCTGTTCAGATATTGATGAAGCAGATGATCCAAATTGCATGGAACTATTGCTGGTTTTGTTAATTTCATTCTCTTTATTCATAGAGTTATTAGCTGTGAGTGTTTCTTTGATTGTAGAGGTATTAAATATTGGTGTATTTTCAGACTCATTGAATTTCACATTAATATGTAGGCCACTACAACTTGGTCGATTCATATCCCTGCAATATTTGAAAAGGTGTAAAATAATTAATATATTTAACTTAACTATTTACTTTATATTTAATTAAACTAATAGTTTACCTACTTTGATATTATGTTAGGTACATAAAATTGTTAAATAAATGATATTATTATTATTACCTGTGTACCACATATTTATTTGTGTCTGATTAATACTAAAAATTATTTGTAAATATGTAGAAGGAAATTAAAATTATTACGAATAAATAGGTAGGTAGGTAGGTAAATAATATCAAAAGTTACTTACTCATCTATGCTCTCAGCCTTAATCTCAACATTAGTGATAAGGTTTTCATTAAAATTTTCAGTCTCTCTTTTCAACACACCATCTTTCACTAAATCAAGAATAGTGCACACTTCCAGAGATTGTCTGGAGAACTTTTGCAACTGAGGTCCATTTAGAGATATTTCTTCGCGCGCTATACGCTTCATGTTTTGCCACTGAGTTTTAACTTTTTTTATAGAGCTAACACTGAACTTATTCCCAAACTTCGATGCTAACTCTCGCAGTATCTCGTTCCAAGCAATATCCTTCTCTTCAGAGTAATTAGGCCCATTGTTGTTTTTAGTCACGACCACCTCTTTGCGTTCCCTAATTAATTCCAAGAGAAACTGCTTCTCTTCAAGAGACCAGTTTGGTGTCCTCAACCGTCGATTATTAGTGATCTTCCCCATATTTTGTGTCGCGCCTCTTGGATCGTGATTAATCTTATGCAACGTTTTATTGCAAACGATGCACTCAACGTCCAAAATTATAGGTTTCCACATTTAAAAACAAATGAAGTGGGAGAAAACGAATGAAAACTTTGACAAGCGTTCGACAGCGCCGCTAATTGATAACTATTTAAAAAACTTACATCCAAATAGAAATTATTCAAATATTGAGATATAATAAAATAAATGAAATAATAAATAATTTCAATGAGGCAATGCATTTTACAGCTAGGTTTTTATTTCGGTAAAATAAGTAGGTAGTATTACCTAGGTATTTCCTCTTAGTGCCCATTATAATCCGGCGCGAAAAAATTTAAACGCAATGGAAAGCTATGTAGGAGAACGTAAAGTAAATGATAGCTTTGTAGCGTTTATTAGGTTTTCTGAATCTAGAAGTCCTAAATTCAATCTAATCTGCTTAATTATTAACTTAGGTAGAACTTTCTATCAGAACATAAATGTAAGGAGATCCAATTAAAAAAATTACTAGGTAAGTAGGTACTATTTGGTTAACTTTCCGTTAACGTCAATCAGTTTTTTTTTATCAATGATTTATGTTTTTTGTTTAAATAATATTATATGAAGATGAACAGGATTTCGACAAGGTTTCCAATATAATAAGATATCCTTCAAAATTGCGTTGATAATGCAGTTGTAGTTTATAAAATTTAATTAAAAAGCATTGCTCTATGATTTGTGAAAATTAATACTTAGATAGCAAAAGAGTCTATACTTGTCTATACATACTTACGTTAGTGCTTCCAAGTCTAAACAATCTACTAACCTATGTCCTATTTTAAATTAAAGAAACATATCAAAAAGCGGCTGTTGAGTTAGGGCCTATTATAAAGTGTCTCATTATATTGACGACAAGGATGTATGGAATTAGCTTCTCTCTGCACCTGCTTCACTGAGCAGCCAGTTCGAGGTCCATTTTGATTCAAAGTATGCTATTATTATTATAAGTTATGTTTTTAGGTTACAGATTATTATTTAGTGTAATTCAATTAATTCAAGCAAACTTTAAGGCCCCTGGCCTTGAAAGTTCCTAGATTGTAGGCGTCAGGAAACACAGACGCCGGAAGCAAGTTCCACTCCCTTGCTGTCCGCATTATAGATGAGGATGCAAAACGCTGTGTCCTTTATGTTATAAATTTGCAATAACTATGGATACCGCAACGGGCCGGTTAAATTCTCCTTGCTACCTACCTACTACACAGCTACTAGGTAGCTTAGATCACGATACGAAATTCAAAAGAAAGTAGGTAAGGAAGATGAAATATATTTTATAAGGTTACCCGCCCGAACGAGTTTTCCCCGACTTCATGAAAGTTATTTCAAATATCCAAAAATCTATTCGATTATTATCCATAAATTACACCTAAAATTAAATCTTTCTTCGTGAATCAGCCCATATTATACAATAGAGTATAGAGTGGAGATTGGAGACATTTTCATAGAAAAGCTTTGTTATCATCATCTAGCGCCGGATGGAGACAATTATAAAATGTGAAATTAGACAGTTTGTGTGACTTTGACTCAAAAAATATATAGGGATTAACTTTTTAAAACAAGGCGTATTTCTAAGAAAATCAATAACTTTTGACAGATTTCCAATTTCGAAAGTGCAAAAATCATTCTTCACAATTAATGCGTGCTTGCCAGTGGGCGGCAGCACCGACCGTTACCCGAACATCACCGCCGAGGTTTACCCACATCATACACAGATGACGTAAGTGTCGCCTTATCATTTGGTAGTACTTTCCACACAGTGGTGTAGTATAGAGTCGATATTTATTTATCGATAGATATAAAATTGGATAACGACAGTTCAACTTTCAGCCACACCTTTACTGATCATGATGAGATTGTTGTCAAAAACACGCCTCATCATCTTCATCATTATCAGCCCAAGGTTGTCAACTGCTCAAGGCCTCCCCCATTAACTTACACTTCGGCCGGGTTTTGGGCTCCTTGCATCCAGCGGCGCCCAGTTACTCTGACCAAATCGTCAGTCCACCTATTCATAGAAACACACGCCTATTCACAGTTAAAAAAAGAACTAATAGTGATTCGGAAAATGCACAATACTTGTTTTCGACCCGCGATTTTTCCACGTTCATAGTAGCCTATGGCATAGTGAGGTACACGTTATAGGCTACTTTTACTATATATAGTGAAAATCGCAAAATTATTGCCCCAAAAATAAACCATTTTGTATTAAGATGACTGAACTGATATATGAGTTGCGTATTTTTGTAACGTACTTTTCCATTTTTTTTAATTCAATGAATTGGATGATTATTAACATTTTATGTCGTAATTTTTTACATTTGAGTACAGGTCGGTTAACGAAAGCTGGCACGTTCACAGTACTCATAAATTTGCAATCAGTCAAGTATAATGGACGAATGCAAAAATAGACCACTCTATATTTATGAGCAGTAGCAAAAGCAAAACAATAACTGTCTCCTTCATACTCATAAGCTTGACTTTGCGCGAGAGAGACGGTGTAAATGTGTTGAAACGTGCCAGCTTTAGTTAACCGACCTGTAGTACTTTCTATCATTTTAACCTAATCCGTTATAGTAGTTTTCTCTCCCTTTATAATCTTCTCCATTTTAGCTACTTTTATTTTCATTCTTCTATTCGCTTCTCGAAGTCGCTTTACTTCAAGTCTTTGTCTCTTAATGGTCTCTTGTGACCTTATAACAGATAGTTTCAATTTGCGTATTTGAGGAGTGTCCTGGAAATTCGGCTCATACTCAAGACCAACCAGAAGAGGATTATCCTCTTCGGGTTGGCCTTGAGGAGAATTTTGAGATGCGACTGCTTCTTGTGAATCTTCTTCGTCGATCTGTAAGTATTACTTTGAGTTTTTGAAGTGTTCAATATATCTCAGATATCCGCCTTATTAAAAAAACTGCTCCACTGTTTTACCGGTTTTACCTGTATCCCCGAGGGATATATGATAAGTGTTAATCAAGTGAACAACTCCTATCTGTGTGCCAAATTTCTTATAGTTTTTTTTTTCATTCATAATTAAGTGACATGTGGAAGTTTGGATGTTTGTGCCTCAATCACGCATCAACGGCCTGTTGATGAGTTTTTCCTGTACCCAAAGGTTGCCTGAAAGAGATCGCTTAAGCGATAAGGCCGCCTATTTTGTATAACTTCCTTTAATTTGTGTTGTTATTATCATGTGTTCTATGTTAGTGTATACAATAAAGAATATTTCATTCATTCATTCATTCAACGGCTTAACGGATTTACATGAAATTTAGCACACATATTAATATCCTTTTTATCCCGGGAAAACAACAGGTCCCTCAGGAACGTGACTGAAACAGCGGGGCGGAAACTAGTATTTAATAAAGATAGATGAGATGACGCATGGTTCTCATTTATTATGTAAATGCATATATTATGTAAATAAATACCTTTTCACGTTTTATTGGTACTGTATCAGCAGCGTTCTGAATATCATCTTCATTTTGTTTGGATGTGTGTATGTAAACAAATACTTTTTCATGTTTTACTCGTACTGTATCAGCAGTGTTCTGAATATCATCTTCATTTTTGGGTATGAATTCAAATACTTTTTCATGTTTTACTGGTACTGTATCAACAGTGTTCTGAATATCATCTTCATTTTTGGGTATGAATTCAAATACCTTTTCATGTTTTACTGGCACTGTACCAGCAGTGTTCTGAATCTCATCTTCATTTTCCTTTTCATGTTTTATTGGTACTGTATCAGCAGTGATCTGAATATCATCTTCATTTTTAGGCGACTTCATCTGAAATATATAATTTTTACCGCAGTGCCAACACAAGTTAGGCTCAATAATATTTTTACCTCAACAAATAACTAACCAATATGATTAATTTAATTACCTCGTTTAACATAGGGTGGAGTTTCAATGACGGAATAGCATCAAAATATAAACGCTTACGGGATTTATTTTCCATGTAACTTGCGGCTTCAAAATGGTCAGAGCAAATTGTATCATGTTTTTGAGGAAACCAATTATACTTTCCTGTCGCGTATATCCACTTATCTTTTATAATAGGATCATTAGGAAACCTAAAATAATAAATTGTAAGTTTTCTTCCAAAGTTCCCAGTTCCAATAAAAAATCATTCAGCAATACGATAACGACGCGTAAACGAGTACGCTCACAGGCTCTATCGATGTGGGGAAACAACTAAAGCGTCACGTCACTATCCAATTCATCGCGTGGCGTGACTGGCGTTTTGTGTCGACATTTGCAGAAATTGCTAGAAAATTGATTTAATTACTTACCTGTGATACGATATGCCAGTATTTTGTTTGTTCATGTTTCTACTTTGATTATTACACCAAATTACAGCACAATGGGGCATTTTTCCTGATTATTTTGGGCAAGTTTATTCCACGACGAGTGAATACAAACTGACGGCCAATTTCGCTTGTGTGTGCGCTCAGCGCTGCTCTGGCCTAGCGCACGCAACACAACAGCCTCCTGCCACTTTTTCGCTTTGGTTTATGGGTTGGCAACATCAAATATACGAATTTTTTTTTTTTTAACGGGCAATAATTTAAATTGCATAGGCATTTTATGATAATAGACTGCCGTCCGCGTCCGTACTCACAGCTCGTGAGAGTATAAATGTTCTATGACTCACAGTGCCAGCCTAACTAAATCAATCTTTTGACTTTATGTTAGGTACAAAAAAAGTTGTTTTTTTTTCCTTATTATGTCTGTTGTGGTGGCCGTCCGTCCATCTGTCTGCCCGTGTGTAATGTAAAAAAAGTTTTTTTTTGTGGCGCCTACACTCACAGCACTCAACTTTGCTGTAAAATGAATAATAGGCGCAACAAAATAATACTTTCAGAACCACAAAATTGAGTATATATTATTTAAAAAAAAAAAAAAATTTGTTTATTCTGTATTTGTTACCTACACTCCGTCATTTATTAACCGATTCGGAAAATTGTTTTTTTGTTTGGAAGGGTACACTTCCCGTTTGGTCCCATTGTCATCAGCTCAGGATTTGATTACTTTTGAGTGTACTTCGAAGTCGGTTTAAGATTTTGTAAAAAAGTATTTTAATTGAACAAGTTGGAATTGTCATTTCTAAATAAACTTATGAAATCATCCACAAAATATAAGCAATTTTTATTCGCGCCAATCAGATCACTACCTATTAGCTCAGAGTCTATTAGTTATTTATATTTGTTTGTACAGTCGAGAACATAAATATGTACCACACATACTTCTTGAAATTCAAAAGCAATTTTCTCGCCCTGTAATAGATAGAAATGTTGAAATGTTACTCAAATCATAATAATATAAGAAGTATGTTAAAAGATTCTGTGAGATCACATAAGTAATTTTAGTCAATAGTGAAGATAAAATCGTTGTTGTATTTCATTAATTGTAGCGGATACATATTTATTTCCTCGACTATAGATACCTACATTAAAAATCTCAGACAATATTATTAAAAATACTTTCATGTTATTCTGTTATTAAACTGACCCGTCATGACGGATGACGGGTCGGACCATGCCGTAGGTCGTTTGTTGGATTCCCACCCAGGACATGCATTTGTGTTCATGAACATGTCTGCATGTAATGAGTATGGGTAAAATTATGTTTATTAAGTATGTACCTATTTACAACCAAAACAGTAGTATAGTATATCAGTTATCTGGTTCCATAGTCCTAGGGACTGTGTGTGAAGAATATCCCAGGATATTTAGGATTCGTTGCGAACCTACCGAAAAGAAAGCCGAATAACGTATTGTTATTTTTTTATCATTAAGCAATTTGGAGATAAAAATATTATTATTACTAAGAGTTCTTACAGCGAGATACCATTTCTAATAGATAGAACATGATATGGTGCGTCCATACTTGGCGAACCGAGCACGAGCCGAGCCACGAACGCGATTCGCGTAGCGTGGACGGGCTTGCGATCCTCGAACGAGCGCGATTGTTTTTTCACGAACAAAGGGATTCGCATCGTGCTTGTTGTAGGCTCGTTGTAGGTTCGTTCGTGGCTCGGCTCGTGCTCGATTCGCGTAGCATGGACGCACCATTATAATATGGCCTTACAAATAGGTAAAAGGACGTACGAGTAATTTAAACTATAGTGACTAGTTTAAATTAACAATTCTTCATCATCATCATATCAGCCTAGGGTTGTCCACTGCTGAACATAGGCCTCCCCCCCATTAACTTCCACTTCGAACGGTTTTGGGCCGCTTGCATCCAGCGGTGCCCAGCGATTTTGACCAGGTCGTCGGTCCACCTGGTGGGAGGTCGTCCCGCTCGGCGCTTTCCAGTACGTGGTCGCCACTCGAGAATCTTCCTTCCCCATCGGCTATCAGTTCTTCGAGCGATGTGGACTGCCCATTGCCACTTCAGCTTACTAACTCTACGAGCTATATCGGTAGTTTTCGTTCTCCTACGAATGTCCTCGTTTCAGACCCTGTCACGTAGAGAGATTCCGAGCATAGCTCGTTCCATAGCGCGCTGAGTGACTCTGAGCTTATTTATGCGGCCAGCAGTAAAAGACCACATCTCTGTACCATATGTCATCACTGGTGACACTCACTGATTGAAGACCTTTGTCTTCAGACTCTGAGGTATTTTAGACGTGAAGATGTGCCGGAGCTTCCCGAATGCTGCCCAGCCGAGTTGGAATCTTCGATTGACCTCTTTGTTGAAGTGGGACCTACCTAGTTGGACAATTTGTCCTAGGTAAATATACTCGTCTACAACTTCGAGAACAGTGCTCCCAACATTCACCGGCATTGGCGGAATATGAACATTAGACATAACTTTTGTCTTGTCCATATTCATTTTGAGGCCTACCTGTTCGAAAATTCTGTTGAGGTAATTGAGCATGATGTTCAAAGCTTGTTCAAATTAACAATTAATTAATTTAAATAAAATTGGGTGCCACCTTATCGTAAAGTTAAAATAGGTAAATAGTGTTGTACCCTGAGTGATCATCCTGAGTTAGCAGTCATTTAATTTACTCATTTATGTCAAACTACATTATATCGATCAATTAAAATAGGTACACAATTATTCATGTTCATTTATTACACAACACAAATCAATTGAATTAAATTGAGGAGTCGTGTCACAGCGGCTCAAGGAATCACTGGTGGTACGGTACGGTGGTATGGCAATGGTGAGTCATACACAACACTATGCTCCAACCTTGCAACGATTAAAAAAACGTCGATCGCATCTGTAATTTTAGTCCACGGAATGAAAAATCATTCTATACATGATCAAGAGGAACGTTTCCTCTACTAAATTCAAGAATATCATTACTTAACGATAAGTAAATAAAGTGCATAGTTATCTTATTTACATCTAGATAACAGTGCCATTAAAGGTTAGTTGAAGAGCGTTGCTCTATTAATCTTTTACATGCCAAAGGATTCTACAAGGATGTGAGAGGTATAGGATTTCTTTAAAGGGTTCTCAAATAAGGAAACCCCACGGAAAAGAGATTTTATTTTTTCTAAGACAGTTATATCTTCAAACTTTTCCTTTTTTTTCGTTGTACCAATATCAGTAAGGAAAAATACACGTTTTAATTATTACATATTATTAATTAATGTATAACTTGAACAAAAAAAAACCACAAGTATAAATTTGAAAGTATTATTTTTAGAGTTCCGTACCTCAAAAGGTAAAAAAGGAACCCTTATAAAATCACTCTATTCTCCGTCTGTCCATCTGTCTGTCCGTGTGTCACCATCACCATCGACTTTCCCAGGAACGGGTGGACCTAGCAAGTTGAAATTTATACCAGATACTAAGGTCTATAGTCCCTATTAGATGAATAAAAATAAAGGTCCTGAGTCAACACGATAAAATGATTAAAAACCAAATGATTTAGATTCCCACAACATTGACAAAAATAAAAAGTTATTAAAAAAAACGAGTACAAAATACACAAAAAGTATGAAATAACTCTGATTAATCTGACGCTATTTTGAAGTCAGCGACACAGAACGTAATTTCTTGAAAATATTTCACTGATTTCAGGACAGTGTCAGATTAGAGTTATTTCATACTTTTTTTTTATAACTTTTTTATTTAGTAATTTTTAGTTTTTTCTAAAATGCACGAGAATTTGAATTTGCACCTGAAACGATAATTGACGCTCTGTAAAATCTGTTCTTCATATTATGTAGATAACACAATATTATGAACAAATAATCTGGTCTAGTCTAGTGAAATGTGAATGCATCTTCAAACCTACTATGTATTCTAATTAGCTTACAATACGAGCTATTTCTATAGGATAACTACCTACTTCGTAAACCAGTCCAGTCGGTCGAATAGGCTTTGCGGGAACGCACGCTACGTTGAGTTCTCATTTCAAACCTCTAAATTGTAGTCAAATTGTTTAGTGTAGTTCCGTGTTTGAAAATAATTTATTTCGAATGCATGAATGAATGAATGATTTTGTGGGAACGGTTTATATAAAATTTAAAAAAAAGGATTGTGCTGCTGTTTTAATTTAAACGTATTTTGGTAAGTCTTTTTAAATATCTTCTAGTATTAAGCCACGCTTTATCGAAACATCCCCTGCGGAGATTAAGTTTGTGCAGTAAGATTATTTGCTAAAGTATCTATATTAACTATCACGTATCTACAATAACTATTAACTATTTTCACTGAAAATAATGTAAGTTTGTTTCTGAAATTTAACTGAATTGAATTTGAAATATTGAGATACAAATGTTGTAGAGTCTGGCAAACGAAACTAGAGACTGAAAAAGCGCGGAAAATTAAAAAAAATAACAGCATGGCTACATTACAAGGAATTAAAAAAAAGTAGTTTTTCGCACTGTTTTGCATTGCCATATAAAAAGTTTGCAAATAATTCGAGTATCCACTTTCGTTTGCCAGACTCTAAATGGCTTTTTATATCTTGTTTTCGGAAATAATTATCTTACTTGCATTTTGATATTATGCGCTCGTTTCCCTTCATATTATTAAGTAATTACTTAATTAATAATTATAGTAACTTGTCATCATTTGTATATTGGGCAATAGGTTTTTATATAGACAGGTTGCGATATATTATGAAATAAAAAAGTAGTTATACTTTATATAATTTTGTTCCCACAAAAAGTTCAGTGGAAATACAACATAAGCTATAAACCTGAAAGGATTGAACAAATGATTAATCAGGTTAAGCTACATTCGCGATGGTCAGTAACTGGATGGATTTGGATTTAATTGTAGTACATTCAATTGGTTTGCCGATTCTCGATTTGTCGCTTCACTTGTATCTGGGTCATAAATAGGTTTTTATTATGCAATAGCCATTATACACATGGCTCTACCGACCTCTAAATTTTCTAACAAACTGCTACATTATTATCGCACAACGATTATGGCCGATTCCTATAATTTACGGACCGTTATCGGTTAAAATTAAAGCTCTTTTATCTTTACTAATAATGAAGCAAAGACCTCAAAGCTTTGCAGAGCAGACCCTCCCATATGGAAGTAGATATCACAGGTAAAATTAGCTTACGAAATGATCTATATGCCCAGATTGGCAATAAAAAACCTACCATTGGTAAGCAAAACGATTCGTTTTTGTTTATAGAAACCGGGCATAAGTCATTCTGCGAGCATAATTTGTGTCTCTATACACACCATTGTATTTTAGAGACGAGTTTTGTTTTTTATAAGATCCTTGGACGAGTTCAAGATGTTTGATTTTAGTGCATGGTACAGAACCGAATCGAAATGGCGGTGAAAAGGCATTGTAAGGATATGAAGGTGTCGAAATGAAACTAGATATTTCGTATCTGTGGCTTTCAATGTTTACAGAGACAGGATATTGTGGTTGAGCTACTTTTAGATGCAAAATCAGAGGCTACGTTTGCCCGAACGCTTTTCATCGCGCGTTATTTTTAACATTATGAATAGAACGTATGACTTCTCCTATACGTAACTGCCAGTTTCTGAAAGCCAAATTAAAGTTAATCTCTTGTTGAAAGTATACCTGTCATTGTCTATGATGTCTGAAATGACAAAGATGGCAACAGTTTTGATTATAGATTAACTTTCATTTGGGTTTCAGAAACTTACAGTAAGACCTCTCTTACTGTAAGTTAGGCTACGCTCTACCTCTAGAGCGTAGCGTTTATTCGCTCAAAGAGCAGCTCGACTTGGGAAGTACCTCCACCTTACAGAATACACGATACCGACCCTTCCTCTGTCCCCGATAAGCTCTGGCGACCTTACTCACGCGCAGGAACACAACATCCAGTAATTTGTTTATGGGTTTCTACAATAAGTTATTCTGTGTATCTCTTTCTAATCGAAAAGCTAGGTTGAGCATACAATCTGGCAATACTAATTAGTTTGTCCCTGAACAGTCGGCATTTCATTATAATGGGCAAACAGACTTATCGTATTAACACAATTTCATTTGTGTAATTGAATCGGTAAAGGTAAGCTTCTTATGACCAAATAATTCGTCCTCTTTCTATTAACCTTGTATTCAAATACTGTGGTTTTCTTGATGTAGGTCCTCGGCATTTACCGGTAACTTGGTCACCGGTACCTTGGTCTTTCTTCCAAAGTTTTTTTTTTACTTTGAGTACATTTGCAACACCCAGGGTATCACTGATGCGTTACCGACTCTTTCCCCTTCTCCCCTCCCCAATTACCCCTGGCAACCTTACTCACACAGAGTATTATAACTGGACGTGCGAATGCTGGTGGCGTTTATTCCATACAAACTTAATGCTCAGTTTCCTCTTTGGATAATGACACTAGAGCAATGATTATGTTACCATGCAACCTGTAGGTACCACTGTATGTCCCTCCGTTGTGTTTCTCCATAAATATATTATTATAAGAATTCAGAGCCTTCTAAAACCACAAAAACATACCATTTTAATGCCCTTATCAGATTTCCAGCGAACAAAGACGAATATATATTTTGAGAGAGGTAGAATATAGCGTTTATTCGCTCAAAGAGCAGCTCGATAGGGAAAGTATCCACCTTAGAGAATACCGCAGCCAAATAACTTTATGTTGTGTAAAGTTGTGTTCCTGCGCGTGAGTAAGGTCGCCAGAGCTCATAGGGGAGGGGGGAAAGGTCGGTAACGCGTGAGCGATGCTTCTTGTGTTGCAAGCGTCCATATGGCTACGGTAACCGCTTACCATCAGGAGGGCCGTATGCTTGTTTACCGACTAAGTAGTATAAAAAAAAAAGGAAAACCGGCAGACATAGCCAAAGCCCTTCTTATTATGATTCTTGTTTTTTTTTTATCGATCCAGTTTTGGAGTATAAAACCGGGGATTACGAAATAGCGATTTCGTCTAATTTAAATAAGTATAATCGGTCCAAGCTGTAGATGTCTCTATCGCCCTCGGGCGTGATAGCCCGGGCACAACGCGACAGCAATAGATATGTTAAAACCTATTTTTCAGATTTCTTGCTTTGAGAGAAAAAAAATGCTATGCTCTACCTTTCTTAAGAGGAAAGGATGGGTATCCTTTCCTCTTAAGAAAGGTAGAGCATAGCATTTTTTTTTTCTCAAAGACCAGCTCTACTGGGGAAGTACCTCCACCTTACAGAATACCGCAGCCAAATAACAATGTTGTACTCCTGTGTGCACACACTGCCCTTTGAGCAAATAAAAATGCTATCCTCACCTCTCTTAAGCAAGCAAGTCTAGAATTGAACTCTATGAAATGCATCTGCATTGAGACCGAAAAACCAAGGGAAAGTGCTTGGCGAGAGATTTTCAACTTAAGGTTGGCTAGCCAGCTAAGTTGTACTCTTGTACTACAAAGTACTCTATCCTGCTTTGGTTACCTCGATGTTTTCCATCACTGAAAACTCAAGCTCATTGTACGGTTCGAACCTTTCGATGACTTTCGTCAGGTTACTCGACGTCACTAGCAATGCACTGAGCTATCGTCGACTTACAATGGGTCATCCATCGGTTCTTCGAACGATATCGCCTTCCCACTTCCAATTCAGACTAGACTTCTATATAAGAGAGGTAGAGTGTAGCGTTTATTCGATCAAAGAGCAGCTCGACTGGGAAAGTCCTCCACCTTACAGAATGCCACAGCCAAATAACTTTATGTTGTGTTAAGTTGTGTTCCTGCGCGTGAGTAAGGTCACCAGTGCTCATTGGGCAGGGGAAAAGATCGGTAACGCGTGAGAGATCCTTCGTGTGTTGCAAGCGCACATATGGCTACGGTAACTGCTTACCATCAGGCAGTCCGTATGCTTGCATACCGACTTAATCGTATTAAAAAAATCTGATTCCGCGAGCTTGTCTGTCCTTTGATATTTATAATCATTTATTTGTTTTTCATCAAAAAGTTGTTAAGTATAAATTTAGTAGGTAATATCATCATCTTTGCAAGAGTTGGCGCCTGATGTAGGTTTAAAAAAAAACCTGTAATACGGGTCACCAGGGCCCACACCGCATATAAATATGTTCATTATGTTACTTGTCACGCTACAAATTTTCCAGGTAGGTCCAAATTTAACGATCAGTGCCCTTTTGGGTTCGATTGCTTACCACCATTCGGCCACATTATTAACATTAGACAGTGGTCCATTGAAAAAAAAAAACTCTATGATCTAACAAAGAAAACCTTAAAAACTCATGCATCGAACAGAATGTCATGTCATTTTAAATACAAATTTTCTAAACTAGTCGCCGGGGGTGTTGCTCCCCGCGTCACTTATACAGCTGAGTTCAGATGCCGTAACCCGACCCCGGCTAGCCGTGGTAACATTACCACTTGGGGAAAGCCGACCGGCCTCATTCACCACATAACACTACATACATAAAGGTTCTGTAGACACTGCATCGGTATTTTATAATTGTGGGTAGTGGTAATTATACTGGTAATAAATTATTAAAAGAAACAAAAAACCCGACTGCGTAAAACAAAAATTAACTGAAAAGAGAAAAACAAGCTCTTTAATCTATAGAATTTGGAATACTTATAACTTAAATGTTATAAGTTATTGCAGTCATTTTTATCGAGTCTATAAAACCTATGTTTTAACATAGATTTTATAGACTCGGCTAGTATTTATTATAATTATGTAGTTTAACAACATTATAACATGATAGGCAGCTCACGATCCACCTTCATAAGTGAATAAATGGTTTTGACTTGAAAAACATCTATTAACGCTTTTATCATACCGCTTAATAAAAAAGCGGTTGTGAAACAAAGTTGTTCAATTTAAAATACTAAGAGTTCTCTTCAGTCCATTCAGCTATTCATAGAAATGGTTTCAGCTAATTTTTTTACACCGTAGGTACTAAATGTTATATTACCACGTAACATTTTATACCGTGTACAATTATAGTAGTTTCTCTAGACCTTTATTTCTTTACACGCTTCCTTCCCGCACCGTATCCGCGGTTAAACTAAGGATCGTATTTCTCGAAACCTGTTTCTATAGATATGGTCACAAATAGTCACAATAGATTATTGTCTACATCCACTTTAGTATCGCTCCTTCTTCTTTATTTACCGAATGAAACAATATGGTTGTGGTAATAAGCTTTCGTTTTTCCTAGAGCTGAAGAAGACTGTTTTAAAGATGAAATAAACGGACATCATAGGTAGGCACCTAGTTTAGGTTTCATAGGATGTTTTTAAGAACCCATAAATCAGATTGCTCTAAAAATTGATATTTGATAGACCAAAAAATTATAACTTTTTAAAGATTCCTCCATCACATTACTAGTTACACTTCCAGAGAAAGAGATGAGTGCAAAAGATGTACAGTGAGTAGGATTTTCATAAATAATACTCCCTTTGTGCTTTGCTTCGAAGTATTGAAGTTAGATTATTGCTGAGGACCGAGGGGTCCATAGCAATAACATTAAATAAAAATATCGTAAGATCGCCGCTATAATGTCAAAGGGAACCCAATTTACATCAATTGATCTATACGAGAACAGGAAATAGGGTTTGTTACCAGGAAAGTATCATAGATGTTGCAAGAATATTATGCCTAGCTATGAGTATTGCTATTGCTATATAGGCAATACAGGCATAATTATTGGAATGTTGACTTACTATATACTCTCGTAGAATTAAACATCTCTAAATAAACAAATGCCCGGATTTAGCTTTAAGGAGAATTGCAACGTTCAATGCCCTACCATTGAGGTTATTTTAACTTATTAAATATGGCTACAGAAGTTTCATCTGAGACCACTAAACAAAACCCGAAAGTTGCTCTAACATTGTTTAATAGACATCACTTTTTGTGTTAGAGCCTCTTTGCGCGCTTTTTGTATTTACTACGATCATATGTGTAACAGTAACGTCTTATTTATCTATCTCTAACTAACTCATTATAAGGTGCAAAGAAGAATGGGTAAAAACGTCCCCAGACTGTAGCACGATGAGCTATAGTGGTAATTGTAGGTCTCGTCAAGCAGATTATTTTATTCTATGACAGCAAGTCCGAATTCCATGGGAGAAAAAAGATATTCACATTTGAAGTTACAAAAATGTTCCTTTGGTAATGATGGTTTTTTGTTATTATTAGCTCTGCCCTGCGGCATAGAATACTCAATACAAGCGATACCAACCGCGTTTTCAAGACAAAAAGTACTGTATATCAATTTCGAGGTTCCATGCTATCTGTCTGCTAATATTTATCGATATCGGTCCAGTAACATAGCTGTGAAAACATAACAAACGGACAGATCTACTCTCGCATTTATCATATTAAAGTACTAGCTGTGCCTCGTAGCTTCGCCTGTGTTCCTGAGAAAATAGTATTGCATTTCCATGTGTAGGCTGTATGCTGCCATGTATGCTCATTTTAATTGATATCAACCTAACTTAGCTAGAAAACGTAACATAAGACATACTAACCCGAAGAAAACCCCTATAGTGTGGCCCTAATTCAGAACACTACCTTAAACATCAGTCAAAGCATCGGGATCCCTGGCGTCGATATTTCTAGCGACACATGCTGTTCAGTATATAGTCACACTATAGAAGACAAGGATAAGCTGGCATCTAAAAGGCTCGGAGTGCTCAATAGAGCGAGGCAGTACTTCAAATCGGGGAAAATACTGCAACTTTATAAGTCGCAAGTCCGGCCTCATATGGAGTACTGCTGTCATCTATGGGCCGGATACCAGCTTGGGCCTTTGGACTCGGTTCAGCGACAACCCATTACAATTGTCGACGATCCCGAGCTCACAAGCGGTTTAGCGCCCGTTAGTCTGAGGAGAGTCTCTGCCTCCTTATGTGTGTTCTATAACTTGTACAACGGACAGTGTTCTAAAGAATGTTGCCTAAACCTGATGCCCACGGCTACCTTCTACCACTTCTAACTCTCGCCATTGACGGGGAGTCTAACCTCACGCATTAAACCCGAAATAGTTTCGTAATGTGCGGTTTCAATGGAGCTCACTACCGCGGACGCTCAGGCTGTAGAATGAGCGCCCTACCTAAGGTGTGAAGAGATTTTTGCAGGGTCAGCAACGCGCGAGTGGTACCTTAGGTGTTACAAGCGTATATATAGGCTACGTTAACCGCTTACCATCAGGCGTATGCTTGTTTGCTGCCTTAGTGGTATTAAAAAAAACTATCTTTCGCATTAATAACGTTAAAGTACTATTTGTACCTCGGGATTTTACATATGTTCCCGGGAAACAAAGTAGGTACCTACTTTATGTACATCTTCGGTTATCATTAACGATAAGGTTCACTAACAAAATTCATATTTTAAACCATATTCAGTTTTTATAGTCATCTTCAAGTTTTCTTTTTTATTGTGTTTGCTATTTACCATAATCTAGTCAGTCATTGCCCATGGGGCTGATTACACTTAAAGAACGGCAATTAAACAAAATGTCATATAGTAGGTAGGTAATATGAGTGTGTCATTATTTGCTGTGCCAAATAAAAAAAGAAATAATAATATTTAGATCTTTACCTTATCCTAGTAGTAAAAATGCTTATGTTTTTATCGACGTTTGTTATTAAATTACGCCGAAATGGCTTATCAGATGTGGGTGAAACTTAGCACAAAGATAGATTAAACTCTGGATTAGCATATATAATACTTTTAAACCAGAAAAGTTATACAAATACTGCGGGACGGTAACAAAGTTACACATTATTTTGTCTGCTTTAACCGTCAATATCTTTTTTTTCCCATGGAATCCAGACTTGGTGTCATACAATGAAATTATGCCCTCGATGTGGCCAACAATCTCCACTATAGCTCATAGTGCTACATTCTGGGGACGCGTTTCATATAACATGACCCAATGTCCTTTACTAGTGTTTCCTAAGTAGGACATCTAAAAACTTCCTTCTCCTTCTAACTCTTATAATTCTTCCAACAGTGCCAAATGTCCTAATAATGACGGATTACAATTTGAAACTGCCCACGCGCAACGTGCTCACGGGCGCGATTGTCAACTGGGAGGACGATGAGATGGCCTCCATGGTAGACAACCCTGAGAACCTCACACTAGCCTGGAAAGATCTCTCAGTGTTCCGGAAGAAGAAACTCAATTCAAGCTTATGGAGATCGGCGGTGTATGAAGAAGTGAAGGTTTTGAATGGAGGTAAGTAACTGAGGCAGATATACATAATAAGAGCCAGATTTAGAGAGCCAGTTCTTTCTAGTTGTTCCTCTTGTGGTAACGTCATCTAATATGATGCTATTATAGGCAAACGCAACATTTTAATTTAATGTAAATGAAAACCGTAGGCATGACATGAGTCGCATAATCTCTGGACGGATATGATGATTCTTAAAATAAAAATTAAATTAAATTCTCTCACTCACTCAGTTAAAAGCTGCAGATTTCTGTAAGCTGAAATTCTGTGGAAAAACAAACTCGCTTTACAAAATCTGCGGAAGTTGCCCAGACAAAATGTTGTCGTTTCATTAATTGCCTTATAAATGATACAAAATAGATATTTGGCTAAATAAAAACACATAATGCAAAGATTACAAACCAAACAAATTAGAAACGTCGTCGATCAGTTAATTTAATATTAATATAAAACTAGTAGTCATTTAATATGCAATGCATAGTTTCTAAATACCACAGTTTGGTTAAGGGCCATAATTTCACAACCAAGCTCGTTCTTGCATCATTATAGTTAAAAAATGTTACCGGTTCATGTTTATGTAGGAATTTAATGACTCCGAATAGTTTCGGCTTCGAAGTTTTTGTATAATTATCTCTTACTATCGTGGCAATGAGGATTCTTCATGGTCTGATGTCTGTTTTTGATGTATGTTCAAATCTTGATTTGATTGCAGCATTTCCCATGTCAAACGAGATTATGATGACACATGACGAGGGACATCTTATTGGTTAATGATAAGATTCACTTTGATCATCTCCAAATGTAATTCTAATATATTTTTCTCACCGTAACCCATCCAATTGCATGAAGGATCATAGGGTTCCGTAGTATTTTAATTGGAAATGGTGGCTTTGGCCAAAATCCTGCCCAGGCTCATCTCACCTGATTGTTCCAACATGTACCAAGCACTCCTTGGGGAACCGAGTTTTTTCCACCAGATATCTCGGTTGACTCTAGCTGAACTAGAAGACTCATTGGGCATTACATATTTTTTGTAACTTCTTTTTTTGTTGTAGCGTTGTAGAGTCTTAGCTGCAGAATGGGACCTTATGGGACAGTAAATAATATAGAATACTTATGAACGATTTTAAGACTACTTAAAGTCCTAAATAAATAAAAAGTTTCAATAATCCATATCCTACTTTATTCTAGTTATCATAATTTTTAATGCTGTATGTGCCACATTTCACACAAACCTTACAGTAAGGCTGTGAGCTGAGACATGTAGACGGAATTACATGAAAAATTATGAAAACGAAACGAAAAGCTTGATACTTATAGGTAACTAGAATATTCCTCGAAATGTCTAGTGCTCGCCTACCTACTATGCTAATATAGCCTCAAAATACAATCTAAATGACTCGACAGTTAAATACTAACAGCTTTTTGCTCACAAAACATAAAAGATGTGAGAAATATTATGCAATATCTATTCCCGAGCTCAAATTTTGTTTTTTATTTTCAGTGAGCGGTTTTGTAGCTTCAGGCAACTTAGTAGCAATAATGGGTTCAAGGTAAGATGATCGTACGTCGATTACGTAACTTCGTTGCAATCTGTTTTATTTTGAAACAACTTCTTCTGAAATATGACAATGCCGAAAATGGTTCCATTTGCAATGAAGCGCTTGTTGTTGGAATGGAAACGTTATGTAAAGAATCTAGGTTTGTTTTGAAAAGTGTAATTGCTGAGTTTATTGCCGGCTCTTCTCAGCAATTGCAACATTCCGAAACGGTATTAGAGTCAGACTATTTATAAGGCCCTGCGAAGGTCTATTCACGCGTTCATCAACCGGTTTCAAATTGAAATTGATTGCAACAAAGTACGTAATAAGCCGGCAGATCTTTATCAACGAAATTTATGACATCACCTTTAGATTCTTCTAATTCTAACGTATTTTCCAGTGGTGCTGGTAAAACAACACTCTTAGCTGCTATAAGCCGTCGTGATAAAAGTGCTATGACTGGATACCTTATGCTCAATGGAAGGTTAGCTGGCGCTGATCTTATAGCACGTTTATCCGGCTTCGTGCCCCAAGAAGACTTGGCCATCGCGGATTTAACAGTTTCTGAACACATGGAGTTTATGGTAAGTATTCTATGAAAACAACCAGGGGCCCAAGTCTGCTATTTCAATTGTGTTCCAATATCTATTCGTCCATGGTTCCAATGAACTTACAGTGGTGTGAAAATTATGTCATTTTTTTGTCTACTAACACAATAGCGGCGACATAATTGAAATAGCAGACTTGCGCCCCAGATGGACTGATAAGCTGTAGCAAATTAAAATAATTTGGCTCCATCTATTGCTATGACTGTTCCCGGGATTAAAAAGGCGTCCTCCTCCATGCCATAGGGTGCCTTCCTTTTCATTAAGATTAGTTTTTTTTTTATGGGCTTGCGTTTGGCCTCTGACCCGCCCCATAAGGTACGATGACGAATATCTATTCACTCTAGCATTGAAAGTCTCTAGATTGCCGTCGCAAATAAAATCTAGCTCTATTCGCATTTACAATATTAGTTAGGATAGGCCTGATTTGATACAATTAGAATTAAATCAAACCTACATTAGTTTAACTCATTTGCATATCTATAAAATTATTTTTAAAAACTTGTTGTTCGTGTGAAAAGTTGGCTTCGTTGTGGCTATAAGAGTTGCAAACAGAGCTGTGTACGCTGTCTTATTTTTAGAAGAATTTCAAGTGTCATAAAAATAAATTTATTTATATCAAGTTATTATCTGGCAGTTAAATAAAATATGCAAAAATGTAATTTGCCATATAATTGTGCGAACTCAGTATAATAAGAATAAATGTATGCTGACTGCTAGTAATCCCTCTGGTCTTACATTAGTTTGGTAGACTGGTGTTAGACCACTAGAATTTCAAGAAGCGTAAACTTCATCACCAAGTTTACGCAAGAGTTTAAGTAATTTAATAAACGTTTTGACCATGATAATTCTTCATTTACATATTATATAATTCACGCTACCATGAAATAGATGATGTTTCTTATGGAAATTTTCCATAACAAAACTTTATGGGAATTAATTCTATAACTTAAATATACAAAGTATTGAACAGCCATTAATCTTTATTATGTTAACATTAGAATAAATTCTATAGGATTCTGTATATTAAGATTGTTAGCCAATTAGAGGTGTGTCACCAGATGGTCCGATAATTTATGTAGATAGAAATATAGACTGCGGAAGTTGAGAAAGTACTTTGTATAATTATTACTAGATTCCATAATAAAGCGAATAAAACCTTGTATCAAAAACATTAGTACCTACGAGTTTTATATAATATTTTGATTTTTGACACAAAAAATATGTAATGGTGCGTCCATGCTACGCGAAGCGAGCACGAGCCGAGCTACGAACGAACAGGATTCGTTCGTTGGTCGCGTAGCGTGGACGGACTTGCGAGCCTCGAACGAGCATTCGTCTCGCGCTCGACTGCGCTCCACCCGATTGTCAGTTTTTTCACGAACACAGGGATTCGCATCGCGCTCGTTGTAGGCTCGTTTTAACGTCCACACTTGATATCGAGAACAACGAACGAATTCTGTTCGTTCGTAGCTCGGCTCGTGCTCGGTTCGCGTAGCTAGGACGCAGCATACAATGAGCCTCAGAGCAAACAGATAGCTCTAATGTTGGGTGGAACCCCCCAAAACCTGTAAGGCCAGTCAGGGTAACTAACCTCCATGCTAACCGGCCCATCATCCGGTCAACCGGCCCGTCATCCGGTCAACCGGCCCGTCATCCGGCCTTAAACTAATTCAGTTTTTATGTAGCGAGATTCAATATTAATGAATATGTAAACATCTCAGGCTCGTCTAATGATGGACAAGAGATCTTCTAAAATAGTAAGGACGAAGCGCATCCAGCAACTCCTAGGTGAACTTGGGGTCATGAATTGCACTAAAACTAAACTAAGGGCATTGTCTGGTGGAGAGAGGAAGAGAGTTTCTTTAGCAGTTCAGGTAAGTTGGTTTTTGTTTACTCCTAGTTGTCCCGCGCAGTTTCACCCGCATTTCAGAGGGATAGTATGTTTTCCCGGAATAAAAAGTATCCTATGTGTTAATCCAGAACATATTCTATCTGTGTGCCAAATTTCATCCAAATCTGTTTAGTAGTTTTTGCGTGAAAGAGTAACAAACATCGATACATCCAGAACATCCTTAGTGGTTGCCTACGTGTATAAAGAACATCCATGAAAAATTTCTAGGTTCTAAGTAGATTCTGCGGTTGAATCTGTATCATCTGTTAATCAGTCAGCTTTTCCTTTGAAAAATGTCGATTGCATAGTGATTTTTAGACACAGCAGTAAATCCAAGTAAATTTTAGAATTAGCAGTTTAGTTAATTCACTCATATCAGCGATAGAATATAAAATATCTAGTGATAACATCATCCTTATCCCAAAACAAACTAAAAAGGCTTAAAGAAACATATGATGATCTATTAAATTGATTTATCCTTGTAAGACCCTCTTCTAGGCTGTGTGTGCTCTTCGGCCACATCATCACTTACCATGGTGAGATGATGGTCACAGACAAGCGTACAGCGACAGTTTTACCAAAGTTACATTGTCTCTATCAGCTACTGAACGATCCGCCAATCCTCTTCTGCGATGAGCCAACAACAGGATTAGACAGTTGGGCGGCCAGTTCTGTCGTCCAACGTCTCCGCAAGCTTGCCATTGGTGGAAAACTGGTTATATGTTCAGTGCACCAACCGGCTTCGGGGGTATTTGAACAGTTCCACCAAGTTGTCTTATTGGCCAATGGGAGAACAGCCTTCCATGGAACTATTGAACAGGCTGATCATTTCTTTGCTTCGTAAGTATTTTTGAAATGTTTGACAAACTTAATTCTTGCTGCAAATGGTCTGTCGATTTCAGAAGACATTCATTACATTTTGCCACAAAATATAATAATTTTATTCATGTCTAATAATAAATATTACAGCTTATTTTTGAATCCATAGGCTCCCGATATGATGGTATACAACCTATGCGAATCCTGAAAACCTGCTAATGATACTCAGTATAGTATTCTCTGGAATATGGTGTGCATATATTGCATAAATATGTTGGTTTCGTTTTCTACTCGTATTTAAAAAAAAAACTATTATTCCAAATAACTGTCAAACATAATTTATAAATTGAGATATTCTTGTTAAATATAACATCGATAAAAACTGCATGACAGCGATTTATTTATTGAATATGACACATCAACAGCATACATATTAAACACTGATATTAATGTAATGTTACAAAATACTGATATGTAAACCAATTATAGATGTGTACAGCATTCGCCATATTTGGAACGTATAAAATATCTATAAATTTAAAAAGTTTACACAATGGAAAAAAAAATAAAAATAAGGATGCAATTCTAAAACTAAAACACTAATAAAATACATTAAATAACTTTATACCCAAAATCAATGAATGAAAACAATTTTATTACTTCCACAATACACAAAATACATATGTATACTAGTATCTACATAAGAACAATAAAATAACAGCATAAATTAAAAAGTCAAGGCCCCAACTCTGCATGAGATATATTTTAGATAGCTAAATATTATAATAACTATAAATTAGTCGATTTTCAAAACAAGTTTCTAGTAACACATTAACGGGTCTGGGAAAAGATTGTAAAGATAAAACTACTATTATCAGTCAAAACTAGTAAAAAAAAAAACAATTAATTTATACGCAGTAGATATCAATCAACAAATGCTAAACCGGGAAGTGCCTGGCCTGGATAAGTAAAGTAAAACAAAGGGTTGTAGTTGAGTTCACATCCGCGGAATTTATGGTCGGCAACGCGTGAGTGATACCTTTGGTCATGCGTCAATAGGCTACGGTGACCGCTTACCATCAGGTGGGCCGTACCTATGCTTGTTTGCTTCCTTAGTAGTATAAAAAAATAATGCACTAAAAATAGAAAAAAAAACATGTAAAAATTTAAAAAGCAATGTTGAAGTAAGATCTAATGATGAGGAAATTAAAAAGAAATCCCACTAAGTGAAGATTTTTAAAGAAAACTAAAATGTTAAACAGGTGTTCAAAACCATAAAAGTAATGTACAAAAAATAATTGGCTTGAAGGAAACTAGAATTTACAAACGACAACGAATTACAAGGTACTCCTATATGAGTGAAGGCAATAATGCTTTATTTCTTTCACGTTCTGATTTTGAATCGATTTTTTGCCAACAGTCTCAACTTCAAGTGTCCATTGGGCTTCAACGCAGCAGAATACTACGTATCACTACTAGGTGTAGAAACAGATAAAGAAATAGAAAGCAGGGATCGCATCAGACGCATTTGCGATGAGTACCAGCGTTCAGATATAGCCGCTAACATAGACAACCGGGTTGGAGACGTTAGAGACGAAAATGAATATTTTAATGGTACTTTAGATGAAAAGGTAATCAAATGTAAATTTTATATTAAACCTAAAACAAAAGATAACAAAGTGCACAATCATATGGCAACAGGCATTAATGTGATGGTACCAAAAAGTGGATTTTACAGAGAAGTTATAAGAGATAATTTCTTAATAACTATGAATGACAAGGTCAATGTCAATGCTAATATAAAACTTGCCAAAATTATTCCATAAATTAAAGGTTTTAAACAGATGAAAATTTCGTTAGATAATGTTTTAAGAAACACGATTGAACCAATTTATAAATATAGATTTTGTCGTAAATAACCAATTTTTATTACTTTTTCAGAATGAATATTTCGACCGCTACTTAACTCTGTAAGTAAATTGACCTTAAAATTTTATAATAATGTTTCAATTATGTTAATTTCAAACAAAAGAACATTGATTAAAATCTATTATTTTAAAAGTATGCAAATGAAATAGAATAGATAGGATATAAAGAATTTTAAAAGAAGCTAAATCTTATCTATATTTCAGAGTCAAGGTAAATTATTTCGTCCAATTCTACTGGTTGATGTGGAGAAATATACAGCAGTTAAAGCACAGTAAAGCCGTATGGATAACAGAGTTTTTACTGCTAATGGTAAGTTAATAATAACAGTAAAAAAGTCAGAAGATAAAATGATAGATGGTTTAGTAATGTCCTTAAAGTTTAAAATTAGGAGTTAACTTGATACTATCAAAGTAATTGTAACATTACCTAATTATTTGTCTCGTATTAGAACTTAAAACAAAATTTACAAAGAATCCGTCATCTTAGCCACTGATTTTCTCAGTGGTAGTGACGTCGGATACCGAGACGAAGGTCCCGGGTTCGAATCCTACGGTGAGATTGAGCTTTCGGTGAAGGAAAACATCGTGAGGAAACCATAGCACGGTGGTAGGGTACTTTGTAGTACCCACCTGGCTGGCTACCACCCTTGTTGAAAATCTGTCGCCAAGCTATTATCGGTGTGTTCCGATAGCTGCACATGAGAGCCAGTTCCTTCTAGGCTTTGTGTGCTTACCCCCTTCGGCCACATCATCACTTATCGTGGTGAGATTGTGGTCAAACATAGGTCTATACAAAGTAATTGCTGAGTTTATTGCCGGCTCTTCTCAGCAAATGCAACCTTCCGAACCGGTATTAGAGTATTAGAGTCAGACTTTTCATAAGTGCCTGCGAAGGTTTATTTGAATAAATGATTTTGAATTTTGAATTTTGTAGAAAATAACATGATTTCGAGTATGTATGTGTATATGTTCATATCGTTGTCGTAGTTTGTGGGTCTCATAATCTCGGTGCCGTACATGGGGCACTTCGCCGAGCTGGACCAGCGCGACATACAGAACGTGGAGGGGCTGCTCTACCTCACCATCACCGAGACCATCTTCATGTTTATCTACGCCGTCTTCATCACCTTCCCGTCCGAAGTGCCCGTGCTGCTTCGAGAGACTGCCAGTGGACTGTACTCGCCATTTCCTTATTACGTCTCAAAGATGATATTTTGGGTGAGCTATAAAATTCTCTCGGCGTTTTCTTATGAAATTGTTACGTTATTACTCAAAATAATGCAGAAAAATTGCTTCATTAAATATTAATTAGCTAAATACGTTCGCAAATTTTAAACTCATTAGCTATATAACAACTTATATAATGTACCGGGCGTCAATAATATTTTTTTTATCATGAACAGAGGAATATAATTATTCGTATAAGCTGACGCATTCAAAAACTAGTTTGTAATTTTTTTCAGATACCACGTGCAGTAATAGAACCGGTACTATTTGCTTCTCTCGTATTTGGGGTGGCCGGCCTTAAAGGAGGATTCTACGGTTGGGTTGGCTTCTGCTTCGTTTGCGTTCTCTGCGCCAACTACGCCAATGCCTACGGTAAGTTATCATTTCTCAAAAAACATTACATTCATCCGCATTATTTATAGGCATAACATATAACAAATGCTACAATTTATCTAACAGTTCGGTACAACGCTTCATCAATAGTTGTATCTCCTTGTATTTAATCATCATCTGTAGAAACGTTGGAATTTATCTTGTCATCCTAATAAAGCTTTTCTAGTTTTTGTTGTCGGATTGAATTGTAATTCGTTGTCGTTTGTAAATTTTAGTTTCTTTCAAGCCATTAAAGCATGTTTTGTTCATTACTGTTTAACATTTCAGTTTTCTTTAAAGATCTTCACATCGTGAAGCTTCTTTTTCATTTCTTCATCATCAGATCTTACTTTACCATGCAAATTTAGGGATAAATGGCATTATTTAGTAACTTCATCGTATTTAATTACTTCATTTTAAACATTGCATGCGGGAGGGGATTTATCTGGAGTGGAATAAGCTACAAAATTCTAAATTAAATTGACTATATGATCAATTATGCAAGCAAAGTCACTCTAGTAAAAGACAAATAATCGAAACTCGCATACCTTTCATAAAAAAAGTTGGAACTCACCTGTCGGATCGGGACAGGCAGTTGGCGTAAAAAATAACAGGTACCTACGATAGAACAGGTATTTCCAGAATCTTTTTTGGTACGCATTCATTGTAGAATAACTGGCCTAATTTGTCAGCTTAACACCATAAAGGTTTCTTAATTTATTGATCCCCTGAAGTTAGTAATTAGTTTTTACAGTGCTTCTAACAATTGCCATTAAAAGTACATGTAGCTAGATAAAATTAACGATTGTGTTTTATACTATATGACCTCATAGAACTTTTTTTTAACTGTTTAAAATTGTTTTTGGTTGCAATATTCAGTCAGCAACTTTCAGTTGTCCGAAATATTAAGTTATCTTTAAATTTTTAAGGCCATAAAAAGATTTATTTCCCAAAAATTCTGTGGTGAGTTTCGAAGGGTCATACGAGTTTCGATGTCCTTTGCTTGCTTATTGTATAATTGGCTATGAATTTCCATTTTTAATATTCCAGGCTCATTCCTATCGGCTGTTTTCGACAGAATGGAAACTGCTGCACTGGTATCCGTACCATTCGACCTGATTGGCACAATGTTTTCTGGCATATACCTTAATTTAGCCAGTGTATCCCCATACTTCTCTTGGTTAAGATATGTGTCAGCGTTTTACTATGGAGTTGAATCAATCTCAATCCTTCAATGGGATTCTATAGAGACTATTGATTGTGTCAAAGACGATACGAAACAAGGAATACCCTGCATTAGGACAGGTCACGAAGTATTAATGAGATTTGGATATGTTGCCGAACATTTCTGGAGAAATTGCGCCTGCTTAGCTCTTATGTACTGTGTTGCCCACATAGTAGCCTTCTTAATGGTAATGAGAAGAAGTAGAAACACACCCGTGTATTAAAGACATTTTGCATCGTTGATTGTATGTATGTATAACCTTCCGTTAGGATGTTGACTCGAATATAATCATTATCAAATTTGGTAGGCCAATTTGTATGTGTTTTTTTACGCCGGATGTAATTTGATTGGAGTTGTGTTTATCTGGTCTTTTTTAATAAAACATGAGATTAATAAAATGTTTAAAGGCTTTTTAAAGCCTGTCGTGCATATTCTTTTTACCTTTTCCTGATTTCCTGTGTTCCTAATCATGACAATATAATTGGACTGTTTTACAAAAAACTTAAACCGACTTCAAAGTACACTAAGAAGTAATCCATCCTGGTCTGATGACAATGGGACCAAACAGGATGTGTACCCTTCCAAACAAAAAAAGAATTTTCCAAATTGGTTAATAAATGGCGGAGTTTAGAAGTAACAAACATAAAAAAATAAAAAAAAATACAACCGAATTGTGAACCTCCTCCTTTTATTGAAGTCGGTTAAAAAAATCTCTTTGGACTATAAACCTGAAACACTATTGTTACTTACTAACTACCTACATACTTCCATACCTAACCCATTTCTATCTCAGTGTGTTTACGGGCAGGTTATTCATATACAGGGCTCTAGGTAAAACAAAAACAACCTTACGGGACACATAAACATAATTAACAACAACTTTTGTTATATGACTTTAAAATATTTCAAGATTTTGTTGTCTATCCACAAAACCTACTACTCATACTGTGGTTCTATCTAACACATTTATATTATTTATTTTGTGTTCCTACACGCCTCCCGTGCAGTCACGAAAGTTGTCATTCAGTCTTTTGCCACACGTAAAGTTCGTATCATTTAGAGCAGTTGAATTTACATATTTTTATTTTTTTATGAATTATTAAAGTCATAGAACAAAAGTTGTAGTTTATGATGTTAGTAATATAGGTAATTAAAGTCTATAAAGATGGTTAGTCTCTTACCAATATAATATAAAATATAAGTGAAAGTAAATGGAAAGGTCTATAAAGTGATTAATATAGTAATAAATGCCACAATAATTTTCAATACACTTTTATAAAAGCGTAATTTTATTAAAAACTAGCAGACCCCCGCGGTTTCACCCGCGTACGGTTTGAATTTTCTGCCTCGAAAACCAATGCACGACACTGATTATTAGACTACAAATCAAACAGATATTTTCATCAAACAGACAAAAAAATCGAACTCAAAGAATCTTATTTCATTATTATAACAACAAATGAGAAAGAAATTAAATTAACTACAATCAAAATATTCTAATGAAATAGAGAAAATGAACTTTTTTTATTTTTCATTGGCGTCAGCCGGTGTGTATTTTGCCAATTTCCAGTTATATTATATGAGTTCTAGTCACAATAAATCACTTTCACATAGTCCTCATGCAGTCAGTCACCGTCCGTAAAAGTCATGTTATACTACAGTGGTGGTCATGTAGCTACTAAAACTCTTCACGGACTTTTGGAAAGACACGATACACATAATTCATTTCATTTCACTTCACTGGTGCACATGGATTGATCTTTATTGGATAAAATACCACCGATAATAAGCAATAAAACTCAAAACACATGAATTTATGAATATAAAACTGAAAACACAACGTCACTCTGCAAGTTCCCGCCAAAAAGTCCGAGAAAATTAATTTCCAAACAAATTTCGAATTCTAATCCGATTTAAATATTTGACATTCCAATTTTAAAGAGCATTTCAGTTTCCAGATCAAAAGGCAGATAGAGCGCGCTTATTTAAAACTTATTTAACGAAAAACACTTTCTTTTTATAAATTAACATACAGCAGCTTACAAATTTGCAAATACAAATTCAAAAGCGAATACCAGGTTTTTTTAACCGACTTCAAAAAAAATAGGAGGTTCTCAATTCGGTTGTATTTATTTTATTAACCGATTTGGAAAATTCTTTTTTTGTCTGGAAGGGTACACTTCCCGTTTGGTCCCATTGTCATAAGATCAGGATTTGATTACTTCTTAGTGTACTTTGAAGTCGGTTTAAGTTTTTTGTAAAACAGTCCAATTATTCAATTTGTACCTAATTGCTTTTTTTGGCCTCACTCCCGTGTTCCGTTCGCTCCATCTAACTTATTCTGTAATCTGTGAAAATCGGATTGAGATTTTCAAACATGTGTCAAAATAAAAAATGTTATTTAAATCAAAAATACCAAGGAGTATTGATATCAACTTCGATGCAAATCACCCCTAAAATAACTTTCTACCCCTTTTTGACCCCGTCAGGTGATGATTTTCAATAAAATACGAAACACATCTTCCATCAATTCTGTTACGGAATGTTTATGCAAAATTTGAAGTAGATCGGACCAAGGAATCACGTTGTCCCATACAAACTTTGCCCCCGTTTTTCACCCCCTTAGGGGTATAATTTCGGAAAATCCTTTCTTATCTGATGCCTACGTCATACAAAGAACACACCCTCCAAGTTTCAGGTCTCTACGATCAGCGGTTTAGGCTGTGCGTTGATTGTCAGTCAGTCATTCAGGACAAAGCATTTTATATATATAGACTAGCAGACCCCCGCGGTTTCACCCGCGTACGGTTTGCATTTTCTCCTTCGAAAAACAATGCACGCCACTTATTTTACTATTAAAACTAACAACCTATATTATACCCTAACAAATCAAACTCAAAGAATCTTATTTAATTATTATAACAACAAATGAAAAAGAAATCAAATTAACTACAATCCAAATATTCTAATGAAATAAAGAAAATTAACTTCAAACAAATTTCGCAATTAAATTTCGTATTTTATTCCGATTTGAATATTCTTTTATATTTGACATTCCAATTTTAAAGAGTATTTCTGCATATTTGCATTGCACCAAGTTCTTTTTAATAAAATCGGCTCAGGTCAGATTACAAAACGAAAGGAAGATAGAGCGCGCGAAACACGGGAGTGAGGCCAAAAAAGCAAATAGGTACAAATTGAAAAACGCATAACTGGTATTCACTTTTGAATTTGTATTTGCCATGTTAGAACACAGTTTATTAAAAAGAAAGTGTTTCGATAAATAAAGGTTTTAAACAAAGCAAATACAAATTATAAAGCGAATACCAGGTATGTGTGTTTCAATTTGTATTTGATATTTTGGCCTCACTCCCGTGTTTCGCGCGCTCTATCTGCCTTATTCTGTAATCTGTGTAAATTGGATTGAGATTTCAAACATGTGTCAAAATAAAAAAATAAATTTAAATCAAAAGTACTAAGGAGTATTGATATCAACTTCGATGCAAATCACCCCAAAAAATAACTTTCTACCACTTTTTGACCCCGTTAGGCGATGATTTTCAATAAAATACGAATCACGTCTTCCATCAATTCTGTTAAGGAATGTTTATGCAAAATTTGAAGTAGATCGGACCAAGGAATCACGTTGTCCCATACAAACTTTGCCCCCATTTTTCACACCCTTAGGGGTAGAATTTCGGAAAATCCTTTCTTATCTGATGCCTACGTCATACAAAGAACACATCCTCCAAGTTTCAGGTCTCTACGATCAGCGGTTTAGGCTGTGCGTTGATTGTCAGTCAGTCATTCAGGACAAAGCATTATATATATATAGATAAGTCCGTCTGAAACTGAGTATTATACCTAGCATCTGATTTCATCTTTATTATTTGTCATTTTAGATAATTAAGCCTAGAAGTTCTTATTTATAAACCATATTCTCTTCGGAGAATGTCAATCAAATCAAGTTCGAGTCTGAAACCCTTGACATAATGTTTATTTTCAAAGAATACAATCTATTGTTGTGTTGTGCTATTTTGTTGTGTCCAATAAATGTTTCTTTCTTTCTATTCTTGAGACAAGGGGGGCTAAAAAGGAAGCTAAAGCAATATTGCTGCGCAATTATTTTTTTAGAATTCTCGGCAGATCCTAAGTGATTCCAATATTTTTTGGTAAAATAGTTACTCATTATATACAATTCAATTCATTAAAAGATATGGAATTGATGAATTGCATAAGATCTGCTTTAAATTCGAAAAAATGAATTGCGTTAGCAATATTGCTTAGCTTCCTTTTTAGGGGGCAAGACTTGAGTTTTGATTATTGTCCTAAAATACGGGCCCAAATGTCGTTACTAAATTACTTAGTTTTTATATCATCATTTTATGTCAAAATATAATTCATTGCGTCATAAGATGATTAGGTACCATGGTGATCTCTAAGCAGTATATTTGAATGAAAATGAGATCCTAAAGGAACAGTAGTTGTAAGTTACAAGGTAAGGTAAACTAAATAAAGTTTTGTGTAATATTTGCAATTAGGTATATGTCGAAATGACTATTATTATATATTAGGCTCCGATCAGGCAATTTTTCATGTACATTGTGGTCGCTGAGAGAATGCGTTTCTGACACCTGGGGCACACTTCTAATAACACAATGGCGTCATTATGGCGCTATTGTGTTAGTAGACTACCAAAACTGTAAAATGTCACAATTTTGACACCACTGAAAGTTCATTGGAATAATTGAAATAGCAGACTTGGACCCCTGTTAATATAAGCCAAATCACGGTAACGGCTAATCTGATTATGAAGGCACTTTCACTAAGCTATGCCTAAGAAGATACTGAACCTTTCTGTAATAGCCCATCGTAATAGGATTATCTGTTTCCGAGAATATGTGAACAGAAACGCATTCGCTCGGTGGCTGCACTGTAGTATTACGTTACCGCATCTATTCTACAAGGTAAGAATGAAAGACTTATAGTTTAAGAAAAATAAAGATACTATTGTAAGTAGTTTTTATGATTCTTTAAGAGACTTAAAAACGATTGCACAAAAGTGGTTTACATCAACAAGCAACTGTAGGGAAACAGTTCGCGTAGCGTGCGCCACCTTATTTTTTACCATCATCACTTCCCATAGTTCCCATGGTGCGATTGTAGTGAAACTGTGATGACTGATGATGAGTCATGTAACACAAACCAGCTAGCTCAATCACTGATTGCTATCAAGCTAGATTCATTCAACCTTATTACAAAATATAGTTTAAAGCAAGTCTAGTTAACCAGGTTCACTTTCTAACGTCATATAAGATAATTGGATTGTTTTACAAAAAACTTAAACCGACTTCAAAGTACACTGCTGCCATCTTTGGGATGGATCAGCTAAGTACCAGCTTGAGGCCCTCGACTCAATAGACCGCCGAGCCAGGAGACTCATCGGAGATGAGTCTTTAATTAAGGCGAAACTCACGAGCCTCGACCATCGAAGAAAGGTTGCTTGCTTATCGGTTTTCTACAGGATATATTTTGGAGAGTGTGCGCAGGAATTGTTCAACCTAATTCCACCATCCCCATTTTTACACCGAACCACAAGACGCCGGGAAAATTTTCACCCGTACGTTGTTGACATACCGAAAATACGGACACAGCGTTTTGCATCCTCATTTATAATGCGGACAGCAAGGGAGTGGAACTTGCTTCCGGCGTCTGTGTTTCCTGACGCCTACAATCTAGGAACTTTCAAGGCCAGAGTGAATAGGTTTCTTCTGGGTAAGCGTGTTTCATCTTAGGCTTCGTCATCGCCCCTTATGGGCGGGTCAGTGGCCAAACGCAAGCCCATTTAATTTAAAAAAAAAAAAAAAAAAAACACTGAGAAGTAATCAAATCCTTATCTGATGACAATGGGACCAAACGGGAAGTGTACCCTTCCAAACAAAAAAAGAATTTTCCAAATCAGTTAATAAATTACGGAGTTATGAGGTGACAAACATTTAAAAAAAAAACCGGCCAAGTGCGAGTCAGACTCGCGCACCGAGGGTTCCGTACAAACCTGTAGGTATATAAGTAAATGGTAGTATAGACCTGAGTATTTGATATTAATTTCAATTTATGACCTATTAAAAAAAAACTACTTACTAGATCTCGTTCAAACCAATTTTCAGTGGAAGTTTGCACCGTAATGTACATCATATATTTTTTATAGATTTATCATTCTCTTATTTTAGAAGTTACAGGGGGGGGGACACACATTTTACCACTTTGGAAGTGTCTCTCGCGCAAACTATTCAGTTTAGAAAAAAATGATATTAGAAACCTCAATATCATTTTTGAAGACATATCCATAGACACTCCACACTTATGGGTTTGATGAAAAAATAAAAATTGAGTTTCAGTTCTAAGTATGGGGAACCCCCAAAATTTATTGTTTTTTTTCTATTTTTGTGTAAAAATCTTAATGCGGTTCACAGAATACATCTACTTACCAAGTTTCAACATTATAGTTCTTATAGTTTCGGAAATAAATGGCTGTGACATACACGGACAGACAGACAGACAGACAGACAGACAGACAGACATGACGAATCTATAAGGGTTCCGTTTTTTGCCATTTGGCTACGGAACCCTAAAAATACAACCGAATTGAGAAACTCCTCTTTTTTTGAAGTCGGTTAAAAAAAAGTCGGGGCTACCTAGTTTTACAACCTTGTGGCCTGATATGTCTGTAAACCATCTTTTGTAATTCTAAGTTAAGTTTCTATAGATACTTAATCATTTTATTTTACAGGATCATTCCTCTCCGCAGTGTTTGAAAAAATTGAAACTGCAACATTAGTGTCCGTACCATACGACATAATAGGTATAATGTTTGCTGGACTCTATATCAATCTTGCAAGCGTATCTCCCTATGTTTCCTGGCTTCGGTACATCTCTGGATTCTACTATGGAACCGAGTGCATCTCCATATTGCAGTGGAACTATATAACCAGTATAAATTGTGTGAACATGAGCGGAATTCCGTGCATAAGGACTGGGAAGGACGTTTTAAAACGTTTCGGTTATGAAGAAGCAAACTTTTGGAGGAATTGTGTATGCCTCATTGCGATGTATTGCTTAGCTAATTTAATTTCTTATGCTATGGTTGTTAGGAGGAGTAAAGGTACACCTGTGTATTAGGAAATTATGTGAGTAATGAATGGAATAGTAAGTAAATTTGATAGATTTGTTATAATAGTTCTTCCCAAAAACTAGAGTCTACAATTTTTTTACTGACTTGTCATAATGTTTCAATTCGTTTATCACTAGAAAAATAACACGTAGATCATTAAGGTGGTACCTATATTTCAATTATTCGGAGTTAAATTACTCACTCATTCTGTATACGAGCTAGAGAACCGTGACATACGGACAGATGGAGAGTCGGAGAAATAGCATGCAAGCTGATAGCAATGGGGCTAGCTAGGGCTCCGTTCCTCCCTTTGGGTACACAATTCTTTAAATAAACCAATGAAAGAAATACAAAATCTGGTAAATATATTTAAGGTGAACGCATACTTATCCGAGCCGAACGCGTCGAACGTAACGAATTTTAGAATTCTTTATAGTTATGAAATCATGAAAGCTCGCACACTTGCCCGCGTCGAATCGTCCGAATCTGTATGAGGTCTTGTATACAGAATTCTAAAATTCGTTTCGTTCGATGAGTTTGGCTCGGATAAGTGTGCGTTCACCTTTATTGTGCATTCTCACTCTCTCAACTCGAATCTTTATCTGTAACCTATTGACAGTTATAGCTTTATGTTTCCAATAGAGCCATAAATTATCTGCCTATTTATAAGAAGAGAATCTGTAAATGATTCAAAATTTTATCGGCGTGACATAAAAAACGTTAGACATGTAGTGGTACGAGAGCTACCAACGTTTTCGAGAAAGAACTTTAGTATGGCTGATTTTTTTATATTTACTTGCTCATAGAAGCCTGATTGAGATGCACCAAGTCTGGCAGCCGGAAGTGGTTGCGTTTCCTTCTGCGCATCCTGTTTGTGCTGGTGAAAATTTCGGAGTTTGAAACATTTTTTAATTTTTTTTCATCAATTTCTCCGTCCTTTTTTTTAACAATTTTTTTACCAAATTAAGTTTAAATTGACAGAGTGTTACTTTACGTCATCGAGGAAAGATCCCTTTAGATTAGTAATAATGAACAATCAAATTCCGAAACTCGTCAGTGATTTGTCACTGAATTAGAACAGTAAGCACCAATCACTGCATCGTGTGTTTTTGACTGGGCCAATCAGAATGCATGCGTGCTTGACTTAGCCAATCAGAGCGCGTTGTCGGCGGTGGGAAATTGGCGGAATATATTTCAACCAAAATGAACGTCATGGCGCTTCTTTGGGTTAATTGTTCGATGCTTTACGTATTACAACTACGTATGCTATATTAGTAGTGAAAAAAAAATTAAAAACATAAGTTATACTGTTTCATTATGAATTTATTATTAAAATTATAATAAGACTGTCTAGAAAACTGTTGACTACCCCTGAGGCGTCACTTGGTTGTCACTAATGACAGTGAAATTTCTTTGTTTCAATTGTTTAGACACCAGAAATGAACTATGCTAACTTGGAATTTTGGAAATTTGCGTTTTTAATGCCAAATTGTTTATCTTAAGGATCTAAAAATGTTATCAAATTACAACAGAAATAATTAAAGCAGTTCCAAGAAATGGCGCAGCACTAAGTAAATTTACTTTTTGCGCTCGCCCGCTATATTTCGCTAACTGGGTAGAAAAGCGTGTATTTAGGGCCTTGCAATTATAATCTTTTCCTTTTCCCATTTCTTGGATGCCAGGTGGTGACCATTCTACTCCACTTGTCTTTTCCTCTTAGTGTGTGGCCTGTCCATCTCCACTTTAATATTTTTTTTTTTTTTTTTGGGAAATGGGAAAAGGAAAAGAGGAAGGCAGAACAAACGATGGAAAGATGACATAGAAATAACGGGAGGAAGGGTTTGGACGAGGATTGCTAAGGATAGGGCAATATGGAAGGAGTTGGAGGAGGCCTATGCCAAAGGGCACACAGACAAAGATTGCCGGTGTCTAAGAGATAGGAAATATGATTAAATAAAACATAATTGAAAGGCATATTGAATAATTTAAGTAATTAATTAATAATGTATAAATGTAATAATTGTATTGTAATTTTATTAATTTCTGATGTAAGGACACCACTATAATATGTCAATTTTTTATCTTGTCTGAATAAAGGGCTTTATTATTATTATTATTATTAATTATAATCTTAAGGCGCCGATACCGCCACAGAGAGAGTTCTAGAGTTCTGAGTTCTGAGTTCTGAGTTCCGCGTTCACTACTGTACACACAGCGAGCGAGCATTCTAGAGTCCTAAAGGAAAATGGGCAAATTTGTGTGGAGCTTACCCCATTGGCGGCCAGCAATAATAATAATACAAATAAAAATAACACTGCTTAGTTTGGGATCAGATGACCGTGTGTGAGGAATGTCCCAGGATATTTATTATTTAATTATATACAAACAGCAAGCAAAAGTTTGTTTACATTCTTTATCTCGTCTCATTAGGTAATAACTCCGCAATTACCCATTTCAAAACAAGCTTAGATTCATTACATATAATTTAAATTCTGATCTCTTTCACAATAATAGTGTGGCACAAACTACAAAGTAGACTCAAATTAAGTAGACCAGTACGTGGATTACGTAACTTTATTGCAATGAAATTCAGATTGAAATAACCTCTGAATTTCAAAGAAATATTACAAAATCGGAAATGGTTCCTTTTCTAATGAGCCACTGTTTGTATTTGCAATTATCAGAACGTAAAAAAGTTATCAGAAAAACGCTATATTGCACCGATTTCAATTCAAAAATGATTGAAATTTAGTTACGTAATCGCCCCGCAGCTCCCACAAGCAGCACAAGTTCACGTATGACGCGCGTGGTAACCATCGCCCTCCTCGCCATATTGGTACTTATTGTGGGAGAAAATTTAGTAGGTTTATATTATTATTATTATTATTGGTGGGAGGATATTACCCGGGATTATTGCTTCATGATATTACCTAACATAAAATATATCAATATGTAGCGACATCTATCAGCCAGTGGCGCCACAAAAACCTGCATCACGCTTACGAAGTTTTCTCGAGAATCTGTATATATACAACTGTCCAACATGTACAGTTGGAACGCGATCCTCAAACCAATTTAATACCGATTTACCCTATCATTATATATCTTCCGTATCATCTTCGTCGCTGCTTTCATAGTTTTCTTGTTCATGGTCTGAATTGTTTGATCTGATTCACACGGGCTACCTTCTACCATCGCAACTCTTGCCATCGACGGATGAGTATGGACTCATACTCATATATTGGAACCGAAGTTTCTACTGTGCGATTTCAAAGGAGTTTTCTACCGCGTACACTCAGGCTGTGGAATGAGCTCCCCGTCGTGGCTTTCCCAAAGCAGTTTAGCCAGAGGGTCTTCAAAAAGGGTGTGAAGATATTTCTGTATTTCTTCGGGGTCGGAATTATCAAAAACGCTGAGGCACATATAAATTAATTTTCAATCATCAGCCTAAACACAAAATTTGAAGGTCCTAACTTCGAAACTGATGGACTTTCGTACAAACTTGCATCCTCTATGTTACCCCATAGGGGTGTAATATTAAAAAATCCTTCTTTAGTGGATACCTACACTGTATAATTATAAATTTAGTGATGTTTACTGTTGAAATGAAGTACTTTCATATACAACTTAATCCCCTTTTCCCTCTTCGGGGGTGGAATTATCATAAACGCTGAGATAACTTTACATTAATTTTCAATCGTCAGCCTATACACAAAATTCGAAGATCCTAACTTCAAAACTGACGGACTTGCATTAAAACTTTCATCCCCTATTTTACCCCCTTAGGGGTGAAATTTCCAAAAATCCTTCCTTACTGGATACCTACACTGTTTAATAATACATTTAGTTGAGTTTTTTGTGGAATTGAAGGCCTTGCTTACCCAACTTCATACCCTTTTTTCCCCCTTTGGGGGTGGAATTATCACAAACGCTGAGACACCTATAAATTAATTTTCAATCGTCAGCCTAAATACTTATTTTGAACATCCTAACTTCGAAACTGACGGACTTTCATACAAACTTTCATCCCCTATTTTACCCCCTCAGGGGTGGAATTTCGAAAAACCCTTTCTTAGTGGATACCTACACTTCACAAAGAATACACCCTCCAAATTTCATGTCTCTAGGACCAGCGGTTTAGGCTGTGCGTTGATATATCAGTCAGTCAGTCAGTCAGTCAGTCAGGACTTTGAATTTTATATATAATGGATAGAATGGTCGAATTGAAACAGCGCAAAAATTGCACCGACTCCATATAATTAGGAACAGGGTAAGAATACAACGAATAAAATAACATAAAAGTAAAAAAAAAGTATTTTAAAAAGTAAAAACCACCGTGTTATCTAAATGAAAAAAAAAATATGAGGAGAAGAAGCGACGCAAGAAACTTCTCATGTGCCCGATAGGTTTATTGTTGTAATTTTACAATAAAATTATCACTTTAATTACACCTACAGTATTAATAAATTAAAAGTTTTAGTAACGGGTGAAATAGCAACTGCACTAAGGTGTGCACACAGGTCGAGCCAAACAAGTCGGCCTAACTATTCAACTTACTGATACATAGTGTATATTAAAATATTGATAACTAATCCTAACATCCTAACTTCCTAACTAATATTATAATAAATGCGAAAGTGTGTTTGTTTATTTGTTACGCCTTCACGCCTCAACGATTCAACTCAACGGATCATCATGAAATTGGGCATGCAGATAGCCTATGGTATGGAGAAGGACATAGGCTAATTTTTATCCCGGGAACGCGGGTTAAACAGCGGGGGACAACTAGTACAACATATTTTCGGAGATTTCTCAGTTTTAAGTGTATTTCGAATCGTCGATAGAGTCAACTGTAACGTTCATAAGTGCCTTATCAGGGCCTAACCTGAATAAATTACTTATTTATTTTGATTTTGAAAATAAAGTTATATTATTTTTTCCTTCGAATGGTTCTGGTTTAAAATTTACTTTTTCAAGTTAGCATTTTGTTCATTGCTGCTATTGATTGGGTCTCGAATTCCACTTCCGGTACATGGTTCTGACATTAGTTTCGTAGCTTTAAGTATAATCTCGCTCACTGCTTAGCTTCCTCGCACTTTTTTGGTGGAAAGAAGGCAGCCAAGGTTTTTATTTCAGAAAGTCAACCAAAGCTCAAGTAAAATTGTGGGTTGAGATTAAACAATTGAATTTGGAACCTGTCCCGATGACATAAGGTTTATTTTCGATTAACACAATGTTCTTGAACAGATCTTAAATTAGTCTGTGTACCCTTATGCAGCCAGATATCCGTCTGGCAAATTAATTTTAGGTTCTTTGATAGCATAACTATATAATGTTGAAATTTCAGCTCTTAGAAAATGGTTTAGAAGAAAATATGGCTTTCAGAAGATTCACAACTAAAATAGCATCTGGCACATAGTTAGCAACCACATAACGCTCTGTCGATTTAAGTTTAGGTTGCTAAAAGGCTGTAGAAAATGGTGAAGAGAAAATTATTCGTACTAAAATGGTTTAATGGGTTAAAAATCCGAAATTTTCACTAGTACAAATAGGATGCGCAAAAGCAAACGCAACCACTCCCAGCTGCCAGACTTGGCGCATCTCTATCAGGCTTTAATGCGTAAGAAAATATCAAAAAACCAGCCTTACTAAAGTTCTTTTTTTCGCGACGTTGCTAGCTCTTATACCATAGATTTTTATTCAGATATAGCCACATTATGGTTGAAAAAGTTACGTCTGAGAGCGTGTAGGTGACAAAAGCTTTGACCACATTACCATAAAAAAACTTACCTTCTTTTAAAACTGGTTATTTGATAAGCTATTCTCACCCGAATGAAGACAAATTTACAGTTTAATTTCGGTCAGCCATCTATAGAATTTTTAAATGACTAAAAATAATGGAGGTTCTATTCGAATTCGAAGTGTATATATTTCTTTTGTCTAAAAGGCCTTACCGATTTGGTTCGATTGGTTGAAATCAGGCATTCCCAAAGTGGTCGATACCCCTTGGGCTGGATATCGGTTTCCCAGGGGTCGACAGAAGCGAAACCTGATGTTGGGGGTCGACGAGGTCTAAAAATCGACCCCTGTTAATTAACACAAGTTCTCAATTGAAACCTTCAAGATACTGTATAAGTTGTGTTACGTGTACCAACACCAACCTGTTTGAGTAATATTTTAGAATGAAATTATCATTGTTTTATTTTATTGGTAAGTATTTTGTATCAATAGGAAAAACTAGAAATATGTTTTTTTTTCTTAATTTTGCTATTCCACATCCATAGCCATCTGAGGTATCAGTTCATTTTGGAAAAGGGGTCTCTTGCCCAAAATAGTTTGGGGATCCCTGGTTTAAAATGTATTTATTAATTTAATAGTAGATTCCAAGGTGGTCGAAGATAAAAATTTATGATGATCTGTTTTATCGGATATGATGATTAAAATATAAAGTATATTCAATGTTTGTAGAAAGTGAAAAATCTTGAGAGGTATTGAATATAACTAATAAGGTACAAACAATTGAAATTGTGAAAATATATAACAAACTTTTTTAACAATAAATAAAACCGCCTTGAAAATGAGTTTTCACAGACTGGTCAATTATTTAAAAAAAGTTTAAAATAACTGACTGGACTGTGTACCTAGTTATCTTGTTCCTGTGGTAGTTATACTAGTAAGAGAACCACGTGTTGAACTGTTATAGATGGTAGGTCCGTAGATTTGTATGCAAAAGAGGTACGCGAGTAAACCTGTAGGACGGAAGCTAGTTTTACATAATGATATTTAGAAGGCTTCTACTAAATGAAGAATTTAACGCTACAATTAATTATATACATGTACCACTTATATATTTAAGTAAATAATAATATGTTATTTATAAAAAAAAGAATATTTTAAAGCAATTATATCAGTTTTATTTTAAATAATAATTAAAAGTACAATAAACCATTTAATAAGCGTAGCCTTTTCTTTCTTCCCTCTTCAGACCAAAGAAACCTATAACACACCACAGTATGATAACAAATAGTAAACCAAGTGTATCTTGGAATACGAAGTCTCTCGAATATCCAGTTTCCAACAGTACTGAAGCACCATCTTTGTAGCAAGTCGACGTTGAATTTGACGGACATTCTGTGAAAAAAAAACTGGCTTATTTGTATTTTCTTATTTGAATTTAAAAAAAAGGGATGGCTTATGGCAGCTATTAATAAATGCCAGCCAAAGTTCATATCGCTCAATGAAGAAATCAAAAGTTGCAACTTCGATATAACTCTTAATTTAAATTCTATCTAACGTAATAAATCAATAGGAAATCCTAAGCTACACTAAAACTAGCAAACAAGCATATGGCCTGCCTGATGGTAAGCGGTTACTACGAGGCATTAGCGCATAGCCTGCAATAATCTCTTTACCTACATATTTCTTAACGAAAATAGAAATAAATAATATACTACTAACTTTTCTCAGCAAAATAACCATGGGAAGACATCCTATAAATAAATATCCTGGGACATTCCTCACACACGGTCATCTGATCCCAAACTAAGCAGAGCTTGTACAATGGAAACCAGATAACTGATATAATACATATACTACTTTTTTTTTGTAAATACATACTTAATATACATAATTACACCCAGACTCAGGACATACAGACATGTTCATGCACACAAATGTATGTCCTGTGTGGGAATCGAACCCACGACCTGCGGCGCTATAGGTTAAGACTCCACGTCTTAACCAACTGCGCCAATGGGCCCGTCTATACAATTATAACAACGATGGTGTTGTTGAGAGAGGTCGAAACTATCGACAAAAACGTTTGTTAAGCATTATTCAACAGTTCTATCACAATACAAATCATATAAAGCAATTAACGTCACCACAGGGCGCTGGCTACCTTTGATAATGTGTTATTTATTTAATAGAATCTATTATGGACTGTGGTGTTGTAGACCAATATATTTTTTTTTATTCTAAGCTCTATGCATGGTTAAATGTTTATTAGATTTCTTAGTTTATGTTGACCATACTCAGTGCCAAGTAAGAAAGTTTTTATGCACGTGGTTTCAATAATTTACCGAGTTTCAAGGAATTCGGGTTTTATTAAGCTTTATTTATCCAAATATTCAGTGCCTGTCTGGAAACTCAAAATACATGCTTTTTCTGGAGCTCATGTAGTTACAAATCCACGCGTATTTTTTTTGTCTAGTTTTTTTTGCTATCTCCGAAACCGTTCTAGCGATTTTGATGTGACTTGTCAGGTAAGAGAATGAGATACTGTATAATTTTTTTATTTTTTTTAGGTTAATACCTGTACTAGAAATCCCGGGTTAAGCCGCGGAGCTTTGGTAGTTAATTTCCCAATTTTAAGATTATTATCTGTAAATAATAACACTCCGATTCCTAAGCAATTACCTGTCAAATGATATACGGTAAAGCCATCACCGGAAAGGTTATATCAATTTATCACGGTGGTTAAAACTTGAAAAGGTACTTTCCAAGCAAAAACATTCTTGTTCCCAAGCCATTGGATACAGTTTATCTAAAGTAACGTTGTCTGTGGGCAGTTTTATTAATGGAGGCCTTTAGAGGCCTTGAGGTGAAACATAGATAAAAAACCAGCTTAGGATTTTTAATGTTATTAAAACCCACGGATAGAGCCTACACATACTACACTAGTTATACTTGTTTTATTTTTTGTATAATAGTTGGGTATAATGAAGGTCGGCTCGGTATGGTTCAGAGTATTTGGGTGAAAAGGTCGGCTGGTTCAATTTCTCGTCGATTGCGGCTGTTGGACATACAAAATGTCACACTGGGCCCCGATTCTCGCATCTTCGACATTAATGTCGCATAGACATTTAAAAAAAAACATGGTGGATATCATGCGGATATCTTAAACATTCTATACGTTTTAACATGACAAGATATGACAAGATCGCCAAATTTCTATTCGACATCGATACCGAAAGCGCAAGAATTGGGAGCATGGCCCCCGATTCTCGCGCTCTTGTCTTCGACATCAATCCCGCCCGCATTAGACATATGCCGAAAAACATGGCCGGTATCCCAGAAATTCGACATTTTGACAGAAGTCCGCAATTTTTGTCGTCAACTGTCTAATAATAATAATATTAATTTATCGTGACAAATGAGGCCCAATTGTTAGTAGGATCTAATGTATCTAACACAATGCTGAAGTCGGAAGCGCGAGTAAGGGAGCCTGCTCTTATTTTCAGTATGTTTATTAACTGCCCTAAATGCTCATCGTAAAGAATCTCCTTTAAATATCTTTAGTGCAATGTAAATAGCTTCCGTCGCCTGTGAAATTTAGCAATACACCTACGGGGATTTCCCAAGCAACTGGCTCTCAAGTGCAACTACCGGGGCACATCGTTAGGTGCTTTGCGACAGATTCTAAACTGGAAGGTGGTCAGCCAATTACCAGTTACCCTACCACGAATTTTCTTCGCCGAAAGCTCAATAAGACTTACCAATAAAATCAATCTGCCTCCAAAATATATTGCTTATGGCATCCATAGCATAGTAGAAGTGGGAGATGAACTTAAGCGGGTACAACCATACGGGCATGGAACATATCCTGAGGAAAGCACCTGACATGAGGAACAGCGGAAGATCAGCGCAAGGCATCACATCACTCATTATGCCTGTTGAGGTGAAAACCGCACCCATGCCGAGACCTGAAGTAAATCATTGCTATGATAAGTAAATATTTTCGCTCGCGGATAAAAATATAACAATGACATCAATTGTTATAATAGGATGCGCGTCACTCGCGAGAAAACTGTAGATATTAATGAAACTTATTTTAATTGAGAAAATTTCATCCCAACTCAAATTAGTAATTTCCATGATTTTGACCCTTATGCTCCGTTAGACATAGCGAATGATATTAATGTAATAGACCGAGATTCCAGGGCCGTCAGACATCTATAAAAATCATCGTTTTTCAAATCACATGTTCTAATATAAATGGCCAGTGCGCGTAATGAGAACACCGTAAAATCAACGTTACTTTTGCGTTCCTCTTTTGTCTATGAGTTTAGATGAGTCTGTTGTGAATTATGAAAGTACTTAGGCAATTATGTTGGAGCACTATAACTAGCTCAGGAGCTCAAAATAGTAGCTGTCAACAAAATTATAATATGAATTCTTCCAATAACACTAAAATTGTAATTAAAGACTGACCATAAGCCATAGCGGCAACAGCTCCAAAGATCAAGGCTGCCATAAACTCCAATGTGGTAATAAAATGGTTGGGCAGTTCCACTGCGAATGTCGCTACCATCACTAATGTTATTGGCCACACCACGCACCGAGGTATCTGCAAAACACTTTACCTGTATTCTAATAAATGGCAAAATTGCTAGCCGACTTGTTCAAAGTCAAGAAGCGACAGATTTTTTAATGTTAGCCAGTACGTGGGCTACGTACCTCTAAACCCTAACTTCTTAATCCTCCGCTTAATAACCTGTTAATCGGTAAATGAAAAATCGTTAAATTTCCAATGAAACACTTTAATAAAAAAAATATCAGAAAATCGCTATATTAGGCGCCGATACAACAGAGAGAGATCTAGAGTTCTGCGTTCAGGGTTCTGCGTTCCGCATTCACTATTGTGCACACAGCAAGCAGTTCTAGAGTTCTGCAATATTCGCTACCGATCACACGTCATACACTTGTTTTACTTTTAAAGGCGCCGCGCCGCATAGATAACAATGAACGCGAACGCAGAACTCTAGAACTCTGTAGGATCCCTTGGCGCCCTTAAAACTGGTTTTTATTCAAAAAATATTGAAAGTCATTGCATAAAAGTTACATAATCGCCCCGCAGGTCGGTAATACACAGTATCCATCGTGCTATAGTTTAGTTTAATATAGTACGATGTTTTCCGACACCTTTTCGGTCAAGCTCATTGTGGGATTCAACCCATTGCCTCGGGATCTCTTCACCCGACGAGTTATCCCGAGAAAATGATCAATCTTCACTAGATACTATATTCAAGATTGATATTAAAACTTACAAAACTCAGAAACCTGGACACGAAGAACGCAGAGCAGCTGTACATGCCGACTTCCCTCCTGAACAATATAATGTCGAATTCGAAGACATACAGCGCATTGTAGGACAAGGCAAATAACACTTCACTGGTGATCAACCACAAAAACCCTCTGAGGTCTTGCACACCACTCTGTGTTGTGCCAGTTATACCTAGGAAACAAGTTCCTAGTACCATTGATGAGATTACCTGGAAAAATAGACTATGTAAAGCTTCTACAAGACTCCCGTACCAAATGTGATAAGGCAAGCCCCGTATCAGATAAATTAGCTTTGATATTGGTGAGTAAGGTGCTGAAAAGAGGATGATCTTTTGTATAAGATGATTATGTAGGTTCGGGGTATTTCGAAGACTTAGCAGCTTGCCGATAACTTTTAAATAAGAACCTATTAGATTAGAAATATGTTGATTTAATAAAAGTCTTTATTAATGTTTGTGACGTCAAATTATTTTGTATTTGTTTAGTTTAAATAAATTAGAATAAAATAATAATCCTTTGTGCCATTAGACCGGATACATTAATATAACAAGGATATTAAGATTTTTGATAAATCTTTTTATATGGAGCTACAATTTAAAATAGAGATAAATAGATTTACAAAAGATAAGACTGTATAATGTTTATAATTAAATTTGACAAATAAATCTTTTTTTATTGTTATAGGTTTTGAATGCCAAGTGCATCATAAACATTTGTGTCAATATATTTAATATCAATATTATTTAAATTTTCTGTTGCCTGATATTTCCTGTTGTATCACTATAAATAAATAATCAATGACATAGTGTATAGTATAAAATTTAGGAAAAATTAAGGAAAGACGAAAAAGACTTGACGATATTGAGCGTCACCTAGAATTATCTCAGGTTAGATGAAATGGCGACAGATCACAGGTTCAACGTGTGATCTACAGATGCCCGTAAAGCTTTAGGGTAAAATCTATCAGACTGTGATATGACACTTGTTAAAATAAGGGTCAGAGCCTTAGGGCCACTATGAAACACTATTAGCCGTGTCCGAGGCAGCAGTGCTGAGATGTTCTTACTATAATTAACCCAAAGAAGCGCTATCAATGACGTTCATTTTTAACCGACTTCAAAATAAGGAGGGGGTTTTCAATTCGGTTGTTTTTTTTTTATGTTTGTTACCTCATAACCCCGATTTATTAACCGATTTGGAAAATTCTTTTTTTCTACACTTCCCGTTTGGTCCCATTGTCATCAGGATTTGATTGCTTCTTAGTGTACTTTGAAGTCGGTTTAAGTTTTTTGTAAACCAGTCCAAATTATGGTTGAAATATATTTCGCTAAATTCCCACCATGGACAATGCGCTCTGATTGACTAAGACAAGGACACATGCACTCTGATTGGCCAAGTCAAAAACACAAGATGCAGTGATTGGTCCTTACTGTTCAAAACAGTGACTAGTTGGGAAATTTGATCAGTATTACTTCTCTTCCTCGATGGTGTCGAATCGGGTCTGGCGCTGGTCAGCCGTTGCCACGGCTCACGCAACTTGTATGTCATGGAAAAACGAGGCCCTGCTAGATAATGTCAAAGAAACAGCTCGTAGGGTCAATAGACTTATACGGCAATAGGTGGATAATGCGGGTCGAATTGCGCTGCTGTGACGCTGCAAAAATTCGCGATAGACGTAGACCCTAAGAAATAAAAAACAAGTGCAGTTTGCTCCCAAAAAACCCAATTTAAATACCTACTTTTGAAGGTTAGTTCGAAGGAAGTGAGAATCGACTCCGAGGCCCCAGATAGATACCTGCGCTTTCGACATTAATGTCACTTTTTTATTTATTACTTACCACTGATAATAAGAGTTGTAAGACATGATTTCTTATGTCTCGTTTTAATGTTAGAGATATTCGCCATAGCAACAGTTGAACTTGTATAAACCAATTTCTTTGTAAACTAAAAAAAAGAGAAAATTATTGTCAAAAACTCGAAGGACCTGCAAATCCTCCATTTGGCATCGATAGCTTGATTCAGTTGAGCTGATTGGTTCACATTGATGATAATGGTGGGTCCCACAGATGGCTCCAGTGAGTGATCAATAAAACTACCTCGTGTCTGAACTAGGTGAGATTTTTTAGGAGATTTTATAAGAAAATTATAACAATGCAACCAAAGACGTAAAAGAAGTTCTGACGGATCACGGCTATAAAACTGTGATCCTATCATGTATACATATACACCACTCACTCACACATGCATAAAAGTTCTGCTCAGCCCCTTCTTTACGTCTTCTGCAGGGCTATTTTAAAACGTCGGATTCTATATCGGAAACGGATTCAAAAACTACCGAAGGCGATATTCCGCAATTCCTTGTTTAATTTCCGAATTAGAATATTTTTGAAGTTTCTTTACGGAAATATAAATTCGATTCACGGAAAAGTTTTCGGATATTAAAATAGCAATAGCTGAAATTCGCCTCGGAATTTTTTAAATCCGTTTCCGATATCGAATCCGACGTTTTAAAATAGCCCTGCTGATCTTCTTTTACGTCTATGAATGCAACAATTAAATTAAAACTCAGAGTATTTCGAAACAAAGAACTCTACCGAGGTCAGTGTATACAGATTTCAATAAATAGTTTTCGAATATGAAATACTTACAATTTAATGTGACCCTGAGGAAAATGTCTCGATTCGGAACCAGTTTCATCACAACTATGACATCCGTCGTTTTGAGATTCCCATATTCTTTCCACGTGATTCTCTCTCGATTTTGTAGACACCGCCCGAATGTAGAACTCAGCCGGATTGTAATTCATTGGACAATGCAAATTTATGCTAATAAGTAATAACATCGAAATTTATTAATCAAACGATAATTTTATGAGACGTGACGTGACTGTTTATTTAAAAAAGCATTTGGTTTTATAACAATAAAAATTTGTGGGAACTAGTCGGATTGTATGAGATTTATCTGCATTATGAACATTCTCTTTTGCAGTTTAATAATAGTTTAGTCTTTTATGGTATCCGAAAAATACATACCCCCTTACTCATAAAACGCTATTTAACTAATATACTGTTTAAATGGTCACGTAAATAATGTCACATTATTTGACAATGACAATAGAGTGACTTTATTTACGTGAACCTTTAATCAGTATAGAGTAGAGTAAGGGGAATAATGTTTCAAAATCAAAATCAAAATTCATTCATTCAATTTAGGCCCTGATAAGGCTCTTGTGAATGTTAACAAATGACTCTACACCGGTTCCAAATACAACTTGAACTGAGAAGACTCCGGCAAGAAACTCAGCAATACTGTTTTTTTTTTTTCGAACTCGAACTCGAAGTCGAACTCCAGGCAAGGGTTGACTTGAATTTGTGTGCTAGTAAGTCTAGTAACATACCTTTCGAACAAACTTTTGCAGTCTTCCTGAGAGCCATGGAACAGTAGTCTACCTTCAGCCATGAGCATTATTGTCGTAAATTCATGGAAAAGATCACAGGACGGCTGGTGGACAGAGCATATTACAACTTTGCCGGACGATGTCAACTTCTTTAGAACCCCTATGACCAATGAAGCGTTATAGCTATCCAAGCCAGTGGTGGGCTCATCACAGATTAGGATTTGGGGATTTGATAACAGCTGAAAGCGGAATGAAACATTTACTTCGCAACCAACAATTATTAAACACAAAACATTTCTTTTAAAACGGCTTATATATAACGAACCACTAGATTTAGTAAAATATTAAGGTAAAAAAAACATTTTACATTGCCAAAAATTGAATATTATCACCTTTGATTAAGGATACATCCAGATAGAGGGTTGCAGCTGTGCACGCGTCGATAAAAATAGCCTCTAGAGGCTAAATCAAATAAAAATTAATAAAAATGCAAAATAATGTTCATTAATTAACTTTCTCCCGATTTTAATTGGAATATTTCAACAACTATTATCATTATGAACGTCACTATAACAAGCAGAATGACGCAGAGGGAGCGTAAAACTACTATTAAATATTCTGTGGTAAAACGTAGCTGTCACGCGCAGCAGCCTCTAAAAGTTGGCCTGTTTTATATATTCATGTAGTATGGCAACGTTCTTTCTAGGTATATTTATTTATATGATTATCACCGAAAATTCACAAAGCCCAAATTTGTATTTTTTTTTATTTAAATATGTCAGCCAACAATTGTTACACAGTTCATTTACAGATTTTGGATTTTAATATTTACACGTTTATTTATTTACTGTCACAGTTCAAACCTAACCTAACCAACTGTATTTGGAGTGCCCCGAGTCGAGAAATAGCGCAACAATTTCCTCATCCTCAAAAATTTGGTCATCATTTCCATTTACTAATTTATGTGATCATTTACTAAATTTGGTTTCATAGTACCTACAATTTTAGGTAATACAAGTTATTGGTCACAAAATTGATTTTAGTGGTCATTATTATTTTCTGCCTTTTAGAACTGTTGATAGTCTCTCTCAATAGCAAGGTCCTAGAAATTAATTTAATTTTTTCATATAATGTCATAATTCTGTGGTAATGACGTCTTAATGCCGAGAGAGCTTTCGATGAAGGAAATCAAAGTGAGGAAACCATAGCACAGTGGTAGGGTACTTTGTAGTACTCACCTGGCTAGCTACCACCCTCAAGTGGAGAATCCGTTGCCAAGCATCTATCGGTGTGTTCCGACAGCTGCACTTGAGAGACAGTTCCTTCTAGGCTTCGTGTGCTTACCACCTTCGGCCACATCATCACTGACCAAGGTAAGATTGTGGTCCAACACAGGCCTATACTATTCTGTTCCCAGAAAAAAAAAAAAAAAAGGTAAAAAAATAAAAAAAAATGTAGTCCTAAAACCAAAAAACGCGCGTCGCACCTGCGAGCCACAGATTAAATATAATGATAATGAATAACTTACAGAGGTTGCTAATGACAGTAACCTCTTTTCTCCACCGGACAGAGAAGAGATAGCCGTAGTTACGTGTGATTTCAGTTTCAGCACACTTATTAACGTGTCTAATGTCCTTTTGTTTGATTCTGTCTTGAAACTGCCTAGTTTCATTTCTGTCTGGAACATAAATGCAATTGTGTTATATATTTGTCATGAATTATTTTGCTTCCCATTTTTCCGTTGAGATATTTCGCTTCACGGTTTTAGTACGGTCTCTTGTATACCGGAATAAATTATAATCAGGGTTGTAATGGAGCTCAGTAACCGTAACTGAAACTGTCGGATATCCGAAATAAAAATCTATCCGAAACCGTAATCGAATCTGATATAAAAGTTTCAAATAATTAAGGATACCTACTTATGTTTAGCCCGACCGAGCTGCACTTACGTGTCTGTAGTACCAAAATGATAAACTAGAAATACATTCAAATTGTTACCCATTTGTATTTTCCTTTTTACAGTTCCTTAAAAAACTAATATCCGTAAATGAAACTAGCCGAAATAATTTCAAATCCGTAACCGTATCAGATCCGTAATTTCATATCCATAACATCCCTGATTATAATGCATAGTTATTCAATCAGTATATACCGCGTCATTGAGTCATGGCCCAAGAAACATGCCTAATGAAGGAAATGATCCAACGTAGACAATCCACACAAATCGCACAAGCTTACTCACCATAAAAACTAAATGTTCCATAACATTCAAACTGTCCATGAACACATCAAACTGTGGTACTATCTCCACAGCACCGTGCACCTCCCTGACATTTGTACCGTTCAACATCACGGAACCCTCGGATTCTAACGTACATTTGCCTGCTAATGACACCAGAAATGTCGTTTTGCCTGCACCGCTGTGGAAAATTAGACCATAATTTTTCGTTGGACTCCTTTGGACATTCCTGACATTTGTTCCGTCCACTATCACAGAACCGCACACCTTTAACCTAGATATATTCAAGGCCAGAGTAAAAGAAGCCAGGGCATTTTCTGGGTAAGCGTGCTACATCCTTGGCCTTGTCATAACTCCTCATGGGGTTAGTCGAAGGCCAAATTCAGTAATATAATTATGATAGCTGATTGTAACCGTATTTTATATCAAACTTATTGAGATACCATAGTGAGTCGCGATTTTAATCAGAGAGATTGATTTTTTTGAGTCTACCTACCTAAACAGTAAATTTATTTTTGTACATATACATTAAAAACCATACCTAACAATTAATAAAACCTTAAATCTAAATTAGATGAAAAAAAATTACAGATGAAATAGCAAAAAGAATATTTACATAGGAAAAAAGAAAAAGAGAAAGCAAATAAAATAAAAAAGAGGAGATAGCCTTTATAAAAAATATAGCTGTTCCAAGTCGCTGCCAGTGGGTAAAGTGCCCAGAACGCTGGCGGCATTGCCACGCTGTATGGCAATGCTAATCCTCTGACCTAGGTATTCGCCAGCCCTCTGGTCACGGGAAGCGTCGATCAGTCGTTTTGAAATCTCGCGAAAGATTCGATGACCTACCTTGGTCCAATTACGGCAGCAAATTCTCCACGTTTTATACATCCTGAAACTAAACATTATTTGTTATTTATATACCTTGGCCACACACCACGAGCACAGATTAGGTCCACGAGTAGGAACATATTAAGGATACGGTACCCAGTCCACAGCGCGTGGGGCAACTACCTACGTCTAGTCGTTGAAACGTTCAACATTAGAGGTAGAGATGAGAGAGGTAGAGCATAGCGTTTATTCGCTCAAAGAGCAGCTCGACTGGGGAAGTACCTCCACCTTACAGAATACCGCAGCCAAATAACTTTATGTTGTGTAAAGTTGTGTTCCTGCGCGTGAGTAAGGTCGCCAGAGCACATTGGGGAGGGTGGAAGATTCGGTAAAGCGTGAGTCATGCCTCGTGTTTTGCAAGCGTCCATATGGCAACGGTAATCGCTTATCATCAGGCAAGCCGCGCATAATTATTTACCGACTTCGTCGTATAAAAAAAGATGTATGCTTATGTATAAGGGCTAACCAAGACTCTGGACAAATGCCTTCGAGGCACTTCGAGCCGAATGCTCCATTTAGACCTGCGTTAGCTAAACCTAGTTTTTTTAGTTCTCTTTTGGTTTGATCTTAGATATATTAGTGTTTTTACCATTATTAAGAATGACAGTTTTAGATTTCGTTGGTTTGCGCCTCCACCAAGATTTCTCTTCAGGTGTCCACACTTTGAGTCCTTTAATTTGAATGACGACATCGTTGTCACAACTGTGATTTTCAATACATGTTTCCTGAAATAAATTATTAAAAGTAAATGGCAATGCACTATGAAAAGTATGTAAGTATCACACTATATTATTATTGTCATCAAAGTTATATTGTACTATCTATGATATGAATTTAAATACTCTTATTTGTTGTCTGTCTTTATTACCGACGAGATCCTATGAGAAACGAAAATGGTTAGACCGCATTGTCCGCATAAGACAAGTTGACATCTCACATTTCCCCCTCGGGGAAAATGGGGAAACAAATCCGGGGTCGGATGACCCCACCGCGTGCGAATACACGCGGGGCGCTGGAATTGGCTATATAAAGCCTGTGGAATGGTACTGACCATGGTCAGTTACTGGCGGCGCCTTCCTAGTCGTCGTTCTAACTTACTGGGTGTAAAATGCCCAGCCAGCGATCGGCGCTCGGGTGGCGCTCGGCTGTCCGCATAAGGGTGTTAAAGCTACTAGAGGCTACCACATTCAGCAGGGCTATTTTAAAACGCTCGGATTCGATATCGGAAGCGGATTCAAAAACTACCGAGGCGATATTCCGCAATTGCTTTTTTAATTTCCGATGTTAATTTAATTTTTGATGTTTTTTTACGGAAATATCAATTCGATTCTCGAAAAAGTTTTCGGATATATAAAATAGCAATTGCTGAAATTTGCCTCGAAAATTTTAAAATCCGTTTCAGATATCGATCCGAAGTTATAATATTGCATATTGGACCCTGAGCGTAACGAAGGAGTCTAGATTTAACTGCCGAGGAGTTATGTAGAGTCCTGAGAGAAGCGAGGGGTTCAGGCCGCCCAAGACGAAAACAGGATTTATCCTCGAGGACCACTATACTTTTCTGCCATCTGCGGAAAATAAAAACAAGGCCAACCAACCTTTTTCGTATTTCTTTTGATTTTTCCGGTAGTAGATTATTAATCCCAAAAGCGTCTGAATTAATTTACTCCAAATACATAAAAATAACTATGGCTCGACGACATTTTTGTATCAAAGTGAAAATGATAAAATACTATTTAAATATGGAACTATTATCATAACACCAAACACCGTCTTTTCTTTCAAATTGTTTACAATCGCGCCGCTTATATATAAATAATTTCTTTAAATAATTTAATTTCTTTTAATATCGTTTTCTGCCTATTATGGTGGCCAGTGGTAGCCAGGTCGAGTTTCGAATAAACTCTCTTTACAATGCCCGTATCTATGCTAAGAGTTTTTTGCGAATTTAAACATTCCAAATTCAAATCACATTATATCCCTCTCGTAGTACCGTTACGACGATGTTGATTGATTCCCGTGATGTGGAAATTTTCGAGTGGTATGAAAACACAGATCAAAATTAGTTTTAGTTCCAAATTCATGATTATTTTGCCATCTTCTGCCGACATTGAATGAATATAACACAACTTACCTTATTTAACACCATTTATTTTAAAACACCGCTTCAACACGTATAACACTACAAATACCAAATTAAACACAAGAAACACTTTACTATAATTCATTTAGTAATTAACAAAGAGAATGAAAATGAGCCACGCCGTGGCACTTGGCAAATATCATTGTTCAAACAGATGAGATAGATAAAAAGTGAGACACATCTTTATATATTTGTTTTGGAATTTCAATTCTGTCCTTTAGCTTGGAGAAGGTATCCGCTGAGTTAATAGGTCATTTTATTTTATTAAAAATATTCCGATTTTTAAATTTGCTGCCGCTTGCCGTCTTCTCACTAATATTATACTAAAAGCATTTTCCCATTATAATGAAATAAAACAAAAAAAAAAACAAAAACCAGAACCTGCTATTCTAAGGTGTAGAAAAAGCATCCATACTTCTATACCTACTAATCCTGATATTATACATGCAAATGTGTGTTTGTTTGTTACGTTTTCACGTCTCTACCAATGAACCGATCACGATGAAATTTGGAACGCAGATAGCCTATAGAGTGGCATATGCAACTTTTTATCCCGGGAACGCGGATGAATCCGGGATAAACTTGAATAACATTATAATAAGAGCACTTTTTCTGTTATTTTTTTGTGTTTATCTTGAATACATTGTTCAATTGTATCATGATATTTTTTTTATAAATCAACCTACGGATATAGGTTCATAACTTCAATATTATAACGATATATAGGTACAGTGAGGCCGCCGAGAGAATGCGTTTCTGATGCCTGTTAATATTGGCCAAATCACAGAAAGCTGATCTAATTAAGATCACAGATCAAAAAAGAAAAACAGAAGATTAAACTATGCCTAAGAAAATACTAAACCATCATGTGGAAGTCCCATCGCAAGAGGATTATAGCCAATTCCGAGATTAGCCCAATGTTAACAGCCCCCCTAGACAAGATGGTTATCGATAATCGTCATCGTTAGTAAATGATCAACCTTTGTATGGGATTGACATAATAGATTGTTAAAAATCACGTGATATTTCGATTTGAAATGTCAAACCCATACAAATATTGATCGTTTACTGACGATGACGATTGTCGATAACCATCTTGTCTACTGACCCTGGGCCAGTGTCAGGTGTCAGAAACGCATTCTCTCGGCGGCCGCACTATAGATAAACCCCCTTACTCATGAAACACTATTTAACTAATATACTGATTACGTCACGTAAATAATGTCACACTATTTGACAATGACAATAGAGAGACGTTATTTACGTGACCCTTTAAACAGTATATCAGTTAAATAACGTTTTATGAGTAAGGGGGAAATTGTATAACCTAAAGTCAGTACAGTAACCCTTAAAATGCTGTTTAAACACAACAACGTAGGTAATGTACAATCAGCGAAAACAAATAAGTTTACTGAACCACCTAATCTATGCATTGAAAGCCATCCATCATTCTAAATTTAAATAGTTTTAATCATCGACTTAGGTGTAAAGTAAATAATCATATTTGTAAAAGTATAAATTGTATCCACATTGTCTCATATTTGTCGAGTGCACTTCTCGAAGTTACAAAACCGTCAGTGCTCAAAAGGGAATGATTTCGACACAGATTACAGAATACTCAGATGTAATGTATGGGACAAGCACTGTGAGGCTCGTATTTAGCTATGTGTGCGCGAGAGGACTGTAGGAACACGTGTGACAGTGTGCGTTTAGGGATGCCAGGCTGCATTTAGGGCTGCCAGGCTGCGTGTAGGGCTTCCAGGATAATGAAGAAAAAACTCCCACGTTTTTTATTGGATGGTTATTATCAACTTAAAACTATACTTTCAAATAAATAAATTCTGAAAAGGCTTGTGATTTGAGAATGGATTAAGTCAATAAAAATATGACCAAATTACCAGCATTATACTAATAATCCATGTTAAAAAATAAAGAATTTGTCAAGTTCAATTAATAAAAAAAAGAAATGAATACAGAGATGTCATCATTTAATAAAATAGAAATAGGTAACATACATTATAGTGGATTTCAAATAGCATGACTTCGGTGACACATGGTATTTTATTAGATTTCTCAATGGTTAATGTTCATTTCGATATAATAAAGGAAATAAATATACCTAGAAAGAACGTCGCCATACTACACGAATATACAAAACAGGCCAACTTTTATAGGCTGCTGCGCGTAACAGCTACGTTTTACGCTCCCTCTGCGTCATTCTGCTTGTTATAATGACGTTCATAATGATAGTAGTTGTTAAAATATTCCAATTAAAATCGGGAGAAATTTAAATATTGATCATTATTTTGCATTTTATTTATTTTTATTTGATTTAGCCCCTAACAGTTAGAGCGTATTTTTATCGACGCGTGCACAACTGCGACACTATCTGGATGTATCCTTAATCAAAGGGAATATTATAATATGATAGAGCGAGGTTTCATGAAATATTGAGAGTACTATTTCAGAGTAATCAAATGGAATTTCACAAGATATTGGTAAAAAGCCCTTGACCTTGACGACTCATCCTATGTGAAATTGAGTTTAACAGCCTTTATTCTGCACTAACTTCTTAAAATATTGCCTTTTGTCACCTATAACTCTAGCATTCGTTTCTAATTTTGCTATATAATGAAATCTTATATTAATATATATTTTTCTATTACTATTTTTATTAAGCTCAATAAAATGTATGTATGTTTAATAAAATTATATTTTATATTTTACTAGCTAACCTGACAAACGTTTTTCTGCCGTATATGCTCGACTTCGTTTGCGTGGTGCCCTACTCTATACCCTAACCTACTCTACTCCACTATTATGGTATTTTTTTTTTTAAATATTTTTCATCATAATTCGAATACATAATTTCGGCACCTTATACAAAAAAACATGTTTCATATTCAATATGTTTGAGTAAGCAATATTTAAAACTTATCTTCAATACCAAAATCATTAGTGGTTGCTGAAATGTAACGCTGTGATATACAGACAGACGGACGGACTCACAACATAAGGATTCCTTTTTATTTTTTCGGTTCTAATCGGAAACATTCAAAAAATGGCGTTTGGAATCAGGGTCATCATCAATTACCTATACATTCTAATATTCAGCCCGTTCACATAAACTATAAGCGCCATTTATTTTTTCATATGGTACCAATCAATTTCTCTTGCCTATTTATTTTTGTTAAATCGATCGATCTTACAAGGCCCCATAATACCACGACTTCAAGGAAAATACTTTCGATGTAACCTAGCAACACCAACTGATTTTTGTTGAGGTTTTGTGTTCCTAGTGATCAGTGACAAATACACGAAAAAATAATACAAATAAGTGAAAATATCTATAATTACCTATGAAACGACATTCCGTCTTCCTTTTTTTGTTTTTGGGAACAATTTTTACAATATTTCAAAATGCAGGACGGCATAATTTTTAAGAACAATTTTGCCACTAGTGACGTACTTACAATACGAAGCCTTGTTTCGTACTGACTCAAGTTTGTATTTACTTTTGAATCTGTATTTGGTGTGCTGGCCTCACGCCCGTGTTCCGCGCGCTCGATCTGAAGTATTCTGTAATCTGTGGATTTCGAATTAAATTTTTGTTCCCATTTGAACACCGATCCAAAATATGAATCTGTGCTCAAAAAATCAGTGCTCAAAAAATCGGTGCGCAAATGGGAATACCTCCACTTCTCTCTTTACTTAGATATGTTTGTCTCTTTTTGACAATGGATGGCTTTCAGTGCAGACTTTCTTTTTTAATCACAAGTATTTTAATTAAAACAATTCACAACACGAGAAATGTCGTATGCGAAAGACTGGGATGGGTGGAGAGACCCTTATCTTGAAAAATATTTTTATTTAAGACTGATATAACAAGAAAGTAAGCTTCTCTGTCTAATATTTTATCTAAACTTCATTCCAAAGCAGCAGGTATATTGACCCAAAAAAAGTAACTCGATGGATTAAGTTTTTTCAACCGTCTGAGAATCGGTTAGAAAAACTAGTCTGGCCTCTACACATGACATATTAATTACTTTCGTCATACGGGCTGTTATAAAACAAATTTAAAAGCTCGTGGCTCTGTAAAGGCCGACAAAACGTCGGATTTTTGAATGATTGATGTATTGATTTTAGGTGTCGGGCGTAACATTAATTGATGTATTAATATGTAATTTAGGTTTGGTATCTTACATAGGTAATTTTGGTATTGCTGTGGTATTGCCTTGTTATTGTATAGATATGACAATGTGAAAAAGAAGGGAATATCATAGTATAATCTGTGGTATTGTTGCGTGCGCCTGACTCCCGTCTTTCGTATAAATAAAATTGAAGTTAATAATCGCTTATTTAAAACAGTATGGAAGAAATTAGTCCCGTGAGACTAAACTAAAATTGTTAAGTGTAGGTAATTTCTTCCCTATTTTTTTTTATAAACGATTACTTACGTCAATAATAAGAGTGCCTCTCACGGAAATAATTTCTTCTAACGTCCAATACAAGGTTACTTTTCGAAGGGTAGCCATAGTTTTGTGGGTACTCATCATTATGAACAACTTTTGCTAAGTATAAGACCAACTCCAGAATCGCGAAACTACAAACCTTTTATATATAGAGAAGCTATTATAAGCAAAGGTTATGTTATGTCCCATTTTTTTCTCACTGAAACAATAGTCGTCTAAGCAGACAGTGGAAAAACGTAGCGCTATCAGAACGCTTTTACGAGTATTTTTCTTGCAAACACCGTGATTTTCACGGCGCTTAGGTAGGTACGCGTTTCGTTCATCGTTCTACAATAACAAGTGTGGCCGGGGCCTCACTTGAACGGAACATAGTTGTGATGTGGGGTGTCTTCTATAGAGAAGACACCCCACATCACAACGTATAGACGTAGAAATAATAGCATGTTCATTCTAAAGATCAACGCTGCATAATAATCTATGTGTTTTTTTTCGGGATATCATAGTAGATCTCATGGTAAAACTTATTCATAATGATGGCTAAAATAAGCTCTTATAATTTGGCTACCCAGAAAAATAACCCCGTGACCTACAGACAGAGAAACTATTATAATATGTGAAAGAAGTAAAATATACGTTTAGTTAATTTAAATTTCATCTATGTTAAACTAACGATGCTAACATTATCACCAAAATAATGTTGTAGGTCTCTACATACATGTTGTTTTGGTCAGCTGGTGGTGCTAAAAAATATATTTTTTTAAATCATAATCATATTAATTGGAAAATCATGTAATAAATTAAGTAAAGTGTAGTCGTAATACTAAACGAGAGTGCAATTAAAATGCCGTTAAATAATCAAAAATGCATGAATTGTCTTATCATTATGTAATTATGTGCAAATAATATATATGTTATTATTAACCTGTCTTACCTGTCTGCTATAATGTGCATGGGAACACCTAAATTAATAGGTACTTTTATTCAAATTAATTGTCAGACGCTAGAAAAAAAGTTGCTTTTGCTGAGAACATCCGGCAATAATACTCAGTAATTACCTACCGATTTTAGAGTTAAGCTTCATCGATTAATTTACAAAAAAATAGTAGTAGTAGTAGGTATAATATTTACCTGAGTAGGTATGTCAGTTTTGGTTTCCTAAGCACGCCACGCATCAGAGAGCCGTTGTACAGAATGTCCTAGAATATTTTGTTGTCGTCATTCATATTATTATCGATCATCCATCATCATCATCATCATCAGCGTCTTTTGTAAGTCCACCGCGGGACATAGGCCTCTCCCAGAGGGCGCCACTCCTTCTGGTTTCTTGTCACTCGCATCCAGCCCAGTCCGGCAACTTTTTGAGGTCGCCAGTCCATGCGGGGCGTCCCACAATACGTTGCCAAGACGCGGTCTACACTCTAGACTCGTCTGCTCCATCGACCATCGGTTCTTCGGCAGACGTGACCGGCCCATTGCCACTTCAGCTTGCTAATTCGTTAGTAAGTTAATTCATAGCTCTTTCGGTAGCTCGCTGAGTGATCTATCTGAGTTATCAGTCTATGCGCTTGTCGTCTCGGCTTAACATTACTATCTATACATATAAAATGCTTTGTCCTGAATAACTGACTGATGGATCAACGCACAGCCTAAACCACTAAGCGTAGAGACCTGAAACTTGGAGGGTGTATTCTTCGTATGACTTAGGCATGCGATAAGAAAGGATTTTCCGAAATTCTACCCCTAAGGGGGTGAATAACGGGGCAAAGTTTATATGAGACAACGTGATTCCTTGGTTCGATCTACTTCAAATTTTGCATAAACATTCCTTAACAGAATTGATGGAAGACATGTTTCGTATTTTATTGAAACTGATTTCCTGACGAGTTTAAAAGGGGTAGAAAGTTATTTTAGGGGTGATTTGCATCGAAGTTGATATCAATACTCCTTAGCGCTTTTGATTTAAATTACCCACATTTTATTTTGACATATTTGAAAACTCAATCCGATTTTATTCAAAAAACTTGGTGCAATGCACAAAGGCACGATGCCCTACGAAAATCTTTGGCAATGCAATACATATATTAAATATTGTTAACGGGAGAGAATAAATAAATTTTATTTATTATTATTTATTTTATTTAATACTTTTTTTAATTGGAATCCTAATTAATGGTATAAATGCTAAAGTGAGTTTGTTAACTTAACAACTCAACAGATCACATTGAAATTTGACAGATAGCCTATACAATGGAGAAGGACATAGGCTACTTTTTATCAATACATAATATTATATTGAGGAATTATTGTAAACTAAGGCCAACATGAGAGCTCAGTGGTAGTGACGTCGGATACCGAGACGAAGGTCCCGGGTTCGAATCCTACAATGAGCCCCGGGTCCGATAAGTTTGTGACTATAGGTAGGGCAAATTTAAAATGAAACTCGTAAATCATCTCTAAATATTTTATTAAATGTACAGTAACACCGTTCATACTCCCACACAAAAAGAAGGTAATACTTAATACAATAATTACTACACAATGTATTTTAATTATCGTACACAATTACATTTATTTCAGTATGACTTCAGCCGTCGATGGCACTAGACGACTCCACTAAAAAACTTTGGAGTACAGAATTACTATTATAACTATTAAATTCGATCGATATGTAAGTAGGCACTTGAATGAAATAAGTAATACTAAACACACTAGATTTCAACAGAAAAAATATTATAATTTCCAGTTAGGCTATTTTATTTAAATAATTAAATATAATTAATTGTAATCCAAGATTGATTATCTTGAATACATAATTACTAGGTACTCGGGCTTACATTAAAATTTGGCTCGAGTCATATTTTGTTTGTGTAGAAAACAATTATATATTAAATATTACATAACATGTCAAAAATCAACAAATTCACAAATCCATGCGCCTATTATAGAGTTTCAAATATTATAAATTTTATCAAACATGATTGGTCAATTTTCACCTTACGCAACCAACGAGGATAGGCGTTTGTTATTGGCGTGTTGTGATTGGGCCATTGAATGAATGGCGCGCTGTGATTGGTCAGCACGCGCAGGATTTCCCGCCACCGTCCCTGCTGTTCTCGCCATTCGCAATCTTGTGGTCAAGCGCGAATCTTTCGCCATCTCTGTTGTCATTGCTTTGAAGTAGTTTGTCGTTTAGAAGAATCTGTAACAAGAACGAAGGAAACTTTGGCTCAATAGATTCGTATAGGTATTTTTTTTTTCTAAAGATACGATTAAGGACTTTATCACAGACGATAAATATTCTATGCTATGAGAATGTACAAATTTTAAAGATTTGATGAGACAATTCCAATATTCACATATAATACCTTATAATACCTTCATAATTATAACAGGTTTGTGTCATACTATTTCGATAAAAATCCAAGTTTTACTTATTACTGTCTTCAAATTGCCATTCAATCTATACTAATATAATAAAGCGGAAGACTTTTTTTGTTTAAACCGGCTAATCACTGGAACTAGGACCAGTCGGATTCGAAAAATTCTTTCACTAATAGGAAGCTATATTATCCCCGAGTATTATAGGCTTTTTATCGCGGGAACGCGGGTGAAACCGCGCGAGACAGCTAGTATTCATATAATTCGCAACCAAGATATACCCCCTTACTCATAAAGAGCTAAGTATTTAACTAATATACTGTTATACGAACATACGTGACCATTTCACGTAAATAATGTCACACTATTTGACAATGACAATAGAGTGACGTTATTTACGTGACCCTTTAAACAGTATATTAGTTAAATAACGTTTTATGAGTATTTATCTCCTAATTATATGAAGATATTATAACATTTTTAACCTATTTAGTGGACAATGAACCAACGAGAACGTATCAAAATGTTACAACCACGTTACAACCTATTGCACAACAGAACAAACTACACAACAAAAACCAGTTCAAATAAAAAGTTTCCAAACATTTATGAAGATAGAACACAGTTTCCGAAAGGTCTCTTGACTGAGAATAAATTACGGGTTAACGATTAGGGTTCTCAAACTATATGTAGATCTTTTTGTCAAATAATCCACTGACGAATAATACATAAATACCTATCCTGGGACACAGTCGTACTTTGATCATAGATTGCTAAATAAGGCTGACAGCTTGGTATACCTACAAAAAAGTTGCTACTTACATCGTCGCGAGAAAATAGAACAAATGAATTCAAAAGAATTATTTTGAAAATTTACGTTTTATATTATGAAAAAATAAAGAAAGTTGTATTAATAAAATAAACGATTTAGGCCCGTTGTTTCAATCCCTTGATTAGCTTCGGTTAAGCTTTTTCTCTGATATAACCAGATACCGTTTAACTGGTCAATAAAAAATCAACCCTAATCAAATTAAGTTCTTGTTCTACCTACCTCTTTAGAAGTTGCGTGAATATAAAGTTTGAGAACTTTACGTAAAAATAACGACGCGGTTGGATAGCTCACATAATAGCGTTGACCAAAACGGGTTCTTAAATATGGTTAAAAACAAACGAATTAATGGTTGATCAATTGATTTTTCGGCCCTGATTATAACTAGTCACTATAATATTAGCTATTAAAATGCTCGTTCGTAAAGGAATGCAGTTTTACGCAACAATTTTAAATATTGATGTAAAATAATAACAGTTGGTTAATAATTTACCAATTAGAAAAAACCCTTAGAAAAAAAATAACATTGAAGATTTTTATGGAACTTGCGAAAGTATAGAAAGCTCGTGATTTTTTGGTGGTTATTCTTTGGAGTCGTTCCTGACTTTGTGTGACCGTCGGCCATGTCATCACTTACCTAGGTGGACAAATATGTATAAGCCAATCCTAACTTTAATATTAGGTATAAATGCGAAAGTGAGTTTGTTTGTTTGTTTGTTTGTTACGCCTTCACGCCTCAACTACTCAACTACTCAACGGATCATCATGAAATTTGGCATGCAGTTAGCCTATGGTATGGAGAAGGACATAGGCTACTTTTTATCCCGAAAACGCGGGTGAACCGCGGGGGACAGCTAGTACATTATAAAAAAGACGTTCAAGTACGAGTGGGAGTTACGCCCTGAGAGGGTTCCAAGTAAATCGTTACTACTGAAATGATCCCCTTTACCGTTTTACCATTCAAGTAATGTGGAACCCTTTCGCTGTCCTTTGTACAAGCGATAGCTATCAATGTACAGAACACACCTAAGGTGGAGTCTCTTCACTGATTAACTGGCTCTAAATCGCTTTTGAGCTCGAGTTCGTTGATAATTCTATGGTACGTTGCTGAACCGAAACATAGGACCCAAGCTGGTATCAGAGTGCCTCCGTTCCGCCCATAGATCTTTGCCTCGATGTGAAGTACTGCCGTTTAGATTTTCGCATAATCTTGTCTTCGAATGACTGCGGAACAGAACGTTACTGGAAATGTCTGCGAAAAGGAACTATATGCTCTTCGTTCTGAAAATTTTACTTTTTTTATTTTTTAGGGTTTACGTACTTGGCGGTGAGTCGCAGACTTGTGTCTCAGTAGGGTTGAAACAGACTAGGTTTAATCGACCCTAATCGTAGTTTTGCGTAGGTAATTTCAGAAACTAGTCGTTCACGGATTTTCTACACCACGGACCGAGGAATATTTGCATGGACCGCGTAATGCGCATTATTTTAAAGGATAGCCAGAAATAAATAAATGTATGCTGCCACTAATATACTAACCCCCTTATTCATAATCGCTTTTTAATTAAATCAGTGTAATAGTGTCCTCCGTCTCACTCTTTCGATCACCAAATGTCACGTGTCAGATAAAGACTTCAGAATTTTAGCTAATCAACGTTTGATAACTTCATTATGAATAAGGGGGTAATAATTTAATGAACATATAATAATTCAAGGCGTCCACGAGTTATTATGTACCTTGTAGGTACGAGTGAGTGAAATGGGGCTTTCACTATGAAAATACGCTTTTATTAATAATGTATTATGTTTACCTTATTCGAAAGGTACATAATAACTAATTATACAATAAGTAGCTGTATATTGTGTCGCAATATTTTTTTACATAACCGAATAACGAGATTCTTTACTTCGAAGCTCAAGGGCAGACCCCAAAAAATATAATAAATTGCAGTAATTTATCTTGTTTATTGTCAGTCCACTATTACCTACCTTTACTGCCTATTTGATATTCTATAAATTACTGCGTACCTCATTAGGCTAGTATATGCATAAAAGATAATTCCATTTAGTAAAAGGAAAATAAATACAACAAACTATTTCCTATTGATTTTTTGGTTTTTGTGTTTTTACTATTATTATTTTCATAAATTGTCTCTCCTACTTTCCGAGGTTTCTTCTTTACAGGACAATTCAAGTATACTCTCGGCCTTCGCGATACAGGCTTTGCCTAGTGTGAAGGTCATAAGCTAATTCTAAGTCATAAGAAAAAACCTCCAGCATTATGCATATTTCTGTGTATATTTTTAAATGTGTAAGAGTATTGTGCATTTTGCTGAAATAAATACATTTTCATTTTCATTGATGTCTCTGAACCCGATATTATTCCCGTGTTAAAATTTAACGTAAATTTTCTTACCACGTTTTGTGACTTTTTTTCGCTTTATTGTTCCTTCTAAATGCAGTTTTTTTTGTGGGCATTTAAATGTATGTTACCACAGATTACAGAATACTTCAGATCGAGCGCGCGGAACACGGGCGTGAGGCCAACCCACCAAATACAGATTCAAAAGTAAATACAAACTTGAGTCAGTAAAAAACAAGGCTTCGTATTGTACGTACGTCACTAGTGGCAAAATTGTTCTTAAAAATTATGCCGTCCTGCATTTTGAAATATTGTAAAAATTGTTCCCAAAAACAAAAAAATTAAGACGGAATGTCGTTTCATAGGTAATTATAGATATTTTCACTTATTTGTATTATTTTTTCGTGTATTTGTCACTGATCACTAGGAACACAAAACCTCAACAAAAATCAGTTGGTGTTGCTAGGTTACATCGAAAGTATTTTCCATGAAGTCGTGGTATTATGGGGCCTTATAAGATCGATCGATTTAACAAAAATAAATAGGCAAGAGAAATTTATTGGTACCATATGAAAAAATAAATGGCGCTTATAGTTTATGTGAATGGGCTGAATATTAGAATTTATAGGATGATGACCCTGATTCCAAACGCCATTTTTTGAATGCTTCCGAATAGAACCGAAAAAATAAAAAGGAATCCTTATGTTGTGACTCCGTCCGTCTGTCCGTCTATCACAGCGTTACATTTCAGCAACCACTAATGATTTTGGTATTGAAGATAAGTTTTAAATATTGCTTACTCAAACATATTGAATATGAAACATGTTTTTTTGTATAAGGTGCCGAAATTATGTATTCGAATTATGATGAAAAATTAAAAAAAAAAAAAAAAACCGTAATAGTGGAGTAGACTAGGTTAGGGTATAGAGTAGGGCACCACGCAAACGAAGTCGAGCCGATATGGCAGAAAAACGTTTGTCAGGTCAGCTAGTAAAATATAAAATATCATTTTATTAAACATACATACATTTTATTGAGCTTAATAAAAATAGTAATAGAAAAATATATATTAATATAAGATTTCATTATATAGCAAAATTAGAAACGAATGCTAAAGTTATAGGTGACAAAAGGCAATATTTTAAGAAGTTAGTGCAGAATTAAGGCTGTTAAACTCAATTTCACATATGATGAGTCGTCAAGGTCAAGGGCTTTTTACCAATATCTTGTGAAATTCCATTTGATTACTCTGAAATAGTACTCTCAATATTTCATGAAACCTCGCTCTATCATAGTATAGTATTCCTTTATTATATCGAAATGAACATTAACCATTGAGAAATCTAATAAAATACCATGTGTCACCGAAGTCATGCTATTTGAAATCCACTATAATGTATGTTACCTATTTCTATTTTAATAAATGATGACATCTCTGTATTCATTTCTTTTTTTTGGCAAATTCTTTATTTTTTTACATGGATTATTAGTATAATGCTGGTAATTTGGTCATATTTTTATTGACTTAATCCATTCTCAAATCACAAGCCTTTTCAGAATTTATTTATTTGAAAGTATAGTTTTAAGTTGATAATAACTATCCAATAAAAAACGTGGGAGTTTTTTCTTCATTATCCTGGCAGCCTTACACGCAGCCTGGCAGCCCTAAATGCAGCCTGGCATCCCTAAACGCACACTGTCACACGTGTTCCTACAGTGCTCTCACGCACACATAGCTAAATACGAGCCTCACAGTGCTTGTCCCGTACATTACATCTGAGTATTCTGTAATCTGTGTATGTTACCTTATTAACTAATGACCGGGCAGCCTCCTCAATGTTAATGTTCTCTTTAGCAGAGGTCTCGAACCAGCCGGCGAATCCCTTCTCGCGGCAGTACTCCTCCATCTTGGCGGGAGAGTTCACGATGCCTTCCTTCTGTTGGTCGCACTGTGTACAAATAATGTCAAATTACATATCGTCATTTATATTGAGTGTTTTAACTCTAATTTCCTCTTTTACACAATCATAAAGTATTACCCAACTGATTTGGCTTACCGATGTACCTGCGTAGAGGATATATTTTCAAACCGCGGGAAATGCTATTGGTCGGCAGCTGCCGCCATGTGTGCGGAGGGGCGTGACTTGCGAGTGAACTAACAGCTGCAGTGTATTATGAACTTTATAGTACTGATCTAAGGTCGCTTGTAAGTTTAAGCATTCTTTCGTTACTCTTCGGGGCCATACTTTCTTATCTGTGTGAACGAAGATTCACGACGCGCCTTATCAGTTGGGTAATACTGTAAGTACTATATTTTGGACATACTATTCGGCTGCTCTGTTTTCTAGGTCACGTCTCCTCGGTCCTTTTCCACTTAGTTATTTTCTAATTGTACTTCTCCTAATAATAGTTCTTTGTAGATCAAGAGAGAAAAATGGTTGTTTTCTTGTGCCTTTGAACACTACGCTCAGGATTCTAACTTAGAATCACTTGCTAAGCTCGTGGTTCAATTTTAAGAATCCTTCACTTGCTCGGGCGTACTCTGGATTCAAATTCAGACTCGCAACAATAACGAACTTTGGTCTCTTGTTGCACAAATAACTATCATTCTTCGTCACTATACATATATTATTGATCTATATCAACATACTCATCAGTACTATCACTTCAATTATTAATATGAATACGCAAATTTAAACTTTATTCAATCATGTAGGTGTAAGTACCACGTATGCTTCAAAAGACAAAAAGCGAATGTCAGACACGCATTAATACATTTCTAAATAGCAACATTGACAAAGGCAAAATAGAAAGTGCCAAACGGTTCTTCTGTAAATGTGTCAATCTACATTTGGTACACGAGTAAAATATTTTCTTTGTGAATCATTACGTTTGTTAACAGTATTGAAATAATTTTAATACTGTTAACTGCTGCATCATCAAAAGCATTGACATAAAAAGCTTTACACGCCGCGGTATCTCTTGCGCACTCACTAGTGAACCTAACCTCTTGAACTTTGAAAAACCCTTCTTTGGTGAATGCCTGCGTACTTTATATTAAAAACCTGGATAATTTCTAGACCCTGCGCTGCCGTCAGTTTCTTTTATATTCAGGATTCGGAGACCATAGTCCAAAAAAATGTTTTTTAGTATCCCCACTTGAATCGATACCCATATGTCCCATTAGACGGTTTACCCCAAGTCTAGTAAAACCCAGGATTTAAGATAGCCGGCTGAATTTTGCTAGACTTATTTTAAACCATCTCACGTAATAAGGTGGCTTGAGTTTTATGCCTTGTTATTTTTTAACAATATTAAAAATAACAAGGCATAAAACTCAAGCCGCAATTATTAAAAACTGCATAAAGGGCGCTTTTTGTTTAAAAAGGGACCTTTAAAACAAACATAATATATTCATGTTATTTTATAATTAGATTTATTATACAGAACTTTTACCCTTAAAATCTTGTCGAGGTATAATTTCGGTTCTATATCTTGTCGAGGTATAATTTTGGTTCTATGTGAAGTATAATTTCGGTTCTATGTATAATCAAAATAACACATACACATTATACAGATTATGCAATAACAAACCTTATTTGCCAGCAGTATACAAGGTATCGGAGACCCGTCAGGGAGCTGCACCTTCGTGTCCAAGTCATTCTTCCATTTGACAACAGCGTCGAAGGTGGCTACTCTCGAAACATCGAAAACTATGAACGCGCCAACTGCCTCCTTGTAGTACACCCGGGTCATGTTGCCGAATCTTTCTTGGCCTGTAATAAGGACAGTTGGTTTATAGGTCACTTCTAACAAATAAGAGGAGGTCATCATTAGACGGACAGTACTAACAGAAAAAATAGAATTACTAAATTGGGGTATGTCTCATATGCGCATAAATTGGCGTATGTATACCTAATAAATAAAATAAAACCTTATTTGTAAAGCTTCACAAATCTACTTATCCGCTAATCTCTCTATCCGATTCCCTTACAAATCTACTTAACTAATAGAGTTAAATCTATCGATTCAATAATATCATGGTGAATATGAATGGTGAATTAAAAAAGTCCGGAAACCTAGCAATAGAAACTTAGTGTAAACAGAATTCTAGTATCTGGATACAATTGATAGCGATTGATACAAATAGTCTCAAAAACTTGTCTAAACACACATCTGATCGGATTTATTATAATATAACAGGACGTGGATTACGTAACTTTATTGCAATGAAATTCAGATGGAAATAACCTCTGAATCGGTAGAAATATTACAAAATCGGAAATGGTTCCATTTCTAATGAACCACTGTTTGCATTTGCAAATATCAGAACGTAAAAAAGTTATCAGAAAACCGCTATATTGAACCGATTTCAATTCGAAAATGATTGAAATTTTGTTACGTAATCGCCCCGCTGATAAAAAGATTCCCTATTTGATTGACTTTGGTGAGAATTATTTGTGCGAGTGTAGTGCAATCATAAGTAGTAAATTTATGTATTTACCTCAGAAAGGAATCATTATAACAATCAACAGGAACAGCAGACAAAATATGACCATAACTCCAGTGAAAATCAAGTTAAAACATGCACACATCTCGTCCATACCCTGGGTGGTCGCCATTTTTACGAAACCGGCATAGACAACTGACATACAACTTTGAATTTTTTGATGACGTTTACTATTATGTTTTTAATATTTTGTCTATAGAGTTGATATTACAGTGGCCGGCAAACAACTTGAGCCATGACCTTGAGTGCGCAGTAGACGATTTTAAGGTGTCGTTGGTGGAAAGAGAGGTGCGCGGGGGCATTCTGTCGGCACGCGTCCACGCTATTGGCCGAGCATGAGTGTACATGCGCGAACTTACCCCCACTACGTCGACTTTGCCGACAAGTTGTTTGCCGGCCTCTGTACGACAGGGACCTCAATAAAAATGAATGGGTCGGGCTAGGACCAAAAACGAACGCTTAGTAGGTACTTCCATGGATATAGGAGCCGCGTAAGTCGCAATTGTAATGTACCAGAGACAAGTAGAGATATGAATGAAAAAAGTTTCAAAGATTCATTTCACACACCTGCAATATCCCATAGCTGCAAGCGTATAATCGTGTTCTGATCCCAATTAAGCACTTTCAGGGCGAAATCCACTCCAATTGTGGCTCTGTAGTGCTGGCTGAAGAACTGGTGCACATATCGCTTGATTATCGAAGTCTTGCCGGTGCCTAGTTCACCGATCACCAGGATCTTGTACAGATGCTCCCTCCGCTCAGCACTTGGGGATGCGTGGGACTGAAAGAGAAAGGAAATAAAAATAACAAACATTACCTATATCCCATTTAATTATAAGGCTCTAGATCATTTTTGCCGCCCCATCCATAATTCCAGGAAAAAAAATCAAAATTTGAGTAACAGCTTTTGTAATAATTGGACTGTTTTACAAAAAAACTTAAACCGACTTCAAAGTACACTAAGAAGTAATCAAATCCTGATCTGATGACAATGGGACCAAACGGAAAGTGTACCCTTCCAGACAAAAAAAAGAATTTTCCAAATCGGTTCATAAATGGCGGAGTTATGAGGTAACAAACATAAAAAAAAAAAAAAACAACCGAATTGAGAACCTCCTCCTTTTTTGAACTCGGTTAAAAATAGGTTACTCCCCAAAACACTATCGCTAAAATATCAGCTGGTGGTGTCCATACTAAAAAAATATCATAATGGTGAGGAGGTACTACAACCCCGAAAAGTTTGTGTACAAAGCATTCTGTATTCGTTTAGCTAGATGCAGGTATGTAGTGATAAGATGCCTTGAAGCCATTCTTGAATAAATCTAAGTTCAAGTATGCAATGATTTCTGCTCATTTACCCCAATATTCAGTAAAGAAATACAGCGTTGAATATTTCTAATTCTGAACTGTTGCCTTTGCCTTCTGGGCTTTGTGTGCTTATATCTTAGGCCGCTTCATCACTAACCATTGTGAGATTGTAATCAGACGCAAATATAATAATATATGGTAACAAAAAAGTGCGTATAGGAAATATAATATTAATATAGAAGTATCTAGAGCAGAGTCAGATTACAAGCTAATATCATTACGAATATATCTTTTTTTTAGAACATAAGTATCAGTATGTGGTATCAATTTACGAGAATTGATGGACGTCAGGCATTTTCGTTTCTTTCGAATGTAACCATGGGCTCTCAATTCTCACGCTTTCGACATGGATGTCGACATTAGACGTAGGTCATGACGGACTTCTGTCAAAATGTTCTGTACCGCGTACCGCCATGTTTATCGGCAACTTTCCACTGCAATATTCATGATGAAGACGCAAGAATTAGGCTCCAGTGATGTAACGGAATTGATAGGTACTCTTTCTTTCCTCTATGTTGCCGTATAGAACGAAACGTAAATAAAGTTTTGAGTCGAGTTTAAAACAGTTGAATTCGAATTCTGGTTCTATGACATAAGATTTACTTTCGATTAACACAATCTTTTCTGGAAAATTAAGTATTTTTTTACTGACTTAAAAAGGTTCTTGGTTTTCCCTGTATGTTTAATATGTGCGCAATATTTTCAGAAAAAAATGTTTTTATGATTCTTTCATTGGTTTTCAAATTAATGCTTATCCTCGATCAGTGATAAATCATCAGAGGTATTGAACACGGAAAATCAACTCCAAAAGTACCTCATCGCACAGTCATATCTCATATTAGAACATCGTTATAGTGCGACACCATTTGGTAGTTTTTTTTTACAATTTAGCTCAATTATGTTAATAGCTACAATTTTATCTAATTAATGAGGATTTTTATCATATTATTGTGAAAGTTATTATTCAAATGAGTTATTAATAGGGCACTTAATATTCCATTATGAGCATAATATCTTGGCCTCCATTTGTGATTAATTTCCAATACTTAGGCAACTATTAGTCATTAAACAACATGTTGAAGGTAGCATTCAAAACTTATAAGCAACATCAACATGTTTTTATGAAATCCTTTGACATAAGTGTTTTTGTTTGTGACGCAATCACGCCGTAATACCTACATGAATAGGGCTAACTTTATTTTGGCACATGAATTGATCATTCCTGATATTAGACTTTTAAGCCCACCTGGGAACACGGGGCGAATGCAAGTTTAATCATATTTTTTTACCTATTATTAAATAACATGTGTAATAGTGAATTTTCAAAAATGTTTTTTTTACAAAATGTCAACCTTGCTCAATCATAAAGTATGAAAGAAAAGTAAAAAAAAAATAAGTATTTAGTGTTGGTCCCATAGTATAAGTTGTTCAGCATGACTAATCAAACATAGGTTTCGAAAATATGCCATCTCGAAATCTCCACCCTGTATTTGTGTAGATACTTCATCCTAGTATCCTACTTATAATAAATGCAATTAGTTCGTTTGTTTGTCACTTTTTACGCTTCAAAAGCCAATCGACATAAAATTTGGCACGCAGATACTAGATATAGAAATATTATTATACATCTATACCTAGTAATATAATAATGCGAAAGAGTTTTTTGTTTGTTTAATCGGGCTAATCTCTGGAAGTACCAGTTGGATCATCGGATATTCATTCACTAATAGCACAGAGGAAGCTACACTATCCGTAATATGGCTAGTTTTAATCCCGGGGACGCGGGGGAAATACGGGGCAAAATCGCCGCAATGGAACTGGGTAAACAACCCCTTTGCGAACCAATATACTAACCATCTTCGATCAGGAGGAATAAATAGACATATCATGCAACAGCAGACTCAAGAGTTGTTTTGCAGAGCAATCAGTGGGTAATTTATGGGCTGATCTAAAATACATTTATCGTGTCAGCGAAGCAGCAATTAAATATTTACTGCCATTTTGCACGAACGTACTGCATTTGCGTACATTTGCGACTGCGTTTTTTCGCCTATGAAATTTTTTAAATCTAAACATCGTCACAGACTTCAAGTTGAAAATGACTTGCGTGCGACTGAAGCTGACTAAAAAGCAACCAGATGTACGAGAGCTATGCAAAAAAAAAACGTGCAAATTAAAAAAAAAACATGAAACATGAAACTAATTTTCACCGCCATTAGAATAGTATTTTGTAGTTAATAGATGTAAAAAAACTGATTTCATTTTTTATTTATCATTCCTGCAATAAGGGGTACGTGAGTTTGAGTTCTTTCTTGAAGTGGTACGCAGGATAAACTAAATGGGAACCACTGAGCTAGATGGTATCTAATTAAAATCAATCAATATGACGCAGATCAGCCAACCTACATGAGAGTATGCGTCTATTATTTAAATTATCTTGTAGAAATAGTTGCTTCACAAATACAAGTACGTTCTTTTTAATTCTATTAATAATAGGTTAAAAACACTTATATTATGAATACGAAAGTGACAACCGATCTTGATAAATTGTGGACCTTCTGGGCCTTTTATGTCTCATCGGCAATATTATCTCGGTCAAAGACACAATTATAAAAGAATACTGGGAACATAGCTCAGGCCAGGCAAAACCCATACAAAACAGATGCATAAGCATCGTTATTATCATAAACGCCATGACAGTCTCAAAGACCGTGCTCAACAAGTGGTCAAGCATATAAAAACATATATGACCCGAATTGTTATAAACAAGAATAACAAGGCACTTGCATCATGCTTCAGACATAATATTAAAATTTTAACTTACAATTAGTGAAAAAGTAAAAGTCATTAAAAAGTTTCCTCACAAACGGCCATCTGATTCCAAACTAACTATAATAGGTGGAGACATAGAAATAAATATACCTAGAAAGAACGTCGCCATACTACAAGAATATATAAAACAGGCCAACTTTTATTGGCTGCTGCGCGTAACAGCTACGTTTTACGCTCCCTCTGCGTCATTCTGCTTGTCATAGTGATGTTCATAATCATAGCAGTTGTTGAAATATTCGAATTAAAATCGGGATAAATTTAAATATTGAACATTATTTTGCAATTTTATTTATTTTTATTTGATTTAGCTCCTAACAGTTAGGGCCTATTTTTATCGATGCGTGCACAGCTTTGACACTCTATCTGGATGTATCCTTAATCAAAGGGTGGAGATTTCGAGATGGCATATTTTCGAAACCTAGGTATGTTGGGTTAGTCATGCTGAAAAACTTTTACTATGGGACCAATAGTGAATTCTCAAATATATTTTTTTACTTTTCATAGTAAATTTCAATCATCCTCGATCATAATGTAAGAAAAGAAAAAAAAAAGTTTTGAGTATTCAGTGTTGGACCCATAATAAAAGTTGTTCAGCATGATTACATGACTAACCCAACATAGGTTTCGAAAAAATGCCATCTCGAAATCTCCATCCAGTATCTACTTGTAACACCTTATTTAACATAGACTCATATGAGAACAAACATCCCTTTCAAATGTTTCTCGAGGGTGGGAATCGAACGCACGACCTAAAGCCAGTCAGGGTAACCTCCAAGCCGACTGGCCCGTCAATTAAATAGCATAATTCTAACACGCATTATCAATAGATATGGATAAGAAACTCACACTACTTTTCGGCTTTTGCTTCGGAGACATGATTCAAAATCTTCCAAATTCAAATCGTCAAGAAACACAACAATAAGTCCAATATAACAAGTCACGCGAATAATATTCAATATTCTCGAACAAATAGTACCACATCGCACTTGGAACTGTAATTTATAGGACCTTACGCTTGTCCATTTAAATTCGGAATTGCTTATCCTTCTTTATTCAAATTTGAAATAGAAATAGATCTGGCGGAATTTAAAAAAAACAATAGCTCAAGAAACAAGCGGTTCGGATAAGAAGATCGATCGAACTATCGCGTTTGTCCGATGACCGGGTATTTATGATGTAGCTTGGAGTGGAGCAAACACATTCTTATCGGGCACCTGATAACGGACAAGTATTTGTCATTTGCACTCTTTACTTGGCCAGTAACTTCACGTAGGTATAAATGTGTCAGATATGATATTATTCAATTTTTAGGGTTCCGTAGCCAAATGGCAAAAACGGAACCCTTCGTCGGAAGATTCGTCATGTCTGTCTGTCCGTCCGTATGTCACAGCCACTTTTTTCCGAGACTATAAGAACTATAATGTTGAAACTTGGTAAGTAGATGTATTCTGTGAACCGCATTAAGATTTTCACACAAAAATAGAAAAAAAAACAATATATATTGGGGGTTTCAAGGGGGTTTTAAAAAAAGAGTTTCAGTTCTATGTATGGGGCATAGAACTGAAACTCTTTTTTTTTTAATAAAACCCATAAGTGGATTGTCTATGGATAGGTGTTCAAAAATGATATTGAAGTTTCTAATATCATTTTTTTCTAAACTGAATAGTTTGCGCGAGTGACACTTCGAAAGTGGTAAAAAGTGTGTCCCCCCCTGTAACTTCTAAAATAAGAGAATGATAAAACTAAAAAAAATATATGATGTACATTACGAATTACGATGCAGACTTCCACCGAAAATTTGTTTTGAACGAGATCTAGTAAGTAGTTTTTTTTTAATACGTCATAAATTGAATACTCAGATCTATACTACCATTTACTTATATACCTACAGGTTTGTACGGAACCCTCGGTGCGCGAGTCTGACTCGCACTTGGCCGGTTTTTGTATTTTTCCTGTACGTCCTCGTAACCTGGATAAGGGCGTATCGACTTGTAGGTTTTTAGGTAACCTAATGACATAAGAACTTGATTATTCTATTTTAGGATCTATCCAAACAATTGATATAGTTTATATTTATTATATAGTTCAAGTTCAATCAACACAGTGCTATATCGCTATCTAATCAAATCCAGAATGAGTAATAAAATCAATATTAAAAAATGGACGATCGATTCACATACTACGTAATTCGTCTGGAACAGTATTAATATCAGTTTTATCAACATAGTAACCAGAATCTTCAGATATAATCATAAGAGAACTTTAGGTGTACTTGTGCGTAGTATTTATATATTCTGAGGTTTTACGGAGCACCTGAAAAGGCTACAAATATATTAACCAAAAAAGGGAGAGTTAGCGTTAACAAGAACGCTGCTAATTTTACGTTTTTTTCCTGAACCATCGCTTCGAACAGCCTCAAGAAAATAACAATTCGAAATTTGAAACTGAATACGAGTGAAAACCGCCTATTCAATGAAATGCCACATAATTTATATTCTCATAGTGAACGGCAGTTATTGACACGAGACTAGACATTGCACAACCGTTGGAACCGCGGGCTGCGGTAATCTACCGGGATCAGGTTCCAGCCACGGTTGAAGTACGACCTCCGACCGACAACGACACGATTCTGCTAAGACCATGGAATTCTGATGTGATCTGCGGTTGTGGTCTTATGATTTTGTCACAGTTCAATGGGCGCTATGGACTGTATCATAGCACGAGAAAACAGGATTTCTGACTCGTGACTAAATTAAGTCTGAGGGTTGTAGATACTCCGTATTATTCTATGGTAGGATTATTTAGGCCGTATATGCGTATGTAACTTGATCGAATGAAAAATGCGGATATAAGACCAAAAATTATCGATAAAATCCGAAAAAGAATTGGATTAGTAAGCAATCTCAAAATGAAAAGCGTTTTAATTATTATTTTAATGAGATGCTCATCTTTTGGGTTTTTCTTTGTTTATTTTTAAGTCAAAGGCGTATTTTCTTATAGTCATTTGAAAGCTGGAAATTATACCTAGCTAAGAAGATTTTTAACAATATTAACCAGAAACCTAGAAAAAAAATTTTGATTTAATTTTTTTTTAAAAAATTGATTAAAAAAATAATATATTTATTTTATTTTTGATCCATTTTAAAATTGAGTTTATGTAGTAACTGTTTAGTAATCTGTGACTGGATCGTTGAGGTACGCTTTTTTTCATGATCATATACAAATACACTTAATAGGTATATAAAAAGGTATATACATATAACTATCGCATCGAAATCCCACAATGGATTAATCCATAAAAAAAACTAATAATATCATCATAAATTATGGTAATCTCCAAGGTGTGTTGAGATAAGTATAACTTCTAGAATTAACAACGAGTAACTAGTTATATCCATGATTTCTGCATACCTAATTAATGTGACGAAATAGTTTTTTATGAAATCTAACGAGCCAAAACTGTAGGGAACTATATAAGATATTACATAATTAAGTATAGTATACACTATACATACATACATAACGTAATTTTTAGTATAGTATCAGATACGGGATGTATTCTGGTAAACAAGATTTCAGTTGAAAATACAGTGGGGGAATTCATTAAAAAAAATCCTATCTATTATGAAGATTTGTGGTCGTTTTAAAATCACTTTTTTATATGAACTGTTTTTGTTTGATTATTTTTGTAACGAACAACGGCATAAAAGTAATGGGGATCGAAGCTACTGGTATTCGACTGACGAACAAACAAAGAATCATGGCGAGATTTGTACAAAAAAAAAAGAAGATTTTTTGTGACATTGAAATGACGTTAAATATTGAACCTTGGTGTCTAAGGAATAACTTGAGGTATTTCAAAAAATGTTTGATCCCCGGGATAAAAATGCGACATTCTATGCCATGCCATGCCATGCCGGCGAATCGCGACCAAAATCATTATGTTTTGCGGGGTTTATAAAATATTTCAAGTATATTAATATGTTACTGGTAATGTAATCTCAACATTGGAAGATTTGGAAGTGATTCAAAGCTCTCTAAATATGTTTTTTGTACATATCAATATATGGATATCGCCATGATTCTTTCTGGAATTTTGTATATACCTATGTATTGAATATCCCTCTATAATATTACCTACATAATATACGTTGCCAGTCCTTGCCTATTGCCTGTTGCCTTTAAATAAATTTAATATATTGTTGTCAAGGTATAAGTGATATAAGGTTGTGTATAGGTACATTAATTATATTAAAACCATAGTAATAATATTGAAAATCATATCATATCCTGAACTGAAATTGAAAAATTAAAATACATTATGTACTTATATTAATTGATAAGAAAATAATCCTAGAAAGTCATTTACATTTGAGAATAAAATTTAATTAAATTAATGCAAAAAAAATCATAAGAGGTATGTAATGTAATACATACCTGAAACTACGATACGGACCGTATCGTAGTTTCAGGTATGTATTACATTATATGGAATGTATTACATTATACATTATATTGAATGGACCGTATCATACGGTCCATTCAAAATTAAGAATGTAAAAAAATTGACTATTGTTTCATAATAATTTACAATAGACAAAAATAATAAAGAATTTCAACTGTCACTTATTGTTATACTAATAAAGTACCATTTAATAACATTTGAATCATCGGTATGAATTGTCATAAAGGTATTCAATGAAATTATCAAAACGATCCTTCTGACATCATTAACTAACGTTGCGTTGTTAATTAATTGCACATCTTTTACGATATTAATTGTTTATTCGTGAAAATTTAAATTATACCTACCTGTTTAATTAATGATAGTGACGTCTCCGTATTTGAATTTACGAGTCTACTTCAAAACTTGTTATTAGAATACACACACAACTATTTGGAAATATTCCACAATCTTTATTTAACTAGTTTAATATTTGTTTTGTTCTAGCAATCACAAACTGTATATTCAGGATTTAGACAAAAAACTCCGTTTTCAGTCACTGATTACGAAAAAACAAAAATGTTAAAGATACGCGACAGAAACCTAAATGGGACACGACTGTATTGTTGTAGTCCGACATTGAATGAAACAACTACAATACCTACTGTAACAACAAGACAATACATGCACTTGAACAAACACAGTGGGTAATTGAATCGAAGGATTCATGAAATGCAACGGTAAGCGCACACGGGCAGGCAAGCGAGTACTCACGAAGGGCATCGCGCCGCGTGTCGTCCGCTGAAAACTATCGTGAAATGTAACGTACTGGGAACAACACGGCCGTCTCGGCGCTGAAGCCGCAGCACTCGCACACTGTCAGGTAGCAGTCGTCGACCACCTCCTCGAAGGTCATGGCGCGCGCGCATCGCCCGAAGTACCTTCGGTCACTGACGCGCGGGCCGCGGCCACGCACGCGCCGCGCATGTCCGTCTACAACACTCACCGGTGCGACATCATTCCCAGCTTTGTTCTCGGGCTCGATCAGATCTCCGTACGCAGGCATCGCGTCCGAGTACCCCTCCTCTTCCGTGTCGTCGTCGCGCGAATGTGCCGGCGAGGGCGGCGCGGCCACCGCGAGCCTAACGCGCGCCAGCGCCACCGCCTCCTCCAACGACCCCACCTCGCGTCCTCCCCTCTCCCCGTCGTCGTGGTCCTCCGAAAAGCACGCGGACGCTTGAGCCACAAAAGCTATCCGGCGTTTCAGCGCGCTCTCCGGGCTGGGCTCCTCCACGGGCTTCTCCATCTCGGGCTCGCTGTTTCTCTTCCAGGCCGCTTTCGTGAACGGCCGGGTGGCGACCGGATGTTCCACCGCGATCGGACTAGCCGGCTCCGGATTCGGAGTAACCGTATCCGATTCGGGAGTTACCGTTTCCGATTCGGGAGTTACCGTTTCCGATTCGGGAGGAGGCGTCAGAGGACTCTCCAATGTCGACTCTGCCGTTCGTGGTTGCGATGATGTGGGGGTGGTTTCCTCCGCGCGTTTTTTACCGATACTTCCCATTCGACGTAACAAACCTCCCTCCTTTTTCGCCTTGTCGACACCGGGCGAGCTGTTGGTGCTGCGGGAGGCGTCGCTGGCCGCCTCGCGTTGTTTCTTATTGCGTTTACGCATCGTGCGTTCGTCGCGCGCGATCTCACCGTCTGAGGCGGAGTACTTGGTGGAGCCGCTGCGTTTGAGCGAGCCGATGTGGAAGGGCGAACCGGGACGGAACGGCTTGCGTAGCGTGTGTAGAGTGCGGCGAAGGCGCGAGGGCGGCGTGCGGGCGGGCGAAGGCGACGGGGGAGGCAGGGGAGGCTCCTCGTCCTGCATGGTGGTGGTCCGAGTGCGTCGCGTTGACTGCCGCCGGCCCGGCGTCCAGACCGAGCCGCACTGCCGCGGCCTTGCTCCCTTGATCAAGCGTAGCGAAACTTGGATTTTCGTCAAGGTTTTCAGCGGAGAAGGCAATTAATTCGTTATATAAAGTCATCAAACGATCGATACATAAGTGCGCGACGCTGAAAGAATATTCGTAGAATATTCAATGCTTTGGCATCTGATTAATTATAAGTTTAATCAAGAGCCTTTGTTAATACAATGTCGTTATCTATTACTTGTCCATCTTATCATAATTATGTAAAATCATGTCAATACTCACCGTAGATATGTTAATCCAAACAGATACAATTTATTACAGCATCGATACCACATCAATTATCTAGTATTAACATCACATAGTCAAGTTATCTAACAAATATATACGTGGGAAAACAGAAACAATATAACTTGTAGTAGTCATTACGACAAGATTCGGTCCTGAAGCGATTATAACACTACGTCACGACTCTACTCAAGCAAATAAATCGCCTTAAATACCTCCAAACATTATAAGATATAGAGCTTCCATATCGGAGTTCCTCATTGCCTAATGACCCTGCAGTAGGAGTTGATGAACCGTGCAGCGTCAGCTAGTTAATACCTACAGCATTTCTACGGAATCATCGTATACCTAAACGGAAAGGAAACCTCACAATGTTTATGACACAGTCCTTTTGATATTGACTACACATATTACTGACGATTCTCATAATACTACGAATTGTACTTCTCAAGTCTTTGATATTTATTCCTAGAGGGGTAGGGTTGAAAATGATATGTTAGCGATTTTATAAGCAGCATTACTAGGTTGGTGTCATAGTAAAGTGGATATGACGACACTTTCTCGTATTCTTACAATGTTCTTACGTGTGGCAGCTTTGCTTGAGCAGAACACATTAATCTGGTGGGAATCTGCTGTCTAAATAATAAACATGAGAAGATTTCGGAAACCGAACTAAAATTGCGAAAACATATCTTGGATTGACTTGGATTTTCGAGGCATAGTTTTCAGTATATATTAGGGAGGTTACTTACATACTTGAAGTAAGTATAAAATATTTTTAGAACGCGGAATTAAATTATACAACCATCAATCAACGCGCGACAAAAAACTGGTTTTTATAATATGGAATATTTTGATCAAACGGGATTTATATAATATTTCATGTTTAAAACATGTTGTTGTTGTGTAATCTCAACATTAAAACACATTTAAAAACCCATTAATTTTCTCCATTACACAAAAAAAAATACATTTCAAAATTCTATTTTGCTTACATCAGCAGTCCAATCCAACTCCACGAATGATAAGATAAGATAAAATATATGAACCTATGAGGCTATACATATCATTATATACAATTCACTCCTCAATCTCCAAGCCCACTAAGCCCTCTTGGACAGGTTGCTAAACGATCCGACCCTGTCCATTCACAAATAGATGATGAAATATTAGTCCTATCAAGACGATACTACAGGAAGTATCAATGAACGATTGTGTCGTTTAATAGACGTGTTTATCGTCTATACGTATGTGTAGGGCACTAATAATAATGATAGGTTACGAGAAGAGTGACTACTTCTGTTTGGAGCCCTACCACTGTGCTATGTAGTTACGGACAAAGAACAATGGGTCCATTTATATGGAACGCGTCCCCAGAATGTAGCACTATAAGCTATGGTGGAGATTGTTGGCCACATCGAGGGCATCATTTCATTGTATGACACCAAGTCTAAATTCCATGGGAAAAAAAAGATATTCACGGTTAAAGCAAACAAAATACTGTGTAACTTTGTTACCGTCCTGCAGTATTTGTATAACTTTTCTGGTTTAAAAGTATTATATATGATAATCTAGAGTGTAATCTATCTTTCTGCTAAGTTTCACCCACATCTGATAAGCCATTTCGGCGTTATTTAATAACAAACATCGATAAAAACATAAGCATTTTTGACTTACAATAAGTAGGTAATAGGAAAGTAAAATAAAGATCTGAATATAATTATTTCTTTTTTATTTGGCACAGCAAACAATTACAATCACATATTACCTACCTACTATAAGATATGTTGTTTAATTAGGTACCGTTCTTTAAGTGTAACTAGCACCATGGGCAATGACTGACTGGATTATGGTAAATAGCAAACACCAATAAAAAAGAAAACTTGAATATGACTATAAAAACTGAATATGATTTAAAATATGAATTTTGTTAACGTCACATTTTTTTTTATAGTTCCATATCGTTAATGATAACCGAAGATGTCCATAAAGTACCTACTTTGTATCCCAGAACACATGTATAATCGCGAGGTACAAATAGGACTTTAACGTTAATAATGCGAAAGATAGTTATTTTTTTGTATACCACTAAGGCAGCAAACAAGCATACCCCCCGCCTGATGGTAAGTGGTTACCGTAGCCTATATAGACGCTTGTAACACCAAGGGTACCACTCGCGCGTTGCTGAACCTGAAAAAATCTCTTCACACCCTTTTTGAAGAATCCCATGCTGTACTCCTTTGGGAAAACCTCGGTGGGGCGCTCATTCAACAGCCGGAGCGTCCGCGGTAGTGAGCTCCTTTGAAACCGCACAATACGAAACCATTACGGTTCCAGTGTGTGAGGTTGGACTCCTCGTCCATGGCGAGAGTTGCGATGGTAGAAGGTAGCCGTGGGCGTCAAACCATTCTCTCCGTTGTACAAGCGATAGAACACACATAAGGAGGCAGAGTCGGCTCTCCTCAGACTAACGGGCTTTAAACCGCTTGTGAGCTCGGGATCGTTGACAATTGTAATGGCTCGTCGTTGAACCGAGTTCAAAGGCCCAAGCTGGTATCCCGCCCATAGATGACAGCAATACTCCATATGAGGCCGGACTTGCGAATTATAAAGTCGCAGCCTTTGCCCCGATTTGAAGTACTGCCTCGCTCTATTGAGCACTCCGAGCCTTTTGGATGCCAGCTTAACCTTGTCTTCTATGTGACTATATTCGGAACAGCACGTGTCGCTAGAAATATCGACGCCAAGGATCCCGATGCTTTGACTGATGTTTAAGGACGTGTTCTGGAATTGTAGGGCCACACTATAAGGGTTAGTATGTCTTATGTTACGTTTTCCAGCTTAGTTAGGACAAGGTTGATATCAATTAAAATGAGCGCACGTGGCAGCATAGAGCCTACAGATGGACATGCAATACTATTTTCTCAGGAACACAGGTGAATCCACGAGGCACAGCTAGTACTAATAAAATATTTTTCTATCTTTATCTTTCTTCTTTTACTTTAATATGATAAACGCGAGAGTAGATCTGTCCGTTTGTTATGTTTTCACAGCTATGTTACTGGACCGATATCGATAAATATTAGCAGAAAGATAGCATGGAACCTGAAAATTGACATACAGCTATTTTTGTCTTGAAAACGCGGTTGGTATGGCTGGTATTGAGTATTCTGTGCCGCAGGGTATAGCTAAAAATATCAAAAAACAACCATTACCAAAGGAACATTTTTGTAACTTCAATTGTGAATATCTTTTTTCTCCCATGGAATTCAGACTTGCTGTCATAGAATAAAATAATGTGCTCGACGAGACCTACAATTACCACTATAGCTCATCGTGCTACAGTCTGGGGACGTTTTTACCCATTATCCTTTCCCAAGTAAAGTCAGTAATTTTTTTGCCTCCCTTCTACATTATTTGTCTGTTCCTAGATCATTTTTACCGTCCAACAATTTGGTTGAAAATGCATAAGATATAGTTTTATTTAGGGTATATTTTTGAGCTAATCAAAGCACTTACAGAATACTTAATGTACATTCGGTTAACGTGAAGTTATAGGACGCGCGTCTTATTCGCGAGCCAACGAGAATGATAGGGAAGGGGAAAAGTATTTTTTTTATTTCCGTAAGTCAGCTAATAACTATGCCTTTTTATCCTGCTGGGATCCACCACTGGTTTCCTTATGATTTTTACCTTCACCGAAAGTACGGTAGTAATACTTATTCTTTATTCTGTGCCGAAAGCACACTGTAGAACTATCTCAATTACGATCGCTTCGCATTCGCTTCGCATTCGCTTTTGTTCTCAAAAATAAATCATCAATTGGGCTAATTAATGATTTTGCCTTTAACATTTTTTTTCGGATACTAATTTCATAATTTGGGCTGAATATGAGTTGGTGGGCTTTGTATTATGTTACCCGAGTTGAAAACTTCCTCTTAGTTTTTCAGATTTTTGAATATTCGGCACCGTGGCCGAATATTCGGTATGCGGCCAGATCACTCTTCTTGCATCTATAATTCGCACTCCGCTTTATAAAAAAAAGCACATAAAAACATTTGCTTTATAAAGCTGGTAAGCAAACAAAGCCTAGAAGGAACTGGCTCTCAAGTGCAGCTGTCGGAACACACCGAAGGTGCTTGGCGACAGATTTTCAACTTGACGGTGGTAACCAGCGAGGTGGGTACTACAAAGTACCCTACCACCGTTCTATGGTTTCCTCACGATGTTTCCGAAAGCTAAAGCTCATTGTAGGATTCGAACCCCGTATCGGCATCCGCCGTCACTCCCACTGAGCTATCATCGCCTTCAAGTCGCATCTAACTCCAAGTCTCCCGTAACCACCATTATCAGTAGAGTTTTTTTTTTTTATACCACTTAAATGGCAAACAAGCATACGGCCCGCCTGATGGTAAGCGGTTACCGTAGCCTATGGACGCTTGCAACACCAGGGGAATCACGCGCGCGTTGCCGACCCTGCAGAAATCTCTTCACACCCCTTTTGAAGAACCCCATACTGTACTCCTGGGAAAACCACGGCGGGGAGCTCATTCCACAGTCTGAATGACCAAATAAAGAGAATAAAACCTATAGATTACTTCAAAGTTTGATTATAAGCGATGCGCTTTATGACCAATCGATTAGACCAGATAAATAACCTCTCCGCTTTTATTGAAAACAAACCCAAATTCTAGCCGTAAAATTATGACGTAAAATAAATGAATAATATCAATAAAATAGCGCCAACTGACCTACGACGGTGCTTCTATAATTTAAATATTATAATATAATCATAATTTTAAGACAATATTAATAACGCGGCCTTGTTCGAATTTCTGAACGGGTAATAAATAAAATTTGATTGGAGTCAGGGTGACTATATCTTATCATTTTCTCGTAAACAACAAATTGTACTTCAATTTTTATATCAGTCATTGCATGTAGTAATTTTATGTTTGCAAGTCTAACAAAACAGACTAGAAATTAAATATTTGGGTGTATAATAAAAATTTGGAATACTAGTAGGTAATCGCTACAGTTTTCTCGAATTCGAGTCTGCAATAGGCTAGTTTCCTGAAAAAAACTATTTAGTCCGTCATATACATTATCAAAAAATATTAGACACGTATTTTTCATTTGTCAAATAAACAAAAAAATACGAGGCTATGGTTTGTTGAAGTTCCGCGTGACGTCACGGTGTGGTACAGTTTTTAGTAACAAGTGACGTCACGGGCCCCCCTTCCGAACTTAGTCGCGCTTTATCTTCATCAATTGTTAATGATTTGGTAAAGCAAAAAATACGTGTTCAATATTTTTTGATAATCTAACGGACGGACTAATTAGAATTATTATTTTTTTACCCAGGAAACAAACCTATTTGATCAATTCCTATGAAGCAATTAATCGTACTCACTCTTAAGCGTCCACCAAGCTCAACTTCAATTGCTTCTTCAGCGAACATAATGTCACAAATAAAATTGTCGATCAACAAATTGAATACATCATCACAAACGTTTTTTAATACGATTTTGTAATATCCAAGTGTCGCAAAACTTTTCCACTTGTTATCAAATACTCGCAACTTTTCGGAAGCACTGTGTCTTCAATGACACAATATTTAATCTGCCGTAAGGTGAACGTCCTTATATCAATAACAATTATCACTTATCATTAATGAATTAACGTATGTATTTAAATTATCTACCAAGTATTTGGAAGGCGGAGTAGTTATTTCGTTTTCGGTTAAGTGTATCCAACACCGGATGTAATGTAATACTATCGTGGCTATGTGTTCGGTGATCTCCATATCTTCGCCTTATCATCGAATTGATAAGTAATAAAAATAAAGAATAATTCCTATCAATATTGGAATTTTAATCGGAGTTGGAAATGGTGGGCTGATTTGAATGTAGTAATATATTCTTAGTTGAACCACAGAATATGGTTGAACTTACCAAAAATATGTTTTCTATAAGTAGGTATGTAGCAGGGCCGTCGTTAGATACCTAGGGCCCCTGGGCACAGAATTTAGGGACAAAGTCCAAACCTACAATAAAAGCTCAAAAACTTACCTGTGCTTCAGAGCGTGCATAATATTGTCAATTGCATATTAATTTAAATATAAAAGACCAATTCTTAATGCCTTAAGGCCTTATTATTCTTTTGGCGACAGTAAGTATATATACTTAACTAAAAGACTGGAATGGCCAAGAATGTTTTCCAAATAGATTTCCGTTAGTTTTACTGATTGAAAAATTATTAATATGTCCATTGGGTGATTTTCACGCGTAAAGCTAACGGTCCCAATGGATCGCGGGACCCTTGTAAATATGAGTCCGGGTAATTCAAATTCACAAAAGTATTTATTCAAGTTAGGCCCTGATAAGGCTCTTATGGACGTTAAAAAATGACTCTACACCGGTTCCAAATACAACTTGAACTGAGAAGTCTCCGGCAAGAAACTCGGCAAGTCTTTTTTTTTATGTGTACTTAGATGTATTGCAATTTACAAAATATATATAACAATAGCTTGCGAAGCGAACAATTCATTCAAATGCATTCTTACGTATACATTGCCCCTTCAAAGATTTAAGGACTTTGCTGAGCCGAGTCTATCAAAAGTACAACAAGTTTGTAAAAATTCTCCTACAATTAAAATGTATTTAAGTTTAGAATAAGTGCCTGTGATTTAAAATAGATAGATGTAATTTGTTTAATGCAATTATGCTTGTAGTTTGTTCTATTACCTCATTTGGGGCAGTGCCGTAGCCAGGACCATGCTCGGGGGCATCTAAATTTTCTGAACAAATTTTACCTAAATTCCAGTGCTAAAGCTACAACACATGCTAAGAGGTCAGTAGCGAGTACAGTTACATCAGTACCGAGGCGGGAAATTTGAATTTTTCAAGTTTTTTATTTTTTACCTATCGTAGCAATAACAGTAATCAATGTAAACTAAACATTTCAGGTGGTAATTGAACACAACCCCCTCCACCTAAAGGCCTGACTTGGGGTTGTAGGTTTATTGCAAGAATATATACGAACCTGTGATAGCCATCTTCCATTTCTAGTAGCCGACATGTTGTCGCTGTATTTCGGTTTTATTTTACACTCGAGTAATTTCTCTTGTTTCAGCAAATGTTCGTGAACCGTATGTTTGTTCAATTGTTTTATCATTATACACCAGAAGTAATAACGAATGCTTAGAAGTTTACTTCAAACAAAATTTACTGGCATTCCAAAATAATCGACGCTAAATTGTTAGTCAAAAGCGTAACCATAAAACACCTTTTAGAAAAAAAACAAACCATAGACTTAAAAAGGCGGTTTTTTTTGTCTTGTTTAAAAAAAATGGCGCCTCTTTCTACGAGAAAATGTTCCCGGTCACAACACAAGTATTCTTATCTACGGAACGTAATGAAGTAAATGTATTTGTACATCATTATTTGCCCTCTTGTAAAGATAAAGTCTGAGAATAAACTTATGTATACCTACTTACCTTACTATCTGCAGAAATTTCAGAAGAGTTGTTTATAGGGGCTAGCAACGCGCTTCTAAGTAGTAATAATAATACCTACTATGTCAGTGTGTGTAAGACCATCACTTGAGAATACGGCACGACCGATTTGTTGTCTTCGTAATTGTTTACAGGACAAGGTTTGTAAGATTTTTTTTTGGAAAATCCACCGTAAAGTTGTGAAATTTCACCCGCGCGACTCCGGGCACGAACATTTAGTATCGAATAAAAATGTTATCAGTTAATTTACAATTTTGTTTTATTATGTTATCTATTAACACTTTTCTCATTTTACTAGATTAAGATTAAGTTTAGTGAAACGAAATTATCACTGACATTTTATTAGCATTTTCTCATATCACTAAACATTTTTAGTAAGAAAACAAATAGGTATATTCGACATCTAACGTGATTTCAAAAGCAGAAAAAAAAAAAGTATGTGTAATCTGCGGAAATGCTTATTAACTTTATCAAACTAACGAAACAAATAAATTATATACCTGCCTACCTAACCTAGCTAAAACAAGTAGGTACCTAGCAAGTAATCATATCTAATCCAACTAAAGATGTCTTGCCTAGTTATTTTCCGTTTCATTTGATATCTATCGGTAAAATTCATTTGGTAGATATCTACTTATCGCAATATAAGTCTATCTGTTTAATCTAAAGGCACGATGCCCTATGAAAATCTTTTACCTAAGGTTTATTTAATTCATTTTCATTTGACTATAGGTACTGTCACATGTATCGAGCGGAGCTACATTTTATTGACTATAGGCGTTAGTAGGTACTATTATTTATTCTGTGCTATAGGTAGGTATGCCTAAATTAATTGGATTGTCTTTATCCAATACTATGTAATCGTAAACAGGATTAAAACATAGCACCTAAGTAGTCTTCCCTACCTGGGCACAGATAATTAATAGTACAAGTAACCTGGGCAAATGCGAGGACTTGCTAAGTTCCACCCTAAGTTGAATGTCGGTAAGCGAATTCTCACATTTCCTTTAAACTTACCAAAGGTCATTGAATTAATAATTCAAAGGTATAACGTATAACAAGGCCATGCTAAGAAGTCCTATTTGACAAGAGGGTGTCTCTCCTTGCCGCACTATGTCTGTCTCTTTTTGACACATGGATGCATATGGGCTGTCAGAAAAGACCTATTAGATGGCCCTAGTTTAGGCATGTACCGTATTAATAAAGGAATCTCAAAACAATATAGGTATATTTAAAACGAATATTTTTATAGTGTTCACCATCATGATGGGAATAGGTTCCCTATCGAAATCGAAGAATCGAATCCCTATCCAGTAGGTTTAACCGGATTTTTAAATGTTGTAGGTACTTCTTTTATAGAGTAAGCCGGTACTTACGTTTGTTTGCTTTTTCTTAATGTATGATAGTAAAATAATCCTAAAGGCTATTATTTAGAAACTATTCACTCATGTTATCTGAAAACATGCCTTTCATTGCACACAAATACCTAACCTACATCTCTGAGTATATAAATACTACACCTACATTCAGGTAAACAAGCATTGAAAAGAATATCATAAACACGAAGCGCCATCTAGCTTTAAATGTAGGTAACTCAACATAAGAATAACAACTTACCATTCTCAGGTTATTCCTTTTATCAGCGCGTCGTTTTTGACAGTTCACTGTACCTGCTTTTTCGAAGACACTACAGAAGGTTGTTTTCGGTGTAAACTTGTCTCGGATTCTCGGGACCTAAGTGCCGCGATGCCAGCGATACGCGCGACCGTGCATATGATATAAGCATAGACTAGAGAGCGACACTGAATAGTTCATTATCATAGCACATAGGTACCCAATGACTATGAAGCTGTTTGTCATTCGTTACATTATTTTTATTGAGACAATTTCTACGCTTCTGTTGAAGAAACACTAATAAATATTCGTCAAAGTATAATCATGTCATGCTTCGTCGATAAAACTGTAAATTAAACTTTATGCAATAATGGCAAAAACTATTTTGAATACAACTGTAGTTTATTTTTCATTCAGATATTAACTCGTAATGAAGTCTTGATAAGAAATACAGTGCAATTTCACGGAGTAATAAAAAAGTACTTAATGGAAGACATAGCAACAAATCGTCGATAGTCGTATTCAGTTGCTAAGCTCTATTTCAAAGAGTGAATGCTGAAAAATATTTGAGTACCTATTATTCAAGATAGATAACAACAACAGGTAGATTGGTTTTAATACGACTTTATTGGTAAGAAAATGAATCAATGTATTACAAGTTGAAAGTGTGATGACTCGAGTTTATTATACCTATAAGATTGTAAGTCCGAAAATACTGCTAACAAAGTAAAAGAACCAATTTTCTATTCTATACATTTATTAATAATAAAGGCAAACATACTGATAATTGAAACAATAACAAAATACTGACTTCTATTCTAATCGCATTCGAAAAAAAACGAGTAATGTACTTTCGCCTTCACATAGGACCGCTCGTACAATGTGCATAAAGCGTACAGTGCAGAAAACATGTATTAAGTTAGAATTATCTTTACATTATTCCTTTCGATTATTTCTCATTCAAATAAAGAGAAGCCAATATTTCCTGATTACCGTTTTTTTGTCGATTGTAATATTTAACTTATTCGTCGTTAGCTTTGCCCATAGTAACATACAGTGTAAAACAAGGAACTATGTTACACAGCCTAGTTCAAAAGAGGTCAATTAACATTTTTAAATTATTATAAAAAAATACATACCCAAACACAGGTCCCAAAAATAAAAAAATAGGGACAACTTAAAAAACGAAAATTCATGAGTCACTGTAAATTAGACTTAATTTGATGTGCAATAAAGTCTAAATAACAGAGACGGCTTAACTAACTTAATTAATAATTTGTACGCAAAACTTTGTAGGGAATAAAATCGAGTGTCATTACACGTAAAACAAAACACGCATGTGGAAGAAAATCCAACGAAAAACGCATTCAGGGTCGGCCCGGACCAGATAATGGTAGATAGAAAAATAATTCTGATAGTAAGTATCCCCTTACTATCAGAATTATTTTTCTGTTTAATTTCTCTCGTAAGTATGAATTATACAACGCTTGTTCGACTTGATGCCCACGGATACTTTTCACCATCGCAACTCTCGCCATCGAAGGGGAGTCCATCCTAACAGATTGAAACCAGAATTGCTTCGAACTGTGCGGGCTTAAAGGAGCTTTCTTCCGCGGACGCTCAGACTGTGGAATGAGCTCCCCGCCGTGGTTTCCCCATTGGAGTACAGCGTGGGGTTCTTCAAAAGGGGTGTGAAGAGATTTCTGCAGGGTCGGCAACGCGCGCGTGATTCCCCTGGTGTTGCAAGCGTCCATAGGCTACGGTAACCGCTTACGATCAGGCGGGCCGTATGCTTGTTTGCCATCTAAGTGGTATAAAAAAAAAACATGCAGGTCGCGAAGCCCTAGTCTGCGAAGGCTAGAGCCCGGCTGGCAAACGCGACCTAGGCTATGGCCAGTCCGACCCTCAACCCGTTTATGTAAAAATATATTTCCGCATATAAGTATATAAACATCCAGCAACGAGTGATTGTAAACCGGATCTGTATTCGGTTACAATAAAGTTGATTTTCGAATGACTTGACGTCAGTTTTTTTTTAACACGTGAAACCTCGTTTTGAAATATTAACCATTAGAATTGCAGAAAATTCAAGTCTCGAATTTTTTTTACACATTCTAATGATTAAGTTTCCCTGGATCCGACCGGTCGGACGGATCGGTCCGACTAAATACTTAAATTATTTAGGATTAAAAAAATGATATAAATTCAAGATCACTCTCAAACACACCATAAGGATCAATAAAGGAATGGATCATAAAGAGTATTATATAAATCTCAGAGAATCATAATCTAAGTGGTCGGAATATGATATGTAAAAAAAAGAAATTACAGGCTTTTAAATATCTTCAAATGTTAATATTACAATAGAATGAAAATTATTAATATACAAGAAATATTTTATAAACACCGCACTTTAAGTATTCCAATTAATTACCTAGAATATTTAACTATCAAGAAACGTATTCTTTTTTAACAAATCCTGCCCTGATCAGCTAATTCAAAGAAAAAAACATCAGAAAAAAATAATAGATAATGATTTCCTGACTAAAGTAATAATAACTGAGCGTACTCCTAAAACTATACACGATAGTCGGTTTATCGTTGTTTCTTCGACTTTTCTTAATATTTAAAACATGTATCGGACTTTCTTGTATCGTGTTTCGGAGTAGGCTCTCAGAAGCTCAGGTTTTCGAATATCGGTACTGAATACTGGTTGGAGATTTTGAGATGCCATATTTTCGAAACGTATGTTGGGTTAGTCATGCTCAACAACTTTTACTATGGGACCAACACTGAATTCTCATTTTTTTTTTTACTTTTTCATACATTATGATCGAGCAAGGTTGACATTTACTATGGAAAGTTAAAAAAATATATGAGAATTTACTATCGGTTCCATAGTAAAAGTTGTTCAGCATGACTAACCCAACATAGGTTTCGAAAATTTGCCATCTCAAAATCTCCACCTGTTATAGTCGCTAATATTCGGAAACCATGTGACACCACGTAAATAATTGGCAAAAAAACAACGTTTGCACTACATGGGTAGCACACATAAATATCCTGGGACTCGTAAACGGAAAGTAACCGTATCAACTCGAGACGTTCTGTATTATTTGTATGAAACGCACACTAAGCGAAATCGTAACGTAAACGCCACATCTAGCCGTCAACTTGAGCCAGTAGACAATATGGTTGTCGACAATCGTTATCGTTAGTAAACGATCATCCTTTGTATAGGATTGACATATCGAAATATCACGTGATTTTTAACAATCTCTTATGTCAATCCCATACAAAGGTTGATCGTTTACTAACGATAACGATTGTCGACAATCATCTTGTCTAGGGCAGCGGTCGCCCCCTAGCCATAGTCGAGTAGCTGCTGATCCGCTTTTGTTATGTGCTTACGTTAGGATGACGCCTGGTGACCGCGAGGCGAAAGGCGATACGGTGACGATCCCTTTCCGACGCTTTACTGGTAACAGCTCATACTATATATAAATCTTGAATACATGAAGACACAATATGGGCTCACTTATAAAACGCTATTTAATATTCTGTTTAAATGGTCACGTAAATAACGTCACATTGTTTGACAATGACATTAATGTGATCGATAAATATGTGATAACTTCAAACTGTTTTAGACCCACTTGCGTCAACATGGGTTAAACTTTTAACCATGTAACCCGAAATAACATAACCCAAAAGCCGGGTTAACATGACGTACCATCACCGTTATGTAACTTCCGTGCTTCGGAAGGCACATAAAGCCTTTGGTCCCGGTTAGCACTTATTTGCGATAGTCGTTAAGCTAGTTGGAGGCCTCCGAGGCGGCTTGAAAACTCCAATAGTGGCTTGACCACTAGCCTACCTCCACCGATCCATAGTGGGAATGCGTGGTGGAGTATCTGCCAATTTCCTTTCGCCCTCATTCGTGAAAGGAGGCCTGTGCTCAGCAGTGGGACGTTATAGGCTGATGATGACGCAAGTTAAATAGCCTATTATGAGTAAGTGTGTGAGGTTCCCAGATTTATATACAGTAAAATCCTGAAGCCTCGTTTCACCAGCTTACTTTTCTATGTAGCTAATTTTAAATCTTTCGAACGATTCAGCATGTAGTGTGAAACGTTCTCATACGCCAAGAATGTGATCATTGTGGCGGGCACTACACGCACTAGATTAGGTTTGAGACCCTTGTAGAAACCCTTCCAGCCTTCATGTCTGTGAAAAAAAGAAAGATAGTAATATTATTTTATTTGCTAAGTTTGATATGAATAAATAAATGTGGTACTTACCTTTTCACTAAAAAAAAAATAGATAATATGGTTTTCAGACACAATTACTCGATTTATTTGTGGAATAACGATAAATAAATAAATATCCTGGGACATTCCTCACGCACGGTCATCTGATCCCAAACTAAGCAGAGCTTGTACTATGGAAACCAGATAACTGATATAATACATATACTACTTTTTGTTTCTAAACTAAATACATACTTAATATACATAATTACACCCAGACATAGACATGTTCATGCACACAAATGCATGTCCTGTGCGGGAATCGAACCCACGACCTGCAGCGCAATAGGTGGAATCTTTACCAGTCTTAACCATCTGCGCCAACTGGCCCGTCTATCTATCTATGTTAGGTACCTATCATTTGTATTATTTTATACTTATAATAAAAAAAACTGTTTCTAAAGTTTTCACTGACACCGAAGCTTGTTTGATTTGAATTGAAACCCGCACGGAAGTTGAAGGTTTCGTCAATATATTGAAGAATCTACAATAAATTGACGAAACCACGATTGCTAACTCTCTCACCGAGCATGTGTGAGAAAGAGATGGGAATCTCTCTAACAAATCTGCTTCAATTTCAAATAGGATATGTTTTTACCAGGGAACGCAGGGATACCTACTTTATCCTAAATTCAAACTCTAAAAGTGATGAAAACTTTGCTCCAATTTATAGTTTACATAATTTAATGGAAAATAAAAGACTGTTATGTTACGAATCGAAACGATTTTGTATTATTTTACTTTAAACATACATTTTTATAATTTCTGATTCATATCTACGTGGAATACGCAGAAATAAATAGAAACAACAAACCCAAAATCAATTTGGTATAATTTATTGATTACACAAATTGAATAGGCATGTTTAAAACAGTGAAACATTTTAGCTTGAATATAAAAAAATATAGTACGTCTTACATATTGATATCGTGGCCAGCCACCTAATAAGACAATAATAACACAAAGGCTCTGGTCACACTGCAAAAGCTACGCAAGGCGAGAGAAAAACTATAAAAATATTCCTACTTTGATTTGTTACATAAAAAACCTGTATTACAAAAAACTTAAACTGACTTCAAAGTACACTAAGAAGTAATCAAATCCTGATCTGATGACAATGGGACCAAACGGGAAGTGTACCCTTCCAAACAAAAATATAATTTTCTAAATCGGTTAATAAATTACGGAGTAATGAGGTATAAACATAAAAAAAGAAAAAATACAAACGAATTGAGAACCTCCTCCTATTTTTCTATAATACTAAATATTTAGAAATTTCAATAATAATAATAAATAAAATAATTCAATAATAGCAATAGCAAACTATGAAGCATGCCATTATAATAAGACAAATACAGGATGTAAATCAGAGACGGGTCAGTAATATATAAATAAATATCCTGGGACATTCCTCACACACGGTCATCTGATCCCAAACTAAGCAGAGCTTGTACTATGGAAACCAGATAACTGATATAATACATATACTACTTTTGTTTGTAAATACATACTTAAAAATACATAATTACACCCAGACTCAGGACATACAGACATGTTCATATTCTTCATGCACACAAATGCATGTCCTGTGCGGGAATCGGACCCACGACCTGCGGCGCAATAGGTAGAATCTTTACCAGAGTCTTAACCAACTGCGCCAACTGGCCCGTCAGGGCAAATACCTTAAGGGTTGAAGCCACGCCAATATGGTCTTACGAGACTATATTCTTACTTTTTGAGTTATTGCTATCGGCATTCGAAAAAATAGCCAATGTAGTCAGTGTCAAAAAAAAAAAAATAACCTTGCTGAGTTTCTTGCCTGTTCTTCTCAGTTGAAGGCCAACTTACGAACTGGTGGTAACTTCAGTAGCTTTGTACCTTCATAAGTGCGCTACTAGGGCCTAAATTGAATAGCTTTGACTTTCACTTTGGCATTTACAAATACCGAAAAAAGCGAGAAAAAGGGGATTTTCGAAAAATATCTACTATTATATATATACCATATTTATATATATTATACCATATACGCATGGCTTCAACCCTTAAGGTAGCTTGCCCTTACTGACCGTCTCAAATTCCACCCTGTATAAATATCAATAAATCTATTTATTTAAATTTAAGTCTACATCAATTCACCTATCTCATTTTGATTTTCAGATTCTATAATACAATATTTTTATCTTTCACTCGTCCAAGCGTGTCTGCCACAATGATACCAGAACCACGAAACATTAAAAAGTCATCTACTTATTTATGATTTTCCTCTGATTTATTATTCACCACACTTTATTTGGTGTAAGTAATTATTAATTCAAACATTTGTACAGAATATATTTAGGTTTTATTTCGCTTTTAGTCGAATCAGGACATATATGTTGATCACCAGAGCTTGTCAGTATACTAACAGCCTTATCTTGGTTATGGATACCTATTTCTAATGTCATCAGAAGTTTTACAAATAATTATAAGATATTATCTCAGAAACTACCATTAAATTTATCTTAAATTTTATTACTGGCAACCCACAGAACTATGTGAATAAAATTCATATTTCGAATAATTTATTTCTTGATTTTATTTTATGTAAACTGTCAAAACGAGTGAAGTATGCAACTTTTAATTACTGCTTTTAATGTGAATAAATAATAATGGAGTATTAAATTAATTACCTACTTACATGTATAATTATATAGATAATAAAGATGTTCAAGAACTAATGTGTGCATGATTGTACTACGTTTGTTGAATGAATGGGTATAGGGATTTTTTTTATTATTATTTTTTTTTCTTTTTTTTTTGAAGAAATATATTTTTTACCTACAATAAAGGCGGGGTTACATCTAACATTCAGCTTTTAAAGACAATTTAGCTTCGAACTTGTAATAATTTTAATTTATAACAAATACTTTATTATTCACGTAGTTAATAATTTTGTCAAAAGATTTTATTGAATCAAGTTGAAACTAATTTATCTTAAACAGAACCTAACGTCGTCTCACCACACATGTAACGTTATTATGAAAAGAAAAAGAAAGTGTCTTTTTACTTTATGGTCATTTAAATACTCAAGACACCAACACAAAAGTTCTAAGTACATATCCTATTATCACAAAAAAATTCTCAATTTAAAAACTAAATTGTGCTATACTGACAACACTGTTTGCTGTGTTGCCAGTCGTTAAAATAAATTCAGTCAAGATCTGATGGGAAAAAGTACAACTACTATTTACAAGAGATTACCGATTATTTTTTAATTGCAAAACAAATAAACAAAAACGAAACACAACATATGTCGTGAGACAGGTTAACAATTTTTCTAAGTAACAGATTCTTAATTTAGATATACAGATTCAAAAAAAAAAAAATTTTTTTTGTTGCTTTCAGACAGATTAACGCAAACATCGAGTTTAATCAAATCTATGCGAAATATTACAATAAATCTGTATGGTCTAAGGTAAATAAGATGAAACATTTTAAACCCTAAAAAAACTATTTTTCACATCATATTAAACTATATTTTTATAATAAAATCACATTATTACACAATATTTAAAAATACAATGCAATCATTATTTCCTTGAATACGTGCCAGCGTTTCCATTTACTGATTCTATGCCAAAGCCTGCCGTGTCTATTAATAAACGATACATTACAATGTCAAAATCAAATATCAAACGTCAAAATGGTTAAACGTCAAAATGAATAAACGTCAAAAATAGTAACGTTCAACAATATTTATTAATAAATAGAAAATAAAATGCACAATTATTAATAAATTACATTACAATAAGACAATAAATTAAAATCGCCTGCTTACATACTAAATTGCTTACCTTAAATAACACTCCATAGACAAACATTAACGACCGCGTCAAAAAAAGACCCTGTGTAAGTGACAGCTGTCAAGTTAAATAAAAACAAACAATAAATAGTGGCGTACGTATTTCCCATCAGATAAAAGAAAGATTTTATATACATAATGATCAATCGTTGTTGGTGAACTTTTCCCATATGAGCATGACGAGGCATATATTGGGTGTTACATGTAGTAGGTACGGCGTTAGGCCTTTATAGAAGCCTCTGATTCGTTCGTACCTCCATGTTTCTGTGATGCAGTGCCAGGCGCCGTTGTAGGTGCGGTGGTGGTCCTGCAGCCGCGCGCGCACCACCTGGTACGGGTACGTCGCGCCCGCCGCGATCAGCTTCGACACGGCCGCGAACGATAGGTACTCGAATGACGTCTGTAATCAAAGATAATATTGTCTTTGTTACTTCAAATATGCAAGATGACTAGGTACCTGACTTTTTGGCGGGAACTTGCAGAGTGACGAAGCATTTTAATTTTTATTTTCATAAATTTGTGTATTTTTAGTTTTATTGTGTATTTTTGGTGGTATTTTACCCAATAAAGATCATCCATGTGCACCAGTGAAGTAAAATGAAATTAATTATGTGTATCGTGACTTTTCAAGTTGTCTCAAAATGTCCGTGAACAGTTTTAGTACAATGACCACCATTGTAGTAAAACATGACTTTTATGGACGGTGACTGACTGAGGACAATAATGTGAAGTGATTTATTATGACTGGAAACTATAATATAACTCGACACTGGCAGAAATGAGCCTTAATTTGGGCTTGGTTGCCAAAATTAAAAATAAGAAGAAGAAGACTAGGTACTTTTTTTTATGTCATCAACGTTTTTTTTTTGGTGGGATCATCTATACTAATAATATAATAAAGCGGAAGTTTTTTTGTTTGTTTGTTTAAACGGGTTAATCGCTGGAACTACCGGTCGGATTCGAAAAAATCTTTCACTAATAGGAAGCTACATTATCCCCGAGTATTATAGGCTTTTTATCACGGGAACGCGGGTGAGGTCGCGCGAGACAGCTAGTATTTTGATATGAGACCCTATGGAAGTCAAAGTCAGAAAGCTTCGAAAACGCCCCATACAAATTGATACAAGAATTTTACGTCACTTTCGAGTACATGGGCGCAGGAATGTATGGAGAAAACACGTTATTTGTCATGATCGTGAAAAACTGCGTTTAGGTACATAGTTGCTACACAATTTATTTTTAATTAAATCGTTAAGGTTCTGAAAGTAGCTTTAAATCTACTTTTGGATGATAAAAAATAACCTTACTTTAGGGTACGATAACCCAAAGTTAGGTTATTTTTCCACCAATTTTTAACTTTATACCAACTTTTTTTTTCTGATTTGTTATAATTATTTGCTGTTTTCCAATTCGTATAACCACGGTATGTAGAAAAATTCAACATAGTCATCATCCTTATCGACAGATGACAGATGGAACAACATAAATAAAAAAATATATTTCTGTTGTATTACAGTCGTTTTACTTAAAAAATATTGGGTCTATAAATTCTCAATAGGAGATCATGTGATATTTAATGTATGTTCGGCTTCAAAGTACTACAAATATTCTGTATGACGCGGACGGACGGGTGGCGAAGTATGTATGATTCTCTACCTCTCGCGTCACAGCCCATACAGAAAAACCTTCTTCAAAGTACACAAAAAAGTAATCAGATTCTGACCTAATGACAATGGAACCAAACGGGAAGTATACCATTCCAGTCAAAAAAAGAATTTTCCAAATTGGTTAATAAATGACGGAGTTCTGAGGTAAAAAAACATTTAAAATAAAACAGCCGAAAAAATAAAACACTTCTTTTTTTTGAATAGGCTTATAAAAAATGTTTAAGCCCATCGTAGACGTACGACTAATATATATTAATCAAAGAATTTAAAACGTCCAGAAGGATAGTCGCCTCTATGGGAACATGAAATAAACAAGCCAGAATTGACAGTATTTGACAGCCGTGCGCAGTACGAACTGAGAGCGATTTGCTCAGGGAGCCCCTCAAGCGGAGTGAAATTAAATGTCATGCTTTAGTAAGGCGGATTATCCATCTGGGTAGAGGCACGATGCCCTATGAAAATCTTTGATATTAATATAAATCAAAGCTAGACATATTAGGTACGTATATTTTCAATACCTTACTAGCTTTGAGTAACCGCACACGCAACTATAATATATATCTGTCAATTCATCAACTTACACTGTAATTTATATTAAAGCACAGCATATTAATATATATTATAGCTAATGTGTGATGGGCTTTAATGGTTCCACGTTTTGAACGGACTAAATGCTATAAAATAATAACGAAAACGTGAGACACATGCAACAGATAATTGATACATGATTAGTGTTGCAAATTATTTATTACGTAGGTAGGTACTGTTGCATAAGTTTACTACAGCAAGGAGTTCATTATCTATTCCATCCAATATTTCGCATTATAAAAGGGGTCCGTCGCCAGGAAAGTTTTAGAACCGCTGACTGTTAAATGAGTAATTTTATAAAGGATATTATTAATTAATCATTTTAAAATCGTGGTGCCATCAAACAATAAAATCTTGAGATTTTTAATAGGCTCCACTGAAAATCAGTGCTGATAGTAGATACTTGCCATAGCATATGCTGAGTTGGAGTCCTTTTTGGCATCACACCACAAATATTAATCATATAATAATATATGTTCTTTATTTTTAAATACTTACTATGATATTATACATTACTTAGGTATAAGCACTGTGTTATTGTTTTTTGTTTATTTCAAAGTTATTTTGTATTTTTTTTTTCTGCATCCCATGTCATTGTTTTGTAATGTGTGTGTGTGTGTCAAGTAAAGAGTATTGCACAGAATAGACAAACAAACAAGAAAGCAAGTGAATAATGCATCTAGGACTGTGCTATGTTAAAAGATTCAAGTATAGTTTCTAGTTCATCAGGAAGTTAGATTAAATTGCAAAATGTAATACGTTTGTCATTCCAGCTAAAATAGTACAATAAAATGTATTCATCAGATCACTTAAATGATTGCGGCAATAAGCGAATGACGTCATTAAGTGACACTAATTCATGCTTCATTATTCTGTGCTGGAATCCACAGCAAAGTGTATATTACTAAATGTTTACAGAGTATGCAATTAACACATTGCACATAGTAAGTAGCGCTCACAGTTACTAACATAGTGTAGGTACACAGTTACTTCATTATGAATTCCAAAACTTTTATAGATAAAGGTTTATTCCTGGAATATTATTTTTTATCACTAAACTAAACAAAGAAGCCCTGGAACCTGGCATCTAAACATTTCTTAAGAAGATACGTTATTTGCTATATTTCTTAGGTAGTGTAATTTATATTCTTTTTGCAAATTAATTAATAGTAATGCTTTTTTAATATTTATTGCATTGGGTTTGCAAATAAACATTTTAATCTTATTTGGCTTAATTTTTTTACTAGGTACTGTTTATAATTTTTAAATTGAATAAAAAGGAGTACCGATACCTGCATCTTAAATGTCTATAAATATCATAATTATTTAAAGCGGAACAACGTGTGACCAACATTTAACTATATAAATAAGAGCTCATGTTTACCTCAAACAAATTTTACAGACGGAAATATCCTTACATGTTTTATCTAATGATAATATAAGGAAAACGATAATTTCCTTGTTCTTCTCCCGCTTGATAATATATTCACATGTAAATTAAATAAAGATGCATACATTACTGCATAATTTCTGTATCGATACAAAGAATAAATAAATATTCTTCAAACATCTGATCCCAACCTAAGCAGAGCTTATTCTATGGAGGCCAGATAACCGATAAACTATATACACTACTTGGGAGAAAAATCAAAAAGTTTATAGGAATTATATATAGGTAGGTACTTAACCGGTTTGAATTGTTTTCCGGTTTTCAAGCAATCGGTTTTCCTTTTTCAGATTCTCAGAAGATGGTGAGAACTCATTTTTTTCATGAATAAATGTATTCCCTATTCTATACAATATTCGATACTATTGACTGATTCTTCGCATCGCTAGTATCGCTACCGACAAGTGATATTATATTTGATGTATTTGACATCGTTACTTAATCAAGGTCAAACATATCAAATAAAATCGCGATCCGTCGCACCCTCTCAGACATGAAGGTTATCTAAATATTGAGTTCCAATAACAACATGTGTATCAAAAAATAAGTTCTAAGTAATGTGAGATGGTATCTAGTGTGACCGAATTATTCTTTTAATAACTATGTAATGGACCAGTTCCGATCGAAAAAAAGTTTTTTTCTTACTTACAGACCTCTTCTTAACTGCCTCTGATTTTACACCATTACGCGGATTAAAGGGCGAGCGCATATTGCTCTATACCGGTAGTACTAGCATAGACGCAGCTAGTGGGTTGCGCGTAGTGAGCGACTTTTAACAGCTCCAGTACCATTCTGGACAAATGGTAGTGAGTGATCACGGTGTGACTCACATTTTCTCAAGAGTACCAGCCCCCTAGACAAGATGGTTATCGACAATCGTCATCGTTAGTAAACGAACAACCTTGATATGACATTTGAAATCGAAATATCACGTGATTTTTAACAATCTCTTATGTCAATCCTATACAAAGGTTGATCGTTCACTAACGATGACGATGTTCGATAACCATCTTGTCTACTGGCCCTGGGGCGACTACTCTGGCGGCGTGACATACCGCAGATGGTCTCTGACGTTTCGTAAGTGGTTGCCAGGTATAGAGTGCTGCCTTTTATGAACGAGAGGTTGGTAGAGGTGGCCACTATAGAAAATCTCAGTAGAATCAAGGGGGTATGCTCTATACCGGGTAGGTTTTAGGTAACTATTCCACTTCCACTTCCAGGAGGCTCACCTTATTTATACAAGGCTTTCTCAATTAATTTTAACAAAACGTCGGATAGCACTTTTCCAAGGAATAAATATGGCTATGTGACAGACTTTGATGAGACTCTGTCAAACTGTCACATTAATGCTAGAGATAAATGTTAGAAATTATGTCTAAGTCAAGTAAAATACATAAGTAGGATTGGTTCAACTCACCAATTTGATATCGATCGGCAGATTCCTGTACTGGTTGTACCTATTCTTCATCTCCTCGTAGGTCATGAACTGGAGAGCGCCGTGCGACACGCCGAACATGCCGGGGACGAAGCCCTGGAAACCACAATACATATATTTTAGAAAAGTAACAAACAGAGCTATGTTAATAGCATTCATGTTGAAAAAGATACCACTAGGCTGCAGACCCATTAGGCAAATAGTTTGTGACTATTTGCCTCCCATATATTTTAGATAGAGCGATCATTCAACGCGTATTTAACGTGATAAAAAATGTAAACTTTCAATTTCTATTTCAAGAAATTATATTGACAGCTGCTTTACCGACCTCTTTCCTGTACCACGAATCACACAACGAGAGCTGTCGTCGACCGACTGACGTCATTATTGCATGCGAGAGATAATGATGGCTCGCTATCGTAATGTAACTCAGTAGAGGTCGGTTGTTTACATATTTTATCTCCTCTAACCTTTAATTGATACTCAGCTAGCCGACAGTCAGCCGCAAACTATTTGCCTAATTCATGACAAAATATTTGGGCAGCAAGTGGTGAACTGCTCTGAAACTACTCGCGTATATATTGTAGTAATGCTGTTCTTAAATCTGTGATCACAATGCATACACGAATTTTGCGTACTGATCGTGTATAGTTAGTATCATGGGTGCTCGCGTCTTCGTTCCCGACCCGACTACAATACACCACTTACTTATTTGACAAGAGTGCTAAAAATCTAGTCTTATATCAATTCAGTAAAATGTGGAATTATATATATAATTAAATTTATTAAGTAGGATGTTACTTATTTAATCCTACCCGGATTAAATAAGTGACATTGACGGATTCCTCGAGTCACCCTTTGATTTTAGATCTTAGCTTCCATGTTTAGACCAGGGTCGATAATTTTTAAAACCAAAAATATAATAGTAGGATGAAACCCATTAGAAAAGGAGGGGAATATTATAAAAATGAAAGGAAAAATAATTTACGGGCGATCTGAGGTCGGGAAGGGGATGGGGGTGAGTTTTTAAGGGTAAAAAACGGTTTTTCTCGATTTCCGGCAAAACTAAAAGTCCTATCGAAAAAAGTCAAATGGCAAAGTTGTAGGTTATAAAAAGATCTAAAACTTTTGTATTTACACTTTTTTCACATAACCTCAAAATTTATGTGAAAAATTCAAAAAACCAAGTTTTTGGTTTTTTATTATCTTTTACAAAAAAAAATTTTTTTTAACGAAATTTGGTGAAGACGTCAATATTATGATGAGACTGCAATAGCTACATTTTGTAGTTCAAGACAAACAAAAGCAAAGGAAGGAAAAGAAGTAATTAAGTAAATGCATTGTCTGAGAAGATTTACTATAGTAACATATTTTTTTTTTTTCACCATCGGAAAGTAGAGATTTCAACGAACAGAAAACATACCAACTTTTTGAAAAAAGCTGATATTTTGACGGGTGAGTTATCGATTGAAAATTAGGGTGTTTTTTCGATATTAATTCAAAATAAGGTGAAAAAATATATATTTTTAATCAAATAAATTACAGCGTATTTGGGACATAAAAAAGTAAGTTTTCACCAAATTTCGTTAAAAAAAAAAATGTAAAAGATAAAAATAAAAAACCAAAAACTTGGGTTTTTGAATTTTTCACATAAATTTTGAGGTGATGTGAAAAAAGTGTAAATACAAAAGTTTTAGATCTTTTTATTACCTACAACTTTGCCATTTGACTTTTTTCGATAGGACTTTTAGTTTTGCCGGAAATCGAGAAAAACCGTTTTTTACCCTTAAAAACTCACCCCCATCCCCTTCCCGACATCAGATCGCCCGTAAATTATTTTTCCTTTCATTTTTATAATATTGCCCTCCTTTTCTAATGGGTTTCATCCTACTATTATTTTTTTTCACTTTTTATTATTTTTAAAGGCTTCTAGCCTGGTCTAGTTGGCAAGATACAAAAAAAAATCTATTTAGTATATTTACATTTTCAAAAAAAAAATGACATGTATTTTTTCTTTTGTCAATTAAACAAAAAATTACGAAGATATCGTGTGTTGAAGTTCCGCGTGACGTCACGTTAGAACAGTACACCTTTTTAGGGTTCCGTAGCCAAATGGCAAAAAACGGAACCCTTATAGATTCGTCATGTCTGTCTGTCTGTCTGTCTGTCTGTCTGTCTGTCCGTGTATGTCACAGCCATTTATTTCCGAAACTATAAGAACTATAATGTTGAAACTTGGTAAGTAGATGTATTCTGTGAACCGCATTAAGATTTTTACACAAAAATAGAAAAAAAACAATAAATTTTGGGGGTTCCCCATACTTAGAACTGAAACTCAAATTTTTTTTTTTCATCAAACCCATAAGTGTGGGGTGTCTATGGATAGGTCTTCAAAAATGATATTGAGGTTTCTAATATCATTTTTTTCTAAACTGAATAGTTTGCGCGAGAGACACTTCCAAAGTGGTAAAATGTGTGTCTCCCCCCCTGTAACTTCTAAAATAAGAGAATGATAAATCTATAAAAAATATATGATGTAGATTACGGTGCAAACTTCCACTGAAAATTGGTTTGAACGAGATCTAGTAAGTAGTTTTTTTAGGGTTCCGTAGCCAAATGGCAAAAAACGGAACCCTTATAGATTCGTCATGTCTGTCTGTCCGTGTATGTCACAGCCATTTATTTCCGAAACTATAAGAACTATAATGTTGAAACTTGGTAAGTAGATGTATTCTGTGAACCGCATTAAGATTTTTACACAAAAATAGAAAAAAAACAATAAATTTTGGGGGTTCCCCATACTTAGAACTGAAACTCAAATTTTTTTTTTTCCTCAAACCCATAAGTGTGGGGTGTCTATGGATAGGTCTTCAAAAATGATATTGAGGTTTCTAATATCATTTTTTTCTAAACTGAATAGTTTGCGCGAGAGACACTTCCAAAGTGGTAAAATGTGTGTCCCCCCCCCTGTAACTTCTAAAATAAGAGAATGATAAATCTATAAAAAATATATGATGTACATTACGGTGCAAACTTCCACTGAAAATTGGTTTGAACGAGATCTAGTAAGTAGTTTTTTTTTAATAGGTCATAAATTGAAATTAATATCAAATACTCAGGTCTATACTACCATTTACTTATAGACCTACAGGTTTGTACGGAACCCTCGGTGCGCGAGTCTGACTCGCACTTGGCCGGTTTTTTAATAGGTCATAAATTGAAATTAATATCAAATACTCAGGTCTATACTACCATTTACTTAATATATACCTACAGGTTTGTACGGAACCCTCGGTGCGCGAGTCTGACTCGCACTTGGCCGGTTTTTCCTCTAATGTGACGTCAAGGCGTCACGAGCCCCCACTTCACGAACTTTGACTCGCTTTAACTTTGTAATTTTTTTATGATAAAAAGCAAAAAAACGTATTCAATATTTTTTCACAATTTAACTGACGGACTAATTAAAATCATTTTTTTTTTACCTAGGAATCATCCCATCTTTCAATAATCATGTTATTATTATTACATTTATCATTATCTTGTCGGATGACTGTATAAAACACGTCATATCAGATAATTATGTAATAACTTTGTTTTTTCACGTTTATTACATACCTACATACTATCAGTTGTCAAGATTTATTTTTACTTTTATTGGTAAAAATAAGATTACACCTCGCAGTGTGCATTGCTCTGCACGTGACTTTGAAAACGTGCAAAGTGATTTAACGTTATTTTCTTTTCGTTATCTAAAAACTTGGTGCCTGGTAGAAATCATTTAGGAATTCTATCTAATTGTCTTCAAGAATCAATATAGGCTCAACATGATAAGAGGGCATCTCCCTTTGTCCCGCTATGTTTGTCTTTCTTTGGCAGGTAGTTGGATATACTTATATGCGCACTTCGTAGGATTATTATGATTATTAGAACTTATTTTAATAAGAGAACGTGTGAGCACTTATAAAAACTTAATAAGGAACGTTTAAATCAAGCAGTAGTCATTCCACAATGCTATTTATATACAGCGCAATAGAAAACGTTTTGCAATACCACGATATTCCGAATCGTGTATGTTGGTCAATAGATATAATACATTTTATCAGTAAATAACATAACGCATTCTCAATTTGAATATTATCATAACGACCTGTGAACTATTTAGAATATCTCTTCAAACCAGATCAAAGCAGTTCTAACCGGTAAATTTCCAAATTAGAAGCAATTTTAAATTTCATACAAATCTGAATAGGTAAGTGGACTCGTGTTTCTATGAATCATGAGCTTTTCTATTTATATTCTATGGAAACGTCTAACAACGTCACCATACTCGTAGCTAAACTAAGGCCAAGCTAAGAACTCATGACAAAAGGTGTCTCTTTTTGGCGCACTGTGTCTGTCTCTTTTTGGCAAATAGATGTTTATGGGCTATCAAAAGTGATGGCTTTAGTTAAAACTATAATATTGCATCAAAAATATCTAACGACTGACCTTGATGAAAATGGACAAAAAATATCTAATCTCTCATCAGCCGTCAGCCGAATTGCTATTCGCAACAAGGAACAAAGAAACATTTCATGTAAAATTTTCATTCAGCAACCAATCTAACAATTTATCAAGTTATACGTGAAAAGGAATCGATCAAACTGATAACAAAGATATTGAAGGATTACAAATAAATCCTGAATTGATTTCATTTTTGTCATGTTTGTTTACGTTTGTTGGGTGGACAAGGGCTTTCAATGTCTTAGCCAAATATAAGTCACAGTTAGTAAAAAGCGTCGTATATGGGAACGCGAACACTATTCGCACATTTACCACAAAATACTATTGACCTCTTATTAAACTTGTTTTATATAATCTGTAGAAACGATTACCGGCTTCCTTGTTTTCATCAGCTTTGCTACATCTTTTCAATTAATTAAGATTATTACATAATGCATATTTCTTTTTTACGAAATACTCGTATTAAATTTCTCACCTATGTAAACATAAATAATCGAAAACTGAAATTAGTTCAGGGTTTATTTTAAAATTACTTACATAAGTAGGTAGGTATGTCTCTTTAATTTCAAATTTAATTTGAGAAAAACATTTCAAATAATTTTAAACTGCAGATTTATATCAGATATATATTAATAAATGAAGTATTTAATAAAAAAAAGTTAATTATTCGATATTCATTGATTGCTTAAGTCTTTATAACAGAAGTTGATAACGTAGAAAATAAATAGGTTTATCTACAGTTATTGAAAAACGTGTTATCATAGATGATAAGGGAAGTCTTACATATTAATTATGATAGTATATCGCGTCATCAGACTTAAGAACCAGCAGAGAATTTCGGAACACAGTAGGTGCATATTGTAAGATTAATCAAAAATACGGTAACTATTAGACCCACTAAAAACACAGAAAAAATAATGCTAAAAATTGTAAGCCAATGTTAGCTACATACAAATTGTTAACTTAACTATTGGTCATCTTAACTACCAATCAAACATCCCAAGTAATCCCAACCTTACGGCAAACTAAATTAAAATTCCTCTAAAATCCATAGAGGTACAATAAAATTATTGATGAAAAATATAAGTGAATATTTCCATACAACCTATAGTCAGTATGCAGATCGTGCACTATGACGTCACTACAAATATAGTTAACACATTATAGATGATGATTAATAACAAATAGTCAATCGTGTTTACCCGTTTTGTTTTTATAGAGGATGTTATGCAAATATGATATAGTTTTACTAATACTAGAAGTACTAGATACTGAAGTCTCTTTATATATATAAAGAGATATATAGATTATAGATAGTATCTTTCGTTCGTAATAAAAAAAAACCTAGTGCAAAGCGTACGTTACCATAGTAACTACTACATTAATTGCTATAATATTTAATTGTATTCGCAATTTGGGATGCGAATGCGATGCATGGCCACGTTCGTTACACATTTTTATATTTAAGTCTATGCGATGCGGTTAGGCAAATATCCGAATCTCATTATGATTCTAGCTATAGTCATTGTCATTAATTGTATCCAAAGCGTGACATAAGTCTAAAATTACCGTTGAAAATGTGATGCCAAATCTATGCACACTTTTCGCATTTATTGTAGAGTAGACTCCGAAACAGACAGTCTATTGTCATTCCTAGTTTTAAAAGCAATTAACTTCTTTAAAAAAACATGCAGACGTAATCTATGTTAAATGTGCCGTGGAATTTAGTCTCTTAACCAGTCAAGTCTGTTAATCAGGCTGCTTACTATTGTATCAAATTCAACAGTAACAAATTCCCGTGACTTTAGTCAGTCAACACACCTGATACATAGAATACATAACAATGGGATGTCGTTTTTCACGTCACAATTATTAAAAATATTTTTCATTGTACTGAGTAACTTAAAAAACTGTTGACATGCCCAGTTTCTAAGTTCCAAAATCCGAGGTTTTCACGCTTCTTCTAAAGAGATGGCAACCCTACTTATATATAATAAGCAATTAGGTATACCTATTCTATTCATTTGAGTTATTTGCAACCGAAAAGGCTTAAAATCTGTGAAGTTTGCTGATAGTACATACGGTTCAATAAACTCACCCTATACAATCCCCGAATGCCTTCGGTCCTGTAGATCTTCGTGAGACCATCAACCATGCCCCTGTACCGCTTGTTTTCACTGAGGTGGTCCTCGCTGTATTGCAGGCAGAGGCGGGTCTTCACCACCCATATGGGGTTGGTCATCAGAAGAGACAGTACGCCGGCTTCGGCCGCGGCAAGCATGTGGAGCCCTGGCCCGAGAGGGTTGCGGGCATTGCCGCCTTGTATCCATGTCTTTATTGCATTGTAACTGCGGATTATAAATATATTTGGATCCAGTTTTCAAGAGCATGGATAGCTCAGTGGTAGTGGCGTCGAATCCAACAATATTCTTGAGCTTTCGGTAAAGGTTTTTAGAGAGGTAGAGCATAGCGTTTCTTCGCTCAAAGAGCAGCTCGACTGGGGAAGTACCTCCACCTTACAGAATACCGCAGCCAAATAACTTTGTGTTGTGTAAAGTTGTGTTCCTGCGCGTGAGTAAAGTCGCCAGAGCTCATAGGGGAGGGGGGAAAGGTCGGTAACGCGTGAGCGATGCTTCTTGTGTTGCAAGCGTCCATATGGCTACGGTAACCGCTTACCATCAGGCGGGCCGTATGCTTGTTTAAAGATTAAGTTGTATAAAAAAAAAAGGAAAACATTGCGAGATACCATAGAATTAGTTGAAGTACTGATCTGGCTGCCTACCACACCCTCATGTTGAAAATCTATTGCCAAGCACCTAACGTGCATTCCAGCAGCTGCATTTGAGACCCAGTTTCCACCTTCGGCCACATCATCACCATAGTGAGATTGTGTACAAAGCGATTTGCAATACAAAAAAAACAATTATCATTTTCACTTTTTTTTATCATTACTAACACAATGCATTCACATTTAGAGTGGGCAACGCGCGATTTATATTTCTGGTGTTGCGAGCGTCCATAGGTTACGGTAACCGCTTACATTCCGGTGTGCCGTACGCATGGTTGCTACCTCAGTAGTATAAAAAAATGTAAAAAACCTAATCTAACTTGTTCATGAAACCAAAAATAAACCTATTTTAGAAACAATGAGAATTATTTTAAAGGACTCTGACCACTCTGGTCAGTGGTTAATACACAAAACCTATATAGAAGGTGATCTTCTGCATTCCACCTTAAACTACATCCACCGCATCTTTGGCAACCTGTCTGAATTAGGTTAAATGACGTAACTCAAGTAAATAATCCACACTCACAATAAGAAATAGAACCCCCAAGCAGATCCTGAGCCCCACACATTTGGCGTGACACCTCGGTACAGTCCACGGACGCCCTCCTTCTTGACAATAGTGACGAATGCGCTGCCCAGCCCATCGTATCTCGGTACTGTTGCGGTCCTGCCGTCATTTACTGAGGAACAATATTTTTATGAGCTTTTTGAAAAAGTACAATAAATATTTTTAAACTAAATTTAATTTAACTTAAATTTTATTTATTGCCACACATTAAAAGTATAGTACATATTAACACAAAAATTACGGCTAAAATTTATACAAGTCTATGAGTCTTCTGGCTCCCAAGCTAGAATAATCTGTATTATGGGAGTCAGTGAAACGAAGTGAAGGACCAGCGCCAAAAATGCTTTATAATATAATTAATAATAATATAGTCTTTATAGACTTTTGTCATCGCCCCACTCTTGAAATTTGAAAAATTGATTTGATTTGAAAATAATAATAATAATATTTTTTTTTAAACTTGTTCTTTATAAAAATACTAAGTATTTAGTTATATTGTCAATAGTTACACCAGAAATAATTATAATAATCAGGAAAACTTAGTTATAATATAAAAAAAAAATGCAATGACAATATCCTGGTATCTTCATCAGACAAGACTATCTGAACGCAATCTTAACAAAGCTAGACAACCAGATAACCAAATATTTATTTGATTATTTTTGCTACTATATAGGTTAGTACTACTTGTAAATGCTCCTATAAAATTGTATAATGTTTTGAAATGCAATTTGATAAATTGCCAGTCTCCTTTAGTAACAAGCTATGTATGGTAATTATTAAATCATATATTAAAATGAATTCCTCGTTAATTCAAGCTCAAAAAAACCCGTGCAACAAAGACTAATTTGCAGGACAAAGAATGGATATATTAAAAGATGACACATCACAATGAAACTGTAAACTTAGGTACCGTCCCTAAATAACTTTTCATGGTACATGGTCAATCATATAATCAATGTTAGCCAATAGACATAGATTGCAGATAAAACAGCTTTCACCTTGTGACTATTGATTTATCATACTTGTATAGCAAGGTTTATCTACACAACAGAATTACAAGCAAAACTTTGAAGGATGTCTAGCAAAAAGATTCAAATCATTGAAAATTGGTAAAGGTAGTAATATCAGAAGCTTATACCTGCATAAGAACTGATAATAAATGGCTTTGACTTTAATTGATGCACTACTCAGAGCAGTATTTTATGAAATACAATCACTAAAATAATACTAGAATTCTATCCACATATAACAAATCCCTATCTTTACAAATTCTTTACATTACAGACGGGCCAGTTGATTTAGAATCCACTTATAACACCGCAGGTTGTGGGTACCCAGTTACCCAGGATGTGCATTTGTGTACATGAACATGTCTGTATGTCCTGAGTCTTTTTTTTTTTTTTTTTATGTTAAATTGGCTTGCATTTGACCTTCGACTGACCCCATGAGGAGTTAAGACGAAAATTCTGGGTGTAATTATGTATATTATGTATCTACAAACAAAAAGTTGTATTATGTAGTATATCAGAGGACTGTGTGAGGAATGTCCCAGGATATTTATTTATTAATAATACTGGAATTTTATCTCCAAATAGCAAATCCCTCTCTTCACATATTCTTAAATAAGATTGTGCTTTTTAGTTTGAAATTTAATATAATTGGTGCAGACTGTGCATATCTTTGTTAGTTGTCATACTGACACCATTCATGAATTTAATCCAATGACAGCATCTCAATGGTTTAGCGGAACCAGAATTTTGGTATGGGGGGCTGAGGGGCTTCACCAAACTGATGGTGGACCCACTACTGATAGTCATCCTCGTACAGCATCAACCGCATGTTCATTACAAAGACCAGCACAGCTTGTACCATAGATCACCAGGCTATCACCCCATGACAGTGATTTAGTACCTCATTTAATATAAAGAAAGAGAAGTATAAAAGCATTGATTGATGACACCCTGACTACAGCCAGCCTTGTTATGATGCTTATTGCAGTATTCCTTAATGATTTAAGTATAACTTTTGTCTGGAAGAAATCGCTTCTCAGCGATAAGACCGCCCATTGTACAGTATTTTTAATATTAAGAATTTATTGTTATTGTGATTTTTATACTTGTTGGTGTACAATAAAGAGTTATCTATCTATCTATTGTTGTTGTTGACGGGCCAGTTGGCGCAGTTGGTAAAGACGTGGAGTCTTAACCTATAGCGCCGCAGGTTGTGGGTTCGATTCCCACACAGGACATACATTTGTGTGCATGAACATGTCTGTATGTCCTGAGTCTGGGTGTAATTATGTATATTAAGTATGTATTTACAAACAAAAAGTAGTATATGTATTATATCAGTTATCTGGTTTCCATAGTACAAGCTCTGCTTAGTTTGGGATCAGATGACCGTGTGTGAGGAATGTCCCAGGATATTTATTTATTTTATGTAGGAATATGGATCTATTACACAATGTACTAGCTGTAACTTAGATTACATGATTTCATTCATAATATATTGTTTCCACAGGTGGTTTTAAAGAAATCTTTTGTGTAGATGAATAATATAAAATGTTTTTCCACATTAAAGGTCAGACTACAGATGACTTTAGTAGGACATGTTTCTTTTTTCTGGGCATTTTCATATTACAAAGTTGTTAAGCTAGCATATGGTCACTTTTGGTGCCTGCCAGCTTAAAAAATAATAACATAAATGGACTGTTTTACAAAAACTTAAACCGACTTCAAAGTACACTAAGAAGTAATCAAATCCTGATCTGATGACAATGGGACCAAACAGGAAGGTGAGGTAACAAACATAAAACAAAAATATGCAACTGAATTGAGAACCTCCTCCTTTTTCTGAAGTTGGTTAAAAATTAATACCACAGTAGGTGATAACAATCTTATAGATAGTATCCAGTAGGTATTTTTTCAACATCTATCAAAAGCTGCACCTTTATTCGAAAAATGTCATAACAATGACCAGCTATAATAACGGCTATTTCAATGATCACGTCTGGCCTAATGAAACAATCAGCTGGCAACTCTTAGTCTTGCTAGCTTACATTTAAAGTTGATTCAAGTTTCCTTTGGATGGCTGCTTTTACCAAGTATTCTGTTCAATGTGTACATGTCGTTCATAAGATATGAGGAAAATAAACAATCAGGAAGTTATTGTTCAGCACTGTAAACAAATCCGCCGTTGTTCTACTTTCACTCAGTGATGTGAAGTTCAAGGGCATGAATAATTATCACGTTGCTTCAGACGCACAAAAGCTTATCTTTAAAATGAGATCAACTCTTCAGGCACGTTAGAAAGGCCATCATTATCGTTAATTAACCTCGTAAAATATCACGAGAATACTCACATGGCAATTGCGGAACACGACAAAAAACTTACCAGCAAATCGAATTTTTATTAAGTCCAAAGGGTGTAGAATCAGCGTTGAGGTCACGCCACCCGATATACCAGCTACCAGGTGCTCGTACTTGATGTGACTGAGCAACGCGAGCTTCGTAGACGGAGAATTTGAATTCTTCATTGTAGTCATGATGAATTTAGCTAAATCACAGATAATTTTTTTAATAGCATCTTGCGCTGACCGTATTTGATACCTATGTCTACCGGCACACACTTTCCCAAAAGTCTATAACGAAATTTGAAATTAAACAATCTTCACTAAACATTATTACTCCCGTAATAATCCCACGAAATTACGTGCGATAAAAAATGAACGATTTCACGAGTAATTGAATAAAACGTCCCAATTTACGTACGTATTGATTTTAACAGTGATAAATTTGACAAGTACAATTTTACTTTTGATCATAATCAATACTAATTTCAGGGTTGTTGAAAACCAATAAAATTGAAACAATTATCAGTACTACAAAAAGTTAAATATTTAGTAAGTGACGTTACTTAGTGAGGATTATAAATATCTAAAAATTAATCAAATTATTTATAATAATTACTTGTTTGCTAGAAATGGAACGCAAACAGATGCTTAGGTAGGCGAACAGATGATGCAATAACTTCTAAAAAATGTTTCAAATCCAAATTTTTATTACAACTGAGTGTTAAAATTACATAATTCCAAAAATATTTCAATAAAAGCCTACTTTGTAATTTCTATAAGGTTTATATAATAAATAGATATTTAAATTACATTTAAACATTATTACCGCAAGATAATGTATTTTTTTCTGATGGCAATAAATAACCTTACTATTACGTTCACCATGCTGCCATTATACAAAAAAGTTACTAGTTTAGTAGCCTTTCATAGGCGCAGATAACATTCGGATATATAGACAGACCCGAATCCTGTTGGGTTTACAAATATTTCACGTGTCATAATAACATATTATAAAGCTGATTTTATATCCTAAACGCTAAAAGACAAATCAAATCAATGTATTGATCTCTATGATTGTTATGTAGGTAGATAGTCTAACATACTGGCAACTTTTTTTCTGTCTTTTTGACAACTCTTGCATTGAATTGAAACTATTGCCCATTTATTACGTAAATCAGCGAGGAAAAATTTAGTATAATAGTTCAAAGAATAGCACAAAAATGTTGAAAGTAGCGACTACTTTGAGATTAATCTCAAATCAGGGCAATCAGGTGCGTACCTTAGCGACAGCCGTCGGTTACAAGCAGGCGCTAGTAAACGTTCCTCCGACAAGGCTCACAGTTCTCGATAATGGAATCCGCGTCGCTACCGAAGACTCCGGAGCCGCCACTGCCACCGTAGGGCTGTGGATCGACGCTGGATCTAGGTACGAGAACAGCAAAAACAACGGTGTCGCTCATTTCCTCGAACACATGGCTTTCAAAGGCACCAGTAAAAGGTCGCAGACCGACTTAGAACTGCTAGTCGAAAATATGGGCGCGCATTTAAACGCTTACACGTCCAGGGAGCAGACAGTGTTCTACGCCAAGTGCCTGGCTAACGACGTTCCAGCTGCTGTCGAAATACTCGCTGACATCATCCAGAACTCATCCCTCGCTGAACCCGAAATCGAACGTGAACGTAGTGTCATCCTCCGTGAAATGCAGGATGTAGAGAGCAACCTGCAGGAGGTTGTTTTCGACCACCTTCATGCTACAGCTTTCCAAGGCACACCTCTTGGTCAAACCATCCTTGGACCCACCAAGAACATCAAGAAGATCTCCAAGGCTGACCTGCAGACATACATCAAGACTCACTATCAACCTGGTCGCATTGTTCTATCTGGAGCCGGAGGTGTTGAACACCAGAAGCTTGTAGACCTAGCCAACAAACACTTTAGCAGCCTTAAGAATGTAGCCATTGACATCCCAGATTTAATGCCCTGCCGTTACACTGGATCTGAAATCAGAGTTCGTGACGACTCAATGCCTCTTGCTCATGTTGCTATTGCTGTAGAAGGTGCAGGATGGACTGATGCCGACAATATTCCTCTCATGGTTGCAAATACTCTGATTGGAGCTTGGGATCGTTCCCAGGGAGGTGGCACCAACAATGCCTCCTACCTTGCCCGTGCTGCATCATGTGAAGGTCTATGCCATAGCTTCCAGTCATTCAACACCTGCTACAAAGACACTGGTCTATGGGGCATTTACTTTGTGAGTGAACCACTTCAAATTGAAGACATGGTCTACAACATCCAGAAGGAATGGATGAAGCTCTGCACATCAGTTACTGAAGGTGAAGTTGAGCGTGCAAAGAATCTCTTGAAAACCAATATGCTCCTCCAGCTAGACGGCACAACCCCTGTGTGTGAAGACATTGGTCGCCAGATGCTTTGCTACAACCGTCGCATCCCTATTCATGAGCTTGATGCCCGTATTGAATCTGTTTCTGTACAGAATGTACGTGATGTTTGCTACAAATACCTGTTTGATCGCTGTCCAGCTGTTGCTGCTGTTGGACCCACTGAAGGTCTCCCTGACTACACTAGAATCCGTGGAGGAATGTACTGGGTTAGGGCGTAAACATGATATTAGATTACATTTTTAGAAACTTTATTTAAATCAGTTAAGACCAAAAGAATACATTAAAAAAATCCTCCCAATGTCTGCAGTTTTATTGTATTAAAACACTGTCTTTGGTGAAACATGTATTTATTATAGGAACATAAGTAAAATAAATAAAACTGTGTAAATAAACATTTGTTTTCATAATATTTATCTTCTTTTTTATGCTGTAATTAAATGATTATATAATAAAAGCATTTTGGTTGCCATAATTACTTTTTTTTATGATAATAGCAGGACTTTTTGTGCTACACATTTATGTGTAGATCATAATTAATTTATGAACAAATTTGTGAAGATCATAATTAATTTATGAACAAATTTGTCAAAAACAAATTATGAAAAGAATCATGGTGAGATTTGTACAAAAAAATTAAGATTTTTAGAGATGTTAGAATGACGTTATAATTGATCCATTCTGGCGAATTTGACTATTCGCGACCAAAACCGTCATGTTGTTGCTATGTTTTGCGGGGTTTATAAAATATTTCATTTATATTAACATGTTGCTGGTAACGTAATCTCAACATTGGAAGTGATTCATAATTGTCTAAAATGTTTTATTTTTTTGTACAAAACAATGTATAGATTTTGCCATGATTCTTTCCAGATTGGCAGGCTATTTATTACAAAATTTAATTTATATTAACTTACTTTAAATTTGTATAGCATTTCTAGCCATTAAAATAATATATCCATAATTAGAACTTAAATCCTACACATCAACGGTGTTACTAATTTCATCACTTATTTTCAATTCTTTATCTTCTTGCACTCTGGTAACACTGGGTTTCCGGATCACGCTTGGCTTGGCCTTCGTTCCGTATGGCAGCACTTGCTCACTGTGGCTGATGAGACTGGCAGACGATATGAATACTGAGACTTGTTCTGGGGTGGGGCAGGCGACTATGAGAGCGTCTTCGTAAGTATAACCAGCGTTTGTTAGTAGCTGTTCTATTTGCACGAAGTAACCAACAACATTGTTCTGCAACAAATAAATTATAGATATTGATTGAGGCGAATGATAGCTCAGTGTTAGTGACGTCGGTTACCGAGACGTAAGTCCCTTGATTTTTCGGTGAAGGAAAACATCGTGAGGAAACCATAGCATGGTGGTAGGGTACTTTGAAGTACCCCTCTGGCTGGCTTCCACCCTCAAGCTGCAAATTTGTCGCCAAGCATCTATCAGTGTGTTGCGACAGCTGCACTTGAGAGCCGGTTCGACGTAAGTCCCTTGATTTTTCGGTGAAGGAAAACATCGTGAGGAAACCATAGCATGGTGGTAGGGTACTTTGAAGTACCCCTCTGGCTGGCTCCCACCCTCAAGTTGCAAACTGTCGCCAAGCATCTATCGATGTGTTTCGACAGCTGCACTTGAGAGCCGGTTCGTTCTAGGCTTTGTGTGCTTATCACCTTCGGACACATCATCACTTACCATGGTGAGATTGTGGTCAAACAGGCGCATACATAGAAAAGAGATTTTAAAGGAAAAATATTTCCTAAATCAGGGTAGGATTTAGTACCTATACAAAATCTCCGATTCTCCACTTACCCTTATAGGCCTGAACAGTATGAACTCAGTCTCTTTATTAGCAAGGTATAACTGCATGGATCGCTGTAGCGACGCGAGGTGTGCCTTGATCCGTCTCTGAGCTTCCTTCACCACTACAGCCATTTCTTCAGGAGTTGCCCACGGTTGGGTTTTTAGTTGCTCGATCGGTTGGAATGTTTGGGTCTGAAAATACATATTATTATAAAATAACTTTGGTGTGTTTACAAACGTTTTGTGTAATAGGAGATTTTAGTACTCCGAGAGAGGCGGCCACTTCCTATGGATAAATGTTGTAAGGGGCCATTCATTAATTTACGTAGGTAACGTCCTTTCTTGCGGGATATATAATAAATCAATATAGCTATTCTAGCAACATAGAATGAACACAATGACATTTAATGAGTAATTTTTCATGGTTATTGAAGTTGTCAAACATCGCTCTTTTTAGGGCTGACCACGATCCTCAGACATGAGGGAACGACTATAGAGAGACACGAAGGGTGCCAAACGGGGCCTTATTACTAAGACTCCGCTGTCCGTCCGTCCGTCTGTGTCAGTGGGCTGTATATCATGAACGGTAATAGTTAGCTGAAATTTTCAGAGAATGCGTAATTCTATTGCTGCTATAACAACAATAGTACTTTTTAAGCTTTCGCGAACTAAATTAATTGTAACATTACCGTCACTATTCGTCGTTATTCATTGTAATAGTAACGTCGAGGTTAGTCAAAATTAAATTTTGATAATAATCTGTGCGCGAATAGACCCGATACATTTATATTGCTATAACAACAAATAATAAAAATGAAATAAATTAAAAATTAAAGGGGGCACCCATACAAGAAACGTCATTTTTTGTCGTTTTTTTTTATAGTAAAGTTGAGTTAGTTAATATTGTACGGAACCCTCCGTGTGCAAGTCCGACTCGCACTTGGCCGGTTTCTATTTGTAAATTCTGTAACGTGGCGTTTTAAGACATACACCCTGTTGGAATTCTCTTATCATTTATCTCTGATATTGTTCAGTTACCTGTAACATCCGACCATTTTCAATGACCCTCTTATTAATTTGGGATCAGAACTAATCAGAAGGCAAATAGTTTGTGAAGAATTTCACTAGATATTTATTAACTTATACCAACCTTTTCCAAAAACGCAATCATGGGCCCGGCGAGAATATCCGTGGCATCCTTTATAAACATTTCACAGCATCCTTTCAACTGCCGATCCACCTCCTTCCTCGAATCCAACAAATGTTCCTTCACCATCGGAGTACCTTCTAATAAAAATTCTAACAACGCATTGTTACTATTCAAAGAGAAAATCTGTCGAGGCTTCTGCATTAGCCCATACGCAGCGTTCTTCATATTACTAAAATCTAACGTCGTCTCTTTGATTACAAAGTCAACTTGAAACGGCGCTATTTGCTCCCTCAATATAAGCAGATGTTTGATTTGGAATAATTGACCGTCTACACTTGTTGCGTTGGTTGATATTTGCTTGGCAGCGCTGTCAACGCTTTGGACGCATAGCGAAATGGCTTCTTGGGCTAGACCTTGGAATACACGTTTCTCTAAACATCTGTAAAGTCTAGATAATGCAGCTAAGGTTCTCCTAACTCCCGGGTACCACATTCCGTGTAAGTCAGCTGGGGACGCTTGGGGTCTTCTTTGAGCTTCAATGTTGATGTTAGCGACTTCTTGCGAAGTAGCCGAGATGTCTGATACCATTGAGTTGTGGGAGTCGCTTCGTTTGAGGGATTGCTCTTGGATTGATAGGGCGATTTGCTGTGGGAAATGAATATTTATTAAATTGGGTCTTTTATTATGTTTCGTATGGGAAGGGGAAACCCTTGCGAGAATCTGGGTCTTTGAATCATGCGAGACTATAATGAATGCAATAAACAGGTTGAGGACTAAGATATCTTTTTCGATACACTCCTTACGTATCAATTCAACAATAAGGCACAAAAAGGCATACGAAAGAAAAGTCCCTTTCTGTCGAAGCTTCGACTTCCGCCGACCGCTATTCAAATAATTGAGAAAAAGTTAAGCGCATGTATCTCGAGTATTTAACGTCATTATGATCAAAAATATCGACGCTAGATTATGATAAAGAAACATGAAAATTAGTCACAACTCGAAAACAACTAAAAATCACTGAACGTAAATGGCAGTGATTCGGATAGCTCTTAGAGTGCTCTACCTCTGGAGTTCCGATTGACTCTACTTCTTGGGACAACTACTTTATAAACTTAGAGATAAGAACATTATTTTGTTCACTTGTTTACAATCATGAACTGAATTTGTCAGGGTTATTAAACCTTTGCTTCGGCCGAAGGCTGTGGTGATAGTCGATTGATCGGCTTCGGCCAGAAATCGTCCATCGAGTCGGACATTAGTTTAAACCAACCTAATATTAGTAATATGTTTGTGTTACTAAGCTCCTAATTCAGTAGGTACTAGCAGTTCCCCGCGGTTTCGCCCGCATTCCAACTGTTGCCAACTGTAATATATTATTACGGTTCCCACTTCCCACGTATTATTCGGTATTGGGCCGTACACTTTAGTTTGTAAATTAGTTTAAATGTTCAATTATGTATTATTATTATTTTGTTTCGTTTCTATTTTATTTTAATTACGGTTAGCGACTGAAAATCAGTGCTGTAGCCCGGTACCTGTACTGGGCTTATAGTTTATAACTGAGTCGCTGTCCATTTCTGATGTCACACAACACAATTATTTATATTTTTTATATCTCTGCTTTTTTTTTGTCTATCTTTCTATGTGTATGTAATTGTGTTGTGTTACATTTGAATAAATGTCTTTTCTTTCTTTCTTTCTTCTTTCATTCACGACATAAAAAGCCTATATTTGTAGTAGTAGTAGCCTATAATGCTCGGGGGTTATGTAGCTTCCTATTGGTGAAAGAATTTTACAAACAAAAAACTCTTCCGCTTCATTATATTGACGGGCCAGTTGGCGCGGGTGGTTAAGACTCTGGTTAAGATTACACCTATCGCGACGCAGGTTATTGGTTCGATTCCCACACAGGACATGCATTTGTGTGCATGAACATGTCTGTATGTCCTGAGTCTGGTTTTAATAATGTATATTAAGTATGTATAAACAAAAAATAGTATAAGTAGTATATCAGTTATGTAGTTTCCATAGTAGTTCCCTTCTTAGTTTGGGATCAGTTAGCCGTGTGTGAAAAAAAAGATATTAGTATACAGGACGAATTTTTTTTTCCGCCAGTGAGGGCTGAAAAAAAACGAGAAAGACTCTGAATGGAACCCCTAGCTGAATTTTGAAGAGAATAAAAATTCCACAAAAATTTATTTAAAAAAATAAAATAATTTTTTTTTTCTAAATTCTGCTGCTACGTCACAATATGAACAAAATTATGTATGACAATCTTGCTCAAGTTATCCAAAATATTATTTTATATATTCCTTGACCATGGTTTTATCCTTTTACCGTTTTTCTCTAAGACCTAGTTCAGAAGTTGCCCTCACAGCTGGAAAAAAAATTCACCGTGTATATTACCTCCATCATCTGCAACTTCTGCGGGTAGGCGAGGTCCCCGGGGCCGGGGCTGTACAGCAGCACGTCGGTGCGGAAGTGCACGTGCGCGCGGTACACCAGCCGCTCCTGCACGTCCTCCAGCAGCGCGCACGCCGACACGCCCAGCGCGCGGAGACTCTCCGCTACAAACATTAACCCCTTAATAATGTTACGACATCGCGACATCAGGTATAAATTGCTACCAGTAACGCCATCTGTTATTGAATAGCGGTACTATCAGTAACGCCATCTGTTGTTGTATAGGAGTAAACATCTATCAAGCAACGCCATCTATCGCCGAATAGCTACCTGCTTCTGGAATATTCCCGATAGCACTGTAGGCATGTAGAATACGCGGGTAAATTGTGGAATGTTCCAGATGCCGTTTATGAAGTATAAATACGAGACAATGCACAGGGGAGTGGGAGTTTGATTTTGTATAACAGTGAGTAAACATCGAAGTGAAATACAGTTAAGTGCTAGTGAACTATTTAATTTGTGAGTGTTTTAATAAAAGTGTGACCAGTGTTTTGGTAAATTCGTGTACCATTATTTATCCTGAACCCCAGCTCGTAACAATATTAAATAAGGCTTAAGTCAAGTATAGTAATACATAGAATTAAAATATATCCGTCACTTTCTAATGTCATATTGACAAAAAGGGATGGATACCTGGGTATTACAAGACTGACTTACACCTTATTTATTACTGACTTACACCATACATCAGCCTATAATGTCCCACTGCTGAGCACAGGCCTCCTTTCACACGAAAGGGTATGGGCAATCTACTGTTGGAATATTTCAAGCCGCCTAGGACGCCGCCACGACTATCACAATTAAGTGATGACCGACGGCTATACGTGAACAGGTGCTGCTTGTGGGGCTGGTCTGCTTAAGTTTTCTACTTATTTATTAAATAACGATTCAACCTAATTATTAGATTTACCGCCGGGCGGGACACGCAATTGTTGTCAGTACGTTTAGAATGTAAAAATTATGTAATCTAAGCTTATTTTGAAAAGAGTAATTATTACTGAGTTTATCGCCGGCTCTTCTCAGCAAATGCAACCTTCCAAACCAGTATTAGAGTCAGATTATTCATAAGCATCTGAAATAAATGATTTGATTTTGAAGTGCCTTCCGAAGCTACTTGAAATACGATTAGACGGTCACCAATCTAGTACCAGCCACACCGGTGGTAGCTTAACTTTGCCAGTCGGTTGAGAATGGCTAATCATGATAATTCGGTAAACAAGCAAATGGCCCGCCTAATGGTAAACGGTTACCGTAGCCATATGGACGCTTGCAACACAAGAAACATCGCTCACGCGTTACCGACCTTACCCCCTCCCCTATGAGTTCTGGCGACCTTACTCACGCGCAGGAACACAACTTTACACAACATAAATGTATATAGAATGGGCAATAGAGCTTAAAATTCGATAACTAAACTCCCAGGATATAAACTGAAATATTGCATTGATACATGTGGAACCAATGTGATTCAAAACAAAAAACCTATTCTTACAAGAGTGTCTCGCTTAGTTCGGCCAAGATTTTTTGTATTTCTTTTATACTACGATGTCGGAAAACAAGCATACGGCTAGCCTGATGGATAGTTACTACACACAGGGCATCACTCATGCGTTACCGACCCTTCCCCTTCTCCGGTGAGCTCTGGCGACCTTACTCACGCGCAAGAACACAACATCAAATTATTTGCCAGCTATAACGCTATGAAGCGCTCGTGGTCTATCATGATAAGCCGTTCTTAATCGATCGGCAAGTTAAGCTAGCTACCACCGTCGTGGTCAGTACCTGGATGGGTGACCGCCTATTGGTATTTCAAATCGAGCGTTTCCGTGATTCGGAAGGCACGTAAAGCCGTTGATCCCAGTTATCACAATTAAGTGATTTAGTGACCAACGGCTTTACGTGCGATTTCTAAAATGCACATGGATGGATGGCTCGGTCCTAGACAAATCTATTTGGTATCCACACAAAGCCTAGAAGGAACTGGGACCTTGAAGGTAGTAGCCAGTCAGACCAGTTCCACAATGTAATTACCACCAATTGTTTGCTTCACAAAAAGTTCATACTCATGATACGCATGATCTAAAAAGAATAACAAATACAGTCCACTCACGATCATTGTTGACTTGTTCCTCGATAACCTCAACGCGCAATATGACGCAGAGTTCAGCGAGCGTCTCCAAGTGTATGATGTGAATGACGTGCGGACGCAACGTCTCGTATAAACCGTTGCATAGAGACTGTAGGTACTCCCTGTTAGAAAGAGGAATTTATTACTATGGCCATAACTAAATTATTCAAAGGGCTTAGTAAGGCACTTATGAACGTTATATATTTGACTGTAGTACGGGATAAGAATCTGGCAGTTTTCGATTGTGCTTTTTTCTGCTCTGATATCCGACTACAGCCAAGTGGAAATTCATGATTGAAATCTCAATATAATTTGAACCATATTTTTTGTATGGTCCTTTGAGCCAGATGTTTAAGTAGGTATAAATCTGAATAGATGACGCGAGTGTATGTACTTTGCGTGCCAAAAGGGAGAGCAGCTTTTTTTTACTATTTATAGGCCTGTGATTGACCACAATCTCACCATAGTAAGTAATGATGGGGCCGAAGGTGGTAAGCACACACAGCCTAGAAGGAACTGGCTCTTCTTTTGAAACTTTTTCGCAGAGATGTGTAGCGAGGGATTTGGAGTGTATTTGCTATTGGCTGATAAATAGGATCGCTTCATTTTCACGTTATAGCTCTAATGCCAGCCTAACTAAAGCGCGTTTGTGTAATTATGGTAGGTAGAAAAAACGACGCACGCTTGGTTTTCATGCGGATAGAGAGGGACTTGCGTTGTCTATTCAGATTTATGTCTGTGGTACAGTACTCTTTCTGTAATACAGTTTATTATCTTATATTCTCCATCCAAACTACTTTATTGAATCACTTTTACTTGTTGCATAAGCTAGCAGTGGTCGCGCGACTGGTTCTAGCAGTGGTCACGCTCTATGTGATACTTACTGTAGCGCCGGGGAGTGCGTACTGAAGAAGTGTTTATACAACGCGCACTCGTCCCTGCAGGCGTGTGCCAGCAGCGAGCAGGCGGCGCGCGCCAGCGAGCAGTGGTCGCGCGACAGTCACGCTCTATGTGATACTTACTGTAGCGCCGGGGAGTTCGTACTGAAGAAGTGTTTATACAACGCGCACTCGTCCCTGCAGGCGTGTGCCAGCAGCGAGCAGGCGGCGGGCGCCAGCGAGCAGTGGTCGCGCGACAGTCGCGCTCTATGTGATACTTACTGTAGCGCCGGGGAGTGCGTACTGAAGAAGTGTTTATACAACGCGCACTCGTCCCTGCAGGCGTGTGCCAGCAGCGAGCAGGCGGCGCGCCACAACGAGCAGTGGTCGCGCGACAGTCGCGCTCTATGTGATACTTACTGTAGCGCCGGGGAGTGCGTACTGAAGAAGTGTTTATACAACGCGCACTCGTCCCTGCAGGCGTGTGCCAGCAGCGAGCAGGCGGCGCGCGCCAGCGAGCAGTGGTCGCGCGACAGTCGCGCTCTATGTGATACTTACTGTAGCGCCGGGGAGTGCGTACTGAAGAAGTGTTTATACAACGCGCACTCGTCCCTGCAGGCGTGTGCCAGCAGCGAGCAGGCGGCGCGCGCCAGCGAGCAGTGGTCGCGCGACAGTCGCGCTCTATGTGATACTTACTGTAGCGCCGGGGAGTGCGTACTGAAGAAGTGTTTATACAACGCGCACTCGTCCCTGCAGGCGTGTGCCAGCAGCGAGCAGGTGGCGCGCGCCAGCGAGCAGTGGTCGCGCGACAGTCGCGCTCTACGTGATACTTACTGTAGCGCCGGGGAGTGCGTACTGAAGAAGTGTTTATACAACGCGCACTCGTCCCTGCAGGCGTGTGCCAGCAGCGAGCAGGTGGCGCGCGCCAGCGAGCAGTGGTCGCGCGACAGTCGCGCTCTATGTGATACTTACTGTAGCACCGGGGAGTGCGTACTGAAGAAGTGTTTATACAACGCGCACTCGTCCCTGCAGGCGTGTGCCAGCAGCGAGCAGGCGGCGCGCCACAACGAGCAGTGGTCGCGCGACAGTCGCGCTCTATGTGATACTTACTGTAGCGCCGGGGAGTGCGTACTGAAGAAGTGTTTATACAACGCGCACTCGTCCCTGCAGGCGTGTGCCAGCAGCGAGCAGGCGGCGCGCGCCAGCGAGCAGTGGTCGCGCGACAGTCGCGCTCTATGTGATACTTACTGTAGCGCCGGGGAGTGCGTACTGAAGAAGTGTTTATACAACGCGCACTCGTCCCTGCAGGCGTGTGCCAGCAGCGAGCAGGCGGCGCGCGCCAGCGAGCAGTGGTCGCGCGACAGTCGCGCTCTATGTGATACTTACTGTAGCGCCGGGGAGTGCGTACTGAAGAAGTGTTTATACAACGCGCACTCGTCCCTGCAGGCGTGTGCCAGCAGCGAGCAGGCGGCGCGCGCCAGCGAGCAGTGGTCGCGCGACAGTCGCGCTCTATGTGATACTTACTGTAGCGCCGGGGAGTGCGTACCGAAGAAGTGTTTATACAACGCGCACTCGTCCCTGCAGGCGTGTGCCAGCAGCGAGCAGGCGGCGCGCGCCAGCGAGCAGTGGTCGCGCGACAGTCGCGCTCTATGTGATACTTACTGTAGCGCCGGGGAGTGCGTACTGAAGAAGTGTTTATACAACGCGCACTCGTCCCTGCAGGCGTGTGCCAGCAGCGAGCAGGCGGCGCGCGCCAGCGAGCAGTGGTCGCGCGACAGTCGCGCTCTATGTGATACTTACTGTAGCGCCGGGGAGTGCGTACCGAAGAAGTGTTTATACAACGCGCACTCGTCCCTGCAGGCGTGTGCCAGCAGCGAGCAGGCGGCGCGCGCCAGCGAGCAGTGGTCGCGCGACAGTCGCGCTCTATGTGATACTTACTGTAGCGCCGGGGAGTGCGTACTGAAGAAGTGTTTATACAACGCGCACTCGTCCCTGCAGGCGTGTGCCAGCAGCGAGCAGGCGGCGCGCGCCAGCGAGCAGTGGTCGCGCGACAGTCGCGCTCTATGTGATACTTACTGTAGCGCCGGGGAGTGCGTACTGAAGAAGTGTTTATACAACGCGCACTCGTCCCTGCAGGCGTGTGCCAGCAGCGAGCAGGCGGCGCGCGCCAGCGAGCAGTGGTCGCGCGACAGTCGCGCTCTATGTGATACTTACTGTAGCGCCGGGGAGTGCGTACTGAAGAAGTGTTTATACAACGCGCACTCGTCCCTGCAGGCGTGTGCCAGCAGCGAGCAGGCGGCGCGCGCCAGCGAGCAGTGGTCGCGCGACAGTCGCGCTCTATGTGATACTTACTGTAGCGCCGGGGAGTGCGTACCGAAGAAGTGTTTATACAACGCGCACTCGTCCCTGCAGGCGTGTGCCAGCAGCGAGCAGGCGGCGCGCGCCAGCGAGCAGTGGTCGCGCGACAGTCGCGCTCTATGTGATACTTACTGTAGCGCCGGGGAGTGCGTACTGAAGAAGTGTTTATACAACGCGCACTCGTCCCTGCAGGCGTGTGCCAGCAGCGAGCAGGCGGCGCGCGCCAGCGAGCAGTGGTCGCGCGACAGTCGCGCTCTATGTGATACTTACTGTAGCGCCGGGGAGTGCGTACCGAAGAAGTGTTTATACAACGCGCACTCGTCCCTGCAGGCGTGTGCCAGCAGCGAGCAGGCGGCGCGCGCCAGCGAGCAGTGGTCGCGCGACAGTCGCGCTCTATGTGATACTTACTGTAGCGCCGGGGAGTGCGTACTGAAGAAGTGTTTATACAACGCGCACTCGTCCCTGCAGGCGTGTGCCAGCAGCGAGCAGGCGGCGCGCGCCAGCGAGCAGTGGTCGCGCGACAGTCGCGCCGCGTGCGCGCGCAGGGCGCCGCCGGTCGGAGCGCCCGCCGTGCGCGCGCGACTATTGCTGTACTCGCGCTCTATGTCTGATAGGAAGTTCGCGTAGCTGGTGAAAAAAAAAACAATTTCAAAACAAAGTCAGCTGTGAGCACTTGCAAAGTTAACACACGTTTCGCTACTCGAGTATTCATAGATCGTCAACCTTTTGTCGAACATACATACCTATTATTATTATAAATAATGAAGTGTGCTTCGTGCGGTAGCGTTTTTAATGACGGTGTACAGTGCGGTGGCTGTAAAAAGCATTTGGATTTCGGCTGTGCCAACATCACGGAGGTTGGTTGGAGGAAGCTTGGAGCCGATCGGAGATTAGCCTGGAGGTGCTCGTCTTGTAGAACTCAGTCTCCATCACCGGCCATCAGTTCGGAACCAGCCTCGTTGGAGGCAATACTTGGCGAAATCCGGGATATTAAACGTCAATTAATGAACCTGCCTGCCCTCATTGAAGATGTAAAGAACATCAAGACTGAGCTGTCCGATTTGAAAACATCTTGTGAATATACTAGTTCAAAAATCGATGACTATGCCGGTCAACTCGCAGCAATAGAAAGAAGAGTGTCAGATCTTGAAATTTTGCAGGAGACGGTGAGCTCACTCCAAAATGATATAACTTCTATCAGAGCCCAGATTTCTGCAGGTGACCAAAGATCGCGTTTGAATAATGTGGAAATTAAGGGCGTACCACTAAAAAAGGATGAAAATCTATTTACGATTATTGAGACGATTAGTAACAAAATCGGTTACAACTTTCCCAAATCTCAAGTAAATTACATTTCGAGAGTACCACTTCACAACTCGAAAGAGAAATCTATCATCGTGAGCTTCCTAAATAGGTACATTAAGGAGGATTTTGTAGCAGCGGCTCGAGCAACTAAAATGTTGACAGCAGCGGATATTGGTTGGCAGGACTCATCACTGCGCATATATATTAATGACCATCTCAACGCGGACTCCAAAAACCTTCTGAATAGGGCAAGAGCGCTCGCGAAAGAGAAGAGTTACCGTTACGTATGGGTGAAATTCGGCAAAATACATATTCGCAAAAACGACACATCACATGTATTTGTTATCGGTAAAGAGAATGATTTAAACAAAATTGCTTGATCTGTAAACACACGGCTTATTTTTCTTATTTTATTGCTCATTATTTACTTATTAGTATACTAGTTAGAACATGTTTCAAAATGCTATATAAATTAATAGTAAAAAAAAAACCTAAAGTAATCGCACAATATTATTATAAGTTGTTTAGTATCTCTGCCTTGACCGCTGTCCGGCCGCTTCGATTTTATTCACACATTCGCACCTTTTGTCATCCTTATCGCGCTGGCTTCTTTAAAGTCGTTCATATTCAAAGTATACCTATCTCACTTGCTTGCTTGGGTGTGGCCGTGTGTTGCTTGCTTACTCGCACATTCATTCAATGGACATCGTTATATGTAAAGTTGAAACTATCATTCAATAATGTACAGATTTCAAAATACCCTCATAATACCGCGTTTTTATTATGTATGCCCATTTTAATGAATTATTTTTATTTGATGGATTTTATTATGCTATGTTATTTATTTTATCAATGGCTTTAAAAAATACCACACTCAACATTTACTACCAAAATGTTCGAGGGCTGCGCTCTAAAACACAAACTTTTTATCGTAACCTTTGCCTCAGTCAATACGATGTTATTGTGTTAACGGAGACATGGCTGGTGGAAAGTATTATGAATTCTGAGCTTTTTAGTAATCACTACACTGTGTGGCGTCGGGACCGGGATTATGATTCGACTGGACAGACGCGCGGAGGTGGGGTACTTATCGCGGTGCGTAGCGATATCTCTGTTGTGTCACAACCCCTCTTTAATTCGACTGCCGAGGATTTATGGCTAACATTGAGTATACGCCAACTACAGTCTAAGGATATCCTCAAGATTCATTTATGCGTTTTATACCTTTGTAAGCAAAATATTGGTTTTTCATTTTCGCAACAATTAAACAATTTCTTATCTAAACTCGATGAAATCTTTCTCAACAATCCATCGGATAAATATATTATTCTGGGAGATTTTAATATGAGTAGCATCGAATGGATAAAAAAATCTGAAAATGATTTATTCCTTTCTGCCGACAACGTGTGCAGTAGTGATGAGTATTCGTTTGTTGACGACTTAAGCATGCATGGCCTCGGCCAGTACAATGGGGTTCTTAATAAGCATGGGAGGATTCTCGACCTTGCGTTATCAAATGATATCATTAACATATCGGAGTGCGAGGACCCGTTAGTCCCCATCGATCCCCATCATGGAGCGCTTGTCGTTGATGTGCAATTTATTCAACTAACAAACCTGAAACCATAAAAATATGTGAAATATGTATACAGTCGGGGTAATTACGATGCAATTAATAGTGAGATATCTGATGTTGACTGGGAGGCGGAATTCTCTTTACGTTCACTTGAGGATGCGGTTGCTTATTTTTATGCTTTTGTTAATGATTTAAAGAACAAATATATACCAAGTAGAAATATTAATAATGAGAAATACCCTAAATGGTATAACTCAGCGCTAAAAAAAGTTATTAAGGAAAAACACAAATATTTACGTAAATTTAAAACCTATGGGAATAGATCAGATTGGGAGACCTTCAAAATCTTGCGTGAAAGGGCCAAAGATCTTGAAACACATTCTCATAGGCACTATTTGGCCTCCATAGAGGAAGCCATTAGAAAGAACTCTAAGCATTTTTGGTCTTACGTAAAATCGAAATCCAAATATAATGATGTCCCGAATAGCATGTCATATCTAGATGCACTGGCTACTGGTGGTGATTCTATCTGTAATGTTTTTTCATCTTATTTCTACTCCACTTTTATCAGTTCTGATACCTGTTCGAATTTACTGTTATCTAGCTCCTCCCAATCAGCTAATATTCTTTCTGATATTTCATCTATTGAGCTTAATGTTGAGGAAATAATCAAAATACTCCAAAAACTTGACCCATCTAAATCAGCCGGGCCCGATAACGTTCATTCGATATTGCTAATAAATTGCGCTAAAAGTATTGCATTACCCATGACTTTACTTTTCAGAAAGTCTCTGAATGATGCCACTGTTCCTCGCGTTTGGAAATCCGCCTTTATAACACCCATCCATAAAAAAGGACCCAAAACTGAAGTGACGAACTATAGGCCTGTTTCCAAATTATGTATCATTTCCAAAGTCTTCGAGAGGGTTGTTTATGATCAAGTGTACGCAGCAATTAAGAACTCCCTTAGCCCTACGCAACACGGTTTTCTGAAGGGTCGTTCTACTGTGTCTAACCTAATCCTACTCAATGATTATCTAACAGAAGCTATGGATGCTGGCAGTCAGGTTGATGTTGTGTACACTGATTACAGCAAAGCTTTCGACCGAATTGATCATAAGGTACTTTTGGTCAAGTTACAGAACATAGGAATTAGGGGTGACTTATTCAGGTGGTTTTCATCTTATATTGACAAAAGGTCTCAAGCTGTAGTTGTCAACAACTATATTTCTAGCTGGGTTACCATACCTAGTGGGGTTCCTCAAGGCTCATTGCTAGGGCCCTTACTGTTTGCAATCTTTGTAAATGATATCTCAGCCTGTTTGCTCAACTCAAAACTACTCTGTTTCGCAGATGATATGAAGATATTTACCACTATAAAATCGCTTGCAGATGTACAATCTCTTCAGGCAGATTTAACACGATTGGATCATTATTGTATTCTTAACAAACTTGATCTCAATCCATCGAAATGCTCTGTAGTTACATATACCCGTAAAAAACACATTTTATCTTCTGATTATACACTGAAGAATCAGATTCTTCAGAGAAGCAACACTGTTCGTGATTTAGGAGTTACTCACGATACGAAGCTCCTCTTTGACAGGCATATCGGTGATATGCCTGTCAAATAGTGCTCTAGAAGCCCTATTCACTAGAATAGGGCTTCTAGAGCACTGGGGTTTGTAATGCGTCTCTCTGCCAGCTTTAAGAATGCAAAAACATTTAAAATTCTTTACTGTACCTTTGTCCGATCTATACTAGAATATGCCTCTCAAATTTGGAATCCCCGCTATGATAAATATGTAGTGCGAGTTGAACGAATTCAAATGAGATTTATCAAGCATTTATGTTTCCGTTTAAAAATTCCATACAAGTCCTCTAACTATTTAAACATTTGTAAGAAATTTCATCTTCTTCCCCTTGTTAAGCGGCGTGAAATTGCTGATATTTCGTGCTTATTGAAAATAGCATCAAATACAGTAGATTGCTCTGAACTACTTGGTAAAATATATTTAAATACTCCCTCTAGAGCGTATCGTAACTACCCGATAATTAATGTTCCACTTGTCCATTCTAATTATAGACAAAATTCTTTTATGTGGAGAGCAAGCAACAACTTCAACGCCCTCGTTAGGCAACACGATTTAGACATTTTCTGCACAAGCGTTATATCGGCGAGGCGAATACTAAGCAATGACTTTTTCAAATAATGCAGTGCGTGTGAATTGTATTTCAGTAGGTATTGTTTGTCATAGTTTGGTGTTTATCTTGTATTAATGTGTTAATAATATGTTATCTGTTTCCATATTGTGTTAAATGTGTGTTACGTAAATGGTCACAGATAAAAATCTTATACTGGCATATATCCGTGAAGACCTGTTATTGGCTTCCTAACAACTATTCATATATTTTAATTTGTTATTGTACAGCTGTTGGTCTTCCTAGAATAAATAAATAAATAAATTTGAAGTTGCATTCCATGTTCAAAATAAAAAAAGATTAGGTTATGATGATCTAATTTTAAAATTATATTTTTTTTATCTTCAACTATTTAATTTCTAGAAGCATAGCTAATAATCTGTTACTTAATCTAAGATATTGTTAGTGCATCGATAAACAATTTCTTAAATTTGAAAACTATTTAAGGCTTTTTTGAAATACTCTCATGTTCTATGGAACTCATTCTGTGGGAAACAAATGTGTTTCACTATAAAAAAAAATATAAGTAACGTATGGAATATATCGTAAGCCCCAAAGTGAACATTATGAGACACATGACCAATGCACTTGTAGCGACATCTATCAGTCTATCACAATAAAAGTGGGTCTCGTTGTAAGTCCTCACTGGACGTCGCGAGCGACTAAGCGCAAGCTCTGCTCGTTCTCGATTCACCTAGCGTAGACACACCTTAAGATAGTTTCCATGCAAAAAGATAGATGGCACCACAACATCCAGCAACGAAGTTTATTCGGCGATCAGCATACATAATATATTCAACTATCCAAAATATATGAAGCGCTCGTGGTGCACCATGATTAGCCGTTCTTAATCGATCGGAAAAGTTAAGCTACGTCTGTCGTGGTCGGTGCCTGGATAGGTGACCGCCTAGTGGTATTTCAAATCGAGCGTTTCTGTGCTTCGGAAGGCACGTAAAGCCTTTGGTCCCGGTTATCACTTAATTATTATAGTCGTTTATCTAGTTGGATGCCTCCTACGTGGCTTGGAAAATTCCAACAGTAGGTTGACCACTAGCCTACCTCCACCAATCCGCAGTGGGCACGCGTGGTGGAGTATCGCCCAGTCCCTTTCACCCTAATTTGTGAAAGGAGGCCTGTGCTCAGCAGTGGGACATTATAGGCTGATAATGATGATCCAAAATATACAGTTGGATATACTTCAAAACTTACTCAGTATTCGTCTCAGCTCTTTTTTCAATTTCACTGATAACCATCCTCAACTTAGGCGCAGCCGCTTGAAACTTGCCAAAGTACACAGCATAGGCAGTATCCATAGTTTCCTGATCTTTGGAATCCTCGTCTTTAGGCGCTAATACCTGCTCTGTGGCATGGTTCAGTACATGGTTCACATAGGAACGTATGAGGGATATTGCACGGCTTTGTAAGTGGCGGTATTTTACTAAGTATGTGTGCGACTCTTTGAAGTTGCTCTGGAATAAACGTACAGTTGGTTGATTGAGAGGAGTAAACATTACTGGGTGGTTGACATTATTGGGTGGAATGGAGGTATGTGTTTTTTTTAATATTAAATTAAAATTCTTCAATGTCTAGTATGTATTTACTAACCATAGCAATGTTAAGACATACATTTTTTTTTTTCAGGTACATAGTTGTATTTGACAGTTGCAGATTTTAGCATACAATGCAACAAAGAGATAAATAAATTAGATAGAATACATCCAAGAATTATTTGGACCAGATCTCTACTTAGTGAATTAAGACCGTCTGAACAGCTGGTTCCTCAACTTATGCAGGTTTTACTTCAACAGGGATCTTTTCTATATAACCCTAAACAGTAATTGAGTGCATGGTAGTTGCCTTTAACAAAAGAAAAATAAATATTTCTTACTCACATTTGCTCTCATATAGTCTAAGCATTCGTCAATCTTAGCTAAGACATTGAAAAATGCTTCACTGTTAACCGACATAGTGGGGCTGCTGAGCCTTTGAGATAGGTGTTCAACTTGTGTGAAGTAATGTAACTTCTGTTTTATATCTTCACCTGAATTAACAGAAGGATCACCCATATCTTCATCATCCTTACCTTATTCTACATAATATATGGTCCACAATAAATTACTAGTTATAGTAGTAAATTGGGTCTAATCGCACATAGATACTGTCAACTAAATAATTAATTTGATCAGCTAAAATGGAGGTAGTTTTTTTTTATACCACTACGGTGGCAAACAAGCATACGGCCCGCCTGGTAAGCAGTTATCCTAGCTTATGGAAGCAAGCAACACCAGAGGTATCACTCGCGCGTTGCCGACTCTGAAGAAATCTCTTCACACCCTTTTTGAAGAACCCTATGCTGAAAGGAACATAGGACTGATGATAGGATCCCTGCTGAGATGCAGCCTAGATAAATTGAGCAAGCAAGCGACGCTGTGGAATCCCAGAGCTGGCAAACGTAAGGGAAGACGTCAGCTAGGAAGTTGGGAGGATTAAACCCATCAAACTTTGGGACCTTTCTGGACAAGAGTGTCAACGGACAGAGCCCAATGGCGACAGTTGTAGGAGGCCTTTGCCAAAAGGCAGGCAAAGAAAGTCAGGGAATTGTGAAACTATTTTTTTTATATTGCTTATCCTTTTATATTTTGTGTTTAGAAAAATAAAGGGCATTTATTTATTTTATAATTAATAAATTTCATATTTGAATGACAATTATATGGGATAGAAGGTACACAAGTGCACCTTCTAGAGCTCCTAGGGGAGGGGAAAGGTCGGTAATGCGTGAGCGATGCTTCTTGTGTTGCAAGCGTTCATATGGCTACGGTAACCGCTTACCATCAGGTGGGCCGTATGTTTACAGACTAAGTTGTATAAAAAAAAAACTGCTGCTGAAGACAAACTGTCTCACAGTTTGGCAGATTGTGTTAATACCTGGTTTATATGAATAAATAAAATTAAAAAAAAGAAATTAGTACAGTATAAGAAGTCTCCATACCTATGCTAGATAGTTTATTTTGATCAGCCAGCAGCTGTTCACTCATAATGTGTAAGGCATTTGTTTTGTTGGACACAAAGTTGTATTGTTCTGTAAGTTTATCCAAATCTGACATAGTTACACCAATCTGTAAATAAATAATAATATAGGTAATTTAGATTGTTCAATCACACAAAAGTTTATACAGAGATTCTTATGGCACACGGAGGGAAACTACTTTTAAAATAAGGCTTGGATGCAGGGGCATGTGCAGTCATGGATTGAAAATGTTATCACATTTCAAACACAATTCCATCTCTTAACGCATGCAATAAGGTCTAATATGACATATCAACAAACATCAATCATCAATCGAACACAGCAAAAGGTTGTCAACAACTTTTTGATTAGATAAACTCATTTAAATAAAATGTTTTTTTTTTAATAATATTGTGACATTGGCCTGCATTTGTAAGCAAATAAAAATACAAAGGTAATTAATTAATGGCAATTTTAATTCTGTAGCAAAGAGCAGACTTTATTTGTATGATGTCGGTTGGAAGCTCTTCATCTAGTGCTATAAGTCAAATACAATCCACGTCAATAATTTTATATCTGGTCAACCTTACGAAACAGAAATGTGCAAGCCATTATAAACTGTAAGGTGGTAAACATTTTTAGTAACTACATGTGAAACAAAATAGTTTTTTAAGAATTGCTATTTAAGCAATTTGGAGCTGGTCGTTTGTTAGTCCTATTATCGATTATTAAACTATCTTATAGAGTGAGTTGGACATTTCTTTTTATTTTGCTTTAAAAGGTTTCTTTTAGTTAAAGGAAGCAAAGGATAATAGCTTTACCTGATTATTCAAAGCAACACATTCATTTCTCCTATCCTCCAGTTGTTTATGGTATGTTTCATAAGGAGTATCGTCTGCTTTAACATTATTCTCACACAAACTCTCGTACCAATCCAGGAAGTCATATGTAGTGTCTACTGATGGTAGGGTCTTGTCTTGTACTTCATTTAACAAGGCTTGGGATTTGTCCTGAAATTCGAACATTTGTTTAATAATAAGCATTGTTGACATGAATAATTTGCCTTTTAGACTATGTTGAGCTTTTATATTACATGTTCCTAATCTATGAAGAACTGAAGTAGTACATAAAAATACTTACTTCTGAATCAGTTGACACTCCAAGTATGATGGACTCCAAATCAAGTATTGCTTCTCTTTGATCTGACGTAAGCGGCGCCAAAGGGTTTTCTGAAGCCTCCCATAGTAATAATCTGCTCTGTATTTCCTTTAAACTCATGTTATCCATTAGTAAATTGATAAATAAGTCGAACGAGAATAATAAATAAATAAATATAATGAAATCAACCTGACTGACAGACTGACAGACGACGAATGTTTACAAGACAAGAGTGAGATAGAAAATTACATTCGTAGTGGTTAAGAAAGAGAAGAGCAGCAATTTTATGCCATTGTATAAGATTGTATAGGTATTTCTTGGAACACACACTTGACACGGCTGCAATTTAAACGTCAAAGCAGTGTTGCCGAACTTCATACGGCAATACCCTGATAAAACAAATTGTATGTGTACGGCAGAGTGGCTTTTGCCGTACGCGGAAATACGGCAATCGGTCAGAGCATAAATAAGTACACTTATATATACATATAAGTAATGAATTTCACCGAGTACGTTTTATGTTATAAATTACTAGCTGTCCCCCACGGTTTCACCCGCGTTCCCGGGATAAAAAGTAGCCTATGTCCTTCTCCATACCATAGGCTATCTGCATGCCAAAGTTCATAATGATCCGTTGAGTAGTTGAGGCGTGAAGGCGTAACAAACAAACAAACAAACTCACTTTCGCATTTATAATATTAGTTAGGATATCAACCTAACTAAATCATTAAAAGAGAACGTGAAAAGGTATTGCGTAAAAATTAACGCAAATCAAGACATCACTAGTCGCTCAATGTCTATGGCTTCTCTTATCTTATTAGAAAATACCGTATGATAGTATTGTATATATGGTAGTGTCCAAGGGCGTCGCCAGCCGATGGCGCAGGGGGGGGGGGGGGGGGCAAGTTGACTTTACCTACTACAATTCATACATTTGAGAAAAGTAGGTATAAATTGTAGGTAAAGTCGACAGCACATGAAGCTTTTCACTTGTACTACGAGCCTTACATCTACAGCGATTGTAATAACAACAGTATCTTAGTACTATATACATATATATTTAGAATCTCTAGGGGGGGCAGCTGCCCCTCTTTGCCCCCCCTTGGCGACGCCCTTGGTAGTGTCACAGTATTAATATCTACAATATGCAATAGTAAAACTGTGGTAGTGTATTGTCTTTGGTATGGGGAATTCCCTCCCTAATTCATTCGGTTCTCGCTCTTTTTTGTAAGTACCTACCGCGATAAAACTTTAATTTTACTATTGAACGTGCGTAGCTTGCCCGCACGATTTTTAAACCATAATAAGAAAGCCGTCTGATTATAAAGATGCCGCTACTGACGATATATTCAGTAATTTAGTAGTTTTAATGGGGAACGAATAGTGACCTCTAAACGCGAACTTTTTTTTTTGTATTTCTACAAAATGGTAAACATTTTTTTTGTACGGCAATTTTGTTTTAAATACGGCAATTTTTGGTCTTAAGTACGATACGACGATACGACCAGCGTTAACACAGCGTCAAAGGAATAAGGAGTTTCATAAGATACCACAGACACACAGACACATATCACAGAGTACTTTATATATACACATATATCTGTATAAGATATATGTCATATGTGTAAGATTCTTGGCAAAGAAATTGGACTAAATTCTTGGGGACGATTGATAGGTTTTGTATTTATTACATTCATTCATTATGGTTCTATTCATTCATTATCTATGGTTTAGGCTATTTACTGCGCTAGGAGCTGGCGTATACCACGAAAAGCGAAAAACGAAAAAACGTTCTTTGCTTTGACAGATACCTACTCCATAACGTTGCGGATTACATTTTGTGACATTTATCGCTGCGGATGGCTACCCCGAAACCAAAAAAACTAATGAAGTTTCGGGACACAAACTAAGTAGAGATACTACGCATCAGACAGACATGTCAGTACATGCTGTTTCAACCTTAGAGAAATCCAGAACATGACAGTTTTTTTTTTTTTAATTTTGTCGGGTCGGGTGTTGTTTTTTTTTATTGACCGAAGTATTTAGGCAAAGGAATCAGAATTCAACAGCCTAAATGTGTAGTAGGTAGGTACCTAGCCTTTCAAAACTTTTATGTATGTGTTTGATATTTTGGACAGAGAAATAAAATACACATTCAAGGTAAAGCCCTTTATTCAATTTAGGCCCCAGAAGGGCACTTATACATATACACTATATATTTTTGGACAATCTGACAATATTGGGTATTTTTCCAATTATTAACAATAAAAAAACATACCTAAGCAGTTAATACATACGAAAAAAAAACATGAAAATAATAAAAAAAAAACAATAACCTAAACAACACACGACTATCTATATCATAAAGGTATATTTGTTACCAGAAATGTATAAATGGCAAAGATCTGTAAAAAAATATCAACTTAACAAGCTTTCCAGCCTTATTATAACAACTTAATAACAGTTAATAAGGTTGACATTAATGTGGAAATAATTGGGCACAACTTTTAGCCACTAGTGAAAAATCTGTACATAAGTATGAATACTGAATTTCAACTCAGTGGTACAACACAGTTCGCGTTCAGTACAAAATAGTGTCTTACATAGGTCTAAAACGACAAAACCAGCATGGCTACATTCGGGTTGATCAGAGAAGAACAAACATTGTTATAAAATTATGCAAATTACAGAATAAAATCTACAAAAAATATTTAATTTACCAGTGGCTTGTTCCAATTGTCCTGTGTGTGGAAAAGCAGAGATAGAAGTGGACGTTGAAGGCATATGAAAAAGATCTGTAAACACATTAAAATGTATTAACTTAACAAGCCTTACTATAACAACTTAATAACAGGTGAAAATATAGCTCAATTAAACTAGCTTTCAATAAAAAAATAAAACATTGAAATAAGTCTTTTTTAGCTCTACGATGGTGCAAACATGTACATGTAAACAACACAGGTAAACTTATAGGTAACATTGTTTTATCCCATTCCCATAGTTTGCATCGGACGTTAAACATGATAAACAATAAGGTAATTCAACCGATCCAAATTATGTATTATCGGTTAATGTTTAGTTTATCATATAATTTTAAAACTTTATTTAAATATAATGAAACAACATTTATTACTATTAAAGTGTTAATTCCCTTAAAGAATAATAGTTCAAGAGGAGTAGAACAAATATTTACCAGAAAGTGGCATGTTATGCTTTAGTACAGTGGAATGTACTTTTGGTGCTGCACAGTATGTATAGTCGTAGTTCCTTTTACGTACATGAATGATCAGAAGGTTTGTGTTCTGAAAAAAAAAGGAAAATTATTAATAGTTATAACTACCGTTGCCAAAGGGTTTTAATTATATTTATTTAACACCTCTGAATCTCAAATGTAAATGTTAAATTTAAAATATTTCTCTTAAAGCACTTTCTTAAGTATTAAATTTCTTTTTACAGGCTTGTAATTTTTATGTTAGTACCTACTTGTTATACCTAATTTATTTTATAATTTAAATCTATTTATTTTTCTTGTATAGAGCTCAACCGTCTTTCGGCTGTGTTTGTAAATTTATGTGATTTATAATATTTGTGAAAACTTATAATTAGCCTTCTTTTTGTTTTATGTGGATCTATACTTTATGTAGGTACCTAGCTGTTAGTTTTCCTTTGATCAAAAAATAAAATACAGATAATCTTCAACTAAGTATTATACTTAATATATATAATTCAACAAGTTCAATTTAGGTATTTGGGAAGTAAGATCTTAATAACATACCTTTATCATCAATTATGCTTTTGGGGAAATACCATCCTCAATTTCAAGTAAGTTGTCTGGCTTTTCTATGGCCGCTCTACCCTATGTTAATCCCGCGACTTGTCTTGTTAATCACTTTGGAATACAACACATACATTTCAAAAGTTTAAGTAACTCACTATGCACTATTAAAATAAAAAATAATCTAAAAACGTCCTGTCGTAAGTAAGCACTAATGTTCCCAATGTATTATATTACTTTTTGTTCAATGTTGTTCAAACGTTCTTGCGTAAATTAACAGTACATTTAGAACGTCCTCTTTCGTAGATAACTTGCAGTATTTGATAACACTAATCAAGACTGGAATAATAGCGAAACAATGAATGATCAGCTGTGATCAGCCATCATCAATGACGTAATAATTGTAATGACGGACGACACAAAATGGTGGCCCTCGTAAGGCGAAGCAGGGGGCAGGACGAGGGAGAGTGGGACGCGTAAACGCCACGTAATACATTGCTCCCACAGACTACATATGTTTTCTACGGTTCAATATTTTAGTTCCATCATTACTAGCCGTGTTTCGGGATTTGACGTAAAGTATAGTGAATTTAACCTCAAATTGCACGATACGATAAGTCTGAGGCTATCGTTTCAAGATTCATTGGTATTAAAAAATAATTTATAATTGATTTAGATATATTTTATATTATATTTTAGTTTACTCAATAATTGTAAAAGTGCTTCATTTATTAGTGTTTTTTATTTTCTTACAGCGTAGGTACGTAGGTACCTACATTTTACAAGTAAAAAATGGCAAGATTTCTTTTGATCGAGGAAGCTCTTCGGGAAGAGGAGAGGGAAAAGCATTGGAAGAGAAGGCGTCTTCGCGATAAATTTATGCAGCGTTGTCCCTCTGATGGAGAATTCGTAAAATCTTTTCGTTTGACAAAAGAGCTGTTTGAGGAGCTGTGTCAAGAGATTGTTCCACTGCTCCCTGCCAAAAAAAACAGTCGCTCGATAGACCCTATCACAAAGGTTGGTATGCTCCACTTCCAAAACATAAGCTTTGTGTGGATTAAATTAACTTTTAGAGTATACTATAAAATGAAATGCCTTTTTTCTATAGATTCTATCAGCACTAAGCTTCTATGGTAGGGGAAGCTATCAGGGAGCTGTGGGCAAGGACTTGAATGCACCTTTGGCTCAGCAAACTGTCTCGAAATGTCTGAAGCAGGTGACAGAGGCCCTGAACAAAAGTTCAGTGGTCCGCAAATTTGTAAAATTTCCTCAAAATAAAGCGGAGCGTGAAGTTATTAAAAAAAAGTAAGAACATTTTCTAACTAATACCTTTAAATGCATCTGTCACCAACTCATAATACCTATATTACTTTGGATTCACTTCTAATAATTCAATGGTACCTAAACATTGAATAGTTTTTTTTTTTTTGTAGATTCTCTGACAAGTAGACAATAGACAAAGCTTTATTTGGCACACACACATCACAAACATTGAAACAAAACACAAAAAATATGTGTGGCACTCGGAGACTGACGCGGTAAAGCTATTGCATTTGAGAATCTAAATTGAGAATTTAAACTATATGTGTGTGTGTGTGTATATATTATATATATTCTTTTATTAAATAAACTAGCAGCCCGGCGCGACTTCGTTCGCGTGGTGCTACCGTACCCTGTGGTGCTACCCTACCGTGTGGTGCTACCCTACCCTACCCTATCCTACCCTACATAAGAAAAAAAAAAATTGTTTTACAAACACTGAGCCACACGCAAAGAGATTACTCCCGTACGGCCCGGCCCGTACCCCAGTGACGTGATTTTTCTGCTAATACTTATATTTTTAAACTCGTGATATCTTTTGAATGGAATGTCCGAATTGAATAATTCAAAATGTTATATAAAGGTATTGAAGCAGTTTTGAATATGAAGTAATTTATTTTGATAAGGATTAATACCAAAATACAAATAAAGAGCCTTTTCTAGCGGCGGCAATTCAATTAAATTTTTAAAATAGAAAAACACTTATTGTGGCATAACTATAATAGTTAGACATATGGTATCGCGACACTTTTTGTAAATAATAATGTGTTCTACAAAGTCGTAGTACATTATTTTATTCTATCATCAATAGTTTTCGCAGCGCACGCGATGTAATGAATATTTTAGGTAATTTTTTTACACCTTGGGTTACATTATTGGAGTTTTAGTAAGGATCCCTAATTTTTTTGAAAATATAATATAGCCGATGTCAACCGGGGATAGTATAGCTTCCCAACAGTGAAAGAATTTTTCAAATCGGTTCAGTACTTTCGGAGCCTATTCAATGCAAACAGTATCACCGCTGTGCCGGTCGGAGTGTGGGGTGTTAGGTAATTTCGTTACGGAATTTCTGGATTCGGTCTCCACGCTCAAGGCCCGCGATAGAAGCTATGCAATAGCTTAATAAAATAAAAACAACAAAAACGGAAGCTTATAAAGAACAAAAATAAAAACAATAACAACACAAGTATAGGCTCCCTGGAGCTAACTAATACCTTTAAATGCATCTGTCACCAACTCATAATACCTATATTACTTTTGATTCACTTCTAATAATTCAATGGTACCTAAACATTGAATAGAATCTTTTTTTTTGTAGATTCTATGACAAGTATGGGCTCCCTGGAGTTTGTGGGTGTATAGATTGCACCCATATTGCTATCATTCGACCAAAGGACAATGAGGAGAGATATTATAATAGGAAGGGGTATCATTCACTCAACGTCCAAGTGGTAAATAGTTATTTTGATACTCTTATTATATCTATGTAAGATTAAGTTAATGGATAGAGATGTTGATGTGACAATATTTTACAGGTATGTGATGCAAATAACCTAATTTTAAATGCCGATGCTTCATATGGTGGAGCTACAAAGGACTCATTTATATGGCAGAATAGTGAACTCAGGGAGCACTTTGAAGAACTGCATGGAGAACGGGCCCTTCTACTGGGTAATATTGGTTTATCATATAGTTGGTGTTGGTGTAATTTGGTTGGTATTTACTTTACTAATATTTTAACATAAATCTATTACAGGTGATTCTGGCTACCCTTTGAGGGAATATATGATGATCCCAGTGGAAGGAGCCTCAGCAGACTCCCCTGAGGGTCGCTATAATGAGGTCCAAAAGAGTGCACGTTCCGCCATTGAACGGACATTCCGCATTCTCAAAGGTCGTTGGAGGTGCTTACTTGCTGCAAGAAAGCTGCATTACAGTCCAGATGTGGCTGGAAATATTTTAATAGCTTGCACAGTCCTGCATAATATGTGCATTTCTGCGCAAGTAGAGCCTATTGAACTCTCTGAAGAGGAGTACATCCGTGAGACTCGCCTGCAGCCTGCTGTACCATTCAGGGCTCTCAATGCAAGTCAGGCTCTTCAGAGGGGCCAAGGAGTGCGCCAGGAAATTATAAATTCATTAAATATTTAATCTAATTAGATATTCTTAATCTTTATAATATTCTTCTTCTCTTGCCCTGCTGTGGCCTAAATTGAATAAATGGTTAATATTTAGTACCTAAAAAGAATAAGAATAAACCATCAGCTTTTATTTGATTTAGTTATTTATCCCTATTTGTTTCGTTGGGAAAGTTGTGCGTTATCATGAGTAAAATCATGTGTCTTAAGTATTTACTAATTACCAGTCACCCTATATATAATTTATGTATAATCTTTGTATAAACATTGGATTATTTAAGTCACTCGGGCGGGAACAATGTACCTAAGTTCCTAGTGAAAGAATTTACAGTAGTGGATGAGCAATTCCAGAGATTACTTCCATCATCCAAACTAACAGAAAAACTACCTATGTATCTGTTTAATGTGTATGTTTATATTAGTATCAATAAATGGCTTTAATTTTTTAATAAAATACATTATTATTATTAGAAACAGTTTTATTAATTGCATACCTATTAAGTACATAACCCAATGATTATAATTACCATATTATGCAAAACAACCAATACATTGTAATATTAATTTATCGGGTCTATTCGCGCACTGATTATTATCAAAATTTAATTTTGACTGACCTCGACGTTTCGACCAAGTTGCATTGATCGTGGTAGACCCGATAAATTAATATTACAATGAATTTAGTTCGCGAAAGCTTAAAAAGAACCAATACATTATATAAAATAAGTACCCTGCTGTTGCATCTGTTGTTGTAAACTGTATTTTATACAAAACAACCACAGATTACAGAAAACAACAATGAATTTTATTCAGATTTTCACAAATGAGTTTTACTAAATGAGCAGCTTATATAGCTTTATACAATGAAATAAAATTATGATTGAAAGAAAATAATGTGAGAAACAAGTAGTATCCTTTCTTGTACAAAATTTCTTTTAATAGTTTTTTTTAAAAACTAATCTTACCTATTCATGACATATTAGTGACATAATGCTTCGGTCGGCAACGCACGAGTAATAGCCTACGGTAACTGCTTACCATCAGCACAGAATATTTAATAGTACTACATACCATGAGACGGGCCATACGCTTGTTTGCCACCTTAGTAGTATAAAAAAATTTACACTAGAGGTGGTATGGCAAGCCTCTATAGGCTACGGTAACTTCTTTCCATCTTGCAGGGAATTGAATTGTTGTTAGAATGTCAAATGAGCAATGTTTCTAGAAAAAGGTTTTGGTATATAATCCCTGGTCAGTTTGGACTATAGAGATTAATTACAATAACAAAAATATTTTACTTAAATATTTCAATTACAAAATCAAAAGAAGAAAAAGATATCTAATATCATTGACTAATCTCCCATGTTGCATTGGTATGCCATATCTCCACCAGCACTTCTCGTATGGTGGCAGAAAGAGTTTGCAGCTCTTCCTTTGCTCATTCCTTGCCTGATAGCAGCAAGCTCTGCTATCTTCCGTTCTTCAAGACGCACCAACAACGCACATCAGGTTGGTGGAACCCACGGTGGAACCTATAGCGGGTGCGTCTTGAGTTCAGATTTCCTGTGGAATAAAAATAGTCTTAAATTCATCCTTCAATACTTACAAAATTATGCCAAACACTGTTTTCATTTTGGCACCGATCCCAGTGCGAGCGGTCTAGAGTTCTGTGGTCAAAGTTCTGCATTCCACATTCATTGTAATCGATACAGCACTTGTAATCTAACGCTGTGGGATCGATGCCTTAAACTGTCAAAAGAATTAATGAGAAGGTCCTAAAGCTAACTGAAAATTTATTTGCTACTAGCTTTCAATTGCAGTTTCACTGAGGATAAAACTAGCCTCTAGCCTTGTTCATATTTCTGTGCCTATAGCAGTCTTGGAAAACTACAAACCTAAGTAGCTTCTGGGATAATGAAGCTTACTATTAGAAAAAGAAGAATCCTTACATGTAATCTTACCCCATCAAATACTTACAAAATTTACCTTTTTAAAGATGTAGATTAATTAGTATAGACTTACGAGAAGGAACAGTGTTGGGGACAGCACAGAGCCTTATATATTTAAGTAATATAATATTTAACTTAAATATTTCAATTACAAAATCAAAAGAAGAAACAGATATCTAATATCATTGACTAATCTCCCATGTTGCATTGGTATGGCATATCTCCACCAGCACTTCTTGTATGGTGGCAGAAAGAGTTTGCAGCTCTTCCTTTGCTCATTCCTTGCCTGATAGCAGCAAGCTCTGCTATCTTCCGTTCTTCAAGACGCACCAACAACGTACATCAGGTTGGTGGAACCTATAGCGGGTGCGTCTTGAGTTCAGATTTCCTGTGGAATAAAAATACGGCAGGCTGACGGGTTCTTTCAACTTCAGCAGGAGTCTGATTAGATTAGACTGGGGGGGTACATTTTCATTAATTTGAACTAATTCATCCCTCTGCTGCTCCTCCTCGTTGGGTATCTACAAATAGAAATAAGGATTACTTAATGATCTAGCTAATAATAACTTATTATTAGTAGTTTAAAGCTTTAAATTTTCTAATAAATAAGCAAGGTCTCTGGTCTCAACCTACATTTTTCCTTCAGTTAATCTATAAACAAAGTTAATCTGACAAATTCTTCTCTTGCCTGTTAGTATTTATATCATATATATTTATATATTTTAGAATAAAAATTATAGTTTTAGCTTTTTTCTTTTTTTCCTTTTTTTTTTGATAAAATTTTCCTTATTTTTGTATTAAAATGTATCTAAAAAAATTCTGTAATCAAACAAAATAATATTTATGAACATTTATTCAGCCACTTTTAGTCAAAAATAAAATATTTTCGCTAAATTGCCGGTTTTTAGATCCATGGAGTATAAACGTACTATAAAAGACCTTTTCTAAAAAGGCTTTTTATTCATTCATTGGTACGTCTTTCGTTCGTGTTGCGTTTCGGTCCGCAGTCAAGTACTTCGCTTTTCATGGTAGATGTCGAGCCTAGCTAGGCTTTACTGAAGTCACCACCCCATCCGGTTGAGCGCCATCAGCGCTCGCCGATTTGTCTCCGTGAGAGAGTAAAAGCACGTCACATTCTGTAATCTGTGAAGCACGTAAATAAAATCCATCAGTAGCTAACACCTTTTAATCCACACAAAAAAAGTTACCACCACTACCCGGAGAAGAACCGGCAAGACACTTGTCTTAGCAAGAAATAGGTACTCTATGATCGCAATTATCGCAACACATTATCGACAGACTCGATAGTTCATTTAGGGCCTTATAAAATGCTATATAACCTAATTATACGTACGTATAGATGTACGTAGTATTTATATACTCTGAGGTATAGGTTACGTAAGTAGGTATTGTGTACCTATATGTGAGGTTATTCACATATATAGAGTGTTTTAGTTAAATTAATGTGGGTGATAGTGTTTATATAAAGAATCATAAAATATTGGTTTATTTGTATTCTTATTTTAAGCATGGTCCACCAGATTTACCGACTCGAAGCGAGAATATTAGAAGGTGCCATCTAGTGTCGAGTAGTGGCGATTCCTTAAAATAAATTTAATATCACATTTTTCATTTTGTTAGCGCTGACAATAATTAATATAGTGTTGTTGTTAATTATATTTGTTTTGATTTTCGTAATTGGTACATATAATTTATTCTTAATTTTCAATTAAATTCAAAACCCTAAAGTGCCATATATTCTGAAGACAGCGCCATCTACATGATGACTGTACTTACAGTTTAACATGTGGTGTTGCAATGCACACCATCTAGCTTTTAAGAAAGAAACACAAGGTATTGGTAATATTTAAAATAGATGGCGCTATATGTTTTCAAAGTTAGATTACTTAAGATCATCACATCTATAAAGCTAAGATTCACAGACCTAAATCTAAATAAATAACGGTAGTCCCTCTATCCGTATGAAAACCAAGCATGCCACTTTTTTCCTATCTACCATTATGTCACAAGAGCGCTTTAGTTAGGCTGGTTTTAGAGCTATAAGGTGAAAATGAAGCAATCCTATTTGTCAGCTAAACAATTCCCTCAATACACATCTCCTGGTAGACATGCAGCCTTATGCGAGTTCCCTGTCCGCGTGGAAGTTTCAAAAGAAGATCATTGCTCTTAATTTTGTTTGTTATACACTCCCGTCATCTATTAATATTTATTATCTTAATATCCTGGGATCCATCCTATCCGTGAAGGAGTGGAATTTTGTTACCTGAAGTTCTTGAAACTTTATTTTGAAAACCATAATTATAAATTTATTCAAAAGGCATATGATTTGATGATGATAAAATCATTATACCTATAGATGGAATGGATTTTTTATGTGCATATCCTGTGTAGGTAATTCAATGTAGGATACGAATAAGAAAATAATACAACATCATTTGAGTAGTTTTGCATTTATTGGGTATGAGGAACCATTCTGGTCAACATAAGCTACAATGGACATACTCTGTATACATTATATTTACAAATTTCAGTATCATATAATTCATTCTAGGTCTAGGGTAATGCTTTTAGGAGTAAATTACTGTATATTCACAATAATTACGAAGACCTAACGAAAAACAATCATCTATACACATATTTAGTGGCGTTGTACAAAATACTACTCTATAAGTAAAAGTCACTCTCGAGACGCTGCGACGCGCTCAGTCGATCCTTGCTTTGGCTTTAAATACATTTGAGCCTAGCTTCGCATCATCCCTCTCCATTTGTTTTCTATCCACGCAATCTGTCACCAGCCACTTTGTTCTCTCGTTTAGTTAAACAATGAAGCCAGCTTAAATACAGCGTATATTTAACATTATATATTTTAGATATATCCTCTCACGTTTACATGGGAAGCGATCCTCTGAAGGCAGACTACGGAATCGGTTCCTTTCATCACATTCTTCCATTATTTACATCATTCCTTCTCACAATTCTATTACAACTTGTACTATATACAAACAATTTAATTAATAAAAAAATACAATGTTAAATTGCTAGTAGGTACATCTATTATCGATAAAGGGTTTGGAATAAAAATATTTACTTTTTATTCGGTTTCAGCGTGCAAAACGCACTAAAGCCAGCAATCGCCCGAGTTGACATTCTCGCAACAATTCTAATCTAAACGACTCAGCACTACGTAACATCAATTGCGGATAACATACATTCATACATTTATATTTTAATAGTAATGTGTAGGCAATAATTAATTAAAAGTACGAACTAAACGAACACTGCACACGAACCAGTACAATACTACCGACAGATCATTCAGCTCAGAACAATACTGGCGATTTAATGTACACATTAAAACGTGATAAATAAGTTACATACAAAAAAATTATAGACAATAAATTAACATACAGTCCTTGTTCAATGCGTAAGAATATTTAACTATTTCATTACATTTATTATAAACACACGTCTTACATTTATCTTAAATGGAATACATTAATCGGATAGCGATATCTAAACATTAAAACCGAATAAAAATATCAACGACGTACGAACATACATCGTAACACTAAAAGACTCGTTGCTGAGATGCGTAGCAAAAGCATGGCAGTTAGCACGAAATTCTGCACCCTAAATATTAATAACAGAAATAATAATAATGAATCCGAAGCATAATATAAGGATGAAGGCTCACAGCGCCCCCGTGGCGGTACAATTGGGGGGCGGCGCTGGCGCGGCGGCGGCGTCGCTGACGATGCGCTAACTAGACACTCGTGCCATTTGTAACCTAACGTAGACTGAAGGCAGGCGGGCTGCGAGGCGCGCCGCAGCCCGTCGCGCGGGTACAGGGCGCGCACTTCCCTCGGCGCTCGACCGGTCTACTCGCGCTCGTTCCTTGTGTTAACCTACGCATTAACATAGCACAGCCATCGTGACTCCCCGGGGCCGGGGCCGGGGCCGCGGCTGGGGTCGCGCGCCGAGGGGGGAGGCCTTGCTCCTCGAAGCCGGCAGAGGCCGGCGGGCGTGTTCACGGGCGCCGGGCCACTGGTCTACGAGACCGGCGGCTGGGGGCCCTGGGGCTGCGCCGGCGGCTTGGCCCCGGCGGCTGAGGGCAGCTGCGCCAGCGTGTCTTGACTGGCGTGCGCTCTCAGATACGTGTTCTCCACTTCGAGCTGGTTGATCCTCTCCATTAGTTCGGCGATGCGCTCTTTAAGGACTTCCACTTCTTCGCGCACCGCGAACATCAAGTGGCTCTTAACCAGATCCTGGAACAATGCAAAAGAATTCGTTAGATTATAAGGATTATTGTAAGCAAGGAGTATATTACGAACCGGTGGTAGAGTCAATAACAACGTTCATAATAGCCTTATCAGGGCCAAAACTGGACAAATGAGTTTTGAGTTTAAAAAAGTTTGAAGAATGTTTGATCATACTCCCAAAAACAATAAGACGAAAATTTCCAAATAAATAAGCAGTCAAATGTTAAGCAAAGCCTGGTACTGCACCGAATCAATGATATATAGCACACCGATAAAACAAAGTTGAATAAAACGGGCGACCGAATGAACGAACAGAATCAAGGTTTGAACGCGACGTATTAAATGAAAGGTCGATATAAATTACAAGTCTAAAAATACAATCATTAAAATAAAAACGTACTTCTGTATTGGGCACAACCACATAACAGGGATCCTTTTGTCCCTTCTGTCTGATTTCATAAAGGCAGCCATCTCTCTGTTTTTGCGCAACGTCGATCATGTTTGTTCTGTGAACTAGTTTTCAGGGACACCGAGTGTATGTGCGTTGCCGACAACGACTAAAAAGCGACTGGCGATAACGTGGAGCTTGAGAAGTGGCGCGGGGAAGTTGCTTGCGCTTGCGCGTCCTACCAGGCGACTGATGGTCTGAGCGCGCGCTCGCCCTATATAAAATGGCGGCGAACACGTCACCGCCACGCGAGTCAACCGTGCACCCTGAACTCGACAACACAACCTACATCCATATCAGCCGACCGATCAAATCTTTGTTTTCACCATTTTACTTTGCATTTAAAACTATGTGGGCAAAAGTTTGCGTACTAAAAATATATATTTCTCAGCAAGCGAAGTAAATAGCATTTAATCTTCCATCTCAGTTTATATGGTATGCGCTAGAAAAAAAAAGATATGTTAGAGCCGGTGCCAATAAAAGAAATCAAGAAGTTTATCAAGAGGAACTAATTACAGACTCTCAAAGCATGCGGATATATGTGCAGCGTAATTGACGCTCGCTCCACATTAAATTGGAGCATATAAAAAGTCTTCCACGACATCCCATTGCGGCTTGATGATCTTTAAATTACTATAGATATGAGCAGATTGGAAATCGCCAATGCAGTAATTGAACCGATAAACTTTAAACATATTATAATAAAAAGTACATCAACATAAAGTATTTAGAGTCCCCAGGTATCTATAGGTATGTAGGTAATTGTCTCAAATTGCACAATAAGCAATGTTCTAATACTAGTCAGAATAATACTTGCAAGTAATGCAATAGAAAAACAAAGAATCACAAGCACTTTGATTAAAGGTACGTTGATTGAAAGAGAAGCAGACATTTATAAAATTGCTCCACATCAGAAATTATGACGAGATCATTGCGATACAGCAAAACCAATCACAAGATGAATTGTGTTTTTTTTATGATAATACACAAAAAGAATGCGGACAGTCGAACATAACCACATCATACTGTACCTAACGACATGTATAAGCAGACACTTTTAAAAAAATTAACTGAGAAATGTTTTTTATTGTTACAGATACAAATTTTTTCGTTGACGCCTACAAAAACTGAGCTGCGAAGATAATTTTAAAAGATCAACGTTCTAGTTTTTTGACGATGATGTGACTCAAATATTCACTTAGCATTGAAGTCTGGCTAAAAGTGGTCTGGGCTGATTTGTCCGATGTTATAATTAGAAAAGGTTATTAATAGAAGGTTTGATGTGGATCTTATTCAGCATGGTTCGCGTGGGTGTTGCGCCTGCGACCTTCAATTAAGAGGAATCTGTTTTCTGAAATTACACCGGCGAATACCGGATTCCGTTAAAGCGATACTTTGTCTCGCGTCACTGTTGCAGATTGACGGGGCGCCAATGTGCTCGTTGATAGACTTCGTTTGATACTCAATTGATGCAGTGCTTGAGTAGAACTAGCAAATATATGCAAATTTAAACAACAGGAAAGTGTTGATTATCTTCACAGCAAAACAAACAACACTATCGTGTGTGCTAACATTTGTATGTCAGTAGGTAAAATGATAACGATAGAGAGCATGAAAAACATTAAATGGAGCCATGTGGCACTAAGACAGACAGATATGGGAGACACAAAACACGCACTCAAGACTTACAATGATCAGAAGCAGTGCAATGTCATCGTTAACAGTACAGTGAACTTTTACAGAATCGCTAACTAAAAGCAGCAGCCGATGACATAATCAGTCGAAGGGTATACGTTTAAAATCTGCCGTATTGTTTTAATGGTAGGTGGAGTGTACCGGCACCCACTAACTCAAATACACACGGCAGAAGTGCATCGAAATTTCCAAATTCTGTAGAAAAACAGTTGAAAATGATTGCATCTGTTCAAACGATCGCTTTAAAAAAAAATACGATAAGTTATTGAACAACAATAAAAAAAAACGATTTCTTAGATTGTTTATCAATAATGCGAATGATAATCTCCGACGTAAATATAGCCATATACATCCGCTTAGTAGCTGAAACTACATCACATATGGTTGGTACAATAAAAAACAAGTTCAAACGTATTTTTTATCAAACAAAGCAGCAAATTATCGCAACAAAAAAATTGATTAGTGATTCAAACAACACCAGCGAAGGTAGAAAAACAAGTTTGAATGTGGAATATGTAAACAACAGTTCAAAACGCGGGTCGACGACGTGAGTTTTATAATTAAATTGGTAAAATGACATCACCGTAGTATAGAACAACGGCTTTGTGATCACACACGGTGACAAATAAGCCTATTACAATAATGATCATAGAAATGTATAGCAATGTGCACAATGAATTGTACAAATGTTTGCAAGATTTAATGACGATTTTTTATATATTGTTTGAACAAGATTGTACAAAGGTAAGTATGTGTAGGTGATTTGTATTATGTTTTCTAAATATTTGATTAAATTTAATGTCGGTGCTAGATAACTGAGGCTCAGAAATATTTACGAAAATTTTATCAATTTAACCTTGCGTGTAGTTTCATCTCTCGTTAAGCCTGTGTCGTCACGTTCAAACGATTTGCTACACATATAAATTAACTGTAAATATTTTGTTCATTTTGTTTTCCATGTTTCATTGGAAATAATCTTAAGAATCTTTTAGAAGTTAAAATATAATGCACAGAGAAAGGAATAAAGAACTTTTGCAAGAGGAACTTCAATCAATTGTACGTGGACTTGTGAAACTGGTTACAGATCATCAAAAGAACTGACGTAAAAGTGGTCGAGCGAGCACTTTTCCTCGTTCGATTCTTTGCTCCGGCTGACAGCGGTCTTATGACTAATAAAGGTTTTACTGATTTGAAACAGACGACTCGTCGTTGTTAAGTTCATTGTTCAGCTTTGTTTCAGAATCGTAGTATTCCAGGTATTTTTCTGACAAATTGCTATTAACAATATGGTATTATGTGAGTTATTTGCAACCTATCTATAAATTAAATTGCAACGAGATATTTCAAAGTTCAAGAGCCCTTTAAATAAAACTGCATGTCATATTGTATATATAGGTATGAATTTGAATAACAATGATCTTATAAATGGAGGCAACTTAATTAAATTTAAAACAATAGACACAATTTCAAGTTGTTGAATCAATAACTATTCTTTTGTACATACATTTGTACAATGACAACCACATACAAATATTTAGAAAATTTGTTTATGTCATACCTTTAATTTAATCACAACAGGGAAAAGATCACTGTTATTATAGATATAAAGTTAAAATTGGCATATATATCAGTACTGCGCATATTCATAGGTGCGATGTTATTTCAATAACATATGTTTAAATACTGTTAAGATACCATATTTTAGCGAAACCAAACAACAATGTTTTCGCAGTTGGTTACAGTTATGTTGGAAACAATGAACTATTAATAATCGTGACACAATTTACAAGTATTGTTATGTGGACAACAGTCTTATAAGTCGGTTACGTAAGGTCTAATATAAAGGTAATCTATGGTCCAGGCAAATTCAAAGAGATTCCTATCATACTAATCCCTGACCTGACAAATTTCAGCCCAAACACTGTTATCAGACTTCCCCTGTTTAATACCACCATTACTGTACATAATATGTATATTAATAAAAATAATTTAATAAACAATGTTGATGTAAATATGCATTGACGTAGTCATATTATCGTTGCGATAACATTTAATACAAACAAGTGAAAATTTGCTGTTGAGGTCAATCTGTAATCTGCGGACTGTTTGACCTGCGGAGGTGATGTCAATGTAAGAATCATCACAATCTGGCAGGGCTTCTACAAACGATAATTTTCAGTTCTATTATTCTGAGTGATTAACGGGTATTTTTTAATTTGTACAGGCCTGTGTTTGACCGCAATCTCTTATCTCACCATATTAAGTGATGATTTGGCCGAAGGTGGTAAGCACACAAAGCTAGAAGGAACTGACTCCCAAGTGCTGATGTCGGAAAACACCGATAGGTGCTTGGCGACAGATTTTCAACTTGAGGGTGGTAGTAAGTAAAGTACGATGTTTTCCTTCAGCTCAAGCGTAGGATTGAAACCCGGGACCTTCGACTCGGAATTCGACGTCACTACCACTGAACTATCATCGCCTTAAACACTCACTTTATAAGAAGTCAGAGTCTACAATTATCTACCTATATTTTATACTAAATAAAATTAAGCCGGATAAGTACTTCAAAAATCGCGGAACAACAATAATTTTATAATTGTTCCAAACAACCGGTAGCCCTAGTTGTTAATTAACGATTTATCTCAATGGTCTTATGCATGTCCGTCATGAACTCTCAGATAAACTTCTGCTTATGATATAACAGTATATCAACACCACCTAAACTTGTATTGTATGTCTGAAGTTCGTTGCCAAGATCTGTTTGCGTATTTGTCAGAGTGAGCTACTGAATATTAATAATATCATCAATAGGTGTAGTTATTTTTAGGTTTTATACCAGTTTTAGTGACATTTTGGTCTTTAACCTTCATCGCCTCTAATTTTGTTGAATAATGTTGATCTTCGTCGATAAATATAGGAATAGTAACAATAACCTGTAATAACTGTTTTTTCATCGAGGATTTCACAAACATTTGGTGAGAAGAATTTAGATGGGAGAGAGTCAATATTATGATCACAATTTTTTGGTTCACTTTTGAAGATAATAAATTAAAAAGTATCAATCAATCAAAATCAAAAAGTTAAACAATCATAACGATTGAAGGCATTACAGTTCGGTATTCGTGGGATACCATAGATGTTTATGTAATATGAAGGCGATTTTTGTTGGCAAAAACATGTTTATCGCTCTAGATGCAATCTGTTTCACGTCCCTCAACAATATCTAAAATTATACAACCAAATAATCTATAGATTATAAGAACAACTGGTAGATTTCCACGGATAAGCAAACGTATTTTTCCATGGATAACGATTGTATAACAAATTTAGCATTGGTAAATAACCAGTGCCAGTACAGCAAACAACAGATAAAGGAGAGCAAATAAGGGTAATGTAATAAATGAGGTGTTTGTTGTACTGGTTAGCAATATTGAATATACGTTTCGAATAAAAAAACAAATTAGGAGAACCGAAAAGGATATTCTGGGACCAATTCATGATAGAAAACGCTGAGAGTGGAACTACTCAACATAGAGCCCGTGACGGCTTCATTACAGAGTACATGTTTATTTTCCAAGAAAACTCTACCAGCGTTTCCTGGTTTCGTGATGCGATTCCGATCTGGCGCGTGCGCTCTCGTAGCCACTCTTAGTTGCATATTACCCGACGTTCAATCTCGATATTGGCGGCACGCGACCGAATCGTGTGACCTCCTGACGCCTTCGAGTCTCTATCCAGCTGTAGGCGTCGACTAATCGGTCGAGTAATCAGGAGAACACGTGTCTCCACTCCAACACCGCATCGGGGCCGGCTTTCCTTCCGTGTCTATTCTTGGTCAGTTGAGTCCCGTCGGGTCACGCTTGGCTCATGCAAATCACGTATACAACAGGGAATTAGCATGCAGAGGCGTTGGAGCAAATAAAAATTTCTACACGCACCTTTCAAACAATTAAATGCCGTCTTCATAATACTTGCTAATGACATCTTAGAAACACGATGAAAACAAAATAACTGTTCCGTTAGAAAGAGACATTGTACAGCGGCACCAATACTTCTATGAGATTTGGAAGAATAGCTGGAGCCTTGGGTGTAAACACTCTAAGAGAATCAAAGAAATTGATGTTTGAACAGTTGTACGAAACTGGGTCAGTGGTGTGAGCTATGGTTGGTACACAGCAATTGGACGCTTATGCGTAAACATATGTCTACTATGGTGACGTAATACATGGCGGAGGCGAGATATTACGAAAACCAGCGAGAACCAGAGTTGTACCTATCTCAGAATCCGAAATTATATACAATCTGCAGGTGTACACAACATTCATCGCGCGCGGTGTAAGATGGCGTGCCTCAAGGTAGACCGGTTTAAATACTGGTCATACGGCGTTTGCTTGATGCTTTAGATGTTAATATAGTCACTATACATATTTATTAATATGTTGAATAAACGTTCGATGAATTTAAAAACAAAGATTTAAATTATGAGGTACATTTAAAGCTGGTTGTTTATAAGCTATTTCAATGAAACTAATCAGGACGATTATGTAACACATGTCATGCATGCACATAAGAAATGTTTCGACAGGATTGATACGTGCTTTTTATTAATTTTTTGGAGGCGAATTGCTACATGGATTCGTGAGTAAGATTATATTGCATCGATATGCAACGAGCTATGCATGTTTATTGACTATTAACTCCTGATGTCACATTTATCTTAATCAACTATAATCTATTAAGTACACGATATCTAATAAATAAGCAAGCTTAAGATTACTAAGTCTAATTTGATAAACAACGTCAATATAACAATAACAGAAGACCGAAATAGATCATGTAATTGAATGGCTACAAATAGAATTGGTAGTCAATAACAAAGATGTTATCACGGAGGCGATTAATTCGCCCGCTCACAATCAATCGAAGCAAGATAACAACTTCAAAGACTTATATGGTGGTCGGTGAACTACACGAGCGTGTTGGAGGGAGTGATAAAAATACTATGATGTGATGGTAGTGTGCATTAGGGCTGGATTGGGGTCAATCGCTTGAGGCCATCTGCGTCGGCTAATTATAGCCGATGTGAGATGAGCCCAATAGTGCACGACGATGGATCTAAATTGCGATCACGATTGCATTGGATAGAATAAACAAACATACGCTTTCCCTAGATGCAAATTACGCTGAGGGGTAAAATACAAAATTGTTAGATCCATTACTTGTTGTTAAAGTTGCAATAATTAATGAATGAGAGACGATTTGAATTATTATTATGTAGCCTATATTGAACAAACCATTCTAAAAATAATACTATGTATTTTATTTATACACCATAAAATTTGAGATCATCATCATATCAGCCTAAAGATGTCCACTGCTGAACATAGGCCTCTCCCATTAACTTCCACTTGGAACGGTTTTGGGCCACCTGCGTCCAACGGAGCCCAGCGACTCTGACCAAGTCATCGGTCCACATGGTGGGAGGTCGTCCCACACGGCGCTTTCCAGTACGTGGTCGCCATCGCCACTCGAGAACCTTCCTTCCCCATCGATTGTCGGTTCTTCGAGCGATGTGGCCTGCCCATTGCCACTTCAGCTTACTAACTCTACGAGCTATATCGGTAATTTTTGTTCTCCTACGAATGTCCTCGTTTCGGACCCTGTCTCGTAGAGAAATTCCGAGCATAGCTCGACCCATAGCTCGGAGTGACTCTGAGCTTATTTATGCGGCCAGCAGTAAAAGACCACGTCTTTGTCCCGTATGTCATCACTGGCAACACGCACTGATTGAAGCCCTTTGTCTTCAGACTCTGAGGTATTCTGGACGTGACGATATACCGTAGCTTCCAGAATGCTGCAATTGCAGCTAAACAATAATCTTCAAATAGTGTTCAGAACTTTGTCAAAACTTTAACAAAAGGTTAAAATCAAATTACCCACACCGGAATGCAATAGACACTACGTGTTGCCAAAGTTTGGCGGTTAACCTTGCAGATCTATTATGAGACATCGACTTTACGCACAATGTATCATCATCATCCGAAAGGAGATCATCCAAGTAAATTATCAAATGCTGGCGGATTGAAAAAAATAACACTTATACACAATAGTTATACTTAAAACAGGGGTAGAACGGAGCGCGTTTCCTGGCAATTAAAAAGGGGAAGTCATTGAATATTCAAACAGTGGCTCCGATCTAATAACGGGTGTTATGCAGCTCGGTCATTGCTTGCTATTATAGACACGGATAAGCTCTTGGGAGATTGCATCTTTACGCAATTGCTACGTGAAACTGAATTATAGCTACCAGTTTATAAAAGCATGACAGTGTCGAAATTCCTTCAATGTGTACCACTTTGCTTTATCGCAGTTGCTGCAGCGTTGTTACATTTAAACTTATCTATGTTGTTTTATATCGGTCAATCGTCTGACGGATTTCTCGAACTGACGCTCAATCGTAGGAGAAATTTTATCATTTATGACGAGTACTATTTCCATTACAAATAAATTATTTAATAGACATTAACGGCGATTATTTTAGTGGATTACGCATTGGTCATTGGTAAGACACATCCATTAGTTCTTAATAAGTTCAATGACTGTTAGCTAAGTTATTTAATAGGTAATAATCAGATAGCACCAATTATTTCATGTATATGTGAGACATTGATAATACGAAATTTATCAGTCGTTCTGTAAAGCGGTCATTGAAGTGTGCACTTTATCAAACGAAGTAATTCCGAGCAATGGAAGCCGGTGTCTTCAAAGCCGGTTGTATATTCCTCGAATCTCTTAGATTGAGAACATGCGGAACCATCATGGCCGACTGACACAGCATCGAGTTAATGTCCTGGGCCAGTAGGCAAGATGGTTATCGACAATCGTCATCGACAGAAAAGATCAACCTTTGTAAGGGATTGATCGCAGAATAGAATGCACTTCTAAGAAACGTTATTAGAAAGGATAAAATATTAATAAGTATTAGGGCGAGACAATAAGGTGAGCTTTTTTCTATATACTGGTTAAGCCGATTACCTACAAAGATTTAGATAAAATTAACGACAGAGAACCTCTTATCCAGCAAAATAATACATGACAACAGAAGTGTCTCATTTAGGAGTCCACCTGAGCATAAAAAAATAGGTCGATATTAAGCATTTTAAAATGGCGTTCACCGTTTCCCAATGACATTCTATACGATGCTATTTCCGCTATTGGAGTAAATTATGATTATAGCTACTCGGCGGCAAGTACAAAGGAGTATTTACGTAGCAACTCACGTAGCCGGTCATGTGATGACGTAGGCATTTGATACGGTGCATTGTAAATAATCTATAGTTTTAAAACACGCGACGTTGCTTCCTCCTATCTATATTCAACGCGAGTATGAAATATCTCAACAACTTGATCACTGCACCTATTTAAATAGAAGTTTGGTATGAATATGTAGAAACTCACCATAGCTTGCTCAATCTTGTTGTCGATGGCCACCGCGCTTGTGCCCGATGCGCTGTAACAAAGAGAAATTCGCATGATTAGTTAAATAGTACATTAACAAGTCCGGTTCGTTTGGAACTGATGGAAGGCACATATAGGGAGAGATCAAATAAATAAGACAATCAAAATAGACTGATGTGCTAGTAGGTAGATAATTCTGCTGAACTTAAGCATAAGCACAGTTTTACCATTACATATTTGTTTCTGACGAAAAAGAAACCTCTAGCAATATTGCTATTGCAATTCATTTTTCCGAATTTACGGCAGATCATATAAATTAATCATAAAGCGCTTTATTCAGACAAGATAAACAAATAACATAAACAAATTAATGGTGTCCTTACTTCAAATATGATAAGATTACAAAAAAATTCATTTATTTATACCTTATTAATTAATTACTTAAATTATTCAGCATGCTATTTAATTATATATTTCCTATATATTAGACACCGGTGGTAATCTTAGTCTGTGTGCCATTGGCAGAGGTAGAGCATAGCGTTTATTCGTTCAAAGAGCAGCTCGACTGGGGAAGTACCTCTACCTTACAGAATACCGCAGCCAAATAACTTTATGTTGTGTAAAGTTGTGTTCCTGCGCGTGAGTAGGTTGCCAGAGCTCATAGGGGAGGGGGATAGGTCGATAACGCGTGAGCGATGCTTCGTGTGTTGCAAGCGTCTATATGGCTACGGTACCCGCTTACCATCAGGCGGGCCGTATGCTTGTTTATCGACCAAGTTGTATAAAAAAAAACAAGTCATACAACTCCTTCCATATTGCAAAGATTTTATTTAATTCATAAATTCCAAATTTTAATTAATTAAATTGAATATAATGTGTGACTATTGTACCAAAAAATATTGAAATTACGTGGGATGTGGCGAGAATACGAAAAATGAATTGCATCAGTAATGTTGCTTGAGCGACCTTTTTAGCCTTTTTGGCCAGTATAGTCTGCTCATTAGGCTATTATGTTTATTATCAAGGTTTCGTTAGTAGACTTTCGGGATCCGGAAATATTAAACCATAATCCACAGATTACAGAATAAGGCAGATGGAGCGCGCGGATCACGGGAGTGAGGCCAAAAAATGCGCATAATAGGTATGTGTTTTTCAATTTGTATTTGCTTTTTTGGCCTCACTCCCGTGATCCGCGCGCTCCATCTGCCTTATTCTGTAATCTGTGCCATAATCATGTACATACATAATTCATAAATCATTCGCGCACGGATGCGCAACCGTCCCTGTAAATTGAGATTTTCGCATAATTCGCGTACGGTGGTAACTGGTAACATTTCCCATATAATTGTGCGTTTCCGTAACATCGCCGATTCGTGTTAAGTCTTTGTCTAGTTAATAAGTAAACAAAATTAGCAGTGGACGCTTTTGATTTACGTAAGCACAACGATAATTTGTTTATCACAAAGTCGGAATGCGAATACAATTCGTTTAATTTTCGACGGGCCAGTTGGCGCAGTTGGATAAGATGCCACCTATTGCGCGGCAGGTCGTGGGTTCGATTCCCACACAGGACATACATTTGTGTTCATGAACATGTCTGTATGTCCAAGACAAACAGTTGTATTATGTAGTATATCAGTTATCTGGTTTCCATAGTACAAGCTCTGCTTAGTTTGGGATCAGATGACCGTGTGTGAGGAATGTCCTAGGATATTTATTTTAATTTGTTTTATTTTAATTGGTCGCTTTCACGTTTGTATACAGCAGAACAATCGCACGTCACTGCAGTTACTTTGTACACACGGCTACCGATCAAGCTATACATTTCCAGTATAAGCTGAACTCGCATTGTATACGATTTCCGTACTATGGGAGTTCAGCTTATACTAGAAATGTATAGCTTGATCTGTAGCCGTGTGTACGCATTTGCAGGCATTGGTGCAATTGGAAAGGTAGCGCAAGGGCATATGATCGCATTGAAAGATAATTCACTTTAACTTATAATTATAACGGTAATAAATATACCCGGAGGACCGGTAATTTTGAGAAGAGCTTCCGTCGGTTGCAGTGCGGATGATTATCTTTACCAACTTTGGAGGCGTTGTGGATAAATATTACAAAAGAATTGACCCGTCTCTTGAACTGATTGGTATTTGTAACAATATATTTAACTTATTGGCTTAAACATAAACAAAGTTAAGTAAATTATATGAATACTAGCTGCCCGGCACGACTTCGTTCGCGTGGTGTCCTAACCTATACCCTAACCTACCACTACCCCTACTCTACCCTATCTAAACCATCCAGGGCGCCACTCAAACGCATACAAAAAAAATCATTCAAATCGGTCCAGCCGTTTAGGAGTTCAGTGACATACACACGTACAGTAGAATTTTATATATAAAGATATACATAACAAACATATGCAAAATATATTCATAACTGTGGGTTGCAGGTTTCAAGTATCTCTACTGACCCGAGACTTGCAAGTGTAAAGACTTGACCTAGAAACCCGTATCGATCCAAGCAGAACTGTCTGTTATTGAGACAAACTAGAGAATTAGCAGTTAAATTGAAACAAGAACAGTAACAAGTCAGTGTACTGCTATCGGAGAGGTTTAAAACCTAATCGGTGGGGTAACTGAAAATGTGAGAAATATCAAAACATTGGTTGTTCATTAGAACTTAATAATAGTGATCATTAGGCTCATTTACTATCAAAAATTGTGAAATACTGGCGCACGAATGGCGCTTGCAGATCCTATGACGACACACTCCACTTACTATGGCAACTACAGATGCCGGACTTATCTATTATGATCCAATCTCTGTGGTATAATCGTCCGATAGCTAGTATGGTTGTACGACGAACGGCCACGTACTTGACTTTCTCTTACGAATTTCGTGTCGCATCAATCAAGCGAACAACACAACACTTCAGTTGAATCAGAACCATATAGGGGCGGCGACAGATCCATAGGGATTTGATTTCGACCGGTCTACTGCCTTCTCAGATATTAAAACTATCGTGGACCAATAAGAATCGTGAAATAAGAATATCGTGGAATAGATCCACAACGATAATTTCGGCTACCGTCATCGAATTCTGTTTTTATTTTATTATTACATCTAGAATAAGCAAAACGTAATGCACATACACTACACTTATTAAATATTTGGATCGAGATATAACCCTCGAAAGCTAACACTAATGAAAAACAACACATAAAAATAAAATCAGGCTTTCTCTATGCGTTTCTTGACGAGAACAAGTTTCGGTATTCTTTGAGAGATTACGCAAGATTGGAAGTTGACAAAATTGCAAAGTTAACGGTATCGAGGTACATGAAAAAGTAGAAACATAAGACAGCGAAACCGGAGAAGCGGAGAAAGTATCTGGCGGAGGTGACGACATCTCTTAGTGAAGAGTACTACTAAACGATCATAATTATAAAGTCAAATGGACCATGTCTCATTTTCTTAAGTCTTCTAAATTTATTTGCCACAGTGCCCATATGCGACTCTCATCTAGTAATTTTAATGCAAAATGAGCTACTTTCACAACCTATCTGTGAAATACTACTTGTTGCCAAATATACTTCAAGCGAACGGGTTTCATACGTGTCAATCAACGAAGCGGACCTGGCAACAAAACGTTATTTGACTAACACAGACGTTTCAAAACAGTCATCAACCAAAAATACTTTATGCACATACAGAACTAGAAATAAGCGACAGACAAAAACGCTACTAAAAAAGAAGTTTCGGAAAAAAAAATCAGCGCGGATTGCAGAAACGAGATACAGCACAGGTGAAGACCGTAAACGGTAAACAAATGAAAATGTGTTTAAAGATGTTAACCAAATATGAGATGCAAACAAAGAGATAAACGTGTTGTCATCAGTCACCACGCACGTGCGTGTTTACGTAGATCACACTCGCTCGACTCTACTGCACTCTAAACAGACCTCCTCGAACAAAGGCTTGAAAGTTTTTAACATGGGCTTTTTATAAAACAACAAAAGACTCCTATATAGCATAGCGTTTTTATATCGACGAACAAAAACAATAAGATTCATTTTTATATTCGCTCTCTGTCATCATCCGCGACGAAAATAGCATCTGCCGAATATACTGGTCCACGACTTTAGTGAATTACAAAACCGGTTTGATGAAAATCTTTTGTTAAGAAACAGAAGATTCGTATTTATGGCTGACTTGGAAGGCAAGGTAAAAAGAATTGAGCAAGAATTTGTTTAAATGAATTTGCATCAGACAAGTTTTTCTTGATGACATGATGGTAAATATGCAGGTGTCCAACCAATATTAACATATATTTACATTGCGTTTGTGCTCTGAATGTAGACTAGATTTGGACTTGTTTGTTTGAAAGGTAATGTCGTTTGCCAAATCAGTGATAAACGAGTAAAAGGAGAAGTAATTATTGTTATATCGCGAGACATGACGATGATCACGTATTTAATTTACGAAAGTAATTGCAGAAGAAATAGCATTGTTACGATAACAATATCTAAATTTGAATAACTGATTCATAGATTATATTAGCGATTGTGAGGGCTACTATTGAAAAACAATGCTGGCTTGCAAACAAAGTACACTGAAGAAAACTACCCGCATGAAAATTCTACGAATAAGTCATACGTATTATGTAAAAAATATTTGGATCTTCTACGACCGGCATTAATTAGGCATCATTTAATATATGGTAAGACTGGAACATACAGAATAGATCATAAAAATTAAACGATTTGACAAGCAATTTGTTCACATTAATTGATCAGCATGATTGTTACAATCATTCAATAAGTGTGTGATATAACTAAACTATACGGGAAATAGAAACAGATAATCAGCATTAGCGCGCCGCAGGATGTTTTCATTGTTTGGTATCATGCAGTGAGGAGGCTGCGCACGCGCAAGGTCGTTGAAGGGAAATCGACGGGTATCATGTCGACACGGTTGGCGCCGCTGACTCGATGGCGTTACATCTCGCCGTCGCGTTTCATAATGTTGGTACTGATTGTTCCTTTCAATTAGAGAAATAAATTGACTGCCGATATGCATGTAGAACAAGGTAGTAATCGTAAAATTCGTTGTGTAGTTGCAGTTGATTGTATATAAAGGAAGTGTTTACATTTTATTTTTTTATCAAATTATTGGAGTCACGTAAAATCATAATTCGGTTTAAAATTGGAATCACTAAATTTGTAGAGTTATTAGGATCTGAACAAATGTATTGGTCACAAAGGATATTAGTGGGACACTGGGGGAATATGTACAGGTAGTCAATGCTTGTCACGCGAGACGGTCACGCAACGGTGCTTTCCCTAGAATTTCACAAAACACCATCACTGTTTTGAATGACTTCATTGCGAGTACAAAGCAAATGTTTGGATCTAAACTAGAGTCGCCTACTATATTGTGTTAGTAAATAGGACCCGCATTGTTTGCAGTTCATATAAAAGCTCAACTGACTTTCTGTAACTGAAATTGATCGGGCAACATCTGGTAATGGCCGTGAAAAATATTATTCATTGAAACATCCTGGTGGTAACCATAAATAGGTACAACATGATTGATTTAATAGTTTGGATCATAAGACTTTTTTTAAGATTCAAAACTTTAGAACTTACGACATGGTATCTAGTATAGTAGGCATATAATGTGGTTTTAATGCAATGGATCGATACAGCACCCAGACGATAGAGACACCCAAGTTCAATAGGCGGCGCTGACGTCAGTAGCAACCGCTTGTCTGACTGCATTCGGCCACGTTGCCATCGAACCTTCACCGAGTTACCGGCTCAGTAATTAGCTGAATCTTTTAAAAACCTTCACGCCATCACTCGGACAGACAGAGCAGCCAAAACGTAATCCCTGCAATGCGTCAAGTGACCAACACATTCTTTGCAGACAACGACAAAGTAACGGTACTTACACAGGGTAGAAGTAGTCTATGTACTTCACGACGACTTCTCTGAGAAGATCTTGCTTGTTCATGATGGATGTGTAGCTTCCACTTATGAGTTTAGTTTGCATGGTTTCCACTTCGTCTATCGATTGTACGGTTCGGGACTTTCGAGTCCCTGCGATAGGTTTTAACGGTGCCGTTTTTGTAATTTTGTGTTAAAAGTCCGCTGTGCGTGTTTGTGGTGTATAAAAATGTAAAAAAAAAGGTTGAGTTGGCGCACGGGCAGCCGGATCAACGCGTTGCGGCAAACTGGGACCAGGCCGGTCGCAGCGAGGTGGGGAGGGACGGAGGGGGGATCGCAGCAAGTGGCGCGCGCACGACTCTACCTACTACGGGCTACGATGATGGCGCCTCGAAACACCTAGGCAACGCTTTTGCGACACACCCGCCCCGTACTTTAAAACTAGAATGAATCTAACAGCCGCCGCACCTTGCTTCTAAAATAATGCTGAAGGTTCATTTAAATCATACTATCGCGTAGGTTCAAGGTTTTCTAGATCTGACCGTTGTCATTTACTATCTACAAAAACTATGAATAAACAGTAAAAAAATAAGTGGAGGTATTTAAGACGCCCAAAATAGCGTACACAATTTACTATAAATAACGTTGCCAAAATATTATTTACGCCACAATCGTGAGGTGTTTAATCGTATAACTCTGAAATACATAATTAAGGAAAATAAAGCCATCCTTCCTTCACAGCAATTCATGAACAACGTTCCGGAACAAGAACAAGAGATGTAGAACTTGAAATTGCATCTAAAATTAACGCATGAGATATTCTGAAAACAAGCTAGTCTCAACAAGGCATTATCAGTGAGACGGCTAGACTAGACAAGTGTCATCAAACAATTGTTAGAGTTATTACTGCAGACACTTCCGTGTATTGTTCACAAAGTTCAAGTTTCACGCAATAGGATTAGGAAATGTTTGAGACAGTTATTTTTCCGAGCAAATTGAGAATGACAAGAGCATACAAGAAGCAACTTGTACATTAATATTGATTAGGACTCTTGACAATAACCATTTAAATGTAGATAATTTTCCTTGACCTCTAGTTAACATGTAATCAATCCGGGAAGAGACGATGAGAAGGGAAGTTGAATTGCATTTGAATACATTTTACTTAATGTTCGCTTCTAAATTAGTGGGAATGAAAATATCAACAATTGTTCGTTCACAGTAGGAAAACGACAAGATCGCAATACGTACGGTAATTTGCATAAACCGAGAACCGTAACAACCTGTAAGTACGACAAGTGGCTTGGCGAGAATTCAAGGTAGCGAGTTGGGGACATTATGTCAATCCTCTAACAAATAAATAGAAACAGACATAAATTAAATGCGAATATCGCAAGATTTATACATAACGATTCGCGTTACAGAATTTATAAATTATGAAACGTATTGCATGAGTACGGGTAATATATTTCGAAAAAGTTGTTACTATTCGTCTGTTTGTTTAAATCATAGTATGCTCTCTATGTAAAGTAGCTTGTGGCCATAGAGGCATGCAAGTTGATACTACTACTTATGTTTTTAACGATTGTTTGAGATATCTGACACCATTTTATTAACGCCACGAGCTAAATTAAAGCTATTTTTACATCGCATGATGACACAAGTGTGATATTAATTATTAACCTTGGTGCTTTATACAATTTATCTCTTAATTTAAGGTATAAAATAACATGGTCTAGTTGTTATGAAATGCATTAAAATTATCAGTCCATACGAATGATAGTGTAACTTTACTTATATGAATCGGTTTGGCTTAAATGAGAACGTTTATGGTTCACGATGCGTTAAATCGCACTGTTAAACCATTTACTGAATTGACGGCTCAAAATAAACACAAAATAATTGTGTCATTCAAGACTTCAAAGAGTCAATTTGCGTTTTAACATTGTTAACCTACTTACAAAGGTACGGGGTCAATACAGCAAGTAACAAATCAATCTGAGAGATCTAGACATGGAATGTGCTATCATATCAATATAAGATTGGACATTAACGGTTACATAATTAAAAAGGGGAAATGATTTACCGACACTCTACTTGATATGCGCTGCGAGACGTAATATACGATTGACAGAATTGTTGAAGAAGTTGCAACACATGATGAAGTGCTCGTGGTAATTGCAACCTTTGGCCTAGCACAAAACAAAATTTGATGAGACTTACGAACTGCGAGTTTACAAAAGTATGGGATGGGATACAATTTCTTATAAATATATCACAGACAAATTCTTAATTTAGATTGAAGAGATTTCTTACACTGTATAGGATTTGTGTGACCACAACAAAGTGGTGCTATGGCTAAGGATGGCAAGCACAGATAGTCTAGAGGAGAACTGACTTTCAAAATTCAAACTTCAAAAATATTTATTCAAATATATCTTCGCAGGCACTTATGAATAGTCTGACTTTAATGCAGATTCGTATTTGCTGAGAAGAGCCGGTAATAAACTCAGCAATTACTCTTTTCAAAACAAGCTTAAGTTCATTATATAACAATTACATTCTGATCTCACTGACAACAATTGAGTGAATTTGAGTGTCCCTTAAAAAATCTTTGCATTCTTGATCATGTTCCAATTACGGGAATCTAGTTTCAAGGAAAAACCACAACATTAACCATCAATATGTTGATTGGAATAGTATTTAAAACTGCTTGTAATTTAAAGAAATCATAAATTCGAAATATCATTACATTTGAGATAATGTTCGAATTGTACATTATAACATTACACTTTGGCATTGCATTAGAATTCATAGTCATGGACATGTGACCTTTACGTTCAAAATGACGGCATCAGATGATTGTTGTATTAGCAAAAACTATATGTAGGATTTTACACATACATTTTTTACTAGTCACAATAGTGCAATTATAAAGTTATTATGGTTGTTGTAGTGGTACTTGATAGAATAATCGAGAGATACGAGACATGCGGATTCATAATATATGAAGATGACCTCATCCAGCATAGTATATATAACCACATATAACTAAACTAGCTGCCCGGCGCGAATTCCTTCGCGTGGTGCTACCCTACCTTGTGGTGATACCCCACCCTGTGGTGATATCCCACCCTACCCTACCCTATATGAATAATGTTCCCCGTTTTTGCAACATTTTTCACTGATGCTTCGCTCTTATTAGTCGCAGCGTGATGTTTTATAGCCTAAAGTCTTCCTCGATAAATGGACTATCCAACACAAAAAGATTTTTTCAATTCGAACCAGTAGTTCCCGAGATTAGCGTGTTCAAACAAACAAACTCTTCAGCTTTATAATATCAGTATTTAGTATAGACACACTCAGAAATCATCAACTAGCAAAATGAGTCAAAATGACAGCTGTTATCCAGAAGAAATGCGCTCATGTTACAAGTTCCTAATTCTTTACTTATTGACTTAACTGGACATCTCAATTACGCAAATTGAGATTTCCGCTAGCACCGAATAGTGGTCCATTCCAGTATAAGACGGATGCCCCTAACCACTTTCCTTAATACCGCTCCGAATGGGAAATCATTTCAAATTATTATTATGATTCACCACAATAAGGTGAACATTTATCAGATGATGATATAATAATACAACTCCTTGGTATTCAAAAATAACCTTCATCATTATAATAAAATAAGCCGATATTGCAATTTCATATCAAAAATATAATATTTTTAGATAGATTAATTATATACAGTGTAAATTCGACATTGCCAGTGATTGTATCTATGAGCTGATAGGTCCAAGGTTGTATCGATTATTGTCCGAAACGACGGTAACCAGTGTGAGGGACCTTCGTTCATTGTCGACAAAATACCCAGACTGTCTCTTAGAGCAGCAATTTTAACCCAAGGATAAAAACTTATGAAATAAAACAAGAGTTCGGAAATGTAGAGGATAGCCACGATAAAGATCCTATTCTAGCAATATTTATGTAAAATGAGATAAATGATTTGGCCGAAAGCAGACATCGTGATGAAAAAAATGTTAATACCTAATAATAGAAACTGTCCCATAACCAAAGTGAAGAGATAAATACAGGTGATATGACGACAAACGATAAAACAGACCAGATAACTGCAACAAACAATGTGACATACAAGGATGTACTTCTATTTACAAGTTAAGTAGATATCAACCATTGAAGCAATAAATGAATAATGTGTCTCAGTAAGAATAATCGTGCGCGAGAATGAAATGGTTTTATGTGTATAATTGAAGAAACTTACGGGCACCACGTATTTCTGCGAGCGAAAATCGATCTGGGGGGTTCAGCTGCTGTCGGTTTCGGTAGCGATTCTTGTGTTAAGCTTAATTTAAAGCTGGCTATTGATTTACGCCGCTTAGCTGCGATTGCGCGGGATGCTAGGTCTGAGTCGTGCATCGGGTCGGGCGGAGAAGTAGCGTGTGAACATGTCTTCATATGCGCCTGCGCAGTCGCCATCTGGAGCAGCTTCGTAGATAGATTCCGCCGCCCTAGGGCTTCGCACGTCGCGCAACGTCCGTCCTCCATGAAGGTCCTCGTGCGTCCGACGCGGCCACGCTGCGGACACTGAGCGCGTATTGTTTCCAACGGACGTGATGGCTTAACTGATGTCATCCGATGAGCGATACGCGCGCAACCACTCGCGATTGACACTCGAAAAATTCAAGACCGCTTTCAGACTGTGGACTAATACGATCGATATGCGAACGAAATAGGTTTAACGCGATAAGGTATACACGCGAATAAGTGTATTGACCTGGACGGCGGAGCATAACACGGCTTCTGTGCGTCCTCGGCGAGTGGCCGCGCGCTAGCGGCTTGGCACATGCGACTGCGGTCAACACTACAAAGCACCCCCGCCGCCCTCCGTAATCCGAACGTTAATGAAGATATCGATATTTGCGGTAAATAATACCACGATACGTGAACAACGTACGTCTACAGACGTCGAGGAGTCATGATATAACGTGTTTCGAGGTGTCATTCTCACATTCCGCTGGACACGGTCCAGGTGATCATTATAATTGATCGGGGTCAAAGCATGGGTTGGACGTATTTGTAACGAGTGCGCAAGAGTCCCATGATCAATTCAGATTGGACTGTAGCTACTCTGTAGTGGGTGTTACAAATTCTTGAACAATCTGTGTTCTAGCTATAGCTCTTTCACGTACACGTTATGATAACAGGATTATAATTCCAAACTGTAATTATGGTCCGCAACTAGAATTTCTGTGTAGAATTTATGTAATGAGAAACATGAACTTTACATGGAATAAATATAAAATTGAATAAAGCGTTGGCAAATAATCAATGAAAAATTCAATCAGTGTCACATAAATCGAACTAACGTTAGATTGACATGGTACATATAACCCATGACGTATAAGTAAATGACATGTGATCTTTGGAACCCAATTACGACATAGAATAATAGTTGAAGGAAGTAAATTACATTCTAAAACGTGGTGTCACCTCCGAGACCCGTCATAGAAATGGCGCAAGACATAAGTCCAGAATGAGTTAACACTGTAGTTTTTAGATCAGCTAATTTGGCACAAGGCCGTCGGTTTTCCCGCCCTGGATGTTTGTTATTTCTGAACACTAACCGGGTTCTAAATCGTTTAGACGAATTAATCATAGGACACGTACGTGTGTCGCATACAAACAAAATAAATCAAAACATTGTTCTTGAAATATACAGCTATGCAATTTATAACATTTAAATTAACTTTTACTTCGGAATATTCAAATTCTGTAGCACAGTTAATAAGATCTTTCAGTTTTGAGAAAACTCATCATCATCATCATCAGCCTATAATGTCCCACTGCTGACACCAGGCCTCCTTTCACAAATCAGGGTGAAAGGGAATGGGCAGATACTCCACCACGCGTGCCCACTGCGGATCAAGCGTTTTCAAGCCGCCTAGAAGGTCTCCAACTGTCTAAACGGCTATCACAATTAAGTGATAACCGGGACCAACGGCTTTACGTGCCTTCCGAAGCACGGAAACGCTCGATTTGAAATACCACTAGGCGGTCCAAGTACCGACCACGACGGTGGTAGCTTAACTTGCCGATCGATTAAGAACCGCTTATCATGCTACACCACGAGCGCTTGAGAAACCTCTCCAACCAAGTCTCCACGCTAGACTCATTGACAATTTAACCGTAAATAGAATCGAAATAGAGCATCGATTAAATTAATTTGACACATGTAATCAATCGACGTGTCGGATGTCAAAAAGCACTGTGATGTGCCAAGTCTACTTCGACACATTTCGACATGCATCACTGTAAATAACACAAAATATTGGCCTCGAATCATCGGTCCCTCAGGATGGTACACGCCCAGAACACATTACTGGTGCGACAAATTGACTCACGGTGCATGTAAACAAGCTATTATTACATGAGATCACTTCAAAGGAGTGATTGATGTTACGTTTAATTAATTATGCATAAAAACCACGTGTTGGAATATGTTATAGGTCTCACGTGTATAACTCTCTGAGTGTGCAAATCCATGTTTAGAATCAAGTAAGAATTACCCACTCATTGAAGATGTTCTTTGTAGTACTTTTTAGGGTTCCATATCTCAAAAGAAAAAAAAACGGAACCCTTATAGGATCACTTTGTTGTCCATCTTTCTGTCCGTTTGTCAAGACCCTTTTTATCAGGAACGCGTGGAGGTATCAAGCTGAAAATAATATCAAATACTCAGAACCGCAATCCCTGCAACGGGAGCAGTAAAAAATCAAAATTCTAAGACAACGCAATAAAAAAGATAGATAAGATAAGAAGGCCGTTTATGTCGCATATTTTGAAGATCGCAAGGGAATCAAAACCTATAGATTACTTTTCGTTGACCTAAAATTATGAAATTTGGCGAGAAGCAAGAAACCCGTAATTTGTAGTTACATCACAAAAAAACAATCTGAAAAAAGGGGAAAATCTTCGAGGCTCGATTCCCGTGATGAACGAACTATTTACATACCTACAATTCTGTCCAGAATCCTCGATGCACGAGTCCGACTCGCACTTCGCCGGTTTTTATTTAAATCAAATTCGAAAGTTTTGGAAAATTATAAAACATTGTTCCTTTGCTTTAAGCTCTCCTAACCGTGTATTATCTATCTGATGGGTCTAACTTCCTTTTAGCTCTGTCAGATCAGATGTTTATTACCTACGGAGTTGTAGCTGTGTAGTTCATTCTTGATCTCATCAGTGCCAGGCGCCGCCAATTGCCGCTAGGCGGCGCTAGTCCAATGCAATATACATTATAGTTAACGTTCTACGTTCGTACACAAACATTTGTAGGTTATCTCTATAACATAAAAATGAATCCCTATTTCCCTTGATCTCGCCATAACTTGAGAACGACTTTACCGATTCCATCTATCTTTTTTTAAAGTTTTCCCTGGAGAAGATTCTTAGGGAAAGAAGAATTAAGAAAGTTGCATAGAAAATTTGAAAATTTAAGAAAACTTAACGGTAAGGTAGGTTATTCCTCGGGTACGCGGGTGAAATCGCGGGGCGCAACTAGTTAATTAATAAAATACAATTTTTAAATTAAAAGTGCAAGCACGTGAAGAGTGAGCCGTCGGTTCTCGCGTGGGACGCGCGTCTTATGTCATTGTGTATATCATAATCGTATGGATAGTTTCCGTACTCCATACAGTACTTTTTTTTATACTACTTAGGTATCAAACTAGTATGGCCCGCCTGATGTTAAGCGGTTGCCGTAGCCTATGGACGCTTGGAACACCAGGATGTTACGCCCGCGCGTCATAAATCTCTTCACACCATTTTTGAAGAACCACATGCTGTACTCCATTGGGAAAACCAACTCATTCCGCATTCTGAGCGTCCGCGGAATGAAGCTCCTTTGAGACCGCACAGTTCGAAACAATTCTGGTTTCAATGTGTGAGGATAAACTCCCCGTCGATGGCGAGAGTTGCAATGGTTGAACGTAGCCGTGGGTATCACCTTAAACAATTCTAGAGAACACTGTCCGTTGTACCAATACTTATTGTAAAAAAACATAAACCTCCTTCCTGTCAGTCAGGTAAAAAAATATATGAATGTAGGTAATAAGTCGTGCTTATTTTAAAAATCAAATGATTCTTCTTATTTCCGCAAAATAACTCTACAATATTTAAATAGTCTCCGTGGGGTAAAGCCGTGAGACGCCTTTTGTATATCTATACTAATATTATAAAGAGGAAAGATTTGATTGTTTGTTTGTTTGTTTGCATTGAATAGGCTCCGAAAGTACTGAACCGATTTGAAAAATTCTTTCACTGTTGGGAAGCTACACTATCCCCGGTTGACATAGGCTATATTATATTTTCAAAAAAATTAGGGATCCTTACTAAAACTGCAATAATGTAACCCAAGGTGTAAAAAAATACCTAAAATATTCATTACATCGCGTGCGCTGCGAAAACTATTGATGATAGAATAAAATAATGTACTACGACTTTGTAGAACACATTATCTATACTAATATTATAAAGAGGAAAGATTTGATTGTTTGTTTGTTTGTTTGTTTGCATTGAATAGGCTCCGAAAGTACTGAACCGATTTGAAAAATTCTTTCACTGTTGGGAAGCTACACTATCCCCGGTTGACATAGGCTATATTATATTTTCAAAAAAATTAGGGATCCTTACTAAAACTGCAATAATGTAACCCAAGGTGTAAAAAAAATACCTAAAATATTCATTACATCGCGTGCGCTGCGAAAACTATTGATGATAGAATAAAATAATGTACTACGACTTTGTAGAACACATTATTATTTACAAAAAGTGTCGCGATACCATATGTCTAACTATTATAGTTATGACACAATAAGTGTTTTTCTATTTTAAAAATTTAATTGAAATGCCGCCGCCAGAAATGGCTCTCTATTTGTATCTTGGTATTAATCCTTATCAAAATAAACTAATATTATAAAGAGGAAAGATTTGATTGTTTGTTTGTTTGTTTGTTTGCATTGAATAGGCTCCGAAAGTACTGAACCGATTTGAAAAATTCTTTGACTGTTGGGAAGCTACACTATCCCCGGTTGACATAGGCTATATTATATTTTCAAAAAAATTAGGGATCCTTACTAAAACTGCAATAATGTAACCCAAGGTGTAAAAAAAATACCTAAAATATTCATTACATCGCGTGCGCTGCGAAAACTATTGATGATAGAATAAAATAATGTACTACGACTTTGTAGAACACATTATTATTTACAAAAAGTGTCGCGATACCATATGTCTAACTATTATAGTTATGACACAATAAGTGTTTTTCTATTTTAAAAATTTAATTGAAATGCCGCCGCCAGAAATGGCTCTCTATTTGTATCTTGGTATTAATCCTTATAAAAATAAATTACTTCATATTCAAGACTGCTTCAATACCTTTATAAAACTTTTTGAATGATTCAATTCAGACATTCCATTCAAAAGATATCACGTGTTTAAAAATATAAGTATTAGCAGAAAAATCACGTCACTGGGGCATGGGCCGTACGGGAGGGAGTCAATCTCTTTGCGTGTGGCTCAGTGTTTGTAAAAAACGGCTTGACCGATTCTTATGAAATTGTGTGTATATAGGTCTGAGAATAGGACGTAAACTATTCTTCATACCCGTAGGGTAAGGTAGGGTAGGGTAGGGTAGGGTAGCACCACAGGGTAGGGTAGCAGCACGCGAACGAAGTCGCGCCGGGCAGCTAGTAGAAAATAATGAAACAAAAAATATTTGTACCTACACTAAAAAAAGTGTAAGAAAGCGCGCGCGGAATGTACCTAACGTTGAATATTTGAATGTGTGTATCAGTTGTATTGTAAGTATAAATTGGTATCTGTTATGCTGTGTCAATGTGTATTAGCCTTTTTACGTTTTCTTCTAACAAGTAACTATACCGACGATATTATGGTGTTCGGGACCTGTGTTGATACTTTGTTACACCAACTACCTCTAAACTATATGCGACTGTTATAGTCGTGTGTATATTAATGCAAATAATTATTTATCTTTGTGAGAGCATATAATGGGTTCTTTAGTAAGCAGTTCGCTGCTCAGTTTATATCTAGAGCGGAAATCCTGAGGGTAACTGTATTATAACAAGATCTATAAAATCTATATAGACACAATTTGTGGATTCCATGCTTACATCTGAAGCTTAATAAATTAAGGACAGTACAGAAGCTAACTAATACTTACCAGAGATTTAAACAATGGCTACAATATGTCTGCAAGGATCACTATTTCGGAGATATCTGTGGTCTACACTCTACACCACATTGGATTTTGAGGACTAGTTAGTCTCAAATACCTTTTCGTAGGAGTCGATTGAATCCAAAAGGAATAGGGTAAATTGACTGTTACTTAACCGTGGAAAAATGCTCGAGGATACGCATCGAAATAGTAATACCCTAGAATAAGGGTGACAGCTGTAAAAACGGCCGAAGAAATAAGACCACGGTGTCGCTATTTCAGTTTCAGTAGGTCCACGTTTGAACGTAGAGCATTCATTCATGAGTGACATAATTTTGTTTTATTGAGTTTCCAAGCGGCCACTTTCACGATGTTGTTTTGTACGTAACCCTTAATCTAGACAGAAGATAATATATCGATGAGTATACGCATGCAGTTTCTCTTACTGAACCAACCTTAAGCTGCATGTTCACCAGAGATGTGTGGCTTGGGATGTGTTTTAGCTGACAAATAGTCTTCACCATTTTCATGGTGTAGCTCTAATTAAGCGATCTTACTGGCGAGTTGAAACACATCCCTAGCTACACATCTCTGGTGGAAAGCCAGCCTTATTCTGTGATCAGCCCTTACTGTTTGTAATGTTTAAGTCTAGCTAGATTAAATTAAGAAAATAATATGATACAACTTAATATATGGTCAATCAATTTGAACAAAGAAGAATACTAAGCAAATAATAAATTTACATAATCAGTCCGAATAAAACCTACTTAAACTGATGCGGCTTGTGAGAATCGATCGCAGTTGTGTTTTGAATTACCTTGGTTTTTTTTTTGCATCGGAATAGGATATTCGGTTACTGGAATAAAATAAAAAGCTTTGTTTATGGTCATTATTTCTTCTTAGTGTAGATACACCCTTACAGCTTATGATGTCATTTTATCGATCACTTTAATGTCATTGTCAGACAATGTGACTTTATTTACGTGACCATTTAATCAGTATATTAGTTAAATAGTGTTTTATGCAAAGATTTTCATAGGGCATCGTGCCTCTACCCAGATGGATAATCCGCCTTACTAAAGCATGACATTTAATATCACTCCGCTTGAGGGGCTCCCTGAGCAAATCGCTCTCAGTTCGTACTACGCACGGCTGTCAAATACTGTCAATTCTGGCTTGTTTATTTCATGTTCCCATAGAGGCGACTATCCTTCTGGACGTTTTAAATTCTTTGGTTTTATGTATGAGTAAGGCCTTTTCTGGATTAAGATTGAATCTTAAATTGGGTCTTAGCACTAGATTACTTCAATAATTTTCAATATACAATCCTTCGTACACCATATTCGGCAAATCTTACTAATTTGTGATGGATGGAAGTTTTGCCAGAAGAAAAAAAAATTGATTGTGTTTTTGAGGATAACAAATGCGATTTTAGGTTAAATAGATGCTGTCAAAGCTGACAAAATATTGTTCACAGTAATTCGGAATAAGCCCAACCGATTCTTATAAAATTTTATAAATATCTAGCTGCAAGGTACACGGCTCATAAAAATAATCCTTTCGCACATAATATCAACCTCAATGTAGCAGTTGAAAACATCGTCATTTATAACCGTTATCAAATCCATATCGATATCTGTAGGTAGACTATCACTCATATACAGGATTATCGACGGATCTACATTCTACTTGATACAAGTATCGAATCCGTCAGTACGATTAAAATTTCATGTCGCGTCGCGTGCAGCACATAGGCCGTTGCATGGATATTATAAATCTGTAGTCATGTGTTGAATAGAATTATTTACGCTGGACGAAAAAATAAATGTGAATTTTATTACATAAATAGTTCTAGTGAAAGTATCTCCTGAATGTTCATTTTGGAGTTCGATGTTGTTGAGGAATTTGCAACCTATAAAATAATTATGTTATAAGGATAGATCCGAATCGTTCCGGATAACAAAGCCCAAAACAACGTGGTGATACAACTGACCTGTCCAATACTATACTCATATGCCTGTGAAGATTAGCTTTGAGGTCGCGCCGTGTGTACTGTTGTTGGGAAGGTGAAGGGGGTGGCGCCGGCGCGGGGGGAACACCCCCGGCCGGTGCTCTCTTCCCTATGAGCACCTTCAACTCGGCCATCAGCGTCTGCACCATACGGAAAGAGCACGACCGGTCACAGCGACGCGAAACACACTTGTGAAGAGTCCTCAATCAATCTACCAACTTGCCAAGAGCCATTGGCTCGGCCGTTGCATACACAAGTGACGTCACTGCTGCACGTGATAATAAAGCATCGATATCGATACGAGCGTCGTTACAACACGCGTGCGGGTACTACACTGTCGGCCGGCGTACGACGCTTTGACCTCGCCGCCGCTTTTTATAAGTGTCCGATGAGTGCGCAAGGTGGTGTATGTGAGACATGTGAGTGTTTATATTTAGGCGTCAACGTTGGAAACGCACGATACGCACGCTACTGTCTGATCAGAATCCACTTTCTTCTGAGATTGAAATTAGCATGAGACTTCAACTACTGTAAAGGATCAATGTTAGACAAGTAATAATCAGATAAAAGCAAAGGACTAATAATTGGATGTAGTGAATGGGATGACCGAACCTGATGATGAAGATTCCACATATGAACTACTGATGTCCAAGGTCAATCATCACGCTTCATCTGTCAGATCGGAACAATTTTCTAATTACAAAGGAATAAACAATGGGGAATGTAGGTCGGTTGCATTGGATCACAATGGTTGCGAGAGGAAACGAGGTCATGCCAGTATTGTTCGGGTTCGAAACGAAGTTAGGTTTAAAATAGGACGCTACTAAACTTCTGAAGTCGAATTGAACCAAGGACACACGCAGATAAATAGGGAGGACATATATTTCAAAAACAAAATATTTATTTCCAGCGAAACAGGAACACGTAAATAACGAGATATAAACAAATGTGAGAAATTCGAAGAACGCAACAGAGACGAGAATCCTTGAGCACGTAATTCATTTAAATAAAAAAAAACAAACTCAGTTCCGCTCTGGCTTTTAAAATAATCGACTTTGAACGTGAATTGTAACACGGGCCGGTTCACGGAGAGGTAGAAATAGCACCATCTGACGCCGGCGGCGGCACCACAGGAAGTGTGGACGGCCGAGCACACGACCGCTATATAATCAGAGATGAAGTGAAAATGTACAAGCATTTTTCACACGGCAAGAAAATAATAAAAATTACGCTTATTGTAGCGGTATTATTAGCAGTAAACATGTTATTTGCATTATTTTTGTTGCTCTATGCTAAAAGTTTTTTTTCCAGTTTGTTATATAAGTTTTAATATACTGAATACGTAGCAACGCATTTATTTACATAGGTTGGCACTTCATTTTATGAATTATCGAGGGGATTTGGTTCTGCTTGTCGATATACAGGAATTTTAATCTTAGTTCGGCAGCAGATGCTCCTTAATCTAATAATCGTGAATCTAGCCTTACATAGTAAATAAGAAAAAAGTTAAACAAATCTTTTGGTACTATAAAAATAATAAATAATAGCTGAATTAAGAAGATTTGGGCAAAATGGGATAAGCACGTTAACAAATACTCTAAAATAGCAGTACCTATTCGACCACTCATGTCGGACCTGAAACAGTCGCAGGAATTAGAGTTGTCGTGTTTCGGATATATGGTTTATCCTTCTCACACACTCGAAATTGGTCGTTTGCAATACTTTTACGAGCGTGTATAAAATTAAGTTTTATTTTCGGCAAGGACGACAGCTGCTTTGCCCGTTTGGGTGCAAATAATGAGAACGATTATACAAACATATAAATATCTTTCCTTTCGCAACAAAGAATTGTGAAACTCAAAACTGGTGCTTGTACTAAAATATACGTAGATCTAAATGTGGTAATAAATGCACCGTTAGGCAATTATGACAAAATCAGAGTAAACGGTCTTAATTAGTGCAGAAAGGGAGTAAAATTGCCGATTACTGAGATAACGACTTTCACTGAATTAATAGACGAATAAGATTTGATCGAGATAATCTGAGCGTAATCAGCAGTCGTAAGCCCTAATACTTCCGACTGACACAACTTAGATCAAGAATAGCGAAGGAAGTCTTATACTTTTCAATTCTTCCCAGATTATAATAACGAATGATGTCTAGGTATTTTAAAAGAATAGATTATTAAGCATGATTCTTATTAAGAAAATGATAATGATAAAAAAATCTCATGTCCATTGAATTTTTCTGAGCTGTTCGGAGATTTGGACAATGTTAGTCGTACAGACAAAAAAAAGAAGTTATAAAGAATTGAACACATGGCATGGAACAATAAATCAATGTAAACAAGAATATTAAATGGTGTTTTACAAAAGAATCTCATTAAATTATCTGAAACTTTAGACAGGCATTACCAAAACAGACTTAAGTATTTACACAACATCAAACTCACAGGTTACAATTTCTCCATCCTACGCTAATTGGTTTTGATGAAGTCATATACGTTCGAGGGCATTCATAGTAACACTCCACTTTTATTGTATCAATGGAAACCATTGTGTGTAAATAACGATGACGTTTTTTTTAACACAGTTCTGATATTAAATAAAGAAGGCATATCTAATTGATTCAAACAACTGCTGCAGAAGACAACACGCCCATTCATAAATAAAAAGCTTTAGGGCCGAGGACGCGGAAGCCTGACCTACTTTAAGTATCGAAAGTATTCGTAAGGGCTGTTTGTATGATTGCGAAACTCACAAGTGATTTTTCAAAGAGTCCTCCAGGGCACCTGATGATGTTTGACGTGATGAGAAACACTTAAAAACTCTTTCGCGGGTAAATGCAACGCGTTGGTAAATGAGAACGTGCTCTCTGTACGATGAACGTATACACACTAACGAGACCCCAAGTGGAATAGTATGCGCGCGTCCCTATTCCCGACGTCCTTGCATGAAAGGGGCGGTTTTGGAGGGTGGCGCCATGGTAGCACGTCAAGGCAACTCGTCAATCAATATGCGAGATGAGGTCCCTGGTTAATCGTCGAGCTGTCACGCATTTGCTGCGTGATTACTATAAATTAACGAAACCTTTTTTCCATTGATAATAATACGTTTAGCATTTCAGCAAGAACTTGTGCAATTGTAAAAGTTAAGGCAACAGGTAAGTTACATGCAACAGGTTTACGTATGCACATCAATGCAGATTCAAGACGCGTTGCGTAAACTCATGACGGTAATAATAATATTTTTCTTGACCCTTTACCTCATTACATACTTTCTCTTCCTCAATTCACGAGTGGTCTACATGCATCATGTGATTTATTAGTGTTACGCTAATGGTGTTCCATCACAACAACGAAGCGTAACCGAAACCAAAGAGTTGTTTCACAAACTACGCGAGATTAAAAACAATACATCGCAATGTTTTGGAATGAAAATACTAATGTTACTTTTAAATGACATAACGAAGTACGTCAATATACAAAATATGAGTTCTGTTAACGTCGATTATGCAACAGCATTACGTTTAGTGTATTGGTACCGACACGCACTATCTCCCATCATATCAAAACGCATCGTTGCGAGAACGGACAGCTGATCGACGCACGGTAACAGTGTGCTAGCTAATATTCAGCTGATGTACAACTCTTGTACTGGAAATTTTCGTAGTAGGTACTTTTACCTAAATAAATTAATGGATATGAACTACATTCATTCACTTGTTCCAAAGAAACCTAAGTATAATCAAGTTCAATATGTATTTATAAATGTTTAATTACAGTTAGACCATTGCCTGGAAGCGGAAACGTTAATTAAATGGAAAATTATGTTGGAAAACAAAGATCGTTAAAAATAACGTTAATGAACTGAAAACACTGATAAAAATAAAGATTTGCAGCAACAACAAAGAGACGACTCGCGTGTAAAACAAGAAAAAAATTATGACATCATCAATCTATGTAAAAACAAGATATAGAGCAAATTGAAAAAAAAAAAACATGATATTCATCCCGTGAATAGCTTTTTAACAATTACAATAGTTCATATAGAAATAGCGTCATAAATTGATTTTGTTAAAAGAATGTGACAAGTATGAATAGCCTGAAGCATCCTAGTTCCAGACTGATTGTGATAAAATCAACAATAGCTTTGTCAATATAATCTTAGCACGTTATGTAAGTATCTTTAAATGTGCAGGTAACATTTATGGACGTTATATAATTAGTAGTGGAATTAAACAAGTATTTCATAACAAAAGATCTGAGGACCAGAGACGTTCGCGAGAAATTTTTATAAAAGTTGTAAAGCAATGAGTGAAATCAAACGATTTGTGTGCAACCATTAGTGTGAAATGAAATAAACAAGAGGAATTAGCGCCGGACGATAGCCTGAGCTAATCTGACCGCAAGGGAGCGGGCGCCAGCGAGACTTTCCCTTTTCTTCTTGTGAAAGTGATGATGCCCGATGCAACAAAGCAACAGTTCGCTCGCAACGAAGTTCAACCTCTGACCAATCTTTTCAAAACAATGTCATCTGTGTCTGCGTACTTTAACAAGTTACGTAAGCAAGTTGAAGGAGTTCATTCAATTGCAAACCCTGACCGTCTAACATTATTGTCTATTGATATTTCTAAAGAGAAATAGCTAGTCTTACTGTAAAGGAAAACGAAATTTCATAGCAACCGCAGTCACGTGCAGCGTTCCGATGCACTCTATCATTGCTTGTAAAATAGAACGTCAATCTGTTTAGATATGCAAAATGGAAACTCGAGTATGTTAATTGCAAATGCATTTTACTAGCACTGATTACAAAGTTGTCTATCGAAATCAGTTAGCCATGGAAAGAGTTCCGAGACTATGTGAAGTTATCTAGTATAATCTAATGGGTTGGGTGCTTATCTCACCAGTACCAAGGACCACAGCAGCTGAACACGAAAACAAAACAAAGCATACTTTCTAAACGAAGACTTTCTCTCAACAAAGTTCGGCACGGCTAATGTCCGCCCTTTATTGCCGACAATTAGCTACAGACAGAGTGCTATTTACGACCGATGGAAAATTATATGGAGTAACTCTACAGGGTCACTGAGGAACTTTTAATATTATTAAAAGTAACGACAGCCCTAATTAACCAATTTCATGGCCTATGTTATGTAATACCCCTTTTTTTTTCTTCCGGCCCTTAGTCCCATTTATATCTGGGGTCGGGTCTTCTTGTACAGCGGCGTCAGGAATATCTATCCTGGGTTGTCATAGGAGTTAGGTACTGCATTTTCATCGTCCTCTCGTTACTGGACCACTATATAGCGCGGGGTCTTCACTTTCCATGCGTTTCGTAGAGATATTCAAGAATCATCTCTTCTAGTTTCTCCATTATTGGAGCTCTCACATACTCATTGCGTATTCTGTCCAGACGTGTTACACCACTCCACCCAGTGCATCATGTTTATTTCAACTGTGTACTATTGCTGTTCGAGTTTTTTTGCTTTTGTCCAGCACTCCTCTCCATACAGCATCGCGAGATGTACATCCATCTTGTAATTTTTTTCCCTTTCCCTTTTGGTTCATACTGGCATTTAGGTATCACAGAGTTCTCCAGTTAGGAATCGCCATTTCAGCCTTTGTAATGTAATACCGAACAACTTTATGTAACACCCCTATAAATCCAAAAATGTGTTTGTCTAACGATTGATAGCAAGGGTTAGATATATGCACACAATTGCTCAAGCGGAAATAGTATTGAAAATGTCAACATAAATCTTAGCTACTAATCCATAGAAACATAACTGTTAGAGAAAGAAAAACTATAATCAGCAAAAGTTTCTTGGATGTATCAAATATTTGAAAGAGCATAATACTTTTAGTTCAAGTAGATAACACGCAAGTTAAAATTTGTCGGCAGTTGGTGAAGTATATGATAAAAAAGGTAAACAGTGCCGTGTACAGCGACTATGACTCGGCTTATGCTAAATCCAAGGCACCTTATCTAATACAGATATAGGTGTAAACACGAATAAAAAATTGTGTATGAGTGAAATATTTGATATATTACAAATATTATTTAATGTCAGGGTGCAGTTAAGGACGAATGACAACACGGTCAAAAGTATTATTAGACGGCAAAATATGTGTATGGATTGGACATGAATAATGTTTTGTTGCTAACCGATAACAAACATTTGTAATAAAACCGACGCCTCACTCAGTCAAGGTTGAGCTATTGTATTGTAAAAACAAACAATAATACATAGTTAAATAATGTTGTCGCAACATCCTCTAACAATCGATTGCTACCGTAGAATAAATGATACTCAGCTACTGACAATATTTCCAAGTAGAATAGCGCAATTAGGTGCCTTGGTTAAAATAATATCGCATATACCATTTAGAAAATAGTGGTACGCTATGATGCTGCAATGTAAATTTTCACATTGAAGATTGTTTTCAAAATAAATAGAACGATTAAATTGGGATACTTCACGGCATCAAACAAGGTTAAATATGTCTTTCCAAAGCTTGTGTTTTCCACCGTTTGTTACATTATATGTCAGGTTTGTTAGTACCAAATGCCAATTTTCAGAAATGATGATCTGGTTAGGTTGCCTATACAGGTGTTGAGATTATTCGGCCATTAAGGGTTGCAATTTTAGGGGCAAAATGTCTTTGCGAAATAGAATCGATTGGGCTCTACAATTTTTTGTGAAATGATGTCTAGCTAACTATACTTTAAAAGGTATATATCATAATTATTACGTACTGCTCTAACGATAACAAAAGGGTAGCCCCCTTTAAGCTACATAGATTTTCTATTTAACAACGATGTTAAATGGCTACATTCACTTCACACTCCCACTCAGTTAGGAAAAACCTAGACTCAATAATAACACGGTGATTATAAATTACAACACTAATTCCTTGACCGATCCGATCGGTAGATTGTAATTTATAAGTTTCTTAATATCAGCTCTAAATGTAAGGGTCAATCATAAATCATACACTGACCTTGTTGAGCTAATTTCTTTTACCTGCATGTGAGTACGGAGAGAACATTTTATCTGGTTAATATCTTCAGCATACGTCAAACTAAGGTCATTGTTGGGTCGTAGCAAATATGCCAAGGTGAGGATCATGTACTCTTAATCATCATAATCTATGCTGTAAATGTACAGAATGTTCATGAGATTCCTATATCGATTCGGACAAGTGGCGTCAGGGCGGGACATTGAATTACCATTGCTTCACTGCAGGTCGATATTCTCAATCACGCCAACCATAAGGAACAATGAAGTTCGAGTTCGTAGCATCGATATGAAATGCGGCTCTTGGTGACTTACCCAATGAAATTTTTGATGAAGCAGTATACAGCGAATAATGTGGCATCATTGAGGCCGAGATCCGGCTTGATCCTGGGCAATACAACGGCCGGCAAGGCTGCGTCGGCCGGCGGGCCGCGCACCTCCGGCGTGGCCGCGCTCATGGCGGGCGCGCCGCGCGGCCGCGTGCCTGACGCGTGCGGAGCGATCGTGACGGCCGGCTCAGCTGGCTCAGCAGTGGGCCCGGCGGCGGCCGCACCCGCCCCGCATAACACCAACGGCGCTCCCGGCACGCGGCACCCGCTCGCACCGCACCGTACGCCGGAGCGCGCCAAAACCACCCGCGTGTTAGCTCGCGCGGCGCACGGCTGACACCGACCGGCAGCGGCTGCTACGGTAGCGTATCGATCGGGGTGACGCGCCTGCGCTCTATACGCAGAAAGACACTCGGACTGAGACGTAGCCTCACACGTCCAGCATGAGAAAACCCAAGTAGATCACGAGAAAGAACCAGGGGCAAACGAGGTACATGCAAACTGACATCATTTGTTTGTTTTTGTTAGCTAAAGTTTGTATAGACGTAAAGTTCAGTGATGAACTGGTCGTGTAGACGATATTGTTAGCACGTGCAGGTCGCGCGTGCGTCTGTTGGCGCGGCGGCACTCTGACTGGGCGCGCTCGCGCCGCCGCGTGCTCCGTGCTCGTCGGCCGCCCGCCCGATATCCGCTCACCGCGCTATCGGTGTATAACCAACTCACGCACAGCCTGCACACCTTCATTTGAATATTGAAGGTGTGGTGTGATAGCCATCATTTCGTAAAAATGACTTCCTTTTATGACTTTTCAATGGCTCTAGTAAATGTTAAAATATCTATAGAAAATGAAAAAAAAATATGGTTTTTTCAATAGGTAATGGAGGACGATGACTTATTATTCAAATAGCGTAAGAAACAAGTCACGATAGTGGTTGGAACTTGCTGAATTGTTTAAAGCCGGAATTATAAGAATAGTTGATTGCAGGAGTCACATCATTTGTTTTGGATTTGCTAAAACAATACAAATAAGTGAAAAAGTTTGCTGATGGATCACACTACACTTCAAAAGTTTTGTCACGCGGGCTTGAAAGTTTGCTTTGAAAGTGTTCGGTGACAGGCATTTTGTCTGCAGTCGGAAATATTACGGCAACACAATATTTCAAAGTAGATATGATCTCAAATAGTCTAGACTTTAAATAATTTGATTTTGATTTGATTTGATATGAACACATATGTAAGGTTCCGTATGAGGTAGTTTTATAACCACTTAAATAAAAAATACAGTTCTCTGATCTCCAAAACAAACAAACCCAGAGGATAGAATGCACTAACCGAACACCCTAAATAGTAGAACTACGGTCAATGTCCTCGTGACGGACTGACGGACATAGCAAGCCGACAAGAGAACAAAAAAAGCTCTCCCACTATCAATCGGAGAGCGGCGGAATGACGCAAAACTGTTTTTGCCATGGTACCAAATGATGCCAGGAATTCGTCTAATGAACTCCCGTTTGCTATAACATCTGACCCGCTCACCGCAACACTCCATGATCTCGGGATGGCGTACATGGGCGACATATCGAATTTCTTCAGCATATTCTATGCGGGCATCGACCCCTGTATGCTGATGTAGTGCGTAGACACTTAGTTTGATCTCTTCATTGAAGATTAATTCTTCATCCTTTTTTGCTTCATCATGAGCAGTCTCACAAAAAACAGCAATCGAACAGTTAACTCAAATTTGTTTAGAGCACATATTGTATGTACGCTCTTTAATACCTAGTTGTTTTTTCTATGCATTGATTTATACTTCGAGATTCAGGCATGCGCGATAAATGATCATTCCGAGTTGCTATTGAAATAAGCGTACCTAAATATTTTTCTCAATATGCATAATCAAGAATTGCAAAAAACAAAGCATCGGATGTACGTGTACGTTGGCGATTAACAGGATGATCTCTAAATTTTTGGTTAAATATTGCCCGATTGAATTCGCAGAAAACGATTCTCAGCTTCCAAACTTAGACCTGTTTGGTTTCTTAGAATGATTCCAGGCGATTTCAAATAGGATACAGTTAGTCATAGCAATTAATTGTCAGTTTAATCAAAAATTTCTCAATTGCAGAGTTGAGATAATGGTGTTACATGAAGTGTACACGGTACATGGTTTGCGGATTTTAGCTTTTATTTAACTTATCTTATACATTCTAAAACTCAGATTTCATAAAAGAACATACCTAAATACATTCATCTAGCAACTACCTGAGATGCGTTGTCCTGCCAAAAACTCACTTTCTGTATTTTCGAATTTTCCAGGTATATTTAAAAAAAATGCTAAATCGGTTCAGCCTTTCTCATGGGATGATTCATGTTTCATTTATTTGGAAAGGTCTCGGCAATCACTGAGAATATGAGTAACAACGCCAGTTTAAATAGGTTCTCAAAGTGTCTAATTGTATTCTAACATGAAAATTGCAGTTGTTATTGCGATATAAACAGGAAATATTATGCAAATTAACTTGATGAAGTGTTAACATAGTGCTTCCTTTTCAAAAAAATATGACTTGTTTGTGAATACATTTATTTATGTGTTAGGGAAATCGATACTGCTTTCGATATAATTATGTAGTAGCAATAGTGTGATTTTAAAACAAGTTAGTTATGATACAGATAATAAGACTAGTTCTATACGTAACGTCGACGTCCCCGTGAAGTATTTCGCCCGCAAATGCATGTTCGTAGCGTACCTAGCTGTGTGTGTCGTGACACGAGAAAATTACAATGTTGCATTCGCAATCACCACTATGGTGTCTTTAACGTTCGCGTGCATCGTTCTATTGATGCAATATGACCCACTTGGTATTTCTATTAACTAGTTCCCGAATGTCATTTGTTTTGAGTGAGAAAACAAATGACATTCGGGATTCAGTTTCATTTCCCACACGACATCAATAAACTGCCGAGCCAAGTAAAAGTACCTAGTGTTATTTGTAACATTCATGTCATAAGAGTTATGAAACAAAACTGCATTAGAGCTAATAAATACTAAATTACGATTAGTATCAACCTAACACAACACTCGATCAACTAAATCTAATCTGAGGACCAACAGTTGCTGCCGTATTTACGCAAGTATCAGCGATTTCCCGCTATCGCCAAGCAGCGCACGCGCACCAACAGATCTATGGCGCAAGCTTCCATCATTATTCTCATTACGAACGAGCGAGCGTATTCACAGTTGCGGCACACCCGTCTCGTGGCAAATGGTGACTTGACAATATTACTACAAGTAGTTTCAATTCATACGTAATTTTGTAAAGGCTACGGTCCTTTTATAGGTCGACCACTTTTAGCAATTTTAGTATCGTTGTGGGCTCTAATGAGGAGAATTATTGGTTTACTATGATTATGAAAAAGCTTGGAAGAAATATTGAAGTGTTTTGCAATTTAGCGAGTAACGAGTCAGTAAAACTCCGGTTACTAATACAGCTAAATGGTATAGATATATAAATGAAGACATAACTAATGTTATTAAATATGCTTTTTATCTACCTAATAAAACGAACGATAACGATTTGAATATTGAATCATACTAAATTGCATCATTCATATTTAAGGCTAGTTGCAAACTGACTATTCCTTCTGGATATCAAGGACTTTTGCAAGCTTCAAGCAGTTTGAAAGTCTCCACTGTTTCAAGTTTGCTAGATAATGATCATTCATTGTACCGGACAGGTTGTGAATTGTTGTACGAATACTAAGGTTTACTTGAACCACGCTTACGTACATGGCAAGTTGATGCATCCAGATTCCTGCTATTCCTGTTTCGTTTGTAGTGAAACAAACAATCGCACGTTAATCAACACATGCCACGATTTTAAACTTCAATTAAACTCCTATTTCTGTGGTCACGTGTTGCAGCATGTGGCTTTACAGGAAGTTCATTGGTTTCCATTTTTCCTTGTTAACTTTATGCAATAATATTATGCATTTTTATATTACCTATGCATTAGTAGTCTTTACAATATATCTATTATACTAAATAGGTCTATTGTTTGGTGGATTCAATCTAATAGTTTATAAATGCGTTTTTTTTACTAGCGACCCGCCCCGGCTTCGCAGAGGTAAGTAGCAAAGTTTTATCCATTATACGACATCTTCAACAATCATCGTCATATTTCAGCCAATTTAAACTACACATTAATTAATATACTAAGAACAACGAAGATACACCTAAATCTTCCCAATGAATTACTCCGTCCATTGGTGAAAACTGAATGAAAATCGTAGTTTTTGAGTTTATCGCGTTAAGACAGATAGGCAGACACAACGACGATTTTGTTTCATAATATATAATACCTAGTGATTGTAATTCTCCAAGATCAAGAAGCATTAAAATGTACTAAAATTAATTGAGAACTTTCTTAAAATTCCTCATCATATTAAACAAATAATATGCACTGCACTATGATGCATATATATATCTTCAGATTCAGTGTGATGAATTCCAAACGTGAAAGTAAAGAATATTATGCTTAAGTGACAAAAATACCCTAATAAAGGTCACACGCTTGAAAAGAATGCGATAACTAACTATACGTTTGTCACCTCATACGCCGTCAGCGTATCCGATTACAAAGAAATAGTAAACATGCAGTATTGCATAATGCCACATAACGCACTGGCGAATCCTCTAGATCTCACTAGAACGTCGTAAAATAAGGTTCTTATTACATTTTGATTTAAATACTTGAATTAACAATCCTAACTAATATTATAAATGCGAAAGTGAGTTTGTTTGTTTGTTACGCCTTCACGCTTCAACTACTCAACGGATCATCATGAAATTTGGCATGCAGATAGCTAATGGTATGGAAAAGAACATAGGCTACTTTTTTTCCCGGGAACGCTGGTGAAACCGCGTGGGACAGCTAGTTCCACAGGTAGTTCAGATTAAGTTACAATCAAAAAATACCCACAGTCCGATGACATGAATAAATGGGAAGTGACAATTATCATGTTAGGGTGGGCCCAGACAGCGAACGCGCATGTGTAAGCATGCCGCGCTACGTTTGGACGGCTGCCGCGAACGTTCGTCGCGAACATTTCAAACATTTCCAAACTAGTCGCGCGGCAGATGTGTGTCTACACAGGACATACACTTGTTTTACTACACATATATGTATCTACATAATGTATATCGATGTGCATAGTAACATATTGCTGAAAGATAAAACTTTTGTAAATAAGGAAAAAGTACATTGTTGCTCATTGCGGGAAAATGAGAGCTAAATAAGGAAGGTCTAAAGTCTAGCTTCCATATGGTCTTACTCATAGGTCAGTATGCACTACTCATTATCTCTTAGACGCTGTAAGTGCCAATTTTACTCAGATTGATCGTTATCATACTTGTGTGATGTGATGGATATGAAATATTTAACATGAGGTGTTTTCCCTCTTGTCTTAAAACATTTATCTGGCGAAAGATGCGTGTGCGCAACATAGTTGCTCGAATCGCCAGTAGCACGGGGAATGCCCGTGAGAACATGTCTATACGCAGCCAGCACATTTCCCACGAGCTGTTTATGTTTCGACTATTAAAACAATGCGATGCGCTGGCATTCTCTACGCAGATTCGTTTAAAACGTTTCTGCGTACTTACACTTGATGAGTCAGACACGTTAATCTTTAATAATTTTTTTTAATTAAAGCCATCATAATCAACATTAGATCATCCAAAATCCCAAACAATAACACACAAACAATAGCACGTGATTTTGTTCTGAGAATAGTTGCACCCAATTAAAACAAAAACTTTTTAAGACCTCAATTCTTAAGCTGCGACTAGTATACACTTGTAAATAATAAACGTTTAGGGGTCTTAAGCCAATATAGCTCATTAGAATTCATTTTCCGATGAATTACACATTCAAATATAAATAAAACTAGTAGTCTCGCGCGGTTTCACCCGCGTTCCCGTGATAAAAAGTAGCCTATAATACTCGGGGATTATGTAGCTTAGTATTAGTGAAATAATTTTTCGAACCCAACTGGTAGTTCCAGTGATTAGCCCGTTTAAACAAACAAACAAAAAAACTCTTCCGCTTTATTATCTTAATATATAAAATGATAAACTGATTGTTGATATATCAACGCACAGCCCAAGCCGCTGGACCTAGAGATTTGAAATTTTGCACACAGATACCTTATACAGTGGAGGCATCCACTAAGGAAGGATTTTTGGAAATTCCACCCTTAAGAGGGTAAAATAGGGGATGACAGTTTATATGCAAGTCCGTCAGTTTTGATGTTAGGATCTTCAAATTTTGTGTTTAGGCTGACGATTGAAAATTAATGTATAGTTATCTCAGCGTTTGTGATAATTCCACCACCGAAGGGAGGAAAAGGGGTATGAAGTTAGGTTTGCAAGGTCTTTAATTTCAAAGTAAACTTCATGAAATGTATTATTATACGGTGTAGGCATCCACTATGGAAGGATTTTTGGAAATTCCATCCCTAAGGGGGTAAAATAAGGGATGAAAGTTTGTATGCAAGTCCGTCAGTTTTGAAGTTAGGATCTTCAAATTTTGTGTTTAGGCTGACGATTGAAAATTAATGTTAAGTTATCTCAGCGTTTGTGATAATTCCACCACCGAAGGCAGGAAAAGGGAGATGAAGTGGTTTATGCAAGTCCTTCAATTTCAAAGTAAACTTCACTAAATATATTATTATATAGTGTAGGCATCCACAAAAGAAGGATTTTTAAAAATTCCACCCCTAACAGGGTAAAATAAGGGATGAAAGTTTTTAAGCAATATATCAACGCATAGCCCAAATCGCTGGACCTAGAGATTTGAAATTTTGCACACAGATACCTTATACAGTGGAGGCATCCACTAAGGAAGGATTTTTGGAAATTCCACCCTTAAGAGGGTAAAATAGGGGATGACAGTTTATATGCAAGTCCGTCAGTTTTGATGTTAGGATCTTCAAATTTTGTGTTTAGGCTGACGATTGAAAATTAATGTATAGTTATCTCAGCGTTTGTGATAATTCCACCACCGAAGGGAGGAAAAGGGGTATGAAGTTGGGTTTGCAAGGTCTTTAATCTCAAAGTAAACTTCATGAAATGTATTATTATACAGTGTAGGCATCCATTAAGGAAGGATTTTCGAAAATTCCACCCCTAAGGGGGTAAAATAGGGGATGAAAGTTTGTATGCAAGTCCGTCAGTTTTGAAGTTAGGATCTTCAAATTTTGTGTTTAAGCTTACGATTGAAAATTAATGTATATTTATCTCAGCGTTTGTGATAATTCCACCACCGAAGGGAGGAAAAGGGGGATGAAGTTGTTAATACAAGTCCTTCAATTTGAAAGTAAACTTCACTAAATGTATTATTATACGGTGTAGGCATCCACTAAGGAAGGATGTTTGGAAATTCCACCCCGAAGGGGGTAAAATAAGGGATGAAAGTTTGTATGCAAGTCCGTCAGTTTTAAATTTAGAATCTTCAAATTTTGTGTTTAGGCTGACGATTGAAAATCAATGTATAGTTATCTCAGCGATTGTGATAATTCCACCACCGAAGGGAGGAAAAGGGGGATGAAGTTGTGTATGCAAGTCCTTCAATTTGAAAGTAAACTTCACTAAATGTATTATTATACGGTGTAGGCATCCACTAAGGAAGGTTTTTTTTGGAAATTCTACCCCTAATGGGGTAAAATAAGGGATGAAAGTTTGTATGCAAGTCCGTCAGTTTTGAAGTTAGGATCTTCAAATTTTGTGTTTAGGCTGACGATTGAAAATTAATGTAAAGTTATCTCAGCATTTATGATAATTCCACCCCCGAAAGGGGAAAAAGGGGAATGAAGTTGGGTATACAAGGCCTTCAATTTCACGATAAACTTCACTAAATTTATAATTATACAGTGTAGGTATCCAGTAAAGAAGGATTTTTGGAAATTCCACCCCTATGGGGGTAAAATAGGACTTGAAATTTTGTATGGAAGTCCGTCAGTTTTGAAGTTAGGATCTTCAAATTTTGTGTTTAGGCTGACGATTGAAAATTGAAGTAAAGTTGTCACAGCGTTTGTGATAATTCCAACCCCGAAGAGGGAAAAGGGGGATTAAGTTGTATACGAAAATCTTTAATTTCCATAGTAAACATCACTCAATTTATAATTATACAGTGTAGGTATCCACTAACGAAGGATTTTTCAATATTACACCCCTATGGGGGTAAAATAGGGGATGCGAGTTTGTACGAAAGTCCATCAGTTTGGAAGTAAGGACCTTAAAATTTTGTGTTTAGGCTGATGATTGAAAATTAATTTATATGTGCCTCAGCGTTTTAGATAATTCCGACCCCGAAGGGGTAAAAAAGGGGATGAAGTTGTGTATGGAAATATACTAAATCTTAATAAAATGATAAACTGATTGTTGATATATCAATTTGATGATGTCGGTCAAAGTCTACAATAATATTCCAAGGGCCATAAGAGAACTGCCTCTTAAAAAGTTTATATTTAAATTACGAGAATGGCTTATTGAAAAATGTTTTTATACAATTCGGGAATTTTTTAATCTCTAAATTATAATCATAATATTGAATTTTTTTTTGTTTGTTTTGTAGTGTCTTTTATTTAAAATTGAATTTAAGGTTGAAATTTTATGGCTGAATTTGGAAATAGGTATAGGCCAAATTTTTAATATTTATGTGTAATTGACATTTTATTTTGAATTTTTGTAGTGTTTTTTAATATTGATTAATGTAAAGTTTAAATAATTATTTTTGAAATTCTAATGTAATTAAAATTGTATTTAATTTATAATAATTTTGTGTATTTGCATGCTTTATAATAAGGCGGGATATATATTCGGACCGATTTTTAATTGTAAGAGAGTATCCCTGCGAATAAATTTATTTCATTTCATTTCATTTCATTTTCATTTCAACGCACAGCCCAAACCGCTGGACCTAGAGATTTGAAATTTTGCACACAGATACCTTATACAGTGGAGGCATCCACTAAGGAAGGATTTTTGGAAATTCCACCCTTAAGAGGGTAAAATAGGGGATGACAGTTTGTATGCAAGTCCGTCAGTTTTGAAGTTAGGATCTTCAAATTTTGTGTTTAGGCTGACGATTGAAAATTAATGTATAGTTATCTCAGCGTTTGTGATAATTCCACCCCCGAAGGGAGGAAAAGGGGGATGAAGTTGGGTTTGCAAGGCCTTTAATTTCAAAGTAAACTTCATGAAATGTATTATTATACGGTGTAGGCATCCACTATGGAAGGATTTTTGGAAATTCCATCCCTAAGGGGGTAAAATAAGGGATGAAAGTTTGTATGCAAGTCCGTCAGTTTTGAAGTTAGGATCTTAAATTTTTGTGTTTAGGCTGACGATTGAAAATTAATGTATAGTTATCTCAGCGTTTGTGATAATTCCACCACCGAAGGGAGGAAAAGGGGGATGAAGTGGTGTATGCAAGTCATTCAATTTCAAAGTAAACTTCACTAAATATATTATTATACAGTGTAGGCGTCAACAAAAGAAGGATTTTTAAAAATTCCACCCCTAACAGGGTAAAATAAGGGATGAAAGTTTGTATGCAATATATCAACGCATAGCCCAAATCGCTGGACCTAGAGATTTGAAATTTTGCACAAAGATACCTTATACAGTGTAGGTATTCACTAAGGAAGGATTTTCGGAAATTCCACCCCTAAAGGGGTAAAATAGGGGATGAAAGTTTGTATGCAAGTCCGTCAGTTTTGAAGTTAGGATCTTAAAATTTTGTGTATAGGCTGACGATTGAAAATTAATGTAAAGTTATCTCAGCGTTTATGATAATTCCACTCCCGAAGGTGGAAAAAGGTGGATGAAGTTGGGTATGCAAGGCCTTCTATTTGAAAGTAAACTTCACTAAATTTATTATTATACAGTATATGTATCCAGTAACCCTTCCGTTTTTGGAAATTCCGCCCCTAAGAGGGTAAAATAGGGGATGAAAGTTTGTATGCAAGTCAGTCAGTTTTGAACTTAGGATTTTAAAATTTTGTGTATAGGCTGACGATTAAAAATGCTCACAATCAGCTCTCAATCTACCTGAACTTATGTCAAATATCACACGTAGTGGCGGGCAATTGCCATGAACAAAGCTCTATACTGTTACAATGAATCATAACTAGAAAAAAAAACCAACGCGGACGAAGTCGCGGGCTAAAGCTAGTATTAGTATAGATAGTCACTAATTTTATAATATAACAATGTACGTGTATAATTACTGCTACGTGTATAATTATGTGCTGTGAATTAGTGAAATTAATTCAACATTGCAACCATTAGTTACAATTTGCAACAGTTGTTGCTCTGCTATTCCGAGAACATAACTATCTTTGGCCCGTCATGGAATGTCAAATAAGAGATGTGTTTCAATCATTTCTAAAGAAAAACTAATAGTTTATTTTAAAATGAACGTAACAATGACGAGTGCCGAAGGGAAAACTGTTCGTAACAATTAAAAGTAAAGCGGCTCGTTTGATGATGTCACTAAGAGTGATGATTCTAAAGAAACTGCCAATTGTTGGGATAACCCGGGAGCAAGATTATTTTTTGCGTCTTAACCGGAAGATGGCGCAAACAAAGGGCGCACGATATAAGAAAGAAACATTATAAATAAAAATTAAAGTGGAGTGGGATTAAAGTTGACCTGTGCAAAAAATAAAGTTCCCAAAAGGGATTTCACAAAGGTTCACGTATCTGACACGGTTAGGGTAAATCTTCAGCTCGCGCGACAGTCGTACAGTAAAAGACTCTGTAATCTGACCAATTAGTATCCACGTCACTTGGAAAATCTGCTCTGTTCAGAACGCTTTGATCAACTTGCGACGTACAAAGTGAGTACCATTTTCCTCGCTAAAATTATTCATAGCTTGCTTGTCTCGGAGAGGTTAATAACACAGGAAAAATAAACGCGACAGTATTTCTAAGAATACGTAGAGTTAAAAATGTATGTCACTGTCTATAAAGATTGTACTTTGAAGCATGAGGCTAGAGGAAGAAGCAATTAAACTAAATAAGCCCTCGTATAAACCTAGATCTTTGCGATGGATGAATGAATTCCTTGAAAGTTTTCTACTAAAGTACTATAAACATTTAAATCATAAAACAACCGTATTTGATTGTTTAATTAGTTAAGTTTTTAACTGCTGATCCTTATGGTTATTGTAGAAAGTAGATAATTGCTGAAATATGGACTCATTCAGTCAAATTAATTGAATATTTGAAGAGAAATACCTTACGCAGCCGCATAGAATGAGAAGTTTAAAAGTACCTGAAATAATAAAAAAAAGTCAACATGAACAAAGGATTGAGGAAAATAAGTTCTTAGCGACAATACGTTTAGTTGTCACAACAAAGACCTTATGCAATATTTATCAGCAGTTGCATAATTTTAGTTGGCATATCTAATAAGATAATGATGCTTTGTCTTACTTGCTACAAGATGTGACAGATATACATTGAAATTCGTTAGCAAGCACATTGTCATTTATCGGATTGGATGAGAGTTGAGTAATGAGTTCAATCATTGCAATTTTTTATTAGGCATTAGTATGATAACTAGCCACAGAACGAGAATTTTCTAGCTTGTGTGGCAGTAGAACGCTTTCGGAATGTTGAAATGTGTAATAAATACTTTTGTTAATAATTACATTGCTATTGTTTATTTTGTTATTTTATGGTATGTGTAGAAGTCGCTGAAGTTAGTCAGCGAGCACACAAAGGTATGTAGAGAATTTGCTCTCAAGTGCAGCTGCCGCCGTGATAAATGAATAAAGGTTTAAACAAAGATACATGAACTCTTTGTAGCATGAGTACCTACCTACATAACGTATGAATTCGCATGTTAATGGACGGTAATCGTCAACACGTGTAAGAAGGCCGACGACACGAATAAAACTGACATAAGGAAACAAATTCTGACATAAAGCTTTCAGAGAGCCTTTACTCTCTACATTGTAGCAAACTATTTCAGAAATGAAGATGAAACGACTAATTCTCCAAACATGACGGAAGGACAGCTCGAGGACAAAGTAACATGAACACTTTTAGTGATTTATAACAAAAAAAAATACGAGCCTCATATTATTAATAATGTATTGGATCCTACAATGTTGGAGCAATATGAATAGTAATCGCCAATGACATCGTACGGCTCGTCTTGACTCAATACAACACTACTCAATTGCAGTCTCATGTTTTCATTAATACGTACAACTTTTATTGCAGAAGGAAATTTACTTGCATAAGCAAAGTTTTTGTAGGAATGCGTTGTTTTGCACGCGAGGTTATTGGTATTAAAAGTTTTACATTGACAAGAGCAATTACTAGGGTTGAAAAATTTGATTCATATACCGTCAGGGTTTTTTTTTTTTTTTTTTTTAATCTTATTTAATGGGCTTTGTCGCTTATGCGATTATGTCGCCCGGGTAATTTCAATACATAGAATCGTCTCAATCAACCACACTAATTTCTTATAATTAATTTATACAGTGCCTTGGCGGGATCCGAAAATGGGTCAGCCAGAGCGCTGTTACATGCTCCAATATTATTAAATCGAACTGTTCTGAGAGATTCATTCCGGACACACTCCATCAGTACATGGTATACATCGTCAATGACTCCGCACTCTGAGCAATTAGGGGAATCATTTTTACGCATTAAGTATGCAAACTTATTTGAAGGAATGTGTCCAGAGCGAAGTCTCATAGCAGTCACAGCATCGTTTCTATTCAATATTCCATTGTCAATCCATGGGTAACCGTCAGGGTTGATTTTCAAATTTAACAAATTTGAAAATACTGATAAATATAATAGAGAAAATAAAATAGAACATACTGAAATTGAAGAGCTAGATGCGATACAGATTATAAGTAAGAGTTTAAAGCTCACCAAGGAGCTGAGACTAAAGTTGAATCGGAAAAGATTGTAACGAATCAATCCAAAAGCAATTTAAAATGAAATCTGCAACTCATTCCCAAGAATTGAATCTCTGACCTTCGCTCTTTTATCAGTCGCTTTAATAACTACGAATTTAATTAACTATAATGTCGAACACTGCTGGTAATATAACAACAACTTTCATTTTGTGGTACCAATGTCATTCACTCTGCGTTTTAGTTTAAGCAGTGTCTTGAACTTTCTGGAATCAAGTTTTATCGGTGCAGTTCCCTCGAGTTGGTAGGTGAATGCATGTGAGGCAAGTTGCAAACATTAACGTTTTGCATCAACAGATTATACAAATTAATGTGTCTAAACTCACAACCGTAAGAGGCAAATCACGGCCCCCGACGCGCGTATAGTAAACCCAGTAATTTACAAGTTGAATGCGATTTATAGTCAAACTATAATTTACTGTTCAATACCTATAGTTTTTATTACAAAACGGATTCCAATAATTGCTTTTTCAACGGACTCGGCCACTAGTTTTAATAAATATAATGCATAGAAACAATATACGAAACTATATACAATTTCAGGGTAACGCAATACAAATTACAAATAATGGACTATGAAATAATTCATGAACAATATTGAAAAATAACGCGCTTTAAGTGCTAGACACAAAAAGTATTTGATTGATCCTTGCCTAACTGACTATTGGGTTTTTTAACTTATTTTTTATGAATGTACTAGAAGGTGTTAGCTTTATATGGATTTTACGTCCTTGCGTGGACAAACTAAATGGTTTTTTTATAACAACTTGACTTGATACATTTAACCTAAGAATGAAGGATGTTTAGAACATTCAGGTTCGTTAACCATCAAATATTGAGGAAATGATTATTAAAAGGATATAGGTTCTTTGTACTAAATTGGAATTCGAATAGCAAATGTAATTTGGTGGGAATGGGAAGTAATTAAATAAATTAATGGCTGACTAGCTATTGGAGAAAACGATGACCCCATGCTTCCTGACACCAAAGTTTCCCGATGCTTTCTATTATCTGAATTTATTCAATCCAGTAAAACAATCTGAATCAATCGACTTACTTATTTTGAAAACTAAGTGACTCAGATATGACGGAACAGCGGAAATTTTACATATTTTCGCTTTAAATAATCCAGTCGTAGATGCTCCAGAGTACAACAAACACTTCGAGCGAAGCTCAGCCAAGCGTTCAAGCGTGCACGATGGTAATTTAGCTTTTGCCAAAACACCGTGGAAAATAAAAAGCAAAAATAAATCTTTAAAGTAAGGAAAATGAAGCTGGGGCTTTGAGTAATTTCAATCATTTTCGTGATGGATTCCTCTCTCCAAATAATTCTCTTGGCGGGGCATTATGTTAATAATTGGTTTCGGAGATTTTCAAGGGTCGAGTAGGTCCGGCTATGGGAGCAAACGCGCATGCGTGCCAAATTGCAAAACAACCGGTTCTGTTATACGATATCCACAAAGTTATTTCAATATGTAAACAACTTCTACATAGTTCGCGGCGTATTATGTAGATAATAAAATAACACAATAGAGAATAGGAAAGGAAAAACTGGGGCAATTAATTATTCTTATTCCAGCTAGTAATTTTATCGCTCTTTGATGGTACAGGTAATTATTGGAATGAGTTTGTGTGTGTGTGTGGTTGTAAAAACTGAAGTATAAAAAAGGTTGTTTACGCTCGTGAAATGCTGCAGGCGATCGTTAAAGGAAAGGCTGACATCATCGCCGAAGTTAGACCAGCCATTGTTATTATGCCGCGCAGCAACGAGCGAAAGGAGAGAGATGGGTTATCGCTAACCGCCACGAATATTAAAAATAACGAATTAAGACGCAATACAATTATATTCTAATTCAATAGAGGGTTTAGAAGTTCAATGCCACGGGCGCGTTGGTACATCCAACAATTCACCGGTTCATTGATTTTATCGCGATCAAATTTGCACGCATTGTGTTAAATGATCCATTGATAGACCTATAAACGGGCGATCAAATACCTGAATAAATAAACAGCATTCAAAGTAAATTCTATTAGCATACGCGCGAAATAATTTAAATTCGACACATAGCCACAGTTTAATTGTCTATTTGGTAAATAAGAAGAACATAGCAGATAAATACTGCGGTTTCAAACATAAAACCATACTTAGTTTGGAAAGGGTGAAAACCATTTTAAATTAAAACCACTTTCGCAGAGGGAGCCTATTATATTCTCAGGGGTCACTTAAGGGACATGGACGATTTGAAATATGAAGCCTCACTCTATATGCAAATTAACGGTAATGAGTGAGCCCCGAGAATACTCAACTTACGAATTACAAGAAGTGGCAATTACCGAACACACGAGCATTGAAAAGACGACGAAATGTCAATCATATTAACATAACATTATAAATGCATAGACATTAAGAAACAGCAATGAAATTGAAAGAAGAGGTTTGAAAAAAAAGCATTTGTAACAATTGTCGTAAGAATGCACAATAATACTAGAAATATCCATACTATAATATTATAAATGTAACTCAGTCTGTCCACGCCTAAGCCGCTGAAAAAAATTTACATGCTACCAAAAACATTTTCATGTAAAATGTTGCCAAGACGAGATACGGATGTCAAAAAGTTACCAGATCTCATGTAGAGCCAAGCTTAGAACTCTACACTCCCTAACTCTACAAGCCCTAACTTCACAAACTCTACACCTCACTCAAAATATGTGGCCGTTTTAGGCCCAGACATAAAACAGTCATAGTCATAACTTTATGTGTATTTTTTGATTAAAAATACTAAATCCAGAACTTGAAACATCAAGAGATACGAAAATTGCTGTGAAACATGATGCGAAGATTTAAGAGAAACAAAAACGATTCTGTAGGCCGTAATTTAAAACGCTTCCATCATACCGTGACGTGAGATTCAAGCCGAACCTTCACCATGTAACATTTCATGCAAAAACTGACCTGTTTATTCTGTTTCGTTCCACCGTTCTTCGAGTAGTGGGTAAAAAATCTGCAAAAAAATCGAAAATGGCAAGGCGGTGCGTGAGCAAGAGAAATGGCTAAAGTTATTTGCATTACCTTACGCAGCTGAAACCTCACAGATTTTCAATGTTATGCTAATGTGGAATTTACAGCGAGTGTTTCAAAGCCACAAGACCTGCCAACGGCTGTTGTTGAGATAAATGATGTTGTTGAAATGATTAATAAGTATGAGCCACATTATTTATCGGTTAAATCGATATGTTATGTGCCAGAAAATACGTTGAATCAATAATGAATGATACAATGTTTAATAATAATAATTAAAAAAAAACTGTTTATTTTACTAAAAAAATACTTACAATAGTTTAATTAAGGTACTTAAGGGTACTAAAATCTTCGAATATAAAGATTGTTGACCCTTAAGGAGTCGTTACATATTGATAGTTGATATACCTAGTTACATTTAAGTCGAATCTGGAATCGCATACCTGCCCACCACGAAATACCTTTTAATAATGTTTTTAATTTGTTTATGATTTTTGCCATTTATAGATTCAACCAAATGTTTTGCAAATTCAAATACTGCGTTGTTGTTCCGGATAATGACCCTTTTTTTACGATTACCAATAATCGTAAACAAAGTAAAATGTTAAAATGCATATTATGATCGACATAGATAAAGCATACTCAAATATTTATTACATTTCACAAGAATAACGTCTTGAAAAATATAGTCGCAATTCGAACGTAGGTATGTGTCATGTTTCACATTTGAGCAATTTGACTGATCGTTCCATTTAATCGTAGTATAGTAAATAGCCTATTGTTTGACGCATTACCAAAAATGTTTCGCCAAACATACAATTGCCTGTACCGTGACATGGATTTCTGTATGTACATCGTGATTAACACAGTATTATGTACAATAAAAAAGACGCCAATGTCTGTAATGATTGGCTTCGAGCTAACGTTGACATTTGGGTCGAAATAGTTGTAATTCTAACTGTATTTACAGAATATTGATTGATAATTTGTTGCCAGCCGTAACGATTTAAACTCGTTTCAAACTTAGCTTCACTTTAAGCGAAATAAGTGGAGTGATGTCATTATTTTTTGCCAGCACTCCGTTAATGCGAGATGAATTGCTTTTTGTTCGTACTCGACAGATGGGGTACTTTACAATGCTTCGTTTGCATTTAAATATTGTATACCTTTTTACAGCGTGCTATATATACATCATTTATATTTGCTCAGGTGTCAATCAGTGGATTTCGTGTACCAAAAGTAAATATTAGTAAATGATCATTCACATCATAATTTAGTATCTCATTAACGACTTGAGAGTTACAATAATATTTAAGTTGCAATTCATTTCTTATTTTCCTGCATTAAATAAATATTAAATGTACTAGCTTTCCACCCAGAGCGGTTCACCTGTGATTCTCTATTTTATTGGACTAAACCCTTACGGTCACCGCTCACTATAACAGCACGGCTACGCCTCGGCATTTACCTTGTCATGCAAGTAAGGCCTTTAAATCATATGCGTTAAAGTAAATTTTACAATGACTAGATAAAATAGTTGACGCCTAAAAGCCACTAGACCTGCTAACCACACGCTTCCAGCGAGCGGTCCGCTCCCTTGCTGCGTGTAGCCAGCAAGTGGTATCTTGCCAAAGCCGCGCCACCAATTTCACCGGCGCCGCGCTGCCCGCGAGCTGCCACCTCGCAGGCAGCGCGTTGGCAGCTAGTGGTTGGATTGAGTTGAGGCGGTGCCGGTCCGTTGCTGTGATGGAGTGGTGGACATAGTGAGCGATGACCCTTACCCGCTTATAACAAAAGATGATTTAAAGCAAGTTTAGTCAAACCAGTCACTTATTCACTTTCTAACGTCATATAACAAAAAGACACGAGGCTATTTTAAAACCTGGGTTAGCTTTGAACCATGTTTCGTAATAAGGTGTGGTAAATTAACTCAAGCGTTCTCCGTGCTTCGGCAGGCATGTAAAGCCGTTGGTCCCGGCTATCGCTTAATTTTAATAGTCGTTAAGCTAGTTGGAGGCCTCCTAGGCGGCTTGAAAAATCCAACAGTAGGTTGACTAGCCTATCTCCACCAATCCATATTGGGCATGCGAGGTGGAGAATCTGCCCATTCCCTTTCACCCTCATTTGTGAAAATAATCCCGTGCTCAGCAGTGGGACAATATGGGCTGATGATGATGAAACCCTTAGTGGATTCCTGTGTGCAAATTTTCAAGTTTCTATATAGACCCTGCGGTTTGAGCTGTGCGTAAATAGCCAGACTTTTAACTTTGTATTTTAAACTTATGAACGGATTTACCACTGGGTTTTAAACCCTACCACCCTATTATAGATATTTCCTCACAATGTTCTCTTTCACCGAATGCTCAATATCATTGTATGATTCAACCTGGGATTTGAAGTAATTAAAGTGACGTAACTAACACTGAGCTGACGTCGTCCATTCTAGCATTCAATCAAAGTCTACCAAACTGCACTGGGTCCACGTGACTCGCTAGTCGTGCGTTACTACTCGTACGCTGCGTGCGGGGAAGTAAATGAGCTGTTGACAATGGCGGTGGTTGAAATGAAAAAATAGTGATCATTAATTTGATGTGAATGGTACTTACATTATTTGTTGAGGCTATTTAAATATTAGTAATTAACTAAGATTTTGCATTGATTGCTAGCATCTTCTGTGGTCGGAATCAACATTTTTTTTATTGTATATTGTGTATCTTTTTTGAACGATATAGGTTCTACTTTCATTAAATTATGATGAATACAGGTGGGTACGTATTTTAGATATTCACGATCAATTAGTCTCTCTCCTATACCTACTATACCTATCATGCCAACTCCGGAGAACCGTAAACAATAGATATATCTGTGTATGATATTATCTTCCAGTTAAACATTAGCCTATTTATTTATAGATGCGGGAGTCGATGATCGGTCTTGGCTCTGTGGTGTAGTGACACCTACACTCATTCGCGGCCAAATCGATCGCAGCCGTGAAGTTTCCCGCAACAAAGTTACATTTCTGACACAAGATCAAAAGCAGCTTTAACAACTCTGTTTCTAAGGTCTAAAACACACTGACATTTTCTACCGATGAGGATGGCAGGAAGACATCCGTCAGTCAACACGGCAATCATTGACGCTCATGCTCATTCCGAGAATAAGGTGATGCCACGTGCCTGAAAGAAAACACTGGCGATGTATTGTGATAAATGAGGAAACTGACATTACAGCATGAATGAAACGACTGACCAAACTTTACGTTAATTGTTCACACATGAAAAACTGTGCACAATATATTGTACATCAATCCGTAGAAAATCCATAAATGGATCGTAAAAGGAAGCGCCACAACAGGCGCATCAATCATATTGAACGATAGACATCGATGGTAGTAAAAGCATTGCCGTTGCTATAAAAATGGACGACTATAAAACAACCTGTGAGAGTCGGTCGTTATTTAAGGGATTCCATAAAAACTGGAACAAATCATAACAGACCACCGCAATGAGTTGGTGCAGTCGGATATCTATGCGGTGGTTATGGTGCCCTAAAAATAATTTCACGCGGTAGCATTTTATGTTTTGATTGTTTCCACAAACTCCTGAATTATGTATCTCTTGCAACGACTATAAATATGGTAGGAAAATACTCTAGTTGGTTTGCTAGTGCAGTGCTGCATGCAAGGGTCCAATGTGTAATATACCTACCAGTTGCTCACGAGCGTTTGCGTCGCCTTGTTGAAATTATCATTAATGATTGATTAATTGAGTAGAGAACAGATATTTCCCTATTAAGAACTAAGCCTGTTGAATTAACATATTGACAAGTTATATAACTCCGTCCGATAGACAGTAAATAGAAAGAAACTAGATCTAACAGGTCTTTGATAGATAGTGTGACAAGCCACTGAAGTGATTCTAATAGAATATTCAATTTGCTTTTTGCCGTGTACGAAAGAAGCGATAACATCAAGAGTCACGTCGGTTTTCAATTTGTCATTCTGTGCTTCAAATGTTTGGGTGACTTGGAATGGTCCGTCACTTCGCCCCATGTCTTGGCACGATGCTATCTCCAATGAGATGCTAATGTATTACTTGGCACGTTCGCCCGTCAAGAGTTTGGCCTATCACATTTCTGTATTATTAGGTGTGAGTAAAGGCAGACATGGCCATTGTTCTTGCTGCTCTTTCACGGTCTCCTTGTTATTGTGTAAACCACCTCATGTTTCATGTTTTTGAAACGACCTTCACCTTGTTGTACCTTGATGTATCTGGCGATCAGATCACGGGAGCACCTGCACCCGTGCTAAAATACGTTAGGAAACCTTACTAACATATGACATATATAACATATAATGAATCTGCTGACTTGACATGCAGATAATATGAGTCAGGTTTTAATAGGTACCTATAACATTTTAACTAAATCATAAATGACAACGAGGCCCGTAAGTTTGTAATTAGTATTCTACCTGAAGGCTAAACAATCCAAACATGGTTCAATTACTGGGAAGCGCAAAAACGAAAAGTCTTATCAAATAGTTAGTGAAGTTGGAAAATGAGTTCAGCGCCCGTGACCTAGGGTTTTGTTTGCAATGCGATGGCCGCCCGAAAGAACCAGACTGCTTGTCGCCGCCAGTTTTAGAGCGAGACAAATATATTGAGAGCGCAACATCGCTCGGACATAAAACTTCGTGTGAGTTGTGGGTAGGTGACGTAATCCGTCAGAACATAAAACACAATTTTATGATGATCAATGTCAATGTTTTTAGCAAGCGCTTCTTGTTGATTAACAAATTGTTGGCACTAATTACAATTGTAAAAGTTTTAAAACCAAAATAAAGCAACCGATTGATATGTTTTAATCTTATTTCAAAGAACGCGGTAGGTACCAGTATTTGATTTAAACATGTTGTATAAGCTATTGTGTATAAATAAATATTTAGGTTTATGTGATCAATCATGAAAGTAGTATAAAGTCACGCACTTTCACAATCGAAATAGGTACCTGGCTGGCAAGATTTTAGGTCAGAAGCACGTCAGAAGCAGTCTGGTTCTAAAGTAATAGAAGAAAATTCGAAACTTATTAATTTGACTTTAGATTAAGATTCGGAAGATAAACCTATAGGAAGTAAACTAGTTAACAGTAACATAACTAAGCGACACCTTAAATTTTCCGCGTAATTATTCATATCATCTCATCCACAAAATTATTGCAATGTTTAGTCTATTGATAGCGGTATAAAAAACAGTAGTGGACTGGACAGTAATAGCAGTCTATAAAACCATACAGTAGTCCGACGCCTATGATTTCGTGGAAAATGCCGACAACGTCTAGACAGTATCGCGACGGCCATATAGCATACACAGCATACTGCTGTGTCCCGAGCTACTAACATCGTTTTGTTCGCAGGTCGGGCTGCGTCTCGCCCCTCACACCCCGCACGTTGCCCTGTCTAGCTAGACGTCTTCGTCGAACAACTGTATGGTTTTATAGAATGTGGTAATAGGCGGGCGTGGGTGGGGTTTAGAAAAACATCTACCTAGTCTGTAATTTACGATTTATTTCTCTTTTTTAGTAATATCATGAATTCCAGAGATGAGGTATGTACACAACGGGTTTTCCCATTTATAATTTGGAGTAGCCTGACTGGGGAAGTACCTCCACCTTACGGATCGCAGTCAAATATCACGACTTTATTGTGGTGTTTAGTTTTTGTGGTAAGGTAATCTGATCAATACGAGGACTGGGCTCAAATGACACTGCACATTGTACCTTCCACAATGTTAAAACCTATTCATAAAGGGTGTGAAGAGGGTCCGGAACGCGCTAGATACTCCTGGAGGCCAACCACCATCTTCTAACCTTACTTGTCTTTTGTCCTTTCTTGACGTCGGATGTCAAAGAAGGACGTAACACAAGTAAGGTTATAATATTAATGTTTTAGGAGATGGTGGTTGGCCCTCTGGTGTTGCAGGCGTCAGGCTACGGTATTCGTAACCATCAGGCCGTATGCTTGTTTGAAAATCCTCCGACCGTGAAATTTCAAAAGGAAAGATACAAATAATAATAATGAAATTGTTTATTAGACTCAATCAAAAGATAGAGGATATGCTATTAATTATCGTACATTAAAAAGTATTACAATTTGATCATTAAACTAGATTCAAATAGCACCTGTGCACAAAGTTTTAAACAACAATGTTATACCTATCAAAATACTTGCCCTGACTGAATGACCCATCAACGCACAGCCCAAACCGGTAGGCGGAAAGGTTTAAAAAAAAGCGTAGAGTAAGCGTAGGATATGTGTGTTTGTGTAGTGTGTGAATAGTATAGTGTATTAAAAAAGAAAGAGAGACAAGCTTGGGTCCTTATGCAGATAGCAATACCTCAGTTTGGTCGTACGTAGATTAATCCAAAGAACATTTATTGCAAGAAACACTTGAAGGCTGGCATTAAGATTATCCAATAATCTCTAGTCTGATGGCGCGTGCGCGGTGAAATCGTTAAAGTACACGTGATGCCTTGCAAGTCGCATGTGACAAAGGAGTTAGACCAGTCTTAACGCCAACTGGTGAATGCTAATCGCTATATGTCATAAAACATGCATACACACTGTTGATGGTGAGTTCAAATAAATAGGAGAAAGCAAAACGTCAACCGACGTACTGAAAGTAGAAGCTTGTATAAGGAATGGTCCGTATGAATATATTTTATCCTTATTCGTAATGAAGGAAGTTGTGACGGCATAAGTGACATCATCACAAGTATCGGTGATGTCGTCCGCAATATGATTCAGAGGTGATGCAATTTCAATAGCCTGGTTTGCCCGGATCTTTGGTATTGCAATTTTGAAGGGAAACCTGTTTGAATGATAGATTACCATATACAGTGAGGAATGGAATGGAAAGCTAGTATTCAAATTATTTGTACAATATACATAGAGATCCAATCAAACCATGTATTGGAATAACTAACGATTTGGATATTTGTACAGCTATTTGCACCAACGCTTTAAGACCGTGAATGAATAACATTAAAATTCAAAATCTTGCTTGACCTTTAAAAAATAAGAATTTATATTTATGACATTTGTATTGGTTACCATATGGTTTTCAGGTGATACGCAGTAAAATTAAAGATACTTTAAAAATAACCAATGGTATCACACATTCAGTGACATCATCAGTAGGTATTTGTGCGACATATATTTGTTTATTGAAAGGAAATATAGATGAAATTAAATTCAGAACTTACTTCAAAACATCGACCAATATTCTGGTGATCAGTGAAGATGATCAGTACTTGCCTGTTCTATTTATAAGGGTCAGTGCAAAATGTTAGGTTCCAATAAATCTCTTCTGTCCTTGCCTCCACACCATTCCTTATACCACCCAATTTATTCACCGCTTCTTCGGCCTACCTCTTTACGTATATCGTATGTTAGAATAATAAGGTTAAACACAACTTATTGGGTAAGATCTTATGTAGGAGTAAAGGTGTGGAAGCCCGACAGTTAAACTTACTTTTAAGTAGGTTAAGAACGTTTTAAATGTCTAATCGGCTCTGCAATTGGACCCATGATTATGTTGACAATCTTTAACGTAATAAAATACATAATAAAAGCTAGAAACGTGTGTTAAAACATACAAATGTAGCTAGCAACATTTTTTAAGCTAGCTAGCTAGAGCATACATACACAAAAATAAATTGTAACCGGTTCAAAAGAATGACACCCTACCTACGCGCTCAGTTTTTTAGAACACTTACATAAACCAGTGCTGGGTGTTTTTATAGCAACTAAAAACAACTTTGAATTTATTTGCAAGTTAATTTATCAATTTAAACAGCGTCATAAAAGCTATGAAACATCTTGCAAAGAATTCGGGGCGAGAGACGGTCGACGGTCACAGAAGTTACAACATTTTCAACGGATAGTACGTAGTTATCTCAAATCGCATAAATCTCTTGTTGACGGTGAGTACATTACGCAATCCGGTAACAACATTAGCAGCTACCAAAATGTTTAGCTACTTCTGCATATGACTCACTATCACTTGAAACGTGGATCAGAATAAACATTATAATCAAATTTACACACCGTGTGTTAACTTTGCATGATACCAATTCGCTGAACATGACGAATTTCTTGAAAGATTTAGGGCACTTGTTTATCAGAAACAATATTTTACAAACTTCAGTGTGACTAAGTTATTTCCAAACACTATCTAACAAGACCATGAGGTCGCTTTACTTACGACAGAAGGGAGCAGTCAATTATCGTCAATTATACCACCAAAACTAAAACGGCCATAAATGTAAACAAAACTGTAAGTGGTGTAAAAGAGCGAAGGTACAAACAAACACATCAGTATCAAGGGCGCCGAGTACAATAATTATAATCATGACATTAAATTCCTTTTATGAACACTCTATAGATAACAATTTGGCATAACTACTTACAAAATGTTCAGCAGTGGACATCCCTAGGCTGATATGTTTTTTTTTTTTTTTTTTTTTTTTTTTTATACCACTAAGATGACTTACAAAATAGATACTCGGACAATCTATTGGGTAATATGCATTAGAAGTCTGTGAATTTAAGCGGACAATGGATGTGGGCATCAAGCAACCCAGTAACAGACGTTTACGTAAACTATTTTGGACAATTAGGAGCGATGGAGTAAACAACTCGTGTTCAAGAATCGAGATGTAGGTTATCGGTACACACTGGTTCTAAGATAGCTGTGAGGGACAAAGTAATTAACGATGTAGAATATAAACATGTTGATGGGCATTCAAATATTGATACTACGTTACCACGTGCTGAATGTCTCGCTGAAGATCGATTGTCTCCTCCCAACTGAGATAAGATTAGCTTTTAAACGTAACATAAATAAAGCGTACGACCATATAGGTGTTGGTTAGAAAGCTATCGCAAAGTATGTTGATTGACGTCAATGAGACACGTGCTGTTAGATGACCTAAGACCTGTTTTCCCACCGTATCCGCTTAGGCTTGCATTTTATAGACACCGATAAGATTGATTTGACGTTAAAGCTTGGCGCAATAGACAACAACTGCTTCTAGAAATGGTGTTCAATTTGACCTCTGAGTAATAATTGCCCGGTACGTTGATAGATAACTTGTTAATAGCTCAGACATTGTGGTTATGTCATATCTTCTGATATATTTTAACATTATACGACGATATATATATATATAGGTGGAGATTTGTAAATGGCATTGGATCATCTATTTGTTTACTTTATCGTAGAAATTAAGCTGTAAATCTTCCTAAGAGTAAATAAATAGATAGAATAACCTCTATAAAAATAATTAAGGTCGAAAACCGAATTCTCACTATTTAAATAAATTTCTTGGCATAACTTCATAGCAAATGAGAATTGTCATGCGGATGTTAACCTAAAATAGCAGAATATGATCTATTTATCTGACAAGTCGAGCAGCAAATGTAGTGCCTAAAGTTTTATCTCAGAGTTCATCACCAGGTAGAATTTTTAGGAGATTTGTCAAATGTTTTAAAAAGAGTAGTCTAAATGATAGACACTCGGATAGACTAACAGCAGACGCTTTATCAGGAAATAGCGATACTGATATTACTGATAGCAATGAGTTCAGTCACTTTTTACTCATGCTAACGCTAGGCGTAATAAACAAAGTTAAGAATGAGGATGTTGATAGGGTTAATAATCCTTATCTCAATTAAACTATCGTTGCTTACAAAACCATTAGCATAATCTATACACAAAAAAATACTGTGTAATACATTATTATCACTATCGAACAGCGAGTGTGCAAATATAAAAACACACTGGATAAACACCGATAAACTGGTTCCACAAAGATGGCTGCCACTAGTTTATTGAACGCGTAGTGTAGTGTGACCCTGTTCCCGGCTCCCGAGGTTATCTAGCATAAGATGGGCGATAAGTTGAATAAGGAGCTTATGAGTGTTTTTTTTGTAAGTAAATGTTGTATAGTAAGTAACGTAGCAAAATAAATCAACTAAGCGCGTATGTCCTCTAAAATTAAAAACTATTAAACATCGTCATCATCAGTCTATAATGTCCCACTGCTGAGCACAGGCCACTTTTCACAAATGAGGGTGAAAGGGACTGGGCGATACTCCACCACGCGTGCCCGCTGCGGATTGGTGGAGGTAGGCTAGTGGTCAAACTACTGTTGGAGTTTTTCAAGCCGCCTAGGAGGCATCCAACTAGCTTAAAGACTATCACAATTATGTGATAACCGGGACCAACGGCTTTGCGTGCCTTCCGAAGCACGGAAACGCTCGATTTGAAATACCACTAGGCGGTCACCCATCCAGGTACTGACAACGACAGACGTGGCTTTGCCGATCGATTAAGAATGGCTAATCATGCTACACCACGAGCGCTTCTTATTAAACATGCTGCTAAATATCTGAAAAACCTTTACAGTATTCTTTACACTGACGTAGTGTCTGTGAGTGAAGTGAATTGATTTTTGAAAGAGCAAACGGTATAACTGCGAAACATTTAACTAAACTTGCTGCAAACGAAAGACTTAGTTAGCGCACAAATTACTTCCGAGAGTATAAAGAGGACTAATGGCATGACATCAGTGTCAAAGGTGACATTCAAAGCACGACAACAGAAACAATAAAACGATTCACGACAATTAACACATAATCGCGCTATCGCATCCGTAGATCAATCGCTTCGATGTGAGATATCGATTAATGAAGTAACTCTTTAGCGATAACAACACAATTGACTATTGTCTTGTCTCTTTTACATTATCGAGCATAGAAAAATTTTAATCATCAAAAGACATTGTTGTTTCGATAGTAATCGAATATGATTATATTTTTCTAAAAAACTCTAGTGTCGGTATGCCTAATACAGATGACTCAAACGCCAAACTAGTTGATAAAAATTTAACGATGTGCCAAATATAGTAGTTTCAGGTGACCGTTGGCATTATGCCCAGACATGGCGTAAACAATCTATTTCAGATCTGTGAGTTGATTCGGTATATTTATTTTGCAATTTGTTAGGAAACTCGTCTAGCTGTGATAGATTATGAACATCGTGTTTTTTAGCATCACGATTACGCTCCTAGCCTAGTAAATATTAACATTTAAAGCTGTACAAAATTGTACAAAAGATTACTTGAATAAATAATTATAGAGGTTTCCTGAAACGTCATTTAGGTAACTTAAGTAAAGTGAATAATGACGCAATATGGTGCCACAAATACATGAGCTAAATGCTGACTAATGTTAAGTTTACCTACACATACTATATTAAAGCTGCGGTTTTCAACAAAATCATACGATCGCATCATACCACGCCTAAAGTACATAGCAAATGTTTACTTCTGGCCATGCAATGACTAATCATTGGTTGGACATTAAGTAACCAATGGAGAGGTGATTGACCGTCAGTGTTTGTCAAGCGCATAGAGGGCAGGTTCATTTGCTTAAAAAATTCAACGTCAAGACAAAAGTTTCGACGAAATCAACGTGGAAATGACAATCGTTTGACGTTTTTCAGTCGAGTTTGGTGGATGCTGAGCATTATATATCGTACATCGCCCTGAATTACCTCGTCTCAGGAAGACCGGTGAGTATGCTACAGACGTGTTAATATTTTTGATTGATTAATTGCCGGTCTGACGTGCCTACCTTTGTCTAGGAAATGATGTCACCCGTTTAGAAGACATTGTCTTACCTGAAAGAGAAATACACATTATTAGTAAATGACGAACTGGAAATGTCAATGTGTGTGACGGTTACTTACACAGTCTCTCTCACTCTTTTACGCATGTGTAATTTTCTGTATTTATGTCCAAAATCGACAATTAATATAAGATAAGCTATTATGTACTAAGAATAAAAATGAGAGCAAAAAAAAACATAAATTTTTCGTACAGGAAGCGCAAAATTATACAAGATCTTTATAAATCAAATTGTAGTGTAAACAAGAAGAAGTGACTATGTAGATACATGCAATGCAAGCACGTGGCAGCCAAGACAATCGTGGCTGAAACATAGGGTAAACTTCCTTCAGGTTATGGGCCACCTGCCAGGTTGTGAGTGGATGTTAGCTGATTTGTTGAATTTAGTAATCATCGTGTAATTTATGTGTTTGTGTACGCTGTGCAACATTAGGTAAACGTATGAGACTTTATTGAATAGTGACAAATATATTCAGATTTTACTACATAACATGAATGTTTTATTGAATTATCTGTTTGTGATATTTTTGTTTACACATTTATTGAAATATATTTTTCGTATGAAAGATCACGTTTTTTTGATCAAACAACTGCGAATGGGTGGCTTAACTCTATATTGGATCGTTCAACATGTATTTCACACGAGAATAATAATAAGAACTAAGATTTCCGTGTGATTCATTCAGCGTAGTAACATTACCATTATTGTCAGAGCCACACTGTTCGATTATACAACCGTGCAAACAACGCGGCGCGAGCGCGATTAGAAATGCATAAATCACGTTGCGCGCCATGCGCCGACGCATACGCCGCGCCGCTGCAATGTGATCTCTATTATGTAGAGCCCTTTGCATAAATGTCATGACAACGCTTTTGTATTTATATACTATTAGCTAATTTTCAACTATTACTAAACGCTACGTAATAATGTTTATTTGGAAAAGTACTCAATATGAAAAATAACTTTGAAGAAAACCTATTGTCTATATGAAAACAATAATGATAATCGCTAAACATTAACAATACAGATGACTAGCTTTATTATTCATGTCTCATGTCACGTGTATTGGTTTTCTATGGATTTTGCCTAGTTACCAACTCAAGAGCCTTATTGTCGTTAAATACTTGTAATTATATCGTTAAATGTATAATTTCTCTGCTTGTAAGTGGGAAAACCGGACTATAATTTGTTATGTAAGATGTTACATGTACATTAACCGTTTAAATTATATAGATTTATTAGAATATTCAATAATGACGTGCAAAGAGTGTCTTTTGAATGCCGTATTTGGAGTGAAACATATTAGTAACGTTAATTGCTGGGTATTTTTGCAAATCACCGGCGTTTTTTTTATACGACGATGTCGGTAGACAAGCATACGGGCCGCCAAGCCGCCAAGCGGTTACCATAACCTTATTCACTCTCACGTGGCAGAGAAGGGGGTGTGGGCAAATATCACGCATTTTTTGCGCAGGAACACAACATAAATTTATTTGGCTGTGGCACTCTGTAAGTTGATATCGTTGCAATCTGAATATTTTCGCTATATTCAACAACAATCTCATCAAACATGTATAAACACATCTGACAATACATTTCACACATGTATGCCAAACATCGACTGGGTTATGGGGTCAGAGCCCTAACATGACCCGATACTTCACGTGACATACTACCGTTCGCGTAAACAGCTAAATTTGCACAAAACAGTGCCATCGTCCGATATTGAAATCCTACTTTATGCAGTCACGTATATCAACTTTTCACTCCATCAATGTCACTTACATCTGGAAATTGTGGAACACTGCTTTCGCATACGGCCGTAGTCTAACTGTACCACCCCTGGGGCAACACAGCATCGGCATTGTAAGCTGCAGCATTTACCGTTACAGAGAGTAGGTACAGTCCATCAGATATAAAATCTACTGACAGATAACGGTAACAGACATCATTTCTTATGCGCGATAGTTCAGCCTACAGATATACAACTTTATTCAATGAACATGATGTTTCTTGACAGGAAACGACTAGCCAAAGAGGTTTGTTTCATGCAGTCAGTGAACAGTTCTGTAAAACTTTTAGCATCAATGACAAAGCTTTGACGTACCGAAACCCGAGATAATTTTCATTACTAACAGTTATTGTACACGTTAAAGTAAAGATGTGGCAGAATGTCAAAATTCAGAAAAAGTTTTGGAACACGAGAATAGAAAACAAACACAAAATTAAAAGTAATATTTGCCAAAACTTTGCCTCTGAAGACTGAAATAGATCAAATCAGCCTGAACGCAACTCCAATAAAATATGATAATAATGTCTTGTTAATAAAAACGCGCAATGATATCTTTACATCTTTTACTATCATCATAATGTGTTTTTTATTCGAACGCCTAATAACTTATTCCTAGATTCATTATTTCTATCATATTTACCGTAACACAACTCGTCAATTTGAGATCAAGTGTTACTCTTGCGCGCGTTTTTAATTATACCTACATGTCCATCTATTTTCAGCGCATGCGCAGGTCAATGTTAACACATGTTTAATTGAAACTGTTGAATAATGATCTCGCGTCCAATCCTGTCTTGTCACTCTTAATTCATATATGTGAAGTTTGCAATTATGTGGTTTTCCAAATGGCATAAACTGGATGCTGAGATATGTTTTTTCCAAGCTTCCAAGTTACACATTTATCACACATTTCATAGCTATGTTGTGTGTGGGATAAGTTTTAGGGAAGGCTTACGTTTGACCGCATTGTACTATGGACACAGAATAACTAACTGTGGAAAGGTTTATGATGCGTAACGATAAATTAAGAATTTCATTATGATCTCTTTGTCAATAGTATCAAGCTTAATAAGATCATTTGGTGAGGGATTTCGGATGTTGATAGAATTTGAAATACCCGTGATGATAGCAACGAAACCATTACTTTGATTGACATTACTATTAGATTTTTTTCCTTAGATTATTTTCATCTTAATATTATTGTAATTGTTAAAATATTTATTTGAATAAAATCTTTTATTGTATGCCATCTTGGCTTATAGATAGTAATCCTCATCTTGTATTACATGAATGTAAATCTTATATTCTATGAATAATTATTTGATCCATTGAAGAATATAGGAAATAAATAACTAATAAGTAAGTGAAACAAACAAATATGAGTAATCAATAAACAAAGCTAAAAACAAACATGACGTTTATGCCAACGATTTCTCATTAAGTGCCCTGAAGGATATTAGACCAAAGACCTGCCCTATCAAAAGCTTGGACTTGATAAATAAAACATAGTAAACGTCTTGAAATGGTAGTAAACACAATCCAGAGCAAATAGAGTCTAATTTACATAAGTAGTGTGTAGTTTGTAAGAGGTTTTGAAGTGTATTCTAGAACCTTCTTTAATGGACTAGTGCATTCACAAGACTCATTCAGTATGGTGATCATGTAGTGACTTTTGCATTCCAATGCTCGGCAAACACAGTCCACAAATACTTGGCAAAGGGAACACGAGACTTTGGCACTGCAGGCAAAGTCACGCCCCCGTTTTGCATATGACTGCTCTAAAATGACACTAGGTATTTAGTATAGTTTTGTACGAAGACTTACCATTGAAATATACAATGTCACTAGGCTAGCATTTATCGGTTATTTAAGGACTACGCATTATCACTACATTATTATTTGTGGAACGATACATACTGATATTATGATGACAACTAGATTTCAGTTAGAATTTATGCTTGCCATCCATAATTTTACACTGTTTTGCTTTTATTACATATAAGGCATAAAATACGAGCGTATTATGTTTGAATTACTAGGAATCATAATTTCATCAATTGAAGTAGGTTCAAGAATCGCATTCCGTTTACATTGTATATCTGGACTTCCTTTTCCAGAATGGGATTGTACAAATACTTCCAAGAAATCAAGTGAATGTTAATCAAAATAATACGTCGGCGTGACTCGACCTTTCTGCCCCTACAGTGTACATATCAAGGCTGCCAGCCCAAAGAACACCGGAAATGGTTGGACAATATGGGTCAAGTTCATTTACTCATAAAATCAATTCCGGAGAATGTCGTTTATTTAATGATCGCCCGCCACTCGCCGTTCCGGTAGAATGTTACCAAGGCTAATAATTTGCTTTCTTTTGATTTTGGTCAGTACCACATCAAAAATCACAATAGAAATTACTCTTTGACCGCATTGTTGATCTCTTTATCTCCTAACACTTTTATATTCAAGATGTAGAAAGTACCAGTCTATATTTTCAAAATAAACATGCTAATTTATAAGCAAATTAGTTGTGCAACATTTAATCCATATCAGTCTCGTTAGACGACAGACTGAGTCTACAACAAATAGGCTGATGTCACCGCTTCGGATGTATTTGCGTACAAGTTAGACCATTTCCGAAGATAACTGTGTTATTCTGTCATCATTATCGTTTTATTTATGCAGTAAATTATTGCAGTGGAAACGAATACGTGTGGTTCCGTAAACCATTTGTGGCGAAATTGAAGTGCTTTATAGGAGGAATTGGTTCTCATTTAATGGCATATAAACTTTGATGAGCAGTTTATCGACGATGACAAATTATCAAGACGACAGATCCCATAAGCAACAAAGTCAACCGCTGATGCAGGATTACAAGGCTTCAGAACCAAAATTGTCTGCTCATGCAACTTTCATCTCTGTCATTTAGGAGAAAGGTGGTTTTTATATACAATGTTGCGATGGCCACTGTCGATGACGTCGGCTCAAGTCCTTGCACGGTTGGGTGCGCCGACGCATCCCGTGGCTGCGGTTACAACCACTAGGGATAGGTTTCAATGTCGTGTGCGGTGACGTAGTGCGTTGTTGCTAAGGGCAAGGATAAAGCATTAGACCGGTATTAAAGACAAGTAATACCGCGACGAAGCATTGGAGTGAAATTACACGTTGTGAATATTGCGTGTCTTGTTAGTTTGTTCGTGAAACACTATACATACATACATATACATGTAAGAGAACGAAGACCCAAAGGAGTTTCGATAAACAGTAAGAGTCAAGAAGATTTGTATCTACGTGGGAACAGTGGAACACCTTAGCCGTGCAAAAAATACATTGTATGCCAAACACGCTGCTACACTAACGAACGACTGATTGGCTGACAGACAGCTTACAACTCTCCTACAAGTTACTATAATAGACATATATCATACGCCAAATGGTGTACACACTACAACAGCTTTTATGAAGTGGTAACGATGTTCTATATTTGCGTGCACAACTACAATAGATAGTATGACAAAACTGTACAAAATGATGAATCGAGAATGGCGAATCCATGAGGTCACTACTTTGCTTTCGCCGGACATCGAACCCAACTGCGGTTGGTTGTTGCTAGCCAGATTATAACGGCTCGCATCATAGAGCCTCTTTACTGTTAAAGAAATGGCAAATACAAAAAAATATGAAGCACTTGTGCTAATTATAAAAGATCTGATCAAGAGTTAAATTAAATCAATCTTGTTGCGTGAAAGCTCAATGAACGAATCTGAAAGACACAGGATACATCACATAATTCTCTACTTACACATTTACTTTCTGAGGAGTACAGAGAAGTGTCCCCGACTCTAAATGGTTAAAACAAGTCCAAGAACATTCTCTTAAGAGTTCTCTTTTAAACACATATATAATTCTTTCTTTTTTAAACTATACATTTGTTTGCAAATGTATATTTTTATGCTGTCAAATCAAGAAAGATTTTCATTTTCGCAAACAACGAAACTAATTGTGATCTGAGTAGCCTGCATACTACAGAGAATGATAACACGTTCGCTCGTAAAAATAAATTTTAATTAACCAGTCGAGTAACAGTGAGGGTACATATAATGTTTGTTCACTCTTAGCTTGGCTATTTAATGTAAAACCCTCATGGGGTAGCAAGTGGAGCAAGTAAATAGTTGAAGGGGTGTCAATGGATCATACATATGCCGCAAATAGGTATATTAGTATGAATATGCTTTTGTTTGTGCCCCTTCTGTAAGAACTATGAGTTCACCATTGTTTTAAGATACTTTTATTTCTACCCGACTCACGAGGGTACTAAATTGTGACTATGTGGAGTTATTTACTGCATATGTTTGTGTATATTTTATTATGTCATAACAGCAGGTGTAACGATGTGAGGGATTCTCTTATCTTGTCTACAGAGTTTGTATATCCTACATGTCATCTGTGCGTGACATTTGCTTTGTTTAAACATGTTATTTTTCAAACGCAATTTACGCAAGACACCGTGGCTTATCTAACAATTACGAGACGTGTGACGGTTTTAAAATGTATTTCATCTGCAGCTCAGGTAAAATTGTTTTCTTTATCCAAGACGTCTAGTCTATTATTATGTATACAGTCCACATGTACCACGTAACAGTTTAGTTAAGTGTGCTGTCTCTACATTGCAATTTAAAAGATACTAGAATTTGGACTTGTAGCAGTATGTAGCGTTCAATCTGCATGGAATTATAAACAGTAGGTAACTGTAAAATTTGTAATTTGGCTAGGTATAAATTCAATACAATATGCATTTGGAACTTAGATTATCCGCTGTTATGTATATTATCGCGATTGCCATGTATTTGATATTTCAAGTAGCCCAAGTTTATTTTTTGGTAACGATGATTTGAAGATACACGTAGCATTCGTTCCAAATATGACAGTAAAGACTAGTGTTATTCTTTATAGATCCGTCCCTTAGTTTCTCTTTCTCAAGGTTCTTTTCAACTCCTATAAGTAAGCTCGTGTACTTTCCCATAACTCAAGACTTTCATTAACACAAGTTATTATAGCTGTAATTTTAAAGTGTCTGTCTAATTTCTCGCACATTAGGCCGTTGTACTCATTACGCACAATTACTTCAAGACATTCAACCTTTGACTCCTCGCACATAGCTTTTAAAGTCACGATGCCCTTGTACTAATCAAAGTCTTTTCCACACGCCAATGTCACTACGGACTAAAGCACCTTTTCATTATTTGTTGAAAAAGGTGAACTCTTCACTTGGAGTTATTCATTTTAGACTAGATGTTTGTTTTCAATTAATTATTTCGGTAGATGGAAAATTCAATTTCTGTCAATGTCTTTCAAGTCTGTTTATTTAGAATCTTTGAATAAATGATAGAAAAAGGTAAATAAATGAAAAATAAGTTTTGTGCGTATTGACGTTACTTGAGTATTGTTTTACGCAATATCAAGGTACCAGCAAAGAACACTTAAGTACCTATTGGTATACATTTCCAGTTTTATTTTATGCATACTTTTGACACCATACTTTTACATCGAATGAACCAAGTTCTTATAACCCCACCTACTTCTCTGCACCCAAGCAATTTTCTATATACTTCTAAACGAGAAACACGTGAACATTAATGCCATTTAAGAGTGCACTCAAAGCGTGCGAATTACCGCGCCGTTGTAATTGCTCACTTCACATCGCTCTGCGACTGAAAAACGCTCAGCGCAAACCGCCCGGCACGATGATTACTCTTGAATTACTCCAACAATTACATACATTTGTGGAATATTTTTTAAGGCTCACTTTAGGCCCTCAATCTATGACAAACGTTTAGAAGAACTTCATTGGCCGAGTTTAATGAAATGTATCTATTAGTGAAACTGCGAGAAATGCTATAAGCGATTATCATCGAGAGTCGACTTGTCTTACTAGAAATTGTTTCGTGAGTATTTATCAGTGTCGCACTATAACCATTCTATTGAGAGAGATCTATGACCAGCAAAAGTAACCTAGTCGTCAGCCAGGATGTAATAAAAATTTCCTGCGTACACAAAGAGTTCGGATTGATCGGATATGTAATAAAATAAATAAATTTGTGTATGCTTTAAGTAGACTTCGTAGAACATCAACACCAGAAACTACATCAATGGCATATCACGGATATGTCGCCTCAGTCCTTAGATACGGACTTTTGCTATGGGGTAATTCAGTAGAAATGAATAGAGTTTTTATTTGTCAAAAAAAATGCATTCGGGCTATGTGCGGTGTACCATTCTTTGAATCGTGTAAGCCCTTATTCAAAAAACTTAAAATCTTACCGCTTCCTTGCATGTATATTTTGGAAGTAGGTGTATTTGTTAAATATAATATGGATTTGTTCAAAAAAGCTAGTGACATCTTTCCTAGAAACACAAGGAATCCTGAAAGACTTGTTCTCCCTGTAGTGCCCAAAACTACAATGTATTTAAATAACTGCTACGCAATGTGCATCACAATTTATAATAGTTTACCAAATGACATTACGAAATTACCAATTAAATATTTTAAATCCAGGCTTCAAACATGGCTTGGCGAGAAGAATTTCTACTCTGTTAAAGAGCTTCTGACAAAATAGGCACAATTTAGACATTTTATTTAATTTTATGAGTTAGGACATTTGTATTAATATAATTGAAATTTAATTTTAATGTAATTTTTATTTGTTTTTTGAAGTAAGCACGCCTGCGAGCTGCAAATTTTGCATGCCAAAACTGGCAGAATATGTGATACCACATATTAATAATACCATACCATTTGTTACCATATTCTCGCAAATAAATATCTTTATCTTTCGTATCGGCAAAATAAAAACCTGCTTCATGCCTATTCGCAGTTACTTTCTTATTTTACGATACAACACCAACATCCTTTGATAGCCTTTCAACATTAATTGGTGTCTAAAAATACAATATCTACAGACGATGTTTTGCGATTGTTTTGTTTGTTGGTATTCGTAATAAATATCAGTAAAATATTTCGTCACTAATTTGCAGGCCAAATAATTAAATTAAATTACTTGCCAAAAAGCACTAAGAAATCCTGTTATAGAATTACAAAAAAATTACAATAAATATTGGTATTAATATTATCGATGAGCAAGAAACCGAATTTAGCATTAGACGGTGATAATTTTATTTACTAATGAATGATTATGATTTATTATTTTTATTTTAAATCTCTACTTCTTGAAAATCTTGTGTGCTTGGCCTTTTAAGAATCTGGTATTCCATACAAACTAAGATTCCAGTTTTGTTTAGCAATCACATACCCATAAATTAGCAGGCACATAGGATAAGATGTCTGTGGTACTCTTTATAAAAAAAAATCTAGAGCAAAGACAAATTTTCAGTATTTTAACCGCTATAACTATAACGAATAATTTTCTCAATTTTTTTAACCGTTTTTTTTCTGTGTTATGGATATGGTTGTGTTTGACCACAATGTCACTTTATTTAGTAATATTTTCAGCCTAGAAGGAATTTCTACTGACTCGTGACGTGACGTTCTGTGAACGAAAGAATCAGAGGGATGCCGTTATAACACTGTAATTCAGTGGGTCGAGGATCTGATCAAGAACTTGTATGCAAAATTTGGAATTTTTAGAGTCTTCGGTTTGGGCTGTGTGTCGGTCAGTCAGTTTCTTCTTTTTAATGGACTAGCTAGCTCATTACGCGCCTGGTATTGCTTGAGGTTAAATAGGGACGCTGCATGGGCAAAATTATTATTCTAATTAGACCGTCAGTTAGATTATCAAAAAATATATTACACGTATTTTTTGCTTTATCAAATCGATAAAAAAATTACAAAGATGAAGCGCGTCAACTTTGGAAGTGGTGCTCGTGACGTCACTTGTTTGTGAAAAGTGTACCATCGCGAGACGTCACGCGGAACTGCAACACACCATTTTACCATATCTTGGTAAATTTTTGTTATATTGTCAAAAAAAAATACGTGTCTAATATTTTTTGATAATGTAAATGACGGAATTAATAGAATTTTTCAGGCCACTAGGCAATTAAATAGCAATATTTTGCCGCGCGACGCTCAGGTTATCGCAGAGGTTTTCCAGCTGGCCTATATAAAGCAAGCGAATTGTGAAAAAAATTGCGATGACTGCAGCAGTTTCATGGTACCAAAATTCTCATCAGTGTAATTGGTGCCGAGTGTTCACTCCACCATACCCTTTCCGTGACATCTACCGCCCAAGTCAATAACCTGGCAGCAAAAAACCTACAATAACTCTACATTGAAAGCAACCACGTTCTATTCTGAGAGCATGACGTAAGCCTCCTTGGGCGAAGCATCAAATTATGAGATACATTATAAAGATGGCCTGCAAATGGTATTTTTGGGTCTAAAATGGTCGGTGCTTATTATTGAGGTATTCTTAATTTGGCTCGTAATTATTCATTGTCATCAGGTATACAATAACGATTTGTTTAAGGTTCAGCAGGTAGAATTGTGTATTTCCTTTTTTTACGAGCTGCGGTACATAATGAATTATCTTTGCAACAACACGATATATTGAATTGAAATATTATTTGACAGAATATCTTTACGGACTTAATTATTCTATAATTTTTAAGTTTCAATAATATTTGTCATGCTGTTATTATCTAATTGGCATCGTGAAGGTTACTTCGAATGGGTTGCAGTTCTCGCATCGACCTTAATGATGTGTAGGGAAACCTGTTTCGTATTTGATACATTCAATGTGATGTAGACGAGTATCTTTGTAATTAAATGTAGGCTTTTACAAAGTGGAGTGAGTGTGTTAGAGATTTTAAAACTTATGATGCAAATTGTGCAGGAAATAATAAACAAGGCAGATCGTCAAATGATTCATTTATAGAAATGTCGTGATTCAGCAGCTGTTTGGAGGAAAACGTGACATTGACATTGCACGGTTTGTGACGATCATTTAAATTGATATCCTCTCTTGAATAATGTATTAACCATTTAGCTCATACTACAGTTTGAAACGAGCAATTAAGATCTTTACAAAATCTGATGTCTGGAGGCGGTAGTGATAAATAACGTCGGTACATTAGGCTGATGACTCCAAACTGTAGAGGAAAAATCTTTACATACGACAAAAAATAATGAAGTGAAAAATATATACATACCTATGAATTAACTAACTAAACATTAATCGCAGGACAAAAAACATATAATATAAAAAGTCCTCTACAAAACAATGAAAACAAAAACCACTCAGCAGGCAAGCATGCACACATACTAGGAACGTTTTATGGCGTTCAATATAGGTACAACAAGAAAAAAATTGTGACCGTGATCCACATAAAATGACAGTAAAGAAATATCACCAACCACCTCTTTTACGTTTGACAAATGGAACACTAGCTTTGTTACCAAGCGATGTCAAGATAATAGTGTCAACAAAATTAAATATTTGCTATTTAATTAAAGAAGTAACCCAATTTCGGAGATAAATATTTAAGCACACAAAGCTAGTATTCTTATAGTCAAACAGCACAAAAACAGCCATAGCCAAAAGAAGCCAAACGTTCCGAGCGTGGAGCGCGTCTACCTGGAGTGTTGCTGCCTCTCGGAGGGAGGTGGAGAGGGCGCGCGAGACGAGGTCGCCGTCTGCTCCCGAGTCTCGGACGCCGTCGCAGGGCTGCATGCACCGCTGCCGCCGAGCGCCAACGCCAACCCGCTGATGCTGAAGACACATCACCACGTCACCACAGCCCTAGCGTCGCCAATCATAATAAGGCCTAGCTGCTCCAAAACTAAATGTTTCAGATTGATATTCAGTAAAGTAGATAGTTATACATTTCTGAGTTAACTACTAATGTTAGATAACATTCAGTGAAACTTTGGAGCAGATAAGCCAAGCTAAATTTGTAAATTTGTAGGATCGATATTTGGTATCACTGTACCAGACAGACAAATTTGTAGAGGTTAACTGTTATCTAATCCTATGATGTTACATCAACAATTAAAGAACACTAACAATATCCCGCCAAGATTATTGATTGTAATCGTAGAATTTGTTATTGATCACAAACAGCCGAGCGAAGCAGAGCATTCTCAGCGGGGTGAAGATACATGTAAGCATTGGTGTTCAGTTAGTGGCAAGGCAACGGGATTGTCAGTCATAAAAGATATCGGCAAGCAAGCATTCCGTACTCAATTCATTGCAGATCTCGGTGCAATCAATACATATATGCATTGATTGTCTTGTGTATAATATCAATTAGCACGGATGATTCGATAGATGATAATTAGTAAAACGAGTGGATAGGAGAGTTACGTAATGATAAAATTATAAGTCAATATTAACATAAATAAAATGGTTGTAATTAAAATAAGATATGGTGATGAAGAGATCCTAAAACCAATCGAGGAATGAAGGATGACTAATACGTATATCAATGAAATTAGTTACAGAACCAGAAAAGGACTAATTAATAATTTGTTCAGTACGCGTATCAGAAAACTAGAATTTTGTTGTACGGCACGCATCTAGAGTATGTATGGCCGGTATGCGGCAGGTACAGACTTTTGTCGGCCATTGTAGCCGTCGCGACGCCATCATCAAGGATGCCTTTTGTTGAAACTAACAAGTGTCATAACTGTAATTTTCCCTCATCAAGACTGTCCATATTTATAAATGTTAAGTATTATGCTTCTTTGTGACCAAATTGACTGAAGAGTAATGAAAATCGGTTCTCGGAATTGTCTCAGTTGGCAACAGATCTGTTTGACGTCAAGCGAGATGAAGATCACGAGACAGATTGACTGACAAACAAATTGAATTACAAAGTACAAGAATTAATTGTCACTGAATATATTGTAAACGTACAAATCATTGTTTTCGGTATCTGGCTATATGCTGCCTATGAATTATAGATCAATATTATTACGTAATAAAAGTATTTACTATTTTTGTAACAATGAACATCAAGTGAAACAACTCAAGCGCAGAAGCAGTAATGAGTGCTTCGCGTGTTAGCGACAACAATTAAATAACTTTGCGTTACGACTTGAGTTCAATAATGGTAATGGTACTAGGTAATAAACACAACCTAGAAAAAGTGCTCGAATACTTTACGAAAATCATGTTTAGAGGTGATCGTGATTTAAAATTAATCAACAATGAACATTACCGTTGACTTCAATTGCTTTCTTCGAATCATCTTAATCTTCAGAAACCCATTACTGCAGTAACATAAGATTTTAGACGAATACTCAATTACATACAAGGAAGATGATTACAAAGCGAGACGATGTGAATTGCATATCTTTTGTTAAAACAGCAATTTACGCATTTACCGAGTTCAGAAGTATTTATGCATTTCCGCAAAAGGGGTCATGTTTAAATGAGCATTATAATAAAAATGTCTGAACTCGCCTCCAGATGTAAAACTTCAATTTCCGTAAATAGTATGTTTTAAACCATAATTGTAAAGGTCGAATGAAGTCATTTGGTCTGAGGTCATGTTTTGCGGAAGTTTGAATTATTTGCAAAAAATATATATATATATGTAGGTATTGATGTAGGTAGCTGTCTCGAATTGGTTTGAAATATTTTGGAGGCATTAAAGGAGCATGTCAGAATAAAAACATAAAGTTAAAATAAAAACAATACTGTCAACTAACAAACAATTTAGCTTTAAAACCAGAGATCAAGAAGTTTGAATGAAAAAAGAAGAGATAAAGAACTTGCTACCTAGTGGCTTGAACATGTCACTTCATTGACAATGCAAAAAATACAATGGGCTAATAATTAAAATTTAAACAAGCTTCTTAAGTTCAGCGAACTGGTGACGTTTAAACTGATCTTTTAAAAATCTGATTGAATTCTTTGTAAATGTTAAGTGCTAATCCTACCCATAAAGGTCTTTGTATACGTTGATGTGACTCTTTATCTTAAAAGATGAGACAAGAGCCAAATAAAAAGCTTGATTTACTAAATATGTTATGTATTATCGATTTTAGCTCTCATAGAAATAACTCCTGAAACATGACGCAATTTAGATAATCAGTTTCAGGAAATATAATGCCTGATGTAGGAAATGTTACTGTAATGCTACCTCACCCAGGCCATAACGCGATAGTGTTTATAACGCGCTAGCCTATGTCGTGCATGCATGCGACCTCGGTGTTACCATGCATGCAAAACATAATCCCCCTTATTACAAAACATGGTTTAAAGGAAAACCAGGTTTTAAAATAGCCTCGCCTCTTTTTATTATATGACGTTAGAAAGTGATCGAATGACAGTAAAACCTGGGTTTGCTTTAAACCATGTTTTGTAATAAGAGGGAATGAGTTTGATAACATGACGAGTTTCAGAGTAACATTTGAAGGACTAGACCCTATCCTGTATGATTTTCTACACAACATTGTGAAACGAAAAGAACAGCTGTTGATTTGAATTTAAGTTCATTCATTCATGAAATAATATACAGTTTAATGGAATTTTTTGTTTTATAGTATTAACACCAGTTTTATTTATCACACTATCCATATTTGTGTTATGTTCCTGCAGAGTTTCGTAAACGAATTTTTTGTCTTCTTTTCTCTTCTTCTGTCTATGTTTTCATGATCTTCAGTTAGGAACATTAAGTTTTATTAAATTGTGTTGCCGTTTCTCTACTTTTTTTCTGTTTCGTTTTTAGTTGAAGATATATTTGTCCTTGCAATATCCTCGCCTAGAAAAATTTTCGTGGTATCATATACCACATCATTTTAAAGCGTTCGTTGGCGTTGTGCATTGTAAATTAAAATATCTGGTGCTGATTACATACAAGATATTGCACAATATCAAAGATATTTTACTTGCAGTTCCGGCAGAAACGAGGCTACTACGAAGGTTAATTAGAAAGATTGTATCAATAATAAATTATTTCGTACCAGTTTATTTTTTCACGCACCTAGTGACAAGTTACATGGTTAATTAGATTGTTATTATCTGCTTTATCATGAATATAAAGTAGGTACTAGAAAAAACAAGAAACCATCGTTTTTGTTCGTACGATGACAAGAACTAATGCTGGCTCCATTACTTGCATTATGCACTACAGCAGTAGAAGTGAAATGACTCATACAAACGATAGTTTTCCGTGTCGACACGCCACGGCACAATAAACTTTATCACCAAAGTCCTTCAAGCAATATAAACGAAGAGTGCCTGCCTACGCAAAAATGTATGATGTCTAAGACGAAATCCATTTTATAATTATTTTTATTCCCCTCCTAAAACGAACACAAACTACGCAATTGAAGAGAAATTTCAATATTAATAAAATCCCCGAATTCCTACGTGACTCTGGAATTCGCATAGACAACTGTTTGGCAAATCACCAAATTGGGCGCTCAATAGCATGATCACGGAAGGATTAATACTGAATCTTCCGAACACCATGTAATTGATTAACGCTAATTGGAACAACTGAGTCTCTTGCCAGTGAATTTGTTGCTTGTATTTACTATTGCAACAACACGGAAAATATCAGCGCACGCACCTGTACCTACAAAATTAACATTAGCTAGGATAGTTAATATAGTCCTACTATAAATCAAAATGCAAATTATTGTTTCATTTCTATGAACTCTGTTATTACGGTGGTGAAACATTCGGAATACCGTTCCGATATTACAAATTAACAATTGTTTCTATACCGCACCTTGGTTTTTAAATAGTCGGGTAAAGGGCAGCAATTTCAACGAACGGTCATTGTGGTAGGAAGTATTGTTGGTCTAGTTGCAAACAATGATCAGAAACGTGAAATATCATAAACACAACTCGCTGCAAAGCATTATCTGCATCGGTCAACATCACAGCGCAGCGGCGGCAAATGTTCCGAGTGAGATAACCTTCGACAAGCGTCAAACGATGCGATTGTGTAATCGCCGTCGAAGTTGTTAAGCCAACAATGGTACCCTTCAGTAGAGCACGTTGTAAATCATACAAGCGGTCGTTTGTGGCGCGTGCCCGGCGCGATACAAGCAACGAGACAAAACCAGCCACAGCCGACTGAACGACGCTAATGCAAAATAAACTTTATTTACGCGTTGCAAGTTAAACATGGTTATGTTCTCATATAATGAAATTGAGTCGTGTACAGTGATAAAAAGTTAGGAACAATTGCCCTTTATTTTGGAATCACGTTTACTATGGATGGACCCTTATTATAAGAAAGAGTTGAATTTCTAGCTAATACAATAATACGCCATTGTGTATTGAAATGAAACCACAAAGATTATTAATATCGCAAATGAAAAAAATGTAGGGATGAGCAAATCACGACAAATTAAAGTAATGTAAACATTGGAATTAATTGCTAACACTAACCTAGAACGTCGCCAGAGCACTAATAATGCAGCGAAATAGTGAAGGCATAATGCACTAGTTGTAGGATGTAACAACATAACTACTTCCCCTTTTGTAGGTTTTATAAAACGATTTCTTCGTAAAATTAAATACCAGATGTTTTCAAGATTAACGTGAATTTTGGAAAAAGTCTGCTTGCTAAAAAGAATTTGAGAAAGGAAATCACATTGTATTTTTTTCTGTTTACAAACATTAAAATGTCATGAGCGACATTACAAAAATCTGCGCGGTTATAATAATAAATCTTTAGCTGTAAATAATGTATAGCACACGTAAACATGCCGTCCGCATTTAAAATTCGAATCACCAATGAAATAAGCATTTAATAAAAAAGCTCCCAATACTTCCGTGAAACCCACGCTAAACTAAATCATTTATAAAACAGAAGTTTATTTTCCATGACATGGTGGTATTAAATGTCACAGAGAATTAAATTTTGGCAAATGCCACATTACTCCTGTAATATATTATTTAGACACCGATTACCATTTGCGTCAGCAACTCAGGCGTTGTCTCAGATCATGTCTGTCATTCCATGTGTCTGCTTTGAATTATATCAAGACACGGTCCCTGGTTCCAAAGACACATTCAATTACATTTGACTTAAAGAAAAATTGCTCTTGTGTGGTAAAAAAGTAATTTTGCGAACTTAGATAAAATTAAACTGTTTCTATAAAGTTAACCTTTATAACATCCGGGCGTTTAACAACATCAGTGGAATTATTCATGATTTCTGGATTGTTTATTTTATTTTCAGCTCCAGGCCGGCGCCACTTTCACCTTGACCGAAGTTCGGTGCAATAAACCAGGGAAGTCTGACCTATCTGTCCTTTGCTTCGTTGCTGACATTAATTAAGTGACTCTGAGGTCCAGATAAAATGGTAATACCAAAAATATTCCAGAACAAGTGGACAATAATAAAAAATTATCTGGGATTGGATTTGTATGAACTAAACGAAAAATAAACACATCGAGTGACGCAAAAGATCTGCAATACGGATTTCGGTGTTCTATCTGCGATGGTAAATGTAATTTGTAAGTTTACGAATTGATCGTTAAACCTGAAAGATCTAAAAGTTTTATTCCAATGATTGTATACAAAAAGTTTAAAATTAGCATGTTTAATATATTTCACTTTCAAATAAGCGGAGGTGAACTTAAAATCTATTTTAAACGAGAGTTACACCACGGTTTTATAACGGCATTAAATCTAAAACTGATTTCACAAATGCACAATAGATCTATCTGTGGTGAGTTCAAAACTTCAAATACACTTAAATTTTACTTTAATGTGACATATGATGGCGAAACATATAAACTATTTAATAGATGCATATGATTAGCAAAAGACTACAGCCAGGTTACATACTTTACATTGCTATTTTCCATAGTTAAATATTCTACCTACGTTAAACTTGCTGTGGGGCTCAGCTGCAGACTTTGAAACTATATTTTGCAGAAAAGGGAACTTTGTGCAAATCTATTTTTCGAGTCTACGCGAATCCCCACGAAATCAGTTTAAAGATTTAAGATATTCAAGTTAAGCAGTGCATTTATGAAAATATTGTTTGTCAACCTGTAACGTTGATAAATTGCCTTATCAGGATCTAAACTGAATAGAATTTCATAGAAGTTACAATAATAGTACCTACTTGTAAGTGTTAAAAGTCCAATGAAAATAAAGGTTGGTGATCGAAGAAGGTCGAACTGCCAAGTGACATTAAACTTGTTGACTCCCGAGTCTAGACTTCTGGTGTGTACATATCGGACACACACCCTGATAACCTACGACACGAAAATTTATGATTTGTAAACAAATCGTTAAATAAACTATGCAGATTGAGATGTGTTTAGACTTAATGTTACGGTTTAGCAGAAAACGTTGCATTCGACGTGAGGTTATAAACATCGTTTTTAAAGGTGGATCGTAAACAACTTTTAGAAAATAGAACATGTGCTCACCATTCACTAAACTCAAGCGGCGGAATTGTCGAGATCGAAATGTAACTGTAACGCGAAATAGTCCACATTCAGCAACCTTGGGAAAAGTTTGTGTGAAATATGTTAATCTGTCTTGAGAAATTAGAACTTTTACAGCGAGGTAACGATAATGTGAAATTTTCGTTTTATGATTAAAATACTAGCAAAATATCTTACACGTGCAGAAAATTCTCTTAGCAAATGTGTTACACTTCCAAATGGAATTCGCCGAGACGCAAAATATAAAATAGCCCCCGATGCAGAAATGTTCGTTAGATACCAAATTCATTAGGAAACACGTGTAATTTGTACTAAGTAATACAGATGTTTTGTTTTGATTTTGAATAGGTTTATGACAGGAAACGAATAGAGTCAACGTCTGCAAACGACGTGGTGCTTATAATGGTTAATAATACGATGCATAAAGTGACTAATTAAATGGTGGAGTGATCGTAAAGATCCTAGCCACCCACGGCGAACAAAATTAGACAAATGACGAATTCGGTGTGAGCACAAGCGGGAGTAAAATAGAACTGTATGCATACAGACTGATAAACGAGCCGACGTACAACTGATGACAACACATTCAATGATTATGATCATAACATGCACAGTGTTATTTGAAATATCTTTGATAAATAAAAGTAATCTTATTAGAGATGAACGACTAACGGCATAAGTACATGTCTGATAGAAAACTGTGAAGAGGCAGCTTATGTTTTGGGTTAAAGTTCATAGTATGTTAAGGGTTAGATTAGTTAGTACCTTCTCGACACAGAGCAGTGCACACTGGATCGCGAGGAGTATCGCGGATCGTTTGCTTAAAGCCGTGTACGTACAATTTGTTGCGTTGCATGATACCTACCCTAATAGTATGTTCTGTTGGGACTACTTGGGACAGTGTTTGAAGACATTCCGCTGCTTCACAATCGACAACTTCCAACGGCGCAGCCATGGCTTCTAAGATAAGAGTTCACGATTGCTGTGCGCGAACTCGATAACTATGTTCGCGTTTGTGTTCGAATATGCCGTCCATACGTGCGAACCAAATTTTCAAGTTTGATGTTTGTGAACGCTTTGTTCGTGTGCCTACGTGCGTACACGGCTTTACATTGGATAACTTCTGACAATCATATATTGGCGTGTGCAAACTAATGCGTAACAAAGTTGAGTGAAACGCATCTTTACACGGAGTGTAGTGCGCGGGGCAGAATGTACTGTATTCGAGCACTAACTTAAATCATATTAATATTTGATACTTGGACATAATTCTTCTTGGATGCTTTTCATTCCTCAGTATTAAAGAATGAACTTTGATACTAGCAGACTCGAAATGTGCCTAGTTTCACTGAAAACCTCAAAGAATTTAGAAGCACGACTATGAGTTTAATAATAAATATTCACTATTTTGCTAGAAGACTGACATAATAAATATCAAATTTGGCTAATAATTATCAAATTACATTTAAACTTCAATAAATAATAAGACAATATAACCCCAGCAATCAACATTCACGAACGCTCATCCGTCTCTATGATACCCGTCTTCCCACTTTCAAATATTGGCTATAGGCTGAACAGTCGGTCGATTGCGGTCAGCTGGCTGCGGTTGGCTGGCCGTCCTCTCCCATTCCAGAGCGTGTCACTCCTATATACCACGCACACCTCGGTAAATTTAATAAAAATTTTGATATGTGTGTTTTAGTTTTAATATTTGTACGCCGTTTTGTGCGGTATATTATGCTGATACACTTTTTTCTAAGCTGGCAGAGATTCCATCGGATGGAAATGGGTAATAACAGGAAATTGGCAATACGCAGTTGAAGTGGCAATGGGTAGGCCACATCGCTTGGCGAACCGATAACCGATGGGGAAGGAAGGTTCTCGAGTGGCGACCACGTACTGGAAAGCGCCGTGTGGGACGACCTCCCACCAGGTGGACCGATGACTTGGTCAGAGACGCTGGGCTCCGTTGGATGCAAGCGGCCCAAAACCGTTCCAAGTGGAAGTTAATGGGAGAGGCCTATGTTCAGCAGTGGACATTCTTAGGCTGATATGATGATGATGATGAGTTGTAAATAAAACGTCAACATTATTACTACTAGTGAGTATCGCGACATAAAGAGAACCAAAACAAAAACACGGAAATAATCAGCTTAATGGCTTGCTTACACGGTAACTAAACTCTAATAACATTAGTAAACTAACACCCTGATGAGCAGTCAAGGACGTCCGTTGAACTTTCACTGTTAGGGGTGCGAACAAACAATCATGGAAGGGTAGCGACCGATGATGATGATCCTTATACTAGGGTTGTAACGAAATCTAGTTTTTATGGGGATTTTGTTCTCTCTACAAGGAAAGATTTTTTGCATTTACTTTTTCCTTCACTGATTAGAATTCTTAGAATATTTAGTGTTCCATTTCTGGCAGTTCTGAGAATATCAAGATAAATTGATTTTGAGAAGACGATAAATATCCTTGGTAACGCGGTTAAAATTGGTTTAATTGTTTATCACACTTGCTCTCTGGAACTGTTGTAACAACGCATTCATTTAGAGGAACAGATTTAGCAACAAACAAACCGAACCACTGTTTACTTGCAACTGCTAAATATTTTATATCAGTCGAGTTAAGTATCACAATATATTTAAATTGGAACTACAGATAATAATTCAGGTATTAAGTCATAGAATTGTCCACCCCTACCCTCGCTACCGGGTGTAATATGAAACCAAGGTCACGCCATGGTTCACGCAAAGGTCGAACATCGAACTTTCTGGCTTCCGGGTACCGAATAGTGAATGATTGATGCGACGTCATTACATGAGCCCGCCGCAGTTGCAAATGTTATTAGTCGGTCAACGACCGCTGCTATATTATGAATATTATGATGTTATGACGAGGGAATCAATTAGGGATTAGTGCAAAGGATATATTATAGTAGCTCACTTGTAAAAACTTTATGATCATAGTTTGTTACTTCTTTGACAGGACATTGCTCCGAATATTATCCGCTGATTTACCGGCGATAAATAAAATTTCAAAAGATTTATCAACGTTTTATAAATTTATTGAATTATAATTCAAATAGCATTTAAGATCATCGTATTATAGATAACGTCATCATCAGCTTTTACAAAATATCTCTACCATCTGAACGATGGAATTCCATAACTGCACGTTGGAAAAACACAGCAAAGCCAAGAATAAGCACATTGTACAAGTGGGCCAATAAACGTCGCACCAAGTCCACTCCCAACTGATATTGGCTGCATAATATTAATACTCTGCATGATGTCACCACTGGATTTACCAGCTTTCTTTATATCAACAAACAAATTATAATCAAAAGCATTAACATCAATTTTATCAGGCATACTCAATCTTTTAAGGGCAAAAATAGAATGACCCTTTATAATGATATCAGTGCAAATTGTCGTTCAGTATTTCCCATGATGATAAAGTTTCCCGGGAATGATTCAGTTTATTGCTGTCATCAACGCAGGATTTAATTTGATATTAATACTTTATGTTTTATGATAACACTCGTTACTCATCCCAAGCGAATGTAAATGAAATAGAAGTTTTTTGAACGAAGAATTGCAATGTTTCCCATTTCTCTAGGAATCATTGCATTTAATTTCCAGTGTAATTTTATATTATATCAACAATTGATTGAATGGAAATTACAGAATAAAACGGCAAAAATATATATCAACAATATAGGATTCTTATCACACAATAAAGTTTCTGTTTTACGTGTAATCATTGCTTTCAAAAGAATTGAACGAAAATTAAATTGCAATCTTCATGGTACAAATACTGGGTTGTTGCCTATGCAAAGACAGATTTTGACACTTTCTAAGACACTCTAATCTGAAGTAGGCCACGTAAAAGCAGTATTGTAATTGAAAACCACGGTTAGCTGTAAAGGTGACCGTTATTTACAGAGTTCATTGTTCCCTCTCGCTCGAAGCCCCTGTAAATTGACCAGGTACAGAAATAGTTCCATAACGACGATCCTTGTCAATCGACGTGTTCGTTTACGCTTGGAATCCATACGACTGGCCATTAAATGACTTCATCTTTATTACCTCCGCCGGTTACTGTAGCGTTAATAACAAGTGTGGGATAAACTCTTGGGGTATGTTAATTTAAAAAGAGGAATATTGCAATCCTCACCATCGGTTAAAGATCAACGTGAAGTTTATACAAATCTGTATGCACTTTGCAACGCGGAATCGCTGTGCACTCGTAAATAAAACGTTTAGCGGGCGTCAAATTTAGCAAATGCTTGCAAAATGTTGCGTGGTATAACAGTTAAACTGTTTAACATTCCGATAATACTGTTATGTGAACATTAACATGACACTGCATGTTAAAAGAAAATAGCGAGAAATGCTTAACTCAAATCAAAAGATAATGAGATACTTCAAGAAAATAATAGTCAAGATATATGAATGGACTGACATTATAATGTTTTCCTGCCTTTCAATTCACTGCTATTTTTGGATGTGATAAAAGAAGCTTGTAAGCTTAATACTATGGTCATTCAAGTCGACGCTAATCTAACATGGATTATATACTGAAATTAACATCAAAACAAACGATTAAAAAAATTATGTGCTTAACTTGTTTATTCCAGAATGTCTGACATCATGGCTCAAAGCGGGCAGGATGAGATCACACCGTTCGCATTTGTTATGACCTTTATCAAACCCCATTAGGGTCGTAAATATAACATATTTGTTATTAAGCCACATTTAAACTGATTACATGTGGGTTCATGACAATCCTTCTGAAAGACAAAGGGTCATTACAACAGTACAATGACGCTTCTCCGGTGAAGGACATTGATTGATTGACTTTGAGTCATCCTTACGTGTTTACAAGCTCTATAATTCAGAATAAAGTTTCGTAGAACAAAAGCGTTAGGTAATCAATATTAAACAAAAATTTGTAACTAACATAAATTTCATCTGATCTCGAAAATGGTAATTCGAAGTGAGGTTGGGTAATATAATTATATTTTAAGTTTTTGAGGGGGCTACTACGAACGATACACGATAATCCCAACATCAAATATTAACCAATATAATTAAAGCAACCACAGATTGCAGAGGCAGACGGAGAGCGCGGAACACCTACCTGATTCGCTTTTGACTTTGTATTTGCTTTGTTTAACAAGCTTTATTTAATGAAAAAAACTTTCTTTAAATAAAGCGAATACCAGGTAGGTGTTTTTCAATTTGTATTTGCTTTTTTGGCCTCACTCCCGTGTTTCGCGTGCTCTATCTGCCTTTTGTTCTGTAATCAGAGACAGCAACATAATGAGGACTCTTCTTTCTTTCTTTCTTTCTAAAACGTTTATCGTAGTAAACCCTCTGCATTTGTTCACTACCTATGTGCATAATAACATAATTTAGAATTATATATTTGAAGGACTAAGGAATATAAGCGTAAGGATGTAAAAGCTATCTGGGCTAACATAAAATTATATAAAAATGAATCCCTATTTCCCTTGGTCACGACTTGAGAAGATTTCATCCATTTCTTTTCAAGGTTTCTAATACTCAGGAGAAGGTGCTTACGGAAAAAAAAAAGTTTCGTAGAAAAGTTAAGAAAACTTAAAGGTAGGGTAGGATATCCCTCTGGTACGCGTGTGAAACCGCGGGGCGCAACTAGTCCACTATAAAAAGGTATTTAAACACCAAGAAACAAACTGATACTGATTGAAGCCAGAAGTGAACAAAAACCGCAGTTGCAAAAGAACTCGCATGAATAAATTAAACAATAAAATGAAATTCACGTAACTAATTATTTGATTGCAACAAATTGATGACTTATCACATGGCGGATGTTTTTTCAGGTTAAACTATGTAGAGCGGCGTAAGACAGGTGTGATAAATAATACTTTATCTAGTTTGACAATGGTGAAACATCCATAAGTTAATAAAGTACATGGTAATAAATTAGGGTCAGTAGTGTCGACACTAGCAGGTTTCTCTTACGTGGAATTGGCAACGTTTACTGCTTTTTGTTTGAAGCCATTTCCTTTATAAGTTAACTATCTGACATACAAAAGAAACTCTCTGCTATATTTTTTTGATAACCCAATTACCTTAAAAGGAGAACAATATCATCGACCTAAAACTTCAGTCAACCAGGAGAACCTTTCAAATCTTGAGTTATATGATAACTCATTCGGGTATAAGTCAGATTTTAGAGTACAGCACACATTCACACAGCTTCGGAAGGACACCTCGACGGTTTATGCAATGAAGTATTGTTCACATTGTGCTACCAGTGCATTCATTTTCCTCTGGCCCACATTCATAATGACCAATAAGTAGGTTGGCATTAAATCAAATGCCAGAGGGACATTTATCAAAAGCAATTTTCGTACCACACAAAGGATACAGTGATTATTTCAGGTAGACACTTGACGTGACGCATTCGAGCAAATAGAACGTAGAAAAATTAGTTTCAATAAAAACCACAAGAAACTGATGATGGCCTACTTTATTTTTATACAGAAAGGTAACCTTGGGATCATAGAAATGTGGCCACTGTTATGTTGAGTATAGTTGTATTTGTGGTTGAGAGATGATTATAAATGAATGGATTTATTTCAATGGTTTCCACTAAACAACTAATAATTTGTGGTATGCCACATTCTTTTGTTATTGTTGATCCATCACTATCAAGTGTGCTACTGTGTGTGTGTGTGTGTACCTAAATTTAAGTGTCTATAATATTTTATATCCATGCTTTAACCAGCGTATCCTTTTATGTAAGCAAAACGGTTACAAATCGAAAACAAGTATCAATACATCATATTTATCATGTAACAAAGTATAGTTGTGATGCTAAATGAACTGCTGTATTATTGCATTTTAAATCACAATAATTGCGTGCGCGTGCGCCGTGTGACAGGAGGTAGCCTTCGTTCCGTCCAGATGCGTTGAATTTTGTTATGTAAAGTAAAGTGTTACCAGTTGTATTTCATGTTAGCCGGGTACTTAATAATATATTTGATCGTATGTCAGTGGGGAAGAAATTTATTGGCTCTTATATAAATAATGAGGATTGAATATAAGATGTATTAGAAGGAATTGTACCTACTGGCTCAAAATAATAAAAATAAGGAATGATATAAGGAGACTATAAAATATTTATGTTTATTGAGAAAGCGTTACAACAGGCGATGATAATGTTGATAGACATGATGGTGCCATTAAAACAGATAGACCTGTTGCTGAAGAAAATGATTCAATAATACTGCCATAAAAAACTACAAAAAATTATACAATGTTAAATAAAAGACGCATTCAGCCGATTACATAAAAATAATAAAAAATAAAAAAACTGCTTATTAAGCAACTGACCCAGTAAGACACGAAAACTAACTTAACTTTAAGTTAATAAACAGGAAAAAAATCATAAAACAAAGAGAAAACAAGATGTCAGCTGTAGCAATTCCGAAGCGAATTCAATTTACTTTCACTGTGCTCGTGGAAATTGTATTGAAATGGTCTGTTTACACGATTTTATTGACATAAACTGATTTTCCTTTCACCTCAATGTTCAGTGGTGGCAAAGGTGAAATTTCTAAGCACTTCATCCTGAATTAATTGGAAACATTACTTGAGATAGTTGATATACAGAGGAAACATGCATAAGTAATTTACGATGAAGTACAATAAATTATTACAGTGAATGTATACAACGAACACAAACTATACTTCATTAAATATTTTCTAAAAGAGAAACAGAGTAGATAAATTTTAGAGGCCATTAGGAATTTTCCACGAAAGGATATCGTAGGAGGAAGTTACCAAATGAGCTGTGAAATAATCCTTAAGTAAAAAGAAACCATAAGAATATATCAAAGCGAAAGCAATTCTAAATCCATCTTTAGTGTCGTGTCATCAAATTCAAATCCATCTTTTAAATACTTTGGCTCTATTTATTACTATAACTGACAGGTTAGAGGGATAAAAAGTTGACGAAATCGACGAAGCATAAGCTTTTGATGCTATTTTCAGACAGCACAATGACTGAACGTTGTTAGTCGTTGAATTCTTCGTATTAAAAACAGAGTTCTTTCCTGTTTGATGTGTTGATTGCATTTCTTCAGGCAGTTTCTAGTTTACTGGAAAAAGATCTGATTTATCGTACCAGGTTTAACAAATCATGTTGATATCATCATTTTAATTATGACCAGAGGGTTGATTTTTTAACGTCCCATATGTTAATATTTACATATACATCGCGTATTAGTTGCGAAGGCTCTGTAATTTATTAACGAAGGTTATAAAAAGGTCAATTTTCATAATGTTAAATGTCAACATAAACATTGCAGATGTCGGAATAATATAATGATCGTGTGAATAAATATGAAATATGTTTAATGCCACGGTGCTACCATCACATTGTCAAGCTAATTTTACCCACTGGAAATATAAGTAAGTAACGGTTTTAATGAAACTTATATAAAAATAATAATAATGTACGGTATAACTATGAGATACCACCATAAAACTACTATGTTCATAAAATGGACGCACTCATAGAGTATCCTACACAAATATAATGGTAAATTAAAATGGACCATAATAAAGTAGGTCCCTTGTTTAATTTTAGGTCCTCCAATAACTTTTTTTTAATAGTTAAATCATTTTTGGAATAGTTTTTATGTTTCATCTAGGCAACGTAATTTATGTACAGAAAGTGCAGTAGGTTAATCAGCTTATACTTTTGATAAACCTTAAATTCCATGTCCTTAACTGACTGGCTGTCCAATCCGACATTTAAACTGACCTTAAGAATAACTAGAAGACCCCCTTAGGCAATTGTTAGAATATCATCTATTACGGTAAGGTTTTGATGACATACTTAACGCCGAGATATAGGGCAATCAACGGCCGCAAATTGCATGAGCTGATTTCACAGCCCAAGTATTATTTTAATCACCCATATATCTACGACATTACGCATTAAGTTACGAGAGCTTACAACTGTGTAACATATAAGGGCATATACGTAACACACAGTATTATGTTATGCGTGAGTCATTTAACGAACTTGAATTATGTTTGTTATCCGATATTTGCTATCTGGGACAGCTACTGGTCTAAAATTATAGTTGTTTTAATCTAGCTATTACATGTCCGCTACATAAAACAAATTAACTACTGACCACCCTGACCAGTATTAACAAGATCTGTAAAATGCCAACAATATTTAATGGAACGACTCTATTATAGACGATGATAAGCCATGATTTGGAATTTATGTACAATTGAATAGTGCAGCAAACAATAAAAACATTAATCAAAGCAGCAAACAACCGTAAAGAAGTTACACAAAACGGAATTGCGTAGCTTGATGTAATTTGAACCGCGTACGCACGCGTGTTGCTGTATTAGAAGATGTTCGCAAACATAAACGCGTGAAAGTGGTTAGGAAAGTCAGAATTTAGCGAAGGTCAGGCATCAGAAATATTAGTGGCGACGGAGGGCGAGGGTCGTGAACTTTCACGATAAGTCCTGTATCTTTTAATTTGCATAAAATATCTATATCTAGTATTGATTGATAGACCGAGGAATAAACAGCACATAATCTTCACAATTATGGTTAGGTTTGAGCACCTGCAAGACATTTAAGTTATACAATTTTGAGATGTAGCACAAGCAGTCAAATAATGACAGAATTTAATGAACTCAAAAAAGTGCATGCTAATAAATCAGAATTAGATTGGCCGGAGAATGGTGCGTTCAAAGAGATAGAATTTGTAATCGGACACGATCTTAGAATTCCTGGATTCGGTTGAACTATGTCCTTCAATCAGCTGTGGGGACGTAAATGAGCTGAACTTTTTCAATCAAAATTTATAAAGCTACACTAAAAACTTTGTAAAGATTACGTTTCCATCATAAACTGAATTGATTTACAAGAAAGGCACATCATGGAAGTTGAAGCGACAATGTATGTGAATAATAATACGCGATATCGCCAAGTTATACTACAATTTATATAATTCGTCCTCTATGGCTTTGAAATATTTGATATGAGTTTAACCTAGTTTCAGTTCTGTCCGCGTTTAACTTTAACACTGCTGAACGAGAAAAGGTATTTGTTAAATTACGTAAATTATGAGACAATTCATAAATTTCTTGTAATCGTTTTTTCAATACGATTCCCCTAATTACATACCTACAAAAAATGAGACAGGCCTGGAAAAGATGCGGATTAAGATGGTTTCCAAAAAAGATTTATCTGACGTATTCATGACGATAATTCTGTAGTATCTTTTGTAATAACACGCCTGCAGCGATATTAGTTAACTGAAATACTGAGAAAAAATCTTTTAGCATTAAACAATTAGATTTGAGTAACGTAACAATTAAAAGTAATATGATGATTATTAAAACTCTTCCCGGAAATACGATGGAAGTTTCCAACAGAACTATTATTTAAACTGCTGCTTTGTGTGTTAATAGATAAGATGGTATGATAAAAGTTGATGTCAGTATGATTATATCTATTGATTGAGTCAAATTGATTTCTTGAAAGAAACTGTTCAAATACATAATTTTAAAGTACCTACATTTCTCACAGTGGAAAGAAATCCTAACGCCTTACATTTTTTTAAATTAATACATAACAACAAGTATTACTGTAAGTAAACAAAGGTAAACACCGCATTGCGGCATCATTTCCACGAACTTGATAGCACATAGGCAAATTTCCATAGCTGTGAAGCCATTAACTGGATCCATATCGGTAATAGTTACTGGAACCTACCTTGAGATTATGAGGTCGAGGTCGGAAAAAGGACCTGAAGACTCTATTGAATCTAATATTAAATAGAGTTCCCGGTTATTATTTAGTGCAGAGAATAGACAAGGCGTTAATGGAATCAGTTACCGGTTTCGCCGAATATTTACGATTCAATAAAAATAAATGTGTGGTATTGCAGAAAAACAATAAAATATATTTTAACAAAAACGGATTAACATTTTAAGGCCATTTTAAAAACGTAAACAGCTCTTTTACATTAATTTACATATTAATCCCATAATGTTGTGAATTACGACAAAAACACCGACGTGTGGCCATATATTAAATACGTAAGTGTGGCGTCCAAAGCTGTGTTACGACAGATAATCGAGATAACAACAATGGTTAAGGTAGTTGTACTACCAAAATAAACTTTAGCCAAGTGCGATCACGCTTGAATATTGCTTGAACAATTTATCTTGATTGTGGACCACAATAGAGTAATTCCTACACTAAATACATAGAATTATATTTTGTGGTTATTCCCGTAATTTTTTACATGACCGTAAAAGGAATATTTAGTTAGGAAACCGCAAAAGCATCACGTTATTTTATTACTCAGGACCAAAGAATTTAAAACGTCCAGAAGGATAGTCGCCTCTATGGGAACATGAAATAAACAAGCCAGAATTGACAGTATTTGACAGCCGTGCGCAGTACGAACTGAGAGCGATTTGCTTAGGGATCCCCTCAAGCGGAGTGAAATTAAATGTCATGCTTTAGTAAGGCGGATTATCCATCTGGGTAGAGTCACGATGCCCTATGAAAATCTTTGCTCAGGACTTACTAGCTAGGTTTATGAATCAATCGCGTGTTTTGTAAGATAATGGGTGTGTGAAATGTGGAATGATGTCCTATTTTTCCTCTGTCTCACATCCCCAAGATAAATGTGACGTTATCAGCGTGTCTGTCTGTATACAACAAATGTACAAACATTCTGCTTGGCATAAATCGAGTTCTTGCAACTAATTTAATACATTCTTCACGCACGGAGCCCGAATATTACGAAAAAAATGTCGTAGTATAATGATATTATCATTTATCACCTTCTCGGGAATCTGTCTTGTACGCACGACAGATACGACAATAGGTCACGATTACGATTATCTCCTCAAGGTTACAGCTTAGGCACGGTTGCCGAGTTGTTTGTTGTAAAAAAAACGATAAAAAACTTATGTTGATGTTGTTCAAACATGTTATTGTAGGTATGTTATTGATAATTGAGAATTAGTGGTTACGTGTTGTTTTTGTATATTTTAGATTGGTGCGAACGAAATCATACTCAGGTTTGGTTTTCCTTCCCCGCCATATTCACGGATCCTTTACATAAATAACACGAATCAAAGATTTTTTTTAAACTAATCACCTGACCGATTTTTGTTATCATCAATTTAAATAAAAAATAAAAATAAAACATTCCACACGATAGTTTTTTTAAATTGATTCATGTTGTGTTCGGTGTGTACCGGCGCAGTTGGACTTCATAGACAGTTGCTTTCTACTTCAGTTTTGGAATGGACCTCATGCTTGCTTATCAGCCTTCGGACATCCGAATCCAATAAAAATAACCCTAAAAATACTTTATTTATAATAACATCCATTAAATGGTACATTCGATAGGCGTCAAGTATATAAAACGCCAACGCGACATCTATCACCCACTTAATTTTTTGTCTGCCACATTGGATCGAAGAAGTCAACTCGTGATGTGATTAGCCTACAATTTTTTTGCCAGTTCTATGTATTCACCTATTTAATTCCAATACCGTTATAATATAAAGTATATAAAAACCGATATTTCGACGACTTGTTGTGAGAAAAACTCACCCACCTAGTTTGAGATGAAACGCCATCAGCGGTTTCGATTGCAAATTAAGTTGCGACAAATTTTATACGCAGGCGGAGTTGGTATACCTACCTAGTGAAATATAAGTAGATTTTCTACGTCATGTACCTATTGTTAGTTTTACTTAAATATATTTATTGGTATCAAGACTATGCTCTTTTGGTCTGGTAGAAATTTTTGACGCACCGGTTTTACGCATACGTGGAATCAAATTATAAACATTGCGTGTTGCAGAAAAGCAAGACGAATGAAGATGAAGAAGTGGTCTACATATTCTGCTAAGTTTCCATTTGTGACTCTGGCAGCGGTGTTTACTATGCCAGCAGTTGTTTTGCTCAGCGCTTGTCAGGTCAACGCTCGTATCAGGTCAATTGTGTGCGGGTCGAGGTAGATGTCGGTATTACACCTCACTGGGTTGCGATTTTACAACTCAGTTCAATGTATGCATGAAACAAATGCAATGAGAATATGGATTATCTCTGTCTTCCTGGCTTCAGCGACAAGGGAGTGGAAATACAAGTACGTTTTTGCTATTCTTTGGATTGAAATAAACAGTAAAACTGATGTTTTTCAACATTGACAGATTAAAGTCCACATATTAACATACAATCGGCATAAATCGGCAAGCGTGCGCTGCGCGCCTCGGCAGTGGTTCGGTTATCGTAATCGCGCGATTCTATTTTTAGCGGTGACACATCGTTTAAATTTTTTATCGCCGAACAAGAAACATTCAAAATGGCGCAAGCGGCAAAGAACGGGGGATCGGCCGCGTTGGTGTTTATCTACATGTGAAATTTTATGGCAGTACCTTCGATAAGGACTTTGGTGCTCGAAGTCATGTGACCCGAAGTGATTTCAAGTGATTCAAGTACCTACGCTGATATATCTTATCGGTGGTGAAAGCCTAGCAACCAATGCAACCATGTTGTTTATATATTATGATGTACGTACGTATCCATCCATAGGCACCTACGTACCCAGTATCTACGTAGTTAGTTCCAAATTAGGAGAATGTAAAACTTTTTTTAAGGCGATGATGGACTTTGCCCATCGATCAGTTCCTATCCTTTTAATGGTTACCCACATTCCGTCCCAAAATCACTTAGGTACCACGGTGAGATTGTGGTAACAAAAGACAATGAAAAAAAAACCTAGGTAACCTCCATTTAATGTAAGATGCGAGATAAACTTTGCTATTGAGCTGTGCTGTGACATCACATCAAGGTACTTCTACACGTGCGCGATAAGTTGAGGTTGAGACCTGAGGGCATTATACTAGCGCCGCCTAGCGGCAATTGGCGGCGCCTGGTCCTGCGCCATACAAATTAGAGTTAACGTTAACCGTAACGAGCGCGTTAAAAAACTCGCACTAAGCCCACAGGAGTTTTAACGTGCTCGATAAAGTTAACGTTAACTGTAATTTGTATGGCATTGCACAAGCGCCGCCTAGCGGCAATTGGCGGCGCCTGGTCCTGCGCCATACAAATTAGAGTTAACGTTAACCGTAACGAGCGCGTTAAAAAACTCGCATTAAGCCCACTGCACCCTGAGTATAAAGAATTGACGTAAATAAACGCTTACTATTGCGTTTGCGTTAACTATAAATTTGTATGGGAGAATAAATTAGTATCACAAGTATTCCGCTAGAGGCGCTGTGTCAATTCCTTTTATTTCCTATAGAGAATTGTCGTAAAAGCAAGCGCACGCACACTTGGGGTACTGGGAGCCAATTCACACACAATCGAAATTGTACTGTACACTCGATCTAAAAAAGTACGAATTTGAACTTTTATCCAGTGTAAATCACGACGGTTATTCTGGCAATTTCGAAGCCGGCATTTTTAGAAGGAAAACTAGCCAACTAGACTCTTAGTAACTAGAGCATTGATTAGTCGGTACCGTTCGAATTGACTCCGCCCTTTGAAATTTTACAGTCGAATAGGACTCGAACCATAAGTTCGATTCAAACCTTATTTCGAAGGATACGAGAATTGGGTCTCTGGCGCGGTGACGTTACAATTGCGTGCTTGTATAGTGGCTCCCGTATTGTACGTGTAGCGGGATTATTGTTTCATGCTATAAGCACATCATAACAACACGGGACTTTTTGGCGGGAACTTGCAAAGTAACGTTGCGTTTCATTTTTATATTCATAAATTTGTGTATTTTAGTTTAGTTAGGTAGTTTAATTGTGTATTTTTTATGGTATTTTACCCAATAAAGATCGTCCATGTGCACCAGTGAAGTGAAATGATAAAATTATGTGTATCGTGAAATTTCAAGTTGTCTCAAAAAGTCCGTGAGGAGTTTTACAGGTCGGTTAACGAAAGCTGGCACGTTCACAGTACTCATAAATTTGCAATCAGTCAAGTCTAATGGACGAATGCAAAAATAGACCACTCTATATTTATGAGCAGTAGCAAAAGCAAAACAATAACTGTCTCCTTCATACTCATAAGCTTGACTTTGCGCGAGAGAGACGGTGTAAATGTGTTGAAACGTGCCAGCTTTAGTTAACCGACCTGTAATACAATGACCACATTGTAGTAGGTAAAACATGACTTTTATGGACGGTGACTGACTGAGGACTATAACACTGACACCACACTGGGTGAAATGAGCCCTAATTTGGGGTTGGTTGCCAAACATACAAATAAGAAGAAGAAGTACAATACGGCCGGGCGCCATCAGGGAAGTGCAGGGGCAGTAGGCGAGGGAGTCGCATTCCACTCGGGTCTCAACTTATCGCGCACGGGTAGTCGTTACCTATATTGAATACAATAGACAAGTGTGTGAATTTAATATTACGTTGGAAAATCCTATTGTATTCAACAGATTGAATAAAATATTCATTGTTGAATAACTTTAAATTGAGGTTTTTCCACCAAATTATATTTTTAAATACACGGCAAGTATTTGCAAATCAAGTATAGGTACCTACCTAGTATCAAAATTATATATTCATTATATAGGTAAGCTACTAATTGTAAAAGTAATTAAACCCAACACGATTTTTGAAGTTGCATACATTGAACTTGTTAGCAACTCTGCTATTTATATCAACTTTTACCTAAGGGTCACCGCTCATTATAACAGCACGGCTACGCCTCGGCATTTACCTTGCCATGCAAGTGAGGGCTTTAAATCGTATGCGTTAAAGTAAATTTTACAATGACTAGATAAAATAGTTGACGCCTCGCGGCAAGCGCCCTTGCCGCTACAAGCCACCAGTCCTGCTGACCACACGCTTCCAGCGAGCAGTCCGCTCCTTTGCTGCGTGACGCCAGCAAGCGGTATCTTGCCAAAGCAGCGCACCAATTTTACCGGCGCCGCGCCGCCCGCTACCTTCCACCTCTCACGCGGCGCGCTGGGAGCTAGTGGTAAGATTGAGTTGAGGAGGTGCCGGGCCGTTGCTGTGATGGAGCGGTACTGACATAGTGAGCGATGATCCTAATAAGGATAATATTAGTACCTACATAACGCACTACAGAAAATAGCGTATTATCTCATTGCTGGTAATTTTATATTTAAACAATAAAAATATCTACTACTGACTGAGGGTTATAAATCTTCATGGTCAGTTATAGTTAGTATGTAGGAAAGTCTGCAGCAGTGAAGGAAAACTAACTTTTCTTTGTACATTTTAGTAACCAAAGGACGCTAGGACAAGACAGGTACTTTATTTCTGAGCCTAAGCGCTCTACCACAAGGCTATATCTTTATAGTCACAAAATGTCTTATATTATTCATCATTATACTACGTAATAGCTTTATATATAAAATTCTACTATACGTGTGTATGTCACTGAATTCCTCCTAACAGGCTGGACCGATTTTGATTTTGTATGCGTTTGGATCGGTATCTAGGTTTTATTATCGACTGCAGCGTCATCTGCCGGGCTGATTTGTGAATCTAAACCATCCAGGGCGACCCCAAACGCATACAAAAAAAAACATTCAAATCGGTCCAGCCGTTTAGGAGTTCAGTGACAAACGTACAGTTGAATTTTTTTGTATGCGTTTGGGTGACTCTCTGGATGGTTTAAATAGGGTAGGATAGGGTAGGGTAGGGTAGCACCACGCGAACGAAGTCGCGCCGGGCAGCTAGTAATAGTATAATATTGGTCATGTATGACTTTGTAACAAAATAAATAGTTTGATGCGCCTACCAGTAACTTCATAGCAAAATTGCACGAACACAGAAAACTTTAGTCTTATTATCACCGTACAGAACCCGCCATAGTCAGTGTGACTCGCATTTGGCCAGTCCTTATTAGCTTTTTATTGCCTCTTTAAAAAATAAGGACAAAATGATAAAGTTTTATATAACGTGGCCTTTACTGTCCATTTGATATTTTATTAAGATATTTTATAAGATATGTATTTATAATGTTGTTAGCATTAGGTAGGTACTTATATTAGTAAGATTTATGTATTTAAACAATGCTAAAATTAAATAAAGGTGTAACTTGGAATTATATCCCAACAAACTGTTCATACATCCATTGCCATCTAGCGGGATTGGTGTAAAATAGAAAGTTTCTAAAGCGCCATCTAGTATCAAACGCTTTATACATTAAGAACGCAAACACGATTATGTATCTATTTGAAGCGCAGCGTTAAAACGTGCCGCTTGCTTAGGGATTAGTACACAGATGGCGCTGTAAGGAAATAAATAATTGGCCTTAAAGATACGAGGTTAAATGAATTTAGTTGTAGTACAATAAATCAATATAGTAACAACAAAATATGTTTAGGTACGTATATAAAAAAAGAGCGTAAAAAATAAAGATTTTTAGAGAAGTAAGAATGTCGAACACTTAAAATAATTATATTGTATCCCCCAAAAAAAATGTTGCTGGTTAAAATATAATTTTTGAAAGACATATATATTTTTTTTTTGTATAATTCAATTGCTCTTTCTATAAAAATATCAAATAAATGGCAAAAAGAAGCCGCCCGAACAGGGACTTGAACCCTGGACCCTTGGATTAAAAGTCCAATGCTCTACCGACTGAGCTATCCGGGCTCGTGTCGGTGAAGCTGTAAATATGCATCAGTAAATTAAATATTACTGTAACATCCAAAATAACATCAATATCATCAAAAAATATTTTATAGGAAATGTGAAATTAGTTAATCAAATCATATTTTATATGAATTTAAACGCGCAAGTGGTTCAAAAATACTTTTTCTCTATTTTAATAAATACCTACTTCATTCATTCATACTATTGTTTATTCTGTGTTCATAGTGGAAATCTAAATTGGTAGTATAGCTGGGTATAAAACTGAATAAGTTCGCTACTCTCCGCTAGATGGCGTTACTTGTAACTAATACAATCCAACGATATGACGATTTTTACGTCATCACATCGCTATATACGATCTACATCAAAAGAACTGTGCAATTGATACAGATCCAATTGAATTTCAACTAAGTATCATTACGGATGTTTTAAAAACTAACTATCGGCGAATGGTAAAGTATCATTAATGATGTTAATCATATTATGGAGTTAATTTGAATGGAATCTATGTAAAATGTGAGAAAATATAAAAGGTCATAAAAAAGAAGAAAATAAATTATGGTAGCCTTGCCAACAAACCATGTAGGACTTCAAACCGTGAGGAGGATCTGCCACTCTCGGTGGCCTCTCTTGGCGGGGCACGGCACACAACTTATCACTAGCTAAAAATCCTTTCATAACACCATTCAATGTGAGGTTAGGTTGAATGACCGTACGAGGCGCCTTGCGTCGCCAGGTGGCCAGCATTTCAAATATCTTCAACAAAAACAAAGGTCGCATCATTGATTGGCGTTACGATGCAGAAATAGCGTAGTTACACCTAGAAAAAATACCCCAACTAGGTATTTGTATTGAAAAACCAGCTTAATAACACATTTGTATTGTTCCGGAAAACAACAATTTAACTACGAAGGACATCACTTTAAAAATTATAAATTGTACAATTAAGTCCATGATTTCTCTGGAAAATCTTACTAAGCTGATTTTACAGCAAATATTCAAGAACATTAACGATAAATATTAAAATAGACTTATCTAGGACTAATAAATTCTAAGTATTAAGAATTACCGATTCCGTGAATCATAATGAGACTAGACGATTTCTATAACAGTATTGTCTATGAGATTACTAAATAAAAACTGCTAACCATTTCGGACGAAGATGAAGAATTTTTGCATAGCATTCTAGTAAGGTCTCTTAAAATTGCTCAATTTAGTGCAATGATTTCATAAACTGAAAAGTTTAATGCCCCTAATTTAGTTTTATCCGTCAAATAGTTTATGCTAGTCTAGAGAGCAAATAATATATTTATAACGAATACGAAATATTCATAGTTATTAAGATTTTCGAAAAGTAAAGCCAACCGAAACCGGCCGCGTAATTTAACAGATTTATGGCGCAATAATACATGTTTTTTTAAGTACAAAATGTATTCTTCGAGGCTTCCTATAAATCTAATACATAAGAACACGTATCTTTTGATCAATATTGAAACGAGCGTTCTGTTAAGTTCTGCTCAAAGCCTCCACGAAGCAAAAATCAAATGAGACTTTATACACACGAGGATAAGGTATGCATTAGAACACAGGTTAAACTACTGAGCGGAAAAGAGTTGCCAAAAAGCGGCGACCAAAACAAAACGTGTGAAGATGTAGGTTAGTACGATGGGTCATTAAAAAAATATTGAAGTTTGACACACATATACAATTAGGGACGGGAAAGAGACCTCACTAGAACGATGACGTTATGATGGTAGAATTTGATTGACATACAAAATTACGCTTGCTGACGAATCGCATTAAATGAATCTAATTATTCATCACAACGGGATTGGTGATTAAGTTCAACTTATATTTTTGGGGCCATTTTGAAACCATGTTTTGAGGTTAGGTAGCGTTTGTAACATCGAGATTTATGTTAGATAATACAAATAAACGTCTTCTTCTCACTTTATTTGTGGAATATTGAGATTAAAAGTACTAAATTATCATCCTAAAGTACTTCTAAAGCAGCATCAAAAAAACTCAGTGTAGCTTAAATTGTCTAACGCGAATAAATTTAAAACAACCAGACTAAATAAATCTTCCAAAATTCTAGCTTTTAATTGTGCAGTAACGAAATTAATTAAGTTAATCAAGTTATTTGCTGAGTACGATACGTCAGCAAGCGTCATTATAATCAAAGCATGACTCACGGTGTCGGTGTGCGTGTGCGTCGCAGACATTCATAGTACCTGTAACAAAAAAAATACTGGTTATTTATCTGGTTTTATTGTTTTTTATTAAACCTGATTTGAGAACCTGGTGGATAGGAATGTCAAAAGATTACACTAAAGATGTGCATGATCATCAATGTCTGCCTAGAGATCTTATGGACCTTTGCTGCTCCAGTATTGGCTTATGAGCTTGCCAAAACCATTGATTTAGAACAATAATCTAACCAATGGAAACGTCCGTTTTAATGATAGTTTCGCTAATAAGTAGTCGTATCTGAGAAAATATATATGCCAAAACAATTATGTAACTTTAAGCATAAGCTATTTACATTTTTATACATAGAAGCAAGTAAAGGTCATCTCATACGGAACGCATGGAGCACCTTCTGTGCACATGCGATGCACTGGCTGGTAAGCGAATGAGTCTCCTAGGGATCGGATATCCAAAACCAGAAGACTATAGGCTCATATCTCCTAGCCTCGTTGTAAAACTCATGAAAGGAGTTTTCCACGAGACTGGGGAGGAGTAATTTATCTAGGGGACCACAATAGATCCCAATGGGTCGAAGTGTCCGAGTTATTTCTCGGCCCCTGCACAAGATAAGATAAAGGCCATCTCATTGTATAAACTACAATCACAACAAGGTACATCGGAATTTCGATCAAAATAAAATGTTACAATAAGCAGCGCTTTTGAGCACCCAGAAATGTATCCTCGTTGAATTTTCTGCAATTTGAAAATGAAATTCAGCAAAATTTCCGACCAATCAATGCAGAAGATCCTGTAACAATGACGATTTTATTTGGCCATGCCATTTTCGCTCGTTCTGGTTAAGTTGTATGGATTTTTTGATAACGTACTCTTGTATCTATTGATTTTGTTTGATGGGTCACATAAGGTTTTGCCACTATTAAAAAAGCTATATTCGTGGGTAGGTAAAAGATTATATGAATGAGTCACGTGAGTCACGTGTCAGATATATCTTTAAAATACATACATAATCTTTTAATTAGGGAAGTTGCTGCAATAAGGAAGGAAGCATAATATAACTTAAGGTCATATAATGAGGTCTTATTTTAAATCGGGCAATTTCGGAGTTATGTTTGGTTAAATCGTATTTAGCTTAACTTAGATCGTATTTAAATCCGGACAAAAATAAGGTAGGTGGTTATCGTTATAAAATCATAATGGATAACTAACTTTCCTCCCCGCAATTTCACCCCTATCTCTTAGGGTTGGATTTTGAAAAACAATTCGTTAGTGCTTGTTGAATATTTCCACTAATGCCATCATAATTAGCGGGCCATCCACTAACGTTCTTTCGTCGTACAATATGTAGGGTAACGCGAAAGGATTGAATAAACCCGTTGAGGCAACTAACTAAACAATAATCTTACATTATTTCCTGTGACTTTATTATGACATACCAGTCCGACAGAATAAAGAATCCTTCGATCACCATTCACACATAAAGGTACATTCCTGTCAGAATGGATCTTGTAAGTCAAAGCCGATCAAACTTACAGATTAAATGTCAGTGGATGGTCACAATAGTGTTATTTCTTGAGAATTGTTGACTTTTATGAGAAATGCCCGTCATTTTGTATTATCATTAAGGATTATTTTAATTTTGCTCAATCGTGTGGGAAATACAAACGGACACTAACATACTCAGTTATCGCAACGTGTCATTCGCGACAGGACAGAACCAGGGAAGGTATTAACCTTCATTCTTTCTCGCTAATGCGAATCCACTAGCGTTTAATTCATAACGATTTCAGATTCCGGTGGGAAAGTACGTTAGTGGATGGCCCGCTATTAGTTGAAAAAAAATATATTTTAAAATAGTATCTAACTATTTTATATGTAGGTATTGATTGATATACATTTATCTGATTGGAACTTAATCTTAGTCACAGTCAGACAAAATGGTAATCAAAACGGTGATTAATTAAATGTCACTGCAAGCAGGTGTGAAAATGCCATCATGGAATGGAAAATTCTGGTTTAGGTAGAAACAGAGACAATGATAGAAGATAATGATGACATTTTCAGATTCAATAAAAATAACTATTATCAAAAGATCAGCTAGACGATATCTCAATAAAAAAATAATAGAAATAGGTATATAATATAATAATCGATCAAAAGATAAAATTTATGACAACACAATCGAAGCCATAAATTTTGTTTAGTTTAATATTCTTTACAAATATCGCGCATTTACTTAAACATTACTTAGATGTTGATTTTAATAAGAGAATATGTATTATTAAATGAAATTGTTTCATCTGAAGAAGAAGATCCAGAACAATCTAGATGGTATACGATAGATAAATGAGACACTGAATAAAAATATCACTGTTGAATTAATTGTAAGCATGTGGTTGTATGTAATGCTTTATTAAAAAAGAGTTAAACTCCGGTCGAATGATCATGCTCAAACACCGTAAATGTTATCGAGGTGATTTTTAAATACCCTTAGCAGATAATTAATTAATTACTCGATAAATGATTGCCAAAGTCACTTTTAATGATAACCTCAACCTGTACTTGTCGGGTAAAAACATCAAGTTGTCGATAGTAACGTGTACGGGAATTCATTAGCCCCGATTTCATACTCGACGTTGACGATAGATTAAATTGACATCGGGATCAATATGGCAGAAAATAATACAATTTAATTAGTTTGCAATCTATACTAGACTGACTTATAATTAATTACATACGATCATGAATGGCTTCTGCCTCTCACTGAGCAGCATTCGATGTGAATGAACCATTCGAAGGCGATATTACAACAGCATTATCGCTAACAGTGCCAATGCATGATAGTAATGTATTATTATTAGTAATAAACACAATAAAATTGTGAACGCCCACGTCCACAGACGCGCCTACCCTAGACTGAAAGGCAGGCGTCAGGCACTTCGTGCGGCCATTCCGACTAATATTCCGTCTATCTGTCAGGCAAGACTAATCAATAGCTTTCAGCAGCTTAAACATTTGCCTAGGATGAAATTTCGGACGTGGGTAAACCACTTAGTTTGAGGTTAATCAAATGCCACACACAGTTTGCTTTAGGACTAATCTAATCCACTAGTTGTGTTTATTGATGCGTTAGTGAATTCAATACTATTTCGGTTATTTATTTATATTCACGTTTCTAAGCCATAGGATGATTAGAAACAACACGTATAAAACAGTAACTGGTAAAATGCTTCATGAGTAGAACTAAGAATTATCTTGCATACTCATAAGCAAGGACGAGATATGTAGGTTCATCATGCACTCCTTAATCTTCATACCGTATGGTAACAACTGACTTAAATCATCACTTCACAGGTACCCATGTAATTTCAAATTCAAAGAGCACTATTATCTCAAGGAAGCATATCACCTACTTAACTCATAAACGACATAATACCACGTTAAGGGATCATAATTTGCCCCAAGAATTTCCACATGACCAACGGCCAAGCCACTTGAACAGGTTTAATATCACCCACGATCGGCCTTGGGTATTATATTGACCTTCCAAGTAATTACTATATTTGTAAACGAGTCGTTATAAAACGTAGATATTTTCGAGACAAGTTTGGAATGTAAATTTGGGAGTAACAGTTGATGAAATAATCATTCGGATAATAGGAGGCGTATACAACTTCTGGGGATTCGTCAAGATTTACGAAGAGCGGATGCTCTATTTGCCTACCAGATTCAATTGAAAAATGCAGCGTGTCCATCATCATCGCTTAATAACGGGGTCAGTCGACAAGTCGAGGTTAATGGGCATCAAGGTTGCACAAATTATCCGAACGCTTATTGAGTTCTCATCACGTAAATCTAACTCAAACCTTAGAAAATCAAAGCATTAGTTTTTACATTATTGAAATGTGTGATCAGTTCTAAATGAGCAAGTATTTTGGTTCGGATGAGCAATTTAAACGCTGAGAAAATTTTCTTAATCCAACATTCCTTATGAATCACTTTGTTTAGTTTATTTTAACTATAAACCTAAGACGCCGGGAATGGGCAGATTGTTTATTTTTCATTCATCGTCGATAATTACTCACCCAAAAGCATTTTATGAAAGTAAAAACATTCTTTTGTAAACTACATAATAAAAATAACAAAATTGAAGGAAGTGATTTCTGCAACATGTGACTGGAGCCATCAAGCATTGTCATCCAAGTTAATACAGCATTTCCGCAACATCGTTTAACACAGTTGATTAATCACAGAATGTTTACAAAATCATTCCTAGAAAATGCGAACGCAACTATAAATATTAACTTTCTGAAACTCATAGATCATCTTATTTACTTCAAAAATCTTCATTGTGGCGCGCATACAGCTCAAAAGGATCTATCTTTATTGGCGTTTTAGCTGTATCCTGAACAACAAGTGTCGTTCTTGTTCCTAATACGATTGAGGATCTAGGTTTTATCTCTTAATTCAATATGACCTATACAATTATATTAATATAATAATCAATTAAAGTTACATGTTACATACCTACTATTAATTGGTCAATGAGAGTTTACATGAAGATGCATTGCTTACTACTAGCCAGTAAGTATTAGCATAATTGGTGGGAGACAGCGTTGACAGACGTCTCGATTTTTAGCCTAAAATTAAATGGCAGGCTCAGTCCCGCTTTTCGAGGATTACTCGATGGTGAAATCATCGCTGGACGTAGAAGTGGGAAACTATAAAGACACCATTGCACAGAAATGGCACCAGCTTTTCCGTGACGCGTGTAAACACCGCAGGAAAACCGTGCCAAAGTTCGCTAAATGTCACTGTGAAATTCAAAAATCAAACAACAAGTCAACGCAATCAAAAGATATGGCGGTATAGGTATGTAGCATATTTTGATGCTCGCAAGGGAATGAAAGGATATCTTTCCCGTTAACCTAGAATCAAGATTTTTGAATTTGGCAAGAAGCAATACCATATAGCACAAGTAAAGGAAGAAATCCGAAAATCGTTTTGTAGTTTTATTACAACTATTAGAAATAGATTAGAAATTATTATTAAGAGATTTTATTACAACATAATCGAAAAAAGGGAAAAAATCTTCGAGACTCGATTCCCGTGATGAATGAAATTTACAAGTTTCTACGGAACTATCGGTGCACGAGTCCAACTCACACTTGGCCTTTAGTATGTCCCGCTTTCGGCGATAGACTCCCGCTTTTTTTACTCGAGAGGCTTCAAAATCCTGCTTTACCCAAAAAAATATCTGGCAACGCTGGTGGGAGGATAGCTCGTACTATTTTTCAGAAATCTAAATTTTTAACAGAATATATCAATCGTTGGTACATATAAATATAGTAAAAGTTATTCCAAGTAATGTTCGATAAATGTGAGTTTAATTATGCTGAAGAATGCAATGCTACTGAGCACCCAATTTAATTCTTTGTAAAAATGTGGTTGGCACTTTATGCATAATTGAAACCAATGCGGAAATAACAGATTAAATTGTAAACAGATAATTATGTGTTTAAGCTGGCAGACAGACACGAGAACATGGCAAATATGTGCACAATATACAAGAGGCTGGAGTTTTTTTTGCACAATAAAGTGTAGAATTCTCGGCGGTCTAGGCACGCCAAGAACTGGTTTCTTCGATACTCGACCGGCTGTAAATACGTGTAAGTATACCATCAAACTATTCTACTCAGAAAACCACTCTCAGTGATAGACAGCGCGGTGTTTGAAAGTTTGCATAATGTAATTACAGCTAAACGGCCGCTGTAATCATTTTGTGTCCATTTGTTGAACTTAAAATCGTTTAGGTGCTTTCAATTTGTCAGATTGCTTTTAGTGTGGCAGTTGCAAAAATCCTGATTGATTCATCGAATCGGTCATTGACAACGGCTCTGATTACGCACAGTTGCATGATTGCTCTGTGGAAATTGCACCATAAAATCACATACTTTGTGGTAGTTGTTGAAGAAATCGTTTATTAGTTGCGATAATGGCGAAAGCCAAGTGACTATGGCTCGAGGGAAGTAATCTAAAACTTAATCACATAAACTACTCTCCGACTGAATATACAGGGTGGGCCAGAAAGGCGTACGATTTTAAAAACACTCTTGCGTTTGAAGCTTTAGAGAGGGGACTGCGCGGGTGGTGGGGTTAAGTAGCTCGGTTCCCGGAAATTTAGTCTAGCCTATAATCGTGCGACATGGTTTCAACAAGATGGCGCGACATGCCATACAGCTAATGCCTCTTTGGCGGTCGTAAACGAGATGTTTGCTGGGAAACTGATATCGCGCCGAGGTGACATTGCATGGCCTCCTAGAAGTCCGGATCTAACGCCACTGGACTTTTTTTTGTGGGGATACCTAAAAAGTAGAGTCTACTCCAATAACCCAGCCACGATTAACCAGTTGAAGACCAATATCCAGGAAGAAATGGCAGCTATTCCCCGTGCAATGTGCCAGCGAGTTTTTACCAATTTGAGGTTCAGATTCGAAGAATGTTTGCAGCGGGATGGTGCACACCTGGATGACGTTATTTTTAAGAAATGAATTTCCCAGATGTAAATTTTTATAAAAATAAAAATTTATATGTGAATTGTACTAAGTTTTTTTTTAATCATTTTTTCAAATTCGCAATTCTTTCTGGCCCACCCTGTACAATGCGTTTCATAAACACTAAAAGAGATAAACTTGCAAAATGTACTTTCTATTTAGATTTAAGTCTACTCATACAAGAAGTACGTAATCTCTATAAATCAGAATACACTTACAAGAAACGATCAGTCTGAAACCTTGAAGGTAAAAGGACAAATTGCTAAAAACGTTGAACTGAAGCTGCATTTCATACAGATTAACAAAGTCAATATGCGAAAGCGGGACATTGTGCGAATGTACAGATACGTGCCAAAATGACAAGCTTCCAATTAATGCTCTTCAGATGGCGTCTTACGTATTTACGGTACATTCCGAATTGGACTCGCGTTTCGACCCGTAATTTGCACTAGCGAGACCTTTTACTGTTCTGTCTTTACCTTACTGTTTTCAATGCAAAACAGGTAGGTACCACCGTTTGTGTTAGGCTACGTCATTATTTTCTCTTCCGATGTCTTCTCTTTTGTCACTCTAAAGTATAGTCCTCTTTAAAGTATAAATATACCTCAATCTTATTTTTAATATTTTCGCGAAGAACCATGCAAATCTATCAGACAGTCTTATAACTAACTTCTGCTTTTCAATTCGAGATAAGGGATATAATTTAAGGAGTCAAATTGTAACTCTTCCGATGTTGTCATCTCTTTTGTCACTCTAAAGTATAGTCCTCTTTAAGAATCTTTAAAATACAAAAATACCTCAATCTTATTTTTAATATTTTCGCGATGAACCAGGCAAAGCTATGACAGTCGTATAATTAACTTCTGCTTTTCGATTCGAGATACATAAATAAAGACATAAATTAAGGAGTCAAATGGTAGGGCAAAAGAAGAGTACACCAGTGCCCTAGCGCCGCTTGCAGATGCCAGCGCCACTGACACAGAGAGCGCCATAGGATTAAACGAGTGCCAAGTTTTTTCATTCGGGCGCAGACGGCACTCAAGTGGTCGTGTAAAATCGCCTTACGTCACAGAAGGCGGTGCCGCGTATTTTTGTTTTTATTATATTTACATGTAATGGATTTGTAGCGTGGCCGTTATTCAAGTTCATTATTCCGAAAACAAAATGGTATTATTATAGCTGTTTTAAAGTTGAGTGACTTATGTGAAGGATACTAGTGTTCCCCAATCAAAATAAAATAAAAAAAACTTCCTGATTTTCAATAAAACCTGTCCTACGGCTAAGTGAAATATCTTCAAGTTTAAATAGACTTAGTTCTATGAAGAGGCCCTGAACACAGTGTAGGCATTGAACGACACTGACGACACTATCGTGGTGCGAACCATTAGCATGTATATTAGGACGACACACTTATGTCAGATGCCAATAATTCAGTTCAGTATTACTACGCACCGTCTTGAAGTTTTGCGCATGCCTACGCTCGTACAAGTCATCGCAGTATAATTAGATCATATAAACACGGGCTAACTAATTAACATATTATAAAGATTTAAAATTTAGATGAAAGTAAAAACACAAATTAACTGATAGCAATAGTAGGTTAGGTACAAGATTGTGGAAACATTGAAGATTTAATAAGTATACAAACATGAACTTATAAGGTTGAATGTCTTTTTATCGAGGAATTATATAAAAGCAATACAGTAAAAATAGCAGATTTTAAAACACAACTTATCCCCTTACTTAGACCGCGTATGAGTAAGGGTTGGCATCATGTGTATGTAAAATGAAAATAAAAGTTTTTACAAAATTTATTTCGAGAACACATTTAATAAATATGTACAACGTAATGTTTTCTTACAACTAACGTAAAACCGGGTCTGCAGGTTTTTTGCAAAGATTTGTAGGCGCGTTTATAGAGCGTGTATTAGGGATTTTACTTTTTACTGGTATCAGACAGAAGACTACACTGTGCTGCTTGTCTCGCTTTTTTTCTATTCTAATAGTTCATATAAGTATTGCATTATCGGCAGTTTTTAGAATCCCATATCTTTTTGAGGGTAAAGCTAGAATCTTAATTATTGCAGATTTGTTGGATCAGATTAATCCCACTACTTCAGCTTTACCTGAAGTAGTGGGAAGATGCAGTCAAAAAATGCTAGAACGGGGTTCTTGTAACTAAACACTTAGACAGTTGCGTGTTGAGGTTGAGGGGTTTTTTACGAACTGGGCCCGACATACTGACGCGTACAATTACGTCAAGGAATATGAAGGAAACGTTCAACTTCAAAAAATATTCCTTCACTGCCAACTAGGTCACTTGTCTGCCCGTCAACAAGAACCAACGAGAAAATAGCGAATAGGTAGCTTTCTCTAACAATCGAGACATGCCAACATCGAGACGTAAGATTATTTTTTACGAAAGGGCAACGTTGTAAAGCTCAAGGGTATTGTTCTAATTTATACGTGTCGGTCTTAATCGAAACCGCTAACAGCATCGTGTTCCCGAAAGAGAGCCGGAAATACAACCGCACAGGATAAAAATAGGAATATCAACTCCCAAAGGTATGCAAATAGAAAAATCCGCTATTTGTACCGAATCTTTTGAGAATTTGCTAGCGAAAAACTGAAATAATAGAAAAAAAATTATGATCTGATCATTGCAATTGATGACCAGATAACGTTTTATGCTGTCTGGGTTATGTCTGGTACGTTCATTTGCTTTCTCACTCTATCGCTAACAAAGCGAAAGGTGCAAAAGCTTAAATTGAACAGAAAGTTATTATTAGATACAACTAATTTTTCCTGGGTAAGTAAATATTTTCTAGATACTTCAGTATTTGTCATTGAAGACTAACAGGTATTAGGTCGTTTTCATGACGTATGACCGTTTTTGTCTTTAGGTTCAACGACTTCTCTAGAGAAAGCACCTGTCAATGTACTGCTAAGAGTTATTCCGTTTACTAAAATTATTCGATGGAAAGTAAAATCGATTCCTCAAATAGGTAACTGTCAGGTTACAGATTCAATAATACTTATTGGAGAAGTATAAATGACTGGTGTTATTAATATGAATAGGGTAGGTTCTTTACGAGAAAAAGAAGCACGATTTATGAGTTGGCGTAGGCAGGAGGCATAGAAGAACTTCCAAGAAAAACTATTGTGAGGAATCGAACGTTTTCAAGCAGAAACTAAATAAAGGAGAGAAACTAGATAATAGGAGGCCAGCAAACAAAATAAAGGTAACTCTTAACGTTTACATTGTACATAATGGTTCTTGTTGCAGAACTTGTAACAATATAACTAGAAGTGATAAATCATTATTTTCGTAAACCAAAAGTTTTAGTTGTAAAGCTTTTGCGTAATGCTATTCACGTAACACGTATTCATAGTGCTGACTTTGAAATAATGACGCAATTACAAATTGAATAAACATTCTGATATTCTGTCTATGTCAGAACTCGAAATGTTATTGGCTATAAAAAAGTTATAAGCTTTTAATGCATGCTCTCTCTTTCAATTTCTCATCCGACAAGTTAAAGCTATAATAACCGAATGACAAACGAGAAGACTAAGTGATAAACTAAGAAAGTTAAAGTTATAATAGCCGAATGACAAACGAGAAGACTGTAAGTGATAAACTTAGAGCAATTTTACTATATCACATCATTAATATCAGTGTACAGTTTTTTTTAATATTTTATTTGGTCTATGTTTCAAATTATCCAGACTCCGTTTTACATAAAACATGAGCTTGAATTGATTAATTGATCAAATTAAATTGATTGAGGAGCCTAGCACAACCTGATCTACTACGTACCACAATTATATCCCATGGTGTACTCTCATTTTCAATCATGGACATTATAAAGAGGAAGGATTCAATCATATTAACGATTAATCTTATTTAATATAAGTTCTTAATCGATGAAATTGCTGTTTAGAATGTGAAAATTTAATTAAAAAAAATCAAGACATTTATCTACACTATTTACTAATTCAAGATATTTTAAGGGCAATTTGTTGATCCTCTAAAAGCAGGGGAACCAACGAACACTCTAGAGGCGTTTTAAATGCTGCTTAAGAATTGAACTTTTTACCTTGAAAATTTCACAAAAACGTTATCTCCAAAATAACCGTTGTTTAAGATAATATAGAATTGATAGGTTATCATATTGTTGCTAAGGAATTGTTAAATTTTAACGATGATATAACTATTAGCGTAATACTTACAGCGTGTGTGTACGGTACTCAAATGACGCCTAAACAAAGCCTTCGCTGCAAATCTCTCATTACTTATACTCATTATTGGCTAGTGGAAGAAAGCAGACACCGAGCAGACTGCATACAATACCCAGTCCAGAACTGGGTTAATTGAAGACAACAGCGCCCATCGCCGCCGGCTGACTACGAGATCCGATCTCTGTACCAGCTCTAAATTAATACTGTAATAAACTATTCATTCGGAATTACGGACGACAGTGTTGGCGAGTGTAATAAAGTTACGCTTCTTGGGCGAGAATTTATACGTGTTTAAAAGGTGTGCGCATGCATAATTTAAATTAGTGAAAACTTTTACAATGATTATATGGAGTACTAAAATTATAAGAATACTCAACATTTTAATTAAACAGCATCCAATTCACTTTTATTATGAGTTAAAAGGCGGCGACTGTTTGCAGTGCAATTAACGTCTTTAAACGAGCTCAAGAGTCGAGACAAGTACTCTATTCACAATTGCGAACCTGGAAGTAAATCCCGAAAATAGGTCGAGTAACTTTCTACGGTAACCGAAGCGGAATATAGTTAGGTATCTGCAGTGCGACACCACATCTTACATTGATTTTCTAGACATGGTCTCGGAACTGCCTTTTTTTTATCTATTTGTCTCTTCATTCTGAAACGTAGAACATCAAGGTATTACAATATGAAAGATTGTAGAAACGAAAGTCCGACCACTGAAACTGTCAATACATGCTCGATTTTAATGCAAAGCGTCACTTGCTGAACAATACACCGTGATCACAATAAGCTAACGTAATGTGAGGTAAACGGTATACCGCTTCCTGGCCGACGGGCATTTGGAGAATACTAAACGTGGCCTCAAATGCTAAAACTTTCATGGTGAGCAAATTGTCAGCATGTAAGTACGTTTACGTCGTACGCGCCTTTTAGCGTTTGGCCACAAACCTTGAAAACACAAGCCCACAATGCAGTTTGCAGATCAATTTGCATATGTGTTTGTGCATTTAAATGTTCCTATACCAATAATAAAAAAAGCATTAGCACGTGTACGTGTATTTCGTTTCACGAAATCAACTAGTGACACGGTTTCAATGAAAGTAAAAAAAATGGCACGTGTAATAATAAGTAGTACTGGGTACTGAAATTAATACAACACTGTCGGCTGTCATTTTGAAACCCACACTAGATTAAACTAGACCAAAGTTCAACGACTCGAAAAGAGTGAAATCCATTCATCATACCATCACTAGAGCAGTAGTGCCGCTTGAACACAGAATAATTACAGACAAGTAACAGACATCGATGATGTCATTGTATGAAAAGTCAATTAGGACGGGAGCGTTGCTTTTTGATACTAGTTACCCAATTACGACGACAAGACCACACAATTGAAAGAGTCGACTATACAAAAGTTCATTCATAGTCATAATGAGGGCGTGAGCATCAGGAAGGCACTGCGCGACCAACCGTTCCGGGAAGCGGCGGCAGACGAAGCGCAGACGCTGATGACGTCATCCAGCGATCAGCCAATCGGAGTAGTGGGTTTGTCAGCATCTCGGCTCTGATCATTTGTTAACAAAAGACGTTTGTTTGAATTAATTTTATTGTAGTTTCATTATTTTATTGCTACGTCAAACCTAAAACATACAAACGAATATAAAATTAAACTAAAATAAAATATTTACTGGCGACGACGTAATATGCTGTTTGTACGGAGAAATACATTTAAAGCTGAACAATTTTAATATATCTACCAGTAAAGCAAACTAACTATTTCGAACTTGTGGAAAATGAGGAGGTACGAGGATAAGACCGTCAAAGGCAACAATGCGTCGGGCAAAGCAAGCACTAGAACCCAAACCATTGTGGTTTGTAAAGTTGAAAGTATGAGGGTAGTATAAAACTATAAGAAAACAAGCTAGGCACCTTAAATAATGCTAAGGAATTTGTTGACAGAAAAGCTGCCGCCTATTTAAACAACTACCAGCTTCCATTCCTACGTTACACACGTATGTGGTGTCGTTGGCCTTGATAGAAAAAAAAACCTTTGCTCATACCATATCGCGGGTGTAGCATACCATTGAATCGAGAGACGCCAAGGCCGTGGAGTCAACGTACAGCTCAGGACGCCACCTGTCTCCGGTCACCAATATAAATATACACAATAATTATTGCGACGACCGACACGAAACAACATGTGAAACAGCCTCCACAGGCAACATTTTAACTGTTTGCATGTTTTAACTTGTTGAGCATTCTCATCGCGAATTCTTGAACGACGAGGGGTATTAAGATTCATCGCATTAGCTTTTCGAACTCCACTCCAGAGACTGAACAATGATATTTGATGAATCAGTTATAATTGAAGAATACAAAAGTTATGTTTGGGAAAATACGTGTTATATCGTATAAGTACACGTGTACTTAGCCCACGTTCGAAAGTAGATTTGGGCAAACTATTTATAAGTCAGTGACAAAGCTTTTGTAGAAATAGAGGCCAGAACTCCTAAAGCCATGAAATGTATCGAAGATCCGTAATTAGTTTTAATTCAAAAGTTTTTTTTGTCAACCATGGATGTATTAAAATATCAGGGCGGAGCGAGCGTCGCCTTATAAGATATGAAGTACCTTGACTACCCTGAGTATGCCGGGCCGTCTTGTAAATTTATACAAGACTCACGCACTCTTGTACACCATAGTATTCCTATCTGTTGTCATTCCGCATTAAGACGTCAACAGTGACGATAAGGCTCAATATCACTTGTGCCTGCTTGGGCCAGTAGGTACTGAGTTTACTCATACGCATACGTGGAAAATATTGTCCTTCACTTTCTCATAAGGCTGCCTTCCTGATTTTTAGGGTTCCGTAGCCAAAAGGCAAAAAACGGAACCCTTATAGATTCGTCTTGTCTGTCTGTGTGTCTGTCCGTCCGTATGTCACGGCCACTTTTTTCCGATACTATAACAACTATAATGTTGAAAATTGTAAAAAATGTATTCTGTGAACCGCATTAAGATTTCCACACAAAAATAAAAAAAAAAAACAATAAATTTTGGGGTTCCCCATACTTAGAACTGAATCATTTTTTTTTTTAATGAAACCCATAAGTGTGTGGTTTCTATGGATAGGTCTTCAAAAATTATATTGAGGTTTCTAATATCATCTTTTTCTAAACTGAATAGTTTGCGCGAGAGACACTTCCTAAGTGGTAAAATGTGTCCCCGTCCCCGTCCCCCCCCCCCCGGTAACTTCTAAAATAAGAGAATGATAAATCTATAAAAAATATATGATGTACATTACGATGCAAATTTCCACCGAAAATTGGTTTGAACGAGATCTAGTAAGTAGTTTTTTTTTAATACGTCATAAATTGAAATGCATATCAAATACTCAGGTCTATACTACCATTTACTTATATACCTACAGGTTTGTACGGAACCCTCGGTGCGTGAGTCGGACTCGCACTTGGCCGGTTTTTTTCCAAGTCCATTCAAGTCCATATTTTCAACTATTATTGCCGGGAACGCAGTATGTCAAATAGCCAAAATTTTTAATTGATAGTTTAACGTAACATTTTACATTTCTCACAGAATTAAGTAGCGTCTACCAAGTTCAATGTGAAATCACCAAGTCCTTTTTAAGTTCTCTTCAATAAACCATCTTATGATTGCATAATATTTGAAGATGTATGAAGAAACATGCAGGATGACTTAGTCATCATCATTACATGAGGCGTTCGAGATGTGATTTACAATATTGATACTAGTAGGCGTAGTAGCGATGCGCGATTATGAATGATACTTACTGAATCATTCGATTATGACAGTTATTCGAATAATTCGAATGATACTAAGTTAGTATTACTAATTAGTAGTAACTACCTAATAATAATGGTAAACTAAGTCATCAAAGAAAAAAAATATATGCATTATTATTCTGAATATAAGGAATAAAACTCATATTTAATATTTATTGCAACATCAGGTGGAAACACCAATAAGACCGAGACAGCGGATAAGCGATAATCAACTTTAAACATATGGTCCAAAGCACAGTTTTGCATGCAGAGTGAATTAGTATTACTAATTTGTATAGGGACAGCCAGTAAGCGATAATCAACTCTACGCGTGTGCACTAAAGTACAGTTTTGTATGCAGAGTGAATTAGTTTTACTAATTAGTAATGCTTATTCGATTATTGACATTAGTATATTACTAATCCCTTATTCGAATATTGAGATTAGTGGTAGTACTGTATTCGATTATTGAAATCATTCACAATCGCGGATCGCTAAGGCGTAGTGAGCGAAAAGTGGATGGATATAGAAGAGGAAGACTGAAAAAGAGACGGATGGATTGTGCGAAAGATGATATAGGTAAGAAAGGAGTGAAGGAGTTCCCAAATGATTGGGATCAGGGCAGGATGATAAAGCGTAGTGAACGAGTTGCTTTCCAGAAATGGAAGCTGTGTTCCTATCTAAGGTCGACCCACCACTCCATGAGTTCTATAAGTGAACACCTAAATAAGCTTTAGTCATAGAAAAGTTACCTCATTTCTATGCATCACAACCAATATTACCATAAAACTAACATAAATAAATAACATAACACGTTGAACATGTAAGAGATAAAATGTGAAATGAAATCATTTGCCTCCGATGTTTAGAACATTTCTTCTCAAAGAATTTAAAAGTTGTGCGTTCGTAAGACTAATTTCGTGTATGCTTTATTCCTCGCTGTATTATTTATGGAGACAGTTCTGCACTAAATTGACGTCTTCAATGTAAGTACATTGTACATTACTCAAAAGCGATCATTATACTGTTACGCTTTTGTACGGCTCACTGTATTTAAAACAGTTATCTTGACGGACTTACGTAATGACATTTTCTTTAAATTCGCAATGTTTATACGGATGTGGACTGGCAATCGGCCAATGGTTCTTTTTAATCAGTTCAATTCATTGAGCAACCGTTTTTTTGCTGAAACATTGCGAATAGATAGGGGCGACCTCTACAAGGTCATCGAATATTGCCACAAACTGGTTTGTGATAACCCGTTTCGCTTGTCGTAGGAAATGCTTTCTTAGAAATTTTACGCGCACAGTTTGCGTAGAATCAAGTGGTCGCTCAAAGCGAGACCTTAATTAAAATTACTTTGTAATGTGCATCATAAGAAAATAGAAACCAGTATCAATAGCATTGCAATGTATGTAACATTCAAGAATTGCAGATAAAATAGAACCAGGCTTCATATCATGAAATTTAGAAACAAATAAATGTGGGATAGATGACTGAAAATAACGCTTCCATAAAGACCTGCTTTAATTATAACCAAGCAATGAAGCGCTCGTGGTGTAGCGTGATAAGCCGTTCTTAATCGATCGGCAATATTAAGATATTGTATCCATTTGTAAGTATTGGTGTTTGTTTTGTTGGTTGTCCATAAATAAATTGTCGTTAAGCTAGTTGGAGGCCTTCTAGGCGGCTTGAAAAACTCCAACAGTATAGGTTGACCACTAGCCTATACCTCCACCGATCCGCAGTGGGCACGCGTGGTGGAGTATCTGCCCATTCTCTTTCACCCTGATTTGTGAAAGGAGGCCTGTGCTCAGCAGTGGGACATCAAAGGCTGATGATGGTGAAGCAATGTAATATACCAATTTGTACGCTTGATAAAGGCATAAAATAGTGAGACTACCACATACATTGTAACATCTTCATTGAGCTATCAAATATATAATTTAGAATTTTTGTTTCTTTCTTGAATTTAAACAAAACATCCAGTATTTTAATGTATCGCTGAAATAATTTTCCTGAAACCCAGATTTCATATACTTGGGTGGGACATTCATATCTCCTATCACGTCATATCCTTGACGAAATCCTTAACATGGCGAAAGTCTAGCAAGGTACTATCAATGCATTGATTATTATAAAGGGCAACAATGACTCATTCATTAATCACACACAACATAACACAAATGTACCTATAGCGTGGTTTAAAATCAATAGTATCCTAAACATCGATTACATTTATCTTTTAAACTGCGCAGTTGTCTAATATTCCGCAGTAAATAATAAAGCCCTCAAAACATACAAGGTTACGCGTGCGCCTTATTAAACACAACGTTTTAAAAAGCTGACAATAATCTGACGGAATATCTTGAGAGATTTTTGTCATGTAAACGTCGCAAAAGAATAAAATTATCTAAAGAAAACTTGCCAAGTACATGTAGGACCATGCATACCTTCTAGTTATATGCAGTTCCTTCTAGGCTTTGGCGTCGTCCTAATTGGCGACGATCGTATGATCAAACGATGCGATTCCGTCAGCTCAGCAATGCTCAGCAGTGGGACATTATAGGCCGATGATGATGATGACCCGGCTATACAATCGGACCGACATGACGAAACTTAAGGTTTCCTTGTTTGACTGTTGCCCTTAAAAACCGAGGAAAAATATTGTCGTAAAAGTGTACATGAACAACTTTACAATTCAGAAGATCTGAAAGAAGTTCTAACGTTCCGTAAATTTTAAGAAGCAATGGTAGATACTTCCAAAACTAAATATTCAATAGCGGTATAAAATACGTAGGGTACAACTGATGATCAACTGAATGATCGCATATACGATTTTAAGAAAAACGAAGATATAAAAAGTTTTGTTAAAAAGAAATTGAGCATTGGACAGTATCAAAAAAATGGGAGCTAGATTGCCAGCTGGCTTAAAAAAACTAGGCGAAAAGTAACTGATAGTTGTAGTATCAATTTTATACCTAGTTTTTTATTGATATTTTGTTTATCTTCATCAAGTTATTTAAAATTGTTGTTACAACAAATGAACAATCGTAATTACACAGTTCAATTCAGTGACTAATACGATCTAATGCTAGACAAAGATCAATTTCAAGATACGCCTAGCTAGTTATTATTTAATACCGTTTTTTTAAGCTTATGCAAGAGAAACAACAAAACATCTAGGTAGGCGAAATCAAAATTCTAAAAGAGAAAGTTTCAGACTCGGTAAATAATTATGGGATATAAAATCGAAAGTATTACAAATTGCTTAATGTTTTAAACATTGGTTACATCGATCAATCACTCAGCAGTGGTTCAAACGGGAATGATTGTAAAAATTATGTTCTCATACAATGGTCAAGGTTAGTATGATATCAACCTTTTGTATTTTTGGTTTAATAGTTCCTTTTCCAAGAAAATTCAAATATAAGTTAATTACAAAAAAATTTATCATAGAGTTAGTACTAATCCTCAAAAGTGAGCATGAGAAAAATAAACAGATGAAAGAAGAATAAAACCGGCCAAGTGCGAGTCTGACTCGCTCACCGAGTGTTCCGGTTCCGAAATTACTTCGTCGCAGAAAAAAAATATATATATGTAATTAAAACTCGACACTGGCAAAAAACTATTCCATATTAGGACTGGAAGTAATGAGCAAAGACCTCCTAATGACCTAATCATATTTAGAGGTAGCAATTATTCAGATTAAAGAACAATCAAGACCAAATTACGTGATCGCCATTAAAGACATCGTCTAAATGTCAAGCACATTTTATGATGGTCTAACAAAACAAAGAAGCTTTTCATGCCCGAAGCCGTTGCACTTTTGTTCAGATTTTGCATGTAGCCAGCAGTAGTCCCGATCAGCACTTTATCATCTAAGGACATACGGAGAGCAGACATAAGTTATTTATTGCACTTCCCCGCACTCACTGGACGTACATTTATTTAAATATTGCAATGATCAAATGCGTTTACGACTGCAGTAAAACTGCCATGTGCGTTTCCTTTAAGATAGCAGGAGCTGTAAAATTAAAGTAGAGCTTGAGTCCAATATATCTGAATAGAAAATAACAAGTGCAAGCACTCAATCGTTGGCACACGATGGGATCTTAAATCTTAGGGAATATTAAACCAGTAAGTTTGAATAGTTACACTATTTATCTCGTGAAACTTGAGATTCCACATTTAATATTTGTCAGATACTGAAATAACTACGTCTAATAATGGCGAAGTTACTCACCAAATAACGTTAGTTAGTTACTGGTTTAAAGTATTCTTTTTTGCCATTACTGATTGTATCCTTAAATAGCAAACAGACAATAATGACCGTCACTTTAGACGCGTATTGAATCCTAAAGAAACAGACAACACAGCGCTAGAGCATCCATTAATCAATCACTATGGGGCGGACATCAATGAAGTGTTTAGATTCAACTCCATTGAGAATGAAAAGAAAGCAACAAGGAAACTGATAACAGTCATTAAGCGCGCAACAAAAACTACTACGCAGAAATGTAAGGGATTTAATCAGTGTTGTTAATGATCGAGCGTGCGCCGGCGCAGCGCCCACTGACCTCAGCGCGGACGAGATAAAGGCTATTTTGAGCGTCGTGATAAAATCGAATACGTCGAATGTTTAACAGATACGAAATTGGAAGCGCCGGAAGCCTTCGTGCCGGACCTGTCATAACTCATATATTTGATAAATTAATTTCCGCTGCGGGACTCTCTAAACCGTCACGTTTTCAGAATTCCACCTGAATGGTCTCTTATTTATTAGAAATCTTCTTATAAGTTAGTTAAGAAAATTCTAACGTACTCTTCATCGAAATAAGATTACCCTTTTAAATGAGGTATTTTCTTTATACAGAGTCTTTGTCGATAAAGTTAAAGCTTTGGCACTCATAATTGTTTGTATCCAATTCAAATATAAATAAACAAAGCGGTTCTGCAGGTTGAATGGGACACAAGAGATCAAATTATCTTGAAGAATAAGAGTGCACGTAAGTCAATGTTATAGTATCTTCTTAGAATAAGTACAACAGACTGTAGCGACTAGTTCCATTAAAGGTTTGAAGTATTACTTCTCATCAAGCAAAGTGTAAATCAAATTATTAAAGTGTAACAAGAAACACTATCAACTCATCATAAATAGCCGTTAACACAATATCGTTTTGTACGCAGACATAAATCAGTAATGAATGCAGCTATTAACACAGAAATGGGATTGTTGCATAAATCTCTTACAAAGGTACTACAAAATGCGTACTGAATTGATGATTACAGTAGGAGTCAAAGTGTTCTCTATAAATCTAATTAATTAAGTTTCAAATGTGTTGAAAGATAAATTAATATTGTACGTAATTTGTTTTGTTCGGTACAACCTATCTTTCCGAGTTTAATAATAAAATAAAAGTGTGAATGTTTGTTGCTCAATTACGATATGAATTAACGGATACGAACGAACTTGACACATAGTCAGATAATACCCTGGTAACACAATTATTTTCTTTTCATCCTAACATTACATTTCACGGGGTGAGGATAAAATAGCAAGGAAGCAAACAAATACCTAAATGAATTTCTCGGTAGACACCTAGATCATAGCGTAGGTCAGTAAAATAGGTTACTTTTTGTTTCTCGGGATACATTTTTATGTTCAAATTCAAAAATTGTTTATTCAATATAGGCCCTTACTAAGTTTTTTTTTTATTTAGAATCAATAACCATTTTATAACTTGATTCACACTATTTTATCAAGATGTTAGGACTTGTTTACAGTTAAATATCTGGTCATTTGCGCACAAATTACTTATTATCAAAATGTTATTTTGAGCAACCTCGACGTGTCTATCTGTCTATCAAGCTAACTAGATAATATTCCTATTCCAGCAGAGTCAACTAAGTATAAGCATAGTGCATAGATCATAGTACTTTCGGAATAAAATAGAAGCCTGTAATCCTGTGTGTGTGATGGAGTCATGAACTAGGTTATGTTTGCCTATAACTAATTAGCAGCTGTTATAGCTAAAAATAAAAACCGGCCAAGTGCGAGTCAGACTCGCGCACCGAGGGTTCCGTACAAACCTGTGCGTATATAAGTAAATGGTAGTATATATCTGAGTTTTTGATATATATATTTGATATAGTTCTTTTAGTTTCGGAAAAAAGTGGCTGTGACTTACGGACGGACAGACAGACATGACGAATCTATAAAGGTTCCGTTTTTTGCCATTTGGCTACGGAACCCTAAAAACACGAATTATATGATATTGACTTTTGGCATGCGATCTGAAAAAGATAAAATGTTATTATTATTTGCCGTCTCATTTTTAACAGGGTTTTTAAGACTAATACTCGTATATCATTAATGTAACTAAATATTGTGAGTTTTTTGTCTATAAAATCATGTACTCACGACAACCAGATTTAAATAAAAATACGAGAAGCGAAGCTATTAATCACTAAGACAGGCTCACACTTATTAAGACAATGATCCTTCACAGCTGATTTATTTATGAAACAGTGCTCGGTTGACTGGAAGGCCTCGACCTCAGGAGTCCATTTTCATGTACACTAAAAGGATTACTCGTCAGACGGCATCGTGAAAACAGTCTGTGGAATTGGGCTAATCTTCTTTAGCCTGCGACAACTCGACAAGCGGTATCTCGCGACTGCAAGCTACACCTGAACATATCGAACGACCATAAATAAACCTTGATCCTTGAGCATAAAGTGTAATATACAAAGGTATGATATATTGAGAGTCAAATCAATAACTCCTCCATGCGACAGCAGCAGAAAGCTAGGAAGAGATGAGCTCACAACTTAAAAACAACCTTAACTGATGGTGTTAAAAGCAATTTTCGTTTTATTTCAGTAAATCGCGAGACAAGACGGTGAAAGCCCGTCTGCCCTTGCGATCTCTAGATTCACAAGAACATAATTGCACACGTTCAGTAAAACGATTCAATGAATCAGTGGCATTAACGGTCAACGAGAACTTAATACATGTGTGTATTTTTCTGTAGGTATCACCTAGTCTAATAAATTATTTATTTATGAGGCAACACTTAATATTGTTTTAATTTCTTGATAATGTTTTTCACGGCATTTTTTTATTAGCTCATGTTGATTATCTTACCAAGATCGTGGCCGGTAACTGTTTTATGTTAGGAATTTAAGTGATTTTGCATCCAATGTAATAATTAGCGTGGACGGACGCAATTATCCGCTCTGTGCAACGACTGCATTCCGACTGCGCGTCATCTTGCGCCTGCGCAGAATAGCTTACTTTAAATATGATTAGAAAGTCGTAGATTCGGCGAGGGGCGATGACCTGCAAAATTCTCAAGCAACGCCCTTTAATCTTGCAAATGTAGTGTAACTGATTAGCAATGTAATTAATAAAAGACATAAATCATAGTATGCCGATGGTTTACTGACAGCACCATAATTTATGCTCATCGCTTGCGTAGAGGAATATTGGTAGGTATTGAAAGTAAGATGAAAATATTTATCGTCATTCTACGTATATTCATCCAATGTTAAAAAAGCACTATACGAGTTAAGCCAGTAGACCTTTACATCATGAAAATGATAATTAATGACTAGCTGTTAGTGCCCGGCTTCACCCGGGTGAAATTTCCGACATATCCGGCGTATTCTCCAAAAAAAATTTTTTTTTTATGTCATTAGCTTGACAAACAGGCTGACGGTCCACCTGATGGTAAGTGGTCACCGCCGCCTATGGACAAGGGGATTGCCGATGTGTTGCCGACCTTGAAGAGCTCTTTTTACGCCCCTTTTGAAGAACCCCATATCGTAGCGCTGAGGGAAAACCGTAATGGGGAGCTCATTCCACATCCTAATGGTCCGCAGTAGGAACGTCCGACTGAACCGTTGTGTGGACGATCGAGGCGGCTCGAGGATATGAGGATGAACTCCACATCGCCGGCGAGCGGTGCGGTGGTAAAAAGGTGATGATGGCACCAGGTCAAAAAGTTCTTGAGAACACTCCCCATTATATAGACGGTAGAACACACATAGAGAGCCAATATCTCTCCGAAGGCTGAGAGGTTCCAAACCGCCAGTGAGTTCGGGATCGCCAACTATACGAGTGGCCCGCCTTTGAACCGAGGCAAGTGGATCAAGCTGGTAAGCGGGTGCGCCTGCCCAGAGGTGTGAGCAGTACTCCATATGCGGCCTAACCTGTACTTTATATAGCTGCAGCCGCTGAAAAATATTTCGGACGAACCTTGTCCAGAAAATTACGTACAAAACAAACTGTCAAATCGGCCGAGCCGTTCTCAAGTAATGCACTTACATATACATATGGCGATTGATTTTTATTTATACACTTAGAAGATAAAAGAGTATGTGATAACAAGCGAATTGATTTTAAACATAACTAACAATTCAAATTTAAGGGAAAATACTATCGGTAGTGATAAAGTCATAAATACTTCAGTGACTCAATGATTTGATACACTTTAGTTAGAGCGTAGTTATTTTAAATGAAAACAATAAATTGTACAGGATTCGCAATTATACATTTAAAAAAAAATAACAATACGAAGATAAATTATATGTCAGTTAGAAGTCTCCATAAATGAAGATTGGGGACAGGAAATTACAGTTTATTCCACTATCACTAGACAAAAGAGTAGCGGTAAGAGGAAATCTGTTCCAAGAAACCTTTTTGCTAAAAATAAAACAGCACTTACTGTGTCAAATGTTGTACAATGATGTCTTGTAGTGTATGAAGTTCTATCGAATATGCCACTAGCACGTGTAAGTTATTCGAAATGGTTGTTTTAATGTTTCCATTCATCGCAATAAGAGCGTCACCGGAAACTGCAATGCAGTCATTTAACGACATGGCCTTCATATGTTTAAATGCGTACAATATCTTCTGTACAATATATTCTGTCTCATTTTCGTTCAAAATATCAACATGAAGACTAACGAACTCATTTTGCCGTTTTCAGGAAATTCACGAAACTCATTGGGGAACAAGAAGATGCTGTTCATTAACTGCACATAAAATAGGATCTTACGTTTACAGTAATTGGGTTGGAAATCTAGCGCTATCAAATTTATACTTTCAGCAACACTTTGAAAGTTGCCTTGCCCGTTAACATCACAGCGTTCATTGTTATATTGGTTTTCAACATGTTTGTGGAAGTATTTTATAGGTTCTTTGAAATAGTTTAAGTGACTTGTTGCCAATTTTCCATTCAATTAGACCATTGCAGAAATATCTACATAAACACCCTGTTGCAGCTTTTCATTAATTTTATGAATAATAAGGAAAGCAATTGAATATCCGCATTTACCTGTAGTTTCAGCGGTGAATGGATCTCTGTTTTTTATATACAGAATTGTGTCACATTTAAGAACTTAATGCGAATTCATCATTCGTTAATAAGTTACCTTGAATGCATTCGTTGGCTAAGCTTTTGTCACTCCACCTAAAAAGTACTTGATATTATTTTCAGGCGTTTATTATAAAATCAGGTGAATAAGTAAATATTGAACATTAAACATCAATACCGAGGCGGGAAATTTGATTTTTGTCGAGATTTTTGTTTTTTTGCCTTCGTAGAACAATATAGATAGATGTTTCAGTGATTAGCGTAAGTAGAAGTTCATTTGACACAAAAAAAATGTACAAAAATAGTTAATCTTAAACAAAAAGTATCAATTCTACAATATGCTAAATGAACTTCTACGGTCGCTAATCACTGAAATATCTATCCATATGGTGTTACGAAGGTAAATATTAAAAACTCGAAAAAATGGTTTTCCCAATGGAGTACAGCATGGGGTTCTTCAAAAAGGGCGTGAAGAGATTTCTTCAGGGTCGGCAACGCGCGAGTGATAACCCTGGTGTTGCAAGCGTCCATAGGCTACGGTAACTGCTTACCATCAGGCGGGCCGTATGCTTGTTTGCCACCTTTGTGGTAATAAAAAAAAAAAAAAAAACCTGTCTCGGTAGGTTTAGCCTTAAAGATATGTTACTATGAACCTGCTGAAAAAAAATCATGTCATTGCTGGCGCATCTCGAAATATATAGGTCAAGTAACTGCCTTGAACACTGTCTTGAAAAACGCACATTTGCTCAGATGAATTACGAAAATAGAGTTAAACGAGACATCGGATCGCCTTGTGCTTAATTACATTACAGGAACTATTCTTGAAAGAAAAAGAAAAGAAAGTTGTCATGGCAGCTAGTTAATACTGGCTAATACATCAATATGTGAACATTTTACGATTCGTAAGCTTTATTACAGACGAGGCGCATCAACGTCAACCGTACTGTATCACATTCTTTGGCGGCGATGAAAATTCCAGTCTTCGATATTTTTAGTTCGATCGTAGATATCTGACGCTTACGTGAGAATATTCTATTAACTCCAACTAGGAATGGCAGTAAATAACGAAGGTGCAGCTTTTCATTAAACAAAAAGTGGGAAATGTAATCGCACAATATCTCTATTAGAATACCGGTGCGCATTCGACGTTCTTGCGCATCAATGTTTTATCATATATCGGAATAATTTCAAGAATATTACCGTGAATCATTATTCCGACTATCGGGCAGGTATCACTTGGCAAAGATACGCATTACCTCGAACAGATTATGACAACAAAACTAGTAGGTCCTACTTTTTATTCAATCGATAAACCTAAAGGGGACATGGGCGATAAACTGAGTAAAGAGCATAGAAATTTGCGTGGTACGAACTGGTGCGGTACCATGACCTTGGCTTTCTCGTTTGTGGAATAAACCTCAAACTAATCGATGAGAGTATTCTTAGTATTTTTAAACATAGGGCTTTAGGTGAACTTTATAAATATCAAAATACTACAGTAATGAATTCGTGAACGTAAGTTCGGTAATGCAAGCAAAATGTCACTAAGGCCCGCTTATATAGAGATGATAAATCGGGTAAAAGTTTAACAGCGGAGTCGGCGGAATACGGACTTCTGCAAGCGGCCTTAAGTGCTACGATATACATACAGCCCAGTTTCGAGCGCGGTAACTCACATATGATAAGGTGACTTCCCACGGTGCACGATCTTACCAGCTATGAAGCATGAACACCTTGGGATGGACCTCGTCTGCCAGTTATTTTTCACTTAGCAAATCCGCTACATCACTGAATCATGTTTGAAAAATTGGCGAATCAAAAAGCTCACATTAACAAAAATACTCACTAAATCAAGAGTGACTATCTGAAATTATATTATCAATGTGAATTTAAAATGCCCGTTTTGCATTGACCAGGCAGATAGAGGCCAAGCAATCATCTGAACTGCATCCAACGGTGACGGCGACGCATTTTATGCTAATCTTCATTGATTGCAAATAGCATCGGAACATATCTACCATTGATGTAACAAGGTGCGCCATGCCATCAATTACTATGAATGACCCATGAGATTTGTTATTGATAACGTTGTCTTGAATTAATATAGTTTTTTTCAAACTAGTTTTGTTACTATAATTTATAGTATTTTAATTTATCATGACAGTAGTCGACCATTGTCTTCTTGTGGCCTTTTGTGTATCCAATCCTAACTTAATATTATAAATGCGAAAGTGAGTTTGTTTGTTTGTTTGTTAAGCCTTCACGCCGCAACGCCCGCAACTACTCAATGGATCATCTTGAAATTTGGCATACAGATAGCCTATGGTATGGAAAAGGACATAGGCTACTTTTTATCCCGGGAACGCGAGTGAAACCGCGGGGGAAAGCTAATTTACAATAAAAGCTGTAAAATGATCACAAACATCAAATTTCTTCCTAATTGTAAAAAAAACAAATTTAAAATGAAGTATATTAAAAATAAAGAGTATTTTCCTATTACAGATTTAGATTTGTTGAGTAGGTAGGTGTCCATTTTGGGATTGTAATTTGATTTTAATAATAAATTGAAATATCGAAGTATGAATAAAATAAATAAATATCCTGGGACATTCCTCACACACGGCTAAGTGATCCCAAACTAAGCGGGGCTACTATGGATACCAGATAACTGATATATTACATATATATACTACTTTTTGTTCGTAAATAAATACTTAATATACATAATTACACCCAGATTCAGGACATACAGACATGTCATGCACACAAATGCATATCATGTGTGGGAGGGAATCGAACCCACGACCTGCGGCGCAATAGGTGGAATCTTAACCAGTCTTAACCAACCGCGACAACTCGCCCGTCAAAATACAAAAAAACAAAACAATGTTGATGGTAATACTTAAAACCAATCGTTCCAGCCAGATGTGTTATTTAAAATGGTAGTAGAGCAAGCTATTTGATCACATCCAAATTAAATGGTCAATTGCTAAAAATATAGATTAATGGTGGCAACTTCAGAAGAATATCGTGTCAGTTTTTAGGCTTGACCAACGCGCGGGGAGGGGGCGTGTGAGTGGCGGTGCCAATGAACTTGGCGCATCGCCGGGAAAGCAAATGCAGCCTCGCGCCACTGGGTCACACAGGTACTGTCGCGGAACGAACGCTACCCGAACACCTTCGCACACACCATAAATTCATAACGGCCCCCTACGAACAACCAACCACGTAATTTTGCCGTCTTATCTACAATTTATAGCTTGAATTTTCATTGGTCTCTCTGAACGTGCAACCAATAAAGCGTTGAGTTTGAATTGCAAATGCGTCTGCAAAACGCAATGCCTAAGTAGATATATTCCCACGTCTATTACTTGTAAATCCGAAACTAGGGAGCCCTGTTGCGGTATAGGACTGTCACGCAACAATATTAGTTCCAACTCAATTAAAGCGTTTTGGGCGCAAATAAATACTTTAATGGCAATTGTATCGCCATAAATACTGTAAGGATGATACTTACATTCATTAAGACTGGCAATGTGCCATTCTGGGGACATTTCCGGCAAGCGCCGGCAGTCGCCGATTCGTTCTGGCGACGCCTGAATTACAATTGCAATTTGGTGGCGTAGCGGACGCGGTTGTACAATGCGTCATCTTGAACAGCAGAATATTTAGCAAAGGCTTGACTGGTTAGTGGAAATCCTTCGATACACGAGTTTATAATTGCTTGCTTATGGAGCTATTAATCATGTAAAAGAAAGTTCTGCAATGTTGTTCTTAGAGAAACATCTCGCTATGTCGGTCAACAAACCGAGGGGATTATATCAAATGTTGTATTATACCTCTGTATCGATAGGAAAACTGGAATTGCACGCAGCGCGTTCAAACCTTATCTAGAACTCCTACGCTTCCCACTTCGCAATAAAGCACTCCTGCGAATGCTAGCGTGTTTGTTACTGGTCTCCCGGCGCCGCCTCCTATTTTATATCACCATCATCAAGTTAATTAAATTCGTTGTAGTATCAGTATACTTTCTCCGAATTGGTTAATCAGGAATCTGCAGTCGTTATTACTAGAAAATGCAATCGGATGTCGAGAATCGTACAATAATATTGGATTATAATGTTAGTGTAGCTTACCACGAGATTTCTAGTCCAGCTGGTTTAGCTAGAACTAACAGAATAAGTTTCAGAAAGGCTAAGGCAAAGCTTGTGACTGTTCCTTTCTGCGTAGATGCCAGACGTGTTTAAAACTTATAAAACCTTACCTCATAGTGGGTACTGCTTGCTAGATTAAACATTCATTGATGTCAAACAACCGAAAAAAAACTTTTTATGAGGTCTCTTTTATTAGACATGAGGAAATTTCCCAACATTTAAGACGCGGTGTTCCGCAAAACCTCAAGTATTTTCATTGTCAAGTGCGTAACGGTTTCGAAAACAAAGAACGATAAATGGGTATTATTAGAATTATTGTGCGTCAAGAGGTCAATACGCATTGCATCGCAATTACCAATGGCTCAGTTATAGTTTATAATGGTCGCACTATCAGATTATTGAACCTGAAGTATTCCCGGTCGTAGGGAACGATAAAACGATATCGCTTTCACATACAAGCTTGTGTTTGTTAGGCTATTTTTGACACAAGCGAGATCTATAAATAAGTATCATCTGCAAAATAAAATTTTCCCTGTCGCCCCGTATCTTCAAAAGTTTGATAGATTAGGCTCAGCACAAATATACTATAGGTACGTAACAGGGAAAATGACGTCACAATTATTTTATCAGTTAACGATCGAAGTGATACAGCGAAATTTAACATGATTGCGATAAGTTCGATTACAATTTTCACGCCTTTCTGTCAGTTGATAGAGATTAGGTAAATTATGTAAAGGAATCACTTCATTGAACAATCGAAGAGTTATTTTTGACAGTGTCGAGCACATTAAAGATGATGAATTAGTCCGAGTGATTCGTGATTTGTTTCATTTTAATGATGTAATAAAGTTAATGAAGGCCACCGCACTAGGTATAGACGTGGAACTATTCACGGAATGTATGTGAGATCCTCCAGCTCATTGGCCTTTAAATTGGATAATTATAATGCACGAAACTATTGAAAACTTCAGATTGGTAAGAATTATTTCAGGTTTATGAGCATAAGCTTTTACTAGCAAGAAAAAAAAAAAATTTTTTACGAGGAACCTGGAAGCCTCCATATGTAAGATGGAACTTTCTAGAAATAATAAATAATAGTTAATTATGTGGTACCCCTTGTGTTAGGTAGGATGATAACGACTGAAATGAGCTATTTTAATTTCGCTAACGCTAAAACAGCAATAAAAGCCTAACCAATATCTGTGAAAGCGCGACTACTTACTTTATTTTATGATTCCGAAAAATTATTGCAATAAATTTTATCTTATCGATATTTAAATAGGTAATGGTCTTCATATCACGAAGCGGTTCGATGAGTTATTAATTATCAGTCAACAAACCTAATAATCGATGATTAAGTACTTAAAGAATAATTACAACAACGCAACGTCGGCAACGCGCGCGTGATACCCCTGGTGTTGCAAGCGTCCATAGGCTACGGTAACCGCTTACCATCAGGCGGGCCGTATGCTTGTTTGCCACCTAAGTGGTATAAAAAAAAAATACATTTGTAACAAAAAAATAACACGAGTACCAATAGATACTTTATGCGATCAAAACATTCCTTTGGACACATGCACCATTACCTATGATGTAGGTTTTATTTCTTCAATTAACTTAGTACCTACGTACATCTAGTTTATTGAATAAATGCTTCGGTTGAGATCAAAACATTGTTTGTTTATGTAACAATAATATTGCTGAGGACTCCAACAACACAAGTCTAGAAAAACCGCGAGCAGACACGTTCTTATTGCGTCGCAGCATTCGATATTTTATCAGGGTTAGAAGTAGTTCCTTGATCTACGAGAACAAAAACCCTTTTTTTGTAACACTTCTGCTTTGAGATGAAAAAGACCCAAGTCTGACTGTGCACGCGCTCGGCGCGCGTTTTTTTGAGCCCTGGTCGTCCTTGTGCGGCGCCGCGCACCGTCACGCACCGTCGACCTACAGCTGTTTGTTTGACAACAAACTATAGCGATATGGCGCATGTTATCATACCTTCAATGGAGATCTTTTAAATCACCACATAGTTCTAAAGTTATGTAAATGAGAACAATGGAAAAACATGGTGACTCCTTTGGTGACTTCATATAACGTTATCGCGTATGTAGTTTACGTGTGTTGAGTGCATTGGACGTATCAATTCATGAAATTGTTTGATCGGCTGATATAGTGAGACCGGTGACGTCAAGGAACTCGTAGAAATTGGCACATTGCGTTGATTAACTTTTCCAAAATATGACGATTTGAATTCAAGCATTCAGTGACAATTTAGAAATGACAAAATAGAATCATAAAACGCCAATCATATAGAAGTTAGAACTCATAAAATATTGAAATTGGTTCGAAGAATATACACAAGAAACAAGATTTTATTTTCTTTTTACCAGGAAACAATACTTCAACTGAAGAGAAAAGTTTCTACCTAGCTTACAATTTGGTCTACTTTGTTACGATGATGATGAGGAAGTTAAAGTTAAGAACTGCAAAATATTTTAACTGGTAGGCGAGAATATAAATTCCCAACAAAGAGAGAACCATTCGTTCATTTTTAGGGTTCCGTAGCCAAATGGCAAAAAACGGAACCCTTATAGATTCGTCATGTCTGTCTGTCCGTGTATGTCACAGCCATTTATTTCCGAAACTATAAGAACTATAATGTTGAAACTTGGTAAGTAGATGTATTCTGTGAACCGCATTAAGATTTTTACACAAAAATAGAAAAAAAACAATAAATTTTGGGGGTTCCCCATACTTAGAACTGAAACTCAAATTTTTTTTTTCATCAAACCCATAAGTGTGGGGTGTCTATGGATAGGTCTTCAAAAATGATATTGAGGTTTCTAATATCATTTTTTTCTAAACTGAATAGTTTGCGCGAGAGACACTTCCAAAGTGGTAAAATGTGTGTCCCCCCCCCTGTAACTTCTAAAATAAGAGAATGATAAATTTATAAAAAATATATGATGTACATTACGGTGCAAACTTCCACTGAAAATTGGTTTGAACGAGATCTAGTAAGTAGTTTTTTTTTAATAGGTCATAAATTGAAATTAATATCAAATACTCAGGTCTATACTACCATTTACTTATATACCTACAGGTTTGTACGGAACCCTCGGTGCGCGAGTCTGACTCGCACTTGGCCGGTTTTTAGTAAAGAAATTGCTGTTTTATTTGACAGTATTCAGCGTGGAGATCGTGGCTAAGACGGCATTTCGTGCATCTACTTTCACCAATACAAGCACGCCAATAGATTGCATCGCAGAGTAGAAAATGCGCGTGCTGTTGATTCTTTCATATTGTCAACTGCTTATACTCATCTAGACAAAGATTATCTCTAGATACCAACGTTATTAACGTTAATATAACAATTACCTATGTACATAGAAAGCGTTATTTACGTTAGCGGTGGCCTCGCCTTTCATTATTCTTCACTAATGAAAGGATGCATAACAAATGCGGTTTAACAAACTTGCTGGAGACTCGCAAAAATATGATTAGGAACTATGTTATGTATTTGTCTTCTGATAGTTTTAATTTTATATCTGATGTAGTCGCTTCAGTCAGACAACGGAGCTGCTATACAAAATTAATTCCATGAATGGACAAGACTATAAAAGCAGAACGGAAAAGACAATAGGCTATTGAAAAAACTCGGGGAATCAGCTATAAAAATAACGGGAGCTGGCTTATGTGCAATTTCAAGGTACAGAATCCAGTGACAAAACGACCGCACTATCAGGATATTGAGTGAAAATGTTGTATACATGAGATTTAAAGTAAAGTAATCATATTTCAGTTGAACTCGTTCCAGCAAAGTAAATATTTTGTAGTCTTAACAGTAAATACCTACCTACCTAGATGTACGATTTTAAACACAAATGGAAGCGAATTTGTGATGCATGTGAGTCAATCAGAAGCGAGTGGAAGGTTCGGGTTTCATGGCCTTCGGTTCTCTACTCGATTACCAGCGACGCCGGTGACGTGGTGCGCTGGCGCCTATTTCATCTCCTCTGCGGCTTCACGTTATGCATTACCTATACGAGGAAGTCTTTACCGTCGTAAATAAATTCGCGGTTTTATTCAGGGTAGGTAATGGAATGCGGTTTAAGTAACCGAGTGAGTTTCGAAACCGATTATAATTAAACGTGACCCCAATCATTATCTTGATGCAATTCAATATTGAAATTAACGCAAAAAGCAATATGCAAACGAACAGTACAAAGGAGGTACGAAACGACAATCGAGTGAAATCTAGCATCGGTGTCAGGCTTGACAATGAAAAAAGGTGTACGAATCGTCGCGTAGCTACAGACCAGCCAGACGAAAAAGAACGCACGGTTCGTGGCTTTTTTAGCCAGGCCGTAGATCGGGTGCGATGCGCGTGAGTCATTCGGCGGCATCGGCGGCATACCGGCGCGCACCATGCACCGTACGTGTCAACCACCTATTTATGTCGCAGGACGAAGCGCAAATAAACAGCATCAAAGGGACGTTGGATTCCGCTCGGCGGCGGCAGTGCGAGCCGCAAGCGAACGCAACGAAAACAACCACCATTGTCTACGGATGAGTTATGTTCGCAAATAGACACGGGATTCGTTGCTTGCCTCATGCATGGGAGATACTGTCGCTACCCAACTAACTTTCTTCTGCTTTAAATACGTGCCAGTAATTGGCAGTGTATAACTTATTTCTCAGTCATTATTTAAATTTCTTAGTTGTTCGTTTACAGCTGAAAGACGCCGCTGTACTTTGATTTGAAGCTTTTCTTGATAATAAGTACTAATTAATTAAGCTGCCTTAATTGGCAAGGTTTACCTACTTTAAAAACATTATTTGATGAAGTAGGTAGCTAATTACATCAATCAAACATGGATTTAACCCATTGGCTCGCAGATGGGACTCGCGTCTTATAACATACATCTGAAAATAATAATAATAATAATGGTGTGCTAACGGTAAGTGCGAGTAAGTCCGGTCCGAGAGGGTTCCCTCAGTACCTCTCATAAATGACATGTTTGTTACTTTTTCGGGGATCGCCGCACAGTAGGTCGAAACCGTAATTAAGGCGATGATAGCTCAGTGGTAGTGACGTCGGATACCGAGACGAAGGTCCCGGGTTCGAATCCTACAATGAGCTTGAGCTTTCGGTGAAGGAAAACATCGTGAGGAAACCATAGCACGGTGGTAGGGTACTTTGTAGTACCCGTCTGGCTGGCTACCACCCTCAAGTTGAAAATCTGTCGCCAAGCACCTATCGGTGTGTTCCGTCAGCTGCACTTGAGAGCCAGTTCCTTCTAGGCTTTGTGTGCTTACCACATCGAACAACTAACCCAAAGAAGCGCAATGACGTTCATTTTGCTTGCAATCTGTTCCGCCAATTTCCCACCATCGACAATGCGCTCTGATTGGCTAATTCAAGGACACATGCGCTCTGATTGGTCAAGTCAAGAACACAAGATGCAGTGATTGGTCCTTACTGTTCAAAATCAGTGACAAATCACTGACTAGTTTCGGAATCGGATTGCTCGGTATTACTACTCTAAGGGATTGTTCCTCGATGGCTTACCACCTTCGACCACATCATCACTTACCATAGTGAGATTGTGGTCAAACACAGGCCAATACAGAGTAAAAAAAAAAAAAAAATTAAGGGACTTATGAACCAACTTTCTTTAATCACTATTTTTCATTATGCGGATTGATAGATCAAATTTTCTTTGACAATATTGTTGACCATTGTTAGTATTCTTAAACTAAATAGGGTGTTGCAAAGCACACTGGGCATCAGTTAATGTAGCATAAAACACAAAATGAAATTTTGTATGTTTGGGAATGGAAACTGATACTATCAAAGATGTTAAAAGAAATCGGATATATTCTCGCTAACAAAAAAACTGTGTAGCTCAAGTCGGCCACCACGCTGTACAGTCGGCACGCACACTCACACATTAGTCGAGCGCGGGTAAGCGGCTCTGTGTAAACGGCGACAGAGTCTCGTTTCCCGCTGAATAGCCAACTAATCTGTGCGTGAGAGGTGGCCGACTCTCATAGACACAGTTTTTTGGTAGCGAGAATATGTCCGACGTAGTCTGTGGATACTATGAAAGAAAAAATATACAAAGAAAAATAAAAAAATTAAGCATTATTCTTCTATCTATGTCTTTTTAAGATTGAAATACTGTGCGGGCAGTTTTAGGGTCTAACAGTACTCTAGGTAGGTACCTACCTACTTCTTATTTTACATAGGTACATTATTTGGTTTAAAACACAGACTAGATTAAGTGACTAATATTGAACCAATTTTGTTGTGTGAACATGGCAATCGACTTTATAAATGTTATTTTTTTCGACTCTTATACACATTTTCGTTTAAAAAAAACCGGCCAAGTGCGAGTCAGACACGCGCACCGAGGGTTCCGTACAAACCTATAGGTATATAAGTAAATGGTAGTATAGACCTGAGTATTAGATATGAATTTCAATTTATGACGTATTAAAAAAAAACTACTTACTAGATCTCGTTCAAACTAATTTTCGTTGGTAGTTTGCATCGTAATGTACATCATATATTTTTTATAGATTTATCATTCTCTTATTTTAGAAGTTACAGGGGGGGGGACACACATTTTACCACTTTGGAAGTGTCTCTCGTTCAAACTATTCAGTTTAGAAAAAAATGATATAATAGAAACCTCAATATCATTTTTGAAGACCTATCCATAGACACCCCAAACTTATGGGTTTGATGAAAAAAAGTATGGGGAACCCCCAAAATTTAATGTTTTTTTTCTATTTTTGTGTGAAAATCTTAATGCGGTTCACAGAATATATCTACTTACCAAGTTTCAACATTATAGTTCTTATAGTTTCGGAAAGAAATGGCTGTGACATACGGACGGACGGACAGACAGACAGACAGACATGACGAATCTATAAGGGTTCCGTTTTTTGCCATTTGACTACGGAACCCTAAAAATTACTACATGCGAAAATCTATAAGATTCGGAAAAAAAAGTTCGATTTTCCAAAGTCGAGTGCCAAGTACATACAGCCAATCAATTAACTTAAGAGTGTAGTACTTGAAAACTGCGAAAACGACTGTTATGGTTTGCAAGGAAACACTTTAATATCCAGATGTTTAAAAACATTTTAAAAGCATTTCACATCTTAAAAGGTATACCTACAATTCTGCCAAGTCATATTTGTGAAATAATTCTTCATTTCGATCAAAAAAATACGATAGAATCTCTTAAAACCACAAAATATACCTTTGCCGTCTGCAACATTTATAGTATTTCGAATGAATTGACTTACATCTTAGTGGTTTAATTAAACACTAAAGGATTAAACCCCATCTTTACCATTTCAGTTTTTTACCAGTTAAATCCATAAAATTATAAATATTCTTTGCTTTTGCATGAAAACCGTTCGCAATTCTCCATACAAATTACTATGGAGCGGATGTCATTTTTTGAATTTGTATAAATTCGAATGCGCGCATAGAAATCATCCAGTGCCCTCCTCGATTCCAAAGTGGGAGCACGTCGCTTTGATGCTCGCTGAAGGTCGCCGCTGTCTTGTGTCATTGACATAAAGGTAGGTCGTGAGTGTCGTGACGGCCGAGGTAAAATAAATGAAGAAAATACATTTATTGATTTATCAAGGTAGGTACGAGATTTTATTTATGTTAGGTATTTGTACTAACTCATTCAATGTTTTTATATTTCTCATTAATTATTATCATTATAGCCCGACCGGTAATATAATGATGATATATAATTCATATTTTTATTTATTTTAAAATTATTTTATGTCATAATGTTTTTTTTCAACAAAATTGCTTGAAAATTACTTATCAAGGACCAATGTGGTACCTTCGAGCTTATCTGATGATGGTTCCATAAGTTTGCCTACCTTCTGGAACCATCATCAGATAAGCTCCATAGTGGAATAACGTATGTAAGCCGTGTTTGGACTTGTTGGAATCGTTTTGAGATGCAGTTTTAAGGGTCTGATGATGGAGTAAGAGGGTTGGCAATGGAACTCCATAGCGGACTCTTTTCAACCCCCATAATATGGGTATCAAATCAATGGGCTTGAAGAGTAGATGTGATCTACTCATAAAACATAAAACTTTTCGTAAAATTTAAAAAATTGTTTGCAATGTTAAAATTTTGAAAGTGTCCGCCATTTTGAACTTTTTAGATACTGGTCCGATTGCTCTCAAAATCGATATTTGAGAGACCTTGGGGTCACAAAACAAGAATCTTTACTCAAAATGTTGAAAAAGTGTCCGCCATGTTGAACTTTTTAGATACTGGTCCGATTGATCTCAAAATCGATATTTGAGAGACCTTGGGGTCACAAAACAAGAATCTTTTTTCAAAATTTTGAAAAAGTGTCCAACATGTTGATCTTTTTTCATACTGGTCCGATTGCTCTCAAAATCGATATTTGAGAGACCTTGGGGTCACAAAACAAGAATCTTTTCTCAAAATGTTGAAAATGTGTCCGCCATGTTGAACTTTTTAGATACTGGTCCGATTGCTCTCAAAATCGATATTTGAGAGACCTTGGGGTCACAAAACAAGAATCTTTTCTCAAAATGTTGAAAAAGTGTCCGCCATGTTGAACTTTTTAGATACTGGTCCGATTGCTCTCAAAATCGATATTTGAGAGACCTTGGGGTCACAAAACAATAATCTTTTTTCAAAATTTTGAAAAAGTGTCCGCCATGTTGAACTTTTTAGATACTGGTCCGATTGCTCTTAAAATCGATATTTGAGAGACCTTGGGGTCACAAAACAAGAATCTTTTTTCAAAATTTTGAAAAAGTGTCCGCCATGTTGAACTTTTTAGATACTGGTCCGACTGCTCTCAAAATCGATATTTGAGAGACCTTGGGGTCACAAAACAAGAATCTTTTCTCAAAATGTTGAAAATGTGTCCGCCAAGTTGAACTTTTTAGATACTGGTCCGATTGCTACCAAAATCGATATTTGAGAGACCTTGGGGTCACAAAACAAGAATCTTTTCTCAAAATGTTGAAAAACTGTCCGCCATGTTGAACTTTTTAGATACTGGTGCGATTGCTCTCAAAATCGATATTTGAGAGACCTTGGGGTCACAAAACAAGAATCTTTTTTCAAAATTTTGAAAAAGTGTCCGCCATGTTGAACTTTTTAGATACTGGTCCGATTGCTCTCAAAATCGATATTTGAGAGACCTTGGGGTCACAAAACAAGAATCTTTTTTCAAAATTTTGAAAAAGTGTCCGCCATGTTGAACTTTTTAGATACTGGTCCGACTGATCTCAAAATCGATATTTGAGAGACCTTGGGGTCACAAAACAAGAATCTTTTTTCAAAATTTTGAAAGTGTCATCCATGCTGAACTTTTTAGATACTGGTCCGATTGCTCTCAAAATCGATATTTGAGAGACCTTGGGGTCACAAAACAAGAATCTTTTCTCAAAATGTTGAAAAAGTGTCCGCCATGTTGAACTTTTTAGATACTGGTCCGATTGCTCTCAAAATCGATATTTGAGAGACCTTGGGGACACAAAACAAGAATCTTTTCTCAAAATTTTGAAAAAGTGTCCGCCATGTTGAACTTTTTAGATACTGGTCCGATTGCTCTTAAAATCGATATTTGAGAGACCTTGGGGTCACAAAACAAGAATCTTTTTTCAAAATTTTGAAAATTGTCCGCCATGTTGAATTTTTTACATACTGGTCCGATTGCTCTCAAAATCGATATTTGAGATACCTTGGGGTCACTTGGTGAATGGATGAAGCGTATATATTGAACAGAGCCTAAATAATTGGGAACAGGCCGACGCCAAAATTTATGGGCTGAAGAAAATTTTGATATACCAATAACAGAGGCTATGAAAGTAGACCACTCGCTACACAACTCCTACAACAGAAAAAATTATAATGATAATAATGAATATGTCACAAAAAATTTCAAGCGTCTCATACATCGAGGAAAAACACGCGAAGCCCTAAATTGGTTATTGACAAAAGATACAAGCAAAATCCTTAAACCTGAAGACGAAATTGACGTAACGGGGAAAACGGTCATGGATATATTGCATGAGAAGCACCCTCCTGGATTCAATCCTGATTCAAGACTATTTACACTACCTGACGGCCTCACCGAATTGACTCCATTACTAGAAGTAGATATAACTAGCGAACATGTGGAATCAGTTGCGAGAAAATTGCATGGTGGTGGAGGCCCAACAGGCACCACATCAGAAAATTGGAAAGATTACTTGTTACGATTTGGAGAAGCAAGCCTGCATTTGAGGATTGCAGTAGCACAATTAACTATGCATTTAAATAACAATATTGTACCATGGACCCAAATACAAGCCCTTATGTCAAGTCGACTCATAGCCTTAGACAAATGCCCAGGTGTGAGACCGATTGGCATTGGCGAATGCCTACGCAGGATCTTATCCAAATGTATGATTTTAGCCACCGGATCTTAGGTCACCGAAGCTTGTGCCCAATCGCAACTTTGTAGTGGACTAAGCTGCGGTATCGAAGGTGCTATACACGCAATGAATGAACTTTTCCAAAAAGAATGCCAACCAGGCCTTAACTGGGGAATGCTACTCGTCGATGCAAATAATGCCTTTAATTCTATGAATAGACAGTTAGCTCTCTGGCAAGCAAGAATATATTGGCCACATTGCGCTCGTTTCTTATACAACACATACAATGGTCACGCAGAACTTGTAATACGTGATTCCGATATGAGATTATACAGCAAAGAGGGAGTAACCCAAGGAGATCCACTTGCCATGCCATTGTACGCCCTTGCAACACTACCCATAATAAATAAACTAAAAAAAGAACAAGCAACTACCCAATGCTGGTATGCTGATGACTCTTCCGCCCAAGGCAAACTAAAAAACCTACGTCATTGGTGGGATACAATGAGTAAAATAGGCCCAGAATATGGTTACCTTCCTCAAGACAATAAATCATATCTAATAATTTCCGAGAACGACAAGCAAACAGCTCAACAGATTTTCAAGGGGATTAACGTAAACATCATAACTGGATCACGCTTCCTTGGTAGTTATATTGGCGAAGGAAAAGAACACTTTGTAAACAAGAAAATTAAAAACTGGCAATCTACAATAGAAAAACTTTCACTTATCTGTAAAGACTCACCCCAAGCCGCTTACACTGCCCTCAACAAAGCAGTTCAATTTCAATGGTCATTCCTTTTAAGAGTTTTAGATGACGTAAACCAATTCTTCGAACCACTAACAAACACACTGCGTACCAATTTTTTACCGACTTTACTAGGAGGCGATATCTCACCCTTAGAAGCAGACTTATTCTCTCTACCCGTTCACAAAGGTGGTCTAGCAATCTCCGCTCTATCAAAAATTACAAATATAAACTATGAATGTTCAAAAAAAGGTTGTGCAGTCTTCTCAAATGCTTTAATCGAAAATACACATATGGACCTCTATCAACATCATAAATCTCTCAAAGATTCACAGAAAGAAAGCCGCAAAGAGAAAGACTCTCTCAATGACGAACTCTTGGATACTGTCTTGGTCAAACTCTCTCCTATCAAGAGAAGAGCGATTGACCGATCAATTTCGACAAAAATGAAAACTAAATCCTCCAATTGGCTATCTATCATACCGACTAAGAAAGACCATTCCGATCTGTCCCCATTTGAGTTCAGAGACGCACTTGCATTACGTTACCACAGATTACCAGTCTCTATGCCAAAATCATGTGATGGCTGCGGTTGCGATGAATTCAATGTTGATCATGCTCTATGTTGTAAAAAGGGTGGTCTAATAACACGTCGTCATAATGAAATTAGAGATTTGTTCTGTGACTTATGTCAACATGCATGGGGTAACGTAGTCAAAGAACCCATAATCTCTGAAGGAGAATGCGGACTACGTGGAGACCTTTCTTGCCGTGGCGTTTGGGGTGCACAGAGGGAGGCGTTATTTGATATCCGTGTCGTAGACACTGACGCTCCTTCTTATATTTCACGTCCTGTCGCCTCTGTATTAAAATCCGCTGAAGACGAAAAAATAAGAAAATATTCAAGCGCTTGCGAATTGCGACATGCAACATTCACCCCTCTTGTCACATCCGTTGACGGAGTTTTCGCTCCACAAATGTCTACCTTCGTTAAACATCTTGGAGCCGCAATCTCTGACCGCTGGAACAGGTCATTTAGCGTAGTGATGGGTTGGCTAAGATCAAAAATAATCATCTCTATAATCCGTGCCACTAGTATGTGCATTCGCGGCACGAGACATAAATTTAAGCCAATAGCAAAGTTGTTTGGCTTCGACGATGGAGCAGCCCTACCTAAACAAGACTGATGTTGATGCGGTCGACGAACCGATGGATTTGAACTTATTTTATATTATATTTTTCTGTTACGGTAATCACAAAAGTAGTATAAATAGTTAGTCTTAATTTTTTGAATATTTTTTTTATTATTATATGAAAAAAAAAAAAAAAAAAAATTGTAGGTGATTATATTGTTTGCTAATGAGACTTTTTTGTAATTTTCTTGTCTTGCGACGTTTATTTTTTTGAATCGTTGGTTATTAAAATGTTATAGTTTTTCATATTATTATAATAAATACTGATTAAAATTTATCATTATTTTATTTATACGCATTACTTTCTCTAGTTGAAACGAGTTTCATCATATTCCGTTTTCGTCAAGGTCGCTATAATGCCAGGATATCAGAATTTTGAAAGAATTATCTTATGTAATTTCAAGTTATGACAGACAAAATATTTATGGCGGTAGGTGTATTAAAAGTTTGGAAGTGTGTTTTTTTTAGAATTTAGAATCGTCAATATATTATTTATTAACAACAAATATGTACAAAATACAATCTATATTTACAAAATATAATCTATATATAGAAAATTTCCTCAAGCCTGCCGCTGCTTCCGATTAACGGCAAGGTTCCCAGAAGGCTGGCAGCGTTTCCTCTTTGGATAGCCAAGCTGACGCGTTGGCGGAAAAAGCTCCCCGCCCGCTGGTCTCCGGAGGTCTCGATCAATTTTGAAGACAAGGTTCGAGCAAAACGGCGAGCTTCTGACCCCCATGGTCCCAAGGTCTCGACCGCAAAAGGCATAAAAATATAATTGGGTCCAATCGATGCATATTTTTTGAATTTTGAATTTCCGCACTGGCCGCCGCTGCCCTGCAGCTTTACAAGTCGCCGGTAAGTGAGATGGCGCGAGTGTATCGACTTTTTGACGAAATTTTGAATCTTTTTCTCAAAGAAACTAGGTATGGATTCATCTAAGACTGGGGTTCCGAGAAGATGAAGCGACTCCTTTGACAGTAACTTAATATTGGATTAATGGGAGCCAAAACATTAAAATTTTGAATTAATTCTGGTTTTTCAGATTCTGGGAAAGAATCTAAAATAAGGAGCTCACATTTGGAGCTATTGAATTCTAGGCCAATCTTTTTAAAATTGTCTGTCAATGTTTTAAAATCACTGAGAACGGAAGCCGCATCACCCCCTAGCGTACCGTCGTCTAGATACCATACATTAAATTTAGATTGTAACCCAGAAATAATTGAATGGATGGCCAAACTGAAGATAGCTGGACCGAGAGGGTCGCCCTGTTGACAACCCATGGCGGAAATAAGTGGGTGTTCTCTGAAAAAAAGTTTTGATGGATGCCCATAGCATTGCCAAAGGTAAGGATATACGTCAGGGCAGATATCCCGAATTTGGGTCAATAAAGCGCCCCTATCGACAGAGTTAAATGCATTTTTTATGTCAACTTTAAGCAGCATTTCACCTCCGTTATTTAATAGAAAGGTCCGAGCCGCATGAACAGCTGCCTCACAACCTCCCTTTGAGCCAAAACCGAGTTGAATGGGCTGAAATATTTCCGAAAGTTTCGGGAGAATGTGACGACAACAAATTTTGGAGGCGATACGACGGATAGTATTACCCACAGCGATGGGTCTTACTCCGCCATCTTTTTTGGATAGCGCGCAAAGGTTGGCCCCATAAATGATCTCAGTGAATGGGCTTGGCACCTTTCCTGCCAACATTAAATTTATAAGAGAGGTTAATTTCGATAATAATTTGGTACCAGCGTCTCCGGCGGCACCACAGACAAGATCTTTGTAATGCTGTGGTGTAACCGTCGAGACCGCCAGCAGAACCAGGTTTAAATCTATTTTAGAATCTCTAAGATATCATTTTAAGAGAAAAAAAGCATTTGGATCTACAAAAAAGTCCGTGATGGTATATATCTATATCCTATGGATAACCCACAATAACCATTTTTATATTTTTTTTGTGTCCTTATTTAATTAAATAAGTTGGGTACGTTGAGAACAATTTTAGAAGATATCACAGATTTAAAATTAGGTAGGTACCAAAAAACAGTATTCGCCATACTATGCTCGTGCGGCGGGCAGGGCGGCCCGCGTGCAATAACATAAGTAGTACCCACGTAGTACCTATGTACATTGTACCTGTGCGAAGCCGGGCGGGTCACTCGCTAGTAAGTTTTACGATGCCAGCCCAGCTGTGAGTGCATCAGCCATTAAGCCACAACTTTAAGCCATTTTCTCTTTTTATATACCTATATGGATTTAGGTAAGTAAAGGTAAAGTAGTTAAGATTGATATACAATTAACAAAGAAATATTCTCACTAAAGAAAAATATCAAGAATGATCCGGTACTACTACGTAGTACCTATGTACATTGTACCTGTGCGAAGCCGGGGCGGGTCACTCGCTAGTAGTTTTACGATGCCAGCCCAGCTGTGCGTGCATCAGCCATTAAGCCACAACTTTAAGCCATTTTCTCTTTTTATATACCTATATGGATTAAGGTAAGTAAAGGTAAAGTAGTTAAGATTAATATACAATTAACAAAGAAATATTCTCACTAAAGAAAAATATCAAGAATGATCCGGTACTGCTTACCTAATTAGCACGAATTACGCGAACACTGTGGCTCTAACCTTATCTTTTGCCAATATTGCCATCTCTTTTACCACGGATACTCGCAAACTACGGGGCGGCGAGTGAACAGCTAATACATTGCGCTGTTTCTGCAACATGCTTTCTAGTCTCACAGGCGCGAACTAGCACTGTATAAATAATTATTCTATTGCGCCGTAAAACATAGTTGTCTGTCTCAAAGCAATGTGTAATATAACTGAGAGACGCATCTGTGTGGACAGAATTTGTCGATGTGTGAGCTCGATGAGAAGTTCCCACGCTCAGGGACTACCCCCTTAATGCAAATCCTACTTCATGACAACACAAGGTTTTCTGTGACTCACAAAAAATAGTTTCCAACCATATTTTTTTTAAAGCCAAGTTAGCTACAGGGATCCTTATAAAGGCCAAGCTTTTTTTATCAATCAGAACATTAACTACCAGACAAGTTTTTAACAACAATATAATAGGTATTTTGTGGGAATTTGCAGTCTGCACAAATGTGCACTATCTTTTTGGGTATCTTCAATAAAATACTTATTAAATACTAATAATAAAAGTAGAAAAACAAAAAGTAACTGTTTGTCTTTTAACTTCCTCATCTAAAATTCAGAAAAAAAATAGGTACCTTGGTACCTACAAAATACACACATCTGGACCACAGATAGCCTATGATATGGAGAGGGAATAAGGCTACGTTTTGGACCAGGAACAAAGGTGAAATGGCAATTCAAAAATAAAAATAAATTACATAACATTTAAAATATTGGCCATGTCATTTAAGGTATATTAGAGTCAAAATTTTCATCTATAACAATTCAAAATGGATCAGTTAGGTTTAATCCATTTGATATAGGTACCTACAATAATATTAATGTCAATAGTTTCTTCTAAAATGCAGCATGAAAGCCTTGTTTACTTACATGTCACAAAAATGGCAATGTCATAGACTTGTTTGTTTTAACACTTTTTTTCAGTAATCAAGCTTTACTAATTGTAACCTGAAACTTGCCTTTGGGTCCTTTATACAAAATACGAACAAAAAGAGAAATAGGCAGGTAAATTTTTAATTCATTTTGAAAATCAGGATGCAAAAAGTGTCTGGAAGTGTGCAGATATAATACCTATATGAACTTTAGTATCAAAATTGTAATATCAATGTAGGTTATTGATAAATTTATAGGTAATCTGTTTCTTAAGTATCAATCAATACATAAAATTGGTCAATCAAGGTGACGGACGGACCGCTACATAAGGTAACACACGTATTCAGTACCTCCGTGTCTTAAAAATTAAAAAGTGTAATTTAAATGTATCTCTAAGATCATAACCGATACCATTTTAAAGTTCATGTCTTCAGGAAACCAGTGACATAAAACTATAAAAAACATATCTAATAATTTTATTAAGAAAACTATTTAAAAGGCACTAAAATTGAATTTGTTTATAAAGAGTAGTAGGTATATTAAAATATTATGAATAAGAAATAAAATTAGAAACATAGTCTTTATAACTTTCAAATAGGAATAAAAACAAAGTTACTTTTGCATCTATACAATTTAATAAAATAAGATCATAAGGAAGACAAATCTATACATGAAATATTTTTGAAGAAACTAAGTTGTATTATATATAGGTTCATAATGAAGTCTCTAAAACAGCTGCTTTTAAAATTCTGTCAAAAATTAACAGACAATTTTAATGAAATTTGGCATGCAGATAGCCTATGATATGGAGAAAGACATGGATGGAATGGATGTATGACTTTTAAATGAGAGTGAATTTTTTTTTTTTTTTTTTTTATACCACTTTATTTCCTTTCTACCTCATATCAGTCTCAGTGAGATATTGATCACCAATCAGTTAACAAGTAATCTAATAATAGTAAGAACTTACCTTTCATCCTCAGGAGGTGGAGCAGACTGCAACTCCTCCTTGCCATCTGCAGTGTCACCGGACTGCTGCACATCAGAAGTCGCATCAGGAGCACCACTATCACATGCATTCACATTGCTCATCACTGCACCACTGATCGCATGAGACACTACCGCATTCACTGGGCTTCCGAAGCCCTGACTTTCGTGTCCTGGCTGTGCCGTGTTGGCCACATATGTGGTCGAACTAACAGGCAACGATACCACTGGCGAGTTAGTCCCGGAAACGGTTGCTTCCACTGGTGCGACACTACTCTGAGACATCACTGGCACTACACCTCCATAACCAAGGCCCATGCTTGACTGGGACTGTACCACATTAGGGTGAACTCCACCCCCCATACCAACTGGCATGTTAGGTTGCATAGACATCGGAATGTTCTGGTGTCCCATTGACACAGTCTGATTGGGAACATACTGCACGCCACCCATCTGGCCCTGGCCACTCACTTGCTGTGGCAACATGTTCTGCTGCGTCATATGCTGGCCGACTGGCATCTGCTGACCAACATTAGTTGGCTGCATGAATATAGGATCTGAGGCGGGTATCTGCATACTGGGCTGATTCCCGTCTAGAGTCATCTGCATATTCTGAGGTGCTGCAGCCATCATTTGTAAGTTTCCTTGGGGAACATTACTTTGTTGTGGAGCCATGGAGTGCACAGTTGGCGCTTGTTGCTGTCCAGCCAGGCTCTGGAGATTCGTGGGTAACGTTGAACCCTGGGGCTGAGATGCCATAGGTTGAAGATTTGAAGGTAAAGTTGCACCTTGCTGTTGTGATGTAACAATACTCGTGAGCACTTCTTGGGGCATAGTTTGTCCTTGCTGGCTCATTTGCGATTGCTGTGTATGGTATTGAGGAACATTGTGTTGTGGTTGGACCATCTGCTGTTGTGAAGATGGCATTGTAGCGTTGATCATTGACTGAGCATTTGATTGCTGACTCACAGCCTGATTGTATTGTTGCTGCATTCCTTGCTGTTGCATTTGGTGCATTCCCGGCACTACAGTTTGCTGTGGCTGCGATGGAATTTGATGCATTTGAGGTGCCATTTGTGGCATTTGTTGATTGGCTCCAGCCATCTGAGTAGGCATCTGCATTTGCTGTATGTGGTTTGGTATTTGTTGATTTTGCATGGCTTGAATTTGAGCCTGACTAGGCAAATGTTGAAGTTGGGCTTGCTGAGCCCCCATAGACTGTTGTCCCTGCATATGATGACTTTGTCCCATATTAGGCATCTGCGCTTGCTGCATATGCATTTGCTGGGGATTAGGTTGACCCTGCATTTGTTGCATTTGCATCTGTTGCATCTGGGGTTGTTGGGTGGGCACCTGTGACATCTGGCCCTGGTTTGGCATGGCCTGCATTTGAGGCATTTGCTGCTGCATTTGTTGCATGTTAGGTATTTGTGTCTGTGGCATCATCTGCTGCATTTGTTGATTAGGCATTTGTTGCATTTGCTGTGGTATTTGTTGATGCATAGGTATCTGTGCTGATATATGTTGAGCAATGACTTGCTGTAACTGGTGCTGCGGAAAGCTCTGCGGGATTTGCTGCACTTGTTGTTGCTGAGTTTGCTGAGGATGACTCTGTGCTGGATTTTGCATTGTGATGTGAGTCATACTCTGTGGGTGTTGCTGGGCCACTTGCTGGTTAGTTTGCATGTTTTGATTTGGCATCTGCTGTGGCATTTCTAATGGAGGTGATTGAACAGATACAGCTTGCGGCACAGACATTTGCTGTTGCACAACATTAAGTGGCTGAGTCAGCGACTGCCCAGGGGAAGCCATAGGGAATTGTTTCTGGAGAGTTTGCTCTAGCTGCTGCACAGTTGGTGCGTTTCCTTGGAGATCTTTAGGCGCTTTATTAGTCAGATCATTAGATATATCATCGTGTTGACTATCATTTATAACGACACCGCTGTCTGGAGCCTGCAGGGTATTAGTTTCAGTTATATCCAAGTTGTTGTTCAATGCAATAGGAGCATTCTGTTGGGAATTTGTATGATCCAAATAATCCATACACATCCATCGACCCCTGCGAAAAGGTTCAGTACTTTCAATTTTCACAACTTTGAATCGTTCATTCCTAACATGTTCTTGTATTTCTTTCATACCTTCCTGGGGTTTAGCATTTCCTATGAGATTAATAATGCTGCCCGCCCCGGCGTTAGTAACACTCACATGCATGTCACTCACTTCAGTATTATTACTATTTGGCACTGCTCCTCCTATCTGGGTGGTGGCGCTGTCCTGGCCGACGATCGCGAGCCCGTACTGCGAGCTGGTAGGGATTACAGGGGCACAACCTAATGATGCACTCGACGCGTTGTAGAACACATCGTCTTTCGAGAAGGTGTCTTCGGAGTAACTCGGCGTTTCATTCTCTATATCAGTCACTCTCGATATGTCGTCGGTGTGAGATTCATCTAAATCGTCCGCAGAGTCCTCGCCAGCATCGGTGCTCACCCGAGAGCCGACCGTCACACTGGTGATCTGAAATGAAGATATTTTCCGTGGGTTATGGGCGGCTTGTAGTGTCGTCGGGTGAGTCACTCCCTTCTCCGACTCGTTCAGCCGAAGAGATTCACTTGTTGTACGGTGAACGACGTTGTTATACTTGTTTTTCTCACTAGTTTTATGTGACTTTTGAATCAGATTGTCAGCCATTATGCCGTCCGAACTGAATGACTATCTAAAGAAAAATTCACTGTTTATTGGCTTCAGAGACATTTGACAGACTTTTCAATCACAACAATAGATTAAATATAAAATCATTGTACACTCACAATTTCACAAACACAGTAATTTTACTCTCTAAGTTTTTAAAATTCATTAGTAAACACACACAGTTGCGAACATCTTTCAGACGGCAGCAACATGGCGGCCATTTATGCGCAATGCATTATGGTTGACAATTTGCAGTAGACTATAGACATTCTAGAGTTTTACCGCTGATTTCATATCTATGATCGGTAGATGGCACCACAATCCCTCAGTAATTTATTAAAAATTTAAATCAAAACATCCATTGAATAATAATAATTAAAAATTAAATATTAGATAAAATATGATGTACCTATGTATATTATTCTATGTTTTTTTTATCCTAACGAACGACCTCGTCACGCACTCATAAACCCTTGAAATTTGCGATGTGGTAATATTACTATGGTAGGTACCTACATTGTAGCTTTGTACTGTTTTATATAAATATTATAAATAATCAAATATATAGATTGATTTTATCATATTAAGTATATCTTCGAAAAAATCTATTTTATCATCATTTCCTGTCTGATCCGACTAAGATCTTCGATTCGATTCTGTGAGCGAAAACACACATTTTTCATTTCATTATTATAATTATATCATTATGTTTTATTTTACTGAAATTATTTTACAACATTAAATTTGTTTTTGTAACTAATTAATTGAAAAAAATCTTAATTTAATTTGTAATATTATAATAAAAAACGAACTGCAATTTTTTAAGGTTGTAATATTGCTATTCCACAACAGATGGCGTTGGAGTCTGACCTAAACTTGAGAGTAGTCTCGTATGTGCGCGACAGATGGCGTGTAGTTCCTAGCGTTAAAAATAGCAAAATAGCCATTGAATTATTACACAAAAATAGCTTCAAAATAGTATAGGTACATTTGATTGAATGTGAATAAAAATAATCCCACCAAAACATTTTCATGTAAAATGTTGCCAAGACGAAACCATATGGCTCGCACTGTCAAAAAGATTTCAGATCTCATGTAGAGCCAAGCTTATAACTCTACACGCCCTAACTCTACAAGCCCTTACTTCAAAACCTCTACACCTTAGTCAAAATATGTGGGTTGGCCGTTTCAAAAGTAATGAACAGTGAATTTAAATAATAATAACCTGTATGAAATTATGATACAAAATTTTATTTACAACAAATACCTACCTATGTACAAATTATAATCTATATTCTTTTTTTCACCGACAAAAAGGAAGGAATCAAAAAAAGGAAGAGCTTCTCAATTCGGTTGTATGTTTTTTTTTTTTTTTATGTTTGTTACCTCATAACTCCGTAATTTATTAACCGATTTGGAAAATTATTTTTTTATCTGGAAGGGTACACTTCCCGTTTGGTCCCATTGTCATCAAATCAGGATTTGAATACTTTTTAGTGTACTTTGAAGTCCAATTATTTTATACCACTAAGGTGGCAAACAAGCATAGGTACGGCCCGCCTGATGGTAAGCAGTTACCGTAGCTTTTGGACGCTTGCAACACCTGGTATCACACGCGCGTTGCCGACCCTGAAGAAATCTCTACACACCCTTTTCGATTTAACAGTCCGAGCGTCCGCGGAAGAAAACTCCTTTTAGCCCGCACAGTTCGAAACAATTCTGGTTTCAAAGTGTGTGGATGGACTCCCTGTTGATGGCGAGAGTTGCGATGGTGGAATGGTGTTCTATATAATAGAAAATGTCCTCAAGTCTGCCGGTGTTTCCTATATTATACTAATTATGTCTTCTTATATACCTACCTACCTATATTTTGGTTCAGTTGAGTGAAATACGTAAGTGATTTACAGAAAAAATACAGTTTATTTTTGGCAAAGAATCATGGCTGATTATTTTTTAATGTTAAGTGATTGATTGTATTTAAAATAATATGTTTACAACCTAGGTATAAGATACATATTCCTTGTACACTTTGGATACGGCTTTATAAATAAATATTTTAACTACGATGGTTAGAAGGCCCGTAATATAGGAAGGGAATCAAAGCGTATACCTACCTTAGTCAAGCCTCAAGATTATAATGTGTTGCTGTTAATCCAAAATACACCTTATGTCAAAGGGCCAGGTTCTGAATTAAATTGTTTCAATCTCGACTCAAAACTTGATTGGCATTGATAAAATGAATGATTATAATGTATTTATTGGTTCATGAAATTTTACAAGTGATGACTATTATTATTTGTAGCAAGTGATATTTGATATTCATGTTAAACATCTGCTTCAGCACCAGGACATTGTGAAACGTTTTATTCCAGGATGTAGGTATTAGAAATATCCTTTATTTGCTAAATAAGTACATAGGTCCGTTTAGTACCTTCTAAAAATAGGTACCACCCAATATGAGGCATTAGAATCTTCCTAAGTTTAAGGAACCAATATTAGAAGTAGAATATTAAATAAAATCAAAATAAACTTACAATTGAGAGCAGCAGTGAAGTACGCGCTAATTCGCAACCCGCGCAGCCATCTCGGGAACTAAAAGCGTATATCGAGCAGCGCCCCGACCCCAGCCATTAACCACAAGGTCTTCGGATCGCCAGCCGATTTAGCCAACATCCCCACCAATCGCCGTGACACTTCTTAAACGAAGGTAATTTGCTATTATTTGTAAATTGGTGTCCTGCGCTACGTCCGCCACGGCCTGGCCGCACCGCAGTCGCTCGGGAGCACGGGACCTTCCTGGCTCTCCCGTAGGCTCCGAGCACACAACATAATCCCTATAAAAAGTGTGCACCCAGACTTAAGTAAACAACCGTCACGACGCACCACCGAGAGCCTTTGCTACTGATTCTAAGCGCCAGTCGATAAGATACAGCCCACAGGCAAACATAACGTTCATTATGAAAATGTGAATGTGCGTGATTACGATATGGCTAAGTCAGACGTGAAGAAACACAGTGAAGACGAAACCACGATGGACGGGGACAGCGAGGAAGAGTTAGGATGCTGCGGCAGACTCATGGCTTGGTTACAGATAAATCCGAACCTGATTATGCTAAAAGTGACCCTCTTTGTGATGTATGGAGCCACAGCTTCTCTCTTGCCTTATTTGACTATTCACATGCAGAGTATAGGACTCACCGTACCTGAAATATCTTTTGTGTATTTAGCTTTGCCGTTTACCACTTTCCTGAGCCCACCAATTACTGGTAAGTTTATTTAACTCAATTTTCCATTGATATTATAAAAAAACTGTATTGAAATATATTTTTTTATGTTTTTAAGGGTTCCTGGTGGATCGTTTCGGAGAATACAAGCCTGTCGTAATTACCGCTTTGATTCTAAATGCTGGATTCCACCACTCGCTGCTTTTGATACCACATCAAGAGACTCCTGGCGTGATGCCATCAGCGTACGTCATGCGACACCCCATTACGAACAGCGTTGAGGTACCTACTGCAAATAACAGATTTGTTTCGAAATTGTTCCTAAAGGAATTGGTCCTTGTTAGTGTACTAACTCAGTACACACCTAAGAATTTGAGCAAATCGCCGTCATCCGGCCTCAGGGCGAATTAACTAGTATTGTCTTGTGAGTCTGTATTCTTGAATTAGTTGAGGGAATTAAGCGAAATTTATGCATGTTGGACTTTACCCTTGAATGTTGTAATAGGCCATCCGCTATTTTAAGGCTGACCTGACCTGGTACTGAAACAATCACGTGCTTGTTATTTGACCGATGAGAATAAATTACTTACATCTCGAAGAACCCTCCTGAATTGATACTTGATATTCAATTTTAGACGTTATGGAGTAGATAACCGAGTCGAGTAGCAAGTGTGTGTGTGTGCACCATTATGAAATATTTGTAGATTTGGTGGAGTCCTTGTCCTAGCAGAGAGTGCCCTGATGAAGATGAGACGGTAGACTTTGTGCTTGATCGTTGCGTAGACCACTGCCAGTTGTCGAGTCCCACGGAAAGTCCCGCCATCGATCCATCAGATGACATAGATGATTTGGATTTCCACATCAGTCATAAGATACAGCCACCTAACTTATCCAATGCTACGTAAGTATACATAACTTTTAATAAAGCGTTTCAGTACATTGCAAAAAAATAATCTTAATTAATTAACGCATAAATTGACATTAAGTATGAAGAAGACTAATGCGCAATATATTTTAATGGTTCATTCTATTACCATTAGAAATTAAATACAAACACATGATAACGGTGTTGATTCACATGTTTGTGTGATACGGTTGGATTTTTAGAACTTACAATTTGGGTATCCTTTACAAAAGCTCTTCTTCTATCTTGTTAGTTTTACATGTAGTATATTAATTACTCTATAGGTTTACTTTTTAAACCAATATACTTACATTGAAATATTTTTGTGACCAATTTTGTGCAGTTTTTCAAATACCACCGATGATGAAGATTACAATGATGCTGCTTTTTTTCTGATCGAAGTTCACGATGACTTAGAGGAACCAAAGGAACAACTCGGAATCGAAATGGAAAGAGTAAGTGTAATATTTTTTATGTTTTACAAAAAATATAAGATTTTGAAAATGCGTTACAATAAAAATTTATTACGAGGTAAAATTTGTTTTGTTTCTACGTAGTATATTATTTACTCTATGGTATGGGGACAACCAAATCTAAACATTATTTAACTAGTAGAAAGCTACACTTTCCCTGAGTTATATATTTTATTTTAATAAATAAGTTTTCAGTTCAAAATCTCCATATTTGTCAATCAAGTCGGAAGAAGAAACGGTGCTTTTTTGCGCTGCCCAAATGGTTTTGAATAAACGTGAAAATAATAATTTATCAAAAGAAAATAGATATCGGGATTCCCATTATGTTAAAAATGGATAATATTTTTTTGGTCTTGAATATTGATGTTTATCAAAAATCCATTATGGGAGACAGTATTTTTCGTAAGGATTGGGCAAATATTCTTTTGTGTTTTCTTATCTGAAATGGTTAGTAAATTATTTTAGACTAGAAAAGTCTACTTAACAATTCCGTGCGGTACGGCTGGCGCGACTGGGGGGATGCGGGCGCTATCCGATAAATATGTAAACACTACAAATCTTATCACTTATCACAGATGGAAAGCTTAGTGAATCATACTAGTGCAACTTATTAACTTGACTAACCTTTCTTTCAGGATGAAGACGATACTGTAACTGATTTTAGATCAAGATTTGGTGAAAAGCTTTTGATAGCACAAGGTATTAATATAACAGCTCTAGACAAAGAGGATCTAAGATGCGGAGGTTTAGTCATGTTACACAACATGACAAAACTATCTCAGCAACGACTTGAAATTCTATCTGCCGATTGTATGGTGCAAAAGTGTGATTTCAGGTAAAACCATACATTATGTATCTATTGCAGTTGATATTCGGTTTATAATATTGTTTGTATTTGTACTACTTGACATTTAGGTATCTGGTTTACACACTAATAATCTAAAAGTAAATTTATCATTGGGATATTACAGGAGAGGTGGCCCCGATATCTGCCCACCGGATTACAAGGAAAGTGACGATAAAACCTTTTATATTTACTTTTTCCTGCGGTTCATGGGAACTATTATGTTATCAGCCGGAGTAACTATTATGGATCCTATAGCTTTGACGATGATACAGAAGTACGGTGGGGATTTTGGGAGAGAAAGATTGTTTTCAAGTATAGGAATGGCTATATTTTCCCCAATCACTGGCATCCTTATAGATATGCGGAGCAAACAAGTTGGTAAGTGCTACCATCTCGTAATCGTTATCTTTAGTGTCAATAGCATATAACTGAATGTTTACATGGGTTCGTTGATTGCAGGATACACCGACTATTCAGCCGCTTTCTATACGTACGATGTGTTACTTCTGATATCAGCAGTAACTGTAGCTGTTATGCCCCTTGGAGCTAAACTGCCTGCTGATAATTTACTTCGTGATTTGATTAACATTATCAAAATGCCCCATATAATTGTATTCATATTTTTCCTCTTCGCATTGGGAAACTTTTGGGGATTTATCGAATCTTATCTGTTCATTTATTTGAAAGAATTGGGAGCACCAAATTTCTTATTAGGTAAGTCTACTGTATCTTTTAATAATGAATTTAGATGCAACAAATAATAAATAAGCAAAGATAAATGTAACCTCTATCAATGATAACATTTCAAAGTCGCACTATCAATTTATCTATGCTAACAATCCTTCGACTCATTAGACATATCTTCTACATTAAGTGATGCACTTGTCCAGGAATAACCGTGACCGTGGGCACGCTGAGCAGCATCCCGTTCCTATACGGAGCGGATGCCATCACCACCCGCATTGGCCACGTCAACGTCATCATCGTCGCGTTCTTCTCCCACGCCGCTAGACTCGTCGGTTACTCCTTTATTGAGTGAGTAGCCATTTTTTTTAGTTTAAATATAATCACTTACATATATATATTTCGTTTTGTAATATTATTTAGCTACCTCAATCATTGAGGTACCTCATTAAATTATTGTGGTATTTATTCAATTTTGAAAGATATTTAAAATGTGCTGCAAACTTGTGGAAAATACTGGACTGAGTTATTAATCTAATTAATAATAATAATAACAATAAGTCATTTATTTCAAACTTTTGGGTTTACATTAAATTATTAAGAGTTTAAAAAAAATTAGGTAACATTTATATATATATATTTATATTCCTCTAAAATTTTCCACTGAGTTCTCATTAGTCTAACTCCGAGAAAGTATCAGAGAAGTCCTACTGGAAATAACTTTAAAAGCTGGTCTTACCAATGCTATGAGACGTAATACAAGTCTTATAAAAACTGACAGTTAATGATACAACAATGGTCGAGTTATCAGATAAAGGTATATTGTATTGCAACCAACATACACATGTGAATTGAATCAATATTAAGCATAATATGATAAGTATAGCATGTGGCCATGGCAGTGACATGTTTCAGAAATTCTTAAGTTTCTCGAATTCATATTGAATTATCAAGATGAAGCTGCTATTGATAAATCAAAGGTTTTAGTACTCAAAAATTCCCCAAGGTTCTTTCATTGGACCAGTCCTTTACATTATTGGTATCAGTTACTTTCACCAAATTCTTTAATTGCTCTGAATTGATATGCACGTATCAATTTATCGTAAGATATAATTTACATCTCGTTTCAGTTATCTTGTCCTAATGCATTAAATCACCATTTGTGGGATTAATGTACCTATTTACGACGATAAAGCATTGTCAAGTTTATGAGCACAATGATGCCGTGTGGGCGAACCTTAGCTAACACTTGCCTTATGCAGTACTATATCTGTTAACTCGCATCACGGTTTATAACAAGAGTAACACAACGATATGTTATGCTATCTATAATGTTTATCCCGAGCTAAGTGAGGTTAGTGAGAGAGATAGAATAACAGCGCATAATTACATAAACGATGGTAAATTATTGTTATACTGGGTGGAGATTTCGAGATGGCATATTTTCGAAAACTATTTTGGGCTAGTGATATGATAAGGTTTACCGATTCAATAAAATAAACTTGTCTTATGAACAACAATATTTTTGAATACATAGCTCTCGTAGATTGATTTATAGACAAAAGTAAGCGTGATACTGATAAAGCTTAAGAAACTAAGAATCTCATCCATTTTTATTTTCCAGGAATTCATGGTGGTGTTTTCCATTTGAAGCCATGGAGTCACTATCAGTACATTTGATGTGGGTAGCAGCAGCTACTTACTGCGCAATGTTGGCTCCGAAAAGTTTACTGGCAACACTAATTGGCGTACTTGGAATGGCACATTTCAGTCTTGGTAATTTTTTTCTAACTTCAAAGTGTAGGCGTACGTAATACATGAAATTATTTAAATAAACGAAGACTTGGTTTGCCTTCAATGATAAGAATTAATCTGTACCTAAGTACTAACTTCGATGCACACGTTCAATATCTGATGAAAAAGCCAATTTCAGTAGGAAATGCCTACCGGAAATCTTTTTATATCTTTATAGATTACTATTGGTAAAGTCACAACAATTTATTGCGCTTTATCAAAGCTGATTAAGAAATAAAAAACACACCAGATACGTATGAGAAAAATGATAAAATCTAATAAGCTTTAATCTCTCGGTAAACATTCAAAAATCTTAGCCATACACAAACATGACTATTTACATGCCGATTTTATTTGAGATAACGACATTTACGTCATTTCAAAATATGAGATAAAATACGGCGCTTGAAAATATTGAGTACTAGCTTTTCGCCCCATGGTATAAACTTTTCAAAAACCCTAACTTATATGGTCGCCGTTTAGGCTGTGCGCTGTAAGATCTGTCAGTCAGGACAAGTCTATTAATCAAGATAACTAGGAAATTACTTTCTTGGGAATCAATCATAATCTTCATAATACTTCTATTGCTTCACAGGTAGAGGCAGTGGAAGTTTCGGAGGTGGTCTTCTTATCGCATCTCTAGGCACGAGAGAAGCATTCAGATACATGGGACTGATTGCATTCCTCGGTGGAGTCCTATATGGATTGCTGCATTACTTCTGGTTGAGAAAAATCAACATGTCCGGAATAGAAGATGCTTGTGAACAAGACACTGGTAAGATACGATACGCGAAACTTTAGTGTACACAACTCATCACGAATTTTTATGCCTTTTGCGGTCGAGAGATTGGGACCATGGGGGTCCGAAGCTCGCCGTTTTGCTCGTTTTGCACCTTGTCTTCAAAATTGATCGAGACCCCCGGAGACCAGCGGGTGGGGAGCTTTTTCCGCCAACGCGTCAGCTTGACTATCCAAAAAGGAAACGCTGCCAGCCTTCTGGGAACCTTGCCGTTAATCGGAAGCAGCGGCAGGCTTGAAGAAATTTTCTATATATAGATTGTATTTTGTACATATTTGTTGTAAATAAATTTGTCATGTTAACCATAAAATACTCATCACTGTATTTTACAAAACTTTAGAGATGGATCATATAAGAAGCTATTGAATTTCTTAAAAAAACTGGTGAATTTGAAAGAATTTAGACATTGCGAATTTCTATTTTACAAAAAGAATACGGATCAATTCTAGGACTACAACCGGAACGATCACTAGTTAGAGATTGATCTATTTTATTCGATTTTGTAGAAAGCGGCGAAGGAGATAAACTTAATGGCGAGCCATTGAGAAAGGATGCGGAAACGATGATATCTTTGGAGAGATTGCACATGTTTACTCGATTCAATCCTCTAGGTTCTCTTCATTCACTACCTAGAGGTTCACGTGCAAGGGTAAGTAGTTTTTTTATCCTATTTATAACTTGTTTTAGCATCTTTTTTACTTTACTTATGCTATTTTTGACACGCTTCCCTTGCGGTTGCACCAGCGTTCCAATGATAAAAACTGTGTGTTTCGCAGTCTCCTCTTCTCTCTGGATATGATAGCTCAGTGATAGTGACGTCGGACGCCGAGACGAAGGTCCCAGGTTCGAATCCTACGATGAGCTTTCAGTTTAGGAAAACATCGTGAGGAAACAACAACGGTGGAACGGTATTTTGTAGTACCTACCTGACTCGGACCCTCAAGCTGTCGCCAAGCACCTATCGGTGTGTTCCGATAGCTGCACTTGAGAGCCAGTTCCTTCTAGACTTTGTTTGCTTACCACTTTCAGCTACATCATCACTAATCATGGTGAGATTGCGGTCAAACACAGGTCTATATACAGTAAAAAAAACACTTTCCTTAAAATCTAGAATCAGATACATAGAATCTTTCATAAATTTTGAATCGATTGATTTTCAGTTTTAGCTCGGTAAAATTACTTAAAGTATCTGCAATTCTATAAACTTTTGTCAAGTTTTCAGTTTATTTCAGTTCCTTCACTAGGTTTCATATTTCAATTGCAGTTCTCCCAGGGCGATATTAACGAGCACTGCCGCAGCCGGAGCGGCAGCAACACTCAGAGACGTGGCAGCAATTATGAGGGTTCAGCTTCTAAAGTTGACCTGCTTCGATCAGCTTTAGAGATTAGCCATCAGCACGGGAAGGGCCATATCTCTAACCCTGTCTTGTCCAGTTTTAATAGACCTCATCCGTATAAGGTGAGTTGGAATCAATTTCATAATAATATTTAAATTAATAAGTTAAAGTAGGTCTTACATAATAAACTGATTACTGAATTTAATATTGAGGGCTTAGATAACTTGTCTTCTATTTATACATACAGTAAGATATATTTGCATCTTCTACATTGTAGAACATTGTAGTTGTTCCAGAATCTACAACAATAACAAATTCAAAAATTTCTATCGCTCTTGAAGGAACTTTTTTCATTCAACCTTGTTAAGATAATAATTAAATAACATAATGTCAAAGAATCTGCATATGATGAGGAAGACCTAAATGAAGTGAAAGTGTATGTAGTAGAATACACAATAGTTACTACTGAATCTACTAATTCCAAAGTAAACAGACGTGAAGAGCAGTGACCAACCACCGCTAACTATCTGTAACTTTTTCATAAGACTACTTAATATGCGTTACAATTATAAATAACATAATTATTAAGATAACTAATACTTATAACAAATAAAGTGGAACCTTGCTAATGATTTCTGTTATTCCTCTATTTGCTTGCTCGTATCTCTAGACCGTGACGTAGTGATGCAAATTTATAGCACAGATTATGATTATAGGAGCCACTAGTCCTTTATTTACTGTTGCGTAGTGTACAAGCACTACTGATTTAGTGTACTACCAAAAAAAGTTTTCCACTTCGAAGAGAATATGAAAAATCACCTGATAAGAAAAGGTTATCGGAGAGCTATTTTACAAGTTTTAAAGTTCATCATGCCTAAATGTAAAGCCCTGTTGATAACAGTAGAAATTCTGAAAAATATCTTGCTGATGTTGCAAATCAATAAGAAACTTTAATAATTCACAAATGAAATATTTTTCTAGCAAGCACATAGCGCACCCAAGCTAGCTGTGATCAGCTTAGCTCCACGCAACAACATCTCGCAGCCAATTCTATCAGAATTTGACACACGACGTCGCGATTCAATCCCAGAGGAAGCAGAAGAAGATCGCCTTGCAGTATCAACAAAACCAACAAAGACTAAAAGTGACAATATACCGCCTCCACCAAGCTATGATGAAGCTACTGGTGATCACAGGAAAAGTTGGCATTCTGATGATAGTACTCCAACTCAGATTAGAAGATGATTGAAAGAGTTACATTGGGTGCAAGAATGAATCATTCAGTTGCAAAGTGCGATAGAGATAGCACTCTATAAAAACCCATGCGCGGTATTCTCTTTTTTTACTCGGAGTTTATTTTCTACTTGTCCAGTCGGATTGCGGTAGAATGGTGGTAGATATAAGTTTTGTTACTTTAATGCGTGTAGTATTATTGTTGACTTAATAATTTGTTTGTTTGTTAATTGCATGTTTGAAAGTACACTGTATAATATATATAAGTAATTTTCTATCTTATACTGGGTGTAACGGAAAGTGTGTAACGGAAAGACTTTAACCATTACAGTAGTCAACATTTTTTGTACTAGGCTCACAGATCGCTGAAGAGAAAAAAATATAAATGACCCTCATTTACCGGTGACATGTTGGTTATGATTTTAGTTCAATAAACTTGGATTAAGGGGGCCCTTCATGGCCAACGCAACTTCAACGCAAGCGTAGCCTAAAAGCTTGTACTTTAATCCAACGTAATGTTTGACTGCGAAAAAAGAGAGACACCATCAGAGCCATCGGTTATCAGTTGGTAAATTCCGCTGATCACTCGCGGCCGCTTCGCTAGGTCGTCATTCATGATTTCGCATATCATAAAACTTGTTCCAGGCCCATACTTCATGTGATGTAATCTTACAAGTTTGTGAAAAAAAGTTAGTTATTTAGAATCTCCAATACATTTGCAAGCATTGTTTAGAGCTGTTTTCTTTACTTTTACAATTTATAGGTACATTACATATGGCCAAAGTTCAGGTAAAATTTGTGCAAAACCGCTGTTTTTCGGAGGCTTTTACTGAATTTGTTTCACACTTTTTTTTATTTTCGCCTAGTTATACTACTAGATATAGTTCACAAGATACCAATTTGTTTAAAACATCTACAGAAAATTGTTTAAAAACGCCATCATAAGTACAGAGCTTTTTTATGAAAAGTATGGTGAGCTGAGTGCTCTTAATTTCGTATGAATTTTTGAGTAATTTATTTTGAGCTAAAACTTTTTATAGAGTGTCTGTACCTGATGCAGTCTTCACCCCCTTCGGATGTATATACCCTTTTCGTTACCCCCAGTACAGCTGGATGTCTATGAATGAAATATGTTTTTTCTTAAATATATTTCCATGAAATTTCGTATAGAATAACTAAGCAACAATTGTAAAGGCTTTAATTTATTTAAGTTGTAGATAAATATACCAGTAGGTACGTATGACTAATATACATTCTTATTTCATATCAATAACATTAAAATATTTTTTAACTTAATTAAAAATACAATTATTTTGGAAATAAATTTAGTTCTGAATCGTTATAAAAATTTGTATATTTAAAAATATGTCAAATAAATCTTTTGTTTATTATAATAAATGTCTTGTTTACCTATATTAAACCCAGCTGGATCGGCTGCTGAATCATTCGTTAGCGATCCAATAAATTATTATTATTAAATTAACATCTAAACAAATGTGTCCACTTTCATAAGCTTATTAAATACCTAGGTCATGAAAATGGACAAATGTATAATTACAACCATCTACTGATTTATTTAACAATAAATAAATGCATCTCTGTCTAATTTTATTTCTGGGTCATATTCAAGCTTAAATTCAAGTCAACTCTTAGAAATTTTATAAGCCGCACTTTACAGGAGGGTCGGTCTTTGTCTCACTTGGCTTTTTAATCTCGAAGAGTTCATGTATTAAATGAAGGTATTATATAACAATCGAATATATTTTACCAATTTAACAGAATTTAAAGGGATCCCTATGTTATCTTTATTCAAACCAATATTTGCTTCAAAAGCGGGGTTACTGCGATATAGTCAATCTTAATGAACTTGATTAACTGGCCTTCATTGAAAACCCTTTATCTGGAGTTAATAACATTAATACCTCGAGCAGGTCACTGGACGAGGTTTTGGTATACACGAGTTCCAAAATTATAATAGAATTTTAGATAAAGGCAGACCATTGTAATGTTTAACTTACGCGATACGCCGGCAGGTGATTATTCTAATTAAGAAAATTTTCAATAACGTGGAGTTATTTTACTTAGTTTTAATGGGTTAATTGTAGCTTTCTGGACAATCTCGTTGGTCGGTCGTGATGAAGTATGCTCTGCTGATTTTGTTCCTATCTGCAGCTTCATACGCTTTCTCCATAACTGATTGTGGCGGGTTTCTTTCTCTTGTCAGTATCCACGCGTTTCCTGGAAAATGCAATTTATATATTGTTATTCTAAGTATTCTTCTCTTTTTTTTATTATTTTCTTCCATTTATTTAATTTAGGTCCTAATAGGGCACTTATGAAGGTCTGGGGTTGGGTTTAGCGGCCATTCATAAACGACGTCACAGTAAAAGTTAACTGAATTTGTAATTTAGAGTGATAGCAATAGGACTCTATTTTACACTTTAGGTACGTACTAATAGGGTACTAACTTGTATGGAAGATTCCGAATTCATAGCAGCTCCAGACCAAGGCGTAGTTGTCGTAATCGGTGTCCACGACCCAGTATGGAGCATCGATATTGATCGGCAACGACGGGAACCGCACGGACAGCTTCCCTTCATCTGAGCGGCTCACTTGGTTCGCTTCACCTTTGATTACGGATTGAATTCCTGTGCTGAAATTAATTAAATATTGGTTGCAGGACTGTATTACTAACATCTACTTGTGATAGTGTATAGTCTACTGATATCTGCAATGGTAGGCATGCATTCTATAACGCTGTATACAATATATTGTTATCAAAATTGATCGAGACCTCCGGAGACCAGCGGGCGGGGAGCTTTTTCCGCCATCGCGTCAGCTTGGCTATCCAAAGAGGAAACGCTGCCAGCCTTCTGGGAACCTTGCCGTTAATCGGAAGCAGCGGCAGGCTTGAGGAAATTTTCTATATAAGTACATTTTGTAAATAAAGATATTTGTGGTTTATATATTTTTATAACATACAATTTACTTAGCTGCTTGTTAAGCACACCAATGACTCCGTTGTCCTTCTGGTCGTAATCGGCCGTGATGCATTTACCTGCCAGTTCGAACAGGAAGAAGTATTTTTCAGCTTCATACCACTTGCCCAGATACTGGAAAATGAAATATATTAATTTATCTTTTTTTAGAAACAAATAAAAAAAAAAATGTATCCTGGGACAATCCTCACACACGGTCATCTGATCCCAAACTAAGCAGAGCATGTACTATGGAAACCAGATAACTGATATAATACATATACTACTTTTTGTTTGTAAATACATACTTAATATACATAATTACACCCAGACTCAGGACATACATGTACACAAACCACAACCATAGAGATCTATGGTTGTAACCATGGTATAATTGTTTTCTTGGATCATGGTTGTAACATTGTTGATGTAAGTAACGCTAAACGAACAAAAAAGTTTTACATGAATCTAATTTATTGTCTCGTTGAAAATAATTTTTGGAACGTGAGAACGGACGATAGTGATCGAGTAGTTTTTTAAACTTAAGTAAGTGCCTAGTATTATTTTCATCTCTGTTCAATTCATAGATCTACATATTAGTTGTACGTAGTATTTATATATTCTGAGATATTAGTTTCAAAAGTACCTATAGGGAAACAGTATTTACCCGGCTAGCATTAAAGTCTTGCATCGCTTGAACATCAGGGCAGGATCCAGGGATGATTATTTGGGCTCTGCACAGCCTCATCGACATGAATCCGCACAGGAAAACAGCGATAGCTCTGATCACCGACATCTGAAAATGGTTTTGCAAATATTAAAAACCTTTTTACCTAGTTGATATACATGTTTGACCACAACGCTATCAGTGAAAGTGATGACGTGGCCAAGGGTAGTAAGCACACCCAAGATGGCAACTTAAAAAGTAAGAAAACAAAACCTAGAAGGGCTGAGAAGTTGCTGGAACCATATCGGTAGGTCATTGGCGATAGCTTTTCACCATCACAGCCAAGCGGGTATTGCATAGTACGTTACCATACCACCACCGTGCTATGCTCTTCTCGCGATTATTTTGCCCACCAAAAGCTCGCTCTTCGTAGGTTTCACACCATTTCCATGGCATTAGACGTCTCTACCACTGAGCAATCGTCTCTCAATAAGTTCATAAGGTAAAAAAGGATCTGCATTTTTTTCAAGCAATTTTTGAATGATAATTGATCGACAACTTAAGGGGGCCCTTCATGGCCAACGCAACTTCAACGCAAGCGTAGCCTAAAAGCTTGTACTTTCATCCATCGTAATGTTTGACTGCGAAAAAAGAGAGACACCATCAGAGCCATCGGTTATCAGTTGGTAAATTCCGCTGATCACTCGCGGCCGCTTCGCTAGGTCGTCATTCATGATTTCGCATATCATAAAACTTGTTCCAGGCACATACTTCCTGTGATGTAATCTTACAAGTTTGTGAAAAAAAAGTTAGTTATTTAGAATCTCCAATACATTTGCAAGCATTGTTTAGAGCTGTTTTATTTACTTTTACAATTTATAGGTACATTAGATATGGCCAAATTTCAGGTAAAATTTGTGCAAAATCGCTGTTTTTCGGAGGCTTTTACTGAATTTGTTTCACACTTTTTTTATTTTCGCCTAGTTATACTGCTAGATATAGTTCACAAGATACCAATTTGTTTAAAACATCTAACGAAAAGTGTTTAAAAACGCTATCATAAGTACAGAGCTTTTGTATGAAAAGTATGGTGAGCTGAGTGCTCTTAACTAAATCAGCATCTTATTATTCTTCTTATATCTTATTCGTATAAGGTTTTTATTATAAAAAATGTATTTTTGTAAACTCCGTCGTGAATTCATTCAAAGTTGACACACCGCAATGATAATAACTGAGTGTTATGTTAAAGTGAGTCATAACGAGTAAAGTCATTATTTACATTGGAGTGGTTTTGTTACACCTTTATTTTTATAACATTTCCGATTGATATAACCATTGTCTAATGAGAGCTAATAATGATAAGTTCTTTTACGTAGAATTTGATTTGTTCCTTCCTAAAACATCAAATTCAATTACTACAGGTTTGCTGTTGGTTTTAGGGCCGTATGCTTGTTTACCGACTAAGTTGTATAAAAAAATAAAAAATAAAAATGGTGTTCGTTTCGATTACCACCAAAGTTACGCGGTAGAGCCCCCGGGTCGGAAGCTAGTATAAAATATTATAGACTCGATCCCCATTTTATATTTTATGTATTAAAACCTTTAATAAACACCTCTACACTAAAATTGCCAATGATGTTGAAAATAACATAGCGTAGCGCGTTTTACACGCTTTTGAAAAACACTTTACCTACTAGATTTTTCCATATAGGTATATAAATAAAAAACAATTGCCACATGTCAGAGCATCACTTGAGAACGGCTCTGATTGTGTTCGTAATTGTCAGGACAAAGTTTGTATGAAAGAAAATGTGTGGTAAATCCACTGGAAAAGTCTGGAAGTTCAGCTTAGGTGCAGCACAGACGAAGGACTTTAGTCTGCGGCTCACGGTCCGTGTGAAAACAAACGGTTGTGCGTACTTTTTGCGCGTCGTGTGCGTTACTGCCATGCTTTTCTAGAATTGTATGTTATATTTGCGCTGCACCTTATGCCGATGTCTGTACAAACAAACAGATTTTAAATGAATTTATTCCTTTTAACTGCTATTAAGTATATATAATATTATAGTCCCAAACCAAGCAGAGCTTGTAGTGCTTGTACTATGGAAACCAGATAACTGATATAATACATATACTACTTTTTGTTTGTAAATACATACTTAATATACATAATTACATCTAGACTCAGGACATACAAACATATTCATGTACACAAATGCATGTCCTGTGTGGGAATCGAACCCACGACCTGCTGCGCGATGGAATCTAAACCAGAACTCACAACAACTCTTCACAAAGTATTTACTAAAGGTTAATTAGATTTTAATTAATACGATATATATAGTTTATTTACGGCTAACGAGACAATTACAAAATATAGACAAGTTGAAAATGTATAATGCATTGACATTACCATACTAGAATATAAAAGTGTGTGACACATTGTATTCTAGATACATTTTAAGTGCATCAATTAACTGTAAAATTCTGTTAGACATATAGAATGGAAACAATTTCATAATTATAATAGAATGAGTAGTATATTATTCTCTGGGCTAATAGAATTCCTTTGTTACGGTTCCGTAGAATATTTATTAAAAATTAAATAATATTTACCTTTTGCAACATTTACATATTACAAGCTTAGGCTAGTAATAAATTTATTAGCATACAAGCATAGAAATAAATATACCTAGAAAGAACGTAGCCATACTACACGAATGTATAAAACAGGCCAACTTTTACAGGCTACTGCGCGTAACAGCTACGTAACTACGTTTTACGCTACCTCTGCGTCATTCTGCTTGTCATAGTGACGTTCATTAGTTGTTTAAATATTCCAATTAAAATCGGGAGAAATACATTATTTTGCAATTTTATTGATTTTTATTTGATTTAGCCCCTAACAGTTAGGGGCAATTTTTTTCGACGCGTGCACAGCTTCGAAGCTCAATCTGGATGTATCCAAGCTAGCTACCACACCGCGGTCGGTGTGAACAAAATAAATTAAAAATAAAAGCGTGTTAAAAATTGGTGATGGAAAAATCATCGTTGATACGTTAAAAGATCCATTAAAAGATGAACAAATTTCATGAATTCATTTCATTTCATAGGTAATGTCAAGTACCGGTCATGGTTCAAATGTATGGAATTGCTTCATCCGTTTAATCTATGGTTCAATGTATGATAATACAGATGAACCTTATGATAAAGTTCAAATATAAATTACTCTACAATCAACGAGGAAGTAACAATGGCATTCATGGCAGAATATATGAGGTTGTGAATTTGTTGGTGCGTCATCGTTATTTTACATAAAGGACCGACAAAGAAGAAGAAGAACCGAAGAAGGTACTTAAAAATATAATTTTAATAAGATTATTAATATATATTCCATTAATAAAAAACAAAATACGTGTGGCACTCAGAGACTGCCGCGGTAAAGCTATTGCATTTGAGAATTTAAACTATACGTGTGTGTGTGTATATATTATATATAATAAACTAGCTGCCCGGCGCGACTTTGTTTGCGTGGTGCTACCCTACCCTGTGTTACTACCCTACCCTGTGGTGCTACCCTACCGTGTGGTGCTACCCTACCCTACCGTACCCTATCCTACCCTACATAAGAAAAAAAAATCAAAATTTCATAAGAATCGGTCAAGCCGTTTTTTACAAACACTGAGCCTCACGCAAAGAGACTCCCGTACGGCCCGTACCCCAGTGACGTGATTTTTCTGCTAATACTTATATTTTTAAACTCGTGATATCTTTTGAATGGAATGTCCGAATTGAATAACTCAAAATGTTATATAAAGGTATTGAAGCAGTCTTGAATATGAAGTAATTTATTTTGATAAGGATTGATACCAAAATACAAATAAAGAGCCTTTTCTAGCGGCGGCAATTCAATAAAATTTTTAAAATAGAAAAACACTTATTGTGTCATAACTATAATAGTTAGACATATGGTATCGCGACACTTTTTGTAAATAATAATGTGTTCTACAAAGTCGTAGTACATTATTTTATTCTATCATCAATAGTTTTCGCAGCGCACGCGATGTAATGAATATTTTAGGTATTTTTTTTACACCTTGGGTTACATTATTGGAGTTTTAGTAAGGATCCCAAATTTTTTTGAAAATATAATATAGCCTATCTCAACCGGGGATAGTATAGCTTCCCAACAGTGAAAGAATTTTTCAAATCGGTTCAGTACTTTCGGAGCCTATTCAATGCAAACAGTATCACCGCTGTGTCGGTCGGAGTGGGGGGTGTTAGGTTATTTCGTTACGGAATTTCTGGATTCAGTCTCCACGCTCAAGGCCCGCGATAGAAGCTATGCAATAGCTTAAAAACTGAATCAAGATTTTACAATAACGTTCTACATGTATGTACCAGGGGACGAGTTTCTTTGGCCGAAGCGTATGTTTTTAGGGTTCCGTAGCCAAATGGCAAAAAACGGAACCCTTATAGATTCGTCATGTCTGTCTGTCCGTGTATGTCACAGCCATTTATTTCCGAAACTATAAGAACTATAATGTTGAAACTTGGTAAGTAGATGTATTCTGTGAACCGCATTAAGATTTTTACACAAAAATAGAAAAAAAACAATAAATTTTGGGGGTTCCCCATACTTAGAACTGAAACTCAATTTTTTTTTTTTCATCAAACCCATAAGTGTGGGGTGTCTATGGATAGGTCTTCAAAAATGATATTGAGGTTTCTAATATCATTTTTTTCTAAACTGAATAGTTTGCGCGAGAGACACTTCCAAAGTGGTAAAATGTGTGTCCCCCCCCCTGTAACTTCTAAAATAAGAGAATGATAAATCTATAAAAAATATATGATGTACATTACGGTGCAAACTTCCACTGAAAATTGGTTTGAACGAGATCTAGTAAGTAGTTTTTTTTTAATAGGTCATAAATTGAAATTAATATCAAATACTCAGGTCTATACTACCATTTACTTATATACCTACAGGTTTGTACGGAACCCTCGGTGCGCGAGTCTGACTCGCACTTGGCCGGTTTTATTTTATTTATATATGTTCGTTCACCGATTACTCGTTAATCGATCCTATCGGCCAGGTACAAATCTTGAGAGGTATATAAATAAATTAACATTTTGGTAGAATTGATAATTTTCTATGGAACACGTCGTGCTCTTCCGCTGACTTCGAAACATAATTATAATGGTCCGTCCATGCTTGGCGAACCGAGCACGAGCCGAGCCTCGAATGAGCACACTGCGAGCACGATTCGCGTAGCGTGGACGGGCTTGCGAGCCTCGAACGAGCGCGATTGTCAGTTTTTTCACGTACAAAGGGATTCGCATCGTGCTCGTTGAAGGTTCGTTCGTGGCTCGGCTCGTGCTCGATTCGCGTAGCATGGACGCACCATTAGAGTTCTTACTTCGTTATTTTATACTTTTTAGTGTAAATCGACTATGCAGGCGGTTTTATTTTTGAATACCTAGTTATTTATTTGAAAATCGATTTCTTGTTTAAACGTAAAGACGACATGGAACCCTAACGTGGAGAAACCATCTCTTTGTAATGATAATAGAGCTGAGTATTGAAAAGGCATGAGGGTCAGTGAACTAGATCACAATACCGTTCATCCATTATGTGTAAAGTTAAATACAATTAGCCGCATTATGTTATAAATACCCGCATACCTAAATATGGTGGTTAGGTATAGAAGGTGGATACGACAATAAATGAAACCACGTAAAGTACTCATAAGTACGAACAACTTTTACTATGCGGGAAGGTAAGCGGTTAATGCAGACAAATGGACGCCATATTAGGCTTGGATCAAAATATTAATACTTATATCAATCTTAAAGGGCCAATTTTTTTTTTTTTTTTATTTCTTTTTTTTTTCGTATGAAAATGCTGTGTCAACCTATCCTTAAGTCTAAGGGCCTAAAGTTTGAGGGTGAGGACCTCAAACATGTATAAAATAAAGACTAATTGGTTATGATTAAATCGAACTCCAACCTTCCTGTCATCGTCAAAAAAAATGCAACATTATGTTACCATATAAACAGTTGAAGCGCTCGTGGTGTAGCATGATTAGCCGTTCTTAATCGATCGGCAAAGTTAAGCTACGTCTGTCGTGGTCGGTACCTGGATGGGTGTCCGCCTTTCATTTCAAATCGAGCGTTTCCATGCTTCGGAAGGCACGTAAAGCCGTTGGTCCCGGTTATTGGTAGGTAGTAATATCATTTTTATGTAAACTGAATATTTTGCGCGAGACACACTTCTTAAGTGGTAAAATGTGTGTCCCCCCCCCCTGTAACTTCTAAAATAAGAGAATGATAAATCTATAAAAAATATATGATGTGCATTACGATGCAAACTACCAACGAAAATTGGTTTCAACGAGATCTAGTAAGTAGATTTTTTTTAATATGTCATAAATTTTTTTTTTTTAGTATGAGTTGTGTTTTTAGTTTATTGTTTGTTTCAGTGCAAATATTACAAAACAACTTACTAAATTTAAATAATAATAAACTAATAACTAAAACTAAAAACTAAGGTAAAAAAGAAAAAAACTAAGAACTTATAAATAAGCTAATCTATCAAGGTCGCTGCCATGTGGTAGCGTGCCCAGAACGCTGGCGGCATTACCTCTCTGTATGGCTATGCTAATACGTTGAGCGAGGTATTCGCCAGCCCTCTGGTCACGCGACGCTTCGACCAGGCGCTTACAAATGCCTCGGAAAAAGCGGTGGGCGGCCGGCCCCCATGGACCCAAAGTCTCTACCCCAAACGGCTCAAATAAGTAACTGCTATCGAGGTTACTATATTTGCGCCGTTTGAGGCTTTCAGCGCAGGCAGCAGCGCCGCCGGCCTTATTCATGGTCTCTGGAAGATGAGACGGTGCCAAAGTATCAACGCACGTGGCGTCCCAAACTAGGGGCCGCCCCATCTTCCAGGGAATCAATGTCATGCCGTCGGGTCTCTTTCCATCGTCACGCATCAACCCATTTGGTTCTAAAAGGGCCGAAACATTGGCGCTGGAGAGAGACCGACGAATGATGTCATTAAGGTCGGCGTGCCTAGGAATTCTGCCTGCGTTTCTCTGACAAGAGAGTCCATGGTGGCCTAGGGGATCGACGGCGGCACCACAATGGCAGCGATGAGGCATGTAGCACTGAGCGCCCAGACGTAAGCACGTAGCTAGCCGGAATGTTGTGGAATCCAGAAGAGTGCCTAAATTGGCAGACGGAAGTGCCTGCAACCAGAGCCCAGATTCCCATACCGAAACTGCAAGGAGGCGGGCGCGCTCTGCGTGGCTAGAAGACGTTTCAATAAGTTGCTTCCGCACTAGCTCGCACAGCGGCCCATCCCATTGCCTCTGCGATGATGGGAATCTGGGTAGGTCGATGTTGGGACAGGCTATCTGCCAAGCCTTCTTGGCATCTGTCAAGCACGAGACTTCAGCAGGGGACAAGGTCGTATTCAGAATAGCCTCAACGAGGCTACTAGTGCTAAAGACAGATGACAAGAAAGCGGGAAGGGAGATACTAGAAATTTTGCGAATACCCAGACCTCCGAACCGGATTGGCAAGGAAGCCTGGGTCCAGGTACGATGGTCTAAACTTGTATTTAAAATGGTTTCGAGTGTATTCTGAATTGTGTTGTCCAGATTCTGTAAGAGGGGTGGGTGATTCCAGATCGGACTGCAACGGAGTGCGTGGGTAAATTTTGGGACAAAAAGACAGTACCTGATGATAGTGTATGCTGCATGGCAGTTGATTTGGAGCAGTCGGTCCGAAACATCGCAAAAATTTTGAATTTTTTCCCCTACAAAATCCGAGAATGATTCGTCAAAGATAGGAGACCCAAGGAGGCGAAGTGAACACTTGTTAACAATTTTGATATTCGGGGCCAGTTTATTGAATTTTTCTATGGTCTCGATTGGTGTAGGGCAGTTGTCCGTAAGAAAGATTTCACACTTAGTGAAATTGAGGCTTAAGCCGATCAACGCCATTTTTTCAGATAATAGGTTGAGGTCACTGAGAACTGTGTCCACATCGCCTCCCAAAGATCCATCATCAAGGTACCAGGCGTTGAATTTTGATTCCAATTGATTAATGATGGGATGGATGGCGAGCCCAAAGATAGCCGGCCCCAGAGGATCACCCTGCTGACAACCAACTGATGAAAGAAGAAGATTATTTTTGTAAACTAATTTTGAGGGATTTTTGTAACACTGCCAAAGGAAGCCGAAAACATCCGGAATTTTATCTTTAACTTCAGACAGAAGGGCGCCTCTATCCACCGAATTAAACGCATTTTTAATATCCACTTTCAGCAGGACCTCTCCATTCCCGTCTTTGAGGTAGGTACGGAGGGCATGTACTGCTGCCTCACAGCCGCCGCGTGAACCAAAACCAAGCTGTTTGGGCTGGAAGTAGCTTTGAAGTATGTTTGCTTTTTTATGGCAGCAGATTTTGTCGGCGATGCGACGGTAGATGGTACCAACAGCAATAGGCCTGATTCCTCCGTCCTTTTTGGTGAAGGCACATAAATTCGCGCCATATAGAATATCTGTTATGTCTTCACATATCAAATACTCAGGTCTATACTACCATTTACTTATATACCTACAGGTTTGTACGGAACCCTCGGTGCGCGTGTCTGACTCGCACTTGGCCGGTTTTATTAATAAATCTTCGCGGATGGGAAAATATCCAGGAACATTGAACAAGTGAAAAAAAATATAATTTTGATATCAAATTAATTATTTACGTAAATAAGAATACATATAAATAACAATGAACTTGAGTGAGCTACCTATATTGCTAATTATAATGAATATTCAAACAATTCAGTAAAAACATCCGAAATTATTAGGTATTTACGGAAAATTCAAAGAGATTGGACCAATCTTTTTATGTCTTTTGCGGTCAAGACCATGGGACAGGGGAGGTCCGAAGCTCGCCGATTTGCACGAACTTTGTCATCAAAATTGGTCGAGTTCTCCGGAGACCAGCAGGCGGAGAGTTTTTTCCGACAACGCAGTAGCTTGGCATGGAGGAAACGTTGCCCTTTGTTCGGTAGCAGCGGCAGACTCGAGGATGTTTCTTTATTATGTTAGACGATGATAGCTCCGTGGTAGTGACGTCAGATACCGAGACGAAGGTCCTGGGTTCGAATCCTACAATGAGCTTAAGCTTTCGGTGAAGGAAACATCGTGAGGAAACCATAGCACGGTCGTAGGGTACTTTGTAGTACCCATCTGGCTGGCTTCCACCCTCAAGTTGAAAATCTGTCGCCAAGCACCTATCGGTGTGTTCCGACAGCTGCACTTGAGAGCCAGTTCCTTCTAGGCTTTGTGTGCTTACCACCTTCGGCCACATCATCACTTCCCATGGTGAGATTGTGGAGAAACCAAGGCCTATACAAAAAAAAATGTACCACTACAATAAAAAGTATCTGGTATTTACTATGTTAGAAGACGAATTTAAAATAAAAGATGATTGATATTAATAATATTTTTTTAATATTTTGTTTTTTTTCTTTATACGACTAAGTCGTCAAACAAGCATACGGCCCACCTGATGGTAAGCGGTTACCGTAGCCATATGGACGCTTGCAACACACGAAGCATCGCTCACTCGTTGCCGACCTTTCCCCCCTACCCAATGAGCTCTGGCGACCTTACTCACGCACAGTAACACAACTTTACACAACATAAAGTTATTTGGCTGCGGTATTCTGTAAGGCGGAGGTACTTCCCCAGTCGAGCTGCTCTTTGAGCGAATTAACGCTACGCTCTACCTCTCTTAAAACTTAGTACTATTTGATCTAGCACACTACCACTTTCATAATATAATAACCAACAATACATAATTAGAAAGCACTGCACAACAAAGTTGCATGGATCTGCAACAAAATGTATACAATTTCCCGAGTGAAATGACATGATGGAGACCAGGTCAGTGGAGTCCTTTGTAAGTATGTTAGGTCCGGCAGCTGTTTACGGTATCGAGTAACGGTAAGACGTACTAAAAGATAATGTTGCGGTGCAGTAAATAGGGGGTAGCGATTCCATAGCTTTCGAGCAATCATCATTATTCATGATGATTGTTTCAGAAGTATATGGATTCAGAATACTGAAGGTAAAACAGATAATACCTATTATAAATATGGAACAAAAATTAAAAGGAAGATCCACAACAAAGAGTTTCTTGCTGGAGTCTTCTTGTTTTCAAACAGGTTGTAGAGCCAACTGTAATATAATAAGTGCCTTATAAACTGAATAATAATGAATATGTACTGTACGTAAGCTTATGCTCCTATCCTATGATATTAAACGTGTAAGTTTTGAGATCTCCAAAACGGCTATATCGATTTCGTAATAATTGTTAATGTGCGTTTCTGGGGGCGAAAAATCGATCTATCTAGGTCTAATCTCTGGAAAAACGCGTTTTTCCGACTTTTCGAGCAAAGCTAGGATACCCAGGTACTAGAAATGAATGGACAATGTTTTAAGTGTTATTCCCTAATTCCTTTCAGAATGTTCAAGACACACGCAATTTAAATGTAGCCATAGAGGTATCCTATTTCTTTTTTTTTTTTTACACGCATTCAAATTTTATTCGCTTGGAAATCTTCACTTGAGCTGTACAACTGTTGCACTTGAACGTGCCTGAACGAAGCAAATCGGCAATAATGATCACTTTGAAGCGTGCATCTGCTTACTTTGATGGAGTTTAAACTGCATCGATGTATGTAATGTGACTTGAGTACTCATAAACGCTTTTGTCTTGATCGTCAAGTATTTTTCGACAACTCTCCTGCCTTATTCAAATAATATGACGTTATTTATGTGACCACTAAATCAGATGACGTTCATGAATACGGGTAAGTGTGCCAATATTTACGACTTTGACATTATTCAGTTCTCGGAAAGGAACTCCGATCTGCTTCAAGTTTTTATAAAAGAAAGTATGAAAATATGCAGGTCAAATATATCAGAGGATTTACTTTACTTTTGAAAATTGTTTTATATTTGGTAGTTTTAGATTTGATCTAAATCAAGCTCTAGGCTCATTTCTTGAGTTAGTCTTTGAGTCCATTTGGGATATTCAAGTGAAATTTCAAGCAGGTAGATGGTCGATCCACCGCCGTATGTGAATATTAGCAACACTGGGAAATTTCTAATGTGTTGCTAGCTCTGAGAACTTTTCACGCCTTTTTTGAAGAAAATGCCGTGTAAGTATAATAACGGCAGGTAACTGTACCTACTCAGAGACGTCAATATAAGCTTCTTTGTGTAACGATTCGTTGTCTTTTCTATAGCTCTGCAATAAACAAAGAGAGAGATGCTTAAATTTTACGTCTGGACTTTTGTCGTCCAACCATTAAATTTTTCACAGTTTACCTATAATTTCTGCTTGGTCTATCATATTTAAATATATTTATATTGATTTGTATAATCTTGGCATTCAACTCTGATCTTTCAACGCTACGCACGTATTTGAATGCCAAACTTTTTAGCAGAACAATTCAGTAAAACATTTGGTACCTAAGAATATCTCAATGCGGAAATACTTACCATAATTTGCTTTTGAAAAGTGTACAGTCGAGGACAGAAAATGTTTATCACATTTCAAAGTCGATTCCATCTCATACCGCGCTCATGTTATAACAATCCACGTCTATCAATAGTATTTTTATTTCCGGTCAACCTTATGAAACAGAAATGTGCAAGCGATTATAGACCGTAAGGTGGTAAACATTTTTAGTCCGAGACTGTACCCACTTACAGTTATATGTTGGTTTTAAAATTGTTATTCTCCGGTGAATTAAGTATTTTGAGCCCATGGACCAAATCTTTTTTTACTTTTAATAATAAGCCATAGAGCCAAAAAGTTAATATTGGACCGTAATTTATAACTTTACCAATATCAAATACACACTCTGTTAAATTCTTAAAAAGGGGTACAACCAATGTAATACATAGAAGATAGTACTTAATTATGTTGGTTGGAAGTCCATTTTAATAAACATTAACCTTGTAAAAATATAAAAATCATTAAAAACTATATTAACTAACCTTCATCCGTTCATTTATATCTGACGGATGATAACTATAACAAATAGGAGGTCAGATTAAATGCATAAATTAATAGCGTAGAATATTTGTACCTTATTGCTCTAGAAACAAAGTTTAAAACGTTTGTCACATTATCTAAGTATTTATAAGTCATCTATTTTTATTGAGGCTCTATTCACGTAATGTACACAACTTTCAAGGTTTCTTTATACCAGAAGACCTGAGAAAATGGCGTTAAGTTTCCTTTAAACTTAATTGATAGTTAGATAGGATTGTCTAATTAATGACAATCCTTACAATTTGTTTGCTTATTTAGTACATATGCCATTATGTTCTGTCATTTATTAATTTGGTTATTTTTCTATAAGCAATATCCATAGTGGACCTAGTGACTGCAGTATAATCACGTATAAGGGGGCGTCCATAAATTACGTGAGATGTTTAAGGGGGGGAGGGGGTCGAGTCAAATCTCATCTTATCTTACGTTGGAGAGAGGGGGGGTCTCGGCAAATATCACGCATTTTTTTCTGATTGAAACAAAAAAGAATTATACTATTTTGGTCCATTTAATCCAGATTGTACATCCTTAAGATTTAATCTTAAGCGTAATCGTAATACGATTAAGATCATTCACTAATTCGTTCGAAAGAAAATAATTTTATTCATACTTCGACGTTATACATCTACTGACTGTCAAACCACCATATTTGTTTTATAACAAATAGCGTCCAACGCGTTTACGTAAGAAACCAACATTTTGAAAAATATCACGTGAGATTGGGAGATGGGGGAGGGGGTTGAATAAAATCTCACGACATCACACCAGGGGGGGAGGGAGGGACAGAAAATTAAAAAAATCACCTCACGTAATTTATGGACGCCCCCTAATTCAGTTAGCTGATGTTAATAAGCATTTTATTTTAGAAAAAGATTTAGGTTTCCGCGCAAAATATTAAAAACGGTCGCGGGTGAAACCGCGGGCCGTCAGCTAGTAGATATTTGTGGTAATTCGCTGATTGATGAATCGTAATAAAAATAAGAACATTGCTTTGAAATGTACGCATAATGTATGTATGTTATGGTGCGTCCATGTTTGGCGAACCGAGCACGAGCCGAGCCACGAACGAGCACACTGCAAGCATGATTCGCGTAGCGTGGACGGGCTAGCGAGCCTCGAACGAGCGCGATTGTCAGTTTTTTCACGAACAAAGCGATTCGCATCGTGCTCGTTTTAGGCTCGTTCGTGGCTCGGCTCGTGCTCGATTCGCGTAGCATGGACGCACTACGCGCACTATTATATCATAGACAAAATATTTACTACGACCTTCTTGGTTATATAATCACCTTCTTAAATCATAATGATTGATAAAGTTTCCCAGACTGGTTGGCGTGAAGGTCTGATACCCTGACTGACACGCCACAGGTCGTGGGTTCGATTCCCATCCAGGGCCAATACTTGTGTGCCTACTATCATCTGGTTCCATCTACAAGCTCACTGCTTAGGTTTCGGATCAGATAGCCGTGGTTCAAAAGTGTATTATATGAAATTAATATAGCGTGCAGAGAAAACAATTATTTATCATTGGAACTTATTATCTTTTCAGCACTATTAATTATAATAAATAAATAAATATCCTGAGACATTCCTCACACACGGTCATCTGATCCCAAACTAAGCAGAGCTTGTACTATGGAAACCAGATAACTGATATAATACATATACTACTTTTTGTTTGTAAATACATACTTAATATACATAATTACACCCAGACTCAGGACATACAGACATGTTCATGCACACAAATGCATGTCCTGTGCGGGAATCGAACCCACGACCTGCGGCGCCATAGGTTAAGACTCCACGTCTTAACCAACTGCGCCAACTGGCCCGTCGATATTGTGTTGCTTATTTTCACAGAATGATATTTTTTTCCGACTTTGTAATTGCGGTTACTTTTTTAAAGTGCGTATAGCCATAAAACAGGTAATAAAATAATTTTAACAAGTCTCTGTACATAATTACCAATTAAGTTACCTTAATACTTTATTATTATAATGTAATGAATGTATTTTTAGCGTTCCGTAGCCAAATGGCAAAAAACGGAACCCTTATGGATTCGTCATGTCTGTCTGTCTGTCCGTCCGTATGTCACAGCCACTTTTTCCGAATCTATAAGAACTATAATGTTGAAACTTGGTAAATAGATGTATTCTGTGAACCGCATTAAGATTTTCACTCAAAAATAGAACAAAAACAATAAATTTTGGGGGTCCCCATACTTAGAACTGAAACTCATTTTTTTTTAAATAAAACCCATAAGTGTGGTATACTATATAATATACTGTATAATATATGATATACATTACGATGCAAACTTCCACCGAAAATTGGTTTGAACGAGATCTAGTAAGTAGTTTTTTTTTAATACGTCATAAATTGATATTCATATCAAATACTCAGGTCTATACTACCATTCACTTATATACCTACAGGTTTGTACGGAACCCTCGGTGCGCGAGTCTGACTCGCACTTGGCCGGTTTTTTTATAATGAGTTGTTACTGTTAGGTTAGAACAAAAAATACTAAAAAAATTACAACATGATAATAAACCATACATTTTTTATCAGATATAAAAAAACTAGGCAAACTCACCTTCTAAACACGTTTAGTATAAATTATCACTACACACAAAAACAAAATAAACAAAATTTCAGGAACTGACCGTAGGAGTGTTGTGTTCAATGTACCGGTCTGAAGGCAACTGCCGCATGCTCGCTAAGTATTGCGCGTACGCATACTTGGGTTAAAAATGTCGTTGATGCTTTACTTTATTTTTAGGTATTTTATGTCATGTATCTGGACTTCTGGAGTATGACCTTAATTCACCATTGTGAGGAAAAGCGTACTCCAGTGGGAAGTTATCCTTACTCCAGTTACCTAATTTTTTTGAGTTGTTGATGATGATTTTCTTCATCTGGAGGAAGAAAGGCAAAACACCCTTAGATGTACCCGAATCAACCCCTTGTATGCTCCCACGATTTTTTGGTGTTTACATATACATTTATTTAATGTTTTTCAACCAAACACTGACTTCAACTACATTTTTGATCATAGTGAAATGGATAGTAGAGGTTGTACCTACGTAGTATTTATATACTCTGAGGAAGAGGTAATGCGTGATTTTATCTTTTAAATTAGTTGAATAGTGAACCTAACAGATACCTAAATATTTGTAGCTATAGATGTATCCATTGAAATTAAAGAAATAACAGTTGAAAAGTTGATTTTCTGATTGGTTCATTAAATATTTGAGGGCAACCTATTACAAAAAATCCATTTCATTAGCTATTTACCCCGTAAATTTCATCAAGCCGTCGAGCATACCTACTTATACCTTATACTTATACCTACTATTAGGTACATTTCAAGCCCGTATTGAAAATTTTAGTTTCAAAAGGGCCAATCAAAAATAGATTAAAGCGATATTTTTTTATTAAGAAATTTTCAAAATGACAATCTTCTTCCGTCCGCATCTTTTAAAAAGGTTTTTTTTTCGTTTTGTTCACGCCATCCTGTTAATTTTTTATTTATTCGTCGTCAGTTGTTTGTTTTGTGATTAATTTAAGACTAATTTGGACTTTTATGTGTACTTCGATTGAATTTATATTGATATTGGATAAGTATTGTGATTCGGGTACCTCAAAACTATCCTACCTTTAGACTTCCACATGACACAACTTTTTGGTACATCCAGTATATTATTTTACAACTTTGACATCTTACAACATGAAAACTATTTCAATACAACTTTGACATACTTTAAATGTTTTTAATTAATTTCAAATGCTTGTCTTCTTTTAGCATCTGCGTAGTGAGCGCCCTCTTTATCATCTATCTATTTATCTTCATCTATAGAATTTGTTATATGACATAAGAAAGTGACGGATATATTTAAAACCTGAGTTTGGCTAGACTTTCTTTAATTTTTTATATAGATGGGCCTCTGAAAAAATCCTCTATATGTTGAACTATAATATTTCTGGTTTCTTTTACTGTGCAATTTTCGATTCTACTGTGCTATGAAATCAAAAGAATTTGTGGAGTTTCACATTCACAGAATGTCTATGTTACTTTACATGTTTGTGTTTAATTTATTTGCAGCAGCTTGAATGTTATTGAGTTTCAATGTTTATATCTACGTATTTGAATGTTTGTATAGTTCTTTTGGTTTTAAGGTAATCGTTCGTTATCTCACACTATCAGTTTGTTTTATTTCTATCAAGTTCGTTCGTAGTCGTAGCCACTATGTATTCGATGTTAGCGCCATCTGTAGGTGTACTTGAAGTATGCGCGTTTTACAAAAGTAGGTAGGTACTTTTATCAGGTAGTTCGTTAAGTTGCGTAAGGAGGGCGCTTGCGTTGTTATATTTATTTTATCATTCTTCATTTTTTTCTAAATTAAGACATCAAAGTCGTTATAAATAATTTCTTCTAAGAATGAAAATCTAAAAAAAAAAGAATGACTAAAAATTTTTATATTTTGCGTGGATTTGATGCAACGTCTTTTCATTATTTTATGTACAACGAATTCGGCAGATCTTTCGACTGGGAGCGTGGCGTCTCCTGTAATCCGGCTACTCGGAGGTCGGGACCTGAGGATGGTTTGAGGTCGGGATCCACTGTTGTTGAGTGTCCCATGTTGACTGGACGTCCACACTAAGCCTGGTATTAATATGGACCTCCCGGAGGAGTCTGGGAGGTGCAGGTTAATTAAGGAGGGGCGAACCGGGCCAGGGGGGAAACCCAGCAGCCAAAAGTCCCCGTATCGGGCAGTAGTGGGATAGCGGCCGGGAGTGGGTGCTCAGTAACAGCCTGACCAACATAATCAGACCTGTTCCTTTTGCAATAATTTTCTTTGAACTTTTACTTAGTACTTGAGTATTTTTTACGTAGGACTTTGTGAAATAGGAAATTAACATTGAATTAATGGAAATTAACCTTTTTAAAAAGTTTTTTTCTTGTCAAGGAGTCGGTAAATAAGCGTACGGCCCGCCTGATGGTAAGCGGTTACTTGCGTTACCAACCACTAAGTTCCCATAATGGTTAAATCGTTCAAGGTAACCATGTCCTAAGCGTTATCTGGCTGTTAATTTGAAGTAAGAATAGCTGTTGCATAGACTTAACAGAGGAATAGCTTATTCGAAGTTTATCTAGCATTTGAAAACTCGGCTCTAAAAGAAAGTTGATTATTTCCACTACTGTAAAATCAAGAAGGATCAACGAATTTTGTTATTTTCTGAAATATATGGTTCATTTGTAAAATAAATTTTCTATTAATATATAATTAGCAGAGACCTGACAACACCAGTTTGTAGCGACGTCACTATCCCCAACAAGCCCCCAACATTGTTTATAAAATGACTGCGCATACCGACGAACATTTGCTTGCTGGTGTTCGGATCGTGCACATCGCTCTCGGCGTGTTCCTCGGTATACGTAGTTTCGTGAGTTTGTATTTTTTATTGTTAGATAAAGGTTAGATAAGTATTTCCTATTAGTGCTGAAATGATTGGTGTATCGTTTTGTCCCATTTTGTTAACATAATTTTGTAGTTAAGTAGATTGTTTTCAATATTGCTCTGAGTTGTTTATTACAATTTAAATATACCGTTGTTGATTTCAATAATTGTTTCTTTTTAACAAACCTGCTTCTGAATCTAATATTACTGGTTATCCAAAGAGTGGTAGAAATTCATGAATTTATTGTGAAAAAAAAAAACTTTTAGCACTCCTCCATATCTTATAATATCCTCCATATTTTAGACTTGCATGCACGCTCATTCACACAGAATTCACAGGGTAAGATAAAACAACATGTATAATATAATTCTATTTATTTATTTTAATGTTGACTTTAGTTTTACATATTTAAATTACTATCGCGTTACTAAAGCAATTGAAGCCCGCGACGGACGAAATGCCGTAGATATTGTTGTGGCGTATGTATTACTTATTTGGTAAAATAGCCCTAGTATTCAGACACCAGCGGGGCAAACAATCACACCTCAAACCAGGGCCACATCTAGGGCGGGATGCTATGGGCAAACTCGCTATCAAGTTCAGATTTCTATGCAAGTGAAAATTAGAAGCCATTTCTAAATTAAACGGAACTATACATTATCCTAGCGCAATCCTACTTCTGTTGCATGATAAGTCAAGTGATATTGCCTATTGCAGCCCGCATCAAATGACCCAAGATTCTACTAATCTACTACTGAGTTCGTTTTGAACAAAATTCGTTTATTGAGGGGGCATTTCTAGCTCAATTTTCTCCGGCTCTTTAGTTTCTTGCTTGTCTGTCAAAATCAGCTCTGGTACTTGTATTGGTTTTATGCGTTCTTCTAAAGGTTCAGCTGCAAATTTTCCTTTTGGGACTGATGCTTTGACTTTTTCTACAACTTTTTCCTGTAAAAACAATGAATAATAAACAATAGCAATTGGTGCTGATTCTGTTGTTCACAACTAAACTAATTTAGACTCACTATATCTCTGTGTAACGAATACAAGAAAAGGATGTAAGAAATTTAGTCCTGTAAAATAATACAATACAATGTCTAAATTAAAAAAAATATTATTAACTCACAAATTAAAACGACAAAGACTAATTTGACAGCGTTAAATAATATTTTCTATGGTTTTTTCAATAATGTTTATAAGAATGAGATGTGATGTATTTAAAACAGAATTGGCACCATTGGCCAACTTAAAGTAATACATTTTGAAAATAGCCCAGTTTGAACAAAGTGCAATGATGCATTCGTTATTAAAATACGAGTTTATTGTTCGAATCAAGAGATGTTTGGAAAGTTACACCAGCTACAATACAAAAAATAATTTGAAATAGCGAGAGATATTTGTAGCAATATGTTTTTAAATTCGGCTGCATATCAAAGTGTTAGCAAATCAATGATGGGTTTAACCTTTTCAACATCAACCGGGGCCTTGAGTTCATTTTCCAATTTGCCTTCCTTAGGCTCAACAGGGTCGGCGGCAGGATCGGGCAATACCGTGCAGTCAGCTTGGTTTGTTTTCACAAAGAATGTCCTTGAAATCTTAAACCTGTCCAAAACAGCGTATGCATTTTGTACCACCATTGCTGACGGAAGTCTTTCACGAGTCAAAAGCCATGTGTTTTCTGTAATAAATAATATAAATTTTTGATGAAATTTGAAAAAAATAATGCCTTGTGTGCAATTGCAAGTTTCAATTAAATTAATTAATTATATTTTAGAGAATTTTCTATCCTGAGACAGCGAATACAACATTATGGCAAACATAAAAAAAAAATATTACTCGTTTAAGACACGGAAATTATTTAAAAAACTTGACTGAAAAAGGTTTAATTGATTGATGCAGACTAATGCAGAGTAGAAAAAGATAAAAAAAAAAAGAAAAAACCGTTGAAAGAGTTGCATATGCATAGTGTTCGCGGTTGAAACCTCAAGGCGAAATACTAGATTATGCACCCCGGGGATAAAGCAGTGTTATGTTACGGGCAGCATTTTGAACCCTGAGTAACCAATTCTGCAGGGTCGGCAACGCGCGAGTGATACCCCTGGTGTTGCAAGCGTCCATAGGCTACGGTAACCGCTTACCATCAGGCGGGCCGTATGCTTGTTTGTCACCCAAGTGGTATAAAAAAAAAAAAGATTCTAGAGCTAACTTTTAACAAGGACGGCAGCTAGTGTTCAAATATACTCACGTGTATGAACTGGCCCAATACCACTGCAGGACCACATAACGGCAAAGTTATCATAATCAGTATCCAGTATACTGTACTCGAAGTCATAAGGCAGTGGCAGAGAAGAGTACTTCACCATGAAACGACCTTCGCCTTCTCTTCCAACGCTCTGAAGTGATCCCTCCATTAGTCTCTTAAAGCCAGTCCTGAGGAGAAAAGTATTTTAATTCCTTACAGATATACATTGATCGGAACCTTTAAAAACACATAAATTTGTTACTTTGAACTACATTAAATTTGTTCTATGAGCTGCAAACATTTTCCGAAAAACGAGAGATTAAAAAGAATAGATGATCCCATTTTCTAGAGTAATATTTATAGGCAAAGAGAGTCCCCGCTACTCGCCTATAAATTATAATGGCACGAGAGCAAATAAAGCCATATTTTAACTCGTCCGGTGCATGGCCCCCCCATACAGAAAACTTAAGTCAACTCAATGAAGTTCAGTAATATTTTCTCTAATTGGCCCAGTTGGCTGAAAACCATATTTTTCCTGATAAGCTGAACGATTGCTGCAATTCAATTTAAGTATGTACTTACAAAGAGCTAGTGATTTCATTAGAGACCAGGATCCTCCCCTCAGGAGTGCTTTCGTAGTTGGTGGTGACGCAACGGCTGCCCAACTCGCTCACAGTGAAGTAACGTTCCGCTTCATACCAGGTACCAAGGAAACGCCGCATGTTGAAGTATGACATGGGCTGAACAGAGAAGAATATTTGGAAACATTTGTATGCCTAAAAAAAATATAAAACTCGCGGTGTCCTAATTTTGAAAACAGTGTAGAAACGAAAATAATTCCAAAAGTTGAATTTTTTCGGTATCTTCTCCATATTTTCGTAGCATGAATGGTATTGAAAGCGAAAGTACACTGCGATAGTGTCCAATGGTTGGAGTGAGTGACCGAGGACCACATAGCCAGTTCGCAACCGGTCCCGTGTTGTCTATGGTCAGTGCACCAACCTGCGCAAGCGCACCCGCGTTATATAAGACGCACTTTTAACGCTAAAACTGGCGATACAGTCAAGGCCGCTTTAGTTACACATTTGGTGTACGCTTTATGAAAACTTTATGGAAGGTCTTATTATTTTCAAAGTGGTATCACTAACTTTCTAGTACCTTATTACGATAAAAAGAAACCGGCCAAGTTCGAGTCGGACTCGCGCACTGAGTGTTCCGCACGACTTGTAGGTATGAAAATAGTTCGTTCATCAGTTTCGAAGATTTTTCCCCTTTTTTCTGATTATATTTCAATTATGATTTTTTGTGATGTAAGTACTTTACGGTTTTCTTGTGCTAAATGACCTAGCTTCTCGCCAAATTTCATAATTCTAGGTCAACGGGAAGTACCCTATAGGTTTTGATTCCCTAGCGATCGTCAAAATATGCGCCATAAACGGCCGTATCTTTTTTGTGCGTTCACTTAGAAGTTTGATTTTTCACTGCTCTAAGGAATTGCGGAGTGTTTGAGAGAACAGAGTATTTGTATTTTAAAAGGAGAAAAAGGGTCTTGACATACGGACAACAAAGTGATCCAATGAGGGGTTTCGGTTTATTTTGAGGTACGGAACCCTAAAAATAAGCTTAATTGATATTGTTGAAATTTGGTGGGTGTGTTAAAAATATTGCGTTCATAATAAAATGTTGTAATTTTAATGTATGGCTGTCTGATTGCCAATAAAAGATTAGGTTACCCAATAAGATAAATTAGATATATAAAAGAAATTACCTGATAATCGGGGCACCATCCCAAAGACGGGATCTGCGCGGATGCAGCTGCAATCAGGGTAAGCATCGGGAGCCGCCACATCTTTGCCAAGGTAGTGATGATTGCCCAGGGGAACTGACGACACGGGAATGATGTCCGACGTCCCGGCACTCGCTTATAAACCTTCGCGTCTCCGTCTGGAACCGGTCTCGAACTTGAAAACGCATCTAATGGAACTCCTTATCTAGTAAGCCTAGGACACCGTTTCTCAACCAAGCCCCCTTATGTAAACTGCAGTAATTTTATATATTCCTTACCTTAAATGGCTTTGTGGATTGTATTCAGAAAATAATCAAATAGGTATAAATCTAGCTTAAGGAAAAGGGGAAAAGGGAAGATCTTGGGAAGAAGAAATCTTGATGGATTGCCATTGTTCTAGTTCATACCACAGTTTTACCATATGGTAATACCACAGGTGGTAATACTGTGTTCATACTAAATTTCCACCGAAGGGAAGACCATACAAATATTAATCATACTAATATTTTTTATTATTATTAATAGACATATGTTTTGACTACAATCTTACCATGTTAATAATGGTGTAGCCGAAGGTGATAAGCGCCCAAAGCCTAGAAAGGAACTGGCTCTCAAGTGCAGCTGTCGGAACACACCGGCAGGTGCTTGGCAACAAATTTTCAACTTGAGGGTGGTAGCCAGCCAGGCGGGTACTTCAAAGTACCCTAGCACCGTGCTATGGTTTCCTCACGATGTTTTCCTATACCGAAAGCTCAAGCTCATTGTAGGATGGGCGGTTTGTTTGATGGTTCCAATATTTCAAATTCAATAACTTCTTTTTTTTATAAACTCACATGTTTGACATGAAGTTCTGCCAAACTGTAAAACAGTTTGTCTAACTTAATTAACTAAACAACCAATTTGTAAGATAATTATTTATTATACATGGTGTCAATTGGTGTCCCCTTTACTTTTTATTTCAGAGGCGCAATTAAGGGCTGAAAGTTTGACCACCAGTGATTTATGTTGATTTATTGCTGCAGTTGCAAGCCATAATGAATTTTGCAGCTATCCTTGTTAGGTGATGCGCAATTGTGCTTGTGTGCGTTAATGCTTTTTCTGTTTGCTTCTGTTTGAACGCATAGGGCAAGTTTGGCCGGATGTCGTCTTCGACATGCCTTATATTCTAAAAAAAAATTTAAATCCACGAGAGATAACTTTTGCATTGAAAGAGTTCATTCACATTATTTTTATTGGTGTCGCAGGATGTTGTACATTTGTTAATGTTTATTATTGAAAGTATTGCTAATAATTTATTGCGATTAACGTATTTTTCTCTTAAATAATAATTATTTATCTAAGTATATAATTAAATTTAGCAGTAACTTCTTCGAAGAGTTGAACTTCTACAGATATTTAAATTACATTACACCGCGGGTAACGGCAGAGCGAAATAATAGTTTCAGAACATTATAGGGTAGCTTTTATTAATTCATAGTGAACTTAATACTCCCGGACCCTCAACAGTTTCAGAGAAAAATTACGTCAAAGACGCTCATTCTCACTATTTCTCATTCCTGAAATTTGTAAACAAACCACAGACCATTGATACACCTCAGACCAAGAAAAAATGAAAGACGGAACGGTCTGTGTTCTTAAGTGACGCAAGTAATAGGAAGCCGGCGTTCTTGTAAATACGTGGCCTCACACACACATATACACTATAGGAAGCCGATCGGTTGTCATTCCACCTTGAGACGTTGACAGTGACAATAATGCTCAGTACCATTTGTGCCTGCTTGGGCCAGTATTAATTTTACTCACGCACACGTAGGAAATTTTCGGCTTCACTTTCTTATAAGGTGACACTCTGTCTTGATTTTTTTATAAGTCTATGTGATACACTTTGAATACATTCAAATACGTAGCAGCCACACGGGCCCATTCAAACAACAGGGTTCCAGCATAATTCATTTATATGTAATGTATGGCAAAAAAAAAGTGGCTAAACTGAACCACTCTTTATACATGCATATGCTTGAATATTGTTTCGTTAAGCTGTTACACGGTGTAGATTACATTGAAAATGTTAAAAAGCTAAGATTATTCTTTAATCTTGAAACGTTGTTTGGCTAAGTGATATTTTTTAAGGAAACCAGGAAACTATTTGGAGGACAGATTAAAGGTGAACGCACACTTATCCGAGCCGAACGCATCGAAAGAAACGAATTTTAGAATTCTGTATATGAAATCTTATGAAAGCTCGCACACTTGCCCGCGTCGAATTGTCCGAATCTGGATGAGATTTCGTGTACAGAATTCTTAAATTCGTTTCGTTCGATGCGTTCGGCTCGGATACCTAAGTGGGATTCTTACATATATCCTACTAATATTCAAAATGCGAATGTGAGTTTGTTTGTTTGCTTTCACGTCACCGATCACAAGGTTTGGCACGCAGATAACCCATGGTATGGAGAAGGATTTAGGCTACTTTTTATGCCGGGAACGCGGGTAGAACCGCTAGGGACAGCCGACAGCTATAGTATTTAGAGAAGTCTGGTTGTTTTTTTTATTAAAGAATGGATTATCAAGTATTGCAAATTCAGAGGTTGTTACTTAATTCTTATATTTCATCGTTACAATATATATAGACATTATACTATTATTCTTAGTTAAAGCATCATTTAATTGCTCAAATCTTCTAGTATTAATCGTGACGTTTGCCAGAAAATTTCTGTTCACTGCTTACCTATAACTTATTCTATGCCATAAGATCGAGCGCTGGAATTTTCCCAGGGTAGCTGACTCTGCAAGTGGGACTACAAAAAATGTATGGTACAGCTGCCTTTCTACCGGTTCTCCAGACCTGGCTTCGCCTTTTTATTTTCTATCTCTATCTATTTTTATCCAGCAAGCTCGCATGAGGACTAAATTGCTTACCTAGCTAGTTTTTGTAATGCACTTCACATTATCATCTTTAATTGAGGCTGTGTCTATTTTCTGTGGTTTCATATCCGCCATTGAATTTTTATTTGGACGATTATACGGGAATTTGATTATAAGATCTATATTTGCCAACTATCAATGTAACAACATTGTAATTTCTTTTACATACATAAATTAGAATTTAATGTAAGAGAGAGAATTTACGATTATCAGTGGACGCGAAGGATTAAAACTACTTTTTTTTTTTAATAATTATAACATGTTCTTTTTGAATATAACGTGAATATTACGGATCGTCAAACCTCTTCGCGCTTTAAAAGACGTTAAAATTGTGTGAAAAATATCCGAAAATTAAGTAATTAATTACATTAAAAACCATCGTTGCTGGAGCTCATACCAAAAATAACTGTAACTCTTGCTTTGTAAGTAAATTTTCTATTTATTGTAGAAAATATGTACGATAGATACATTTGATTCAAGGGTTGATAGACATGAATAATTGTTATTTTTTTGTTTTTTCAAATCTCTTTATGTACTTTTAAAAAGAACTCGTTCATTTTATATCGTGGATTAAGTTCACTATTTCACTCGAAGCAAGCATCTTAGAAGTTTAAAGAAAATTAAGGGACTTATATTTTAAGACAACACTCACCAGTAAACACCTCAGTAGAATGACTTATTACCTGCTGCTATTCGACGTCGCATGTAGGTTTACGTAGGGCTTCAGCCACCACGCGTGACCGAGTCTAATACAATTTGTTACCAGCCAATAGAAAAGCTGGTTCTATAGGAATTACTGAACAGTTTCATATGTTTACGTTGGCCTAGAAAGTAATTAGAGAAGTATTTTGCGCTCTAAATAAATCGGTTTTGGGAATACATTACGCCGAGGATCGCCCTTGTATACCCATATTTTTTTAATGATTATTAATTAATATGATATTTTTAGCAAAACATTGGCTAAAGTATATTTTGTTGGGTCGTAGGTAGCGACTTTCTGTTTCATATTAATAAATTTCAATAACGCATTTATTAATCTAATGTTGATGGTAAATCCACCTTGAGCTTAAGGCTTGGTACAATGGTCGTCATATAAACCACTTAATACCCTATTAAGTAGAAACTCATTCAGGTTCGTCAATAAATTCATACTTCCTTAAAAAAAACATACTACTAACTAAGGTTGCATATAAAAGCTTTTCTTCACCGAAAGCTCAAGCTTACTGTAGGATTCGAACCCACGGCCTCTGCCATGGCATATGACGCCATTACCACTCAACTATCTTTGCTTATCATTGATATTTTAATCACTTTCTATAATTACTTATAACGATCTATAGATCACTATTTTCACCTATAAGTGCCATCTGTTGTATATTGCTAGAACCACCAAACGTTAAATCATAAACTACGATGACTTTACCTATTTCGAAGACAGTTTCATATATTGTTATTTCAATAGATGGCGCTCGTATAAACTAGCTTATGGATCTTTGAAAATAAAACTTTATTTCATACACTATCGTAATAATTTATTGTTCCGCATTCTTAATTCACCCACAATAAGTAACTATGAGTTACCTTAGTCTTTATATACTAGTTCTACAGGTCTTGGCCAAGGTGATGGTAGTTTGGATTTCCAGTGTACCTATAGTATAATAGTTATAAGATTTGGACTATGGACCCCAGTCTACGGTCGTTCGAGGTTAGTAAACAATTGTTGTTCTGCGGTCTACGATCTAACCATTATCTCAGCAAATTCCTTTTTTCATTTAATCTATCTTTTAATAAATTGGTTTGATAAAGGTCTTTCTTTCATTGAAAATAACAACGAAACGAGTTCAACCCAAAATTAGGTGAAAATGGTATTCGAACCATTTTTGCCTGTCAGGGAATGTTATTTGATTTACTTTTTATAGTATTTACGTACGTGGAATTAAATAAACAACAATGGCGTGTGTAACTAAAATATTCTCGTTATTTAATTTACTACGGTAAGAACACATTTTTTACAGAATGTTAATGTTCTAAACAATATCTACAAAAACTTGTACACTATGTGAAAACTTATAAAATACTATTTTTTAATTTACAATTAACAGAGACAAATCAATATTCAAGTTCAACAAGATTAAGTTAAGCTTTTTTTATTTACCATCAATAACTTACAAACTAATTTATTATTTACAAAATTATTCCTTAACAACGTCATGTTTTAGACAATGATTCGAATCGGCTTTTGCGGTTCTTTGATCTTTCATTTTGAAACGTACCAGTTACTTAAAATACACTAAGAAATTACAAAATGTTTTTTCGACAATTATAAACGAAAGAGATTGAAAAATGTAAGTAAGTATACTTGAAAATATTGTCAACATGGGTATTATTAATAAATAACATTATCCATATATTTGTGCAAGAGACATCAAAGAACCACATTACGTATTGGAGACTATAGAGTAATCCCCTTACTCATAAAACGTTATTTAACTAATATACTGTTTAAAAGGTCACGTAAATAACGTCACTCTATTGTCATTGTCCAATAATGTGACATTATTTACGTGACCATTGAAACAGTATATTAGTTAAATAGCGCTTTATGAGTAAGGGGGTAAGTTATTTGCATTGATAGATTGATACTTTTACATGTACAAGGCAATCCCGGCCATGCGCCGGAGTATCACAAAAATCTTATGTACTACAGTATCTGTATCGTAAAAAATACAATTTGTTCGAGTTTAAACGTAAACAGTTTACGTATTTGTGTAGGCAGCATTATTTTTTTCGTTTACGTGGACGATATTTTTGTCATGCATCGTTTCTTAATTCTAATCTTTATTTACACGAATTAGAGTCGAGAATGGAAAACGCAATGGAAGACAGCGTTCTCGTGCCTACTTAATTATAAAAAGACATTATCACATAGAATAAGCTAACGATACCTCGAAATCACAATCCTTATAATTAAATTGTTCCCCAATTACTTACGTCAATATCGACGTTAAAATAAAACACAAAAAAAAAACAAAAACATCAGGTAAAATAGGTAACGTTCGAATGAAAATTATTAAAGCAAGTCGACATTCACATCGTCTACTCTATGTTTTGAACAACTCGATGGTAACTTTAGTTTTTTAAGAAGTACAATAAAACTTGAACAAGAATTGCATTGCAAGAGTATCCATTGTGAACTTGGAATAATATCAGATGAATTTATAACAAATATACGTGAAGTAGAAACGACATCACGCATTGAACGAAATGAGTATTACGGAAATATGTAAGATTTGTTCCAAGTAAGTGCAATGGCAGAACCGGCTTCATGGAATAAACATTACAATCGAGGCACACATTACAAAACGAAAATATTAACCTTTTGGCATCGTACTGACAACATTCAAAAGGCTAATTTTATAAACTTTGTAAAATAGAAGCCTTAGAAGATAATTATCATTGAACATCCAGCATTGACTACAATAATAGCTTTAATATAACTGGCCACAATAACGTGTTCGATAAAAGCGATATCGAAAATAAGTTTCGAAAGATTTTAACAAAAGCTACAGTACTGTAAGTTGATAAAAAAAATATTCATTCGAAAATAATGCCTGGTAAGCTTGTTATTAACACTAAAACAGTAAATTAATCCAAAAAATAAGAAGATATTCAAGTTTGATAGTTCGTAGTGGAATTACAGAAGGTTACAGAGAAAAATCATAAGTTAGTAATTACAGATATGAGATTATTAAATTGGTACCTACATACGTTAAGTTTAACAAATCAAAATCATTTCAGGTCCCTTTAATTTCTCTTAATTGTATACACCAAAACATCTTCAATGCTCTACAAATCTTTGGTGCTCATCCACATTGCAACTATTCAGCACGAACGAATGGAAGGAAAGGCAAAATACAAATATTATAATAACGAACACATTTTTTTCTATAGTTTAGAAGTTACATAAAATGATAAAACCTAATATTGAGATTGTAAAATGTCGTTAAAAAGCTGCGAAATATCAAGTCAGACAACTTATTGGAACGAAGTAAGAAATTTATGGTATGACTAATAGTTATCTTGGATATCTAGATTTTAGAGGCAAATACAAAGTAGACAGGCATATTTATGAGAGCACCATTTTATTGAAAGAGTTTTTTACCATATCAAATAAAAAATGATCGCTATTAAAACTAATGTACGTACATTTGATTTTATCTAATGCTAAGTTCCAATTCTGACTAGAACTATTGACTGTATACTTCTGTTAGATAAAGTATAAAGTCAATACTTAGAACCCATTTCAACGTCACCGTAGTTTCATCAAGATACTGATTTAAATTAGGAGGTAGTTCATGTGACGATACTACTTTAGGCCTTACAAACTTCGCAACTTTTCGTTGACAAACTTGTCTATTTTCTATGCTTAAGGAATTAATGTGTCGGTGGCTTTTAAATAATATTTACCCTAATGAAATACATCTTTCAAAGAAATACTATCTTGGAAGGTATTGGTCCCGGTTTATAATTTTTAAACAAATTATAACAATTTGGACCCATTCGGCAAACATGTGTTTTTTAAATTAGTTAACATCACATCCGCAGTGACCGCCTGCGAATGTCTCACTATGAGTATCGCTCTGCGATATCACATGTTCTAAAACTAAACACTTACAATATATCCTTCTTAAACACATATCACAATTGAGCTCTCGGATTGAGAGAAATATTCAAAGTCCAAAACTACGCGCGCTCGCGTCAAATGAGCGGGCGTCATTCATGCAGGTTTTTACTTAGCAGCAAGCTGTTATGTGGCCCGGACAAGTGCCTGATGAGTTCTGGTAATGCCTCAAACGTGAGTTGACAGAAACAACAGTTAAACCGTCCGGGAGTGTTGGTTCGTCCGTCGTTCTCGCTCGATGATATCACATTGCGATGCACCGAACACAAGTGTTTTAATAGGTGAGCCTTCTGTTTAAACATGGCGACACATAGTCTACATGCAAAAGGTTTCTCCCCGGTGTGGACTCTGAGATGAGTCTTGAGATTCCACGACATACCAAACTGCTTACCACAGTACTCGCAGCGGTACTCCCGGACTGGCGCTTGTTTACTGGAACCCTGGTCATGTTCTGTTGATGGTGGATCGTCTGAACCCATATTTGTTTGACAAAGCCAGGGTCCCCACGATCCCGCACTTGGTGGCCTGTATTTTAAAGCATCTTCATGTGGCACTGTGGGAGGAGTTGCACTCCTTTCGGGTAAGTATGGTGGTGCTGACGTACTAAGAGAGTGTAGAGCTCCAAGCCGGGCGCTAGCTACTGCAGCAGCAGCAGCTCCCGGAGTTTGCGTATACCGAAGGTGTGCCATTTCTTCTATGTAACTTGGGGGGAATGATACAAATGGGGGATTCTGTGAAGGTGAGTTGTGAAAGCCAGGTCTTCTTTTTCGATGTGGTGTAACGACATAGTTTTCAGGGGACGTCTGTACAAGTGACATAAAATCTTGGTCAGGTGGTTTGAGATGTGCGTAGTCCTCTAATTTTACAGTTCGTAAATCTAGTTCTGGGGGTTCTAGGTAGTGTGACTTTCGCTTCGCTCTTTCAAAACCTCGACCTAATCGATCACTTAACAATTGTCTTCTGTATACTGTTTCTTGTGGAGGGTCTTCTTGACTTGATGAAGTTGACCGTCTTCTCGCAATGTTCTGTAAATAAAAACAACATAAATACCAATATTGGGGATGAAAAAGGTAGGGAATGTTCCTATATTTCAATCGAAAACGATAAAATATTGCCTGTTTAGATAATTACCTTTGCTGCAACCGTTTCTACATCAACATCTTGGGAGTCATCGTGTTCACTGCCAGTATTCTCTGAGGTTCTCGCTAAAGACAAATTAACGGGATTCGACGAACTTCTTCGTCGTGCTGTCAATCTGCCACATTCCTTATCTCTGTTTTCACCATCGTGCTCTTCTTCTTCCCTTTCGTCAGTACTACTTGTTGACATGCTTTCTTTCTTTATACTCATAGACTCATCGCCTCGTTCTTTGTCTTTACTGTAGCCTGCACTTGGAGTGACCCTTTCACTCTCTGAATGTGACGAACCAGAAGGAGCATCGTGTTTACTACTCTCGTTACTGTTGATATCTGTTTTAAGGTTCTTAGCTTTTAATCTTTCACATGATCTGTTTCTTTCCTCTGCTTGCTGGCGTTCTTTTGTTGATTTCCAAACATCTGATTTGATTTCTAGTAGCTCAAACAGTTCTTGCATATCATCAATTTCACCAGACTAGAACAATAAAGAAAATATTTAAGATATTTTAATGTTATAAGGCCGAAAAGTAGGCAGACGGTTCATCTGATGGAAAGCGGCTACCTTCCCTTATGGGATGAAGCAATACGAGGGGAATTGCTAGGTTTGCCTCCAAATTTACAGAGCTAAGAAGGCTTCTGGCTCTCAAATGCAGCTGCCAGAACATACCAATAGATACTAAGCGCCAGATTTTAAACATCAGGTTTAAAGCCAGCCCGGCATGTGTATGTATTATAAAGAACGATCGCACTGTACTATATAGTTTCATTATCCAAGTTCGGCATTGCTGCATCATTGCTTATACAATTTATAAAAAAAAAGACCAAAAGAATTATGAAAGTCAAAGAATATAAATTATTCGAAAGGTTTCTATGTTCGTGATTAATACCTACCTCTATATAAGCTTGGCCACTGTACAAGAAGACAAGTAAGTGCCTCATGAGTGTGCTGTTGATGCCGGACATGTGGATCGTGACTGGATTCTCGACAGACGGAGTATCATCGAGAATTTTCCTGGAATACAAACAAAACCTGATGATATATGTATTTATTCTGAGAAGAGTATTAATGACTGAAATTTTATGGGCGATGATGACATTGCTTAGAGTTCGTTTGCATTTTACGATATTTATTACTATGTTAGATATTTTGCAACAATAATATTTTGTTCATATATTATTAGCAAAAGGCAATAGTGATAGATAAATTAAGACATATGATAATGATACTTATTACTTTTCAAATAAATACACTTAAAAACGTTGATTATGCAATTTAACAAAAGCCTTGTGAATCACTTTTTTAAGTTAAAGCAATATGTATAAGTGACTCACTTTACTCATCACTGTTTTTATATGAACCATTTAATTGCTCACCAATATCTTCCAGTCTTTCAAATGAGTCATTTAAACAATCATCTTCTAATCAAACTTATCGTCTATTGACTGATCAACTATCAAGATGTGGTACCTGATGAGGGGGCTGGCAGCAGCCATGACGATCCTGTGAGCCGCGAGTGGGACAGCGTCGTCGCATACCAGCACCAGGTCAGAGTACCTGGCGCCGCGCCACGCCGCGCCCACCTCGTTCAGGATGCAGGCGTGGTGCTTCCCGTACGTCAGCGTCAGCAGGCCTTCTCCCATCATTCCAGCACTGCAACAAAAGAGATAATAATTAGCATAAAGTGCTGCAAATAGGAGAGGCATTTGAGTGCTGTGACAAGTGAGATAGAATACCATTTTTGGAGGAAAAGGTACGAAAGGTAAGCTTATTTCTATTTTCCTGTAAGCGTGTGTTAATGATGATATAATAATTTTGGAGAAATTAAAATTTATGATGTAGCAGGGGACGATCTTCGAGGAGTTCCTTAATTTATCCCGATGGAACTAATATATAAAGCCAAATACATACTCAATCGACGTGCTTAAAATTGTTGTTACATACAATGATATGGAAGCTAGATTTAAAAAATATCATAACGATCTTCATACACATATTCCTAGTTTTATAATTATGTGAAATTTCATAAATGAAGCTATTGTGCTTGACGAACGTGTGAAGACTGTTAAAAATCTTGAATTTTTTTGTAGTTTGTAGTCCCAAGGAAATGCCGTAGATACTTTATTATTAATTTTGTAGAAACGGGACGCTTATAAGAAAAAAGTTATAAAAGGTAAAATCTATTCGTTTACCATGCTTCTCTTTGCAATCTAATTTAATTGATAGATGAGTTACATTATAGTTTCGTGATTAACCATATTGAATGTAACACGTAAATAAGTGAAATCATACCTATTGAATTGAGGTTCGTCATAATATTCTCAGTTCATTAGACTTGTTCTATGCCAGACTGAAGACGGTGTAAAGGAAGACAAGGTTGCAGCCAACCGACTGTTACGATAACAAACGATTTAATATCACTAGTAGCTGAATTGAAATCGATTCTTTGGCTACAATTAAACTGAACGTTCGCCTCTAAAATTTAACTCGGCACACACAATAGCACTTAGCGAAACAATTCGAGTTTCCCAACCAAATTAAAAAAGGTTAAAAGGTGAGAAGAATTTAAATTAACGTGAACACTTGATGCGTTCTTGGACTGCCAAAAATAGAGTCAGAAGTCCTCTTCGCAGGTGCTAGAAAGCCTGTTGCAATAGGACCTTGGCCCGATAAAGCATCGCAACGTGCTATTAGCATTGCGATAGAAGCGCAAGATCGTTTAAAAGACGATCAAGAGGCGCTTCTTTGCATTGTGTTGGCGTTTAGCAAGAGTGGGGTCACCAGCGGTGGAATAAGCCTCATTGTTGTCGGCAGCTCCTGCCCCATTGTTGCACTGTTTCACTTAAAAGTCATATTTAATTGCGGAGTCACATAAAAGTGCAATTCGAGACGTACATAAATAGGTTGATTCTGCGCACAAGTGGAATTTTCTCGCTCGAGACGATCATAATCGCGAGCCGTGTCACGATTTTGTAATGATTTCGGTTCCAATTGTTTGCTTTTAATTTTTGTATGCATGACAAATGATTTCGCGTTTATCGAAGACACGTTTGATATTGAACCTTTTCATTCGTTTTCATGGTCAAAAAAGAGAATAAGCACTCTCGCGTTGCTAACTAATGATAACGCATTAGCATAGAAATAATTAACTTTTTCACTTTATGCTAATTGCGTCGCCTATAAAAAAATATGTTTTTACTTAACAAAGAGTGAACATTTCCTTGAGCGCGGGAAACGTGAAGTCATACGAATTAGAATTAAATTCTTGTATTACAAAAAATGTGAGATAATCTTTGAAAGAACGTGATGTTAAATTTTCCTTGGGCAATGAATGTGGGCCGATTCTTAATAAGCCTCTAATTGAAGGTCGCATTAATAATTCTACCGAATGTTTGGCATGCCGTATGTAGAGAACAATAAAAATTAAGTTTTTTACTACTCTTGCGATATGTACTTGTATTTAAGTTTACCAGAGATAATATCCGCTGAATGCGGAACGGATTCAATGAAGGCTAGGTAGTAATGTGTAGTGCGTCAGTTAAAGTAACTGATATAAAAGTATTGGAGATAGACACAATTATAAAAACTACAGATAATTACACCGAAAATTAGTTGTAGATTTTATAAACAAAGGAGAATATTACGCAAGCATAACAAATAAGTATACTTTGTACATAAAGATCCTGCTGTAGCTTAATAAATTATTATTAAATCCGAGATAATATTATATGAGTAAATATTTGTGAACATCATTTGTCTCCTGACAATCTGTCAAGACTAATTACGATTGAATTTGTCAAGGTTTGAACGAATATCAATATTAAAATATAATCCATGATTACAACATTAGCAGTCATTTTGAATCCGCTTTCAGATCTTCTTGCGAATCCTACGAATATTAAAGTCATATTCTTTATTCGAACGCCCTAAAGCGATTGGAATCTCAGCCTTGGGCGGCGATGGGAGGGTCCATAGAAACTATACGCCAATTCAGCACAGGATAGGACTGTATTTTCAGGGCATCGCGGAGTCAGCGATGCGTAGCTGGCTCGCCCGCCATTGTTTGTGTGAAGCCAATGGAAACGCTGCAGTTCTCATGTTTTGCATCAAATAACCGTACCAGGGTTGTCTTTTCATTAACATGTTAGAAATATGCCTAGCTCTGGAATGATTGGAGTGTCCTCGGGTTTCAAATTTGATAAGTTTGTGGGATTTCCACTTGTTTTCTACTTGTGGAAATACCCACTGAAACAGTCATAGTAAATTTTCTATATTTTATTTCATAACAATTTATGAATATACATATATGCAGTTTGATCCCTTTGATCTGCTGAGCTGTATATACATTTAGGTTTTTTGGTGAGATAAAATTAATCATTAATAAACTATACATAAAACTGACAGTCAATTTTCAACCTAAATCGTCCGACCTGAACCCAGTTGCAATCATTATAAAAACCTAATAAAAAATCTTGCTTTAAATTATAAATATTACTTTTATGGTGCGAACCCTATTGTTGCAGGTTGTGTGGTTATGAAACATATTTCTGTATGCATGTAAGAAGATTTTAAAGAAAGATACCACATTATCTATGCTTCTAAAAACAGTTGTTTTTCACATTGTTGCCGTAGCTGGTATTAAATTATCATATGAAATAATCGAGGATTTTTCCAAGTACACAATCCAATTAAATGTTTCCTTTTCAAAGATAATAAAATCCGCAACAACATTAACTTTTGTGTTACATCCGAGGTTCATAAATAATAATACCACCTAGCGATGATCTACGGTACCCTTACGCTATTGCACTATCTATGCGCCGATTCAATTCAACGAGTTTCTTAACTACTACCATAGATGGCGCTACATGTCTTATAAAACGAACTCAAGTGAAAAACCTTATCTGGAAAGATGAATGAACGTACGACCCAAGTTTTATTTACTCGGCCTTATATCCAAAAATATTAACCTTCGTAGATGTTAAGCACACATCTTTCACCAATTCTTTTTCAGTAAACAAAATTCTGGATTTTTTTAAATGTAAATACAATCTCTTTACGACTTACGTGCTCATTCGGTAACGAAGGTAATTCGGTTTACTTCCAAATAAGCTATTTAAATAAGTAATAAGATTTCAAATAAATGTAAATTTATATGAAAGTCTATATGAAAGTAAAATTAATACAATAATAGTAAACAGTGTGAGTACTGTAAAAGGTTCTATATACAATTAATCTACTGGCAAGTGAGTGCAATGTATAGTAGGTACTTTTTGAATAAAGTAAAAGAATATGTCTGTCTTATTTTCTACCGCATGACGTGTGTATCAAATTATTTTATATTATATCGTATAATACCTGATTTAACTGCTTTTACTTTGTATTGGGGATAAATCCCCTCCAGAAGTACCTATTATGATTTTGTACAGTAAATCATGGGAGCTATATCCTACTATATAAATAAGATAAAAAGAAACTAATAGACAAACTATAAATCGAAAAGTTAAGATTAGCCCAACGCCAATAGTATTCAAACGGGAAGGATGTTTTGTTTACAATGTATGAAAATATCTCAATCAGTCCAAGAATCAAGTGTACAATCCAAGGTTGGATCATAAAAGAAACGAACGCCTGGCTAACTTACATAATTCAACCCACACTAATTAAGCACGTACCGGCCTAGAATGGTAGTCTACATTACTATCGTTTACTCGATCCATTCCGATGCTAGATTGTTAGCCGTTAATGGTTTTTATGACAGCCATGTCACTGTAAAAGGAGGAATAGAACAAGATAATTGTACCGCAATGTGGTTAGTAATAAATAATTACACCAGTCTAAGATTTAAAAATCTTATGCTCGTTTCTGGAGCAAATAAGCAATCAAATTAAACGATAGATAGGCTTAAAGAGATTAAAGAAACATGGCCGGCGTAATCAAAAAATACATTAGGCGGGGCGATCGTAATTATTAACATAAAAACGAAATTAAAACCGAATCAGATATTATGACATTCGTTCAATCAAACTATTAAAGCGAGTTTTGCAATTATCGATATTCATTAAATTGATATTAATGGGATTTTGATTGTTAGAAAATATATATAAATTAATTTAAAAAATACTTCCAAAGAAAATACTAGAAGTAAATTAGACACAGAAGATTTCATAAATTTAAAGGATAATAATAGCAGTAAGCGCAACGAAGATCCTTTGTAAAATACTTCAATGACTTCTGTAAGTCTCTGAGTGTCAGTCAGAGCAATTTCTTTCAGTACAAATCGAGTTTACGAAACGTTTTCGCGTTGTCTATGTTGTAAGCCTAGAAATTGTACAAGACCCACTATTGGACTACTGGAGCGTAGGATTGGGAAAAAAGTTCTAACTTTCCCCGTATATTGCAGAATAAATTGAAAGTTACGACAATCTGTTAATTCGTATACGGTAACAATGTTGAGTGACTTTCCAAATTACTGCTTTTATATTCATTTGAAAGTTACATGCGATAGTGTGTTCTTCTTTCATGAAACTACTTGACATTGATTTACTTAAACTGATACATATATCTCTGTGTTCATTGCTTCGCTACGTTATTCCACAATGAATGGAATGAAAATATATTCAAATTTAATTGAAATGCTTTAGTTAATATTTGTATAATACATCTGGGTTTCAAGGATAGAATTTTTTCAACAAATTAACAATTGAAACGTAGTAAGGAAAAATAAATAGCTGATACACGTGTTGATTAACTTACACGTGTAAACGACCAGTTTTAAAGAAAGGATGGTGTCCTCCTCAATATTGTGCATGAAGGCACGGTGAAGGATGTGTATGAGACTATGTACACTGCAGCTATGAATGAACAGTTACATTAATTAAAGGTCAGTTTAGTCTTCTTATCTTACGAAATAGTTGTTCTAGTATACGCGCTAGACGTCGAATGCTGAAATAAAAATAATTGAGACTCAATTTACAGCAAAAGTTATGTTTGATTCGTATAGTAATTTGCGATTACAAATTAGTTATTTTTATGTTTCTCTTGACTTAAAGCATAAACTCTATGATGACCTTTCAAAATAAACAACCAACGAAAGCAATAAATTATTTCCAAAACCTAAAATTTACGGTTCTATAGGTATCTTAAGTGACGAACGTACCACGTTGATGGCTTGATAACCTAAACAATTAAGACAACCCAGCCAAACATTTTATCGGGCTTATTTTTTCCATTTACAGCATCGTTTCATCGTCCAAAACCTAAGGGTAATTGGACGTTTTTGCTGAGATCATTACGCGTAAAGCTATTAACAAGGTACTAAGTAGTTAAATGACCGTCATCTTTGTCGTCAACATCAGCCGGAGGTCAGTCGTATTACATTCGTTCTTGCAAAAGATGGTATCTGATAGAAATGTCAGCATAATTGCCGATGAAATATTGTTGTGCTTAGTTAAATCATAAATTGTTGCCGCAAGAATATTAAACCTTAGAGAAACTTGAATTTAGTTTAAGAATCTTGTTAACAGTTAGTTTGAAAAATGATGGCAGTAAGAGGTAATAGTCGCAGCGATAATGATTCTATTCTTAGTAAATATTAAAATGTACAAAATTCTTCCCAACATTTTTTTGAACACTGTTTGTTTGCAACAAATGAAATCTTCAAATATTATCTATTCGTCTAAAGGTGTGCTGTCAGTGGCATTGCCGTCAAATATTTCACCTCTTCAAGTATATCTTATGTTGGCATTACTTAGTTAATGGAATATTCCAGCATAATTTCGAAATAGTAAATGTGTCTTTCAAGCTAAGCTAGGCTAATATAAATGCATTTTATACAAATTAAGACATTTACGCACATTTACAACGATTGCGAATGAATTATTGATATTTAACTCATTCTCATAACGCATTTGAAACAAAGCAATAACAATTATATTGTCCGAGTATCCAGGCTAGATCTCAGCATGCTTCGATGCGTTCCGATTGACACAGCAGATTGACGCTGCTATTCAGCCCGTTGGCCACAATTGCAGAAAATCTCATGAGCCGCATTTATATGCTTGTGAACGGTTTTCTGCTCTATTTACACAACTGAAATGATCGGTTAAATTAAATTGTCTGTTACCATTTTAACGCTAAGTAATACTAATCTTGTCGAAACTCCGCGACAGCAAGTAACTCACTTCACGGCTATCAATTACGAAATGCTAATGCTTCAATTAACCACGCCGGATGAATTTATAATGATATAACAAAAAGTGGCGATTTGAATAATTTAATAATAAGGAAGAGTTTGTAAGTTACGAGTTTGGGAAGTCGTAATAATAATGCCAGCAAGTACAAGCGTTCAATGACAAACGTATGTACAAAGGTACTTAGCAACAGGCCAGACCCCTTTACAAGCTTCTAACATTCTCGCGAAGTATGACAGAAAGCGATAGTGATGTAAGTCGATAGTTGTCAAACAGGAAACCGCGGGGCGCGCGTGGCGAGCGATACGCCGCACACGCTTTGTGCTGCCGGCCTTCGGACGAAATGTTTAGTGCCAGCACCGACTGCGCTCTATCGCACCACATACAACCATTATGTAATGCCAACTCCACAACAGATGCCAGTTCATTCATAAGAGCCACGGTCAATTCAACCTTCTGTGGACCATCGCTGCCATTCCCTCTCGACGCTCTACCAAAATTATCTATCGATATCCGTATTGTCTCTACTAGCCTGCGAGTTTTTTATTCATCTTGTTTACTATGCTGTACTAGAAATTCATGTCTGAAAACCGATAAGTTAATCGGAGACATTTTCTTTTGCGTATTTAAAAACAAGGAACTATCAAAATTAGTTATTTTAATCAGTGTCGAGTTGAGTCAAATGAGATCATTGCCATTATGATAATTTGGATGATAAGTAAATTTGTCTCAAGTTTCACAGTTTTTTTTAAATATTTGTTTATTTATTTTATTTATATGATAGTTATTTAAAATTATGTGCCATGGTGCTATATCATTTAGTGGAATTAATATTAGAGGAGGATAGGATCATATCCATAACGAGTATATGATGTTATAGTGTCGTTGTCGCATCAGTTAGACCAAACGATAGGCAGTTGTTGGCAACTGACAGATGTATTTATTTATAAATGGCATCGTACCCTTGCACGAGAGAGTCTTGGGCCGAAAGCGCGAATGAGTTTTACCTTCGATGATGCTAAAATAGCTACGCAGTTACACTCTCACCTTGCGTTTGATTGACGATCGATCCCTTGTGCCAGATACTTGTTAACTGTTACTCTAAACAGCTCTGTACCACATAGACTTGTTACAAATCTAACGTCAGCCGTTTCGGTAGGTATGCGATTATGAAACTCAGGCCCTCGCCTCCGAAGATTTCCTTCCTTCGACAATTCCTTAGCGACCAAGTTGTCGGCGAACGCCCGCGGCATATTTATACATTTTCGCAACGTTTTTGGTTCGGAAACAAATCGAGTTCGTGTTCGACATTTCGCGATCACTGCGGCAGTTAGACGACTATTTATAAAGAACGTGTCTAAGAAAAGGTCGGATTTGATTGTCGGCAGTCATTTGAATATCTCTGGTGTTATTACAGCAAATTATGATGAATTAAATCGTCTATATAGAGGCGTTCTCACGCCGTGAAATTAGTTGACCTTCGGACCAGTAGGTGCTCGAAGCGAACAAAACATTACTTTATACTTTACACGAATATAAAATTTATCTAAATGATTTGAAATTCTATTGTTATGTGCATGTTACTGATCTTTCTCGCCGGCAATTATTTTTAAAAGCCAACTAGATTGTACAAAGACTTCTTTGTTTGATTAATATCTATTAGCACCAATCTCTTCCGTTTACTTGACTGTTCTCTACAAACGGTCCGAGGTAAACCACACTCGACCAAGGTTCGTTTTGAAATAGGATGGTACTTGACCTTCAGGATGAAAGTCAACAATATTGCGCAACGTATCGGCTCACTCGTGCGCCTCAGAACTCTATGTTAATAAACATCAACGAGACATCATATATTGGAACCTGATCATGACCCACATACTCATGTTCAAGGATTACACATATTTGGAAGTTGACGATTTCAAAATCGACAGAATTATAAGGCGTGTTTTGTTAGCGTGCGGTAAAGACTTAAACGCTTGAATGGAATAATTTTATGGCCACCGAGAATGCGTTAGGAAAAAAAAACTTAATATTTTCTCTGGTTTTTCCATTGTATACTGACGTAGGTAGAAGCACATACATTAGATCAGGGAAACGGATACGTCATTCAATATCTTAATCATGCGTCTTGAATTCTTGATTAATGTTCTTGTTCTCTTTCACAGAGCACATGTATCAAGAATAAAGCGTTGAAAGGCTGTATAGGACCGGACTAGATTTTTCACCACTCCTTTCTACACATTCAACTGGTTAACACACACATGTGTGTTGCACGTGTTGTCTGTGTTTGTGTTGGTGTTGGGATGTGTGGAGTGTTCGCACGCACACGGACGCGTTGCGCGTGCGCCTGTGGTGGTGAAGCGTGCGTAGATCCGCGGGCACGTTGCATAGGAGGGGGGCGGTAGCGCCCGCGCCGGCGAGCGGCCCGCGGTTTTGTAACAGCGTTTTATTTCAAGGTCACTCGAGCAGTTTTTAGAAAGTTACTTCACTCAAGACTTAGTTAAAACTCACATTTGCATATTCTTCAAGCACAAATCGACAAAAATAAACAAGTCAAGTTATTTTCTATTCGTTATTTTGGATAAGTTTCCTGCTTTGAAGCAATTTGATATAATAGTTGAATAAATATATAAGGTCCTAATAAATTAGTGAACTTCCTCTTGAGGGATAAATGTATAGGTCATTAGTAATCAAAAAATAATATTAGAAAAACAATCCGAGGAAAAAAAAAAAAAAACCTTCGCGCGGCTTCTTTGATTTGCATAGAGACAGTATAGGATTTTTTATTTTTTTTCCCTCGGATTATTTTTCTAATATTATTTTTTGATAACTAATGACCTATACATTCATCCCTCAAGAGGAAGTTCACTAATTTATTAGGACCTTATATAATAGTGTTCACAGAAATGGGTATTCTGTCTCTCTCTTTTTTGATTTTAGTAAGTATTTTCATTTAATTTTTATCGTCAACGATTATTTTTTAGCAGTGAGCATGTATGAAATAGAATAGAATTTTCTTCTACAATAGAAATTCAGAATCTAGAATTGAGATCTTCAGGCTCAATTGAATATTTGAATCCAGGTTACGCAAACACAAAAAGAAGATATCCCTTGTAAACATCATCACAACATTTCTTATTTCGTCATCGTAAATATCGCATCGCTTCCATATAAGAAGGCCCGATCTTCTCTGCAGCCGAAATGATGAAATTTTGTCGGCTGCCATTTCGTAAAGTTGCATAACCATGAACGCTAAATTTTGCTGACAGAGAAAGTATGCGAAAGGCTTTATGTAACCTTCACGTAACACTTGTAGCGACTCAGTTTTGATTTCCTTGCTTTTACGTCCATCACAGTTACGTGATGATTTTCGGGTAGTTTTGAGTTGTGTTGTCACACTTGCGCCAGTTTTGATTTTGTAACATTATTTCCAGAATTTATTAAATTATCATGACTAATTTGTTATCTTACACGTGGTGTTGTATTTGTCAATGAGTAGTACCCACTTGTTAAATGTTTCGGCCATACGACATGAGTTTCGATCAAGCAACATTGATAGTGTTAAGTAATTTGTCCATAGTCCGTAATTAACTCAAAGAGCATTGATCACGCTCAATTCTTCTGGGCCACGCTCACCTACATTTGTACTTTTTGATGATGTCAAAAAACACATTTGACATAGAATTTTATATTGGAGTTCTAGTATTATTTATTGTAGAACTTCAGAAAAAACATAAGCAGAACCTTGTATCGGAAGGAACATACGTAGTAGAAAATAAATGTAAAGGTATAATAAGAGCTAAGAGTTAGGAGTTAGGTAACAAATTTCTTAACAATTTGGCTTTTATTACATCATTTAGAACATCTCTGAAATGAAAGCTGTCTCTTGAAATTTCAATACGGAGTGTGGTGAAATGTCTGTCGGGTCACAGAGTTTTGAAGGTAAGTAAAGATTAGGCGTAGAACACATATAAGACGGGTTGCAAACGGTCACAATACAATCTCTGTCCCAATTTTAGAGTTATCAGTGAAGTCAAATATCAGACAAACCATATGCACGCACAGAGTGGTTGAGATAAGCGTGGAACTCTATGGATTTATTACTTGTATCGATGTTACAGTGTGTTACTTCCGCGATCGTGGAACCTACTCGATTGGCTTGCATTTGACCAATGGAGAGCCACGAAGCTTTTATTGTTTTTTATTATGCACTTATCCCATGCAAGGTTACATAGTTATGAGGCAATGAATCTAATTGTTTAGCTTGTTTTCTCAGAGGTACTCAAAGACGGATGACGATATTCATTACAAAAAGTTTGGTTGTCAAATAAATTATTTATTTAAAACATAAATAAACAACATGACAGATTAAAACATAATAGGCATATTTGTAATTGCTGTTATAGCCACAGAATCAGATGAGCCATAAAATTTCACAATCACAACTGAAATGTACGAAGGAGACGAATATATAATTAAGACCTTAAACGTATAGCTGTCTCGTTTACATCAACTGTTTAACTGATTGCTCAAATGAGATGTGCTGTAATTTTACCGAGATAACTATCTTCTTTCACAACAGCAGCAAACAAGGGGCCTTCGAGGGAAAAATAAGATCAGATGAAAAAGAAACCATTTATAATTATGTACATAATGCTCCTGATAACGTCTATATTATGTTACAAAATAAAGCAATGAAAAGTCGATAATGCTTTATTAATTTATGGAAATACAAGGATTGAAGACTTTGTCACAAATAATTAAGCAAATATGTGTTATAATGAAATAAAATCCATAAGATATATAAAATATAGACTGGATAATTATGGAAGTAGAGAATTAATAGGTTACTATTACTGTAATAGTACTTTGCTCAAGGAAAATATAACGACAAATACATTACCAGGAGAAACGAGAACGTTTAGAGATGATTGAAAAAAAATACTCGTGATAGTTGCATTAATTCGAAACGATGTATCGTTTCGAATTTATAAACGATTAGAAAATATAACGACAAATACATTACCAGGAGAAACGAGAACGTTTAGAGATGATTGAAAAAAAATACTCGTGATAGTTGCATTAATTCGAAACGATGTAGTAATTCAACGAATATACTTTTTAAATGAACCAAAAATATAGAAAACAATGTTATATTTGAAAATTATATGAATCATTAGCACTAAGTATAACATATACTGCCGTCTTCTCTAATGATTAATGACGTAATATGAGTTAATAATTAAGAGGAAAAATGCGACGCAGTATCCAGCAACCCATTTAAGGATAAAAACAATATGGTTACCAGCGCTTAGCACCGTCTAAATTTGACGATGATCCACACAAAGTCTTTCACTAAATGGTACCTCTAAGTATTGAATCATACTTTGACAAGCCAAAACCACAGACTGAGTCATAAAAATTTTCCGAAGACACTTTGCCATTGTATTGTTCGACTTTCTACGGTCACGTACATGATAAAGTTACGATTATTTTTAATTCGTAGAGGACGAAAATTGATGAGTTTATTTCTATATTGCTTCTGTTGTAAACGATTAATTATTTAGATAAATGCATACATAGTAGGTAGGTATTAAGTAAATTTAAAAATATACAAATCTAAATACCTACCCATAAAAATTGCAGTAGGTATCTAATGTGTATCTATTTAAATATGTGTGTATTATTATGTTTAAGGCATATTTGAAGCATAATTTAATCTCGAATAATCCGAGTCTTGAAGTTATAAGAAAATATATTTATGAAAGCATTATATAACTTTCGCAAGTAGAGTCAATGTCTCATCAAATTTTCAGTCATAATAGTAACTGACCTACCCGTACGCAGGCATTTTGCTAAAAATACAGCTCTTGGGCGTGTTACACGCTTTCGTTCACGATCGTTCGGTTTTAGTACTCTCTACGCTAGGGTTTACGTCGCAGTGTGTGTACACAACACTAGCTTACACGCTGAGGTGCGCGTGCACCGCCGAATACAGAGTGGGGGTTTGTGGGAAATTTTGCGACGGTGTGTGTATCTCACACTTAAACCGTTCGCCCTACTCCGGATGTGAGCGCAGATTTGTGCGCCAGTGAATATACTAGACCAAATTGATAGGTCTATGAGTTATCTGCAAACCACTATTATTCATTGTGTGGCCGTGTGCCAGCAACGGCACTGTGTGAGTTATTGTTTGGAAGCCTTGAGGTCTTTAAGTTGTTTTACAACTTGCTAGTAATCGAATTGGCTATAAAATTGTGAACAATCAGAATTTATGCGTAGATGAGAATTTTTATTACTCGTTATGACAACTGACTATAATTAATTTATAGACGTGGTCAAGGTTGCGAAGGTTGTCCAAGTTATGCATTTGATGGATTGTAAAATATTGCCCATATAAGTTCATAATATAGGCTTGTAATTTGAACTAACTAAGACATAAAGAAACAAAGAAAAACCTTGTGTCACTAGTCGTAATCGGTATGTATCTACTGGCTAGAGTAAGCGAGGCGGCCAACAAGAAGGGCCTGTCGAAAGCGCTAAATATAAAATATTTATTAACCACCGCAAGGGTAACTACGTAATAAAACTAATAGATAGATTAACACTTTGGCCTTTTGAAGTCATAATCATTATATTATAAAAATACGAAATACAAATCCGACACCTTTTCAATTTTATTGACCCGTCGACCTTAGGAAAGTGCTTTTGGTTTTTTTTATACGAAAGCGGAAATCGTTTGAAACCGCACCCACAGATCATCGACAAAGATATTGAAGACTCCGAAGGTAAACTAGTACAAGGACTTCCGAGAGCCGTAAAGGATGAACCCTAATTGAATTAGGGGTTTGTTCGTGTGTGTGAACGTTTGAAAATCGTACGTAGCTCAAGCATGCGTGTGAGCATTGCGTGCGCGCAGACTAGCCGATAACAATAAACTATTTCCGAAGTGACCCAGTTCCAACGTCCTTCGGTAATTTGTACCGTGAACGGGAACAAGAAAGGGCCAGGAGTAATTTGACTAACTGACAAAATTTTATTGTTCTGCGCACAATGCATCCTTTGACTATGAGCTTTGCCGCTTTTTATACTAGTTTATTATTGTACTCGCTTAAAAGCCAGTAGTTGAGCATACTATACATTTTATAGACTTTCAATAGAAAAAGATATAAAACAATTAAGGAGCAGTGGATCCACAGACAACAACACGAGAACCTATAATTAAATTGGAACTTGTAAAGTGTGCTAATAGACAGAGACGGAAAGTCAAGTGACCGTCACATTCGGATAGTTGGAATTCATTAAAATTAGATTAAATAATAATTAAAACTAAACCAAATGATGTTAATGGGCCTCTCTATGACTACTGTCCAAGTCCAAGTGTCCAAACGCGATGATAGTTTCACAATAGCTCAAGACCGCTGACAAACGTATCAAGCCCTCCGATAACGCTTTTTAATTCAGTTCAATGTCAAACGAGACGTAGAACTATGAAGAAATTCATTGAACAATAATTTATCAATTTTCAGTCCAATGGACTCGTCGACTAAATTCGTAGTTCCGAGAAAAGGTTTACGTCGGATTTTGCTAAAACTAAATGTCGATTGCGAAATCGCATTGAGCTCGGTTCTTGCATTTGGGAATTTAGAAATGTTTGTGTTTCGAATGCTGTAAACCTAGTTTCTCAGAACGTTGAATATGTACAAAAGCCTGCGTGCATATGATGCGCGTTACAAATTCAATTTACTAGAAATTGTACTTTTCCATTGCTTCTAGTGGGCTTACACTCTTGTATGTCTCTTGCACTACTTCCTTCGTAAACTTCAATTATTCACAACAATTATGGATGCTAATATTAATTGCATTCAAGATTTTCCTATTGCTATGCAACACTCATTTAATAGTCAAGATAAATTCATAGTACTAGCGGCATATTTCCTGGAAATAGTAACTACAATCAAATCATAGCGTGACCTAATTACAGTAACACTTGTGGTTGTATTACAATTATTTGTTACAAATAGATTACTCCTGAACAAACATCGGTCCTGCGATATGTCCGTAATTAGTTTATGCAAACTATATAAAGGGAAAAATATCTAGTTTCATACCACGTGTAGAGATAAAACGAGTGGTTTGTTCCACACGGAAGTAACATTTGATATACAGAATAAAATAATATTTATTATCTTTGGTAATTAATATGTATTTGACAATGCAAAACTAATTGTTTGTCGTGTAAATAGATTTAGCAGATAAACACAGCATAATGCGGTCGACTAAAGTTAACATTGCATATCGATATACATAGCTCCTTGCCTAAGAACATTTAATAGAAACAAGATATGAAGAGGTTTTAATTCTAGTAGGTGCAAGATTCTGATTAGAATGTGGCTATTATTGATAAGATTCGAAAATTTTCTGATTAGAAATTTTTAATGATGCAGTAAAAGTTGATAAAACTGTGGTTCAAAATATCGAATTCAAAGGTTATACAAATCAAAATCTTATCATAATTGTTAACAGCATGCGTTATCATGAAAATACACCGTATTGGTAATCAGACTATACTGAAGGTCTTTCGATATTATTTCTAATTGATGTCGAGCTTAAGCCACAAAATATTAAATCGGTAACATTTCATAACATGATTTAAAATCAAGGTTTAATATTCATCAAATTTACTAATTAATATTCCAAACATTAAAACCTGCCATTGATTAATAAATTTGTATCATCAGCATAGAAAAGTTCAAGGGAGCATTATCATATTTATTACTACCATGAGAAGCTTGAAGTTTTTCTGGCTTTTAGGCAACGATTGCATCGATTCAAATAAGGCTCGAAATACTGATCCTGCATAAATTGCCTTTGAATACGCTCGTGGGATTTTCTGAGAAATGCGCAGTTGAATTTTATTAGCTGTTTTTTAATATCAGTCAAACTTAATTATTCTGTCAGAATAAGAGATAAATAAAATGATGGTGATAAACACGCGGACAATACAACTAATACCGATACAGTTGTGAATGTAACAGTAGAAGAATTTTTTTCTGAAATTGCATTTTGAAACAATGGTGCAGTTAAATATGAACTAATGAAGCTATAGGACGAAGACGACGAGGCGATGGCAACAATTTGGAGAAACTATGTAGACAACAACATTTCTAGTAATAGTTCTCTCTCTATCTTCGATATAAATATGACATTGGTCAATCATTTCTAGCATGCCCTTAAATTGTTCATGCTTGTGCCAACGTTACGGCTTCATTGACACAATTCTATATCTAGACAACAACATTAATCATTTACATTGCGTAATTTTTCCCCGCATCCCAATGTTCAGATAAATGTTAGTGTCTTATCGGATGTAGTTAAATCTTCCTTTGGAATTTCATGTTTTTACGCGCTTGTATAAATAACAAGATTGTTTTATCAACTTGAATTGCGTATAATCATTCGATTTACTGTTTAGTAGTAACATCATTAGGTACGTTCATATTTTACTTAGAATTATACGTCCTAGTTTTCTTTATCAATAAAAAAATTATGTTAACTTTATGTAGGTTAAGTAAGATATCTACAATTTTAGTTTTACTAAAGAAGTTACAAGCAATTTTTAAAATACCTTAATAGGTATTGCATGAAATTATTACAAATGGGTTGTTTCTAATATTAATTAACGTTTTAATATTGGACCATAATAAAAAAATATAATAATATGAGTCTCATAAATAATAATTTAGACTTGATAAAGTTTCTATCTCCGTGAAGAGATGAATTAATTTTCTTCTCTCACACTAGATAGAGTTATATCTACAAAGTGTTAACACTTTGTAGATAGTGAAGTTGTAGAACTTAAATGTCGAGGAAGCGATTATTCTATCAATAACAATAATCACGCACGGATCTTACAATCCAAACAAATATTTGTCAATACCAAAACTTATCTTTACGATAATAGTGTAGAGCCTTGAATTGGTTTTAATGAAGCGTTATGATAACCCAGTGATTAATTATAAAATTATTTCAATAACTAAATTCTAATAAATTGTCATGACGATTTAATTCATAAAAACTACCCAGAAGATGTGTGAAACAAATTAATATGAAGATTCAAAGAAATCAAATATGGGAGAGACACAATCATAATGACGACAAAATTACAATTAAAATGGAAATTCATTATAAAGCAGGAATTCTGTAATTATCCACTAAAGGCAACCAATTGACTTTTACCATTGCGAAACGAGTGAGTACCTATCAGTTCCGAAATCGATTTTATGCACGAGCAATCAAAAGTGAAATTCGCGTTTAAACAGGTAATTAATTACCGTATTCATCAAGTTGTTTCGGTAAACTAAAACAATGCTGATTTCGACAAATGTTATGGAGGAGAATGCTTCACGCATTATCATTCGAATTGTGTACTATATACCTAGCTTTGATTTTATTTATTGGTTCACCTTATTCAGTCGATAGATTACCTTTTTTGTGTCACTTCGTTTATTAGTTTGCTTCATAAACGTAGTTGACAGCTATTTATAAAATATTATGTTTTGCACCAACTGTTTTATAGTTTCTATAATTCTTGATCAGCAAATCCAGTGTAATTATTTTTACATTGATGTATTTTGATTTATAAGTTATGTCACTACTTAAGATATGATTGTTATTAATTATGTAGTAGTGCGTAAGAATAATGTGAGCGACTGTATTCAATTAGCAAGTTTATTTCGTATATCAAATGCGCGCGAAACGAAGCGTGGAAAAGCGGCGCGGGCGCAGTTCATACGCTGAGCTCAGACGATTTCGCAAACCACCATCTAATGTGAACCTATTAACCTCTTCGTCGAGCGAGGCTCACAGGCGAAGGCGAGAGGCGGATGAAGCGGCAAATAGTGCGTTCATTAGACACAAGGTTGTGCCGACCATCCCACCGGACTGTGAACATTGACTACCTACCCACCGCCCACACTTACGTGTGTGCGCATCCCCACATGCCGACAAAATTAAAAGTAAACAAACAAAACAGCCTTACCTTGCCAACTGTAGTGCACTTCTATTAGCAATCTCATTGTAGAAATTCAAAAGGATGCTGCTGTCGAACATATTAGCACTGCATCACAGCCATTTTCTCACAATAAAATATCAAATTTTGAAAAACAATAACAATCCAACCAGCACCAGCGATCACAGGATTATCACCACGTCCGAACCTAGGCACGTCCGTGCGCGAGCGACGTCAAATCAAACTGGCCCGGTCAAAATGACGAAAGTGAAAACATCGCACGCACAGAAAAAAAGGTTGGCGCGGTACAGTCCTTGCAGGCCACCTCTCGCGCGGGCTCTAGTGACACACTAACTGCGAGGCGCGCGCATCGCCCGTCGCCTATATAATGAATCGCTCGCAGGCTAAAACATCAAACGCTAGTGGACGGCACAAAAAGAAGATGCCTCACAACAACGGTAGCTAGGAAAGATTGAACACAAAGAATAACGACACGTGGGCGCGTGTGCGTGCACGTGCAAATGTCGGTGTGCGCTAGAGATAGGCGGCCGCAGGAAACTCCGTTCTCTTCCACTAGGAAAGACCTTGGATATGAATCGGCACGTTGCAATGTGTACCGCCATCGCCTACGCCGCTGTAACCTACTTGACGGTACCGATAGTAAACGATCCTTCCATATATGAAGCTTATTCTAACTCATAAATACCCTTTACAGCTGCACATGGCGCCTGGAAAAGCTTAGAATGCTCAAGAATATCATACTCATAGACATGGTGTTTATTGGCAGTTCATTCAGTTATATACAGTCATATATCTGGCCTAGGTGGTTTTCAGCTAAACATAACAAACAAGGCGTATGGTTGTTTGCTACCTAAGTAGTATAAAAAAAAACCCTTTTAGATTTCAATAACGGATGATTCTGCTATCCAGCATCTCTTTTCTACTCTAACTTGGTCTGTACACCATCTCTTTATAATACGTCAATATTCGATATTATAAAGTCACATCAGGGAAAATTATATTAGCTTTTAGGTATACATTACATATTCTTGTTAATTTTGTTTTATTTGTCTTGTGTTGTGTCATAAGCTAAGTCCTTCCCCTAGTTCTTGTCTCTTATCACTCTTTTCCATCCTTAGTATGCCTGCTACTTAAATCATGCTCCCACCTTTTAAATTGAAGACGTTTTAGTATCGTCTCATTGTTTTGATAAACTAGCTATCCCTCGCGTTCTCGAGGGCTCATATTCTATCCGGGATAAAAAGTATCAGTATCCAGAACATATTTTATCAGTGTGTAAAATTTTATCCAAATCCGTTCAGTAGTATTTGCGTGAAAGAGTAAAAAACATCTTCACAAATATTAATGACATCCTCACACCCATACAAACTTTCGCGTTTATAATATTAGTAGGATATTAGGAGGATTGTGGTAAATATAGTAGCAGGTTGAAAACAAATATTGGTCTAGTAAAAAGTTAATGAGAGAAACAGATAGCTTCATTGTTATAGCAAGTGGACGTTTGGACAAACACTCTAATTACCGCCGATGATGACGATGATGCAATGAAAGTTGATAATGCTGTTAGCAATTTGACACGTATTTAGCGTGGGTGGTCACCGAGAAATAAACGCGGTGTCGTAATTTCAGTGGCTGAAGACGTTTAAGATAATGAAACTAATTGGGTCATACACCAAACGTAGCTAATAAAGAAAACGTCTAATCTAGTAGAAAGAAATACACATTGTAGAATAAGCCGTAACATAATTCTGCTTCTAACGTATTTTATTGCTTTAACTTTGACCTTTGCATCTCATAGAGATGACTGGGATGTAATGCACTTAAACTTACGGCGATAATGACAAATTGCTTTATTATAATGCGAGAGCGTAATGATATCGAAAACGTTTACAATTATCGCCATAAATCATCTAGAGAACTTTGATAAATATAGCAAAAGAATGTTTTATCTAAATAAATAAATATCCTGGGACATTCCTCACACACAGTCATCTGATCTCAAACTAAGCAGAGCTTGTACTATGGAAACCAGATAACTGATATAATACTTAAAATACTTTTTGTTTGTAAATACGTACTTAACACCCAGACTCAGGACATACAGACATGTTCATGCACACAAATGTATATTCTGTGATGGGAATCTAAACTACGACCAGCGGCGCGATAGGTGGAGTCTTAACCAATTGCGAATATTGGCCCGTCAATTATTATAATATTATATTTAAAAGTATATTATATCTTGACACGTTAGTTAGTGTACACATCATAAAATTGTTTGCTTGGAAGTAATGTGGAACGAGAAATGCTGTTGCTCCACAAAAACATAATAAAGTGGTAATGCGACTAGAACAGCGGCTTGTTCCGTTTCCGTAACAGCTTTCCACTTTCAATTCTTCAGAGTCATTGTCTAATGAGCACTCGGATTGGATAACTTAGTGAATTTCTTCTAAAGATACAGTAAAATTACGTAAACACTAAAATCATCGGTGTGAATTGCTTTAATTACCACTTGTTTTCCAGTCTTAATTTTTGTTATTGGTTCTTTATTTTGTAACAAAGTGAGAGGTGCATACCCGTGTACACTTATTGTTTGTTCTGCATCGATGAGAATATTATGTTCATCAAATATATTGTAATTGAAACTAATTTAACCAGGAAATATGATATCATTCAAAAGTGATATTTAATAAATGGATCTATTGAATAATTAATAGTGCACTCTCGTTGTGCAGAACTATCCATTTATCATAGTATTTGTAATGGACCTTTTCATATGCGTTGCTAAACAATGGCCTATTCACGTTTTGTGAAATATCTCTGTTCTCAAACATAGTTATTAGTGTATAATAACAATAGATTTTTAAGTTTTATACTATATGGTCATATAGGTATCTCATTTCATATCAATAAATAACAAACGATAATTTTTCGTTACATCAGTATTTTATACTTCATTCAAAAATATTTGCTCAGTATTTTCCCACATTGTATGAAAGTTGGAATTGATTTATCTATGGATAAAAAAAAAAAACGTGGAGAAATTAAATCATACTATTTCATAGATCAAAGTAATTTTATCGTAAAAAATAATTTACTCAACGGATGCTCAAATGATAAACCCAATGACAGAGAAAACTTGTGAAAATACTAATATGGCACAAATACACAAATTTATAGCATACGCTCATAATTCTTAACTTGTCGCGCATGTACAAAATTCGTTTGTGAAATCAGAATGAAATCATCCGAAAGATGGCTGCGTCGCCGAACAAAAAAGCACTTTCTCGAGACCATTTCTCCAGGTGAAAGTTTAAGTATATGCATTGTACTTTTGTCACTACCTAATCACGATCTTTATCATAAATCTTAATCCTGACATTTAACGGCGCGCCCACCAATATTCGAGTTTGAAAATGAAAGTGTTTGAGCTGTTACTAGTTTGTAGTATTGCGCAATTTTGGTTCTACTGCTCTCTTATCTTGATAAGTAGACTGATAACTAAAAGTATTGAAGAAGTGGTTGTTTTTAATAAATGGGAGATCAACTTCTTGCCAAATCTGTTGAATTTTTAGTCATCAAGGCAGTAAGAGATTGAAATAAACTGTAAATATTGTAGCAAAGAGCTTTCAATTTTATATTTAATTTGTTAAACATTAAGCGGATCTTTGGACATTAAGATGCTTGTCAGTTAAAGTAAATGCCAGAAAAATAAGATGTATATCACAACACGATTTACAACTACCCTTGGACCAGAAATTTTAAATGATTTTAAACACCAGTTTGTAACGCATGAATGTAAAATTTCAAAATCGTAATTCGTCTCAGATTCTAAGCTTCATTTAGTTTTTCTCGATCGGATCCATCATCACTATATGTGATGAAAAAACCATTTCTATTAAATGAAATTCATCTATTACCGTCGATTATATCATCGGTATCGTGTCGTGTATCGTTTCGATTGGTTTCGGCTATCTCAATTACGTACCTACAGTTCGCGTTCGCGTGAAAGTGTTAGTGAGCTTGGAGTCTTATGCATCCGCGTGTACTATTGGATCCGTCACGATCGGCCGTGGCTGCCATTTATTAATATTAAACGAAAATTTGTTATCCAACTGGCCTTGGACCGTGCTCCTTTCAGTTCTACTTAATGATGACAGTTGCTTGAAACGTGCTGTTTGTAATGGCACCAACTCAATGACCGTACCGCTGTGGTCACGGAGACTGCAAGGTTCCGCAAGCACTCCATGCGAGCTCACCGCTCACCTACCATGGAAAGTGCTCTGTTGCATTGCTACAATATTTAATTTTAATAAGAGTTTTGAAATGTCTATCAAAGAGAACTTTCGAAAGAAAATTCGACATGCCAGGGGTTTGGTAATAGTTATTGAAAGCGCGGCTCGTCGAGCTTGGCTCGGCGCAGACGTCGAAAGTGAGACCGAGAGGTTGCGCAGCGCGTTACGAAGTTTTTATTGTCGGCCGCGCGCGAAATCACTTGAAAGTTGTATTGTCCTTGGATATTTCACTTCTTTATTTGTTGCGTTTCCGACACCCGAGCCGAAGTTCAGTCGCCGGTGACGCCAATTGTGCGCTTTGAGTGTGTTAGTGACACTAGGTCCCCTTCACTGCAATCTCCAACGCTTAGGTTATATACCGCGGGATGGAACGTTATGATTTTACGATCTGGAACTACTGCCTTCCCATAATCAGTACCTTATCGGAATCCAATTTGACAAAATGGCTTAGATACTAAAAGCTATTCCTTACAGGCTTCTTACCGAGGAGCTACGTGAGGTGAAAATCCGTATGTGTCGCCGGGGCAATCCAGTCCAGGGTGTGTATGAGCGCAGGAGCGCACGCGGCGGTTTCCCGGCGCTTGCGCCACTTCCCCGCTTGCGACACGCTTCCTGCGGGAGAGTGCGAGGCCGCGCGCGAGTTCCGCGCGCAACTAGTTGCACAACGCTTATCGGCGACCCGGTTTCGACTTTCGCCGCGAGTATCACTTGAACTGAATCCTGTGAGATGCACTGTGGTTGTATTCACTGTAATCCGGGCACAGTCACAGGCGCGGGTGGGTAGTTGTCGTGTTCGGAGCGCGTTTTGCTGGTCGGCGCGACGGCGCTGCGGGCCGCGGGCGCCGGGCGAGTGGCGCGCGCGCTCCACGGCGCCGCTGTCGGTTGCGACACACTGGAAAGTAAAAGTGAGCGGCGCGGGGCGCGGTGGCACATTTCTCCCACTTTCGCTGCCGTGATTCATTCCTCGCTCACCGTCAAGGTCGCTTCCCGCAACTCCCGCGCACACCGGTGCTACTCCCGATTCGATCACGTCACAGCGCGCGTTCATCTGTATGTGACGGTCATTGCTCGTGACATCGATAAATAGATTCGGACGTTGTTCTCGCCAGATTGTCCTGCGCTGTGTTACCACTTTCACTAACTGGCTAACAGATTTCACTTGCTAACCTGTCGAATAGCCACAGGATTGTTCTGTGATATACCTTTCTCTTTCTTTGATCTAATTACATTAGCTAATGGCTGCGAACTTTCACTTTCCTTGGAGTCGTGACCTCAAATGATAATGTTATATCTAGGTAATACACCAACTAGCACTCGTAAATTGACCATTAAAGTGATACCATGTCTGTCATCATACCATTGAGACGGAAGTACCTACAAACCGTGATACCTACACTTACAACATAATGTGAGTGTCACATTTCACGTTTACAATGCATGTGAGAATACTTACTTACTACTTAAATTGAATGTGAGAAAGTACTTACTAAGAAAAAAAGTTTTGAGAAAGACACGACAGCGAAATTGATAGATGAGCATTAAATGTGGTTGAAGTATTTGTTCCCTTTTTTGTTCTAGGTTTAGAAACCCTTCGGCCTTGAACCCCACCAGGTAATACCCGAACGCACTTAAGGTTGTCATCTATGCCAGAAATAGGACGTCTACCCACTGCCACTTCATTTGTTTCATCAAGAACGTAAGAGCTACGTCGGTGACTTTGGTTCTCCGGCGGATATCCTCATTAAGGATCATGACTTAAAGAAACTCCGAGCTCTTTCCATTGTAGATATTATGAGACGAGCGTCAGAGTTTACGTTTCAGCGCTCTTTTAATATTACAGGATGCACGGATTAAAGTCTCGTGTTTAGGCGATGCGTTATTGAAATTTACTCTAACAGTGATCGATCAGTCTAGCCATGTGTTCTGTCTTCTTTACTACTCATTTAATTATATTATTTTCATAATTTTAAGGATCACCTGCTTTTTGATTCTCATTAGCTTGTAGGATTATACATGAGTAGGCATAACAAGTATTACTATTCATTTGTAAGTTCTTCTTCTACTAAGCGTTTATTGATTGCATTATCTTTTTCTTATATAGCCTTTTTTAATTTGAGGTGTCTTTCATATGCTTGGAACTCTTTCGCAGGAGAACATCATCATAAACCTAGTTTTGTAACCAGAACCAGTTATTCCAACTGCACCAATACAATTGCCATGTTGTTAGTATTAACAGCTTGTTTGTGGAATGGCTTACAAGCACAACAGCAGTGATTCATGCCAGCAACACATTTGTATCGACACAAACTTATTGTATTCATTGTGTTGCACTCTTCGGTATGTTCATTGATGGATTAGCTGATTGAGGACATGGGAGGGTAGAACCGGATAAAGGAGTTTCATTCACTTTTAGGTAATGTGGTAAATAAAACTCGCTCGTTATGATACGAGCACGAGCCGATCCTCGAACGAACAGGATTCGTTCGTTGCTCGCGATTTCAAGCATGGACGTACTTAACGAGCCTTCATCGAGCGCGATGCGAATTCCTGTTTCCGTGAAAAAACTGAAAATCGGGCGGAGCGCAGCCGAGCACGCTACGAATGCTCGTTCGAGGCTCGCAAGCCCGTCCACGCTACGCGAATCGTGCTCGCAGTGTGCTCGTAAGTGGCTCGGCTCGTGCTCGGTTCGCCAAGCATGGACGCACCATTAAAGTTGTAATCTACTTACCAGACCAGAGCACTATTCTGGTCTGGTTGATAGAATTCATGCTTATAGTGTGGTAATAGTAGTATCAATCAATTTAGCTTTATTTAATTTTGAATATCGGTAACGAAATCATGGAAAAAGTATGGCGTAATTTCTGTGAAGTGTATGTACACTTAGATGTGGAATGATGGTAGACTTAGACGATTTTTTCTGATTTAAGTAGAGATGAGATGACGATGATGAGAATGTAAGCTGGTTTTGAAAAGAGTAATTGCTAAGTTTATTGCCGGCTCTTCTCAGCAAATGAAACCTTCCGATACCAGATTAGAGTATTAGAGTCAGACTTTTCTCATAAGTGCCTGGGAAGGTCTATTTGAATATGATTTTTTATTTGGAATTTGAATTATTTTAATTCCACTGGTATCTGTAGACAGAGAGAGTATATTAAAATAAGATTATCTTGTTTTGTTTTGAAAATATTCTACGTATCTTACTTTTTCTATAGTATAATGGTTCTCGTAAGCAAAAGCTGTTCGTAACATGGAGAAATTTTATCAAGTAATTGTAATCATCATCTTCGAACATGCACCACCTGGCAGCGTTGGAGTAGTTGGGCCAGCTATTAATTTTATAGTTATTCTTTCCTTATATAGGTCGGATAATCTATATCAATTTCGAAGCAAATTATGTTTAATCTGTAATTTGCGAATGCTTTTAATGGTATCCGTTCGGGGAAATAAAATTCCGATAGTTATTCATGTATAGTTTTTATTTCATCTTTTTGGGTTTTTAACATTGGATGGTTTTAATTAGTCAAACATGATAATAAAAACTGCCCTGACAAGAAGCAGCATTGCCACGCTGAATGGCAATGGCAATTCTTTGGGAAAAGTGCGAGATCTCTAGCCACGATAGACCCCAACGAGACGAATAGAATGAAAATTGAATACAATCTGTACATACTCTTTAAAATTTTCGCAAACACCTGGTTTACTGACTAGCCACCTCTTTCTTTAAAACAGACAATTGAATCAAATTGGTCCATTTACTCAAGTGGTGTATAAATAAAAAATAATATTTATTCAGTTGCAATTGTTACTTACTCTAAACTGTAATGTTCTATGAAAATGATTTTGGATTAAATTAAATTGGCATAACTTTTTGTTGCAGAATTTTACTTCTTTCTAGCTCTAGGCCTAGCCAGGTTTGTTACCAATTTGTTGCCAACGTGTTGACAAACTTTAGAAAGCCTGAAAGTTGCCGCAAAACACCAAAATGTGCTCGACAGACTCAAAACAAGGATTGAAGCCAAGCAGGCGAATACTCATAATCTGTTTGTGCATCGGAAGCTCAAGTTCTGAACTATAACTATAACCTGTGCTATAACCAATGACGTATCATCACTTCAAACAAAAGAGCGTTCTGAAAGAGGCTCCTAGTCACATGAAAGTACATAACGATCATATTTCCCAAATATTATAAGATACAATGAAAACCAGAAAGAGTAGACCTGTCAATAAGGAAGAACGAAATGTGATTTGAAAATCAGTTGATGCAGAAGAACTTTTAGAAAAAAAACTTATGAATGATGATAATAAACCTAACATTATAGTCGATTGAATAATATTCTGGGCATTTTTAATATTTCAAAGATGAAATTGAAATTTTCACCCATTTTACACCAGTAATGTTAAATTAATTGATACTTTAACACTTTCTCCTATTAAGAAGGGCCACAAATATATTACGGGCAATACTTTTAAAAAAATACCATAAAGTATACCTTCCTATTCGATTGATGATCATTAACGGCACACAGATGTTTATGTAAGTTTAATATTAATACACCTTGTTTCTATTTTCGATATGTATGTTTGTAATAAAATGGTAAGTGCGGTCCGTCGTCGCCTTCAAACGACTAGAAAACATATGGCAACACCATTAGGATAAGACAAAATATTAACAAGATATTATGGTCTTTGAGTTGAGGTACTAGCGTTAGTAATTGAATGATTCATTTTCGCAGATGGTGTTTGGTGTTAGGCTAAGCTCACACTGTATCAATTTTTCTGAACTGATCTGCAAAGTCAAAATTTTTGGAAAGAAAAAAATCTCTTCAGAAATCTTGTTCACTCCTGACTTCTTTCTATTGATGATTGAATTTTCTTCTTCAATAATGTTTCCAATTTGTTCTATTATATGTATTTCAGCTTCATGTTTGAGTTTCTCGTGCTTCTGTTGTATTTTTACTTCTTTGTGTATCTGTTCTAATAAGGGTAAGTCAATTCATAACTGTGCTAATTTAAGTTTAAAGCTAATCTTCAGACCCGACATGACTATAGTGTGGCTTCAGACTATATCAAGTACAAGTGTTGAACACTTGCTGGATGTTTACATTATTTATTGTATTGTGGAAAATAATAATAGTTCATAAAGCGCAAGCGCGGTGGACAGGCGACATTGAAAGTTGGCATTACGTTACGTAACCCTAGAAACGTCGGGCGAATGTATTGAATATCACATTGTCGCACGTGGCTGGTACTATGTCAATATAAGTACTTAGGACAGTCATTATCTAGGTATGGTCAAGCTTCTGTTGTGGTTCTTCTCTTGTGCTTTCGACGATTTATCCACTTAACATCACCCTGAAATATACCTTGACTATCTAACAAGAAAATTTCAAAAATGACAGAAATAATTGGACTGTTTTACAAAAAACTTAAACCGACTTCAAAGTACACTAAGAAGTAATCAAATCCTGATCTGATTACAATGGGACCAAACGGGAAGTGTACCCTTCCACATAAAAAAAGAATTTTCCAAATCGGTTAATAAATGACGGAGTTAAGATGTAACAAACATAAAAAAAAATACAACCGAATTGGGAACCTCCTTTTTTTGAAGTCGGTTAAAAATGAGTATTTGTAGAGGTGAATAGTGGTTGGGACGCTGGGTGTGCCTCAATCTTCTATAGTCGAAATTACGTAGAGCGGATGTCAAATTAATAACTACTAAATAAATGTAGCTAGATGATAGGTACATCACGGCATATCAGCGTAGAGTTTGACCCACTTGACCCTATTCATTCAAATCAAGTCCTACAAAGCATGTTGAGGTAGTATTTTTTCCCATTTGAAATAAATCGGCCCAGCAGGTAGAATTGTGGTGTAAGGTAGATAAGCGCCGTGTAGCGCTGCCTGCGGGCAAAATACTTAAACAAGTTTCCTTATGAAGTTTTCCCTGCCCGTCAAAGGTCCAAATTACTCCAAATATATAATTGCGTTTCCAAAAAAATCAAACTAAGATAGTATGTCATTCCAAATATTAGGTTAAAACAGTTAAAATCTTTGGGCGTGGCGAAAATGGAGCAATAATATTATACGATCATTAATTTGATAACCTCGCAAACATAGAGTATACTTATCGTAAGATTCTCTCTCTATCTAATGTAGGTTACCTAATTTAGTCGACTATCTGTTGGATAAGCTGTGCTATGTGGTGCTGTTTGATGAAATTAAAGAAATTGTTTTGATCCAATCGTAAAGCGGTGTAAAAGCGATCGATAAGATTACCAAGCGTAAACTTTTTCGTTTAAACGATAAAAAAATGGTATGGGAATTATTATTTGTTTTAGGTGCTTGTGATTTTGGATTAATATCTTGGTTTTTTGCAACACAAGTAAGATTTTATGATTCTCCAAAGCTAACAGAGAACATGGCATTTCGTTCGTTCTGTTTAGGCAAGATTAGGTCACCAAGGTACTTTATACGTTAACTATTGGCACGATGGCCGCCACAAACAAATTGAACCAAAAAGAGCCACACGTAGCGTAGTGGCTGGGTTTAGTGCTTGGCCATTGAATAATAATCTCTATTGAGTAGTAATCAATTACCTAAGTACCAAGCAATCCAATTCAGCAACTAGTTTAGTGTTGTAAATAACAGGACCTACCTATCATCCACTACATCAATGCATCTAAATGTTAGTGTGTCCTTGACTTAGCCAATAAGAGCTATCGATGGTGGGGAATTGGCGACGTAGATTTCAGACAAAATAAACGTCATTGCGCTACTTTGGGTTATTCGATGTGCTTGACCGACAGTCGGTGCGTAGCGCGGCTAGCTAGACGTACACTGCCGGACTATCACGTTACGCGTATCTTTGGTGATATCGTAACGATTCCAATGACGCGGTACGACGAAGACCACTTATGGGCCCTGATTGGATGAAATTCATTAATGGTGTTCGTAACGATTACCGCCAAAGATACGCGTATGCGGCGCTTTCGACCGATGGTCCTCGTACGCACTGGGTAGCATCGTATGCGTGCATACGATCAAGGCCACCAATTCTTGAATCTTCGATATTAATGTCGCATAGCCATTGACCAAAAAACGTAGAGGATATCTTAAAAATTCTATGCGTTTTGACGAAGAGACAGAAGACCGCTATGCCATGTTTTTCTCCAAATGTCTATTCGACATCGGTGTCAAATGCTCGAGAATTGTACTGCACTGTAACTGAATAACATTAACTGAATTTCCATGAATGCGACATACCGACATACTAACCAACTCGGTCGGTCAAGTACTGAAATAAGAGAAACTTTAATATAAAAAGAGCCATTCAAAATTCAAAACATATGCATCGATTGGACCCAATTATATTTTTATGCCTTTTGCGGTCGAGACCTTGGGACCGTGGAGGTCCGAAGCTCGCCGTTTTGCTCGCACCTTGTCTTCAAAATTGATCGAGACCTCCGGAGACCAGCGGGCGGGGTGCTTTTTCCGCCAACGCGTCAGCTTGGAGGAAACGCTGCCAGCCTTCTGGGAACCTTGCCGTTAATCGGAAGCAGCGGCAGGCTTGAGGAAATTTTCTATATATAGATTGTATTTTGTACATATTTGTTGTAAATAAAGCTAATTATACACTTTTAAAAGAGCCATCATAGCGTGCTGCTAGTTTTGGTAGGACAAGATTCATAGATTACTATAAAAAACAAGTTTTAGCCTCATGGTCTCTATACCAGCACAACGGAGGATACTTTGTAACGCGGTTGAAAATCTGCCACCAAGCACTTATCGCTGTCATTCCTGTTATTATTCCGGCAGCTGAACTTGAGAGCCAGTTACTTCTAGGTTTTTGTGCTTACCACCTTCGGCCACATGATCACTGACATGGTAAGATTGTAGTATTTTCATAAAATACAGGTCTATCATCGAGTATTTTGCCTAGATCAGAAACCTATCCTGAGTTTCTCCGAATCGTATTTTATCTCGGAGCAGTCAGGTCGTGACAATGAACGCAGATTGGTTACTAATTTCATTTTAATCCTACTTATTATAAATGCAAAAGTGAGTTTGTTAGTTTGTTACCTGTTGAAGCCACGACGGCACACCCTATCGAGATGAAATTTGGAACACAGGTAAATCATAACCTGGAATAACATATGGGTAAGTACCTACTTTTTATCCCGAGAAAGTATTTGATCTCTCAAGAACACTGGTGAAACTGCGAGGCAAATGATTCTTAATATTTTGCCAGAAGACTGAAATGCAGGCAGACGGTTCGTGGTCACCATCGCCTTTGGACATCAGAAATAGTAGGGAGTTGACCATTATATTGCTGATCATTACAAAGCCAAGCTGGCAATTGATATTAAATTGAGAAAGAACGATGCATGTAAGAAAATATTTATTGTTACTTTATTTTTTCCGGCCACTATACTGTATAAGTACTGGTGAGTAAGTGAAAGGTTCAACAACAGCAATTTCAATAGTAAAGCAATGTAATAAAGCCAAAAGCATTATTACAATGAGGTATTATATAATTTGGCTGGCGGCCAAACGACGAATAGCTACGCAAAGTGCACCGTAGAGTTATAAACCTGTAACAGTTACGTTAGAATCACCTTTGAAAACAATGGTTTCTGATTTTCTTTGATAGGTATATTTAAGTATCACTGGACTACCCTGAATCTCCTACAGGGTTACTCAATGCATACCATTACTAGTTTGCTCAGCATCAATCCCCGTGACTTGAAAAACGCAAGGTTTATTAGTTTTCCTATGGTTCACGATTACATTCCCTACATAAGCGTATGCTTCACGATTAAATTCCCTACATAAGCGAGTATATATGCCGCTGTCGAATTTAGCGTGCATTCTGTAAAATTGTCTCGCACTGTACGGTTTGAAAGAATCTTTCTATCGGGGACGTCCAAGTTGTGGAATGAGTTCTCCGCCGCCCGTGGTTTTCTCAAGACAGCCTGGGTACCAAAGGATGTGAAAATTTTTGCAGGGTAAGCTACGCGTCAATAGACGGTAGTCGCTTACCGTCAGGCAGCCCCTATGCTTGTTTGATAAATAAAAGCGAAATATACGTCAGAATAGCTTTCGCTCTGTCGGTCTATTTGTAATCTTTTCACGATTAAACCTTTGAACCGATGGCGTTTGAATTTGGCACGCTGATAACCTAACAGGGCCATAAGCTACTTTTTATCCCGTGAATAAGATTACAACTACTGACCAGCAATATAAAAAGCCACATCATGAAACATTTCCGAAACCACGCAAGAACTTGATGTTGATCACTTCTTGAAGTGAAAAGCAACATTGAAATGTATTTAATAACGCATTAAAATAATCTAAATTGAACAAGTGGGTTTACGACGAAATAATAGTTAATAGTTTAATAATAAAATAAAATTATTGAATGTATAATAAAAAAACAACAACTTCGTAACACCACTTTGGTTGTAATTGTTTTTTTTTGTTCAAAGGGCCCTAGTTTGTTTTTTCCTTCTGAAGCACATTGAATTTAATTACTTTTTTATTTTCGATTTGGTTTTTTATTTAAGGCGTTATTAAATGTATCTGAATGTTCCTTTACACTTCTACAAGCTATTCTAGTGGTTTCAGAAATATTTATTATTTTATTCATTCATAAATTTAAACTATATACATACATTATTTTCATAAGAAGTTAGTGGATTTTTTTATTGCTCGTCAGTGTATTTCATAACATTAGGATATCTTCTAACAAAATACTTCATACAACAAACAGAATAGTTAAAAACTGACGGTAAGTATACACTCGAAAATCAAATCGCATAGAAAAGCATACCTACAACATTTGAGCGCGATAATTTGAAGAAGCACTCCAAAGATAATGGCTCAAAGAAAACTGTGTCACAACCTTGGCTGGCCTGTATTATGTTACAAAAGTGATAACCCCGGTGGAATCAAACGCGCTATCACTTACTGGCGAGATTTGGCTGTTACGCAAGCGGAAACTGTGATATTTATGTAGACAGGAATGTATTTTACGGTTGTTAGCAGATCCTAACTATATCATACTATATTATATTCTATAGAATATACTACTATACCCTATTGTAATTTTTTTTATATTGTATTTGTTTTCGCTTGCCCACAATCCCGCCTGATGGTAAGCGAAGATGTAGTCTAGGGTGGACCGCGCGTGCCCATAAGATTCCTATTCTCTCTGGCCTTGAATAAACGCATAATGTATGTGTCTGGAAATATATTGTCCGGGAGAGAATTCCATAGTTTGGTCGCTGGTATAAGGAAAGAAAATCGGAACGCTTGGTACGATAAGCAGGACGTAGTAGGAATGATATAGTAGGAAATGTTGCCAAAATAACTACAAATTAATAAATACTAGGGATCCCGTAGTAGTCGAAATTCAACCTTTTTTTTAGATTGAATAAGTTCTCGTCATGTATTTATATAATAAACAAACTATGACTATGAAATTATTATTGGACTAAATTATATTTTTATGCCTTTTGCGGTTGAGATTATGGGGCCTTAAGGGTCCGAAGCTCGCTGTTTTACTCGCACTTTGTCATCAAAATTTATTGAGGCCTCCGGAGACCAGCGGGCGGCGAGTTTTTGCCGCCAACGCATCAGCTTGGCTATCCAAACAGGAAACGCTGCCAACCTACTGGGAACTATGCCGTCAATCGGAAGCAGCGGCAGACTTGAGGAAATTCAAGTTTTTTTACTTCATCTAATACATAAATTACTGATGACAATATTCACAAAACCTGTTTTATAACTGTAATACAAAAACACGTACAAATTAAAATAAAACACATAATCTGAAGAATAAAAACTAGTTTTTTATTCATTGTCCTTTAATTAACAGTTGATAAGAATATTCAAATAGTTGGCCACAAAAAAATCTGGCCGGTTTGAAAGTAGTTAATCAAGTCTTAATAATTATAATAATAAACCTAGCAATATTTAGTTGACTCATCAACGTATGTCATTAAAGCAGATTAAAAAAAAAAGAGACCGAAACATTTTTTTTTAATTTGTTCATGACCCTGGATACAAAGTCCTTCAGTCGCATGTATACATTTTATATATAATATCACTTTCATGTAGTCCGCACATAAACTTTCACATAGTCCGCATCATCAGTCACCGTTCAGTCATGTTTTAGTAAAATGGTGTTCATTGTACTAAAGCTTTTCACGGACTTTTTTGAGACAACTTTTAAAGTCACGATACACATAATTCATTTCATTTCACTTCATTGCACTGGTGCACATGGATTGATCTTTATATTTCATAAAATACCACCGATTATATGCAATAAAACTCAGAATATATGAAAATAAAAATGAAAACGCAACGTCACTCTGCAAGTTCCCGCCAAAAAGTCTCAGACCGAGACATAACTCATGTCTCGATCATCATGTATGTTGCCAATTTAATAATAAATTAATAATTAGAAAAACTGTAGGTGCATTCACAGTACTTGAAGTAATTTTCTCGGAAAGAAATCCGGTTACTTTTCCTGTTTCAAACAAAACATAGTTCAGTGTCTACCTTTAGGAAATTCAATGACAGAAATGTTAAGTGTAGTTTAAATTAACATTTATTATGTTAAAAATTGACAATGTTCATCATTCTGCAATTCATAGTTAATACCATGTGAACCTTGTGACTTGTGTAATTCATTCGTAACTTTAACATATTTTTGAAGCAAACTCATTATTTCATACAAACCGCATACCCGAAGGTATCGTAGTTTATAGTTTTATAGACCTTTTACAATTCCCCAGTTGCCAATGAGACTTGAATACTTGGCGTTAATTAACAATGTTGTAAATGATAGGTGCTGTTTCCCGTTAAGCCACGTGACCGAACACAATTAAGCGCTTTATGGCTGACTGCAATAACTCTATAGTTATGACCAGGCTATAAGAAAATAAAGTGCAATTTTCTAGCACTTGCTATATAAATAGAATATTGTTTACTTCAAGAGTATCTAGTATTACAATTTATAGGAACCCACGCAATTGATTAATATACCGAAGGTTAGAGAATTAAAAAAAGGATCAAACAACGTGCATTAAGAAGACACAATTTGTGGGACATGTCATAGGCGTCGGCAATGGAGTCAATATTAATGAGTGCACTTGCACCGGATAGTAGTTCCAGGACGTGATACCTCTCTACATTACTATTATAATATGAAATAAGAATTTAAATTTCCTCTGAAATGTGAGGAAATTAAAATTCTTATTTGAAAAAAATATAAATAGTAGCCGAGTTTCTTTTTCCCTGTATCTTTAATGCTTTTTAGGGTTCCGTAGCCAAATGGCAAAAACGGAACCCTTATAGATTCGTCATGTCTGTCTGTCTGTCTGTCTGTCTGTCCGTGTATGTCACAGCCATTTATTTCCGAAACTATAAGAACTATAATGTTGAAACTTGGTAAGAAGATGTATTCTGTGAATCGCATTAAGATTTTTACACAAAAATAGAAAAAAAACAATAAATTTTGGGGGTTCCCCATACTTAGAACTGAAACTCAAATTATTTTTTTTTCATCAAACCCATAAGTGTGGGGTGTCTATGGATAGGTCTTCAAAAATGATATTGAGGTCTCTAATATCATTTTTTTCTAAACTGAATAGTTTGCGCGAGAGACACTTCCAAAGTGGTAAAATGTGTGTCCCCCCCCCTGTAACTTCTAAAATAAGAGAATGATAAATCTATAAAAAATATATGATGTACGAACGATGTTTGAACGAGATCTAGTAAGTAGTTTTTTTTTAATAGGTCATAAATTGAAATTAATATCAAATACTCAGGTCTATACTACCATTTACTTATATACCTACAGGTTTGTACGGAACTCTTGGTGCGCGAGTCTGACTCGCACTTGGCCGGTTTTTTTTATTCGAAGAAGTCGGGTAACCAGCTTACGGTCCGCCTGATGGTAAGCAGTTACTGTAGCCATATGGACGATTGCAACACACGAGGCATCACACACGTCCCCACCCCAATGAGGTCTGGCAACCTTACCACAAATTACTGTAGTTACCACGAACGACCTTACTCACGCACTCACAACAAAATTATTTGGCTACGGTATTTCGTATGGTGGAGATACTTTCCCAGTCGAGCTGCTCTTTGCTCTCTTTATAGGCTATGCTCTACCTCCCCTAAATTGCATTTAGGTATAGAAGGTATTACCGTACACTATTTAATCGAAATTTTGTTTTCATGCGGTTTACTATTGCGGGGTTTATATCGATTGGAGTTGGGTGTTTCCTTTCATTGTTTTATTGTATTATATTTTAATGTATTATTTTGTTCTTTATAGGTGCCTATTACCTGTATGTGTTAGTGTTTTATGTGATAAACAATAGCATTATTGTCTGATGGTAACCAATAAGCATCCTCGTAATTGTTGACAGGGAATAGCATTACCACACTGGACACAGTATTACCTAATGGTAAAACTGTGCCCAGGTGTGTTGAAAGGGTATATAGCCTACAATAACCGCTTACCATCAGACTATACTTTTTTATTTTCCCATAGCAATGTTTCCAGAATGTTATGACGCAATATAAAATTATGTACATAATATAGAAAAGTTGTATCTAAAGAGGAAGCTATTTATCACTCCTAACATGCATAATCCACCAATGTGAGTCAGTGTGTAAAATGTATGGCAACGTGACCAATACCATAGTTTATGTATGGCATGTTAAACAGTAGAGCAGATCAAGTTGAACTTTTTATTTAGGCGCCGATCCCACAGCGGGCGGTCTTAATTCTACGTGAGTACTCCTTGACCGCCACCACGGTCGAAGTGTGGCAAAAGCGTCTTGCAGAGATTACAGTGAACGCGGAACGCAGAACTCCTTGACTGCTCGCTGTGAAAAAAACATCTTGATTTTTAGTATCAATAGCAAATCTAAATTGAAGCTTCGATTAGTTTTTATAAAGCATGATTAAGTAATCAGCATAATTTTTTATTGATGATATCGGAGTATTATAACACATTTTTATAGTAAAGACGACCTTCTATCAGCACGCGTGTACATTTAAAACCATACCGCCTTCTGTACTGTAAGTAAACATGAGGTCGAATTACTGTTTACTATCTTTACTCCGTTTATATAAAACTCGTGTGGGGGAAATGTAATGAAATGTTGCGGTTATTCTGAAATCTGTATTTTTGCCATTTTATTTCGATCTCATAGGTATATAAATATAAATAGTAGTTGATATGGAAATAATGTATTGTTCGATGGGCCAAATTTCTTTGAATGTGGATCTTTAAAAATATTTTAATTGTTTTTATGGAAATAAGAATATGGAAGAGTGAAAAAGTTAGAGAGACACATTTTTAAATTTGCTGCTTAATAGACAACGTAAACGCATAACTTTTGCTCGCACTTTGTCATCAAAACTGATCGAGGCCTCCGGAGACCAGCGGGCGGGGAGCTCTTTCCGCCAACACATCAGCTTGGCTATCCAAAGAGCAAACGCTGCTAGCCTGCTGGGAACCTTGCCGTTAATCAATAGCAGCACCAAGACTCGACCAAATTACAAGATTGTAATTTGTACATATTTGTTGTAAAACGCATTAAGCCATTTAAATCTATTGACAACCCTAGTTATTTAATTACCAACAACCGAAAATTCCTAAATGGTATACATCACCATTATCATCATCCGCCTATAATGTCCCACTGCTGAGCACAGGCTATTCACAAATGAGGGTGAAAGGGAATGAGCAGATACTCCACCACGTGTGCCCACTGCGGATCGTTGGAGATAGGCTAGTGGTCAACCTACTGTTGGAGTTTTCAAGCCGCCTAGTAGACCTCCAACTAGATAACCGGGGCTTTACGTGCCTTCCGAAGCACGGAAACAGAAGATTTGAAATACCAGTAGGCGGTCCGACCACGACGATGCTTTTAACAGATTTAGGACCTGACCGATCGATTACGAACGGCTAATCATGCTACACCACGAACGCTTCTGAAAAGGTATAGGTACATATTGTATGTAAAACATTTTTTCCAGACGGTGACGATAAACTTATGTAAGTGGACCAATGGAAAATTCCTACCTTCAATATAAAAAAACCATTCCACATAAATATTATTATGTATAAATACTTGGTCAATACATAATGACTTTAAATAGAAAACCCTTTTCCTCTTGTAGAATACACTTCATCAGCTCAAAGCAAATATATAATCAAAATTAATCAAATATTCATATAATATGGTTGGTTGACGGATTTGACGGAAATTATATTTAAGTAGGTACCTATTTAATTCAGCACGTGAAAATTATTCATATTGTTTATAGGAACGTGTTGATCTCTCTTGGCTAAGCTTATTTTATTTAGGCATAAAACATATTGGCGACTTGCTGGCAATGCAATATAATCGCATAAGTGATAAAATCCTGTAGAAATAATCAATAAAAGACGAACATTGTAGAATTCTTAGAGCTACCTATTACAGGTGGAGTGGAATTCACTATTGGTCCCACAGTAAAAGTTATTCAGCATGACTAACCCAACGTAGGTTTCGAATACCTAAATGCCATCTCGAAATCTCCACCCAGTATAGGTACATGAATTAACACAAAAAGTAAAATTAGAGCAAAAAGAATATTTATGTATTTTAAAGAAATCTTAATTTTGGTTCCTCTTAAAAATATTAAGTACATTATTATGAGTTGTAAAAATATTGCAGTCGAACAGTTATCCTACGCCTTAGTAGATTCATAATTGTGTATTACTGCAATGACCTTCTCTAAGCCAGCAGTTTCTATATTTTACATTCGATACTTATTCCCGAACATTTCAGGCACCCTCTTTTGACTATTAAGTTAAAATATATGAATATATCTCGGGGTCTGTTTATCCAAGATCTTTCTCGACTATTGTGTGACATTCATTGACAATACTTACATAAATAGGTAAATTGTAAATGCAATAAAAGTTTTTGTTATTCCGGATATTTTGAAGTACTAACTGCCAAAAAGAAATATTGAAACCAATGTTTCTTTACTAAGTTGGCAAACAAGCATACGGCCCACCTGATTGTAAGCGGTTACCGTAGCCTATAGACGCTTGTATCACTCGTGCATTGCCGACCCTGCAGGAATCTCTTCACACCCTTTTTGAAGAACCCCATGCTGTACTCCAATGGGAAAAACACGGCGGTGAGCTCATTCAACAATCTGAGCGTCCGCGGAAGGAAGCTCCTTTGAGACCGCAGTTCGAAACAATTCTGATTTCTTTCAATGTGTGAGGATGGACTCGTCAATGGCGAGCGTTGCGATGGTGGAAGACAGTCATGGGCATCAAGTCGAACAATTCTTTATAAAACTCTTCGTTGTACAATCGGTAGAACACATAAGGAGGCAAAGTCTCTCCTCAGACTGAGGGGCTCTAAAGCGCTTGTGAGCTCGGGATCGTCGACAACTCTAATGGCACGTCACTGAGTCTAAAGGCCAAGGCCGGTATCCAGGTGCCCCGGCCTACAGATGACAGCAATACTCCATATGAGGCCGGACTTGCGACTTATAAAGTTGCAGCCTTTACCCCAATGTGAAGTACTGCTTCGCTCTGTTGTTTTATTTTGGGATGCCAGCTTAACCTTGTCTTCTAAGTGACTTCGGAACAAAACGTCGCTAGAAATATCGACGCCAAGTATCCCGATGCTTATACTGATGTTCAAGGACGTGTTCTGGAATTGTGCAGTCACAGCAAAGGGTTTCCTTAGCGGTGAACGGGTTGCAACCTTATAACTGAATTTATCTTCATAAGTGTAATGTATATCAATTGGTAACTTCAACGATTAGATATGCCACTTGCTCAATAATTGGACATTATGGCATACATTCTCGAGCCCCTCTCCTATAATGACGTGAACGTATACATCTCGAGATGTGAGCTTAAGAACAAGCTAGGAACATACAAAAAAAAGTATTCTTGTTTCAGATATCATCGAAAAAACTATGGTTTAAGAATTTATTCTCATAAGAATTTACATTCACTTAAAACATGAGAACTTAAATAACAAATATAACCTAAGTTAAACATTTTATATGAAAAACTCAATGGTATTTTATGTCTAATACCGGTGGAAAGTCAGATTTCCTACAAAATTTTATTTTGTTCTAATCAGTTTAGGCACTTCTTAACGTTAAGTATACCTATTGGTGCCGGCATGTAACTCGGCTAAGTTTAAAAATAAAAAATATATTTCTAAAACCATAGAATAATGCAAGCAATTGGAGTGAAAAAGAACAACTGAAAGCCAGCACATACAGCAAAAAACTGAAAGTTTAAAGGCAAAATGTGGCCGAGTTACGTGCCAAAGTTTAATCCATCACCGGTTCGGAAACACTTAAACTGAGAAGACTCCGGCAAGAAACTCAGCAAAACATTATTTTTTGTTAACGTCTAGTGTATTATTGTTTAGTACATTACGGGTTCATTCGTGCCGGCTTTAAACGAAAATAAAAGTGGGTTCTTACGAGCCAATGGCATGATAGTTGTACTAATTAGTGTTTTTGCAAGCTAGCATGTTTCGTTTGCACGTTCGCCGAGCAGGAAGTAAGACGAGACGATATCGCGAATTTCGTTCTCGGGAACGCGTGTCGGCGCGTCGTGAATTGGTGCTCGAGTATTCGTATGATTTTATTGTTTACTAGCTGACTCCGGCAGGTTCACCCGCGTACAATTTTAATTTTGTTCGCGGAACCTAATTATTTTTCTTAATTAAAAGTAACCAAGTTACTTTCACAGACATTATATAAAAGTATGTTAATTTATATATGTATATGACGAACATACACTCCAATTTTTGATGATAGTTTTCTTTGAAGAATAAGTACTTGCTGAGTTTCTTGCCGGAGTCTTCTCAGTTCAAGTTGTATTTGGAACCGGTGTAGATTCATTTGTTAACATTCACAAGAGCCCTATCAGGGCCTAACTTGAATAAATGAATTTTGTTTTTTTTTTTGTCATACGTACTTATATCCTTCCACACAGCAAAAATAAACAAACAAAGCGATACAAAGTGAGGTAGTTATAAGGTACCTATACTCTATCGTCAGATGTGGCTTTGTCCGGCTTTGAAAATAAATTAATTTATTTTTCGGTCTCGTGAATATAACTACTTACTACTTCGCAAGCTAAATGAGACTGGAACATGTTGTTATTTATTGTTATTTATCTATATAGAAGTCCCAAAAACCTTTCAAGTAAATGTAGTCAATTAAATAAATATGACGAAGTTAAATAAAAAGAATAATGGTCATTGAATTAATCAATCATAATGGTATAATAAAAATATAACTTATCTTGTATCTTACTGAACCTATTATTAGATAAAAATGTATGTCTCACACATACATTCGTTTGTTCGTCCGTATTCTATGCGTAAGCGCATTCACCTAATTATAAGCAAAATAAATAGAAATTGCGAAGCATGCCGGCCGGGTACTGGTTAAAAAAAGTTAAAATATGATAATTTATTTTGATCCCTTGTATCTAGCTAGTTCAAACATGCTATTGATTGGTAAGTGGGCTTAATTGGAACTGTCATTCAATAAGTATTTATAAACTTTAATTGGTCTTTAATTAATTGATCTTGTTCTATAATAAATTTATATTATGTATGATAAAGTGTTTGTAGGTACTTTTGTAAATAGTTACATTAGACACCTAATCAAATTATTCATGCACCTTCCAGATTAGAAAAAAGTGTTTTTTACATTACCAAGAAAGGGTAACAAATCAAATAGACAGTGACCAATACAATTCGTAGGTACATAACTCGCGGCGCGCGGTCTCAAGGCCGCTTTGCTGATCTCACCAATTTTTTTCTACACAACTATTATACGTCTGCATCTAGATGCGCACACAATCAATGGGATTGATAGGGAACTTAGGAAAAGCGGCGGCAACTCAACTCGTTCGGTTAACACCGTTAGTGATCGCACGCCGCCCATTGTAACCAACCTAGTCTTTGAATATTTCATGCCATAGAAATAGGTTGTTTTTAGGGTTCCGTAGCCAAATGGCAAAAAACGGAACCCTTAAAATAGATTCGTCATGTCTGTCTGTCTGTCTGTCTGTCTGTCCGTCCGTATGTCACAGCCACTTTTTTCCGAATCTATAAGAACTATAATGTTGAAACTTGGTAAGTAGATGTATTCTGTGAACCGCATTAAGATTTTCACACAAAAATAGAAAAAAAAACAATAAATTTTGGGGGTCCCCATATTTAGAACTGAAACTCATTTTTTTTTTAATAACACCCATAAGTGTCTATGGATAGGTCTTCAAAAATTATATTGAGGTTTCTAATATCATTTTTAGGGTTCCGTAGCCAAATGGCAAAAAACGGAACCCTTATAGATTCGTCATGTCTGTCTGTCCGTGTATGTCACAGCCATTTATTTCCGAAACTATAAGAACTATAAGCAAATTGCCAGAGCGAAGTTCCAGCACATCGGCAGGATTGGCGATCGGCTTACAGGTTTCCCTTCTGGGAGTCGAGCATTCTGGTCGCTCGCCAAGGCTGTCGAAGGTAACTTCTGTCGGTCATCGCTTCCTCCGCTGCACACACCGGATGACTCCCTGGCCCACACTGCAAAAGAGAAAGCCGATTTACTGGCAGCCCTCTTTGCAGCTAATTCGACACTTGACGACGGGGGAGCCACACCGCCTAGCATCCCGCGTTGTGGCAGCTCAATGCCGGAAATCCGCTTTTCGCAAATCGCGGTCCGACGAGCTCTGTTCTCCCTTGATGTCCGAAAGTCGAGTGGGCCTGACGGTATCCCCGCCATTGTGCTTAGGACGTGTGCTCCAGAGTTGTCTCCAGTGTTGACGCGCCTATTCAGGCTTTCCTATACCGCCGGACGTGTACCTTCTTCGTGGAAGACAGCCCTTGTCCATCCGATTCCCAAAAAAGGGGACCGAACAGATCCGTCCAATTACAGGCCAATAGCGATAACCTCCCTCCTCTCTAAGGTGATGGAGCGGGTCATCAATACTCAGCTCCTTAGGTATTTAGAGGAGCACCAGCTGATAAGCGACCGCCAGTACGGCTTTCGTCATGGTCGTTCAGCTGGTGATCTTCTTGTTTACCTAACGCACCGATGGGCTGAAGCCATAGAGAGTAAAGGCGAGGCATTGGCAGTTAGCCTCGACATCGCTAAGGCCTTCGATCGGGTCTGGCACAGGGCACTTCTATCGAAGCTGCCGTCTTACGGAATTCCCGAGGGTTTGTGCACTTGGGTGTCCAGTTTTCTTGCTGATCGGAGCATCAAAGTCGCCGTTGACGGATGCTGCTCCGATATCAAAAATATTAATGCTGGCGTACCGCAAGGCTGTGTGCTATCACCCACACTGTTCATCCTGCATATCAATGATATGTTGAAAATTCCCAACATTCACTGCTATGCGGATGACAGCACTGGTGATGCCCAATACTCCGGCCGTGCTAACATCCCTCGGTCCACGGTGGAGGAAAGTCGAATTCGACTTGTGTCTGAAGTCGAGACTTCGTTGGAGCGGGTCTCGGAATGGGGGAGACTTAACTTAGTCCGTTTTAACCCCTCGAAGACACAAGTCTGCGCGTTTTCCGCGAAAAAAACCCCATTCGTAGTAGCTCCGAAATTCGCAGACACTCCTCTAAACATCGCACAGAGTATCGGGATCCTCGGTGTCGATATTGCGAGTGATGTCCAGTTCCGAGGTCATTTGGAAAGCAAAGCCAAACTGGCTTCAAAAAAGTTGGGTGTGCTTAATAAGGCTAAGTGGTACTTCACGACACGCCAGCGGCTACAGCTTTATAAAGCTCAGGTTAGGCCGCATATGGAGTACTGCTCGCACCTCTGGGCAGGCGCACCCGCTTATCAGCTTAATCCACTTGCCTCGGTGCAAAGGCGGGCCACTCGTATCGTTGACGATCCCATACTCACTGGCGGTTTAGAACCTCTTAGCCTTCGGAGAGATATAGGCTCTCTCTGTGTATTCTACCGCCTGTATAATGGGGAGTGTTCTCGTGAACTTTTTGATCTGGTGCCACCATCACCTTTCTACCATCGCACTGCTCGCCGGAGATGTGGAGTTCATCCTCACATCCTCGAGCCGCCTCGATCGTCCACACAACGTTTTAGTCGGACGTTCTTACTGCGGACCATTAGGTTGTGGAATGAGCTCCCCATTACGGTTTTCCCTCAGCGCTACGATATGGGGTTCTTCAAAAAAGGCGTAAAAAGAGCTCTACAAGGTCGGCAACACATTGGCAATCCCCCTGGTATTGCAAATGTCCATAGGCGGCGGTGACCACTTACCATCAGGTGGCCCGTCTGCCTGCTTGTCAACCTGTTGACATAAAAAAAAAAAAAAAATATAATGTTGAAACTTGGTAAGTAGATGTATTCTGTGAACCGCATTAAGATTTTTACACAAAAATAGAAAAAAAACAATAAATTTTGGGGGTTCCCCATACTTAGAACTGAAACTAAAATTTTTTTTTTTCATCAAACCCATAAGTGTGGGGTGTCTATGGATAGGTCTTCAAAAATGATATTGAGGTTTCTAATATCATTTTTTTTTAAACTGAATAGTTTGCGCGAGAGACACTTCCAAAGTGGTAAAATGTGTGTCCCCCCCCCTGTAACTTCTAAAATAAGAGAATGATAAATCTATAAAAAATATATGATGTACATTACGGTGCAAACTTCCACTGAAAATTGGTTTGAACGAGATCTAGTAAGTAGTTTTTTTTTAATAGGTCATAAATTGAAATTAATATCAAATACTCTAGGTTTGTACGGAACCCTCGGTGCGCGAGTCTGACTCGCACTTGGCCGGTTTTTTTCTAAACTGAATAGTTTGCGCGAGAGACACTTCCAAAGTGGTAAAATGTGTGTCCCCCCCCCTGTAACTTCTAAAATAAGAGAATGATAAATCTATAAAAAATATATGATATACATTACGATACAAACTTCCACCGAAAATTGGTTTGAACGAGATCTAGTAAGTAGTTTTTTTTTAATACGTCATAAATTGAAATTCATATCAAATACTCAGGTCTATACTACCATTTACTTATATACCTACAGGTTTGTACGGAACCCTCGGTGCGCGAGTCTGACTCGCACTTGGCCGGTTTTTTTTATTAAAGTTTTTTTGCGCGATGCTACTTTTTGTTGGCGTCACATTTTCGCGAGCGCCATTTTTCATAGAGGCGGCAGAGGACGAATCATGGACAATTCTGATATTAAAGTAGGTAGTATGTACTATAGCATAGTTTATTTTATAGTTGTTATTTGTTATTTATATTTAGATCACTTGTTTCGTCACGACATCCGGCATTAGTATGATGTTAAATTGAGAGTTCGTTTATAACTTGTTCAACATAAATAAACAAATTAACCTAAACTATTTACAATCAATTAATTATAAGTATAAAGTGAGTGTACTAAAATAATTATTTTTTATATCCTGACAGGATATAAAAAATAGGAATACCACGTTGATGATTATTCGTGTTATCTTAATCTTGTTATCGTATAAAACAATAGGTACAGTCGAGGACATAAATATGTATACAATTTGTGAAATTCTAAATATATTTTTTGCACTTTATATATACAAATGTTGAAATATTACACAAATATTTTATGATAAATCGTTGTTAAATTACACAAAATGTAAACATAGATGTCTCCGACTGTAGCTTCACATTTCGATAAAACATCACTGTTTGTTTATTTTTTATGTCAGTTTTTCAACAAAAGCTATCCAATTTCCGGAATCAACTGTACCGCACGTAATACAAACCTAAAAGTACATACCTAATCAACTAAAATCGACGACAAAACCCTCAGGGCAAAAGCAGTATCGCAAATTATCTGTACGCACTTACCGTTATCACTTATCTGTTACCGAGGCATAAAAGTGAAACATTAAATACTTTCACAATACTTTACAAAGATATCTTATCTGTCAAGATAACGCATAGTAAACATCGTAGTAAGAGATAAAACTATACTACACTGCTACAGGTGATTATGTTTACGAGATTTTATTGGTAAAAGTATGATCGCTCATAGATATTTGACGGTCCAGTTGGCGCAGTTGGTTAAGACTCTGGTTTGAAGCGCTCGTGGTGTAGCATGATTAGCCGTTCTTAATCGATCGGCAAAGTTAAGCTACGTCTGTCGTGGTCGGTACCTGGATGGGTGACCGTCTAGTGGTATTTCATATCGAGCGTTTCCGTGCTTCGGAAGGCACGTAAAGCCGTTGGTCCCGGTTATCACTTAATTGTGATAGTCGTTAAGCTAGTTGGATGCCTTCTAGGCGGCTTGAAAAATTCCAACAGTAGGTTGACCACTAGCCTACCTCCACCAATCCGCAGTGGGCACGCGTCGTGGAGTATCTGCCCATTCCCTTTCACCCTCATTTGTGAAAGGAGGCCTGTGCTCAGCAGTGGGACATTATAGGCTGATGATGATGATGATGAAATAGATGACGCGAGTGTATGTAGGTACTTCTAAAGCTGTGCCAAAAGGGAAAGCAATGCTCTTCTTTTGAAAATGTTTCGAGCGGACTGGGTCTCGCAAAAGGTTGCATGTCCAAAGATATGTAGCGAGGGATTTTTGAGAGGACCATTTTAGTTCCAAAGTGTTGATAGACTTTGGAACTAAAATGATGGCGAGAGTTGCGATGGTAAAAGGTAGCTGGCATCAGTTCACAACAACACCTGAATACTGTGCGGTCTCAAAGCTCCCCGCCCGCCGTGGTTTTCCCATAATATAGTACAGCATGGGGTTCTTCAAAAAGTCAAGAGATTTCTGCAGGGTCGGCAACGCGCGAGTGATATCTCTAGTGTTGCAAGCGTCCATAGGCTACGGTAACCGCTTACCATCAGGCGGCCCGTATGTTTGTGTTTGCTATCTTAGTCGTATAAAAGAAAACTCCGTTCGTTGTAGAAGCGTTTTTATTCAATATAAATTAACGACCTGAACTGATAAATAAGTACGTTAATTAAAATATTATTTATCAATTCACACATGCTTAGTAGCACTTTCTTTGTTCTTTGTCTTTCAAAAGTTTATCTCGGAGCTGTCGACATCACATCCCATATGTTTGGTCTACATACAAATAGGTCAGCATTGTTTACAAGGCTCTTCACTTACTGACTCCAAATAAGAGTATTGGGTCATAGAACATAGCTTTCGTTGTACTCTCGCATGTGGTGCCGTCGGTCTAGTTTCATAGCTCTTAGCGGATCTACATATGGCTGGGCTAAGTGATTTGGGAATTTACAAAGTGTTGGGCAGTTTTGTGAAATGTAGCTGAGGCTCTTGGGCCTCTAATTTTTTGACCCGTCCCTACACACGACGTCTCTAAGGACCAGTTTCCGTGCCGTGATATCCATTGGAAAAAAAGAACTGAATTGCAATGTTAATAACGGAAAAATTATAGAAATTTAATCTTGTAAAAAATCCACTAAACAAAATGCATATTGAGCCCGCTTTACATTCTTATTATTTGTAACTTCTTGTTACTATGTTGACGTAAGACACAACAATGTGAGCTTGTAAAAATAATTAATTGTTATGTAGGAGGCCTTCACACCGCGTCCTAGCGCATGTCCCTGCCAGCGACGCATAGACTAGTTGGGTAATGATAGCAAAAACAATACCAAAAAAATGAGTATTTTTTAAAAGCAATACTTTTTGATTTCACATTTTTAAATAATATCTGTAAAACCACAAGGGTCTGCTTAAATTAAAATTACTTATTGGATTTGTTTGTATACAATTTTAGTTTTTTTTTATCGTGGTTTTATTTTATTTTGTTTTTTTTATGAAGTTAAAATAGGGTTACTCTGAGTCTGTCAATTACATTAAAATAAGTAACACATATTTCGAACTAGTGTTCTATTTTGGTGTAGTTTGTGTGTTTTTGATTTCTAATATAGGTACTTACTGTATTTTAAGTCGGAGTTGTTTTTGATACGTATAAAATAGTTTGACGCAAAATTTTCCTGTAATATTCTGAAATACAATGAATATTAATGTTAAAGTGCGAATGCTGCCGATAAGAAAATTGTCAAGAACGTACCAGGAACTCTGCTTCTGGATCCGTAGCTTTTACTTTGTAAGAATGGGTTTCTTAATGGTAATTTAAAACTATAGTGGTTTTTTTAGAATGTTTACAGATTAATAGGAATTATATTCAAAGTTTGACATGTGAGTAAGGAAGAAAGTTTTTAACAGTGTGTTATTTGCTCATAATTTTAACTTTAAATCCAAATGTATAAAAATACACTGAAATTTCTTTTTACATAATTATATGTATGTTGACGTTTTGTTGTATGGAAACAAACTTTAGTTACATTTAATCGTATATCTCTTAGATTTAATCAAATAATTTCTTAATGAATCAAAACTAGTTTTGTTACTGGGAATTTTTTGTCCGCAAGTCACTCTGTTTAGGTTTGTTTAGGTTATTGGTAGTAAAATTTTGTGTTACTGTAAAATTATAATTTTTTCAATGTAACGGATTATTAGATTTAACATAGACATGAATTAAAAATAATTAATCCGTGCAGGCTGTAGGTATTTTGACGGGCCAGTTGGCGCAGTTGGTTAAGGTTCACCTTACGCGCCGCAGGTCGTGGGTTCGATTCCCACACAGGACATGCATTTGTGTGCATGAACATGTCTGTATGTCCTGAGTCTGGGTGTAATTATGTATATTAAGTATGTATTTACAAACAAAAAGTATGTATATGTATTATATCAGTTATCTGGTTTCCATAGTACAAGCTCTGCTTAGTTTGGGATCAGATGACCGTGTGTGAGAAATGTCCCAGGATATTTATTTATTTATTTATGTGACGATAATAATGGAAGGACTGATGGTTTCATTGAGTTATGCGGAACCCAACAATAAGAAGTACTTACAGAACTATTTGGGGACAGACGATATCAAAAAGTTATTTTTCCTTGAAAATTATTCAAATTACTCTTTAGTCGTGTTAATTATATTAAATTGATAAACATTGTGGTCGAATTACAAAGGTTTATTTATAGTCGACGACTTACTTAATTATCACCAAATAATTCTGTCTGGGCATAGAATTTTAGAGTAAATTGAATTAATAACACGCGAATAATAATTAAAGGAAAAACAACAAAAGTTATTATAGCAGGAAACTTACCAGTCTGTAAAATTCATGTCTTGGTAGGTACATTAGTTGTGATAGCATGGGGATTTACCTTCAGCTCATTCCACAACTTGAGGGACAGCTTTAGGAAGCTCCTTTGAAAATCCCATAGTGCGTATCTAGCTCCTTAAACAAGCGGTAGAACACACACAAGTCTCTCCTCATACTAAGATGTTGATAGCTTGATAGCTCAGGATCGTCGATAATCTTTATCCATCACCAGTTCCATGAGTAAACGTAACGTATTCGAACTTCCCCGACACCACCCGAACGAAATATTCTAGTCAACTTTTTTTGCAGTCACTACACGTCGCAGGAACAACCTAACAAGTGCGCGCAGATTGTTTATAGTCACAAACTGTTGAATATTTATTTTCTTATGTCGAGTTTTATCGCACGCTCTCTGTGGGAACTGGAACCCGCGCCTGCGCTTGAGTTGCGTGGTAGCTCGTAGATGTCGGATGTAAACACTGATATAAACAATATCGTTTATTACAATACATTACACACATCAATACGTTGGTAAAATTTCCTGAGATTGTTGTGAGAGTTTTGATTATCGAATAGATTATAAAGTTGGCGAATGCCATGGATCGAAAACTAAGAGCTATGTACTACCACTTGAGAGCCAGATCCCTTCCAGGCACATCACCATTTATTATGTTGAGATTGTGGTCTTCTGGGGCCAATGCCATTTATGGTGAGTCAACAATTTAATACAGGAGGTTGATGCGTATTTTCATATCCCGTTTTTTCAGTAATAGGTATGAAAATCTGATCTTAGATGCACGATATAATCATGGCTCAAGCCTCTTTCAATTAGGGATTTTCAATATGTATGTCGTTATTAAAACATGTAGGAAATTTGTAGAAATTCAAAGGCAGCCAAAAATAAATAAGAGCAAATATTATTGTGAAATATGCGGGAAATAAAAACTTTCAAGCCCAAGCGCTATCCGCAGAAATAAATATTTATCAATAGTTAGAAATAGGGCGGCCAATAAGCGATAGAGGCGCGAATACAAATAATGTGTGCCCATCTGTTCACCCTACAAATGCACTTACGTCACGTTCCAGATGATTTCATAATTTTGCTTTACATCTACAAGTCTATCACAATAACATTGAGGCCCGAGGCTTTGCCACAGTAAAGCTATAAGCGAAAGCAGTAACACGTCATCTTAATGTGGCAGAGACGGTTAGGTTTTGGTTAGAAGATCATGAGCTCGTGAAGGAAACCCTAGGTCGGTGATAGGATGCTTTGTACCCACTTGGCTGGCTTACACCATCCAGTAAAAAATCTGTCGCAAAGCCTCTAATGGTGTAATTAATTACATTTTATGAGAATAATTGTTTATAAGATTTGATGACTGTAATTTTCATATTATATTTTTAGTTGTATTATTATTATAATATTATTATTATTATATATAACAAAGAACTAAAATATTGCTGCCATTAATAATTGTTTTTTTTTTACTGAAACTTCTTTGAACATTTTGTGACTTTCAATTGTTTTTGTAGCCGATCTAGGATACCGTCTGGTTGAGTTACTGTTTTCATTTTACTTAGGCATAACCTTGTTGTGTGGTGACCACATGCTGCCGAAATTACTAGTTTTTTGTGTGACATTGTACATAATGTGGGAACTAGACAATGTTATACCTTTCGAGACGGGGGAAGTCATGCATCACCGACTGAGGTCACAATTTGTTATATAACATGTATGATTATAGTGATACCATTGTTATTGCTTAACATGTTGGTACTTATTGTTTTTTTCGATAAATTAATAACTATTTGTATAGTTAGACGTCGCTGCCTTGGAGTGAAGAAAAAGCGTCGGTGTTACGTTGGCGCTGACAAAGTGCTGATTTTATGATAGTTTTTGAATAATATTTAATAATTTGCTTTTCTTTGTATTATGTTTGATTTGTAATGCTATTGAATTAAAGCCCGTTAGTTTTGAAATCCGTTTTCAAAACTAAAAGAATACCAAAAGTTTAAAGAACGACCGAGTGACTGTGGCGTGGCATTCAGAGTCAGAGTATCTATCTAACCACTATACCTACGGTATATCTAGATATAAAATTGCAAATGATGTAGGTATTTATTTACAAAAAATACCTATGTTTTTAAATCAATAATATATTGTACAAAAGATTTCCTCGAGTCTGCCGCTGCGGCGAAGTTCCCAGCAGGCTGGCAGCGTTCCCTGTTTGGATAGCTAATAAGCTAATGCGTTGGCGGAAAAAGCTTCCCGCCCGCTGGTCTCCGGAGGCCCTCGATCGATTTTGATGTCAAAGTGCGAGCAAACCGACGAGCTTCGGACTCCGACCTCGCATGGTCTCGACCGCAAAAGGCATGAAAAGATCATTTGGTCCAATCGAAGCGAATTTTTTGAATTTCGTATTTTCCGCGCCGGCTGCAAATGCCCCCGCAAAATTTACAAATTGTGTGAAGTCTGGTGTAGTATAGTACTTTTTTATACTAGTGTCTCTATGAGCTGTAATCGCGAGTCTCGATAATAGGGTATTTGACTGTGTGAAAAAGAAATGATAAAACACTATTCAGTGTCCGAGTAAGACGTCAAAAAATACCCCGAAACGTCATATATGTTGTACATTTTAAGCTTTTAATGTTTTTTTTTTACCAGTTAAACCAATAAGAGTAGGTCAGTTGACGACGTAAAATTGTGACGTCACCTGCATGTATTTCATACAAACCTCCATATAAACTATCATTTTTGACATTTAATTAAAAGTTGCTGATTTGAACTGTCGTCAATACCCTATTATATGGAATTCCTGAACCTCACAAATTTCACGACAGTCGGTTAGAAATACGACCCGTAGAAGAGAACAGCCACCATCTGGACTGACATAAAGCATTTTTGTCAAAGTTGAAACGTAGGAGCTTCGCACGTTTCGCTCGCTCGGTCAATAAATTAACAAACATATCTCACTAACTCGGAATTTCTCTACGAGACATGGTCCGAAACGAGGACATTCGTAGGAGAACAAAAATTACCGATATAGCTCGTAGAGTTAGTAAACTGAAGTGGCAATGGGCAGGCCACATCGCTCGGCGAACCGATAACCGATGGGGTAGGAAGGTTCTCGAGTGGCGACCACGTACTGGAAAGCGCCGTGTGGGACGACCACCCACCAGGTGGACCGATGACTTGGTCAGAGTCGCTGGGCACCGTTGGATGCAAGCGGCCCAAAACCGTTCCAAGTGGAAGTTAATGGGAGAGGCCTATGTTCAGCAGTGGACATCCTTAGGCTGATATGATGATGATGATGATGATGATCTCACTAACTAAACGATTAATTAAAAAAACGTTAAGTACGATTAAAAAGAAACGTGATCACAAAAAAACAACAATTAATTTGTGTTTTGTAATCCATTTTAACGGCTAACTGGCGATTATCTACGCCTTTCATTTTAGAAAGGCATCTGAAATAGATTTAGAAATGTGCTCAGATATTTAAGTGTGAATTGTGCCTTATCTAGATTAGTTTTTATAATGCTGCTTTCTACCGAGGGTTAAGCTTGTTGCACACTGCTGATCTTGCTTTGACCTTTTGTAATATCAGGCCTGCCTGATCGTAAACGGTTATTGTAGTCTATAGAAGCTTACAACACTAGGTATAGCTTTCTGTTTTTCAATACTATACGAATCACCCATAGTCACGGAGGAAAGAACTTTCTTTCCTCCGTGTCCATAGTATACTGTCAAGTCTACATTTCCTAAGAGAGGGTTTTCCTAAGAGAGTACAGCATGGGGTTGTTCAAAAAGGGTGTGAAAAGATTTCTGCAGGGTACACAACGCGCAAGTGATACCTCTAGTGTTGCAAGCGTCCATAGGCTACGGTAAAAGCTTACCATCAGGCGGGCTGTATGTTTGTTTGCATGATATACATATAGTCTTATGATTTGATAATATTGTGTATTAAGCTTAATAGTTAGGTAGGTACATCCGCTCCATAGATGGTATATCTGATAGTAATAGACGTACGCTATATATCGGTTCATGCGTCCGCGTCGATAATGCAGACAAATTGCCAATACAATACCTGACGTATTGTTTTATTTAAATGCCGATGAGAAGATGTATACTACGGATAGGACTAGTCTACTAGCTAGACTTTTGGTATGGCTTTCATTACTTACATTTGATTTCATTTACTTATTTTTATGTAGCTTTTTTGGGAGTTGAGTTAATGAACAGTGATTGAGTTTTATGGACAGTGACTGACTGAGGACTATATATGTGAAAGTGATTTATTGTGACTGGAAATTATAATATGACTCGACACTGGCAGAAATAAGACCTATTTTGGATTTGGTTGCCAAACTTAAAACTAAGAAGACCATACAATACCGTGACAAAAAATCACCAACTCCATAAAATCATCTTCGTTTTTCAAAACTAAAGTTTACATTCCGAACGCATTTTAACTTCGCAAATAGAGTCAACGCATCGTGTACAACACAATCTAGTGAAATGAGGTAATGTTGGGCAATGTAACGAAATTGTCGGCGCTTGCGCCATACCTGTGGGTAGCTTGTGACTAGTAGAGCTATAGGATAGTGCCACCCGCTGCGGCTACGAAACCAAGCTGTGTTAGGCTCTGGTTTGATAAATTTTGTTGCTACGGGCTAGTTATTTGGAAAATATTGCAGCGAACTCCGGGACTATTAATGAAATAAAACTGAGTATTAAATTTATCATTTATAAAATACCAAATTCGTATTCAAAGTATATTTTTGTAATAGGTAGTAGGTTTGTAAAGTATGAGCTCACGTGAAAATTTGTATGTATGGATTTTTGTTACTCTTTCACGCAAAAACTACTGAACGGATTTGGATGAAATTTGGCACACACATAGAACATATTCTGGATTAACACATAGGATACTTTTTATCCCGGGAAAACATACGATCCCTCGGGAATGCGGGTGAAACCGCGCGGGATAACTAGTTTACCACAAATTCAATTGCGATATTGGTGGCTTATTCTGCAATAAGTTGTTTTTATTAACTCTCTACTTATAACTTTGTATTGTTTAAAAATTTGTTCGTTAATCTGTATTTTATGCGTCAGTAATTTTTCGACCGAAATAAAAAGCAACAGTTTTTGAAAAGGGTAAAAGTATGACATTAACAATTAAGAGGGAGCCATGAGTTCGGTCACGTACGCCAACCACTTTCTTCAAAATACCGATTTTCCTCGTAAAATTATACATCAAAATATAAATTCCTCAATAGGGTGTAATGTTTCCTGGTATTTAATTTCATGCAGTGGTCAATTACAAATTTTAAAATTGCCCTAGCTAGTGAATTTTTTGCTTCGGATGTGGCAAGAAATTAGATGGATGCTGAGTGAACTTCTTTGCACCATAATTTCTATAGAACGTTAACAGTCTTAAAAGAGATTGTTTAAGCAGAGTCTAGTAAAACCCAGGTATTAAAATAGCCCCGGTTATTTTTGTTATATGACGTCAGACAGAAAGTGACGGATATAATATATTTAAAACCTGGGTTTTGTTAGACTGGCTTTAAACCATCTCACTTTATAAGGGTGGAGTTTAGCGAAATATCAGTAATCAGTAGTCATTGTTTTTCTTGACTTTATTATTATTTTCATCATCACCTGTTCATTTAGGTTACTGGTGGGGGAGAGGGGGTCATTCAAACTTTGCTACTGTCGCAAAACCCTAGCAACGTCGCCCTATTTTTACATGGACTCCAGAATTTCTACATGCGGTTTCTTTACGATGTTTTCCTTCACATTTTTTTTTAACTTTACTTATAACACTTATGGGACGGTGTGATGAGCCTAAAATAGTACCTAAAATTGTCTTCTTTACTAGAGAAATTCCTCACACATGGTGACTGTTCGTAATGAACTTTGTACAGTAATTTAATGAGTCAGTCGTTTTATGATGAAAACATGGCCCATTTCTCGAATAGGCATACAGAGTGATTCATTATTTTACATTGTGCTAACAATTATGATAAAAAGTTATCTACAAATTAGGAAGAGCAATTTTATACCAATTCATTTGGTTTAGATGGAGTTGAATTTGTTTGATGAGATTTGTAATAAGTTTTAGTTAAAAATGTCCTATTTAATACAAGCTTTCCTTGGTGACTGTACTTTTTTTTTGCATTGTTCTTGTATTGTCTACCAATATACTAATATATACCAAATATTAACGCTTATAAATTGATAATAAATGAAATACTATTATTTTTATGTATGTAGCGATAGTAACAGGACATTTTATACATTATTAAAATTAAAATATTCAAATTAAATATAAATACCTAACCGTATAAACAATAGATAACAACCTAATGTATATATTATTATTTATCAAACACAGCAATCTGTATAATATTATTAATTGTTGCAAATCAAATGAATAACCAACTCATTAGCAGGTTGTCCCATTTATAATACATATAAATCTAAGCTGGGCTTGTCAAGCAACTAGTTAACTTAACTTTAGTTTAGTTAACTTGAAGTGGCTTGAAGAATTTGCTCTATCCTTTATTGGGCAATACATTTATGCTACTGTTAAATGTCCTTTTCATACTACAATACTTTAGAATAAATTATAAAGTTGCACAGATTAACGTATTTATCTTTAATGCTAATGCTTCACCAAATAAGGCCGGATGCTAGCGCGCTAATTTTCAAATAATTAACCGGCATCAGTCGTGAGCACAACTGACACCTGCGCAGTAGTAATTTTTTTGTTTGGTGTAATGAAGAAGGGCGGATCGCCGAGCTGCACATGATTGGTTCGTCAGTCGATGCTCGTCGTCTATTGGATTCTTACGTGTCATTTCGCTACTGTAATTTGGCCAAAAGTGTAAATGCGCGAGCTTGCCCCCACTACTGCCTATCTATGCTCACGTCGTGCCTTATACTGTAGCTCAAATCAAATGATAGTGGGCCACCCAATTAGTGAATAATTTATTACACGCTAATTGTTCCGCTAATTGGACGTTGAGCTTCACGCAGAAGTTTTCCAACATTTTATTTATATAGGTATGGCTGTGGCTCCAAAATCATAATGACATTTATTCAGTTTGTCCTGATAAGGCACTTATTAACGTTACAGTTGACTCTAGAACATTTAAACTGAGAAGACTCCGACAAGAAATTCAGCAAGGAATTTTTTGGGGTTAATCATTCTTTTGAATTTACCGATTTGTTCCAAATGCTAAACATGCAAACGTTTGTCATATGAAGTATCTATTCTACAGTTTCAGTTGACAATGTTTTAATTTGAGACACTCGAGATCAATGTCCTATAAAGTTGATATGAAAACCAGAATTTTATTATCTATACATCATTTTGGCACGTAACGTGGCAAGGTTTTGGCATGTGGGAGTAAGTTCGCGTACATGTACACTTAGTGCAACAAAAAAAAATACACTTATATTGTTTATTCTATGGTTATTGCCATGGTAAATTTTTTTACATATCTGTTTAGAAAAGCTAAAGAAAAAACACAAATAATAAAATCTAACGACTTTCACCATGTTACTTTCCAACGACTGTACTACCGGGACAGCTAGTCTAAAACTAATGTTTGCTTAAATTTAATAATACATTTATAATTGACAGAGCGAGCGAAGCGTATTTCATCAGTTAATGCTTTTGTATGTCTGTCCGGATGTCTTCGGGATATCCGGCTGTTCTCCTCTACAGGTCGAGGTTCTTCTCAACTGATTCTCTTGAAATTTTGTGAGCAGGTTCGGTAATTATATGTTTTTTTTGTCGAGTCGGTTTTGGGTAATTTTTCAAAATTTAAAAAGAATCAACAAGGGAATTCCTTATTAATCGAGGCTCGCGAGGACTACAGTCCACGGAGCCGACTAGTTATTAGATATACTAGATAACATCCACTACTACAACATGTGACTACAACCAAGTGACCCACTTTCGGTTTTGGAAGAGTAAATCCAGAACTATAACTAAACTGTTGTATGAGTAGAGAGTATGAGTCATGATTTTGTTACAAATATGAAAAACACATGGAATTCAAATATCAGGACACATAGATTTCAAATGTGAGACCGGTCAGTAAGAGCGGCTACCTAAAGGGTTGAAACCATGAGACAGGGATAGCCTCATAAGACCAGATTCGCATGGTTTTGAGTTATTGCGATATCGGCATTTACAGACTTCGAAAGAATACTTAATTGGTTTTCCTGTGGTTACAAAAAAAAAATAGAAATATATAAATAAATTCATGGCTGGGAATTTTGAAGTGAATGACTTTTTTGGCCTGTTTTTGACCACATTTTCACGAGAGTCAGTGATGATCGAATAAAAATTTCCAATATACCTTTTCCCAATGACTTACTTCTGCGGTTAGCTGTCACTTCGTATTCGTTCGTGTCAATAATCATTTGTACATAGGCTTTTCCTATATTCCGTTATATTTCCATATTCCTTGCATTGTCCCTATATTAAACTCCTCGAGACATAAAATTCACATTTGAAAAGAGGGTATCTCTTTATGTCGCGCTATATTTGTCTCTTTTGAGTATTTACATAGATTAGACTCAAATGCTGTTTTTGAAATCTCTAACCGTCTTATTACACGAGAAGGTTTAAACCATGTCCAGTAAAACCCAGGTTTTAAGATAGTCCCGGCTCTTCTTGTTATGACATTAGAAAGTGACGGATATTTTTAAAACTTGGTTTTTGCTAGACTTGCTTTAAACCAGCAGCTAAAATTGCATATATAAAATACCATCCAATTCAGAGCTAGGACATATTTCAATACAGTCCTCCTTACGTGTGCGAACCAAGCTGCGATAAATCTTCTCTCTTCAAAGATACGCTGTAATATTCTCCATTTCTTTACTTCAACGAGCAAGCTTACCTCTACTTTAAAAAGAAACATTGAGCCATAATTTTAGTGCCGGATATAATTTCATAAAAGGTTACATATCTAGTGAAAGGGTTTAACCTACATATAAATTGTTAACCACAAATTGACCCCGTGCAAAAGCAGTCAAAAATAAACAGGAGAAAGTATTACAAGGTTTATTTTGACGAATTTCCAAAAGTAGCTTAATAAATTGACCCTGGATTGTTAATCTTAAAATTGGAACGTTTCAGAATGCAATAATGAATATTACAGTATATTAGCACGAGTCACAATGTAGGTACAGTCGAGGACATAAATATGTATACACTTAGTAAAATTCAACAACGGTTTCCTCTAAAACTACTGATTGAAATTATGAGATATTATGCAGGCAGAATCTTCTAACATATACTATTATGATTTTTGTAATATTTGAACACTTGAATGTTAAAAATGCGAGAAAATCGCTTTTGAATTTCAAAAAGTGTATACATATTTATGTCCTCGACTGTACATTAAGGACATAGTAGTCTTTTGAAGGTAGAAAGTTAGCATATTTTGACCCTTTGATATTTAATTAGCATAATCAAAGGGGCGACCTCCTTGCTACATTTATATTGCCCAATAAGGCACTGAACTATAGGACAACTCAATATTTATAAAAGACTTTATATTAGGTTTGATTTCAGATTTTGTTCAGTAAACTGCTGTAACGGTAACATAGATAGGAGCAATAATGGCTTGAGAAAATCGCATAGACTTGAAAAGACGATTGGCGTCAAATTTTAATTCCATTGACAGCAAGTTCAGAAAGCAAATGACGCACAAGTGTAGACTTGTGGTCGATATTTTGCGCCATATTTAATTCATTAGACCACACCGGTCCAAAGAAAAGAAAATTTCTTAAATGTTTGATGACTTTTGATCCAACAATGCATCAATTTCCTCTCTAACAATCCAATATGATCGACTGATGGATCGTCCAACATACTATTCGGGAAGGGGGAATTGCACAAATCTGCGTAGGTACTTACTACGTTGGTGATGAATTTGAAGAGAAAACACAGATTTATCGTGGAAATCAGCAATAGTTTGCATGAGACAGATAAAAAAATAGTGAAAAAAGAAAGATAAAAGTGTTTACCTTGCTTTTGCGCAAAGAGTGAAGCAAATCCGGTTTTTTCTCAGCAAACAAGCGAAACGAAAACTGAGTCATTTCCTGTAGGTAACTTTGTTAAAGAGACACTGACTTTGCATGTCACGTTTTTTGTAATATGCCCAAGTATCATTCCATTTAGCTACTTGCACTTGGTGGTACTTGCACTGAAATTTATAGCATGTGACCTTTGAATTAGAATTGGTAATTGAATGCACTGTGATGTTATCAATGAAGAAGGAAAATTGACTCGGTAAAGGTTTTTTAAGTGGATGATTGTCTTTTGTTTTCTTCGTAGAGAGTACATTTTAATAAGTTTGCTAATTAATGCTGTTTTAATGTTTATTTTAATGGTTTATTTTAATAAAAAAAAATGCGTGGTATAGTTTATAGAATAGGTTTCTTTTATCTATACTAATAGAAAGTTGAAGAGTTTTTTTGTTTGTTTGTTTAAACGCGCTAATCTATGGAACTTTTTATCTCAGGAAGGCGGGTAAAACCGCGGGGGAGCTATTCTGTAAATAATACCAGAAATGGCAAATCCAATTTCGATGGGATTTTCACTGGACGGTTTAGACTTTTAATTTGTTTAGCAGCTTGTGAAATGTGCCTATGCATTTGTGAAACTACGGAACGAAAAAGAAACCAGTAAAGAACTTATTGAATGTAAAAAACAAAAGTCCTGGCTGAGAATAAATCGAGAGCATACCGTTAAGTTTAGCTAGCATGAAATAGACAGTTCATCTAATGAACGGAATGCACGCATTTGCAGAGAACTCACGGCCAACCAATCGTTAAACGGCACGAAATCTTGCTTCCTAGATATTTCCAAACGTTCCTGGAAACATTTAGTGTGTTGAATGACGAGGTATTTCCTTAAAGATTTAAAAAAGTTTACATATAAGTATTATATAGAACCATAAGCAAGTTAATTCTTGTATCAGTTCATGTATCAACTTTTTCCGTCGCCAAAAGGACCAAAACGTAATAAATATTTTTATGTTTCGACATAATTATTCAACCTACATTTTAACTGCTCCATATGACGCACCTAGTCTTAATAAAAGCCTCTCGATACACTCTCAAATAGCTTGAAACAGGATTTGACTACTATGAAATGCGATGAAAAATTGCGTCATGTAGAAAGGACTTTATCCTTGCGTAATTTTTTAATTAGCCAACAATTTGTAATCATATTAATCGCTTTAATTACTTTGTTTCCCTTCTATTTATATCCGTTAGTAATCAACTAAATAGGATCGAGTTGAAATTACAGATAATAGTGTTGCCGCGGTAAGAAGAATCGGGATTTGCAAACCGATAATCGAGTCTTTATTATCGCTTAAGAGGAAAGGATGGCTGCAAGAAATTAGAAAAATTGGTTTTTAGGGTTCCGTAGCCAAATGGCAAAAAACGGAACCCTTATAGATTCGTCATGTCTGTCTGTCCGTGTATGTCACAGCCATTTATTTCCGAAACTATAAGAACTATAATGTTGAAACTTGGTAAGTAGATGTATTCTGTGAACCGCATTAAGATTTTTACACAAAAATAGAAAAAAAACAATAAATTTTGGGGGTTCCCCATACTTAGAACTGAAACTCAAATTTTTTTTTTTCATCAAACCCATAAGTGTGGGGTGTCTATGGATAGGTCTTCAAAAATGATATTGAGGTTTCTAATATCATTTTTTTCTAAACTGAATAGTTTGCGCGAGAGACACTTCCAAAGTGGTAAAATGTGTGTCCCCCCCCCTGTAACTTCTAAAATAAGAGAATGATAAATCTATAAAAAATATATGATGTACATTACGGTGCAAACTTCCACTGAAAATTGGTTTGAACGAGATCTAGTAAGTAGTTTTTTTTTAATAGGTCATAAATTGAAATTAATATCAAATACTCAGGTCTATACTACCATTTACTTATATACCTACAGGTTTGTACGGAACCCTCGGTGCGCGAGTCTGACTCGCACTTGGCCGGTTTTTAACTTATCTATTGCTGGCCGATTATACCTATATAAATTAGACGAAATGGCTATTTCGTAATACCCGGTTTTTTCAAACAAAACTGAATCGATAAAAAAAAAAAAACAAGAGTAATAATAAGCTTTGGCTGTCGGTTTTCCTTTGTTTTTTATATTCGTCAAATTTGTTCGCTGGACGTCTGATAAGGGCGTTAAACATGGTAAGTTTGTGTGATTTTAGAAGGCTCCTAATTCTTATACTAATTCATTTATGGAGAAAAACAGAACCGAGGGAAATAATCATTGCTCTAGTGTCATTATCCCGAGAGGAACTGAGGATTACATTTGTATGGAACAAACGCCACCAGCATTTCCTCTTAAGTTCGACAATAATTTGTTCATAATTGAATGATTTATGTATAGGTAAGTCATTACTGTTGAATTTTTAATCAGCTTATGAGATAGTTAGGTACGTAGGTATAAAACTAAAACATGAAATATTTCTCTTGCTATAATCAGACCTCACATGAATCACTTTTGTTCACAAGTAGCTTGCGCATGACGATAATGCTGTGACAAACATTAGCCAATGGCGAGAAATTTTATAGAATCGATGTAAGAAGAAATGATTTCCTTGTTGCGGAGTTGCCTTAGGCTATTGTCAAGTCTCCTTTGCTTCTTATGGCATCTTATCATTATGATTAACTGTCATAAAATAGAGCAAATTAGAAAAAAATAACACTGATACTACTGTACGGGCAAGCGTAATATTTTGCATATTGTTCTTACGATTAATGTTTAACTGGTGCCGAAATGTAAAAGAAACGCGTGTGTCCTGGGGGCCAAGTCTGCTATTTCAATTGTGTTCCAATGAACTTTCAGTGGTATCAAAATTGTGTCATTTTACAGTTTTTGTAGTCTACAAACTAACAGAACTAACTACTTACTAACAGAAGTGTCATTATGGCACAATTTTGACACCACTGAAAGATCATTGGAACACAATTGAAATAGCAGACTTGGGCCCCAGTTAGAATGCCTCTGTTTTAATAAATTTAATGTGGCGTGATCGCAGTCGCGCTATGTCAGCATTTTACATCAATATACAAAATAGAAAGCTTGCCCGTACAGATACGTTTTTTTTTACTGGAACTGATTATACTCTTACCTATCATACATTTTAAACAATTATAAGCTGCTAGCGTGGTCCAGACACATATTGCACGACAAAAGGCGAGACGACACGGAGCTGCCTTTAAAGCTGATAGTAACCCCATAGAATAATAAAGGGGAGGCCACAGAAAGTATATATTACGGGAAACTAACAGCTAAGGCCGTTTACTGACTTACGGTCTGAGAAAGCGCTCATCTAATAGTATGTGTCACGAAATAATCTGTACAGAGCATACGGATGCTGCGTAACAACGAGTCAGCGAATGGTCTTCCAGGTGCAGAATTTTCTCAAAAGTTTAGTTTCGCGATAAAACGCTTCTGAGCTTTCTATAAGGTATAAGTATAGTATACATAGCTGTCCCCCTGCGGTTTTCCCTGCATTCCCAGGTAAAACTATCATCTGTTTATTTCAGGGACCCTCTGCAAATTTGCCTACAAATCGTTTTGGTAGTTTAGCCGTAGTACGTAAATTGTTTTATGAGAGAGTATGGTATGATGACTAACAATTTCAAAGAAGATCGAATATTTCGGGGTATTATTAATAATGCACATAGTATTATTAATAATCCGACCCTGACTAAATTTGAGTCGACTTAAATTAATAATTATGAAAGCAACGACAGCACTTTATTGCTTGGATCAGTTGAATAACTGAAAATAAGATTATTTAAAAATAATACATATTTAATTGTTATTTAAGAACGAATGTTTAAGTAGATCGCTATTCGTGTATTGCTTTTTACGGATATCGAAAGTAGTATTTCCAAGGAAAAAAATATTTTTAATAATATCAGTAAACAATGTGTAAACAGGGGTTTTCCGACTTACGCACGTATATAGATCAGTTACCTACAAATAGTCCTTATGCCCAGTCACTTCCGAATATAGATTTTGAACTTTTACCAATTTATGACACCGTATCCTCATCCGGCATCCCGCCGTCTGCTTGGCAGTTTATTTCATCTTCATCTCATCTCTCTTATCTCACTAATTTTATAAATGTGAAAAATTCTCATTTTTTTTTTTACTTTTCAAACATTACGATCGAGCAAGGTTGACATTTACTATGAGAAGTTAAAAAAAACTTGAGAATTCGCTATTGGTCCCTTAGTAAAAGTTGTTCAGTATGACTAACCCAACAAAAATATGGGTTTCGAAAATATGCCATCTCGAAATCTCCACCTGTTATAAAACATCGTCGCATCGCGCCGAACTTTTTAGTCTTTGAAAATAGAAGCAATTCTAAGCAGTAATGCACACGACGCGCAACAAGTTCGGCGCACAACCCTTTGTTTTCACACAGACTGTTTGAGTGCCGCAGACTCCTTCGCACAAAAATTCCATCGTCTGTGCTGCACCTAAGACTCTATGAAAAACAAAATAATATCACTTCCAAGAACATTTCTGATATTCTTTTTTAGACTGATTAAATTTATTTAACTACTTAGAAAGGTTGTTTGGAAATTCCACCCCTAAGGGGGTAAAAAACGGGTATTTTCGAAAAAACACGGCGTGGAAAGCAAATAAAAGTGATAAATAAATAAACAAACATTCTTCGCAATTGTAAACTATTTTATAATTAAAATTACGCAGCATTTTCACCCTGAGGTATCGACAGATATTTAAAAAACACTTTGTACAGCACGGATAATAGTTATCAAAATAATGATCCATGTATAGGAAGTGTTTCATTACAATAATCATTAGTTTTATATACATGATCTTTATGCTTCGATATCAAGATCTCGGCATTTACAGATCAAACCGTGACTTAGTCGGCGTGTTTGTAAGATATTTACATATTACAATTACCTACAGCCAATCGTTTCCTATAACCATTTAATTATTGCTTACCATATATCACGTGGAGGCTACATTTGTGTAATAGGTGTACTTTTAGTTACCTGCCTTAATCCTAAAGTACCTAGATGCGAAAGTTTTTATGTATGCAACAGCTTGGATGGGATGGAACTTGGCATTAAGATAGATAAAGTATTTGACGGGCCAGCTGGCGCGGTTGGTTAAGACTCTGGTTAAGATTCCACCTACCGCGCCGCAGGTCGTGGGTTCGATTCCCACATAGGACATGCATTTGTGTGCATGAACATGTCTGTATGTCCTGTGTCTGGTGTAATTATGCATATTAAGTATGTATTTACAAACAAAAAAGTAGTATATGTATTATATCAGTTATCTGGTTTCCATAGTACAAGCTCTGCTTAGTTTGGGATCAGATGACCGTGTGTGAGGAACGTCTCAATATATATTAATTTATTTATTAATATTTTTTTATTTATATAGATAGAAGAATGGAATATGAAAATACTAGCTGCCCCCGCGGTTTCACATGCGTTCTTGGGATAAAAAGTCTCACCTTATGTATGTCCTTCTTCGTACCATAAGCTATCTGCGAGCCAAATTTTATCTGGTTCGGTTGATTAGTTAAGGCGTGAAAGCGTAACAAACAAAAAACAAACACATTCACAATCATAATATTAGTATGCACTGAAAAAAAGGTTCTAAAAAACTAGTTTATATGTTGAAGTTTTGTTATCGGGAACCTAACTTTAGTTACATTTAATCTTAAGTATATCTCTTACATTTAATCAAATAATTTAGTAATGAACCAAAACTAGGTAGTTTTGTTACTGGTAATTTTTAGTTCGCAAGTAACTCTGTTTAGGTTATTACTGCAAAATTGTATTTTTCAGTGTGGATAGGATATCCTGAAATACATAGTCAGAAACTATTGCTGATTAAGTTATGACTGATAGAGTCACGTATGCTATTGGCTCTCATGGTGTAGCATAATAAGCCGTTCTTAATCGATCGGCAAGTTAAGCTACTACCGTCGTGGTCGGTACCTGGATGGGTGACCGCCTAGTGGTATTTCAAATCGAGCGTTTCCGTGCTTCGGACGCACGTAAAGCCGTTGGTCCCGGTTATCACTTAATTATGATAGTCGTTAAGCTATTTGGAGGCCATTTAGGTGGCTTTAAAACTCCAACAGTAGGTTGACCGCTAGCCTACCTCCACTGATCCGCAGTGGGCACGCGTGTGGAGTATCTGCTCATTCCCTTTCACCCTGATTTGTGAAAGGAGGCTTGTGCACAGCAGTGGTACATTATATAGGCTGATGATGATGATGCTATTGGCCCGATAGAAATCGTTTCTTGTAACAAAAGGTCAAATGAATGCCATTCAAAAATGGCAAAAGTGCGTGTTTATACTCTAAAGAAGCTTTTATTTTCATCCTGGGGTCTGGGCTCTCGATAAGAAGCATGTAACGAAAGAAAATTTTCAGATATCCAATCACATTCACAAAAATTTGTTCTGGCGTTTACATGTTTGCATGTTGTGTAGCCACGAACGATAATTTTTGACAAAAAAATATTATTGTAACATATTTTGCGTATCAAAATGCGTCGTAAACTCGTTCTGAATACGACGCAATGAAAAAACCTGCGTCACTGTACAACATATTATGTATTTTGGTGATGTCAAACTACGTGCGTCTACTAATGATCACGAATTAAATATGCAGTTATTTGACATGAGGAAATTCTAGAGAATACTGATGTGTATAAATGTCACTAATGCATTCTAAAGGAAAAGATAGTTGTAGCGGAGATGAGCGCATCCTATCGATGTTTTCATTAAATGATATTCGGATATGAGGATCGGACCGCTCGCTCTTAGCGGGTGGCAAGCAGGGGCTCTACCGCGTAACTTTGGTGGTAATCGTAACGAACACCATTAATTATTTCATCCAATGACGCGCACGCAATATGACGCGACGATGACCATTCGTGGGCCCTGATTGGATGAAGTTAATTAATGGTGTTCGTAACGATTACCACCGAAGTTACGAGGTAGAGCCCCTGGACTCACTAGTCTACTTACAGTTACAAGCCACTGCTTGTAGCGGCAAGCGGGCTTGCCGCGAGGCGTCAACTATTTAATATAGTCATTGTAAAATTTACTTTAACGCATACGATCTAAAGGCCTCATTTGCATGGCAAGGTAAATGCAGAGGCGTAGCTTCTCGGCGTCTCTAATGCTTAGGTTGTGAAACAAGCTCCTCGCTGTAGTTTTTCCAAGGGAGTAGGTATTATCAAAAGTAATGTGTGGATATTATTATTTGATACTCACACTCAAGCTATTTGATATTTTTGTTAAGTTAAGTAAATAAAATACAAGGTTAATTAGCACTTCAACCGCAAGTTTATTTAGCGAGAACATTTCCTTTGAAGAAGTGATACAGCACTGTGAATTTCAGGGCGAAATAAAGTGAAAAATCTTTTTTGTTACTTTCTTTGTTAAGGGGATGACTGGTCGGTGGTAGTGAATTCTACAAATCTACAATCAGGTTGATCTATCTTCAAAATCTCATAGGATGCGATAAAACATTTAAAGGAAAATGATATTGAAATTTCAACTATATAAGGTCCTAATAAATTAGTGAATTTCCTCTTGAGGGATGAATGTATAGGTCATTAGTAATCAAAAAATAATATTAGAAGAATAATCCGTCGGAAAAAAAAATAGATAAATGGTTAAATTACTGATATTAAGTTCAATTTCGGAATTTTGTTTTTTAGCCACGGATTATTTTTCTAATATTATTTTCTATACATTGATCCCTCAAGAGGAAATTCACTTATTTATTAGGACCTTATATAGTATGTACCTATTACATATATACTATCCAACAGTTCATGGAAATAATAGCGTAACTCTCATGGTAAGTAAGTATGATCATGTCCCATTGAACTTTACTCTCTGACTAAGGATAAAATACAATCATCGCGACAAATAATAGTAATTTCGAACTTAGCTTGTAATATGACTCAGTTTTGTTTTTACACCATAATCGTGTTTTATGTTATTAACGATGGAAAATATGGAAATAATGACGGAATAATACACATTTTCATCTAAATATACGTATATTCAATACACATACACACATATATCAAAACAGGTTCAGATAAGAGTTCTTATGCTGCGTGCATGCTACGCGAATCGAGCACGAGCCGAGCCACGAACGAACCTACAACGAGCCTACAACAAGCACGATGCGAATCCCTTTGTTCGTGAAATAACTGACAAACGTTCTCGTTCGAGGCTCGCAAGCCCGTCCACGCTACGCGAATCATGCTCGCAGAATGCTCGTTCGTGGCTCGGCTCGTGCTCGGTTCGCCAAGCATGGACGCACAAATATGTCGTTAATTTATACTAGGTATTTAGTCTTTGAACCGAGAACCTGAATTGAGAACCTCCTTATCATTTTGCAGTTGGTTAAGACTAACATACTTATTTTACCACTTTTTGTTACAAGAAAAACTAAACTGGGTGCAATCTACACAAATAAGTCTACAATATAGAGGCCTAATCCAAAAGGCAGCTTAATTCTGTAGCCTTAAAGATCAATATGGAATAAATAAGGTATTATTATCACAAAAGGTTAAGGTTACATGCTTCATGAAGTTACGTAATGTTACGACTGTTAATTTTCTTCGTGAGAATCTAGAAATGACTTGCCGCTTACCGCCAGTTACATTCACTTTAAGAATTGACCTTTGTACGCCGACTGGCTTCAAATACATGTTCAGTGGGGGATCTTTAGGGTACGGTTTCACTATGATGATGGAAAAGACTTTCTCTAGTAGTTCTTAAGGTGAGTGGTATCTATTTTGGATTTTTTATTAATATTTCTTGCGTTTTTATTATTAGGTAGGTACGTCTGTTACGCCTGTGAGATGTTTTTTTTTCTTTCAAAATTGTACAGCTCTATACTTTAGCTCCATCATTACAAATATCCGTTATTTATTGATAAAGAATTCGCGAAATCATTAGTTTAAATAGTTTTAAAAGTAAAAATAATTAGCATAACCATTACGATTCGTCTTATTTGCTTATCACAAAAGTATGAAATCAAAAAAAAAAACGTTAATAATAAAATAGGTTTATCGATACATAGACTTAAACACGACTTATCGAATATAATTAATACCATTAACGAAAACAAATTTTGATTGAATCCAATTAAATTAGCGAACAAATCAAGCAATACGTCTGGCAACACTATCTCTCGTGGCAATTAAATGGAATTAAATCACGGACACGGGCTTACTCCCACGTCTCGATCGTGACAGCGTTAAGTATTAGTTAATGATCTATTTTGAAAGTAAGCTCTTAGACTTGGTTGGTCTAAGTTACAGGAGTTATACGCGGTGTAAAAATGCTACGATAAATCTACGAAATGTAGCGACGTATTAGCGATAATTTAAAGAACACGCGCAAGGTGACATGAACTTCTACAACAACTAGCGGTCTGACGCTGGAGAGAGGTAAGCAGTGTCACCACAGTAAATGTTGTAGCAAGCATTTCACTTGACGCATTATAGTACACAACGAAGTTAAATGTTTTCAAATCTTTTTATATCCTGCACTTATCAACTATCTACATTATCATACACCATATATCACCAAAAGCAGTAGGTGAATTTTGTATTAACAGATGGTTTGAAACAAGAAGTGAAAACACACATACAATATTCAACGCTAGTATTTAAGTGTTCGCTCTACATAACCTCATGTTGTGTCAGAAAAAGACAAGCAGACTTAAATTGAGAAGTCATGACGCATATAAATCGCCAAAACCTTCTTAATTAGACCATAGCACTTTATCATACTCACGTTACTGAGGAAGGCTGTCTAGTAATGACGCATCGCTGACCGCATCATCAAGTCATCCTGATCAGGAAGAGTGGATTACCAACACAAATGTTTATATTACACATTATGATAGTGTAATCTTGGAACGGAAGGTGCTATTTGAGGAATTGGGTTATTGGAACAGTTTTTCTGCTTGATCAGTAGTAAGTAGCCTTGTTGGTTGCTCAGGTTGTAGGGTGGAGGAACATCAGACGTCAAGGTCGCATTGGTTCGGGAAGTTGCAGTTGAGAGCCAGTTAGTCTTAATATGGTAATCTCCCTGGTCATGTCCATTGGGTGATGGTTCATGCATTTAGTATCAGGAGGACACTGTCCTCTGCTGTGTTTGTTTGTTTGTAGAATTAGTTAAATCAATCAGGGTAAAAAAAAAATGAGAGAAAATATACGTAGGTACAGAACACCTAAGGGAGGTAGAGCACAGCTTTATTCTCAGTAGCTCGACTGTGGAAGTACCTCCACCTTACCGCAGCCAAATAACTATGTTATATTCCTGCGCGTGAGTATAGGTTGCCAGAGCTCATTGGGGAGGGGGAAGGGTCGGTAACGTATGAGTGAGAGCGATGCAAGCGTCCATATATGGGTACGGTAACTGCTTACCATCAGGTGGGCCGTACGCTTGTTTACCGACTTACCTTAAAAAACTTTACCTAACCTTAACCAGATCGAGAACCTCCCATTTTATGGAATTTGGTATATGAAAAACTAGAATGATTGGATTTGGTATTTCTTCAAGGGTCTGCATTCACGGGAACTCTGCAGTCCTGCAGCAGGAAAGGCTTGCTGCTAAAGCACTGCAGCTTTGCTAATCTTCCCCGATGTAGCATGATTCAGTCGCGCTGCTAAAGCGCTATAAAAGTCACTATGGTCATAGGCCCTAATTACTAAATTCTAAACACAACACGGGATTATCTGCAACAGTGTCGTGTTGTAGGGATAACATTTGACGGACGGTTTGTAAGTCCGTTGACGTTGATTGAGGTTTTTACAACGTAATCTCGTTTATCTAAATCAGAGGTTTAATTTGCATCACGACCTACTTTGTAATCTTGTTATTTAAAGCATGACTATAATTAATTATAATTGTTATTACAAAATTAGAACAATGAATATTGCAAATGCTTTTTTTTTCTCTCGCTTCTTCTCCAAAGTTCCAAACTCATACTTCTGTAATACTTAAAGATACTAAACTAAATTGATTCGATCATGGACTTATCAGTAAGCCAGGATAGGAAATAAAACCAATCTATTATAGTGTCCAGGACGTAATGGGGACAAACATTTGAGCTTCGTTTGTGTGTTGGCTACCTTCGGCCACATCATCACTTATCACATGTTAGTGATCAAAACAGAATCGTATTTAATATAATAAGCACAACACGAAGGCTTATGTTAGCTTTTAAGAGAGGTAGAGCAGAGAATTGAGGATAGGATGGCTGCAGGAATATTGAAAAATAGGTTTTTAACATATCTATTGCTATCGCGCTGCGCCCGAGCTATCCCGCCCGAGGGCGATTTAGACAACTACAGCTTGGACCGATTATACCTATTAAAATTAGACGAAATCGCTATTTCGTAATCCCCGGTTTCATACTCCAAAACTGTACCGATAAAAAAAAAAACAAGAATCATAATAAATATGGCTTTGGCTATGTCTGTCGGTTTTCCTTTGTTGTTTTTTAATATTCGTCAAATTTGTTCGCTGGACGTCTGATAAAAGCGTTAAAAATGGTAAGTTTTTGTGATTTTAGAAGGCTCCTAATTCTTATAATAATTAATTTATGGAGAAAAACACAACCGAGGGACATACAGTGGTACCTACAGATTGCATGGTAAAATAATCATTGCTCTAGTGTCATTATCCATAGAGGAAACTGAGGATTACGTTTGTATGGAACAAACGCCACCAGCAGAGCAGTGCGACTGGGGAAGTAGGTACCTCTACCTTACAGAATACCGCAGCCAAATAACTTAATGTTGTGTTCTACGCGTGAGTAAGGTCGCCAGAGCTCATTGGGGAGGGGGAAAGATCGGTAACGCGTGAGCAATACTTCGTGTGTTGCAAGCTTCCATATGACTACGGTAACCGCTTACCATCAGTGTGCATGTTTACCGACTTAGTGGTATAAAAAAGGCTTTATAATTTTTTATTCAAATAGTGGGGAAATTTGAAAGAAATTTAGAAATTTGTATACAGTAGTTCAAAATAAACAGTGGAAAGGAATTAGTTCAAAATAAACAGTGAAAAGGAATTACGAGAAACATAATGTCATGGTAAATTTAGCATACATTCAGAGAAAGCGATTTATATAAGAAACTATTCTTCAGCTGTACCAACAATGTATATGGCACAGCACGGTGCTATAATTATAAGCGGAATAAGATTTTATATGATTAAAAATCTTTTATTCGAATACTTTCTATATTTTAATTTTGAGAAGTTTCCGAGTTTCATGATAGCTCTTTTCAGGATATGTAACTTGCTAAACCGTTGTTAACTATGTATTAATATTCTTTAAGAAACGAAGAATGATCATAATAATTATTAAAATAAAACTAAAAACTCCATATTTTTGCAAAACTATTTCTTACCTGTTAGAAAGGAAACAAAAAATAGTATTTTATTGCCGGTAATAAAATGTCGGCTTTAGAAAGCGAAAGTTTTGAAACCAAAAACATGGGCTCCCGTCTATACAAAAATAGTGCATCAAAACAAAAAGGTTTAAAGAAGCCGAGTAGCAAAGACATAAAACTTTATTATAGGCATCCGAATAATGTGAGGATTCCTCTCACTTTCACATTTCTACAAAAACATTCACAGGCTATCTATTGGTGTAATTATGCAACGAGACAATATAGAGACGGTCCCTTTGAAGAAATCGAAAGTCATTGTTTCGTCAAAGAATGGATGTTACCGACCTAAAATGGAATCGTGACTAGGGTTGGGGAAAATTGCGAATGTAAACACAATCAAATTATAATGATTTTAAACTTCGTGAACTAAATTCATGTTTTTCCGATAATGCCACATGATCTAAATATCGAAGTTAAAATAATATCTAGATAATAATCTGAGCGGATCTCATTATCATCAACATCAGCCTATAATGTCCCACTGCTGAGTACAGGCCTCCTTTCACAAATGTGGGTGAAAGGGAATGGGCAGATACTTCACCACGCCTGCCCACTACGGATCGGTGGAGGTAGGCTAGTGGTCAACCTACTGTTGAAGTTTTCAAGCCGCCTTAGGCCTCCAACTAGCTTAACGACTATCACAATTAAGTGATAACCGGGACCAACGGCTTTACGTGCCTTCCGAAGCACGGAAACGCTTGATCTGAAATACCACTAGGCGGTCACCCATCCAGGTACCGACGACGACGGGGTAGCTTAACTTTGCCGATCGATTAAGAACGGCTAATTATGCTACACCACGAGCGCTTCAAGCGGATCTCGTGAGAGTCTAAATGTTCTATGGAGCGGATTCCCGATATATAACCAAATCCTGGAGGCCAAATCTGCTATTTTAAATAGAAAACTACTCAATAGACCGCCGAACCAGGAGACTCATTGGAGATGAGTCTTTAATTAAGGCGAAACTCACGAGCCTCGACCATCGAAGAAAGGTTGCTTGCTTATCGGTTTTCTACAGGATATATTTTAGAGTGTGCGCAGGAATTGTTCAACCTAATTCCACCATCCACATTTTTACACCGAACCACAAGACGCCGGGAAAATTTTCACCCGTACTTTGTTGACATACCAAAAATACGGACACAGCGTTTTGCATTCTCATTTATAATGCGGACAATGCTTAGTCTACTAAATTCATAATGGTTTTAGATGCTATTGAATTGGTAGAATTTTTACATGACTGATAAATTCATTGGATGGAACACAATTGTAATAAACATACTTGAGTCCCTGGACTTTTCAGGCAGTTGTAAACGAGACTGAGTTCCCTTCTTGTGTTTCCTTATCAGCTTCCGCCATAGCATTACAAACCATGGTGAGATTATGGTCAAACTGTAGGTGATTACAAAAGTTTGTATTTACAAACGTGTAGCGCGTCAGCCCTGGTCTTAACTAAGGTGTTATTTCGGTCATCACCATTTGTTAAACTAGATATTTGGTACTCAATTACGCCGTAATTGCCTATGAATTAATATGAAACTTGAACCAAAGATAAAAATAGCAAGAGGTACATTATTTGGAATACAATTTTTATCCTGCTAAAATATATTAGAACTCTCGAGTACACTTCAGAATGGAAGCTATAATATAGCATACATAAAGTCTTAGTACTAAATAAAGCGCTCGTGGTGTAGCTTGATTAGCCGTTCTTAATCGATCGGCAAAGTTAAGCTACGTCTGTCGTGGTCGGTACCTGGATGGGTGACCTTCTAGTGGTATTTCATATCGAGCGTTTCCGTGCTTCGGAAGGCACGTAAAGCCGTTGGTCCCGGTTATCACTTAATTGTGATAGTCGCTAAGATAGTTGGATGCCACCTAGGCGGCTTGAAAAATTCCAACAGTAGGTTGATTACTAGCCTACCTCCACCAATCCGTAGTGGGCACGCGTGGTGGAGTATCTGCCCATTCCCTTTCACCCTCATTTGTGAAAGGAGGCCTGTGCTCAGCAGTGGGACATTATAGGCTGATGATGATGACTAAATAAAGGCGAGGACATTAAACGCTAGCAATGATTTTGTTGCAATATTCCATTGAATTGAATATTGGATTACAAATACCAGGCATATAATGTTCAAATATAAAAAAGAAAAAATGGGCATTTGACCACGAGCGTTTGAATGTCAGAAGTCTGTTGTGACCATTTGATATTGATATAACTAATACTCGTATTTTTCATTGTGATAGGTAGTGGGCGTGGGATAATTGCTTTCCGATTTTTGGATACCTAAAAACATCACATTATTCGCAGTTTTTTTAAAATAAAGTAGCAATAATAATATATTTGTTTCTAATAATTTTAAGACGTTTGTATGAATATGGAAATAGTAAGAACTTGTGGATGTTGCGGGACCAGGTAGGTATTTCGAAGAATTTGGTAAAACCAAAGGTTTGGTAAACTACGCGTGAGTAAGGTTGCCAGAGCTCATAGAGGAGGGGGGGGGATAGGTCGATAACGCGTAAGCAATGCTTCGTGTGTTGCAAGCGTCTATATGGCTACGGTAATCGCTTACATTCAGGCGGGCCGAATGCTTGTTTATCGACTAAGTTGTATTAAAAAAAAAAAAAAAAACAAGTAATAAAAATCGAAAAAATATTCGGAACGTACTTGGTGCAAAAATAAAGCTTTCAATGTTCAACATTATTACGTGTTATTATGATAAAATTTTGTAGGTAAATACTTAACTAATGGCACTCACTTTCGATGAGGAGAATAATGTAACAAAACATTTCCACTAAACAGACCCGGGAACAAAGTTAGTGGAAAAAACAGACCATATTTTTTTTTGCAAATTAAAAACATTTAATAAACAAACGACAAAAGGTAACAAAGTAGTTGTCATCATGCAATTACTAAAAACTTCAACTAAAATCGAAAGTGTAACTCATACAAAATGACACAGACACCCCATCGGCATTCCATAAAGACACAAAAGTTAAACAAACCACCCATTGTCCAAATATTACGACATAATTCGACTATTGTCGTTGACGTTCGATGAAAAAAATGGATCATGAGACAAAACAGCGGGCTAATAAAATGTTTACGGAGACTTTATTAGAGCAAAAACGTTTCTTAGTAGTTCAGACGGTTTATGATCATTGTTTTTGCCTTTTTAGACGAAAGTCGAGGCAAAGACCGACAAAGTCAAAAGCGTCACTCTTTTCGTATGCAAATAGGTTACAATGAACTCATGTCCGAGAGGACCGTGAAACGCATGTGTTTTCAATGTCAACGCGAAATTTGGTTTATTTTTTTGTCAAGGATCGAGTTGCTCACTTTTTTTAAGTGAGGATTTATAATCGCTTTGCAGTTGTTGCATTGCAGACAATAGTTTAAATTGTGGGTAAATAATGGTGTCGTTTGTTTGTTTTGATGGTTTCTGCGAAGTCTTTTGACACGTGTTTGGGAAGTTAACTAGATAAGACGAAGATAAGTGGATAGGATCTAGAGTTCTGAGTCTTTCAATTTACGAAAGAGTTTTTTAAACTTGTATATCATCAGTGTTGAGCTATTATCTCCCTCAATTCTTCTCAGCTGTTTTCTTATCCAGTATTTGATAGCGGAACTGAAATCTCATCAAATTCAACAACGACCTTTGCCAAGATGGTTCGAATAATTGAACAATGGGATATAAACTCATTTGAACAGCTCCGTTCACTTTTGCATCGCTTTTTTTGGCGTATACGGCGTCCTCGGTAACATCCGCTTTGAGTCTATCTATTACCTCAGTTGCTATGTTCTGTAGATTAACTACTTTATTTATATACTTATCGTATTTATTTATTATTAACTAGTTGCGCCCCGCGATTTACCCGCGTACCCCAGGGATATACTACCCTACACTACTGTTAAGTTTTCCTAAATTTTCTACATTTCTACGTCTTATTTTTTTTCCGTAAGAACCTTCTCCAGAGTCTTAGAAAACTTATCCAAGGGAAATAGGGATTCATTTTATATGGACTATGCGATTAGCAAAATGAGTAAACAATACCAAATTTTTTAATGTCATACAGTAAATCAAGTAGCCAGCCACTGGCATCTTTGAATATTTGCAACAGAGGATTGATAATGTGATGTCAACCATAAAGAGCTCAAATTAAGGTAAACCCCATAATATCAAAATAAATCCTACCAAGTCTCGAAGTTGGATATTTGCGATGTCCCTAGTAGTCCTTATAAACGCGAGTTTGTATGTATGGATGTTTGATACTCTTTCACGCAAAAACTACTGAACTGATTTGGATGAAATTTGGCACACAGATAGAATGTTCTGGATTAACACATAGGATACTTTTTATCCCGGGAAAACATACGATCCCTCGGGAATGTGGGTGAAACCGCGCGGGACAGCTAGTTCTTCATAAAAATCATCATCATCAGCCTATAATGTCCCACTCTCACTACTGAGCACAGGCCTCCTTTCATAAATCAGGGTGAAAGGGAATGGGCAGATACTCTACCACGCGTGCCTACTGCGGATTGGTGGAGGTAGGCTAGTGGTCAACCTACTGTTGGAGTTTTCAAGCCGCCTAGGCCTCCAACTAGCTTAACGACTATCACAATTAAGTGATAACCGGGACCAACGGCGTTACGTGCCTTCCGAAGCACTGAAATGCTCGATTTGAAATACCACTAAGCGGTCACCCATCCAGGTACCGACCACAAAGGTGGTAGCTTAACTTGCCGATCGATTAAGAACGGCTTATCATGCTACACCACGAGCGGTTCCACCACCAGTAGTATTATATGTAATAAGGTTTTCGAAATATAGCCCAAGACTAATATCTAGCGTTTAATTGACTTCAAGTGCCCTTCAATACCTTGGCCTCATACACAATGAAAAATATGACAGGACTTTCACTCATAAGTCATTCTCAAGGAAAAGTAATAGTTAAACTGCAGTTAATTTTACACCCACACAAGTATTAATCTTAATGACATGTTGTACTGAACATGCCCTGAGGTACGCAAATGAAGGCCTAAGTAGCTCGAATTTACTATGGACGTTAGAAAACTATGTAACCACCAACATAGACATTATTGGTATTGACATAGAGTTTAAATTTTAACGTGCTACATGTAATAAAAATCCGGTAGAATATTATGTTTTAAAAGTACGTGACTTTCATAGGCACGTACGAGAGTGTAACACTTCAGTACTATCGTTACTACTTTGTGTGCCACTTTAAAAACAGAAGGTTTTCAACAAATGAATTTTGCTAATCGAATTGCTGCTTTACATCCATGGCAATATCAATTAATTCCTTTTAAAGTTCTAAGGCCTCATAAGACGTTGTTGGTCGAAACTATAAATGTGAACACTACCTCGCGGTAGGACCTTGGCAGGGACGTGGAACAGTATCATCAGTTACGAACAATCAATGCAAAAGCTACTTTCAAATATGGTTGTAAGGCTTAAGTTATCATAAACAGTGTTTGTCGTTTAAGTTGTTTTATGTTAGAGGATTTTGTCGAAGTTAGAACCTTGACTGAAGTAGGACGTTACTCTGTTACCACATAGGACCTAAGTGCAGAACAGAAGGTGTGCAATGGCGTAATGTTTGAGATGCAAAAACTGTGTTGCTAGGCAACCGTGAACAATGTTCTCACACAACAATTCGAGGTTAGAAGGATTTAATGGTCATTCATTTATAGCTGAGTCATTTTTCATACTTGTTTCATGTAGGCATTCACAATTTGTTCAATAACACAATTTTACTTTATGTGTTAGGATTGTAAAAGATAGCTTCTATAGTGTAAGCGTCGCCGCGTCGTTTGATTCAATATTAAATACTTTGATTAAGGATACATCCAGATAGAGTGTAGCAGCTGTGCACGCGTCGATAAAAATACGCTCTAACAGTTAGGGGCTAAATCAAATAAAAATAAATAAAAATGCAAAATAATGATCAATATTTAAATTTCTCCCGATTTTAATTGGAATATTTTAACAACTACTATCATTATGACAAGCAGAATGACGCAGAGGGAGCGTAAAACGTAGCTGTTACGCGCAGCGGCCTATACAAGTTGGCCTGTTTTGTATATTAGTGTAGTATGGCGACGTTCTTTCTAGGTATATTTATTTCTATGATTAAATAGTGTATTGTCCGTATTGTACATTCGTAATTAGGTAATAAATAATTACGAATATATTCGAACTTTCTGAAAGGTCCTTTACCAGCTAATAAAGGTCTCGTATTCACCCTTTTAGGAAGATTTTAGGAGATAAGCCAGGATAAATAAATAGACCGATAGACAAAAAAAACATGTTTGGGTACCTATTGGTAACGAGCAAATAACTAAATAAGCATTTGTTTCGCCACAGACTGACACTTAAATTTTATTTATTTATATTGACATAAATATTAATTTTTATAGCAAAATGTACTTAGTTACTGTAATCAACACCGACTCTTCTGCCTACCTTTTTGTGAAGGTTTTTCTTATTTTATTGCATCATTCGCCATTATGAAGTAATCTCGACTTTTTGGCGGAAACTTGCAGAGTGACGTTGCGTTTTCGTTTTTATTTTCATAAATTCGTGTATTTTGAGTTTTATTGTATATTATTGGTGGTATTTTATCCAATAAAGATGTGCACCAGTGAAGTGAAATGAAATTAAATGTGTATCGTGTCCTTTCAAGTTATCTCAAAAACTCCGTGAAGAGTTTTAGTAAAATGACCACCATTGTAGTAAAACATGACTTTTATGGACGGTGACTCACTGAATACTGTGAAAGTGATAATTATTGTGACTGAAAATTATAATATAGCTCGACACTGTCAGAAATAAGATCTTATTAGATTGGATTTGGTTGCCAAACTTTAAAATTAAGAAAAAGCAGTAGTCTCCTTACAACCTATAAAACACATCTGTATATGCATGTATGTCTATCCATTAGTGTGAATTTAGATGAAATTTTCACAGTTGCATAGGAAGTTCAAAAAGAAAGGTGTAGAAGAAACTGAATGAAATGTATCAACCACTCACCTGCACTTGGTGATCCGCTTCCTTCTTCTTGGGGTACCCCTATACCCATCTCGTGTTGGCTTTGTATTTATAGTTTTTGTCGTTTTATCGAGTTTTTATAATTAATTCGGGAGCGCCAGCTAAAAGCAGCGTTTTGGGGTTTTGGGGTACATCATTACGCTACGACGAGAGTTGAGCAGTGAACGTATTACTACTATTAATAGTTTTTTTTTTTTTTTCTGCATCAACTTTGATGCTTTAATTCAGTTGATTAAATTATGCTTACACTGTACGAGTACATTTTGACATGTCAATTCTTGAACATTTACATAATACCTAATTGCTTGTAAAACAAATTGGTAATTTACAACTTCAAACGTCAAAGCCAGCATGTTAATTTAGTTGTTGACTTGTTATGTATTACCACTTATTACTAATAAATGTGTGTATGCAATATAATATGGCGAAAATTTTAATGGGATAGCACAGATATAAATACAAATAGATGACGCGAGTGTTTATTTCTCGTGCTAAAAGGGTGAGAAATGCTCTTCTTTTGAAAGTGTTTCGCGCGGACAGGCAACTCGCATAAGGCTGCATGTCCACTAGAGATGAGGTATGTGTTTAGCTGACAAATAGGATCGGTTCATTTTCACATTATAGCTCTAATGCCAGCCTAACTAAAGCGTTTGTGACGGACCAGCTGGCGCGGTTGGTTAAGATTCCACCTATCGCGCCGCAGGTCGTAGGTTTGATTCCCACACAGGACATGCATTTGTGTGCATGAACGAACATGTCTGTACGTCCTTGAGTCTGGGTGTAAATATGTATGTATTTACAAACAAAAAGTAGTGTATGTATTATATCAGTTATCTGGTTTCCATAGTACAAGCTCTGCTTAGTTTGGGATCAGATGACCGTGTGTAAGGAATGTCCCAGGATATTTATTTATTTTATTTATTTATTATGGCAGGCAGAAAAAAAGTGTCACGCTTGGTTTTCATACGGATGAAGAGATTTGCGTTATCTATTTAGATTGATGTCTTTGCGGGATAGTCTCTCAAATAAAATGTTGCCTATCAGTTATTCAGCTCAAAATTCCGTTAGGGAACTTAGGTACAACCTCCTACAACGCTACAGACTGAGGGTGGCTACTGCCTACTTCTAAGACGATGATAGTCAGATCGTTTTGAAACGAGGCGATAATAGCTCACTGGTAGTGACGTCGGATGCCGCAACGAAGGACTCGGGTTCGAATTCTACAATTAGCTTGAGATGTTGGTGAGGAAACCATGGTGGTAGCTGGTGGAAGATTGAAAACCTGTCGCCATCACTTATCGGTGTGATCCAACAGCTGCAGTTGAGTTACCACCTTCGGCCACATCATCATCAGGCCAATAAACAGTAAAATACACAATAAATTGCAAAAAAATGTTCGTCTCGACAGTTTTTCTGAAATTCTATTGGTTTACCAAATTATCAGATTTGGAAACACATAATTTTTCGATAAGATTCGGGGATTTGTCGAAATAATAAGTCATTATAGCTAGAGAGCCAGTGAAAGGCAGATAGTAGGTAGATATTTCAGAAAACCTTAAATTTTAACCAGTTACTCTCCTCTACCTAGACGTTGTTAGTTGTGTAAAACAGGTAGTAAATAGTCCCCTTCCGGTCCGCATACTGTGTCGGGCAACTACGGAACCCTACCGGCACGTGGACCGAAACGCACTTGGCCGGTTCTTTTTATTCAAAGAAGAAAAGCCATGACCATATAAGACCAGAACTGAAAATTGTATGTAAATGAATAGACAGTCATATTATGTAAAAAAGTTTGTGAGTTGACCAAAACTGTCTAGTAACCTTGCCTCAGTCCGTTGATGTGTGCTCGGCCTTGTAAATGTATTGAATATTACAATATGCCGGAACACATCAAAGATGATGTTTTAAAGAAGTCGAGTGGTTAGTTTACTAAGCTGAGATCGTGACAATTGTTTATGATTTTGCTTGCAGTTTTTCTCGCTTTAAGAGAGGTAGAGCGTAGCGTTTATTCGCTTAAAGACCTCCCATATTACAGAATACCGTAGCCAAATAACTTTATGTTGTGTTCCTGCGCGTGAGTAAGGTCGCAATTGCTTATAGGGAAGGGGGGGAAGGGTCGGTAACGCGTGGGTGATGTTCCTTGTTTTGCTAGCATCCATATGGCTACGGTAACCGCTTACCATCAGGCGGATGCGGTCGTCGTAACTACGTAAAGATTTTAAAATCGATACGTTTACATCGAAGTCTTCATAAAAAGGCGCCACGAAAAAAATTCATTTTTGGCTGCTATAGATCATCATCATCATCAGCCTATAATGTCCCACTGCTGGGCTCAGGACTCCTTTCACAAATGAGGGTGAAAGGGACTGGGCGATACTCCACCACGCGTGCCCACTGCGGATTGGTGGAGGTAGGCTAGTGGTCAACCAACTGTTGGAATTTTTAAAGCCGCCTAGGAGGCATCCAACTAGCTTAACGACTACAATTAAGTGATAACCGGGACCAACGGCTTTACGTGCCTTCCGAAGCACGGAAACGCTCGATTTGAAATACCACTAGGCGGTCACCCATCCAGGTACCAACCACGACAGACGTAGCTTAACTTTTCCGATCGATTAAGAACGGCTAATGATGCTACACCACGAGCGCTTCAATACATACTAGTCACATAATGTTGTTTAAGTCTTACATTACTTAATATGGGGCATTCAAATGAGAGGCGTAATATTATTGTATGGGAAAACTTGCACAATGACACAGTCGTATAATTTACTTATTTTTTGCGTGTACGCTTCTTTCTGATATAACTAATGTAGAAAATTCTAATAGGCAGCAAAGAAACAAGTATTGATGATTTGAATTTGACTTCATCGTATCGCCAATAATCGCCATAGATATTACTGCAGACTGGAAAGATATTAATCGTGAGAATTTAAAAAATGAATGCGGTTTTAATTGTAGTTGGTACAATAAATTATAGATCCATGACTATAATAGTCAGTCGGTGGGTGATCGTCCTCCACCTGTAACCTTACTGAGGCCTATCGGATTTAAATAACACACGATTGCGCACAGTTTTACTATTATCACGCTATTATCCTACTAAATGCGATAGTTTATGATTATGGTTTGTTACTCTTACACGCACAACTACTGAACGGATTTGGATGAAAATTGGCACACAGATAGAGTATTTTCCGGATTAACACATAGGATACTTTTTATCCTGGGAAAACATACGATCCCTCGGGAATGCCGGTGAAACCGCGCGAGAGAGCTAGTTGTTGATCTGTGATATCATCGCTAAGAAGAAATGAAACTAAATATTAGAGGACTCCCAACGCGCATATTGTTTGATGAAAAACCGCTATTTTCTTTTTTATATGACTAAGTCGGTAAACAAGCATACGGCCCGCCTGATGGTAATCGGTTACCATAGCCATATGGACGCTTGCAACACACGAAGCATCGCTCACGCGTTACCGACCTTTACCCCGTCCCCAATGAGCTCTGGCGACCTTACTCACGCGCAGGAACACAACTTTACAAACATAAAGTTATTTGGCTGCGGTATTCTGTAAGGTATTTCCCCAGTCGAGCTGCTCTTTGAGCGAATAAACGCTATGCTCTACCTCTCTTACTGGTTACTGAAATAGGCATAAGTCAAGTATAGTAATGTACTTCAAAAGACTGCACGGCTTTTGTTATAACATAATACGCATCGAAGCATATAATATAAAATTATTTTCAAAGACGAAACAAAATCCATCGAATGATTCATCTAATCTCAGACCAGACTTCGGAGTGCTTAATTCTCACAAAGAACAGCACGATGTCATTCATAAAAAACCAGACTTCTTCGGAGGCCCGCAAAAACTTATCTCGAACTTAATCTATTGAGCGAACACGAAGTTACATCGCTTTGAAGGTAAGGCATCAGTTTCAGAGAATGAAAACAAGAAGCAGTGTATGCTACATAATTAAAAATCACCGTTTTCTTCGCGGATAATTTCACGTTGCCAAAACGTGATCACAACAATGCTATCCCTTATCAGACTCTGTTGTGGTCATTAACCTTATCCACATAATGTTTTTAGCGGCCCTCTAAAATGAGTTCCGAAATTTGACACGTAATTACCAACTATAATATTCTGAGTGATTACACTGAGTAAGACAAACATAAAGTATTTTTACCACATCAACAAATAAACTGAATTCCGACAGTTTTTACTATTATGAGGATTTATATATTAGGTTATTTATCCTCACATATTTATATATTAGGTTATATATCACTCAAAGGAGCTTCCTTCCACGAACGCTCAGACTGTGGAATGAGCTTCCCGCCGTGGTTTTCCCAATGGAGTACAGCATGGGGTTCTTCAAAAGGGGCGTGAAGAGATTTCTGCAGGGTCGGCAACGCGCGCGTGATACCCCTGGTGTTGCAAGCGTCCATAGGCTACGGTAACCGCTTACCATCAGGCGGGCCGTATGCTTATTTGCCACCTAAGTAGTATAAAAAAAAAAAAAAAAAAAAAGGTATACTACCCAGCTTAATATGAGTGACTGCCAGATTAAGTATACATACACACCACACCATAGGTTAATTATTGCCAACATCAAAAAAGATTAAAACAGAAAAGATTTGACAGATATTAACCTTGAATTTGCATTAACATATAACACAAAAGACATAAAAGTTCGTATAATCGTGAATCAAACGAAGATAGTAAAGGATGATAGAATCCAAAAACAGATAAAGCAAAAGAAGAACAAACAAGTTATAACCGTGATAACTAATTTAAAATGTGGCCTTGTAGTGAGGAAATTAAAATTAACAAATTACCTAACGTGAATTGTCATTTTGACAAGGTCTTCTTTTGTTCAGTAATAAGATCTCAGAAAATAACAAAAGTAAATTTTACGTAAGAGTTTAAAATTTATAAATTCAGAATCAGAAACAATTTATTGCATAAACTGTACAGAATAATGTTGTTATAAAAAATACATTATGTAGAAAATTTACTTCAGTTACAAATAGGTACTTAAATTACTAGATATAAATTTACCCCCTTATTAATAAATAAGGTTTAAGTCAAGTATAGTCACGGAACAACAAAAACAAGTGTTTGTTGTTGTTGTTCCGTGAGTAAGAGAGGTAGAGCATAGCGTTTATTCGCTCAAAGAGCAGCTCGACTGGGGAAGTACCTCCACCTTACAGAATACCGCAGCCAAATAACTTTATGTTGTGTAAAGTTGTGTTCCTGCGCGTGAGTAAGGTCGCCAGAGCTCATAGGGGAGGGGGGAAAGGTCGGTAACGCGTGAGCGATGCTTCGTGTGTTGCAAGCGTCCATATGGCTACGGTAACCGCTTACCATCAGGTGGGTGGGGTTACCGACTAAGTTGTATAAAAAAAAAAAAAAAAAAAAGTATAGTAATGGACTTTTTGGTGGGAACTTGCAGAGTGACGTTGCGTTTTCATTTTTATTTTCATTTTGTGCATTTTGAGTTTTATGTGTATTTTTGATGGTATTTACCCAATAAAGATCATCCATGTGCACCAGTAAAGTGAAATGAAATGAATGATGTGTATCGTGAATTTTCAAGTTGTCTCAAAAAGTCCGTGAAGAGTTTTAGTACAATGACCACCATTGTAGTAAAACATGACTTTTATGGACGGTGACTGACTGAGGACTATAAATACCTACTATAATGTGAAGTGATTTCTTGTGACTGTAAACTATAATATCTTGACACTGGCAGAAATGAGCACTAATTTGGGTTACCAGACTTAAAAATAAGAAGAAGAAGTATAGTAATACGTAATACCTAGGATTAAAATATATCCGTCACTTTCTAATGTCATATAAACGCAAAGGGATAAGGCTTTCTTAATACCTGGATATTACAAGACTGACTTAGGTACACCTTATTTATTAACAAGGGGGTTATTGTTTAAGTTAATTCATAGAAACAATAGCTAACATTCTGATTGAGTGTGATTGTATTGGTGTTTTTTATTTTAATCGTTTTTACAAAACATAGAGCGAAAGCTTGTATTTCATATTGATGGGCCAGTTGGCGCCTTAAGACTCCACCTATCACGCCGCAGGTAGTAGGTTCGATTCCCACCCAGGACATGTCAGCATGTCAGGTGTGATTATGTATATTAAGTATTTACTAACATAATTGAACTGTTTTACAAAAAAACGTAAACCGATTTCAAAGTACCCTAAGAAGTAATCAAATCCTGATCTGATGACAATGGGACCAAACGGAAAGTGTACCCTTCCAAACAAAAAAAGAATTTTCCAAATCGGTTCATATATGACGGAGTTATGAGATAAAAAACAAAAAAAAATACGTAGAAAAACGAATTGAGAGCCTCCTCCTTTTTTGAAGTCGGTTAAAAAAGTAGTAGTATAATGCAGTGTATCAAATTCAATTCAAATTCAAAAAGTATTTATTCAATTTAGGCCCTGATAAGGCACATATGAACGTTAACAAATGACTCTACACCGGTTCCAAATACAACTTGAACTGAGAAGACTCCGGCAAGAACTCAGCAAGTCTTATTATTTTTCTTTTTTATCAGTTATCTGGTTTCTATTTTACAAGGCTCTGCTTAGTCGCGTTTGAGGAATGTTCCAGGCATATATTTCGAGGTTCCAGGATACTTATTACTATTATAATAACTCTAACTTTTGGATAAGCAGGAGAAAATAGCCAGAGATCGATTATACATACTCGTATAAGTAGATCCGTTCATTATTGAGCCAGTATATGAAAGTGATTAAGTATATTCCTCTGCAAATTATTCTTAATCACTAATCTGTAGAATCAATTAGCAAGGGACACTGGGTGGATATTTTGAGATTGCAGATTTTTGACCAAAATATCAAAATAGACGTTTAGCATGAAAAGCTTGAAATTATTTTCACGACTGCAGAGTTTGGTTCAAAGTAAAAGTGTTTTAAAGTGCCACCTTAATACCCACATCGTATATATGAACTTTTATATTCTCCTTATTGTAATGCCTGAACCACGAATAACAGGGATAACGGCAAAATTTGATATGGTTAAATTAATATTACTAAGTACTTGTCGGTAGGTAAGATATTATGGGAAATTCTTGAGGAAAATTTGTCGACATTAAACGAAATTCCCATTATTTTATTTTATTTTTTTATTTATTTTTATTAGGGAAAGCAACAGCCTCAAACAAAATAAATTACATTGTTGTACTTAAAAATGTAAGGCCAATTACAGCTATCCACATACTAAAATATAAATATTACAAATTTTTTTAATAACATGACACTCGTCAGAAGGAAGCAGCGTACAAGTAATAGCAACAGAATTTATAATTAGGTATATAAAAAATGAGTGGGGTGTGTGTGGTGTGGGTGTGTGGTGTGGTTGTGGGGTGTGTGTGTAGTGTGATGCGGAGTCTGTGTATGCGAGAATAATATATTGTAAAAGTAAAATCATATAGGTTTATTTACGTATATACTTTATATAATATGATACTTTGAAATGGGCTTGTACTTGATCATAGTTTAACCTTGAAATTGAATGGTGGTAAGCACACAAAAGCCTAGAGGCGTGCCTTGAGTACTGACATCGGTATATAAAAAACGAATAATTTTAAGTGTTAGTTATATAATTAGTGTGTTTCCGTCGGGCAAGTAAGTAAATACACAATAAAAAAAATAAAAAAAAATAATGTTATAATTAGGTACAGGTATACCTAATTATGACAAGTATGGCCAGTAATTTTGGATTTGACATTCTCCTTGAACGAATGTTTACTCATGTTAAAAATATCAATATCATTGAATCGAGTATTGTAAGTTTTAAGTAGTCTAGTGAATACAGCGTTTTGCCCATAGTTAGTCGCGTGAAGAGGGACTTGAAAAAGTGATGTATTCCTGGTGCGGCGTTTGGGAGTGTTGAATGTAATGCGCTGTATCATGTCAGGGGAATCAATCCGTCCATTCAATACGTCATAAAGTAAGCCCATGTCCGCCATTACTCGGCGTTCCTCTAGTGTTAGTAGGTTATGTCTGCGTACATAAGAATAATAAACTACCTTTACACTAAGAGGCGCTTTAAATGGCTTACAAGTACGCATTACAAAGCCAAGATTACGGTATGCCTTATTAGTAATTATATCAACGTGGTGAGACATAAGCATTTTTTCGTCCATATAGACCCCGAGATCACGCACAAGGCTGACTCTTTTAATTACCGTGTAATCGAAGTGGTATGCATATTTAATCGGCTTCTTTTTACGCGTAAAACTAATGCTTTGACATTTACTAATGCTAACTTTGATCCTGTTACGTTCATAGTAAGAAAAAAGAGCATTAAGATCATGTTGTAACAGTTCACAATCAGCAAAAGTTTTCACTTGAGTATAGATTTTTTTGTCGTCCGCATACCATAGAGCTTTTAACTACTTTGTTTAGTTAAATTAATGAATAACACTTCGTTATTTAAATTAAACTGCTAAAATTTAACCTTTAGTACTGGGAATATCCTGCAACCACAATTTTATGGCCAGTGGTTTGAAATAAGTAAGATCTAATTATAAAATTTGCCTTCTATATCATGTTTAATTATTTTTTGTATGTATTATTATTTACTATCGACTAGCACCGAATTTGTTACATAATAATTATACAATCCTTATAGAAAATTCATTTTATATATTATACAGATTAGATAGCAAACAAGCATACGGCCCACCTGATGGTAAGCGGTTACCGTAGCCTATGAACGCTTGCAACACCAGGGGTATCACTCGCGCGTTGCCGACCCTGCAGAAATCTTTACACACCCTTTTTGAAGAACCCCATGCTGTACTCCATTGAGAAAACCACGTTGGGGAGCTCATTCCATAGTCTGAGCGTCCGCGGAAGGAAGCTCCTTTGAGACCGCACAGTACAAAACCATTCTGGTTTCAATGTGTGAGGATGGACTCTCCGTCGATGGAAAGAGTTGCGATGGTAGAAGGAAGCCGTGGGCATCAAGTAGAACAATTATTTAGAACACTCTCCGCTTTAAAAGCGGTAGAACACACATATGGAGTCAAAGTCTCTCCTCAGACTTAGGGGCTCTAAATCGCTTGTGAGCTCGGGATCGTTGACAATTCTGATAGCACATCTTTGAACCAAGTCTAAAGGCCCAAGCTAGTATCCAGGTGCTACCACCCATAGATGACAGCAGTACTCCATATGAGGGCGGTTGTAGACTTTGGTGCCTTTGCCCCAAAGTGAAGTACTGCCTCGCTCTGTTGAGCACTCCGAGCATTTTGGATACTTTACTTGCTACATTGGTGAAATCGGAAAAAAAAAAGTTACTATGATGAGCGTGTACAGAATAATGTGGTCATAAAGCGAAGTCAAGTAAAATTAAATTAAAATAAAAAAAAATATACAAGATATAACAGATGATGCGGTATTCCCTTCTGAAGATAAAATATGTTAATAAAAATAAATGACAAGAGAAAGCCCGATATAATTTAAACTGCTATTCATAATAAATACATCAAGATATATTTTTATGGGATTCCCAAGTCAAGAATACTTGTCGTCTCTTAATTATTTAACTTTATGGTCCATAACTTAACTAGAATAAAAAGTATAAAATGCAAATACCAAGTTCAGTGGCGTTCGATAGAGAGGTAAATGTACTGGCAATAATAAATTGTAAATTGTTAACATAAACTTTTAACTCTATAAATATCACAGTCAAATAAATTTCAACGAAATTGCATACAGGTTTTTTAATGTAAGAACCTTCTATGAAGTATTTGAAAACATTTTAAATAATTGAACTGTTTTACAAAAAAAACTTTTATCGACTTCAAATCCTGATCTGATGACAATGGGACCAAACGGGAAGTGTACCCTTCCAAACAAAAAAATAATTTTCCAAATCGGTTAATAAATGACTTAGTTATAAGGTAACAAACATAAAAAAAAATATATATACAGCTGAATTGAGAACCTACTTTTTTTGAAGTCGGTTTAAAATGAATAAAATCGGGAAAGCCGTTCTCAAGTTATAGCGTGACCAGATGAAATAGGGGTTCATTTTTCTATATATAGATTATCACCGCATTTGCTTTTCATATACTAGAAAAGTAAGTAAAGAAGAAAATGTCTCAGAACAAAATAAATAAAAGGACTTAAAAATGAATAACAAACGCACAACCCGGAATGAGTTCAAACACTCAAGTGCATCAGACCCAAACGTGATTGTATCAACACAAAGATCCTGTATTCGAAATTATTCTTAGACTACCTGCCGAAATTTCCTCGCCTACGCTGCAAAATATTGGGCTGATTTTCCATTGAGAGCTACACGATACTTATGCTATCTTGATACGCTAACAAAACAACTCCAACTCATCGATTCATGAACGGTCTCTTTGATTTCCAGGTCGCTCCAGTTTTCTCATTTCTCAGTCACAATCATCTGATCTCAAACTAAGCAGAGCTTTACACTTACGCCTTATACACCCAGATAAAGTAGAAACAGACGTGATATCTGCACCAATTTTTGCCCAGGGTGGGAATCGACCTGTGGCTTGGTAGTCACGAAACCAAACGGACCATCTTTCTACTATATTAGAAGGAAGAATTCAAGCCAAAACTAAACTGCATCTAATAACTAAAGTTCCATGAATAAAAGTGCATAAATATAATGAAAATGAGCTTACTTACGGGTATACAGATTAAATAACATAATATTATTGTACATAATGTAGGCCGCGCTACTAAAACTACGCTACATAAATAAACAATTTACTGCGCAATTAACAAAACATTGTATAGTGTCGCTCGAACTGGAACATCACCGTAATCTTCAAGAAGTGTGGGCTGAAGCAATTGTCCAGCCGACATTCGAGCACATGCTTAAAACAACAAAGTTCCAAGTTATTCATGAACGTGTTGTTTATAGAACTATGTCGCAATAAGGCGTTGCAATGTCATAGGAGAGTTTTTGCGGTCGCCCACACGGCTGGCACATCACAAGAATTTGACTTAGCGTACAAGGTCATGGCTTGCATTGTATTTTTTGTTTCGATATGTATTTTACCTATCATACTGACCCTGTGAGTCGCGAGACTATTTGGGTATCGTGAAGGCATCGTTTTTGGTCTAGTCTAGAATATTTAAATAATAATGAATATTTTATTTAAGTTCTGTTTGCGGTTCATGAGTCGTGAGCAAGCTACTGGTTTTGCGAGAAAGTAAGATCATTGTGGTAGCCTCTTCAAAAGTAAATTAAACATAGTAAAACCACCAATAAATCCAGGGGCATTCCTCACACACGGTCATCTGATCCCAAACTTAGCGCTTGTACTATGGAAACCAGATAACTGATGTAATACATCTATACTACTTTTTGTTTGTAAATACATACATAATAATATAAATAATTACACCCAGACTCAGGATATACAGACATGTTCTTGCACACAAATGCATGTCCTGTGACTCGAACCCACGACCTGCGGCGCAATGGGTGGAATCTTAACCAGAGTCTTAACCAACCACGCTATCTGGCCCGTCAAATGTGTGGTATCCCTGATAGAAGGAGGGTTAGTTCAGCACACCCAGTTCATATTTCTTCATATTATCTTTTACTGAAACTATATATAGAACCTCCATCTTATTCTCGTTGTTCCATGCTGGTGTGGTACTTTGTACCTCAGTACTCTCTGTAGTCACAGTGATAACAAATTGTGTGTTTTGTAGTTTTCCTTTAGTTTTATTTTTATTTCTAAGGCAGACTTAAGTAAGTCATGCTCTCTTTAAGGCCTTTGCTTTGGCGGCGTCGTGTGACGGGTCGCTCACTTCCTTCCAATATGGGAGGAGGGCGATGGCTGCCACACGCGTCATACTTGTGAACAGGACAGTTGCTGCTTGTGGCGGCTGTATTTATATACTTATTAAATATCGATTCAGTATACTTAGCAGTTTTGCCGCCGCACCGGGGCACGCAATTGTTGTCAGTGCGATTAGAATGTAAATATTATGTAATGAATCTATGCTTGTTTTGAAAAGAGTAAGTAATTGCTGAGCTTATTGCCGACTCTTCTCAGCAAATGCAACCATCCGAACCGGCTTTACAGTATTAGAGTTAGACTTTTCATAAGTGCCTGCGAATAAATGATTTTGAATTTAAATTTGACCTGTTGACTGGCTGGCCACCAGCCTGAAGTCAAAAACTTATCGCCAAGCACCAGCGTGTGTTGTGTGTTCTGACAGCTGCACCATAATCCTCTGTGGCTGATCTTGAGAGTTCCCATTCTAAGCTTTTTGTTCACCACCTTCGCCAGTATCATCACCTACCATGAATTTGTAGTCAAGTACACAGTACAGTACTTATCTAATTATTATTGTAAATTATAAAGGTCCAATCACATGCAATAATATTACAATGTAAAGGTATAATAAGCGTAAAAATATTGCATTGTCTGTCATGTCACTTGATTCAAAGGATTAGATTCCTATTGTTCACAGTAAGTGCTCGATGCTTAATCGTGACGAATATTATAACACATAGTATTTTAGATGAGTATCCTAATCCTAACTTAATATTATAATGCGAAAGTGAGTTTGTTTGTTTATTACGCCATCACGCCTCAACTACTCAACAGATCATCATGAAATTTGGCATGCAGATAGCTTATGATATGGAAAAGGACATAGGCTACTTTTTATCTCGGGAACGCGGTTGAAACCGCGGGGGACAGCTAGTATTTGAATAAAGCTTTTGTTGAGTTTAATTTTTACCATTATTTGTTTTTGTGGGTTTAAGGCATAGTACGCATAGCATAGGAAGCGCTCGTGGTGTAGCATCGACGTGCTGTTCGACAGTCGAGTGACAAGGCTGAAGATGTTGCACGCTTACCGAGAAAATCCTGTTCCCTCTAGCCTTGAAGACCATCTATATACATCTAGCTTAAAGGTTTCAGGAAACACAGACCCTTGAAGTGAGTTCCACACCTTTTGCAAGCAAGTGCAATTTTCGATTTTATTGCGTGGTTAGATTTACGTGGATACATCAAAAAAACTACACGTGATATGCCTCGAGAATCCCCCCCCCCCTATCCTGATTAATCGTGATATTATCCGAACCCCCTCCCCCCTATCCGGGACTCACGTGATTAATGGACGACCCCTAAGGGGGTTGAATAAAGCTGGTGTTGTTCATGGTGTGAAAGCAAATACTAGAAAATACCACAATACCTAGTTTAGAAATATTTTTCTCGAATCAAGTATTCTTACGTAACATTTTTACGATCACCTATTGAAAATCAATTAGTGACAAACAATGAGACATAGGCATTAAAGCTTTATGTCTGACCGACGAAGAGTCACAGAAAGCTTGTTCATAGCGATGGATAGTTAACTCCCAGTTAATAGATGGGCAACCGAGCACAAAATAGCTTCATTCTTTATAGACCTTTTTTCATATTTATGGGCTGAGCTCGTATCGGTGTAGAGCAGGAGATCCATAGTACGGGGTCTACTCAGTTGGGACTCTCGTCTTTCGCTACATATTTAATTAAGTCATATTTAGGTAATAGATTTTTCTTTCAAGTTTGTTAAATATTTTAAACGGGAGAAATAAATATATTTTACTTATTATTAGCAAGCTAACGAAGGTTAAGATAAACTAGTCGCAGGCCAGGCAGGGTCTTATAATATGTATGTTTAGAAAGTTAAGTTTAAGATATAAGGTGTCTTCGGCTAGTGCGACCTATTCTTAACGGAGTTCAAGCCACTGTGTAGATGTTTGTAGCGAACACAAAAGGCTGTAAATCTCCCTGGCCTTCCTCTCCATTCCGCGGATCACGCCGGACGCACTTGCGCCTCTTAAACGCATAGATGTATCGTCAAGAAGACAAGTCGCATTATTTTTGTTTTATCATAAAAAGTCATTGCTTAACTTTCTAAGGCTTAATGTCACAAACTTCACGTGTCTGTTTGTCTCTCTCACTAATGTGCGCTATGTAATGTCGCGCTACTAATGTCTCTCTTACTAACTAAACAATCACGTGAAAAGTACAGCATCATAGAGCGGGCTTTATAATATACATATGATACATTGGCTTAGGATTTATCCAAATAATCTACAGGATACGTATTCTTCCTATGGTGAGAGTTTTTAACCTAGAACAAATTTCAATTCACTCTGCACCTACTACAGAAACCTTTCCCTGAAAATATTGAAGCGTTGTAGACTCTTTTTGGACAAATATAGTTACTAAAGTGTCATAGAATCTACGGAAAGGAAAATAAATTGACGGAAATATCACTGATGAATTTGCTGCTGGTCAAAATTGATTAGTAAAACAAAAAATTAAGAATTTAAATAGTTATATAATTGTAGTTTTATTGAATCCATAAGAAATAACAACATACAGCCAATTAAACTAACTTTATGCAAACGTTTAATTAAAATACTAAGGAATTATAACCATATAGTAAAAGGTTATTTCGAATAACGTATTACTATGTAGAAATAACATCCTGTTTAAATTTCCAATTTATTTGCGCCAATATTTTTATTATTCAAATCACTTTTTTGCACATTACAAAACTATTAAATAGATTGAACAGTCGTAGTTTCTTTCTGTTTTTATTTTGTAGAAAAAAATGCACAGCTTGTTTCGTATAGAAATGTACAGTCGAGGACATAAATATGTATACACTTAGTAAAATTCAACAACGGTTTCCTCTTAAACTACTGATTGAAATTATGAGATATTATAAAGGCAGAATCTTCTAACATATACTATTATAATTTGTGTAATAGTTTAACACTTAAATGTTATACATGCGAGAAAATTGCTTTTGAATTTCAAAAAGTGTATACATATTTATGTCCTCGACTGTACCTATAGAGCTATAAAAATTCTTGAGCGCAAACTGCATAAATATTCTTAGTTCATTTGTTTTTGTGCAAATAAATGCGGAAAGCTTAGTCAATATGTATATCGCGATATTTAAGTTATTAACTCTAATTTGGAATGTCTATACGATGCCACTTTGCATGATAAAATACCATTGAAATGTTGAAGTCTCAAGGATATACTGGAATTTGTACCATGTTGACTTTGTGCTTCTTCCTCCAATTTCAAACCAATAAAGGAAAGGAAGATGTAACTAAGCTAATTATCTTCTAAATGGCGAGAACTCTCCTAAGCCACTAATATTGATGTTTGAGTAATATTATCTTCTGTATTTCATCCGAAAGTCTATGCAAAATTTCATGCTACTTGAATAATATCAAACGGCGTGACAACGCTGCGGTTATTCCAGATATTCTCAAATAAGTATTTAACTAGGTATTATCACTGACAGAGTGTGAAGGTTTGTAGGATCTACATAGAACTTGAGAATAGTATTATCTCAGAGTAGATAAATACTACGTACAACAGAGGGTCAGCGCCCATACTTCAAAAGTTACCACCGTAACTCGCGCAAGTACAGCGCCGGTGGTGAGTCAAAGGTACTATTTGCTAGTCTTGCCACGTATGTCACTACAGCAATGTTAGTTTTGTCAGTTAATGACAACAGATGTCACTATTTATAGAACAGTATTTTAAAGGACGATGGGCACTTTTTATTTTTTCCTAACATTTCCAATTCTATGGTATAAACATTTTTTTATTGTTTGAAGTTTTTAATTTAAAAGGCGTGAAAGTTAAAAAGTTTAAATAATGCTTACCTAATTATATCCTTTAACATTTTACCATTTTTTGCCTGGTTGGCTGAATCCTAAAGTATAGGGCATAGCGACAAATGCTGAAAGGAGCCCCAAGGCCGATTTTAATAAAAAATAAAACTGTATACTTGGTACTCGTTGATTTGAAAAACAAAACTGTATTATTACTCCATCTCATAGTGTCGCTTATAAAGATCTATTTCTGGGAAACAAATAATTTATGTGGAAAATTAATGGAAACATCTATTTATTAAGAAACCACTACATACATCTAGTCTGGTCGCAGCTCTGGAAAGACTTGAAACAGCCACCTAAGAAACCACTATTTTTTTTTTGTTATATTTATTAAACTTTAATCAAATGTTTGAATTGACGCTGTATAGTTTACAAAATATGTTTTGGAAAACATATTTTGTAAACTTGTAGCGACATCTATCAGCCATCTATCAGTAACACCGAGATAGTTCACACACGGAAAGATAGATGGCGTGGCGCCACATTATCCTGCATCGCGCCTAAATCCTGCATCGCGCTGGCGAAGTTTTCTCGAGAAACTGCATATATACAACTGTCCGACATGTACAGTTGGACCGCGGTCCCCAGGCACGATGTCCCAGCCTGGCGGAAGATCTTCCCTTTTAAATGGAGGTGTCATCCACCTTGCACCTCCATAAACTATACAGGTTGCCCGCGATACAGGATTATCCTAGTGCGGGGTTTTTGTTTGACCATTGTTTAATTATCTGTGTAATTATTTACTTTTTAAAATAAATTATGTGATTTGATTTGACGCCCATTGTTTTTAATACATAGAACGGCTCAAGGATATATATAAGGATAGGTTTCAATGTGTGAGGATGGACTCCCCGTCGATGGCGAAAGTTGCGATGGTGGAAGTTTGCCGTGGTCATCAAGTCGAACAATTCCTTGGAACACTCCCCGTTGTACAAGCGGTAGAACACACATAAGGCAAAGTCTCTCCTCAAACTGAGAGGCTCGTAAACGTTCGTGAGCTCGGGATCGTCGACAATTCTAGCGGCACGTCGCTGAACCGAGTCTAAAGGCCCAAGCTGGTATCCAGGTGCCCCCGCCCACATATGGCAACAATACTCCATATGAGGCCGGACTTGCGACTTATAAAGATGCAGCCTTTGCCCCGATGTGAAGTACTGCCTCGCTCTGTTGAGCACTCCAAGCTTTTGGATGCCAGCTTAATCTTGTCTTCCAAGTGACTTCGGAACAAAACGTCGCTAGAAATGTCGACGCCAAGAATCCCAATGCTTTCACTGATGTTCAAGGAAGTGTTCTGGAACTGTGGAGCCACAGACCATGGGATTTTCTTAGCGGTGAACGCGCAGGCTTGAGTCTTGGTGGGGTTGAAATGGACTAGGTTTAGTCGAACCCAATCGGAGACACAAGCTAGTGTACTCTCGATTTCAGACACCAGCCGTTCGCGGCTTTCCGTCAGTAGTGTATCAGTCGTAGTTTTAAACCGAATGGTGTGTATATAAGGCGCCTCGGGCAGTGGCGGTACGTCCATACAAGCCCAAAAGCCGGGCTTGCCCTACTAAAATGATTCTCGAACAAGAATATAAACTTCCGAACTATTTAAAAGTTCGCGCTCTTCGCTATTATTGCTTTTCGATGTCATCAACCCCCGAAGCGCCTTATATACACACCATTCGGTTTAAAACTAGGTAGGTACGGTATATCTATATCTGTGTGCGACCCGCCTCGCACCACCTCGCACGGTCAGTCATGGCGTCTCGCTCGCACGCGTGGGCTTGCAACCGGGCTTCGTTGCCAGCGAGTGTATCTCTTTGTAACCTATGAAAAACTATCCATAATGAGATATAACTATTGTTGGTTTATATAGCACAACAGTATGAGTTATTTGAGATAATGAAGCCTTGCATGCGTATGAAGTTGGTTGTGACGGTTCGTAGTGAATGCGAAATGACGAACATCGCGCATGCGCCCCGCCTGTAGCCCCATTCATATGCATTTGTTTGAGCGAAAGTTGTTTTTTTTTTATTGGGAACCCTGCGAAATTTCCAAACGACCTTGCATGAAACTGCAGAATTTCCGATCACTCTGGTGATTATATAACTGTTAGTATTCCATTTTGTTCGTGCGCCTACTTGAGGGCGCCAGGGTATTGCTTGCACCCGGGCACAATAAATAATAGAACTAACGTACAGAAATTGCACACTTTTGATCTTGAGGGATTGCCGCCGTTTTAATAACCTACAATATTTGCAGAGCATTAGTGCTCTAAGAATTAACTTAGGTTAATTTTTAATTACACCTTAACGCCACGCACATTAAAACGCAATGCCTTTGTATTTATAATTTACCGAAATGACCTTACGACCGTCAGGGTTACCTACCTATATCAACTACACCTAATTAATTAGGATACTGATAAAAACACCGTGTAAAATTAACAAAATATATGTACTTACTGTCTTACACTTCAGAATCTTGCAGTAATTTAAAAACCAACAACTTAAATAAAATCTGTTTATTGCGACAGTCGTTAAACTCAAATTATTAGTGTTACGGTTCTCCATTATAACAAAGTGCAGTGATAATTGATAAATAAATATATTTCCTAGGTTAACATCGCAAAAGAAAACAAATAATCACGCATTCTGATTTTGGCTCCGACACAATTGCGTACAGTGTGCTCGCAAGCGCGTGGCGGCCCCGACAGTTTAGTCGAGCCCAGCTCGAAGCGAGCTGTAGATGCTTATCGCGGTAGATATAGGCAAGTGACAGAGACCTGACCCGGCGCTATATAGGCTATTGCCGGCCCTGATTAGGGAACGATTAAAAATAGGTCAAGATAGCAATTTCTTAATCTTCTATATGTTTTAAAAATCACTTTAATACCGAGCAAGCGAAGAGTCTCCGTTTCAGCTTGGACAAAAATGCTTTCGTATGTATGTCCAAATAACCGGCTGTTCTCCACTACAGGTCAAATTACTCATCCGATTCTCCATAAATTTTGTGAGCAGGGTCTGTGATTTACGAATGGCTTTAATCCTTTTGACCATAAAAGACTTAATAATTGTTCTTATTTGATATTTTGTTGAATAAATGAAACCACTATACGTTTTCCTGCACTAGCTAGATACAGACTTAAGCCCATAAAAACAAATGAAATACAATTGGTACGAAACTGCCCATTGTACTTTTAAAAATAATCGTTGTAGATTTCAAAATATTTAGACTACATTTATTTACCGTTGAAGTCTCTGCTTATTAGAAACAGGTTAATATTAGATTTATTTTATTATTATTTGATTGTTTCGGTCCTAGACGATAAAAAGAAATAAAAATAATCGACGGTAAGGCCATCTATGTAAGGTCGAAAGATTTAAATAAAATTAAATAAATTGCAAATATTGAAAATACGAGTTTAAAATATAATTAAAATAAATTATTATTATCAAATTGTATTCCTTTGCAATAAATCTCAATAAAAAGTGATTTAATAGCGTTTTGACTAAGAATTAATTTTCAATCCGTCCATACGATGTCTGTAGCGACATCTTTACGTGTGAATTCTACACTAATTATAAAATGTATGTGATTGACCAGACATGGTATTATGGTGAAGTGCTTCATCAATTTGAGGAACACTTGAGCTTGGCCACAGAAGCGCCTCTTAGGATCTTTAAAAGTCCAATCGACTCAAAAATAAGTGTTTTAGAATATAAGTATGGCGAATTATGGGTGGCGTTTGTTTTTATTTTTATACCACTAAGGTAGCAAACAAGCATACAGCCCGCCTGATGGTAAGCGGTTACCGTAGTCTATGGGCGTTTGCAACACCAGGGGCATCACTCGCGCGTTGCCGACCCTGCAGAAATATTTTCACACGCTTTTTGAAGAACCCCATGCTGTACTCTTTTGGGAAAACCATGGCGGGGAGCTCATTCCACAGTCGGGACGTCCGCGGAAGGAACGAAGGAGGGTTCCAAATATAAAACAAAAACGTTTGAGAACCTTAGTTTTTTATTCTATTCTCAGTTACAAAGACACACTTAGAGATTCTTTCCTCGTCTGTACGTACGCATCTAATAGACAGCGACTTCACACGACGGCCGACCTTGCCGATATGGAGCGACGTAATGGTCCGTAATTGTAGAATGAATGTTGGAATGCTACAATCAATCGTATTCTGATGTTTTTACGCCGCTGTAAGAAAATACATGCAGCTACAAAAGTTTGGGAAATTGTGTTTCATTTGTCTCTGTAGGAACTACTGAGAATTAAGCAATACAAAGACATGATTTTTATTTTGATACAAACCACGGCCATATATTTACAGTATTTAAAAATATGACCTAAACTCTAGTACAAAGGCCGCTCATTATAACACTCACTTTTTATACCACTAAGGTGGCAAACAAGCATACGGCCCGCCTAATGGTAAGCGGTTACCGTAGCCTAAGGACACTTGCAACACCAGGGGTATCACTCGCGCGGTGCCGACCCTGCAGAAATCTCTTCAAATCCTTTTTGAAGAACCCCATCCTGTACTCCTTTGGAAAAACCACGGCAGGAGCTCATTCCACAGTCTGAGCGTTCGCGGAAGGAAGCTCCGTTGAGCCCGCACAGTTCGAAACAATTCTGGTTTCAATGTATGAGGATGGACTCCCTGTCGATGGCGAGAGTTGCGATGGTGGAAGGTAGCCGTGGGCATCAAGTCGAACAATTCTTTAGAACTCTCTCCGTTGTATAAGCGGTAGAATAAAAACATAAGGAGTCAAAGTCTCTACTCAGACTGAGGGGCTCTAAACCGCTTGTGAGCTCGGGATCGTCAACATTTCTGATGGCACGTCGCCGAACTGAGTCTAAAGGCCCAAGCTGGTAAATTATTTTTGGCGTAACAATAAAGTGTTATCTATCTAAAGGATAAGGATAAGGATCCTATCTAAGGAAAGGACAACAGCAATAATTATCCGATAAAATTATCGTTTATAAATAATTTAAATTGCAAAACCTGCATAAAAAAATGTACATAATAAGTACATTGTTAATTCCTGCTTACGGTGAAAGCTGTTATCAATTCAATTCAATTCAATTCAATTCATTTATTTCAGAAAACTTGTTCCATATTTGTTAGTAAATCTTATAATAATAATAATAATAATGTGTTAGTACAATACAATTTCAATCAATCAATTAAAAAATAGATATATATATACGTTTTAATTAATAAATAAGTATATTAAAAGTATTATTTTAACCTAAGCCACCTCAGTACCCCCTTGGAGTCGGAAACGTGGATCTCGTTCCAGTGTCTTATAATCGGACAGTCATACTTAATCTATCTATTTATCTATCGAAAATTATTTCGAAATTAAAAAAATACAAGAGATTACTTTTACTCACTGTGTTTCTATTATTTTGTTGAATATATGAATAGAATATAATGCCATAAATGTGATTTTTTAAATCTCGAGAAAATACACGGTATTTTTTATAAATTCCATCTCATAAAACGGAGTATTAAAAAAGTCAAGTTCACGATATATATTAACGAACATCAATATTAATTAAAATTAAAATGAGTCGTATTATTTATTACACCTGTTTATAATTATTAATCATTTCTCATGTTAGACGGAAAGCCCACTTCATCATCCAAATTATAATCATTATTAAGTAGCGGCATTGGCTTTATGGTTGAGGATTTGTAATATAATTTTCTAGGTTAAACAGAAAGTCTGATTTCTGATAGAACTGAAGAGAACTGATCACATCAGAACACATCTTAAAATATAGCAGCCTAGCTGTCCTTCGCGGTTTCACTTAATAATCGTAGGATAATTGTAATCTCTGTGTTCAAGTTACCCTTCTGCCAATTTTACGGATCTAATGGTGCGTCCACGCCACTCCACGCTACGCGAACTGGGCACGAGCTTAGCCTCTATTCGTTCGTCGCTCGCGATGTCAAGTGTGGACATGCAACGAGCCTACAACACGAGCATGATGCGAATCCCTGTGTTCTTCTGTCTTGTGTGAATATGCCCGATGATTATGCTAGGCACCGAACAAAAATCTTCAAACTCCTTCTCAACTTTGATTCAGAAAAAAGTGTATCTTCGAATTCCTACCACATGTACCTACCGGCTAGAATGTAGAAAGGTTATAATTACTTAAGCAGAGCTAATTATTGTGCAATAATTAATTAGATGTTTATTTTAATCGGCAAATAGTTTCTAGTATCTATGTATGAACACAGGAAATACCATTTTCAATTCTATTCAAAATCATTTATTCAAATAGACTACTTCTTATGAAAAGTCTGTCTCTAAAACTCTAATACCGGTTCGGAAGGTTGCATTTGCTGACAAACATCGGGAAAAGGTATCATCGAGCAATAAATAAATACTTAAATATTTTTTTATTATTTTTCTTTATTGTTCTTTTTTCAACTTCCAAGTTGATGACCTAGTTTTGGGCGCCCTCAACGTCAGAACATCAGTGACCCAACTAAGCTAGACCAAGTTAAACTAAATTTTAATTCCCTACACGAATCGTAGTAATTTTTAGGGTTCCGAGTCTCAAAAGAAAAAAAGGAACCTTTATAGAATCACTCGTGTGTCTGTCTGTCACAGTCGATTTGCTTTGAGTCTACTGGACTCATTAAGTTGAAATTTGGTACACATATGCAATATTGTGACCCAAACACAGACGTGTATCGTAAATAAATGTATTTGGAATATGGGGTTCACTTTTGGGGAGACCAATTAGGAAACTAAAAAGAAAAGTGTAAGCTGTACCGCATAAATTGTCAAATGGCTTGTAATGAGGGTCCAATTTTTTTTAAAATAATTTTTAAGTTAACAAGATGAAAATGCATGTACCATTCCCCTCTTATCTCCGGAACTACGGAGACTAAAATTTTGATAAAAAAATACAGATTCTTTACTTATGATCACAGAAAATATATAAGACGTCTTATATAGTCTTTAAATGACGTGGTAAATCCGTTAATATTACGCGAACAAACTTACATTTGCAGTTGGTATGGGTGCACATGTTTTCAACTACAATGTTAGATTTGTACGGAACCCTCTCCACGCGAGTTCAACTCGCACTTGTCCGGTTTTCTTTGTGATTTCAGTATTGTTACTGAAGAAAAAGATACTTTCAATCAATGCAAAATAATAAAATTATTAACACTGCTAACGTTTAAATGTCATTGAATTTCAAGCATTGAACAAATCAGAATAGCAAACAAAACGCAGTTTCCACTTCTTCTGGTCAATTTAACAAAATTGTTATAAGTACATCGTCTCTAATACTATAATAATGCCGAGAAAAATCCCTGACATTTCTGTAGAGTAACACTTCGGCCTCGTCTTATGTATACTTATTTACCTTCTAAGAGAACTCATCACATATTTACGTAGCAATTAATGTTACGCAGTCAAGTGAAGATGAACAATGTATTGTGGTGACTTCCTCAATGTGCGATAGTTTGCAAATGAGCTGGATTATACGCAGTGGGCGGCCTTGAGGTCGATTGACATTCCATGCCCTTTCTTCCACCTTGCTGCCTATGTCTTCTTGAACGGTGATTGCATACGTGATTCGTTATTAATATGCTGTGGTTCCATGACTCCCCAAGGTCGCGTCTATGCAGTCCTATGTCGCTTTAACATTGCCAAATTAAATTCTCAACTTTATTTATCACGAAATAAAATTCATTTCACAATAATTCAGGTTGAAGTATGTATACTGTACGTGAGTGGAGTTTGGTCTCGTATGCCATCTGGTGTCCGAAATAGGTAGACCGTTTTGGATGAGATTCTTATCGGTAAGTTGAGTTTCCGTATCATATATGTTTGGTGCAATTGCTGTTTAATATGCATTACCTACTTGAAATACTATAAGAAGTAAAGGAAAAACGTTTTTAAGCCTCTAGTCTTCATATCAGATCATAGGATAACCATCCCTCTCTTATCATAATGTTTCTCGCATTCATTTTTTTTTCTTTTCACAGCATCAACCTGAGTCATGCGATCTACTACTGTGATGAGGTCTTCCGGCTTTTTCAAACAGCTTTCCCTTATCTTACCTTACCTTCGGCTTATCGTCCCATGCTCTTTTCGCATTTTAACAGACTTCAAGAAAAGGAGGTTTTTAATTCGGTTGTTTTTTTTTATGTTTGTTACCTTATAACTCCGTCATTTATCAATCGATTTGGAAAATTCTTTTTTTATTTGGAAGGATACACTTCCCGTTTGGTCCGACCAGGATTTGATTACTACTTAGTGTACTTTGAAGTCGGTTTAAGTTTTTTGTAAAACAGTTCAATTATGTTTGATAGAAACATTTAACTATGTTTGATAGATTACATCGAACAATAAAAAATATCATTTATTCGTTTAAAAATCTAACCTATCTCTTTTTCTACTCTCTGTGCCTCGATGTTTTTTGTCTGCCAAAGAACTGAAAACGTTCATAGAATGGTCTGTTAATTATTATTCGCACGCGAATGCTAGTACGGATCATTAATGCCTGGTACAATACTAGTCTGTGTTGAGCACAAAGGAAGACCTTGTGATTCGTTAACTGTTCGTCTAAAATTAGGCGGCATATGAGTACCTACGTTGACTGGACTGGAATAACTAATTTTTCTTTGTAAAACATTAAGGTTTCATATCCGAGATGAAAGACATAATCTACCTGTCTATCAGATCCAAGTCGGTCTAGTACCTACTGTGCACACTCGTGACAGATAAGGGCCCCAATTTGTGCCCAATGGCGTGGTGTTAGAGCTCTGCTCATCCGCCATACGCACTGTGGTCCGTAATTTCCCCAGCAGAACCTTTCTCTAGTTACCCTCTCGCTGATTCTCGCCTTAGGCGCGCGCTCCATCTCATCCGATGATCCTGTAAAGGTCGTATACACACTACGCTACTATAACTTTATGTGTATGTAGTATCGTTAGAATCCTTACATCATCCCGAGTTACACTGGCTATAAATTTTTACGTTTTAGTAACATTTTTGGCAGGGCAGTTGCGTTTTTTTTAATTACACTATCTAATGTCAAAATATAAATTTATCAAAACGCAGAAATAATCGCAGTCGCACTTAGAAACCACGTAGGTATATACCTATAATCACTTTTGAAACCGACTTCAAAAAAGGTGTCTTTTTAGGTGGTGAACCTCCATTATATTACTTTGCGAGGAGGTATTTCAATATAATGGTCAGAATAAATCCCTCCTAAAATTATAAATTCGAAATTAGTAACTCAACTAAGTTAACGCCGATTTCCTATGGTATACATAGAGAAGGACATAGGCAACTTTTTACAGGGCATAGGGAAGGCGTCTGAAACCGTGAGGGAGAGCTTGTATTTTATATACAACTAGCTGTTCCCCGCGGTTTCACACGCGTTCCCGGGATAAAAATCTATCCTATATCCTTCTCCATACCATAGGCTATCTGCATATCAAATTTCATGATGATCCGTTGAGTAGTTGAGGCGTGAAGGCGCAACAAACAAGCTCACTTTCGCAATTATAATATAGTTAGGATTAGGATAGAGGATTAGGATTACTACACATTTTTACCACAATAATGTGCAGTGCAATATTTAGTGGCGTGTCGCATCGGTTCCACGTAGTTCCAACGGAAGACCAGTGCTGGTTTATTATCAACCAGTATTATGCTGAGTTGGGACGGTTTTGAAGCATTTTTTTTCTCATATTTACTAGTTAGAGTATACATGCCATAAATAATTTTAAATTATTTTCTTTTCAGTGCTCACCCGCAAGAATGATGCTAACTTGGACAATAAACCATGTCTTGTATTCTATTTACAAACAAAATTAGTCCACGACGACCATGACTGCAAAAACCAAACCGTTTAATAATGATAGACAGCTCAAACAAATAAAGCAAAAAGCGTGACAAATTTTTCATTAACAATTCAAGTATTAATAGAAATTTATATTTCGCGATCTATATAAGGATATGACACGACACGGGCCTTATTTTATGACACGTACAGTCCTTTCGCATCGACACGAGTACAGGAGTCGAAGTCAGCACACGTTATGCATGCAGACGGTCTGAACTGAATCTCATTAATTGCCTCAAGGCTGTGGCTTTGTCTTCAACTATTTGTAACCATTGACTTTATGGTTGTATTGCGGAGTACAAACTATAAGCGAGAGCGTAACGTTTGCTCTAAATATCGACGCGTGTTTTTGGCGAAGGTTAATAATAATTATTGGAATGATAATTATTAATAATTAATTATTGGAATGATAACCGTTACGGTTTTCCCTCACCGCTACGATATGGGGTTCCTCAAAAAAGGCGTAAAAAGAGCTCTACAAGGTCGGCAACACATTGGCAATCCCCCTGGTATTGCAAATGTCCATAGGCGGCGGTGACCACTTACCATCAGCTGGCCAGTCTGCCTGCTTGTCAACCTATTGACATTTAAAAAAAAATGCCTCGTCTGTGAGGTAAGAAGGTAATAATTAGGCCGTCCAAATTATGGTAAGTGGTCACCGTCGCCTATGTTCATTACCAGAGGGATGCCAGCTCTGTGAATACCAATGTTTTGCCGACCTATACAAAGTTAAAGGATAGATTACTAGAATTGAGTTGTTTGGTTTCTATAGGTATATTGTAACCTATACCACGATAATTTGTTTTTGATCGACTTTAAAAAAAGGAGGAGGTTATTATTATTTTGAATTTTATTATTTGAATAATTCTGGAGGTATTTAATATTTTTGATCCTCTTAGAAATTTCGTCCATAAGCCTTATAAAGAAAATGAAAGTATTTGGGGCGCATAGAGAGCAAAAAGATCATTACTTGCACCAAAATGTAATGATTACATTACTTTAATAGACTAACATCATTTGCATACCGAGCTTGCGATTTAGTATTGATTGTTAGCTTGTTCGAATCTTTGTTCATTGTTCTTTAGAGAAATATTTTGATAAAGTTCATGATTGAAATATAGAGCAAGATCCCACGGCCGCCAGACCTTCCTTATTTTCTAATGGACAAAATGTGTAGAATTGGGTAATATTAGTTCTAACTTCAAAACGTATGTTATTTATTCTTGCTAGCGTGGCCCGACGGCCAATTCATAGGTGCCAGGTATGAAAGTTATGTAAAAATCATCAAAAGTAATCAGTAAAAGTATCAAAAAACACTTCCGGTCAGCATTAATCACCGCAAGACGCTTCAGAACTTGCCAAAAATACCTTAATCTTACTTATAGTCTGCCAAAAATGTTTACATCATATTTTATTATTTCAATTCATTTTGCAAGCAGCCCGGCAATTCGTAGAGGCCAAACATTACACATTTTGTCCATCAGAAATAATTAAGGAAGGTCTGGCGGTCCTGGGATCATCGACCATGGTAAATTGAGAATACACTACTTGCAGATATGATTATGAAGGTTTTAGTGGTGAAACTGGTGGACACCGTTTGATAGGTTGGGCCCTTAATATCTCCGGTGAAAAGTATTTATCTATTTTCTATAATACTCTCAATTATAGGAAAACGCCTGTGCATATATTTTAAAATGACGTTTTACAATGCGATTTTTATTATAGCTACATATTAGTACTTACGCACAATTTTTTTTTCTCTCACAGCATCATTCGCACTTCGCCTATAAACACAGGAAAACATTTCCTTAAGCTAAATGTTGCAAAAATTACGCTTGAATGAGACGTATAGCCGTGATACTGACTCAGGGGATGTGCCGGGCAATTGAATTACGCATCTACACCTGCATAAACATCTTGAAACTTTTCCCGCTTCAATAATGAATGAAAGTTATATGCTTTTAAATTCGTTAAACTAAATATTAAAAAGCTTTGTTTATGAGTCGGGTGGCATATTTATTTGTGATTTGTTTAAGATAGTTACGGGTTTGGGAGATGTTACCAAGTTGGGGAACGCCGGCTCTATGTCATCATCTTCCATGCTATCATCATCATAGTCTTCAGCAGATTCTGTGGACCTGAAGGAAAGTTTTAAATATTAGTATTGGTAGTACCCGGTTGGCCTACAAAGACTTAATTGAAGTACCACCCTCTAAATAAAAATCTGTTACCAAGCACACTTATTTATACAGTAGAGACCTGCACTTGAGATTCAGTTCCCTTCCAGGCTTTGTGTGTGCTCACTATCACCACCTTTAGGCCACATAATTATGTATCATAGTGAGATAATGGCATAAGCGTATTATCAGTAAAAAAATGATTTTCCAAGCCTACGCTGGCCGGTGAAATTTACATAAAAATCTCACTAGTTTGTATTGTATCATTAGATGTTTGGATATTGCCCAATGATTTCAAAAGTCAGGATATGCCCACCGGAACATTTTGCAAAAAACTTCTTCATACAAGTAAACAGTACCGTCATTTGTTTAAAATCGATCGAACTACGAAGTCCGCGTTGTATAGGTGTACGATGTAACGTACAATGCACATATGCGGGAGAGAGATAAGCAATGGACGAGCGAGCTGTTCCGCGGACCGCAGACGACTGAGTCGCGTTGGCCCTAAACTGAACATTTTAGGGCCAGCGCGCTGGTGTCATTTTGTCGCGCGTTTGGCCCGGTCCTTACGCTAGTAATATATAAGTCAATGATATTGCCTCATTTACGCATAAAATTTCAAATCCAGGGCAACCCAATATAACTATGTAACTTACGAATGAGCTTACGAATTAGATATTTGTTAATGGAAGGTACTCGTATGAATGTTAGTAACTCACGCTTTATCTCTCCATGCATCGTCAGGTTCATCATCATTGATTCTCCAAGACCTCCAGGTTATGGTCTTCACAGGCAGGCACATCAACATTACCAGCATGAGGCTAAAAGTGAAGCGTGCCATTTCACCTCTTAATAAATATCAGAATGATATCGTATCAGATTGTAGGTAAATAAGGTGTATTAAAAAATAAAAATTGAAAAATAAAATGTTGCTTAGTTATTGTTTTGCATGTGACAGACATCTGACAGCACGATTGTACCATGATCCAAGAAAATATTATACTATGGACAGAACTTTTGATTGTCGTTTTCAAAAAGTTTTATCGTTGCTTCACTATGATGACTTGTATTTATAGATATTTGCTGCGAACTGCGAATGAAACGGGGTATCGGGTAACGACCTTAAAAAATGAAATTATCAATTGTAAGAATCTTTTAAACCATGATCCTTGTATGCTTAAACTGTAAAATTTAACATTTCATAAGCGATTTTGACTAGCTGTCCCGCGCGGTTTCACCCTCATTCCCGAGGGATCGTATGTTTTCCCGGGATAAAAAGTATTCTATGTATTAATCTAGAACATATTCTATCAGTTTGCCAAATTTCATCGAAATCCGTTCAGTAGTTTTTGCGTGAAAAAGGAACAAACATCCATACATACAAACTTTCGTGATTATAAGGTAAGGAACGCTCTTATCCATACAACATGTTTATTCCCTCTAAGGACTAATTTGTTTTAAGAAATATTCGCATTTAAGGGCTTAGTTTCCTTTATACTTTTTTTCTACGTGGCAAAAACATTGCGCCTCCAAAAGCATGTATATCGTATTAGTAAGCTAATAAATGAATAGGCATGCGTTTATTGCATACATTTCCATACTTTGGGTGTACCGTTTCGAAGCTAAAATGCAGAAAGAAGGTGTGCCAGTCATTACTTTTCAATGACCTAAAGAATCTATTAGTTTTGCCCTGGGAGTAAGTGATATGATGTCCCTACCTCAACCGTCACGCTTAGTGTACCTGCATGGTATAGTAGAAGCTTACAGTAAAATAACAAGGCTGTCGAAAGGTTTCACTAAATTATGTTTTAATTGCAACTTGCATCCACATTTGTGGTAAGATCTCAATTTATCATTTATTTTTATACCACTGGCAAACAAGCATACGGCCCGCCTGATGGTAAGCAGTTACCGTAGCCTATGGACGCTTGCAACACCAGGGGTATCACTCGCGCGTTGCCGACCCTGAAGAAATCTCTTCACAGCATTTTTGAATAACCCCATGCTGTACTCCATTGGGAAAACCACGGCGGGAAGCTCATTCCACAGTCCGAGCGTCCGCGGAAGAAAACTCCTTTTAGCCCGTACAGTTCGAAACAAATCTGGTTTCAATGTGTGAGGATAGACTCCCCGTCGATGGCGAGAGTTGCGATGGTAGAAGGTAGCCGCGGGCATCAAGTCGAACAATTCCTTAGAACACTCATCATTTAAACCATTTAAACCATTTATTCTACACACATAATAAGGCACACAATAGACTATAAATACATACACAATAACATATTTAAAAAATTAGATAGTATTAAATTGTGTGTAGCTAGGTAGCCAGCTCAGTGTACGCTGTGCTTTAGGCACAGCACTGATTTTCAGCTGACTCCCGGTACTAATGTGCAACAGATGATGTACACGCAACGAATAAGACACAACGTTCCTTTCACAGAAAAAAAAACACAGAAAAAACCAAATTAAAAATAAGCACGAACCGTCATAACATGAAACAGAAAGCACAATAAAGAAAATAAAATGTATCATTCCAACTTCTCTAAAATCTTTATTGTTTTTGGACATTTTCTGCCATGATTGAATTGAATAATGAGCATCAATGTCCACACTCCTACGGAAAGTCTTCTGGTAGATGAACATAAGTAATTAAAAACACACAGAATTTCACGAATGGGCACTAATTCTCAGAACATTATAATTAACTACATACCTACGCTCTCCCAACGATTATACCGTGTCTGACAAGGCGGTCGCAAATCAAAGTTACTATCTGCATATAATCGTATTGAATCAATCATAATAAACAATAGTTGGCATTAAAACAGTGATTAGCACTTAAAGGGCTACCGTCACCGATAAAGTTGTCCTACGCGAATTTCAATATTCTACTAATAGATATTGGTAATACAAAAGTTGTAAAGTTGCAAATAGAAAGATCTAACGGATACTTGTGTCTCAGGTAAACTTTTGACCCTTTTTTTTTTTTAAAGTAAAATATTCTATTCGTTTTACTTTTTTCAATTTATAATTTTGCATAATATAGTCAAAACCCTGAACTTTATAACAGCATTTTAATAAACTGACTAAATTTCCAACAAACCCAGGAAACAATTTTAATGTAAACTTTTATTTTTTGTCGATTAAATATCAGCTTTTTTGCGGCAGTGGGCTATTATAATTCACCTATGCTATGCATCGCTGCAAATTGGCTTACAGCTTACAAGACCAATCAAATCATCACAAGCAAGCTATTTAGAGTTTATTCAATTTGTTCAATAGACTACTAACGAGATACGCGGAAAAACATTAAGTCTGGTGCTTTCAGTTCCTGATTGCTGTTCACAAGCGGCAAATCATTTGATAAACTAATATATAGCAAAGAAAAGCTTACAAATTAGGGTCATGGGGTTGATGTAAAAGTGGGTAAGGCACCTGGTGATGTTGAAGACAGGTTGCCATTCGAAAGTGATACCTATACTACAATAGCAAAGAACAACTTTTAACCGTGTTAAAAGTTTTTCGTGTTTCCGTGTTTCGGAATGCACCATAATGAGCTTGACTGCACATTTTCAAATTGATCAAGTAAAATAGTTCTCTAGCTGTTTTCCAAGTTTTTTTTTATTTCTTGCTTACATATTATAACTATATATATCTATATCTATATAGGATAGATAATAAGCCACCAATCTTAAAAGTATACCTACGCTTCTTCATAATGTAAAGCTTGGAACTACTTCTGCTCTGTCATTTTGGTACAACACTTATTTTTACTTTTTTTTTTATTGCATTATTACTTTTTAATTCATATCTTGGTCACACTATTAAATTAGGATCGGTCCATTAAAACCTCATTCTAAACCCAAGTAGCATAACAAGCTGTTTAAAGGCTGTATTAAAGTTCGTTCTTATACTAAAAGCTGAATATTCAGGCTGTAAAAAGGCTGTATAAGCGCTTATACAGGCCTTATAAGTGTAAAAAGGGCCCACATTACACAGCTTATTTCGTTATTGGAGCTGTATAGAGGCTGTATAAACAAAAGACAAGTATAAAAGCTGTATTAGGGCTGTTATTAGGTGTATAGAGCAGCCTATACTCTACGGATATCCTTTTATAAGTATCTTGTAAGAATAATAGTTCTAAATAGGTTGTCGAAGAGAATTATGTGAGAATAAAATAAATAAAACTATTTACGATGCCATATTGAATGGCGACATAATATTGTTATTAAAATGGAAAGGATAAAATCTTGGAAATGGATATCTAATGCTGTTTATTGATGAATTCAATGTGCAAATTTTAATTTATTGTGAACCTGTGTATGTTTTCCGTCAAAATATTCACGCGCCAACAAAATAATCAAGCCAAAATAAAGAAATTATACTAAATACAGTAAATAAGTGTTTGTTTTTAAGGTTAGGAAGTTAAAAATATATTTATAAATAATAGATATGAGTATACAAGATCATTATTCAAGATGATAACCATGATACGGCTATAGTTATTATGAAATATTCCTTTAATTGTAATTTAAATGTTGTTATTGTAAATGTAAAATGTCGACAATTTGCTATACAGCCTAAACGATACTTGGAGTGTGTTATAAGTCTTAGTAGCTGTACTAAGTAAGTTATGAACGTTTATTGCTGTATTAAGTAAGTGAACACATGCTTAATACAGCCTGTATACAGCTTGAACGATAAAACCAGCTTGAAGTGTCAGAAAACACTTAACGCTGTATTATAGAGTTATAATATCTGTTTCAGAACCCTAAGCTGACGCGGATCCCTTTATACAGCCTATATACAGCTTTAAAGATAAAACCAGTTTGAAGTGTTATTAAATTCTTAACGCTGTATAGTAGAGTTTTGATATTCTGTTTAAGAACCCTAAGCTGACGCGGATCCCTTACTAAGAATGTTATACAGCTAGAGCTGTATAATATCTCATAAATCACTCTTATAAGTATTAAAACTGTTCTTTACACTCTTGTAAGTCTCTAAAAGAACTCTAAGTTCTAAATGGGCTGGTTTATTGATGTAGAATATGCTTGCGTGCTGCTTGGGAATTCATCAAGCATTTTTGCAAGTAACTTTCGAATTATTATGATTATAAAAAATAAGCATAAGGTTGATATTTTCCAGGAACCAATCTTCAAAATTATAATGGTATTCGACAAACCGTTGGATATCCTGCATAACCCTTAACCTCCTAAATATGAGCAATATTAAACTGTAAATTTTAAGTTAACATAAATAATTCACGCATCGTGTTTCGTAACCGCAAAACCAGCATAACTTATCAGTTGATAGTAAATTTCTTACTATGTCAATAAATATGAATGAGCTTTCAATTTTATTGCTTGTTCTGACATAAGAAAGGCCTTCTACAAAAGACAAAAATAAGTATAAATAAAAATTAATGACAGTATTATTATTCGAGAAAAAATTGCATAAGTGTAGGTTATTGGACTACGGTATACTATAGACAAAATAAAAACAAAAGCATTCTAGTCAAGAGCCAAATTTTTATAGGTACATTTAGTTCGTAGAAATTAAACACCTTATACATAAAATCACAGTTATGTTGCACCGTCTCAAATAATTGTAAAGTACCTACTAATGTTTAATTGAATGCGAGTGTGAATTGCAGCCGGCGAACGGTGTGAATTGCGACTTGTCGCCCGATACGATCGCTTCAATGGATAATTAGCGTCGCGGCGCAGGCGCAGGCGCATTCATGTGCCGTATTAAGTCGAAGGGTTTGTTACGGACAGTCTGTACGCTCGAGGGAAGAATTTTACATGGAATAAAGGAACAGTCGTGCAATTAAAGAAAGAAAGAGAAAATCTCATTCATGTACTGACCTAGGCTCTACGATGCCATAGATATCCACCAGTTTATGATGACCACAAAACCCTTCTAGAATCATTGTGGTAACACAAAGCTTAGAAGACAACTGGTTCATAAGTGCGGCTGCTGAAACAATAAGGTTGCTTGGCGAAGAAATGTGGTTGCTTTTTCCTCTGACCCGCTTATAAAGGACGATTCCGAAGCCTAAGATGGAGCACGCTTACCCAGAAGAAATCCATTCACTCTAGCCTTTGAAAGTCCCTAGATTGTTAAAGTCAGGAAAAGCAAGTTCCAACCTTGCTGTCCGCATTATAGATGAGTCTGCAAAACGCTATGTCCATATATATCTTCTGTATTTCAAACAACGTAGGGATGAAAATTTTCCCTGCATCTTGTGGTACTCAGTTAGGCGGTTACCAATCACAAACTACTCTACCATCGTAATTTGGTTTCGTTACTATTATTTCCTTTACCGAAAGCTCAAGCTCTAATAAGTTTTAATTAAATTTTCAGACATAGCTCGTAGTCTTAGCAGCTCATAGCTGAATTTAGAATATTCAGGCAACATTGCCACAGAATTGTTTCGAACTGTGCCGGAGGAGCTTTCTGAAAGGAGCTTTCTTCCGCGGACGCTCAGATTGTGGAATGAGCTCCCCGCCGTGGTTTTCCCAATTGAGTACAGCATGGGGTTCTTCAAAAAGGGCGTGAAGAGATTTCTTCAGGGTCGGCAACGCGCGAGTTATACCCCTGGTGTCGCAAGCGTCCATAGGCTACGGTAACTGCTTACCATTAGGCGGGCCGTATGCTTGTTAGGCAGCTCAGTGGTATAAAAAAAAAAGTATACTGCAGTAAACTGTGACATTGCCACCGTCGAAAGGCAATTCATAACAAATAAACAAGTGACAGACAACTACATACCAGATTCATTTGGAATGGACCGAACTAATACCCAATACTTCAAGATTTTCGTAGATTAAATCTCGTAAGTTAAATCAGTAATAGAACAAAAGGCTTTAATTTCTCTCCTCGACTATACACTAGTGACCGGGTTTTGTTTAACTTCCTAGCCACATTACTGTGTAATACATTAGCTAGCTTCAGTGAGATCTATCTGGATCTATTTATTTGGTGTTTGTTTGATGCTTACAACATGAAATCACAAAGCGTATATCATTCAGGTGTTTTGAAATAATAAAAAAAATATGAATACCTACTAGATAAAAATTTCCTATTTATCATAAATCAATTTAAACCAAACACTTTTTAATATTATTTTGTACGTATTTTCCTGACAACCTTTTATTAACCATCCCTTATTTACTGAAAAGAAGTTGGCTTAAACTAGCTAAATCTGTATTTACACCGTTGGTAAACTTGGTAATTACCACCAAATGATTTAAAACACTTTCTCCAATGGCCGCCATTATTACAATTATAAGTACTTTTCTGGTGTTGCCATTCCTCGATATTCAAATACACAATATCAAAATAAACCGTTTTACACTTTCATAATAAATAATGCTGAAAATTAATTATAATTAATCAATATTCAATGGTATGAAATTAAATAATATTTCGTTTGCTCTTTTACACTAAATATTCCATTAATCATAAAAAAACAGGGAGCACAACTTGGTAAATATAGTGGCAAACACTCAGATTTGTGTAAATCTGGTTTAATTCCAGATTCACACTTACACGACAAGTGTGAAATTTAAACACACTCAGTTCATGATTCAAGATGCACCAAAGCATTCACTAGGAAAATTTTATAGAATATATATTCAAAATAAAGAGAAGATAATATTCAATCATTTGTTTCCTCAAACAATTTGACATGACATCAAAGACCTAAAAGCCAGGGCCGGGCTCAGCATCAATACAGTCGGTGGGTGGACAATTACAGAGTGTGCAAACATCTGTGCCCACCTTAATACCTACCGCGGCAGTAATTAATGATTGTTGCTACAAAAACAATGTACAAACACTTAGCGTGAGGACTTGTCCTTTTTAGGGTGGCCATAAAGTAATTTCAATTTGGGATAAATTTAAAAAAGTTTGACGTAATCTGTTGTCTTACTAGAGAAAGTAAAAACAGAGGTTCCCGAATGATGCATTATTATTTAGCATGATAGTTTAACTTGGAACTAAAGAGCAATGTCTACCTACTAATCTTAAATAAAAACAGTATTACTGTAATTTCGTCGTTCCGTGCATAGAAATAAATATACCTAGAAAGAACGTCGCCATACTACACGAATATATAAAACAGGCCAACTTTTATAGGCTGCTGCGCGTAACAGCTACGTTTTACGCTCCTTCTGCGTCATTCTGCTTGTCATAGTGACGTTCATAATGATAGTAGTTGTTGAAATATCCCAATTAAAATCGGGAGAAATTTAAATATTCAACATTATTTTGCATTTTTAATTATTTTTATTTGATTTAGCCCCTAACAGTTAGGGGCTATTTTTATCGACGCGACACACAGCTGCGACACTATCTGGATGTATCCTTAATCAAGGGTTCCGTGTAACTTTTTCGCCTAATCAAACGTCACTATTTTTCAGAATTTGCTGGTCACCCTATCAAATGTTGGTAGGACTACGTTGAGAGAACGTGGGCTACGAGATGATTAATCGATATGTGCGCACGCTTAATTACTTGTTTAGTCGCTTTACTCGTGTACAATGGGATATTCATAGGCAGCCGCTTTGATGTGTGACCTTACTTGCTGTGTGAAAGAATAGTGTGAATGTGTCTTGAATTTGCCTGCAGCTTTGTAATTATCTAAGTAATTAGCACTGCAAATATATACAAAAGCTGTAGGTATAGAGATTTATTTTGGTAAGACTATACAGTCATATAAATTTTTTAACCACTTGAATTGTATATAATGAGTTACTAGTATACCAAAAATTTTACGTAGGATCCAACGAGAATTCAAAAAAATGAATTCCGTTAGCAATATTGCTTTACTTCCTTTTTATCCCCCCTGGTGGACCGACGACCTGGGCAGAGTGCAGAGTCGCTGTCGCTGGGACCCGCTGGATGCAAGCGGCCCAAAACCGTCGAAGTGGAAGTCAATGGAGGAGGCCTATGTTCAGCAGTGGACATCCATAGGCTAATTATGATGATGATGACAAATAGTACAAGATATAAATAGTCGAAAATAACAGTATTTTTGTCACAACCTTTACTTCGTAGGTAAAATATTCTATTATATAGATTTATTGAAATAATGGATTCAATGGGTTTCTATGATAGAGAAAAGAAAAAAAAACTGAGGGACTAAATTATTACCTGACTATCACGCTTGGTTGAAGTGAGTTCAGGCAAGAATTCATTAAAACTCCTTCAAAGATTCAGTAACAAACATACTGTGGTGGTGGAAAACTTAAGTGATTTGTTCCGGCAGCTGCATGTTTCCGTCTAGGTTTTGTGCGTACTTATAACCTTCGGCCACTTACTATTCCATGGTGAGTGGTCTAACAAGTCTTTTCATAGTAAAACAGCAAAAACATTCATATTTATAATATTCATCATATCAGCCTAAGGATGTCCACTGCTGAACATAGGCCTCTCCAATTAACTTCCACTTGGAACGGTTTTGGGCCGGTTTTTTTTTTTTTTTTTTATACCACTAAGGTTGCAAACAAGCATACGGCCCGCCTGATGGTAAGCAGTTACCGTAGCCTATGGACGCTTGCAACACCAGGGGTATCACTCGCGCGCTGCCGACCCTGAAGAAATCTCAACAAATTCAACGGACCCCAGCCACCAGGGAGGTCGTCGTTTATAATATTAGTAGGATTTAACTGCTGTGTGGCAGGCAGCACCTAATAAGATGACGAGTATTTAAATTAATTTACGCCTTAATGCTTTCCAAAAATCGGGTCATCATCATGATGGTGAGTCGGAGACACATCGTCCCACTGCTGAGCACAGGCCTCCATGCACAAATCAGGGTGAAAGGGAATGGGCAGATACTCTACCACGCGTGCCCACTGCGGATTGGCAGAGGTAGGCTAGTGGTCAACCTACTGTTGGAATTTTCAAGCCGCCTAGAAGGCCTCCAACTAGCTTAACGACTATCACAAACAGGGACCAACGGCTTTACGTGCCTTCCGAAGCACGGAAACGCTCGATTTGAAATACCACTAGGCGGTCACCCATTCAGGAACCAAACACGACGGTGGTAGCTTAACTTGCCAATCGATTAAGAACGGCTTATCATGCTACACCACGACTGCTTCGAAAAATCGGTTATTCAGTTCTATAACCTTTGTTTTGCATTACCCCCGCTTGACTTTATGTATAAGAGTCGCTGTTATCGCATTTGGTGGAACAAACAATAAATGAACGTCGATTAACATTTCAAAATGGGGTCGTTAGTTCCTCTTTTGACCACCGGGACAGATAAGTTTGTGGGACTATACGTTACGCGAATTCGTGCTCCGCGTGCCCTCGGCTCGTGCTTGGTTTGCTTAGCGTAGACCCACCTATAAGATTGCGGTGTTTTCGGGAAAATGGCTAGAAGCCAAATATTCTTTCAATTAAAGCTACCAAAAAATAACATAGAGGCATAATATCAAAACCACTCGCATCAGAATTGTATCGCGCGACCCTGAGTGCGTGCGTCGATCACAAGGAACAAGGAAGCCGCGGCGAGCGCTCGAGCTCTAAAAATTCACGACACAAAACTTACGCTTGTAATTTTCGGTAAACAACGTGTGGATGGGCCTTCCTTGTAAAGTTGGAGATACAGTGAGATATCATAAGAAAATTATTCAATGTAATGTTTATAAGGTTTTATTTGACCAAAATCTTTTTGTATGATAAAATGTGGTTGAAACTGGTAAGTACAAGTCATACCTCAGGATTAGCTTTTCGTGTCTTTTAGAGCGTAGATTTCAAATCGTTTTATTTATCTGAAAATTAATTATATACCTACTTACGGCACATAGCTGTTTTAAATACAATACAACATACCTAATTCTCTTTGAATGTGACATGTCTCCTTCATGTCTCATAATTTCCACATGTACTCAGTGTGCCTCAGAAGAAAATCCTCGATATACAGTCGAGCCTATTTAATTGCGCACGCGCAGCTCCAACTCCTGTGTCCTCTTGAATGACAAATTTCATTGGACCTTGACGGTGTACATATTTTCCTTGTGCGTGATTCAAATACGTGAAATTTTTTTTTTCATCTATTATGCCATTCGTTTGGAGAATAGGCAGTATGAGTACCGTGAACAATGGATCAATGTACTTGTAAGTAGATTTCTTATAACACAAAGGAGTAACGTACGTCTGGCATTATAATTTGTGATCCACAGTGTATAAAGGTGTGTATTTGTCCTACACAGACTAAAAAAAAAACTGTTACTACTGAAAAAGTTGAAAGTGGAGACGAGACTATACTCCATGTGCCTGGGCAAAGTCCTGACATTCTTTGGTCACATAGCCAGAAAGTCTGGAGACAGCCTCGAGCAGCTGATGGTGACCGGGAAATTTGATGGCAAACATCCAAGAGGGCGCAGCCCACTCAGATGGTCGGACCAGATCCGCAAATCCCTGGAGACGAACTTTCACGACAGTCTTCACGACCCTCAGACATGAGGACACACGACTCGAGGAGGGGACTACTGAAAAAAGTATAATATTAGATCCTAGATCCATACAGCCATCTGATTCTAAATTCAGAGCTTGTGGATGGAAACACACTACTGATATATACCTACTTGGTTTTAAGCGCTTTTCTGCAGAAAAAAGTAAAAAAATCGGCCAAGAGCGAGTCGGAGTCGGACACAAAGGATTCCGTAAAGACTTTTCTTGTATGGGAGCCCCATTTGTTGTTACAGCGGTAATAGAAATACATATCCTGTGAATGTCTACCTATTACGGTTCTTGAGATACGGCCCACTGACAGACTGATGGACGGACAGCGGAAACTTAATAGGTCCCTTTGGCACCCTTTGGGTAAAGGACCCTAAAAATTAGTTTAAAAAATTCGTCACTATTGGTTGTGCTGCCTGATCAGCATAGACTCAATACACTAAGATTAGTCCTAAAAAATATACTCTAAATAGGAGGGAGATTCAAATTCAAAATCATTTATTCAAATAGACCTTCACAGGCACTTATGAAAAATAGTGTAATACTCTAACTGGTTCGGAAGGTTGCATTTGCTGAGAAGAGCCGGCAATAAACTCAGCAACTCATTTCAAAACAAGCTTAGATTCATTACATTATATTTACATTCTAATCGCACAGACAAGAATTGCGTTGGAGAATGTAGTATTGCTAATAATAATAGACCGGGAGATACTGGCACAAATGGTCTGGAACTGATACTGGATCTTTTCCGACGATTCCAAATGGCCGCCATACCACCGCAAAGGTGCGATTAACGCCCACGCGATTGGGCCGCCCTGGTACCAGCGCTATGACCATCATTTTCCTTTTCGTCATTACGTAATTAGACCCCTGAAGGGTCGCCATACTGGTACAAATGACCAGGAAATTTGGGCCAGTATCTCCCGGTCTATAAAGTTCATCAATAACTAGACCTAGGTTATGTAGTTTGATTTTAAGGAACACGAATGTGTGGGGGCTGGGAATGCTGAGCTAATTACAGACTCAAGCAGACCACTGCTTGAGTCTGTAGTAATTTGCTTATTAATACTGATAGTCTACTTTGGAGTTATGCCGTCGGCCACGCAAATGTTGTCAATGACTAGAATTTATAATAAATCTAGTTTTGAGAGAGTAATTGCTATTTATTGCAGCAAAAGCAACCTTCCGAACTGGTATTAGAGTCGGACTCATAATTTTCTGCAAAGGTCTTTGGTTTTGATTGAAGATTAGCCGCGTATTTGTTTTGTATGATACCCTCTGGATATTAGAGTGTGTTCCATGTTCGTCTTTATTATCGTCCTTCATGGGAATAGTGGCCAAACTCAACTCAACTCGGTAAAATACATAAAAAAGTAAATCAAATATATTTTGTTATACAATTTTAATAGTTTATCTAGATCGCCAAAGACCTTGTAGAAGGATAGTTGCGGTTGTCTTTAAAAATTAATACATAATATAATAAATAATATTATATCATATAAAATTTATTATGCGTCTCGGTGTTCAAATTGTGTTCGAGAAGTGGAACTGATTTAGGTATAATACTTATTATTTGTGATTTGATTAAATTTCTCCATAATTGGTGTAACAGGCAATAAATAATAATATATTATTATAACTATTTATATGTTTGTTGCGTGAAGGTCATCATCAGTACGAAATATAATCGAGATAGAAGTATCAAGAATAGATTGTACTAATCAAAATTCAATTCAAAATAATTAAGAATATAACCTGAATTTTATAAGGTTTTGCAGTCGGGGACAAACCAATAACCTACGTAGATATGTATTTTTTTTGTAATATTTGTTAAATGTAATGTTTGTCTAAAAAGGAAGCTAAGCAATATTGCTAACGCAATTCATTTTTTCGAATTTAAAGCTAGGGCTCTACCGCGTAACTTTGGTGGTAATCGTAACGAACACCATTAATTATTTCATCCAATGATGCGCACGCGGTATGTCGCGACGATGATCATTCGTGGGCCCTGATTGGAAGTAATTCATTAATGGTGTTCGTTACACCATTAATGAATTAACGTTAACACCAAAGTTACGCGGTAGAGCCCCCGGTCCCATAGTAAAAGTTGATCATATACATGAGTACTTTACGTGGTTTCATTTAATGTCGTATTGTCGTAATAGCTTATGTTATTGGTTTGTCCCCGACTGCAAAACCTTATAAAATTCAAGTTATATTCAACATTATTTTTTGCTTTTCAGTTTTTTCGGTGGTTTATTTTTTTGTTAAAAAGTTTTTATTTTATAATTTTTTGTGGCTATACTCTACTAATTACTACATGCTTAATTTTTGATTTATTTTGATGTAATAAACAACTCAGCATTAAAATCTGTGAGTGAACAATAAATTATCCCTATTTTCCCACCCTTAGGGTAGGTATTTTTTATTATATGGGACCACCTTTGAGGTATCTATCCTATCCCTATCCATTAAAAAAAGAATTATCAAAATCGGACTACTCTGTCAAAAGTTAAGCGTGATCATACATCAAAAAATAAAAAAAAATGCGTCGACTTTTGTTTTTTCGTCGGTTAAATATAAACCATAAGTCATAGGTCCAGATTCCAAGTTTAAATAATACGTATTAGGTACTGAATTAGGTAAGCTTTGATTGTCATAAAAGTCTGTCGTATCCTATTTATTTAACACAATATCACTGAATTTGTTATATTTTGTTGTTTAGTAATATGTCAAAATTACTTTTGTGTATCACTTCGTCCACAGAGTTAGGAGTCCCTATAGAAACGAAAATAATAACACACAGATTACAGAACAAAAGGCAGATAGAGTCGAGCGCGCGGAAAACGGGAGTGAGGCCAAAAAAGCAAATACAAATTGAAAAACACAATACAATACTATGGATTCTTATTAAATTATCTTATTCTTTATCTAAATATTATAGTGTATTTTTAATGCTCTGTGATCATCAGAAGTAGTTTCAGATAGTCTCGGTCAGATATGAATCTCAAACTCAAATATTAATTCATTGGTTATCGATCAAAGCTGTAAACTACTCAACTAAAATACTATCTTGATTTGTAAAGTACGACCCTTTTTAAGGTGACAAGGTAAATTAGGAAATTGCAACATGCAAAGTGACTTAGGTAAACACTTACCTAACTTCATGTATTTTATACCTCAAGAATTCTCCGAAATGAAGGCTAGCCTAACAAAGAGCAATCGGAGTGAATTTCAAATGACGTAATTCGATCTCGTTTTACGAATAAATAGTGCCGAAAGTGAAACCAAACTAATGAGTCTATTTTAGTACAAAATCATGTTTTTAATTGACTCTTTTGTTCCTTGAAATTAAATGAAAAACGGTCTATAGTTATCGTTTAGTTTATCAGTGAAGTAGTTGACCGTAAAATATCGTCTTTTTTTTTTACAGTAAATTTAATGTAAAAATTAAGCTGATAGAGTATCTACTATTTTTGCAATGTATACATTTAATTTAGCTAAGTGTTCTCCCAAATTTAAATATTGAGAGATATTTAACGACCCTATACCTACATCATTAGTTCATCTTACGAAACGTCAGTAACGTATATATTACCTAAACCCCCAAGCAAAATACTTAAAACTTAATTTGCATAGATAAAGTAATACAAAGGAAAATTGCTTATTCCGCACATCGAACCCTCGGCTGACCTCTAAGCGTAATTTCGCAAAACCATGGAAGGGCCTTATAGTCCCATGGTGTTGCAACCAACAATTGTTGCTGCACACGTCCGTTGTGAAATTTTGTCACATTGTTGGTACAAATTTTAATGTTTGTGTGAAAATTTTATAACAGTATCCAAGGTGACTCTGTTTATATTGGTTGTTTGGCTAAACTTTAGCGTTAGGTCGAAAATTTTACTTGAAGGGCGATGTTGGCGTTTACCTTGATCAAATATTGGTGTGTGTGAATTTTACATACACGATAGCTTTTTTGGCACTTACGTGTTTGTCATCTTTTGGCTGAGATATGACGCACATTCTTATAACTTCTCGTTTGTTGGTTTTTTAATCACCCATTTGTAATGATTCTGAGTTCATGGTAATTTAATTTGTGATTTTTGAGTATTGGTCAATCATAGAGTGAATCAATGAACGATGTATGGAATAATGAATAAATCCTATTTAAACAGAGTGAGCGTAAGTAAATCAATATTGACACAATTGCAGTACAATGTCACGATAAAAATGAATAATTAAATGAACAACAGTTTTCCCACAACCTGAGATTTATTATCATGATTTCCATATCCTGTGGAAAATTTACGGTTAATATCGCCCAATGTTTATCACTCGTGCATTTGATGAAACTCAAATCGAAAGCCAAGCCTCATAAAGTTCAAAAACGATTGCACTGTCAAAGAACTGAAGAGTATTTTTTTGTGTATCATTCTTCTGCTTCTGCGTGAGTGCCATCTTCGACCTTAGCGCCGATTCTTAAAACGTTGAATTCACAAACTCATTATACAAATTCTATAAAGTTTAAATTAAATCCATCAATCTATAACAACACCGAATAGCAAATAATTTACAATGTTCAATGTAATTTATTTCTCATGTTCATTAGATAGTTGATTGGATTCCCTTGCGAAGGTTGTATTGCGAACTTTGACTCTTTGTTGAAGATGCGCCCGCGCCGCGCATGTAGGCCACTACACGTGTAGGTTGTTAAGCTCCCTTTAAATATAATATACTCATTATTACATACTATACACTTACTTTGTTGTATATAGGCACAGATTACAGAATAAGAGTACGTGTTTTTCAATTTGCATTTGCTTTTTTGGCCTCTCTCCCGTGTTCCGCGTGCTCCATCTTCCTTATTCTGTAATCTGTGTATATAGGTATCTTTAATATAAAAAAATAGGCTTTAATTGCGTAACTATTTTGAGAAAGCCACGGTGATGGTGAATCAGTCTATCCAACGTTAAACTTTATATCCTCATATAGCTCATAACAAATAGGATCAGCACAACAATAGCAGAAAATACCCTAATGATCACATTTAAATGTTAAAGAATGAATTGCATTTGGTAATCAAATTGATGTTACTAAACTAAGAGAATGTAACTAAATATGTCCAAATTGATTCTGCATGCCCTGGGGTTTTCCTCGCGTACCAACATACGCCTTAAGGGTCTTAATTTTTTCCGAAATAAATACAATCTTTTCAGAACAAATTGAGATCAGAAATTTCAGATCCCAACAATGGTTATAACGTTTTCAGAGATTTTGATCAAAGCTTGGTCACCCATAAGCGATAGCCCAGTGGTCAAAACGTTAAATTCTATCTTGTAGGTCATGGATGGATTCGGTCCCGACCCGGTCGCATCTTTTTGTATCATTTTTAGTATTTTTTTGTGCACCGAGCAAACAGTCAAATAGTCACACTCTGTACAGTTTTAATGCAAAATAAATAAATTGGTCAGTTATAGCTATCATGGTCAGTACCTAAATTGCGACAGCTACCTAATTTTAAGGTAATTGCTTCGGCACGGATAAAACGCTACTCACGCATTTTTCAATGAATGTAAGAAGGTAGCTTCTGATAACAATCCTGACATCATATTCTACGAACAAAACATTTGGATCATGCTGCTATTGGAATAAGAAATTAATAATATAGGTCATCGAGAGAAGGAAAAAGTCAATGTCCAGCCGTAGAATTATGGTTTTCCTAGAATTATTCGCAGCCAGTTTATTTTTAAATTGTGGGTCATGGTTCCAATTGTTATTTTAAATGTCCTGTTTTGAAAGTTCCTTATTCATTTTCTAATCATGCAGTTTGTGGTTTGTTGTATTATTTATAGTTATACCTATATTCATACAGATAATTTGGTATAGTCTAATTATTTATTATTTGTATTTACCCTGGTGCTAAAATAAAATAATAAAACAGGATAAAATTGACTTATACATTGATTATAGCAAAGCGGCATTCGAAAATTATTATTCGGAACCTGTTAAAAATTCTATAATTTAAATCATAGATTACAGAATAAGGCAGATGGCGCGCGGAACACGAAAGTGAAGCCAAAAAAGCAAATAGAAATGGAAAATCTGATACCTGGTATTCGTTTTCCAGTTTGTATTTGCATTGTTTAACCACAGTTTATTAATAAAGAAGTGTTTTTTGTTACATAAAGTTTGTTAAACAAAGCAAATACATATTCAAAAGCGAATACCAGGTACGTGTTTTTCAATTTGTATTTGCTTTTTTGGCCTTACTCCCGTGTTCCCTGCGCTCCATCTGCCTTATTCCCTTATTCTGTAATCTGTGATTTAAATAAAGAACTAGCTGGTGTGTTTGTGCTTGCTAGCTGTGAACCAGCTAATGTTTGCATGTCCTGAGTATGAGTTAATTATTTATTATATCAGTATGTATTTACAAACAAAAAGTATTAACATAGTATATCAGTTATCTGATTTCCATAGTACTGCTTAGTTTGGGATCAGATACCCGTGTGTGAAGAAAATCCTGGGATGTTTCTTCTTCTTATTTTTAAGCTTGGCAACCAAGCCCAAATAAGGGCTCATTTCTGCCAGTGTCGAGTTATATTATAGTTTCCAGTCACAATAAAGTCCTCAGTCAGTCACCGTCCATAAAAGTCATGTTCTACTACAATGGTGGTCATTGTACTAAAACTCTTCACGGACTTTTGGAGACAACTTGAAAAGACTCGATACACATAATTCATTTCATTTCAATTCACTGGTGCACATGATGATCTTTATTGGGTAAAATACCACCAATAATACACAATAAAACTCAAAATACACAAATTTATGAAAATAAAAATGTAAACGCAACGTCACTCTGTAAGTTCCCGCCATAAAGTCCCTGGGATGTTTATTTATACAATTTTGTAAATCATGGTGTTAGTGACTGACTTCCGAACGGGAGGTAACTTCTGAAGCCTTGACCTTCATGAGTCCCCCCTAAGGCCATAAGTGAATGTCGTTGAATGCTTTTTATTCTAGGAAATTTGATCCCTTGGGATTTCAGGTAACACCACTGGTAACAACACAGGAAAATATTTTATTAATAATATGATTTGTTTATTTTCGTATTATTTTAGATAGATAAGATTTATTTTGTTTTTATGACGATATACTAAACAAGCTATTTGATATTTCTTAATTTGTGTGTTTAATCACACAAATTCTCAAAAAATTATTATGTTCAGATATTAAAATAATAAATTATTAAAATAACTGTGGGTAAATCGAAAGTATGCTCAAAATCATATACCTATATGGGAAAAACATTATGTTTTTATGATAGTTTATGTAGATGCCATTGAATATTCTCTTCGTAACCTAAAACATTTATCTATTTATCCAAAGGTCAGAAAACTCAGTTGTATTACTGGTAGCAATAATAAGATAATTATGTGTAATGGTGTCAATGGCAAAGGAATTGTGTAAATTGGGAACCGATTCAAACGTTGGACCACAATTTGGTATCATTATAATCTAAGCGATATTTGTAAGTTTATGATCATCATGAACTCATGGCACATTTTTTTTTTTATAATAATTTCAATCTTACCTCAATAACAATTGAGTATATATTATATTGTCTTGGGATGAAATCAATTTATAAAATATTATAAGACTTAATTTACCTGTTCACTAAGTACGGTTTTAAATATTTCCGTCACTTTCTAACGTCATAATACAAAAAGTTTGCCTTAAAACCTGGGTTTTACTAGACTTGGCATAAACCGTCGTATTCTTGTCTTCGATGTAATAATCCACCTTATAGCGCTTAATTAACCTCTGCTTTATAAAATCTTTGAATTTATAATAAGAAATTTTAAGTATTAGCGTATTAGGTACTTCAAGTAGGATTTCATTATAAATTTGAATGCAATTCCAGAGAAAAGTAGTCATTATTTTTTTAGAATCTTAGTTCCAGAATATGTGTTGCAATATCATCTTTCAAATAACACAATTACACGTTATGGTGCGTCCATGCTTGGCGAACCGAGCACGAGCAGAGCCTCGAACGAGCACACTGCGAGCACGATTCGCGTAGCGTGGACGGGCTCGCGAACCTCGAATGAGCGCGATTGTCAGTTTTTTCACGTACAAAGGGATTCGCATCGTGCTCGTTGTAGGCTCGTTCGTGGCTCGGCTCGTGCTCGATTCGCTTAGCATGGATGCACCATTAGGAATAAAATTATGACGAGTAATAAATATGGGGAATTTCCAAAACAAGATTTAGTAAAAAAAAGTCGACCCAAACGAAATTACTAAAAGGGTACCCAGGAATCCTGATTAGGTACTTCCGGCGATGTTATTTAAGACCTAAAATAAAAAGGAAAGGTCACAGTGACCCGTGTTGGTGAGTCATTTAGTGTCTTTTAAAGGTGACTTGGATATACCTACTTGATGGCAGCGGATACAGAAAGAACAGCAAAAAATATCTACTTACATATTGACTGCGGAAATGCTGTCATTCTTAAGTATCTTCGAGGAATTATAACAATCTTACTAATGTATTAATGCGAAAGTTTATCGTAAATGGCTTAATGCATTTAGGTTCAATTTAAATTGCCGCGGAGTGAAAACTTATATTCTTCCCTGCGGATTCACCCGCGTTACCGAAATAAATAGTAGCCTTCAATACTCTGGGATAATGTGGCTTCCTATTAGTGTAAGAATTTTTCCAATCCGACTCGTAGTTTCAGAGATTAGCCCGTTTAAACTAACACAAGAAAAAACAAACCAAAAAATTCCGCTTTATTATATTAGTATTGATGGATTGATAGATTATTCTGTTACTTATGTGATGTGAAGATATCTGCTAACATTGTCGTTTATGTTAGACCAATCATCAAGTCTTTTTTCCATTTATTTGGGCGTAGTATTCTGGAAGGTAGTAATTTGTATACTTCTGAGGATAGGCTAATCATATACCTATTATTCAAGATATATTAACTCCAATGAAAATAAAATCCTTTGGACCACTCGTTCCGGGACACTGTATATGTTGAATTTCTGATAATATAATTGATACATAATAATAATCTATATATATAAAATGAATCCCTATTTCCCTTGGTCACGCCATCACGCGTGAACGGCTGGACTGATTTCGCTAATTCTTTTTTTGTTGAGTTTGTTAGTGTCAGGAGAAGGTTCTTATGAAAGAAAAAGTAGGGTAAGGTATGGGTAGGGGTAGGGTAGGGTAGGGTAAGGTAGGGTAGGGGTAGTGGTAGGGTAGGGTAGGTTAGGGTATAGGTTAGTAGGACACCACGCGAACGAAGTCGTGCCGGGCAGCTAGTAATAAATAAAAATCCTGGCACATTCCTCACCAGATAACTGATATACTACTTTGTGTTTGTGACATGTTCATACACACAAATGCAGATAAGAGAAGTCCTGAGTAGAAATTGAACCCACGACCTGCGATTTGATAGGTGGAATCTTAACCAACCACGTCAACTAACTTCAATAATAATTCAAGTTTTATTGGTAAAAAGTTTTGGTATCAAATGTTACGGATGCTGTAGAGTATGCAGTTGCAATTTGACATTAAAAAGTGAATGGACTGTCCTATTTAGCATATTTTTTTTATCAAAATCATTATTCAGCGAGCGACTTACATAAATTTTCCGTAACCTTTGTATAAATTGGACTAATTTCCTGATTTACTTCGTTACTGTCTCGATCGATCTTCGTTGTTGCGTTTAAAGTGTATGAGTTTATTTATTGCTGACTTTTGAAAGGCATTTGTAAATAATTAGAATTAAGTTTTTAATAAACATTCCATTGAAAGCCAAGATAGAGTTATTCCAACTGAAGTCACCTGTATCAAGCTTTTTATGAAAGTGTAAAAACAAAATTTACAATGGGTCAACGTTTGGTCAATGTTTACAGAATCGCATTAATGTTATCATTAGTTCCACAGATTACAGAATAAGTTCATACTAAGACCTAATTATCACTTCAATTTTTAATAATGACGTCAACGGTTTTTTTTCATCCGTCAATGTTGTTTTCAAATCTAAAGGCTTGAAAATAACAGGCAGCTTGCTTCTATCTTCTTCTCTTTATTTTTGAGTGTCACTATATTTAAACTAAATTTTCAACGGGTTAAGGTTTGGTCAATGTTCATAGATTCGCATAAATGTAAGTAGTTCATACTATTAGTGTTTTTATCATTCATCAATTCACAAATCATACGTGCATTTAATTGCCGATTTATTTAATTTCTTGAAACCTAATTATCACTTCACTTTTTAATAATGACGTCAACGGGTTTTTGCTTCCGTCAATGTTATTTTCAGATCTAAAGGCTGTTGTTTTCTTTTTGGGTACATTTATTGACTCGTAAATTAGCCATTTGATATGGATATATAGATATATTTGATAGTATATTAACCACATGCCTATGGAAATTAAGGCTATCTGGTCAAAAACTTGCTTCAAATTATCAAACGTAAATGAGCACGTTTGATGTAGGAAAAGTCTCTTGGTAGATAATCATCATAATTGTCATATTACTACCAAATACGGTGAAAGCATTTATTTAAAGGTTGCAGTTGTTTATTGTCATAATCATCAATTATGCTATTGGCAATTTACGTTTGATTGCGTGTGAATTCGCCACTGAAAACTTTCTCGCCATTACGCAAAAGTAGATTCACTTAATTATAAATTATGTTGCTTATTATCTTGTATCAATATCCTGAGTTGAGTTTATGTACCTATTGAATATGAATGATTTCACACTTATTTCTTTATTTTTTTTATTTACTTAATTTTATATTTTATATCAATGTTTAATTATTTCTCTATATTTAAATTTTATGAGTGAATAGTATGAATCAAGGTAACTCAAAATAAATATATTATTGTTTATTATCATTTATTATTGTAACAGTAGCAGTTTTTTAGGGTCAGCAACGCGCGCTTTTTACCCCGGTATTGCGGGCGTCCATAGGCTACGGTAACCGCTTACCATCAGGCGGGCCGTATGCTTGTTTGTCACCTAAGTGGTATAAAAAAAGCCCTTTGTAAGTGAATTTATAATTTTGAAACTTGTTGGTCAATATAATATCTTGCGTCTATCTACCATGGTACTTGTACGGCTTAGCTCAAGTGCTTGCCTGTTAAAGTCATGAATAGCCTCTAATACTAATAACTCTGTCCCGTCTCAAATAAATTTCATCACAATTATAATACTGTTATCCCATTATAATGTTAATTTTACCAGTTGTGAAACAATCGTAAACAATTCATGATAACAGGTGTTGCATTCGATTATACCAAAGTATTTAATGGAAATTTCCAAGATCACGAAATTAATAGTCAAACCAGGACATTATAAATAGATGTGAGATAAGGTTAGATGTAAAGGTACCAAGTAGCCTTGTAAGACGAAAGTGCGTGGTAAGCCGCTGGTGGAATGTACCGTTTACTTTCCACGACAACCTTGGGCGCTGTTGCTGTACTACGATCACCCGAAACTTGTGGAAATATTGCTAGGCGACGTCATAAGCTAGTGCTATTTTAAGGAAATACTTGGCCCCAATTGCATTTGTTTAAATGATTAAAGTTATGCTACCACCGTCGTGGTCGGTACCTGGATGGGTGGCCGCCCAGTGGTAGGGTAGGTAGCCGTTGGTGCCAGTTATCACTTAATTGTGATAGTCGTTAAGCAAGTTGGATGCCTCCTAGGCGGCTTGAAAAAATTCAAACAGTAGGTTGACCACTAGCCTACCTCCACTGATCCGCAGTGGGTACGCGTGGTGGAGTATTGCCCATACCTTTTCACCCTGATTTGTGAAATTAGGCCTGTGGCCAGCAGTGGGACATTATAGGCTGATGATGATGAAATGATTAAAGGTTTTTTGTAGAGCAGAAACGGATATTTCAAAATGATCTAGTTTTTTTTTGTCGCTGATTAAAAATTGTAGTTTCGGATCTTTGACATTGATATATTAAATTTCTAATTCAATGATCATGTCAATATTTACTGCTATTATTATAAATATAGAATCTTGAAGGTTACTGCCGCATTCATTCATAGCTTCATACAAGGGCCGGAGTATCTTGTTCATCCATCAGTCACATCTCGTAACCTGGCAAAATAAATAACAACGTAATTTTTCATAGCGTGTAATGAACAAAACTCGTTTAGATTTAAAACTTCATACCGACCTTTGATAATGTCATTGTAAATGTTTATAGCCGCAATAAATCAAATTACCTAATTGATAATAACAGTTATAAATCAAAATTACTAGTGCTTACAACTTAATACGCACAAAAAGTATCAATGATATGTATTTAAGCATCGTAGTGAAATCTAATTGGACTAAATTGCAGGTGAAATTAATATCTGTAATAACTGATCGATCAGATAAAACAGTATAAAAACATTCTACTCGAGGCATCGTTGAAGAGCAAATAAGCGAGAAAACAATTGATTACGTAGTAGTAACGCCTCCAACGCGTGCGAATCTGAAAAAAAAATGGTCCACGCCAACCGTGAAGAACTAAAGAAAGAGACAGCGATATCAGATGTTTGTGTAAGCGACAAAGACGCTGTTACAGTTGAGGATGAAGCAAGAGCTGATGCTATGAAAGTTGCTAGTGCGAGAGAGATAGCCAATCGAGAGAAAGACAGGGAGGAGAGTGAAATTGCCGTGGCAACTTTCGCTGAGCTCGTTTCGGTTACGTCAGGGCTGCGCCAGCGCAGGTTACGTAACTGCGAAGATTATGATTGTATGACACTGATTTGAACGATTGCTGGAAGTAATCAATTTCTCTAGGAATCGCTTCCGGTGTCAGCTTTTTGATACCAAATGGCTTAATTTTCATGGCTTATTTTTATATCTTTATTTAGTTGAATTGATTATTCATACGTTTTACAACAATAGTAAGAAAACCTAGATTCACTTCCGTTTTCATTATATTATGTAAATAATTTTTAAGCTAGCTACAAATGTAGAGCGATGAATTTCTTTTTTTTTTGCCAGACAAACAGGCAAGTGGACCTAATGGTAAGTAGCTATCGCAACTTATGAACATTAGCAATACCAGAGAAATTGCCAAAGTAGTGCATCGTGTCATAATTTGTCCTGCAAATTGAGGTCATAGGATTTGAGCGCACGTCTTTCGTCATGGCTTTCGACGGCACTTACGCTGATAGCTCATCATAACTACGTTGTAAAATCAATACAAAAACTGTATATGGAATCTTTTAACGTTTATTACATTCATATTGATAACATCCAACTACACATTATGAAATTGCACGAACCAGATTTGTAATAAGATGAAATCTAACGATAACTGCTAAAATTGTTGAGATGGTTGGCAAAACGTTACTAAATGCAGTTACACAAACCCTTACGACAACATTACGAGTCTTGTTATGGTTATTTTCTTATTTGCTTAATCGTCTTTTGATGATACTTATTTGCCTTTGTGTTGTCAATGTTATACAATTTAACTGTAATTACACGGTTTGTGCTTTCACTATTTATTTCTTTGAATTTACAAGCTGCATTTGTCATGGCTAGTTTCATTATATGACCTATAATTTTGCTCTATGTCGTTTATGTGCCTTCCTAATTGAGTACTACTTTTTATACTTACTAATTCTCAACCTCCTAGTTTGCCATCAATCATTTCTACATTCCCGTGCTTAATTAGAACAAGGCGGGAATAATGTCCTAGATCTTAAATGATATATTATACGCATCTCTTCTCGCTCTAATGCCGAAGCATAATACTGTACTGTTACTAACACATTCGCAAATTTTAACGTCATGACACTGTATCGTGTCTTTGTTTGTGTTGTTCTATGAACGCAACATTCACTTCACGCATGTATGTGTGTCCAAAATTATGGAACCCATAACTTTTATTTTATTCCTAGAGCATACAAAGCAATGAATCGGATAAGCAAAATTGAATAACGCCCGCTCTGTTACACCTATATTCATTTATGCAAATATCTTTCACGCATTCTGTGGCTACAAAATTTACATTTGTGTTGGTAACCTAAAGCATACATTCTACTTTTGTATTTGCGTCTGTGTGATCGTTTACGAGTGTTTGTATGTTGTGTGTAGTCACAGTGTTTTTTGTGTTAGTGTATGTGTTGTGTAGAAGTGTGAGAGTAGTTTAGCGTTCACAATGAAAGTACTCAGCAGTTGCACGGATTTGGGTCAGAGCTCCAACTTTGATTATAAAGATTACGACCACCGTGTGAATCATCGCACATCTTCTAGGTCTCCGTTCTTCTTGCCTTATGTTTGACGATTGCAACAAACTACTTAGGAAAAAAATATTTTGTATAGGTAGGTTTTTATGCTACTACATTTTTTTTTTAATACCACTGAGGTGGCATACAAGCATACGGCCCGCCTGATGGTAAGCAGTTACCGTAGCCTATGGACGCTTGCAACACCAGGGGTATCACTCGCGCGTTGCCGACCCTGAAGAAACCTCTTCACACCCTTTTTGAAGAACCCCATGCTGTACTCCATTGGGAAAACCACGGCGGGGAGCTCATTCCACAGTCCGAGCGTCCGCGGAAGAATAGTTTAAAAATTGATTCAGCAAGTACCTTCATAAAGATAAGCCCATCTAGTGGGCAACATTAATTTTTGAAATAAGTCCTGAGTAATACAATTTTGAACTCATCCGTTTCAATTTGTAAGCTATTTTACGAGACATTACTTGGGTCATATCATATTCCTTTTCAAGATACCTAATCTATAACTTAGATAAGTTTAGTGATAAAAAACTATACTTTATGCAATGGAAAAAATACGATCCTTACTATGAGCATTATACCAATTTTCATGTTAGTTCACTGCGTGAAAGTTACGCGTTACCTAAATCATACTTGTGTTGACTACCAAGTCGGTACATGCAAAGCCAAATACTCACAATGACATAAGTCATATGTCTCGAGAAAGGTCAGGCTCAGACAAGTTGATTAATTTAGGAACCTACACAGGTGTATGAACTAGCTAAAAGTTTATCCTTTGCAAATAAATTGTGATGGGATTTTGTGTCTTGAAAATCTGATATTAGTGTACGATATTCGTATCTGATAGTAACTTTTTAGACTCACATATTATTATAATCGATCTAGAATCAGTACCAAGAATGTTAAGAATAGATTGCGTCAATCTAGGTTCAAAATTAAACTGTCAAAAATTTTTACTGTATAAATAACGCAGTATGACTGTTTAAGTAATCGAGTTTACTCTCCTAAAAATGTAAGTATATAATATTTTTGTTGTTGACTCAAACGGACAAACAAGATATTCAAATATCGGTAGAATGTGTGAAGGTTGAGTTCTTCAGGGTCGTATTGATAAGGGATAGCGTTACGTAACCACAACACGTGATCATGTGTCTGTTGTAATAGAAAATAGTTATTTATCAACTCTATCAATGTTCTCTATGTCTATAATAATAGAATTGTCTATCGTTCTTATTGTTTTACAAGCAGATCTATCATCTTCCACATGCAATCAATGTATATCATCTATCAGGATAGATCAGGACTTTCCACTATTGTCATCTGTAGATGCCATCTAAAAGACTTCATGTATTTAGATTTTTTCAATAAATAATAATAAGTTCGCATAATATGCTTCTGTTTCTAAAACCAAATCATTAACGTCAATGTCTTCAGTTGAATCAAAACCTCATCCCAGATTATTAATTCCTTGTTTGGTAACTGACGCATATTTATGAACAAATAAACATTTTGATTCTGTGAACTACGGTAAAACATATTAATTATCTAAAAATAACATTTGTGGTTATAGTGCGTCCATGCTCTGCGAACCGAGTACGAGCCGAGCCTCGAACGAGCACACTCACTGCGAGCACGATTCGCGTAGCGTGGATGGGCTTGCGAGCCTCGAACGAGCGCGATTTTCAGTATTTTCACGAAAAAAGTGATTCGCGTCGTGCTCGTTGTAGGTTCGTTCGTGGCTCGGCTCGTGCTCGATTCGCGTAGCGTGGATGCACCATTAGAAGTTATATGTACTAGTACCTTTTTACTATCATTTGGTATATAAAGCTCATAGTTTTAACTGCTAAAATATCCAGAAATTTTTAAAGCTGATACAGTTATAACATCATTACGTTTATTATTTAACATCCAACCAACCTTTCTATAACTAAACAAAAATATTTGAAGCACAAAATCATGACCTCCGATTTATAAAATGTCACTATCAAAGAATCAGGGTACGTTATGTAGGTTTGTTTTTTTGGACTCCACCTACCTGGCCCCATTGTGATCCGGGGAAAGTTATGTGAAAGACAGACGTTAGAAAAAAAACTGATTTCACCATCCCTCTCTCACTTATATATTTTTTTTGACGATCCTTAAGAATTCCGATTTAGATCAAGCGATAGTTTTTGTGAGAGCACGTTCGGTTTGAATAGAATAATAGAGAAGAAAAAATATCGCATTTTTTTTATAAATTGCAGGTTACGCGTGTCTACGGATAAATAGGTATTGTGTTCATTGTCTATTTTGAAAGGTAGTTTACTTCGATTGTAGAAATTGAACAAATTCATACTTGCTAAGCTGTTGGGTTCGCGAATAAAAAGTGACGTGGGTAGATACCTAAATAAATACTTTTTTCGAATGCCATAGGAAGCAAGTACCGATATAGAATTACTTTTCTACAAAGGTACTCTTAAATTCTTGGTAACCAAGTAGCATACTTGAAAGAATCCGAGGTACCTATGTGGTATCTCACAATTACCAGTGTTATATCGTCTAAAAAGATTCAGCTCCACTTTCTTCAAATCTTTTGACCATACGAAGAGAAAGTATACGTATAATAGTAAGTAGTTCAATATAACAGAACAATGGTGTTAAATTCGTCCATTTTCACTTGGATCATTTGAAGCATAACAGTTTAAATGGAGAAAAACTGTCACTCATCAGTCATTGGCATCGAAAGCAGGCGCGTGCGCTGTGACATTAGAATCTCACTCTATCACCAGTATGCCTAAGTAGGGTGAATATGAGGTGGGTTCCGTAATTGGATATCGGTTGCCGTTTTGTTATATTAGTTAAAAATAGGAAAACTGAACAGTGCCTCCTGATTTTTTATGATGCAAACATTTTACATTAAAATAGTTGGACTGTGGAAATGACTAATACGAGAGATGACTGCTGGAAAGGCTGCTGGCAGATGGAAAGCAGCCATTCAGCCATTTATTAATTCATTCGAGTACAATTTTCTTTTCGACAACATTTCAATCAAATTTAATTTAAAAATATTTTATTGCATTTTAATGATAATGAAGTAATTTCACAATAAACGTTCCATTTTTTAGTTCTATGAACGGATCTCTATTTAATGGAGTCAACGAATCGCACACGATACCTAGTAAAAACTGAAAGAAAGTGATGTTACGACAGAGTAACGTTGTTGAAAAAAAAACCTTAACATCATTGTTTTGTATTGCTATCTCTCTCTGTTGTAACGATAAAAATGGTTGCGTTTCGTTTAGAAGAAAGTGCGCGCGCGCATCCAGCTGAACGTATTTACGTCATTTATAGTACAATCGGAAAATGCAGATCAATATTACCCGAGTAATTTTTTTTTTATTATGTTATTTTTGTAATAATCAATGTAGTTAGAATACTTGCTGTGTGTTCCATTGTTTTTACCGTGAAATCATAAATAAAAAGTTGATTGGATCGTTGCACATAATAAGGGTGATAACTATTGTTCATTCCAACGTCAAAACTATCACTTTTGGTTAGGTGAATCTGCCTACTAGACTAGTGCCTTAGACATATTAAAATAAGCACAATCAAAACTCTTTTATTCAGATAATTACTAAGACACATGCACACTTGTTCATACTGCGAAGTATTTATAGAAATTTATCCGTAATTAGGTAAATAGGTAGAACTTTGCAAAGATTGCAAAAAGTGATATAGGTGCACCTGATGAATGATATAACGTAGGTACTAATCAATTTTATAAATATCTATAACTAGTTGCACCCCGCAGTTTCACCCGCGTTCCCGTGGGATATATTGATTGCCCGGGATTTACTATGTGTTAATCCAGAACATATTCTATCTGTGTGCCAAATTTCATACAAATCCGTTTATTACGTACGAGATTATCAGAAACTTTTAGTAACATCCTCAGATATTCTATCGAAAACGAACTTTTATTTTATCACACTAAATTTGTTTCAACACTTTTTAACTCTTTCAACAATGTAGTAATTTATTATTAATTTTGATTGTAGCTTCTGTAATTTTTGAATATTCTCTCTGTTGATAGTGAGAGTGAAAGATGACGTCGAGAGTGGATTCATTTATGCTTAAAAGGGACAAGAAACTTATTTTCCATGTGAAAGAAAAGGACAGATGATTGAGTTTGAGATGAAGTGTGGGAATGCGTGCAGGTAACTATGCAATATGCTTTCGAGTTTGAAATGGGAATCGTTTTGGTTCATGATTTTTATTTAATTTCTTGGTGAATTATCAATTAATAATATTAATTATAGTATGAATTACCTACCTATATAGGTACTATAGGTAATTCACCAAGAAATTAAATAAAAATCATGTATGTATTTAATATAGAAAAAATAGTATTGGCAGTGGTTTTTTTACTTAAAATTACTACAAGCTACTTAATGGAAACGATACACAAATTATGTAAAGGTTTGAATAAAATATTATATTTTTGTTAAGTATTTGAAAATAAATAAAAAAATTGAGAATTCGCGATCAAAGTGTGGAAACTGAAGAAGTGAATCATCTCTATAAATTTTATATTTGTTAATCATCTAAAAAATACCATACACATAAAGATAACTTGACTACAATTGTTTCAATGAACACAACCAAACTTATGAAATTTCTGTGGCACTACGATTCCCTACTCCATACGGCAGCAAAAAAAATTGAAGAAAGTAAGAGCGTTCTCATGTTTAGGATTGTTTTTATGTACGGTCGGCAGCAAAAACATCCCTTTTGTATCGACCTAACAATAGTTTGGACAATCATTTTGTGCAACACGTGTGTAGGTTGGGCAGGTCGCGAATGTTGGATGCAACCTTTTTTGTGATTTAAAAAATTATAATTAATTTATCACAGCTTGAAAATATCGACTGCTGAAGATTTTGTTTACTTCAGAAGATCAACGTCAAAGTGAAAGTCGAAGCCATTTCAATGTAGGCCCTAGTAGGGCACTTATGAAGGTCAAAGCTACTGAAGTTACCACCAGTTCGTAAGTCGGCCTTAACTGAGAAGATTCATCATCCCATGTTAGGCACAGATTAAATCGATAAAAATCTTCGTTGATAGAAAGAGCTCTTCAGTATGAAATTTTAAGTTATAAATAGTTACAATAACAGTTTTTTCTCCCATAAATTTGGAGGAGCAACTTTATGCACCAAGTAAACAAATCTTTATACTAGAAGAGGAACACGTACCTAATTACCCAACACATTTATTTTAATAGTAGGTTGTTATACATTATATAAGCAAGACATATAGGGGGCAAAAAATCCCTATTATATACGAGGTAGTTCTAGGAAATAGAAACCGAGTTATAATAGGTTTTAGCACCATGTTTTATACTCTACTATTCACTACTACTGCGATTTTTCCTTTCTCTTCCATCTGTGAATTAGGGTTTCCATTCTCACAAGATGGTGACATTTTCAGTGTTATAAAATAAATTATGGCCACCAATAGCTCAGAGTATATAAATACTACGTACAACAAATAGTAATTAGAGAAAAATTCTATAGATTTCGTGCCAATGCAATTTTTTCATTTCTTCTGTAGCCGCAACGCAATGCAATGCTTCGACGAGATTGCCGCTTTTAGTTCCATTTTCAAAAATACACTTTTCTTCTTTCGTTGGTAATACAAAATTACTTTATAAAAGTAAAATATGCTCTTTTATCCCCGTACGTACAATGGCGGACTTTTTGAGAAAGAGAAATGAAAAATAATTTTAGAAGACAAAACATAGGTACTATACACGAGGTCTATACCACTAACGCCATCTATTATGTTGACCAAAAAACAAATGCTGGTTTGAATTTATTGACACTGCACAAATGGCATTATTTTTCCAAAAAAGACATTAGCAGTAGCAACTTATTTTAATCTTATTGGAAACTGGAATTGTGTTCTCATTGGATTTGTGTCACATTAGAAATAAATAAATAAAGCTGTTTATTTGAATATTAAATAGTAATTTAGAGACATTTTTTTCAATAAACCATTAATTTTCCACAGTTCATTGACTCGGAAGGTCGGTAAAGTCATCTTTAGGCGACTTTAGAACATAACTAGAGACAATTCGTTGACCGTTGTCCTTTAATGTTTGTCAATTAGGTATTTCGAAACGTTCTGCAATGGTATTATGGTAATGACTTAATGTGAGGTAATGATTTCTGTGTAAGTTATTGTCTACTAGCTGTCCCCTGCGGTTTCACCCACGTACCCGGGATATTAGTGGCCTATGTCCTTCCCTATACTATAGGCTATCTGCATACCAAATTTCATGATGGTCCGTTGAGAAGTAAAGGCGTGTAAGCGTAACAAACGAAATCACATTAACATTTATAATTTATAAGTTAGACAAAAAATTAAATTAATCTATTTAATACGACTATCAATAATAACATTGCACTGAAAAGCTTTCAACTTGAAAAGCTTTTAAGCTTGAACTATCACACAGATATTCGGTATACAAAGTTGCATTTATAGGTCATATGGTCTAATTACAAAATAATTTTATTCTGAGACCTTATTTCTTCTAGTTTCGCGATGATACCATACTCTTGTAGAGTTTGTAAATATTTTTTTACAATAAACTTGTTTATGTATGCCTGTTCTATTTTCTATTTGTTTCTTACATGATAATTATAATACAATTATATTTCTCGAATGAGAAACTGTGTAATTGTTAGTTTATACTCCTTTCACGTAGCAACGGATTAACGGATCGACGTGATTTGATACGACAATAAATGAAACCACATAAAGTGTATGAAAAGCTGTATTTTATTTGCGATTTCGAAGTTGGTCACATAGTAAGAGTTGATCGTATTCATGAGTACTTTACGTGGTTTCATTTATTGTCGTATTGTCGCATCTACCCCGTATTTTGTGTCCAAGAATAACATAGTCTTCTGTTTCGGGTGACTCGCAAGGTAAAGGCTAGTAAAAAACGTGAAATTGGTTTCTTTGACAATTGATTCCAATTCATACTTACTAGAAAATATTTGTCCAATATGAGTTTTAGAACTGATACCATTTTCTGAAAATAAGAATAAAACCAAAAACAGAATCGTCAATAGTTTTCCAATCCTGCGCACACATACATCTTACAACTTTAGTTGAACATGTGTGTAATGTAGTGACTAAGCAACGTGCATGTGTGTAATCACACGTGTCAGGACAGAGGGCCTTTATGCTTCACAGGATATAGGTCAGCGTGTCTTCCCCTCTAGCACACTTGTAAATACAGCTATCTACTCCTTGGTTCCTACTAGCTATAGACAGTATTTGGTACCTATTGACTTTGAGGTAACAAGAAATGTTCCGACTTTTTTTTGGCGGGAACTTGCATAGTGTACGTTGCGTTTTCATATTTATTTTCATAAATTTGTGTATTTTGAGTTTTCTTGTGTATTATTTGTGGTATTTTACCCAATAAAGATCATCGATGTGCACCAGTGAAGTGAAATGAAATGAATTATGTGTATCGTGTGTTTTCAAGTTGTCTCAAAAAGTCCGTGAAGAGTTTTAGTACAATGACCACCATTGTAGTAAAACATGACTTTTATGGAAGGTGACTGACTGAGGACTTTATTATGAATGTGATTTATTGCGACTGGAAACTATAATATAACTCGACACTGGCAGAAATGAGCCTTTGAAACTTAAAAATAAGAAGAAGAAATGTTCCTTAAATGATATTTTCCTTATCCCCCGATAAACATTTCATATTCTTCGATAAACCAACAAGTTTAACGCGTATGTCCATTGAGTCCTATGTCTGTCAGATATTGTGTCTGTATATGGCATCGTAGCTCCCAAACAGATGGACGATTTCAATGTGGTTTTTAGATTAGAGGCTAAAAGGAAACTGGCCGGATCGCTTTGGTAAGTGCTTGCCAACAGATTTTCAACTTGAGAGAAGGTAGCCAGCTAGGGTACTGCAAAAGTACCTGACCGCTGAACTCTAGACCGCTCGCTGTGTGATCGGTAAAATAAATGTCTTTACAATACAATCAATGCTTGTAATAATACAAAAATACGAAAGATATTGAGAATTTATTATAATTTATGCCACAAATAAATTTGTAAAAGGTTCAATGATAAGTTCAGTTGATTATTATTTAACTAACAAATTAGCCATATAGTTAGTAACTACCTAATAAAATTGTTATGGCGCATTTATAATTTCACGATAATATTAAATGAAACGTTTGTACCTACAGATTTATAAATAAATATTACCAATAGTTCTGGTAATAATGATTCACTAAGCTGACAAAAGTGTATAGTTATGGGATCCGATCATAAAATGAATACATAATTCAGATATAAAAACCACAGATTACAGAATAAAAGGCAGATGGAGCACGCGGAACACGAAAGTGAAGCCAAAAAAGCAAATACAAATTCAAAATCAGATATAGTAAGGGCACGAGTGGTGAGCACAGGTCTGTTTGGCGGAATGAAGCAGGGGAGAGCGTCGAGATGCACACGATTGGTTCGTCAATCAATGCTCGTCGTCTATTGGGTTCTTGCGTGTCTTTTGGCTACTGTGATTTGGCCAAAGGTGTACATGCGCGAGCTTGCCCCCACTACTGCCTATCTGTGCTCACCATTCGTGCCTCATACTGTACCTGATATTCGTTTTCCAGTTGGTATTTGCTTACAGAACTGAGTAGGTCCTGCGGTAGTGGAGCGTTGCGGGAGGGGTGATATGTGACGTATCAGAACTGTCTCGCTATACAATTTGAGTTCATTTTAGTTATCTTTTGTCGTTTGACGTAATGAAAACACACCCTACCCCACCGCTCCACTACCGCAGAACCTATTCAGTTCTGTTTATGCTTAACACAACTTTGGTCATATGATTACTGACCACGGTGATGAGTCTCATAATAAAGAAGTGACTGTCGAAAAATGTTTAGAAACGTAACGTTCCTGGGTTAATACTCGGTAAATTTATGTAGGGTGATTTCTATTAACTGAATCTTTTTTTTTGTTTTAAAATTATATCCTGAGACGTTCCTCACACACGGTCCTCTGATCCCAAACTAAGCAGAGCTTGTACTATGGAAACTAGGTAACTGTTATAATACATATATACTACTTTTTGTTTGTAAATAAATACTTAATATGCAGAATTACACCCAAACTGAGGACATACATAAATTTTCATGCACACAAATGCACGTCCTGTGTGGGAATCGAACCCACGACCTGCGGCGCGATATGTGGAATCTTAACCAACTGCGCCAACTGGCCCGTCATCTGGGGCTTAAATTTCTCAATAGAAAGTGTTGAATACTTTTAATAACATATGAATTTAAAAGCAATATTAACGCCATTCCCAACATATTTCGATACCGCAGTGTCGCGTGCGCAAAGCTCACTCGGCCCCATTTTAAGTCATTGCGGTCGACTTTATTACGACATATCGCCTTACGAATTGGGTCAAACTATTATTATGTTGCCATGTGATGTGATATCATCCTTTCCTTCCATTTTAAATTATTAAACTGATTACGCTAGAGCTAAATATGGGATTTTTGGTCGCGTTGCTTGATTTTGTATGAGTGCATGTGTAAATTTAGTTTCTACATCTGAATATTATAGTTTTCAGTGAATTAGATATCCAAGGATTTTTGTAATTTTAATTTCAGATAATATTTATGTACCTATATACCTACTGCGATATTTAATCAATGTCATGCTACGGGAATAACTCTGAAATGTGAATGAAATTCAGCATTGTTGTTATAAAACTTCATAATCATTTTTGTGATGTTACAGCCATTTAAAATATGCTCGCATTTCTTTTTTTTATTTTTTATTTAGTTTGGGATCAGATGACAGATCAGATGATGTGTGAGGAATGTCCAGGATATTTATTTATTTAAGAGGAAAGAATGGCTGCAAGTAATTTGTAAAATAGTTTTTTAACATATCTAGTTGTGCCCGAGCTATCCCGCCCGAGGGTGATAGAGACAATTACAGTTTGGACCGATTAGACCTATTTAAATTAGACGAAATCGCTATTTCGTAATCACCGGATTTCTCCCAGAAAACTGGAACGATTAAAAAAATAACAAGAATCATAATAAGAAGGGCTTTGGCTATGTCTGTCGGTTTTCCTTTGTTTTTTTATATTCCTCAAATTTTTTCGCTGGGCGTCTGATAATGGCGTTAAAAATGGTAAGTTTTTGCGATTTTAGAAGGCTCGTAATTCTTATTATTATAAATTTATGGAGAAAAACACAACCGAGGGATATACAGTGGTAGCTACAGATTGCATGGTAAAATAATCATTGCTCTAGTGTCATTATCCAAAGAGGAAACTGAGGATTACGTTTGTATGGAACAAAAGCCACCAGCATTTCCTCTTAATTATTCGGTCCAGTTTTTCGTCAAATATACTGCGATGGAAGGTCGGATGTTCCAACTCGGAACTCTCAGTGAGAGAGTCAGACATACTCTCCCTTGGCTGGTTATTATTTATTTATTTAATTTGATAGTATGGATAGGCTAGTTCCAACATAATGTCCCCATGTGATCGAAGGTGGTAAGGTGTCTAATACGGACTATTACGGAACACTTATTTAAAATTTACTTTACAAGTTGTTCTAGCTATCATATACAATGCAATGGTGTCTAAATAAAGATCGACCTTACTGTGTCCTATCTCTAATTAGTCCGGGTCTTTGTCCGAAACAAACAAACTGACATTGAAACGATCCCATATGCAATGTGAGAAATGTTTTTCGCTTTACCTTTTTTGAACATAAAACCATTTTGTTGATATTTTATTATACTTATTATTTTATTTTGATTAGGTTTGTTTATATCAGCATTTCTTTAATGTTTTTCAACACACTCGCTCGTAAGTAAATTTACATTTATTGCATCGTTTTTAGTATCTTAATGCAGCTTATTACGCACTAGTGCTTTTTACTTGACGTTACCGCACAGTTTTATGATAAGTATAATCCCGATTATGTTTAGTTTGTACCTCAGTTAGTTATATAGTTTTTACTACCTGCAGTTGGTGTGTAGAGGAAGCATTTTTAATTTAAACGGGTAAAACAGTTCATCGCTGTAAAAAAAAACCTGCGCTATATTTGTTAACGTTCTCATTGTGTGGTTGATTATTATCAAAAAATCTAGTCCAAGAAATACAAGTCTGTTTTTTCCTCACAAGAGTGTTGAAAAACGTTGTTTGTGTGTATTGATAATTACACTCTCGGCTCTCTAATCGCTCGTCTGTAATTACTAACTTTGCACACATGTATCATAACACAATGTACTATTAACTTAAAGCAGTAAGTATTATAATAATCAATACTTTGTGGTTTTCCCAAGTTAGTATGGGGTTCTTCATGAATACGTTTTTGCAGAGACAGCAACGCGAGATTATCCCTACGGTTCTAAGCGTCTAGAGGCTACTACTTTACTATAAGGCAGGTCATATCTATTTAGGATATTTGAATTTATGTATATTACTAAAAACGGGGAAACATAATGTAGTTTTTAAGCTGTGTACTGAATATGAATTCAGAGAGAACCTAGGTATTGTTATTGGTATAACTGAAAATTAAACTCATAATAAGTATTGACTATAGTTACAACTTTCTGTTCATATGCCAGTTACTCAGTGTTAACTTACGTTGCAATCGTATTCGCTAGAAATGTGATTAATATACCAGCGCATTTACCCAGAATCCATCGTGATTGACACTGCCCTACAGCGGTTAATAGCAGGTACAAGTCTCAGTAAATCTCGCGCATGCAAACTTAACTTTAATGTAGGCTGGTGACATTAAACCTAGATTCGATATTGCAGGGCTGCCAAGAGATCTATTGAAAGGAATTTTTATTTTTATTTTAATTATAATTTCTTATATAATCTGTCGTATGAAGGTTTAGTGAAAGAAGCCCTGTTTCTGTAACCTGAGAGTTAAAAAATACGTCAGGAATTGATTACTTTCGTTTGTGTTTATGAGTATATTAGTTGTATGAGTATGCCATGAGAAGCACCTGCCAATTCCTATAGAAAAATGACATAAATTCAAGCGTGATAGCCGACCATCTAAGGACGGATACTTTTTAGGCAATCTGCTTTAAAATGCTCGATACCTTCTATTAGGTTTTTGGGATTTTTTGTTTATTTTTATTTTTCGCTCTACTTGGCATTGTAAGAACGCTAGATTCTGGTTTTGTCCGATGACAATCCACCGGTGCGTTAAATTTAATTATTCACCACCAGTAATATTTTATCCGGATATAAATATCAATACATGCTTAAGTGACAACCTTATAAATTAACGTGCTTTATCTCACAATGAGATAGGCTTGGTTCTTATTGTTCTGCAGCGTGCCCTACACGCGGGACATTACTATAGAACCTTGTCCACGATGGAGAAGTGGATCACACTACAACGGATTTATGGAGACTTCAAAACACAACCACACCCCAAGCACTGCAAGTGTTACGTAGACTTCGAAACGAAGAGCAATCAAGTGAAACACATTTTTATTGTCCCTGATGAAATATGACAGTTGGGTTACACTAAGAGAATATTAGTAAAGACTAAGGTCTGTAAAAGGAGATTAAAACTCAGACAGAGTCTCAAGAATATATCGTGCTAATCGAAAATAAGCCTAATGTGAATGTGCATTGGTGCAATTTTTACTCAAAATGTGACATGAGTATTGATTGATGTTCTAGAATATGAAACTAACATAGGCTCGATTAATCCCGTTGCTTTGTTAAAAGATCTATCATAGTAAATGCCAACGGTAGACCAAACTGAATCTCAATGCAAGCATATTAAAGAGAGAGAGGTTAGCCTGTATTTCACCATTATTTCAAAATAGAAGGTGGTAAGATCACAGAGCCTAGACAAGAACTAACTCTCTTTTTGCTGTATCATAGCAATGTTCCTGCTAAACATTTACTCTTAAAATAAGAAGTATACGAGACTATTTAATTTGACAAGAATCCACGTTTGAACCAATTGTTCGGCGTAATGGTGTAAATAAAATCCCAGTAAGGCTGCGCCGCCCAAAAATCTAGTGAAGTGAAATCAACATCTTGTGAACAAGGCCTTAAAGTTAGATTGTCTTGTAGAATCATTATGACTTGCCACGTTACTTGTTCCATTGATGTTTGAATACTAAAGCCGGATTAGGAAAAACGTCGTGTTAAGAGCTGGCGTTTAAAGTCAATTATGGCGCCTTATTTAGTACTAATAGCTGTACGGTTAAATGTTAATCTTTACTTCTGACTGAAATACGGTTCAGGTTGAAGAATTCTCAAGTGAAGATGTTATGGGAACAGGCGGTTGATCCATAAATGGCATCTGAGGCAAAGCTTTAATGGTAAAGGAAATCAAAGTTTGGATTAGTTTGTGATATTGTAAGGAGTCAGCTTATTTTGATATCATTTTTGAGTACAATAAAGGGTATTCTGTATTCATTTATTAGCATTATCATTTATTAGTGTTATCATTTATAAGCATTATATTCCCTTAGAAAATAAAGGGCTTGGAGCGTCGAGCGCCAGCAACATTGCTTTTTTTTCTTATTTAGTTCAGATACATTCCTTGCCGACACGACGTTTGCTTAGAAGTAAAGGATTATAGAATCAAGACACTTTTTAAATTTGTATACGTTTACATTAATTCAAGTATGAACGAACGAAATAAGAACTGCTTTAGAACTAGATTGCATGTAGTAAGGAGCTTGCTTAAATAAGCTTGGTCTTATTCTACCCGAATCATAGATGGTCCCAGTGCCTCATCATCATCATCATCATCATCAGCCTATAATGTCCCACTGCTGAGCACAGGCCTCCTTTCACAAATCAGGGTGAAAGGGAATGGGCAGATACTCCACCACGCGTGCCCACTGCGGATCGGTGGAGGTAGGCTAGTGGCCAACCTACTGTTGGAATTTTTCAAGCCGCCTAGGAGGCATCCAACTAGCTTAACGACTATCACAATTAAGTGATAACCGGGACCAACGGCTTTACGTGCCTTCCGAAGCACGGAAACGCTCGATTTGAAATACCACTAGGCGGTCACCCATCCAGGTACCGACCAAGACAGACGTAGCTTAACTTTGCCGATCGATTAAGAACGGCTAATCATGCTACACCACGAGCGCTTCATAACCATTCATTCGCCCAGTGCCTAACTTCTCATATTTCTAGCCAGTTTAGACTCGCAATATCCTTTAGGTTTGGAAAAACATTTTCTCGTTTTGTATGCACTCATAAATACAATACTGTCCAAGGAAAGCCAGTTTGTATTTATTACATTTTGAAATGACGCACAGTGATTTAACAAAAATAAAAATAAAGTACGAAAAAAAATTGCAAGACTTTCCGCCAACATAAAATAAACGATCGTCGCATAATCAAAAAAAGAAGCATCGTGAATATAATAGGCATAGCACTTCCACGCAATCTGGTGTATGCAAATCAGTTGTTAAATGCCACTTGTAAGATTACATTGAAAGGGTGATGACCTAGAAACGTACCTTCGTCAAAAACCTGCCTTTAGGTATTCTGATATTAGAATAGTTGAACCTCAGAATACTGTGTTACGAAATGCAAAAAATATGCAGTATACATTTGCATTTGATCTACAACGTGAGAAAGTGACCAAATCTAAAAGGGAATTTTCAAATATGTGTTCAAAGACAAACAGTCATATTCTTAATCGTGTAAATTATAGTTTTTAAGAGAGGTAGAGTACAACAGGATCTTCTGTTAAAAAATTGGAGCAGCACGACTGGGAAAGTACTGCCAGCACAGCGACTCTTCTTTTCAAGAAAGGTGTGAAGAGAGGCCCTTGGTGTGTCTTGGTGCTGTGTCTAGGCTACGGTAAGTGGTTACCGATGGGTGTGTGAGATACCTTTTTTTATAATAAATGGGCTTTCGTTTGGCCACTGATAAAGGACGATGACGAAGCCTAAGATGAAGTACGCTTAGGTACCCAGAAGAAACCTATTCACACTGGCCTTAAAAGTAACTAGATTGTAAGAGTCAGGAAACAGACGCCGGAAGCTCCACTCCCTTCCTGTCCGCATTATAAATGAGGATGCAAAACGCTGTGTCTGTATTTTCGGTATGTCAATACGTACGGGTGAACATTTTACCGGCATCTGGTGTAATAAGGTTGATCAATTCCTGCGCACATTCTCCAAAATATATCCTCTAGGAAACCGATAGGCAAGCAACCATTATTACTTAATTGTATAAAAAAACAGTATATTTTCTCAGCGCAATCATAATTATAATCAGCTTATCATAATTATGATCCTACACCTCGGATGTTCCAACTATATACAATTTTACTATAGGTTCTAGATAGATTAAATCCAGCAATGGATAGGTACTTATTGGGAATACTTAATATGTGAATGTCATAAAAATAAGCATAATAAATACCTGTTCCATAAATGGTTATATAACTTACATTATTCATGTTAAATAATAATAAAATAAACACTATTTTATATAAAACAAAAACCTCTAGCTTGGCTAAACGCTTATTAAATTCCGCTTAATTAAATTAAATTCTCAATACATTGGAATATGTAAATCGAGGTATATTTTGACCTTTATTAAGTTAGCTGTTGCATCTAAGGATACATCTGCTTGCCTATTTATAGTTCTAAGTCGTATTAGACGCATGTGTACACGCATGCGCACCTGTATCCATTGCTTATAATTATCGGTTTGTTCTGAGCCGGTGACAGACTCTTAAAATTGTATACAAAGTAATGATGACTTAAGGTAAAGCTCAGTGCACACTCTACCTGACAGCAACTGTCATTTTCAGTACCCAGTCTCGGTATTGTCTCTAAACGCCGACAGATCAGATTGTGACGTGCGATCGAAGATTAGTTCGGTCAATATACAACTAGCGTTCCTATCTTATAAGGTTCATAACTTTAGTAAATAAAAAGTATGTCTGTATACTAATGTTTTGGAAAAAATAGCCGATATAGAGTCAGATTGTCAAAAAAAAAACAAAGAAAATATTTAAAACATGTAACCTTGCTGAGTTTCTTGCCTGTTCTTCTCAGTTGAAGGCCGACTTACGAACTGGCGGTAGCTTCAGTAGCTTTGACCTTCATAGGTCCCTTCTTCGAGGGCCTAAATTGAATAAATGGCTTTGACTTTGACTTTAGTTGAGAATACTGTATTGTATTTAGGCTAGTTTTAGATCTATGTTTAGTGATCTGACAGAGAAGATTTTTATTTTTATTTTTTTTTATTTTTATTTCAAAGGAAAACTTACAGCTAGGTATACATACAAACACATTAATAGATAGAAATGGAAGGCTAATTAAAAGTTTTCACAGATATTAAAAGAATAGTTAAGAAATACAGTAGAGAAGCGGACTAGCACAGTTATTATGAGTAAGTATATACATAGGTAATCTATACATATAAAATGCTTTGTCCTGAATGACTGACTGACAATCAACGCACAGCCTAAACCGCTGATCATAGAGACCTGAAACTTGGAGAGTGTGTTCTTTGTATGACGTAGGCATCAGATAAGAAAGGATTTTGCGAAATTCTACCCCTAAGGGGGTGAAAAACGGGGCCAAAGTTTGTTTGGGACAACGTGAATCCTTGGTCCGATCTACTTCAAATTATGATATATATAAACTCATCGCCAAACGGGATAAAAAAGGGGTTGAAAGTTATTTTAGGGGTGATTTGCATCGAATTTGATATCAATACTCCTTAGTGCTTTTGATTTAAATATTCTTTGATATTTGACATTCCAATTTTAAAGAGCATTGCACCGTAGACGGAGAATTACAGGTAGACAGGCCAAGATACGCATATGTCTAAACGTGTATGTGTCAGCAAGACTAAGAGTATTTCTTTGTCCCTATCTAGCGTACAGGTTGTTATTGTTTGACCTCAGTGTCGTTGAGGCCAAAAAAGTTTGGGTATTATGATATTTTTTTATGAGAGCAGTGAAACTGTAAATTGTATGTTATTTATGACTTTATATCAGCGTTGCCAGAAGACCCGAATTTTAGCCCAAGATTGAATGTTCCGTACGTGACAGGTTCCCGCTTTTCGAGCATTACTCGACGGTGAAATCATTGTTGGACGTAGAAATCGAAAATTATAAAGACACTGCACAGAAATGGCACCTGCTTTTGTGTAATTGGCTGTAAAAATAATTAGTGTTCCGCGCAAAAAAAATTAAACCGTTCGCGGGTGAAACCGCGGGGGTCTGCTAGTATATTATATATGTATACAATTAGTAACAAGAAAAACAGAAGAATCAACAGAATACCTATATGAGAGATTGAGAATTTGATTTAAATTACTATACTTATATAAATGAGAAGATATACAACAAAAATAAAAATAAAAATAAAAATAAAAATAGAAAAATAAAAATTAAAATAGATAAATAGATATCACACAAAGCCCAGAAGGTTTCTGGCCCTCATGTGCAGCTGCGAGAATACATCAATAGGACCATGTCAACAGATTCTGAACGTGATCGTGGTAGCCAGTCCAGCAAGAGGGTACTATAAAATTCCTACCAGCATGCAATCCTCATGATATACTTAGGTGACTCTAATAAAAAATTTCGCCAAGTTTTTTTTTTTTTTTTTTTAATATATTTATTTTATAAAAGTTACATAATTTTACAATAATATATATCTTCCAAACTGCATAGCAGTTTGTCGGCAGTTAGTTCTCATGTTCTAAAATTTAAAGTAAGTAAAAGTAAATGCAACACATTTTCTTAAATCAAAGCCACACTATATATATATACTGAATTTGTCTTAGGTCACATCCTTGTGTTCTATTTGTGTTATTTTTACAATTATATAATATCATACAATTAAAAATATAATATAATATAATATAATTAAACCAAAGAAATAAATATACCCATAAAGAACGTCGCCATACTACACGAATATAAAACTGGCCAAAGTGCCTTGCGGTGTATTCTAGCACTTACACTTGAGAGCCAGTCGCCTTTTCGGATTTGTGGTATTGCTAAGATGGACTGCCAGCTAGTTTGTCAGTCCTCTAAAAAGTATATAAGACAATATCGTAACTGACCATCGAAAGTGGCGGTACAAAGCTACCTACTGACTTCAGAAGTCAAGCGGTTAGTACTGCCCAGTACCACCCAGTGGATGCGTACCTTTACTTACCGTCTTAAAATTTCAAGTGTTAACTGACGTAAAATATTACATTGTTGACAATTTTATCACATTTCTTCTTTATGTATTATAAAGGTGGGAACTAATTCGGTCTTATTACAAAAAACGATCTTCATCCTGGTTTAAACCATAACTTACAAGTCTTGGATTGTTACGGTACTAACGTTGGTCCTATGACTAAAATTCGATCTTATTACAAATCGCAGACTAACGGAGGATGTGTTAGTACCACAAGCTAGTCCATGATTAAATAATATCCACAGATTATCTATAGAAAACATTCATTGAATCTGACATCATTCGTTCGCACCGTTCCATTTATCTACATAGCTGATTTATTATATAAATTATTAAAATTTAAAATAGTATATACTAATAAGATATAAATTCAAATATTGATTTTTGAAAAGATTTTGCTGGTGCAACTAAATTATAAACTATAATTTTGTTTTTGGCGTTGTTTTCACGTATAATAATGTAATATTACCCGTGAATATTACATATTAGCAACAACTCTTGCGCGTAACGGAATAAATGAAGTTCTCGCGCGTATTATAAATACGAAACTGCTACTACTAACATTAAGCGACAAAAAGTTAAATAAAAAGTGCTTATTTTATAATAAAAACTCTACAATAGATGATCAGAAGAAAGGAAGGGGTGAAAATTGGAGTGCCGAAGAGAATGTTTGTTTTGATGTTAAAACTGTGCGATACACATAACATTCTTTATGATAACTCTAATTTCAACCATTCTAGGATATATTATATTCTTAGTGACAAGCAGGCCAGAACAAATTGATATAGAATTCGATCAAAGAAAACTAAAAAAGGTTCTCAACACATGTAAGTACATATAATTACTAGTCCCCATGGTTTCTCCTGGTCCTAGGGTAAAAAGTAGCCTATGTCCCTCTCTATACCTGTCCAGCAGTCAGACACAAGTTACTTTCATGTTTATAATTATGTATGGAATCTCAGGGTGAAACCGCAGGGGACAGCTTGCTTTTAAAAATTATGTTTGTTTGTTCAAGCATCTCTCAAAAAGTAATGAACCAATCTCGATGAAATTTGGCATGCAGACAGCCTATGGTATGGATAAAACATAGGAGACTTTACAAAAGTTGGAGATTGAACATTCTTATAATATAATTGCAGAATCAAGAATGAAAAAACTGGATTTAGAAATAGATTTATTAGAAATAGAAAGCAAGAAACACACTAATGAATAAAATGTTAGTAAAACAAATTCAAACCAAATTAAATAAACCTATGCAAAACAAGAGCAGCTTTCATAAAAATAAACTAATATCTCTTTTTTTTTCAGGTCAACCACAACAGTAATAAATAATAATCAATGAAATGTCTTAATTTTACAAAACATAATGTGAGAATGTTAGAAATTATATTAGTATATAAATTTCAAAATTGAAAATAATAAAAGTGCTAAGTACTGTAACTAAACTTTATAAATAAATAAATATAATCAATGAATATAAATTTCAATGAACTGCCTTCCATGAACTGTGTTTTCAACTCTTGATTGTGAAAATGTTTCTCTAGCGGATGGTGTCAGGCTGCTATCATTTTAACCAGAAAATATCTCCTCTCTCATGTCAATGGCTATATTATGAAGAACTGCACATGCTACTATAGTTTTTTTGGCACTTTAAATATCACAACACATGCCTCTTAGTAGGCAGCGGAAACATTGTTTCCATAACCCGTAACATCTCTCCACTGTGTTCCTTGTACACATGTGAGACTGGTTATACCTTTCTTCTGCAGGTGTTGTAGGGTTCAGAACTGGTGTAAATAAATATGGGGTGCAAGGATAGCCACTGTCACCCAGTAATATTCCAGAGAAAGCACCAGCCGCTACTTTTATTTGCAAATCACTGTTTCAGTCTACATTCCCGGAATATTCTGGAATCATGTACATACATTGCCATGCCACCTGGTTACTACATCCATTATTCTGAGATCAGCATCACAGACCACCTAAAAACAAATGCTTGTTTTATTTCACATTACAAAATGATTCAAGAAAGTTGAAATTTCAAATTATATACCTGCACATTTATAGATGGATATCCTTTTCTGTTAATATATAACTGCCCCCATCAGCACATATCTTTTTGATGCGTGATGAACCTGTGTGACATCTGTGCAATGGTTCCTGCTACTTTCTTACATATATTTGGCTGACAACAGGCTGAGACACACCGTGCAAATCGGCTGTGTTGTCTTGAATCTATGAGTAAAACAATAATAATACATTAGAAAGTTATATTGCACATTGTTTTGCTATTATTAGACAAGGTTTATAAGGCACTTACTTCATTGCGAGCAATGCGAGCCCAGCTCCGTTATGGGCAAGCCACTTGAATTTCAGGGGGTATTCGGCATCCTCGGGGATCCTGGGATATTTCAGCTTTTACCAGGTCCACTATTTTTAAGCCGAAACGCTTCGTGAACGTGTATTTATATCGAAATTCTTCGTCACACAACTCAACAAAAGGGTTCAGCCAATAACGAAGTCTTAAAGGTCGCCGGGGCACCCGTAATAAATCTAAATCGTCCATATCCTCTAGATCAATAAATTAAATCAATATTATCCATTCTTCTTGTAATCAGAAAACAAAAGTAAAACAATAAAACTTAACCTCACTGTGCAATTTGACGTTTGCTAGTGACTTTAGTCCTCTGTCGTGCGATAGTCCAAAGACAAACTAGGGGTGCTGTTGGTTTATCTTTAGTACCATAATTGATCCACGAATATGAGATAATCTACGTTTTGTAATACGAAATATTTTAGTACATGGTTTATTACCATGTTTAATCCAGGTACGAAATTTAGTCCACGTTTTGTAATAAGACCGATTAAGTGCAATAAGAGTCAGTAATAAGAATGTAGAAGACTGTTTTTGTTGCAGTTACAGAATAGAATAAATATTTTTCCTCTAATGAACTAGCTGCCCACCGCGGTTTCATTCGCGTTCCCAAGATAAAATGTAGCCTATGTCTTTCTCCATACCATAGGCTATCTGCATGCCAAATTTCATCGTAATCGGTAGAGTAGTTAAGACGTGAAAGCGCAACAAACAAACAAACAAAGTTTCTTTCGCATTTATAAAATTGGTATAAATAAAAATATTAGCAAAAAAATTTTTAATTAAGTATTTCTGTTTCGAAATAAAATGTTTTAGATCATTATAGAAAAGTATATTCATAAAAATATGATTCACTTCTTTTTAGAGAAACTGAAGGTCAGAAACAGTAAATGCACCTAATTAGACTGTACAGGATACTGACAAGTACCTACCTCCGAGTGAAATACCTATTATTTCCAATATTCTAATGAAAACAATGATCTATTATGGTTTATAGGTAAATAATCACTATCACTACATGGTATAAAATGAAGTCGCTTTCCGCTTTCTGTCTGTCTGTTTGTCCGCTAACTCCTTCTAACCACGCAACGGATTCTGATGCGGTTTCACTATCGGTTAGATAATTTTTCCAGGATTGTTTACCTATATATATAAATGCATGTTATATTTACAGAACATATAAAAAAGTCAATGTTTCATAACGAGATAGATCAAAATGATGTGCTACGGAATTTTGTGTCTTAAAAATATTTACAAAAAAGTCCGTGATGGTATATGTCTATCCTATGGATAACCCAACGCAACCATTTTTATGCGATTGCGATTGAACTTTTTGTGGGTTATCGTTAGTTCTTCTTTCGAAGTTATTTTTACCCATAATAATATAATATTAATACTTATCTAATTAAATAATAATAATAGTTACGACGGGCATTTAATGCAGATAAAGTTTGCTCTTTACATAAAATCATTATCGTTTATATTTTAAAAGATATCATAGATTTAAATATTCACGATACCGTGAACGGGCGGGCCGAGAAGAGCGCGGGCGCGCAAATCGCTCGACACCACACGCACGACGCGCGACGTTGCACCCGTGCGAATCCGGGGCGGGTCGCTAGTTAAAAATAATGATGCATTATTTAGAGGTAATAAATAAATATTATAACTAAAGGTATTGTACCCTATTGTGAAAGGAAAAAATGAATAATGTTTATCTACCGCAAAACCACCAAAACTCTCCAGGAAAAATATTGTTATTTCTAAAATTGTATATGAATTAAAAATTCCTTAATGTTAATAATATAGTAGGTGTATGTGCTTAGTTACTCTCTTTATGATTGTTGAGTTGAATTAAATAAAACTTTAATCCATCTTTGAATTACATATGAGTATCCTACCGTACTTTGATTTACCGTACTTTTATTGAGATACCGAAATTGCTTAAATTTTGATCAAAGTATCTATGGAGTTGGTATAAATACAGTCATGTGACCAATGGAGTAGGTACACAGTAGGAGAGTATAATGATGAAAATATATTTTTTAATTAAAAGTAGGTATGAATACTTAACTTGCGGACTCTATCTACATTTACTAGGTAGGTAGGTACCTACAGATTTTAATTATACTGCTTACTTATACTTCGTCTTCGTACACATATTTTCGCGTAGAAAAAGTTGTCCGGCACTGAGTGCGGGTTCAGTGTCCGTCCAAGGCCACATTTCTCGAGTCTCAAAGGAAATAGCCCAAGATCATTTCTCCCGTGTGCGAAAAAAAAGATTTCGAGTAAATGTCAGGAGGTTTCGTTGAACGGCTCTTGTATTTAACTATTATTAAATGGAAGTATGTCGGGATTCTTTATTATTATAAGAATGTGAATGTCGATTTGGTAGCCACTTTCTGATATTGGATTTTGTGATTTCTGTTGTTGTTGTGGCGGTATGGAACCAATTCTATTTTTGACACCCGGCTTTTAAAAAAACAATCTTCTGGAACCGGAGTTTGAGCCTGATAATTCAAAAGTGCCTTTGTTGGCACCGAAAAATTGGAGAATCTTATGTGTTCAACTCATTTTGGCGACTGATCGTAGCAGATGGAGACAGACCAAGAGTGTTGGAGTAAATATGGTTAGATTTATTTTGAGAAAAGTCTTAGAATAATCTCGATTACTGGTTGAGATTTCTATGGAAATTAAGCACCGATACACAAGGGAATTTTCTATAAAAACCTTTATAATTTTCATTACAGTTATAAGTATGCAAACTGCAGTAATACAATAGTGTAAGTGGTCAACGATCCCATTAAATGTATTGGTAATGAGGTATCAACCACGACTATGCCACAGGCACTTATTTTACTGAACACAGCGCGGTGCCCATGTTGAATGTTTTTGTACATCCTCCTTTGCTTATCTGGAAAAAAAAAAAATGTTGTCTACACACCGATTATCACCAAAGTTGGCAGGGGGAAGTATTTACAATCATATTTCATAGAAGCTCAGTGAACATTCCCCAAATAATTATTTTTAGGAGAGAAGAAATAAATGGAATAGCGGATTCTTCCGTTTCAAATTTGGAGCAGCTAGACTGGGGATGTACCTCCACCTTACAGAAGATCGCAGTAAATTATGTGATGCTGTGTTCCTGCGGTGAGTTAGGTCACCAGAGCTCCATGAGGAGGCACTGTAACCAGCGGAATAGTATAGTACCAAATAACACTACACTTTGTCCCTTTCGCTGCCGACATAGCGACTACAATCTTGTTCAAACTTCTCCAGTCCACAAGCTCTATTATAACTTTATTTGTCTTTTGTCTTGTTTTGACGCCGGATGTCAAAGAGGGACAAAAGACAAATAAGGTTATTTTAACCTTGTTTTAAGAGCTTGTGGTAGGCCCCCTGGAGATTGATACCCCTGGTGTTGCAAGCGTCTATTGGATACGGTAACCGCTTACTATCAGGCTCATGCTTGTTTGCTACATTAGTGGAATAAAAAATCCGGGCAAGTGCGAGTCGGACTCGCACACGGAGGGTTCCGTACAATATTAAATAACTCAACTTGGCTATGAAATAAGAAACGCCAAACAAAAGAAGTTACTTTTATAGGCCCTTTTTTATTTTATTGTTGTATATAGGGTGACTGGTAATTAGTAAACGATACTTAGACACTGATTGTACTGATGATAACGAAACAACTTTCCCAAAGAATGATTTTATTTATTTTAATTAGCACATGAGCCCATCATATTCAGTACACGTTTAGTACCTAACAAGAATAAGATGAGATGAGATCAGTGCGTGTTACCAGTGATGACATACGGGACAGAGACGTGGTCTTTCACTGCTGGTCGCATAAATAAGCTCAGAGTCACTCAGCGAGCTATGGAACGAGTTATGCTCGGAATTTCTCTACGTGACAGGGTCCGAAATTAGGACATTCGTAGGAGAACAAAAACGACGGACATAGCTCGTAGAGTTAGTAAGCTGAAGTGGCAATGGGCAGGCCACATCGCTCGAAGAGCCGATAACCGATGGGGAAGGAAGGTTCTCGAGTGGCGACCACGTACTGGTGCGCGCCGAGCGGGACGACCTCCCACCAGGTGGACCGACGACCTGGTCAGAGTCGCTGGGCGCCGCTGGATGCAAGCGGCCCAGAACCGTTCGAAGTGGAAATCAATGGGGGAGGCCTATGTTCCGCAGTGGACATCCATGGGCTGATATGATGATGATGAAGAATAAGATGACACCATCAGCTTTTATTTAATTCACTTTTAATATGACTAGTACCTAAGTATGTTAAAACTAGCCAAGTCAAATGTTAAGGTTAATAGATCATAACTTATTTGTATTGTGTAATTAATTTGACTATTCAAATTTAAAAAGGCATATTTTTAAATAGCAAACATTGTTGTAGCAGAAAACAAAACAAGAAATAGTGTTATAAATCTTAAGAATATTATACGATCTTATAACTCAATTTCAGGATTGTCAACAGAACTTGACACCCATTTAGATTGCAAGTCCTTTGTCGGTGAAGTCGACAACTACACCAAAATTATCATAATATTGAACTTGGCTCCCATTTTCACATTTATGTTTTTGGTGGGACCTTTTGTAATTAAATTTATTATTATTCGAAAGTGATCTACTTATAAAATTATTATTTTTTCCTGAGTTTACGCTTTAGTTTTATTTTAGAAACTCTTCACAGGTACACACATTGGTACAAACAAACGTTCAATATACAAACATACAGGTGAAGCTAACAAATGCGTGTAAAAAAATTACGATATGCACAAAGATACAGAAAATTGTTTATCGTATCAGTGTATGTATGTTTCTGCCGGTAAATCTTCAGATATTCTTATTCAAATCGGGAAGGGAATCTTTTCACAAATAGTTGGGCTGATACAAATACCAGATGCGTTATGTGGAATATAATTAAAATGTATCCTGATGTTAAAAATATAAACATAAACCATAGAGTGGTTATGCGAGAGAGACAAAACCGACCAAGCCGCTGCTATCAAAGAAATGTTGATAAATGCTTTCGAAGGTGGAGAAATGATTTATAATTCTGTTGCAACCATGGTCGATATGGATGAGTCGGCAAATTATCCTGTTAAATTTTTAACCTATCTCAATCCGCCGGGTCTTCCGTCTTATGTTGCGTGTAGGTGCTTCTGTTATATTGCTTAGAAATATACGGACTCCAAAATTGTGCAACGGAACTAGACTAAAAGAAGTAGCTCTCCGTCGTAATGTTTTTGAGGGCAAAATATTAACTGACACATCCAGAGGAGAAACAGTCTTCGTGCCGCGTATAGCGTTGATCGTAAATCACCTTCCGTTTGAATTTAAAAGATTTGCAAGTTGATTTGCGGCAGGACTGTTTCTCCCATGGCCAGTTTTATGTGGTATGATTACGTGTGAGCTATCAATCTACCTGAAATCACACTTAGTGGAGGGCAATAGCCTCTCTATATTGTTACAATGATTCGTATCTAGAAAAAAGAAATACTCGACGCGGACAAAAGCTAATTTTATTACAAAATTTTAACTGTTTTTTTCCTTTGTATACATACAATTACCTTGCTGGTTGTATAAATTTGAACTTTCTAGGCTATCTGGAAGTGGGCTATTTGCGTTGATCTTTCCGGTGTCAATCACCTTAAAAATTTTGTCTATCTATATCTACATAACCGTTATAGCTGTGTTTATAAAATTTGGGGTATTACTTTATCTAGGGGGTCTCAATATATAAACACAATTTTGTGTGTTTATGTTAAATAGTTTTTGAGTTATGGAGGGTTCAAAAGTGGGTCCAAATGGTTCGTGTAACACACGGTGCTGCTCGCCAGTTCTCTTTTTATCTTGAACTTGGCTTGACACACTAGCGCGTGTCTAGATATTTATAATGGTCATATATAATTTATAAAGTCCAAAAAATTTCAACAAGACTATTACTAGATAAATTCATTAATTATTATTATTTGGTTTGTTTACGCCAAAACATAATTTTAAATATAACTCTGTTTCATAGTTTTTTTATCATAACCTAATAAAGATATATAGGTAATAACAATTGCCTTATTAATAAACGAAAAACAGGAAGTTTTTAGGTATTTTATCGGATTCAAAGGTTTAAAAAAATATTATAGGTACCTGATTTTTTTTCCGACTTCATGTTTATTGAACAAGCTGCCAGTGCATTCTCCATAGCAATGTACAGTTGACCACTCTCAATACTTAAGCAGATAAGCAGCATAAAATTCTTCAAGAACCAAGAAAAAATGTAGATTCCAATAACAGATTTGTTTGTCTAAAAATGTTCTAATTTAAATTAAATTGAAGTCATGAGTTTACAATTACAAAATAAAATCCTCATATAATAAAGAATCATGGCGAGATCCATACTAAAATCTTTATTTTTTTGTACAAATCTCGCCATGATTCTTTGAAAGTATTTTTGTTTGCTTGTTACCTTCTGAACCTTATCGGTACAAGTGGCACACCGCACAACCAATCAAGATGAAATTTTTGTCTATCATCTACCACCGCCACTCTCGCCATCGACGGGGAGTCCATCCTCACACACATTGGAACCAAAATGGTTTCGTACTGTGCGGTCTCAAAGGAGCATCCTACCGCGGGCAGGAATATGGGCATATATATACACATACAGCATTCTTCTTTGTATTATTTGTTATTTCGAAAAAAAATGTGCAAAAGCGAAGCAACAAAAGCTTTGCATGCTATGCGTAATTTTTGGATTTCATAGTACGTAACATAAGTAATGGTTTTAGCAGATTTCGATAAAATTTGGCAAAGAAGTAGCTTGAACATCGGTCACAGGATCCTTTTTTCATCTGGATAACATAAACAGTGAGCCTAGTCAGAAATGAAAACTTACCGAATTGTTGTAGCGGTTGTCATCATTACATATTTCTATAAATAATTGGACATACATTAAAGTCTGTGTGAATGTCTCTATCACTCGGAATGTAATCTGAAATCATTAACTAGATTGTACATAAGAACATAATAGACTGACGTGACAACCTCAAAAAGGTAGCCAACGCTGAAAGTGACTAGCAAGGAACCGGTAGAAATAGCGTGGTTTAGGAGGTATCCAGCAGTGGAGGTAAACTATAAAAATACGCAAGGCATTTTTAAAAAACTAGCTGTCCCCCGCGGTTTCACCCGCGTTCCCGGGATAAAAAGTAGCCTATGTCCTTTTCCATACCATTGGCTATCTGCATGCCAAATTTCATGATGATCCGTTGAGTAGTTGAGGTGTGAAGGCGTAACAAACAAACTCACTTTCGCATTTATAATATTATATTAGGATAGGATGCAATTAAGGATACACAAAAAAAACACAAATTTTGGATTATTGGCGATCACATTACAAAAGAAATACATGATACGAGTATATGTACTTACTATTTGTTTGAACACTTTCTTATATAAATCATAAGCTTTCAATATATTCAAATATGTTTGGTACAATTCATCTGTATCATTTTCATGCTCCACATCATCTTTCAAATTACATTTCTTTCCCGTTGCATCGATATTCTTATTCCATGCTTCAATATTAATTTTAATAAATTTTACAAAACTAACAGCATGAACCATATCCATATCAAAATATGTCAGTAGAGAAATATCTATAATGTCCGAGTAATCGTAATAATCAACATTGAAAACAGAGAGCAACACACAAATAATAGTAGTGTAGAGAAAAAGGATCAGTATAACTAAAATCCAATTCCAAACGACGAATCTTCTAAAAATCTTCTGATCCATTTTTAACACTCTATGAATCTCTTGCAATTTCAAAATAAGGTCGACAATTGAATTCCTATTGTAGAAATTAACGAAGAAACAGGCCATGTAACCGATGCCATAAAAGTAGGCATTGAAAACGTAGAATAAAATCAAGTGTTTGGAATAACTGATCTCCTGAGAATAAACAACGTACATGGAACGAAGATGGAACAATAATGCCAATGTACAAGAGCTTATAAAGGTTAAGGTGTTAGCAAAAAAGCTATTGCAAACAATACGCTTGTTTCTGATAAAGTATTTAGGCGATAAGTAAATCACTTGCATCAAACGTAGCGGTAACAACACAGTTTTTATATCTCTATCAATTACATTGCTAATTGTAGTTTGGGAATTTACAAAACGTGTTGGACGCACATATTTCGTTCTAGATAGGAATTTTAAATTCAAATTGTTCATATTAGAATAGCTGTCTTTTGACGGATGGCAACTGAAGTGAAAGGTTGACTTCATCGACAGATAGTTATAGCTGAGGTTATAGTTATTATTTTATTGATGGCTAGCAGACCCCCGCGGTTTCACCCGCGTACGGTTTGAATTTTTTTGCGCGGAACACTAATTATTTTTCAAAAATAAAAGTAGATAAGTTACTGCTTATAACATCAGCTATGAACCGGAACAGACAGACAACAATGTTTAAAAACTCATCCCAATTTTATTCAAAAAACACACCCTACTAGTTTAAGGTCTCTACGATCAGCGGTTTAGACTGTGCGTTGATTCTCAGTCAGTCATTCAGGACAAAGCATTTTATATGTATAGATAATCCACATAATCAATATAAAAGCATTTTAATGAAATTGTTTTAATTACGTAAAAGCAATATTGTCCGTAACTAAATTACTTTTTTTTTTTTATACGACTAAGTCGATAAACAAGCATACGGCCCGCTGATCGTAAGCGGTTACCGCAGCCATAAATGTACGCTTGCAACACAAGAAGCATCGCTCACGCGTTACCGACCTTTCCCCCCTCCCCTATGATCTCTGGCGACCTTACTCACGCGCAGGAACACAACTTTACACAACATAAAGTTATTTGGCTGCGGTATTCTGTAATTTGGAGGTACTTCCCCAGTCGAGCTGCTCTTTGAGCGAATAAACGCTATGCTCTACCTCTCTTAAAACACATTATTTACAGAATAGCTTTAGTAATAACGTTAGAAATATTTATTTAACAATTATTGTTTTAATGAAATGTTTCAAAGGTTAATTAAAATTGTTATATTAAACAATTAAAGTAAAGTACAAAGTAATAAAATAAATTGATTAAAGATCACGTGTGAAGTGAGCACTAGCTTTTACGGGTATAAAGCTCATATTAAAACACAGCGCGTGCAGGGATCATTATCTCATCCAAATAGCTAGTTACATCTCGTTGTACTAGCATGCCTATAAAATAAGGCCACAATGTCCATATATTTCAAGTAAAATCAATTTCGGTTTCAGAGTCTTAACATTTAGATGTAACAAATAAAAGATAGAAAATATTCCAATACAAGTTCTAAAAATTCCCTTTGAAAGTTATGCCTCAGTGATAGTTGAGACTATGTTGAAACCCTTGTCAGAGTTCGATATAATCCTAATCCTAACTAATATCATAAATGCAAAAGTGAGTTTGTTTGTTACTCCTTCACGCCTCAACTACTCAACGGATCATCATGAATGGCATGGCATGCACATAGCCTATGTATGGAGAAGGACATAGGACTACTTTTTATCCCGGGAACGCGGTTGAAACCCCGGGGGACAGCTAGTATATAATAAATAAGAGTTTTCTGAACAAGCAGCTACATCCTCAGCCTCGGTGTGAAGAGGTCGGACAATGCGCAGTGACACGCTACGCTAGTTTTTACGCTAAGGTAACCGCTTACTATCAGGTGGGCCATATGCTTGCTAGCTACTATCTTTAATATATAAAATGATAAACTGATTGTTGATATATCAACGCACAGCCCAAACCGCTGGACCTAGAGATTTGAAATTTTGCACACAGATACCTTATACAGTGGAGGCATCCACTAAGGAAGGATTTTTGGAAATTCCACCCTTAAGAGGGTAAAATAGGGGATGACAGTTTGTATGCAAGTCCGTCAGTTTTGAAGTTAGGATCTTCAAATTTTGTGTTTAGGCTGACGATTGAAAATTAATGTATAGTTATCTCAGCGTTTGTGATAATTCCACCCCCGAAGGGAGGAAAAGGGGGATGAAGTTGGGTATGCAAGGCCTTCAATTTCAAAGTAAACTTCATGAAATGTATTATTATACGGTGTAGGCATCCACTATGGAAGGATTTTCGGAAATTCCACCCCTAAGGGGGTAAAATAAGGGATGAAAGTTTGTATGCAAGTCCGTCAGTTTTGAAGTTAGGATCCTCAAATTTTGTGTTTAGGCTGACGATTGAAAATTAATGTTTAGTTATCTCAGCGTTTGTGATAATTCCACCACCGAAGGGAGGAAAAGGGGGATGAAGTGGTTTATGCAAGTCCTTCAATTTCAAAGTAAACTTCACTAAATATATTATTATATAGTGTAGGCATCCACAAAAGAAGGATTTTTAAAAATTCCACCCCTATCAGGGTTAAATAAGGGATGAAAGTTTGTAAGCAATATATCAACGCATAGCCCAAATCGCTGGACCTAGAGATTTGAAAATTTGCACAAAGATACCTTATACAGTGTAGGCATCCACTCAGGAAGGGTTTTTGGAAATTCCACCCCTAAGGGGGTAAAATAAGGGATGAAAGTTTGTATGCAAGTCCGTCAGTTTTGAAGTTAGGATCTTCAAATTTTGTGTTTAGGCTGACGATTGAAAATCAATGTATAGTTATCTCAGCAATTGTGATAATTCCGCCACCGAAGGGAGGAAAAGGGGGATGAAGTTGTGTATGCAAGTCCTTCAATTTGAAAGTAAACTTCACTAAATGTATTATTATACGGTGTAGGCATCCACTAAGGGAGGTTTTTTTGGAAATTCCAATCCTAAGTGGGTAAAATAAGGTATGAAAGTTTGTATGCAAGTCCGTCAGTTTTGAAGTTAGGATCTTCAAATTTTGTGTTTAGGCTGATGATTGAAAATTAATTTATATGTGCCTCAGCGTTTCCGATAATTCCGACCCCGAAGGGGTAAAATAGGGATGAAGTTGTGTATGGTAGTATACTAAATCTGTATATATAAAATTCAAAGTCCTGACTGACTGACTGACTGACTGACTGATATATGCACGCACAGCCTAAACCGCTGGTCCTAGAGACATGGAATTTAGAGGGTGTATTCTTTGTGAAGAGTAGGTAACCACTAAGAAAGGGTTTTTCGAAATTCTACCCCTGAGGGGGTGAAATAGGGGATGAAAGTTTGTATGAAAGTCCGTCAGTTTCGAAGTTAGAATCTTCAAATTTTGGGTTTAGGCTAAAGATTGAAAATTAATGTATAGGTGTCTGAGCGTTTGTTATAATTACACCCCCGTAGGGGGGAAAAGAGGGATGAAGTTATTTATGCAAGTCCTTCATTTCCACATTAAACACCACTAAATCTGTATATATAAAATTCAAAGTCCTGACTGACTGACTGACTGACTGATATATGCACGCACAGCCTAAACCGCTGGTCCTAGAGACATGGAATTTGGAGGGTGTATTCTTTGTGAAGAGTAGGTAACCACTAAGAAAGGGTTTTTCGAAATTCTACCCCTGAGGGGGTAAAATAGGGGATGAAAGTTTGTATGAAAGTCCGTCAGTTTCGAAGTTAGAATCTTCAAATTTTGGGTTTAGGCTAAAGATTGAAAATTAATGTATAGGTGTCTGAGCGTTTGTTATAATTACACCCCCGTAGGGGGGAAAAGAGGGATGAAGTTATTTATGCAAGTCCTTCATTTCCACATTAAACACCACTAAATCTGTATATATAAAATTCAAAGTCCTGACTGACTGACTGACTGACTGATATATGCACGCACAGCCTAAACCGCTGGTCCTAGAGACATGGAATTTGGAGGGTGTATTCTTTGTGAAGAGTAGGTAACCACTAAGAAAGGGTTTTTCGAAATTCTACCCCTGAGGGGGTAAAATAGGGGATGAAAGTTTGTATGAAAGTCCGTCAGTTTCGAAGTTAGAATCTTCAAATTTTGGGTTTAGGCTAAAGATTGAAAATTAATGTATAGGTGTCTGAGCGTTTGTTATAATTACACCCCCGTAGGGGGGAAAAGAGGGATGAAGTTATTTATGCAAGTCCTTCATTTCCACATTAAACACCACTAAATATATTATAATACAGTGTAGGCATCTCCTAACGAAAGATTTTTTGATATTACACTCCTAAGGGAGTAAAAAAGGGGATGAAAGTTTAATGAAAGGTTTCGAATTTAGGATGTTCAAAATTAGTGTTAAGGCTGACGATTGAAAATTTATTTATACCTGTCTCAGCGTTTTTGATAATTCCACCTTCGAACGGATGAAAAAGCGGGATGAAGTTGTGTATTGGATCTCACTGACTTATATATCAACGCACAGGCTAAACCGCTGGTCCTACAGACATGAAATTTGGAGGTTGTGTGCTTTGCGAAGTGTAGGTAAGCACTAAGAAAGGGTTTTTCGAAATTCTACCCCTGAGGGGGTAAAATAGGGGATGAAAGTTTGTATGAAAGTCCGTCGGTTTTGAAGTTAGGATCTACAAATTTTGTGTTTAAGCTGATGACTGAAAATTAATTCATACGTGTCTTAGCTTTTTTTTGATAATCCACCCCTCGAAGGATGAAGTTGTGTATGGGAAATCACTGATTGATATATCAACGCACAGCTTAAACTGCTGGTCTTAGAGACTTGAAATTTGAAGGGTGTGTTCTTTTGAAGTGTACGTATTAAATATGAATGGGTTTTTCGAAATTCCACCCCTAAGAGGGTGAAACGGGGGTTGAATTTTCTGTGAAACATATTATTACACGTAAGTTTTTGGTTTTTATATGCTTTTTTATGATTGCGTATTTTGTAAATAAAAAAAATGTTTTGAAAAAAAATATAAATATCTGTATATATAAAAATTCAAAGTCCTGACTGACTGACTGATATATAAACGCACAGACTAAACCACTGGTCCTAGAGACATGAAATTTGGAGGGTGTATTCTTTGTGAAGTTTAAGTATCCACTAAGAAAGGGTTTTTCGAAATTCCACCCCTGAGGGGGTAAAATAGGGGATGAAAGTTTGTATGAAAGTCCGTCAGTTTCGAATTTAGGATCTTCAAATTTTGTGTTTAGGCTGAAGACTGAAAATTAATTCATACGTGTCTTAGCGTTTTTGATAATCCTGCTTTTCATCCCTTCGAGGGTGGACCTCGAAGGGATGAAAAGCAGGATGAAATTTTTGAAAAGTAACTGATATATCAATGCACAGTATTGCACAGCTTAAACCGCTGTTCTTAGAGACATGCAATTTGGAGGGTGTGTTCTTTGTGAAGTGTACGTATCAAATATGAAAGGGTTTTTTGAAATTCCAACCCCCGTTTCACCCTCTTAGGGGTTAAGAGGGTGAAACGGGGGTTGAATTTTCTGTAAAACATATTATTACACACGTAATTTAAGTTTTTGGTTTTTTAATTATTAATACTTTATTTTGTAAATAAAAAAAATAAAAAAAAACAATTGAGAGGGACGGAGAGCACTTATTATGTTTGTTTTTGAAGAAAAATATGTCATTTGTTTCCTGTAGGCCACGCGGGCGAAGCCGCGGGCAGAAGCTAGTTTATTATATAAGCTTGGAATATAATTAAAATTTGGAAACTAACGCAAAGAATATCGGTGTTGTTGGAATTTTATCCATTAATGAGTGAAAAGGGGGATTAAATTTTGTATTTGAAGTTCTTTATTTTTGGAGTAAAAATCACTATAATCTCGGCTTATGGTTGGAAACTAACGCAACTTTTCGTTTTTCGAATTTCAACCCTTGACCCCTTCAGGGGTTGAAATTCGTAAAGGGGGATGAAATTTTGTATTTAAGCTGTTCATTCACATAATTTTGTATTCAAGTAAAATAATGTACACGTGTATCATGTTATTAAGAAGCCTACTGCCGGCCATCCTTCTGTCTGTCTGCCACGAGAAAAATTCTCAGCTGTCTGGTTGAGGAACTTTTGGATAGATCTCCGCCCGTGTCGATCCGTCTGTCTGTCTGTCTTCTACGGGTAATTTTTAAATTATTATTATTATTTAAATTTAATACTAAGGTGACCGTATGTATCACTCGTGCGTTGCCGACCATACAGAAATATCTTCACACCCTGGCGCCATGGCGGGGAGCTCATTCCACAGCCTGAGTTTACGCGCTAGAAAACTCCTTTGAAACCGCACAGTAGAAACCATTTCGGTTCCAATATATGAGTATGGACTCCCCGTGGATGGCTAGCGTTGCGATGGTAGAAGGTAGCCCGTGGGCATCAAGTCTTCTTCTTCAAATCGGGAACATAAACTTTCCACAAATAGATGGTACACATACCAAGTTAGGTATAGATGAAATGTATACTGACTGATGTTATGAACGCAAACCGATAGAGTGGTTATGCGCGAGAGACCTATTATGACTCCCAAAAATGACCAACCCGCTGCGATCAATGAAATGTTGCCACCATGGTCGATATGGATGAGTCGGTTAATTATCCTATTCAATTTTTTAACTCTCTTAATCCGCCGGGTAATACGTTTCATGCATGTACCTGCTCCTGTCATATTGATTAGAAATATACGGCCTCCAAAATTGTGCTGTAGAACTTGACTACAAGCAACAGTTCTCCGCCGCAATGTTATTGAGGCCAAAATATTAACTGGTTCTGCCAGAGGAGAAACAGTCTCGTGCCGCGTATACCATTTATCCCAAAGCACCTTCCGTTTGAATTTAAAAGATTACAAGTTCCTTATCGAGGTTTGCTTCGTGATGGCTATTAATAAATCACAGGGAAGAACTCCGAAATTTGCTAGAGTTTATTTGCGGCAGGACTGTTTCAGTTTTATGTGGCATGCTCGCATGTAAGCTCTCAATCTTCCTGAACTTTTGTCAAATATCACACGTAGTGGCGGGCTATAGCCATGAACAAAGCTCTATATTGTTACAATGATTCATATCTAGAAAAAAGAAATAATCTACGCGGACGAAGTCGCGGGCTAAAGCTAGTGTAGTATAAATACTCAAAGTCAAAGTCAAAGCTATTTATGCAATGTAGGCCCTAGTAGGGCACTTGTGGAGGTCAAAGATCCTGAAGTTACCACCAGTTCGTAAGTCGGCCTTCAACTGAGAAGAACAGGCAAGAAACTCAACAAGGTTACATTTTTGAAATATTTTTTGGACAATGAACATGTCTGTATGTCCTGAGTCTGGTTGTAATTATGTATATTAAGTATATATTTACAAACAAAAAGTAGTATATGTATTATATCAGTTATCTGGTTTCCATAGTACAAGCTCTGCTTAGTTTGGGATCAGATGACCGTGAGTGAGGAATGTCCCAGGATATTTATTTATTTAATCTATTTTTTCAAAAAACCGACAATATATAATATAAATAAAATATTGTTAGCTACTGGTTTTTATACAATGTGCACCTTGTGCAGGGTCAAGCTACTCCCAGATGTCTTTATCTTCAATATGATGGGCTACCTTGTAATAAGCTCATGCTTTCAAGACTTTCTTTACATGTGAATCAGTCAGTTTGGTTACCGAAAGTGGTATTTTTTTATAAAACCGTACACTATTTCCAAGAAATTACTTTTGAACTTAGGCTAATATAAAATAAGGATTTTTTTTATTTTTTTGTCTTGTATTGAAATTGTGAACCTCCATTTTTGTTTTACACTTTTCTTTTTACGTACGAACATAATATTTTTGTAAATGTAAAGTGAAGGTAAAGTCATGGCATTTATTTCCTTAAATATTTCCCTCGACCTATACTAGAAATTGCACGAATTGCTCTTTTTTGTAATATAAAAATACTTTCAATGCTGCAGCTCCCCACAGTAATACGCCATAAGATAAAATGCTATGGAAAAATGCAAAATAAACTAATTTGGCAGTCTCAATATTCGTCAATTGTCTGATTTTTCTTACAGCAAATGCAGTAGAACCCAATTTACCAGATAAAGATTCTACCTGATGAACCCATTGCAATTATTATCAAATTTAATTCCCAAAAATACAGTTATATCAAACTGGTGCCATCGAGTCACTTACGCTATATTTGGAATGAATTGGATGAAAATCACCATGCTATACTTTTCCGATGATTCCAAATGGCCGTCATACCACCGCAAAGGTGCCCACGCGAGTGGGCCGCTGCCGCGCCGGTACCAGCGCTATGGACATCATTTTTATTTTCGTAATTACAGTAAAAACATCTGCCAGTTAATCCCATTTCAAATTTTCGTCAAATTCTATTTTGACCTTATACCCACCTCCAATACTTTTTCCTTCAAAATCTGAAGCACAATCTGAAGGGTTAACTGTATTTCATCAGCACAGCTTTAGTGGGTGGAAGAAGGAACTCATCAATATGAAGAACTTTTACTTGAGATTTTTATCTAACTCTTATTATTATTAATATGGAGATAAAACGCAAAATTGTAAATACAATAATTTTATTAATAAGGGGACTTTCTCTTAAAATTTTCGTTACAGTTATAAGTATGCAAACTGCAGTAATACAATAGTGTAAGTAGTCAACGATCCCATTAAATGTATTGGTAAAGAGGTATCAACAGTGACTATGCCACATGCACTTATTTGACTGAACACAGCTCGGTGCCCATGGTGGATGTTTTTATACATCTTTCTTTGCTTATCTGGAAAAATTAAATTATAAATTAATATAATTATCCCCAATCATAAAACAAATATATAAGTATGTCGGATAGTTGGATTGTTGGTCGGTCACATTTATTACATCCTGATCTTATCGTAGTATAATGGATGGGTGAGATGGTGGCAACACTGACTATAACAGAGTTAATAACAAATTTAATGAGGGCATGCATGCGTAATTGCATTTAGAGCAGTCAGTTTATCACAAGCTCTCGAGCTCTACACATCTCAGTGCAATCATTTTTTCAACCAGTCCTGAAGCCTTATTTTTTACCCGCGATCCAAATGATTAACACTGAGAGCATGTGTGAAGTGAATTGAAGTGATTATTTCATTGACCGAGTGAGTGCGAAGCGAGAGCGAAGCATCTTGGACAAAAATGCTTTCGTTTGTCTGTCCGGCTGTTCTCCTCTAAAGGTGCAAGTCCGCTATTACAATTGAGTTCCAATGAACTATCAGTAGTATCAAAATTGACAGATTAGCCAGTTTCGGTAGTCTACTAATTCAATAACGTGGAAAACCATTATGAATTTAGTAGAGTAGACAACGAAAGTTGGGTCAATGGCAATGGAGTTGAATGGGAACGTGTCAGAATTACACTTTTAGTTAAAATAACAAATTGGCCTCCAGATTCGATAATTGTATTGAGTGTTTTTTTTTTGTCAAAAACAGAATCGACAAAAAAATAGTATAATTATCGATACTCGTGAGGTCTACAGCTATATTACGACAATAAACCTATCGGGGCCCAAGGATATTCTTGCGTCGCTTCTTCTCCTGATACGGGACTTTTCCGAAGCGATGATATTACGTTGTTTAATTGCCTGCACTACGCCCACCGAATTCTGATAAATGCTTTCGAAATTTAATCATGGTCTTTTATCGCTTGGCTGTCGCTAACCGCGACATATGTACACACGGCTACAGATCAAGCTATACATTTCTAGTATAAGCTGACCTCCCATTGTTCGGAAATCGTATACAATGCGAGTTCAGCTTATACTGGAAATGTATAGCTTGATCGGTAGCCGTGTGTACCTATATTAATTTATTTTTTTACATTTGATAAAATCTAGAGTAAATTGCTTAATTAAAATAACCTTATATGGGTTAACCTTATACGGTAGCAATTATTTTATTTATCGAAAATAAAATTAATTATTTATTTAATAATATACAAATGTTATTCAGAAATATTACGGATTCATAAGTAAAGTGTATAATATAGTGAAAAACATTACCTGAACATTTTTCCGACTTCATGTTTATTGAACAAGCTGCCAGTGCATTCTCCATAGCAATGTACAGTTTACCACTCTCAATACTTAAGAAGATGAGCAGCATTAAATTTTTCAAGGACCACGAAAAAATGTAGAATCCATTGATAGATATATGCGTCTAAAAATATTTATTAATAATATCCTTATAAAAAAAGAGCCAAAAAAACCTCAACTGACTATTTTTCTATATCGACTGCTTAGTCAGAAATAAAAACTCACCCAATCGTTGTTATAGTCATCATCATCACATATTTCTATAAATAATTGGACATACATTAAAGCCTGCGTGAATGTCTCTATTAATCGGAATGTAATCTGAAACATAGAATAGATTTAACACAAAGTTATAATGGACTGATAACTCAAAAAGGTAGCCCTACTGGATTGAATGAGACTAGCAATAAGGAACCGGAAAGAGTGGCGTACTTTACGAGAGGCTTGTGCCCAGTGTCAGTAGACAAGATGGTTATCGACAATCGTCATCGTTAGTAAACGATCAACCTTTGTATGGGTTTGACATTTCAAATCGAAATATCACGTGATTTTTAACAATCTCTGATGTCAATCCCTTACAAAGGTTGATCGTTTACTAACGATGACGATTGTCGATAACCATCTTGTCTAGGGGGTCTACAATCTATTTAAAAACGCTGAATATTATGATAATGACTCAAGATTATGATGTTGAATATAAAGGAACGTATTTAAACATGATCTCCTAAAAATATACTCTTATGATTTTTCAATTTTTCAAAGGTAAAACACTCCAATCTACGGGGAAACAAACTTTAAAAAAAAGACTAATTTGATCCAAACACTAGAGATATCATTCGTATCTCTCCAAGTATGTATAAGTTACCATTAATTCGAACACTTTCTTGTAGATTTCATAAGCTTTCAATATATTCAAATATGTTTGGTACAATTCATGTGTTTCATTTTCGTCCTCCACATCATTGAATATTATCAAATTACATTTTTTTCCTCTTGTTACGATTTTCTTATTCCACACTTCAATATTCATTTTAATAAATTTTATAAAACTAATAGCATGAACCATGTCTGTATCAAAATATGTCAGGAGAGTAATTTCTACAATGTCCGAGGAATCATAATACTCAATATTAAACATTGAAATTGACACACCCATGACGCTAATATAGAGGAAAAGGGTCAATATAACAAAAGCCCAATTCCAAACAACGAATTTCTTGAAAGCCTTTTGATCCATTTTGACGATTCTATGAATCTCTTGCAATTTCAAAATAAGATCGACAATGGAATTCCTATTGTAGAAATTAACGAAGAAACTGAAAATGTAACAGATGCCATAAAAATAAGCATCGAAAGCATAGAATAAAATCAAGTTTTTGGAATAACCGATATCCCCAAAGTAAATCATGTACATTGAATGAATAAAATATACTATTGCCAATGTACAAGAGCATAAAAATGCTAAAATATTAGCAATCCAACCATTGCGTAGAATAAGTTTATTTTTGATAATGTATTTAGGCGATAAGTAAATCACTTGCATAAAACTTAGCGGTAACAACACAGTTTTGATATCTTTATCAATGATATTACTAATTGAAGTTTGAAAATGTATAACACGCGTTGGGCGCAAATATTTTGTTCTGGATAGAAATGAATTCAAATTATTCATTGTATGTCGGAATCTCTCTTAAGACTGAAACGAAGGGTTACCTTTATCGCCAGATAGTTAATATTTTATTTATGATAATCAATTTAAAAGCAATTTCATGTAATTGTTTTAATAACGTAAAAGCAATATTGTCATTAACTACCTTGTTCCTAGTTGTTTGGGGGCGTCGCAACATGCACGCTTCGTCCATTCGGCCCTTTACCTACACCATATCAGTATTCACTCTTTTTTTACTCATTATATCATCTTTCACACAATCCATCCATCTCTTTTTTGGTCTGTACCTTCTTCCATCCACTTTCATATCCAGAACTCAATTACATCTATCGAGACTAATTTTAATAAGCAATTATTACGTATTATAAAAGTCAGAAATAATATGTATTTGGATCAAAATATTTTTTAAATGAAATGTTTAAATAAATAAATATCCTGGGACATTCCTCACACACGGTCATCTGACCCCAAACTAAGCAGAGCTTGTACTATGGAAACCAGATAAGTGATAAAATACATATACTACTTTTTGTTTGTAAACACATACTTAACATACATAATTACACTAAGACTCGACATACAGACATGTTCATGCACACAAATGCATGTCCTGTGTGGGAATCGAACCCACGACCAGCGGCGCGTAAGGTGAATCTTAACCAACTGCGCCAATTGGCCCGTCAATGGTTAAGATAATATTAAAATTTTATACCAGGCATACAACTAAGGTAGCATAAAAGCATACAGCCCGCCTGATGGTAAGAGGTTACTGCAGCCTATAGAAGCTTGCGGTGCGGCTTACTGACTGTAAAAATCTCTTCAATCGTCTTGAAGAACCCATGCTGCTACTCTCAATGCGGAAAACCACGGCGGGGCGCTCAATTCACGACCTGCGTCAGCCATAAGAAAGAGTTGATATAGAATGATACGTATGTATAGGTAATAATCCGTGTATTATAAAATTTAAGGTCGAATTTCTAACAATTGTGCTACTGGAGTGGTAAGTAGGTTATTACAAACGAGTTGACTTTGATTTACTGTCACGAGTTTGTTTTATTATTGAGTTGTTAGACGAATATATAAATAACTTTTTATACGACTAAGGAAAGTCAGTGTGTGGATCCGAATCGCACTTGGTAGTTTTTTTTTATAGTTGCTAATAAAGTATTCCAATAAAAATTACCATTGCCTCAGAAAGAATTGTCCTTTGACGATCGAATGTGCAACATAAAAAAAAAACCGGCCAAGTGCGAGTCAGACTCGCGCACCGAGGGTTCCGTACAAACCTGTAGGTATATAAGTAAATGGTAGTATAGACCTGAGTATTTGATATAAATTTCAATTTATGACCTATTAAAAAAAAACTACTTACTAGATCTCGTTCAAACCAATTTTCAGTGGAAGTTTTCACCGTAATGTACATCATATATTTTTTATAGATTTATCATTCTCTTATTTTAGAAGTTACAGGGGGGGGACACACATTTTACCACTTTGGAAGTGTCTCTCGCGCAAACTATTCAGTTTAGAAAAAAATGATATTAGAAACCTCAATATCATTTTTGAAGACCTATCCATAGACACCCCACACTTATGGGTTTGATGAAAAAAAAAAATTTTAGTTTCAGTTCTAAGTATGGGGAACCCCCAAAATTTATTGTTTTTTTTCTATTTTTGTGTAAAAATCTTAATGCGGTTCACAGAATACATCTACTTACCAAGTTTCAACATTATAGTTCTTATAGTTTCGGAAATAAATGGCTGTGACATACACGGACAGACAGACAGACATGACGAATCTATAAGGGTTCCGTTTTTTGCCATTTGGCTAGGGAACCCTAAAAATGCTTCAATTTTCTTATCAAAAACGTATACCAGAGTTAAGTGAACTAAAATAAAGAAAAACTGTTGCCAATATAAGTATGTTCAAATACCATCGACATTGCCACTAGTTTTCTTCAAAGGTTGCCTGGAAAAGTGATAGTAAATAATATATAATGGGTGTATAGACAGGTGTAGGTCTGTTACCATATCTGTACACCAGTGGACACCTATGGCCTGTAATTAGCGTCTCAAGTAGTTATTTTAATCTTGTGATGCTTACCACTTGGTAAAAGGATGTTGGACTATGACTTATGTAGTAAGTGGAAGCGATTTTATAAAAATACGTATGCACCGTTTATTGTTTATATATTTGAACGTAAACAGAATCAGGGGCTCTACCGCGTAACTTTGGTGGTAATCGGTTACGATACGGTGTTCGTTAGAACACCATTAATGAATTTCATCCAATCAGGGCCCACGAATGGTCATCGTCTTGTCATACAGCGTGCGCGTCATTGGATGAAAAAACCGGCCAAGTGCGAGTCAGACACGCGCACCGAGGGTTCCGTACAAACCTGTAGTACTTTATATAAGTAAATGGTAGTATAGATCTGAGTATTTAATATGGATTTCAATTTATGACGTATTAAAAAAAAACTACTTACTAGATATCGTTCAAACCAATTTTCGTTGGTAGTTTGAATCGTAATGTACATCATATATTTTTTATAGATTTATCATTCTCTTATTTTAGAAGTTACAGGGGGGGGACACACATTTTACCACTTTGGAAGATTCTCTCGCGCAAACTATTCAGTTTAGAAAAAAATTATATTAGAAACCTCAATATCATTTTTGAAGACCTAACCATACACTTATGGGTTTTATTAAAAAAAAAAAATTGAGTTTCAGTTCTAAGTATGGGGACCCCCAAAATTTATTGTTTTTTTTTCTATTTTTGTGTGAAAATCTTAATGCGGTTCACAGAATACATCTACTTACCAAGTTTCAACATTATAGTTCTTATAGATTCGGAAAAAAGTGGCTGTGACATACGGACGGACAGACAGACAGACAGACAGACAGACATGACGAATCTATAAGGGTTCCGTTTTTTGCCATTTGGCTACGGAACCCTAAAAATTAATGGTGTTCGCTACGATTACCACCAAAGTTACGCGGTAGAGCCCCAGGCCTGTGGGGTGACATATGGGGTGGATACGACAATAAGACAACAAATGAAACCACGTAAAGTACTTATAAATCGACGACGATCAACTTTTACTATAGGACCAACTTCGAAATAGCATTTTGTTTTACAGCTTTTCATATATATTTGCCGACGAGACGGACCTCTTGTATGAAAAGCTGTAATATTTTTTTCGATTTCGAAGTTGGTCCCATATTATATAAAAGTTGATCGTGTTTATGAGTACTTTGTATCATCATCCTATAATGTCCCACTGCTAAGCACAGGTCTCTTTTCACAAATGAGGGTGAAAGGGAATGGGCAGATACTCCACCACGCGTGCCCACTGCGGATTGGTGGAGGTAGGCTAGTGGTCAACCTACTGTCGGAATTTTTCAAGCCGCCTAGGAGGCATACAACTAGCTTAACGACTATCACAATTAAGTGATAACCGGGACCAACGGCTTTACGTGCCTTCCGAAGCACGGAAACGCTCGATATGAAATACCACTAGGCGGTCACCCATCCAGGTACCGACCACGATAGACGTAGCTTAGACTAAGGCTAATCATGGTACACCACGAGTAGGTACTTTACGTGGTTTCATTTAATTTCGTATAGTATTTATTTTCGTCGTATACATCCCGTATACAATGTCAAATTGATGTGATATTCTTTAGTATTAATTAAGTACAACTATGCTTTTCTCACAACTATTGGCGTATATAGGGTGGAGGTTGGGTTAGTGGGCCATGCCACAGAATGGTCTGGTGCCCAGACTAGGATGTTGGGCTGCCAACCCAAAATTCTAAGTAACAATAATCAATGACCGAAATATGGCTACACACCTCAAATTGAAATAACTTTCTAACTTTCGTGTACATTGCAACGGCTTTAGGGGCCAGATCCCCATTGCTAGAAACCTTTTTAAACCCTTCCCTGATGGTTACCCTACGACTCTTCGAAGCGATCTTTCCATATTCGAAATACGAATACGCTTGACCGGTAATCAAATTCGTTTTACCGTAGCTGGTTTCTAAAATAACTTGATATCACCATTTGATAAAGCTGAGTTATTTATTAGCTTCGATCTGTTTGAATATGGAATACCTTCATCAACCCGCTCCTCTCAATTACCAATCAACACCTTTGCCAATGAAGGTTGTCAATCGGCCCGTCGATGTCACCGGATGTGATGCGCTGCACGCTGGCCATCTGCAGTTCCGGTCAGCTAACCATAGAGCCATAGACCTGTGCGACTATATTTTATTACTCGTCTCATACTTGATCAATGAACTTGTGTATCATAACCACTGTTTGTTTTAAAACACCTTTGTCACCACGTGGTGGCACCACCTTTTCCATTATTTCCACACCATATATGGTGATGATTAAAGATAGCTAAAAGAGTAAAATTATTTTGTTTAGTTCTGCTCCTTTTTGTAATTGAAAACATGTGTTTTTAGTTGTTTACTTTGCCAATAAATGGGTAAGTAAGGGAGCTAAGAGAAACAAAGTTACTTGATCAAAGATAACTTTATGCAGCTTGATAACAAATTTATATTTTTTTGATCCGTTTGATCCTGCCTTCGGTTTAGATTTTTTATTCATGTATCCTTTAAAAATATGTTTTGAATGTATATAGGTATGGGATTTAAATATAGAATCTCACTTCATATACAGGTCGGCCACTCTATATTTATGAGCAGTAGCAAAAGCAAAACAATAACTGTCTCCTTCATACTCATAAACTTGACCGCGCGCGAGAGAGGCGGACAGATGGAGGCCGCGTGCTTATTCATACACAACTATACAAGCGCAACGTGTAAAAGTGTTGAACGTGCCAGCTTTAGTTAATCGACTGAAACATTAAAACAACTATGAAATGAAATCATAAATTGCCATTTTGTGACGTTCGCCATATTGGATTTACAAAGAAGTCACTTATTGTGTTTCACTCATCAAGCCCTTTTATTTGATACCCAAATATAAATCTTCATATTGCGGCGGCTGCCATATTGGGTTAAAATGGCGGCCAAATAGGTAATCGTGTATTGTCACGAGAAACAAACATGTGTGCCAAAGGAGATCCGGCAAAAATCTATGAACCCCAGCCTATTGAACAGTCCGATTGAGCTGAAGTTTGGCAGTCTGGAAAGTGGGTCAAATTTAACATCAAGATCCATTATACTCGGAACAGGTCTAACTAAATAAAAGCTTGTAAAAACCGTATTGCTGAGATAATTCCTAGATAAAATAAAAAGGAAATAAAAAACCAAATAAAAATATTGAATAATAATAATATTCAAATAAATTAGAACTGCTTAGTTATAGTTGAACAGCACTACAGTAAAAAGCTCACAAACTAGGCAGTCATCAAATAATTTCTACACCTGATGATGTACATAGATATTTAATAATGTCCCCATATACCAGGTGTTTTAATTTTTTTCCATGAAAAAGAAAAATAATAATGGACAGGTGAACAGTAATGCGTAAAAGGGAGAATAAGAGGGATCCAAACATGAAAAATGTGTAATAGAACTTATGGGTCAATCCAGCATAAGCGAAAACCTCCTTAGATTTTCAATAAAGGTGTGTTCAAAATCAGAGAAAGATATGCTTACTTGTTACTTGTTGTGGGCTCTTCGTTTCCGCAAAAAGGCCGCTTAGGTAGGCCCCTTTTGTGTGAAGAAAACGCCAGCTACAACTCTAGCTTCCAGAGCTAGGCTAGCTCTGGAAGCTTTCTAGAAATGCAGGACCTTCCTGGGAAGAGATGCTTATTAAATGTATACTAACTTCAAAATTTAATTAATTTATGAATCGATTTTATCCTCTTTATCGTACATCCCAGAGAACATAACGGTACGACCGGATGCGGAGCGAATAATCTTAATCGACAAAAAGACCATCTTTTATCTTTCAGGGTGCATATTTATTGCAGTTTTACTTAAACAAGTAGTAAGTGAAACGATAAAAATAATGAAATGCGATAACTGGATACAGAAGGCGTATGATGACGTTAATTATTTATCGTAAACCTATAATTCATTTTGATAGACTAGTGCTACGTGCACTTGATTCGAGAGTCATTTTATCACCATAGATGAAAGACCAATCACCAATCATCGGTAATTTATTGCCAATTGTAAAACGCTCATGAATATAGATCAAACAGGTATTATGTAAACGACGATATTGATATCTTGATTGTTATTTATTGTTTCATGTGAAGATGAATCTAAGAAAATTATAAATACTTATGAATTTCGTGTCGTGGGAAAATGGACATACATAATTTCACAGTTTTTTTATAGTAGTGAAAACTGCACTTCACAACTTTCGACGATCTTTTGAGAAAAGATCGTCTTTTCTACAGCTGGATGAGCTGTTGGAGCTTTGCCTTAAGAGCACATAGTTCCTATCAGTCAGTCAGTCAGACAAAGTACGACAGTCAGACAGTAGTAATCGACGCGGAGTCCATCCTCACAAATTGTAACCAGAATTGGTTCGAACTGTGCGGGCTCAACGGAGCTTCCTTCCGCGGAAGCTCAGACTGTGGAATGAGCTCCCCGCCGTGGTTTTCCCAATAGAGTACAGTAAGGGTTCTTCAAAAAAGGTGTGAAGAGATTTCTGCAGGGTCTGCAACGCGCGACTGATACCCCTGGTGTTGCAAGTGTCCATAGGTAACCGCTAACCATCAGGCGGGCCTTATGCTTGTTAGCCACTTTAGTGGTATAAAAAAATGGACGGCGTTAGCGGTACTTAAAAATGCAACTAAGAAACTCAGCAGTTTTGTCCGATCACGAAATGTTCTTACGGAAGTTCATTGTGAAAGCTGTATTTTTTACTTTTTTACTTACTAAGACCGAATTTAGTGCATTATGTTTGTATTAATTGAAAACACTCTTTGTATGAAATTACGAGATTCTATGCCTCAGGACGATTTTTATACGACGAATTCGGTTATTAAGCGTGCTACCCGCCTGAGGTTAAGCGGTTACCGAAGCTATGTGGACGCTTACAACACACGGGGCATAATTTACAAGCTGCCACCCACTGCACTGGCTACCTTACTCACAAGCAGGAACACAACATAAAGTTATTTGGCTGCGGTATTCTGTAAGGTTATTACTTCCCCAGTCGATCTGCTCTTTGAGCGAATAAACGATACACTTTTTTTTTTATATATGACTAAGTCGGTAAACAAGCATACAGCCCGCCTGATGGTAAGCGGTTACCATAGCCATATGGACGCTTGCAAAACACGAAGCATCGCTCACGCGTTACCGACCTTTCCCCCCTCCCCAATGAGCTCTGGCGACCTTACTCTGCGCAGGAACACAACTTTACACAACATACAGTTATTTGGCTGCGGTATTTTGTAAGGTACTCTTTGAGCGAATAAATGCTATGCTCTACCTCTCTTAAACTGAAACTGAAAAGCCATTTTTTTTGTAGCATCTTGAATTCTTGAGAAACGTCTACCCCATACAATCAATCTAATAAATGAATAAGCGTTTTAGTATCATTACCTGTACCATTAGTGTATTTAAATTTAATCCACGTTTAATCCATACCGCTGATCATGTAAATTTAATTATAATTAAATAAGGCTTGTTCAAACTACTATTTATTAATTCATTAACAGCATTAATAACAAAAATAATTTATACTTTGTTATTGATTATTGCAATTATATATTAAAATTGTGTTTTTAATTATAATTTTCAATTATTCTTGCATTTGCATTATATCTCTTTACTATCCTTTTTAATGATGATACGGCTCTACTAATGGCTAGCAATTTTAGAACAGAAAAGCAGTAGAGTCGAAATACATATTTATATCTAAAATAAAGTTAGTAAGTTATGTAAAATATTGAGTATCTCTTCACGGCTTTTATATTTAACTTTATCATCACTTAGTTTTTTTTTATATTAGATGTGTTTTTGGGTTGGACTCAAGCTCCAACCCTGCCTGAAGGTAAGTGAAGATGTAGTCTAGGCATGCCCGCTCGTGCCCATGTTGTGCCTATGTGACGACACATGGTCAACAAACCAACCATCAAACATAAACCAATTTAAAATGGTAAACTGTAGTAAAAAGTTTAAAAGGAGCCTATTTTTTTGCAGTGATCAAACTTTTTTTTTTTTTCAGAATACTGATATTTAGGTACTATTTTTAAATTATTATTTTGTCATTAAGGAGTCCACAAACTTTTCATTGCATCCGAGAAAACAACAACCAAACATTTTATTCTCAATAAAACATAATTCGATCAAAAATAACGGTACCCATACAATGTAACTAACTTTTTACTATTTTAAGTCTAGAATATCGAAGGCAATTAAACATTAACATTAAATAAATGTCCCTTGAAATACCAGATGAAAGGGTCCATAAAAGCAAAAGTGAGGCAAACCGATAAAAAATAGAAAGAACTGATCAATCGTAGTTCAAGATCAAGGCAGGCTTCCCACGGGTCTGAACACCTGTGCGCTGCCTGTGGACCGGCTGTGGCGAACAATTTATCAATTCGCGGAAAGTATGTTCAATAAATACATATTACAGTTTTAAGACAATGTCCTTAATTTAAATGAGGTGTTTGAGTAAATTGATAACTTTTTGTGTCAGGGAATTTACATTTCAAAAGCGAATATAATTTTCCTTATGCCCACCTTTCCTTGTCTTCTAATTACATTATTAAGTGCAACATCATTATTAAATTAACTGAACATGAACTGTCATTTTAATTCATCTATTCATTCATCATGCATTAGAGACAATTATAAGAACCAGAAATTTTATAAATTAAGGTATTGTTGAAAAACAAAATTAAAATCCATCGCACCTCGTATCGGTCGAATGCCCATTATCAAATAGCGAATAGCTCTCTCGACCAATACCGCAGTATTAACTGCAATTATAACAACAGTACAGACTAAGCTACGAACCTGCCCTTCCAGTCTTTATAACGGTACAACAGCATCTCAGGGACGAGCAGCGGAAACTAAGATGCACTATGGTCTGTGGTACAAGGTGAGAGGAATATTTGCTTGAGCATCATTATTATTTTATTTATAAAAAGCCGTCGAAATGAAAATAATAATAATAATAGTTGAGTTTGTTGAAATGAAGGATCAGGGTGTGACAAAGTATAACTAGAAACATGCACCATGATTTAATAGAAGCAAACGACGAAACAATTATGTATATGTCGGAGTCAGCGACAGCCAAGCGATACAAAGACCACAATTAGAGTTCAGTGGTATCAGGATTCAGTGGGCGCAGTGCAGGCAATAAAACAACCTTATACCATCGCTTCGTAAAAGTCCCGTATGAGGAGAAGAAGCGACGCAACAAACTCCTCACGGGCCCAATGTGTTTATTGTCGTAATTACAATTAAATAATCACTCCACTTCACTTCACACAATTGTACATTCTTCAATAAGTATAGGCTTAAGAACCGGGTGTAACAACGATTGCACTGAGATGTGTACAGCTCGAGAGCTTGTGATAAACTAACTGTCCCAAAAGCAATATGCATCCCCTTATTAACTTTGTTATTCACGTTATATTCAAATCAGTATTCTTACTTTTTACAAATACCCTCATTAAATCTGTTATTTACGTTAAAGTCAAATCAGTGTTGCTACTATTTCACCCAACCCTTGTACCACGATAATATCATAATACAACTGAGTTTGACCAACTATCTAACTCTCCGACATATATATATTCAAAATATGGATGACACTTACGCTGGACTATAACTACGAGGAAGAAGACTTTTATCCAACAATAGATTGTTTTTTTATACTTTTTAGGTAGAAACCAAGCACACGGCCCACCTGATGGTAAGCGGTTACCGAAGGTTATGTACGCTTGTAACACCAGTCACACCCTATTTGAAGAACCCCATGCTGTACTCAATTGGGAAAAACACGGCGGTACACACACACACACTTACACGGATACGCGGTGTGTGCTTACTATAGAAATAGAGAAGGTCAGTGCAATCTTTTCCAGTAAGTATTTAGCCGTTACATAAAGAACATTTCAGTAAAGAGCTAATATGGCCAAAAGACCCAAAACAGGTGACACTGCAGGGCAAAACGCAAGTGATACTATAATATAGTCCATTATGATACATGTCTGCAAAGTTGTTCATTGCACACGAGGCGGGTAAAGGAGCCGAGAGAATGATCAATGCACACGCATGTCATACTATTTTTTTTAACACACTTGCGAGGAAAAAGCAGAATTTCATTTATTGAAGTAGATTTTTTGGTAATCATCAGCCACACAATGAGAACGTTAACAAATATGGCGCGCAGGTTTTTTTTTTGTGTACTGTTTTACCCGTATAAATTAAGAATGTTTCGTCTACACGCCTTAGAGAATCCAATATATTAGATTCTCTTGGTCTACACACATTATCACTTGCAGTGAGGTACAAACATAACATAATCGGGATTATACCTATCATAAAACTGTGCGGTAATGTAAAGTAAAAAGCACTAGTTCGTAAGCTGCATCATGAAACTAAAATCGGTGCAATAAAAATCACTTTACGAGCAAGTGTGTTGAAAAAGTTCTGTAACCATTTCTCCCCTGACTTGCACCACAGCAGAAAAGCTCAAGCAAAAACTAGATTTTGTCACGCAAGCGACTATTAAGAGACTTTTGAACGGATGCGATGGCGCTACTCGCTTTTAATTGGGTTGCTTTATCATTTCTCTTTTTTCTTCTCCAAGGATAATTTCAGTAATAAGATGTGGACTTATCGATCTATATATCTAGGGTATTTGCAGACGCCATGTTTGAAATAATGTTGCTGGTAATAATTAAAGGAACCGGCCGTTCGAATTAAATGAATTAATCAGCAGTTTAAAGTTGAAGTCTCAGCTATGAGTGATTACATTGTAAAATAGAGCTATTAATCAATGTTTTGTAGGCTAACTATGCCTAAATATGACTTCACTGGTACCTGTTGGTTTGAGAAGTGACTTCCACTGGCTGGCTACCAAATCAGTTCTTGGCTTCTCGAGCTTACAATTTTTGACCAAAATATCACTTTTCAATGGTAAGACGTAAGCTATCATAAGGAAAGGTTATGTCCCATTTTTATTTTTTTAGATTCAACTAAGGTTCTCTTTAGCACTGAAACAACAAATTACTCGTCTACGCAGACAGTAGAAACACTTAGCGCTATCAGGAGGCGTTTTTAGGAGTATTTTTCTCGCAAACACCGTGATTTCTATTATTGTTCAATCTAACTTCTACACTTTTTTACACTTACACTCTCCATAGAATTATTATTATACCTATTTGTTATTTAAGGCTTTGTATTTTAATAACTTGTTTTAAATTATAAAAAGTAATTGGTTCTGATAAAACTTTGTAACATAAAATAAAAATATAAACAGGTCCATACTACAAGATTTATCTTAGGTACAAATTTGTAACATAAAAGGGGTATTGATGTCTATAGAACAGATGGTATGTGCATCTAGTTTAGGCGTCAATGATCAAAATGTGCTTGGAATTTATTGTACTAAAAGTATGAGAAACACCTGTATTAAAAAAAAATAAAAAAAAAAAACCTCCAACCCCATTTTTCCACCGAAACACAAGACGCCGGGAGAATTTCCACCCATACATTGTCGACATCCCGCGTACCCGGACACAACGCTTCGCTTCATCGTTTCTTATACGAACAGCAAAGGAGTGGAACTCTCTTCCGGGATCTGTGTTTCCCGACACCTACAACCCAGACGTATTCAAGGCCAGAGTGAATAGGCTTTTTCTGGGTAAGCGTGCTACATCCTCGGCATCGGTATAACTCCTCATGGGGTCTGTCGAAGGTCAAACGCAAGCCCATCTAACTTGTGTGGTCGGATGGCCTCACTTGAACGGAACATAGTTGTGATGTGTGGCGTCTTCTCTATACGTAGTAATAATTAAGTTCATAATAATAAAGCTCAATGTGGTAAGACACAAAATAATAATATATCTAGTGTGAAATTAACTCGTAGGATGGGCCAGTTGGCGTGGTTGGTTAAGATTCCACCTATCATGCCACAGGTCGTGGGTTCGATTCCCACCCAAATCATGCATTTGTATGCATGAACATCTCTGCATGTCCTGAGTGGGTGTGATTATGTATATTAAGTTTGTATTTACAAACAAAAAGAAATATTGTAGTATATCAGTTATCTGGTTTCCAAAGCTCTGCTTAGTCTGGGATCAGATAGCGGTGTGTGAGAAATGTCCCAGGATAATAATTATTTTAGTTAAATAAAATTCTTAAAGATGGTGGCAGTAATGAGATTTTTAGAAATATTTAATTACCTACTTATATTATTTTTTATGTATTTTCAAACCGTGGTGTAGCATGATTAGGAAGCGCTCGTGGTGTAGCATGATTAGCCGTTCTTAATCGATCGGCAAAGTTAAGCTACGTCTGTCGTGGTCGGTACCTGGATGGGTGTCCGCCTAGTGGTATTTCAAATCGAACGTTTCCATGCTACGGAAGGCACGTAAAGCCGTTGGTCCCGGTTATCACTTAATTGTGATAGTAGTTAAGCTAGTTGGATGCCTCTTAGGCGGCTTGAAAAATTCCAACAGTAGGTTGACCACTAGCCCACATCCAACTCGCCGCAGTGGGCACGCGTGGTGGAATATCTGCCCATTCCCTTTCACCCTCATTTGTGAAAGGAGGCCTGTGCTCAGCAGTGGGACATTATAAGCTGATGACGATGACGATTATCAAACCACAAAAATCAACATAGGAATTAGTATAAAATCCTTATAAAATCATTCATAATAAAACCACAAAGGTTTATAATAAATGGAATTACTTACTTCGACATTCGTACTTTACACATTGACATTCTTGACATGGTATAACTTGTACAGTATGAGGCACGAATGGTGAGCACAGATAGGCAGTAGTGGGGGCAAGCTCGCGCATGTACACTATTGGCCAAATCACAGTAGCCAAATGACACGCAAGAATCCAATAGACGACGAGCATCGACTGACGAATCAATCGTGTGCAGCTTTCCGCTCCCCACTGCTTCATTCCACCAAACAGACCGAAAATTAACTAGTTAGGTAATTTTGACACCTGCGCAATGCGCAGGTTGACATCTGTGCTCACGACTCGTGCCCCTTACTAGGTATACGTAATATTAATATACTCTGAGGTATAACTATACATATTTAACATACTCATATAGTAGTGCCGCACTCATCTCCGTATACACAGGACTGGCCATAACTATGACTGTGCCCGAATGGCACCTTTTTGATATTTTGTCTATATGTTTTTATATTTTACTTTTATATTGTTTGTCTATTTTCGATATTGTTTTGTTATTTTTTCTTGAAATCATATTAGAAAAGCATTACTCATGGAAAGATCGTTTTATTAAAAAATCCAAAAATAAACGTATAATCCATCTGTTCAGTAATAAGTGGTCCTTCGAGGGTTTTGAACTATATTTAACTAGTCCACAAAGGTTTTTTCAGCGATTTTCTTTCAGCGAGCAAAAAATGGTAGTCACCAGGTCACAAACTAAACTGCCTCAAGAGGAGCAGAATGTACCTGCCCAATCAGGTAGTGAGCCCGTTCCAGCACCACAGACCGGGGAAATTCAGGTACAATCACAGTTTAATCCTACAACGAGTGCACGATCTGTCGCGAGTCGTACTAGCCGCACTAGTCGCTCTTCCGTGGTAGTTGCGGCGAGAAAATCCGCAGCGGAAGCGCAACATGTTCGTCGCGTAGCACAGTTACAAATTGCCCAAATGGAGGCAGAGATGCGTGCACAGTTAGAGGCTAAGCAGGCAGAGATGCGTGCACAGTTAGAGACTAACCAGGCAGAGATGCGTGCTCAGGTAGAGGCTAGGCAGATGGAACTAGAGCGCGAAGCTGCTGAAGCAGAATATAAAGCTGAACTCGCAGCAATTGAGGCGGAAGGCAGTAACCACGGTTCGCACAGTGCATACAGCCGTGCCAATGTCCAAAAATGGCTAGACACTACTGCCCTCCCTGCCGAATTGCCTGTTCATAATAGGATTCGATCTACCAATGGATGTGAGGTAGGGGCTCCTAACGTTTTCGTGTGTTCCCAGCCTTCACGTGACGTCCGAAATGCCGTTTCTCATGATATCGCAGCACAGAGTCTTGGACCTCTGCCTCAGCACAATTTTAGCGGGGCAAACAGGACCGCTGCCACTGATATTCACGGAGACGGTAGCGATTCAAATGGCGTTGCGCAGCTAGTGGAGGCCCTAAAGGCACTTGCGAAGAATAATAATTGCGTCCCCAATACCAATAAAAAAATTATAAGGCTTCCGTGTTTTGATGGTAGTTCTCCCCTTGACTGGCTTATGTTCAAGCGGGCTTTTCAGGATACTGTAGGTGGATTTACAGACGCAGAAAATCTTGCGCGCCTTAACCAGGCCCTAAAAGGTGCAGCACGCGAAGCCGTCAGCATGCTGTTGGTGTTGGCAACTCACGCCAACCACGTCATTCAGGTCCTGGATCGTCGCTATGGTAGACCTGAGCAAATCGTTCTACAAGAGGTGAGTGCGATCAAGGCGCTGCCCAAACTGGGGTCGGAGGTAAGAGACCTACACGTCTTCACCACCCGTGTGCGCAATTGTGTCGAGATTGCCAAGTTGTTGCAGCATACTGACTATTTACGTTCGCCGGAGCTGTTTGCAGCCATATTAAGTAAATTTTCTCCACTATTGCGCGCGCGTTGGTTAGACTTTGCTGATAAATATGAGGATATAGGCCAAACTAGGGTTGAATTATTATCGAGGTTCTTAGATCGTGAAGTGGATTTGACCATGAAGTTTAGCGCAACGTTTGAGACGACATCGGTCGGCACTGCACAGAAACAGCGAGCACATGCAGTTTCTGAGTCGGCGGCGGTAGCTTCAACTACATCAAATTCTAAATCGAAACCTGCAAAAACACTAGATCTGGAAAATGTTTGTTTATTTTGCAAAGGGGGACATCAGCTGTCAAATTGTCCGACATTTACATCTTTGACAGTCGATGACCGATGGCGTTTTGTCAAAGATAATAAAGTATGTTATCGTTGCCTTCAAAAAGTTCCGCACAATTTTAGATTTTGTAACAAAAATAAGGCTAGTTGCACAATAGCTGACTGTAAGCAAAGGCATCATACCGTTTTACACAACGATAATTATGGTACTTCGGCTCACGTCCGGGAGGTCATGTCACCTGAACCGATGAAAACGGAGACCGAAAAAATTGATCAGGTTCTTGCAGCTGTTAACAACTCGCAGGTTGAAGTTACACCTCGTCCGCTATTGAAAGTAATACCCGTCACAGTCTCTGGGCCAACTGGGAGTGTAGATACTTTTGCTCTTTTAGATGATGGCTCGACGGCTACTTTTGTAGATGCCGACATCGCCTCGGAAATTGGAGCCGAGGGTCCAGTGGGTAGTCTGCATTTGGCTTGTGTGGGAGGGTTATATAGGGATACCAGCGTACAGTTTGTTGACTTTCAAATAAAAGGCCGATCTACCCTACAAACGTTTTCAATACAGCAAGCTAGGGCAATTAAGAACTTGGGACTGCGAAGTCAGTCGGTCACACGCGAGTCCTTACGTTCCTTTTCCTACCTCTCTGATGTGATGGAGGAACTGTGTTATGCCGAGGGAAAGCCCACCATTTTGTTAGGGATCGACAACTGGCCTCTTATCATAGCATCGGAGGTTCGAAAGGGAACAAAGTCTCAGCCTGTCGCCATCCGAACTCCACTGGGGTGGGTTTTATTCGGGTGTGCCAGCAGTCGGACGGCTTTAGTAGAAACTTCTTGCCACTTGCGTGAGCGTCCAGAGCGTGATCTAGAAGTGCTCATTAAGGATCAGTATAGGTTAGATGCAATTGGCATAACTAAACAGGAGCCACGCAGCGCGGATGACCAGCGGGCTTTACACATCCTTGAACAAACTACCCAGCGCCGACCAGACGGGCACTTTCAGGTTGGCTTGCTATGGAAGGCAGACAACCGACCTATCCCTGATAGTTATCCTTTAGCGCTGTCTCGTTTCAAAAGTCTAGAGCTAAAAATGGCGAAGGATTTAGAGTTTGCCAAAAGGTATAGGGCTAATATAAATGACATGCGGATTAAGGGGTTTGCTGAGGAGTGTACAGGACAGTCGCCCACATCGGTTTGTTGGTACTTGCCGCATTTCGGCGTGGTAAATCCCAACAAACCGGGGAAACTTCGTGTTGTTCATGACGCAGCTGCTAAAGTACAGGGTGTGTCACTAAATTCTATGCTTCTTTCGGGTCCTGATCTTTTACAACCTCTATTAGGAATATTGATGCGTTTTAGAGAGGGGAAAGTTGCCTTGACCGCCGATATAAAGGAGATGTTCCCGCAGGTGAAAATTCAGGACTGCGACCGCGACGCACAGCGTTTTCTCTGGCGCGATGATCCTGCGGGTCCAATAAAAATCTATCGAATGTCGTCTATGATTTTTGGGGCGTGTTCTAGTCCATCTACGGCGATTTACATCCTCAACCGAAACGCATCGGAATTTATAGCCAAATTTCCGCAGGCTGTAGAAGCTATCACCTCTGATACCTACATGGACGACTATATCGGAAGTGTAGATATCCCTACGGAGGACGCCGCTCGATTGGCAGCCGATATCGTAGAGGTTCATAAGCGCGGAGGATTCGAGATGCGCGGTTGGGTGTCGAATGAGCCCGGCGCACTCAATCATCTGCCAAACGAGTTGTTGTCTGACGTCTCACTAGCCAATCGTCGTAGTGTAGAGTTAGGTAGTTTACCGTGTTCAGTTACCACCACACGTACTCTAGGTCTTATATGGAAACCATCTCAGGACATCATCAGTTTTAACCTCAGCATTAAGGATACTCCTGAACATTTCACAAAACGTGTAGTGTTAGCCCACGTCATGCGCATTTACGACCCACTAGGCTTTCTAGTTCCCATTGTAGTAAGAGGCCGGATTTTATTTCAAAATTTGTGGCGCAAGAACCTTGAGTGGGACGAGGAGCTATCACAGGCTGATCAGGAAACTTGGCTCGAATGGTTTGAGCGCCTTAAATCCATTTCAGAATTGATAGTTCCACGGTGCTATAATTTGTATGGGTTCTCGGAGCTGGAGTTACACGTGTTTTGTGACGCTAGCGAGCTGGCACATGCCGCCGTTGCCTATTGGAGATTTCTGCTTTTCAATGGTGACGTAAAACTGGCGTTGATAGCTAGCAAGGCACGTGTGTCTCCATTGAAACCAGCTTCGATACCGCGCCTGGAACTCCAAGGCGCGTTGATAGCTGCTCGACTTGCTACTAGTATTTGTGAATCCCACCGTTTTAAGCCAAATCGACGTGTATTTTGGTGCGATTCCATGACCGTATTAGGGTGGTTGCGCAGTGATGCGAGAAATTATAAACCTTTTGTGGCGCATCGTGTAGGAGAGATTTTGGAAATCACTAGTGTAGATGAATGGCGTTGGGTTCCAACCGAACTTAACGTGGCTGACGATGCGACGAGGGGTAAAGCCAACATTGAACCACGTTGGCTATATGGTCCGAACTTTCTCCTGGCTCCGACTATTGAGTGGCCTTCAGAGCCCAAAGCCGCAGCGCCAGTATCTTTTGGAGAGGAGGAGCTCAAGCCATCTCTCCGTCAGTCAAAATCATTGCATCAATCACAATCACGTTGTACAGAACACATTAACGTCACCATTTCTCATCAGTTGCCCTTACCAGTAGTAGCTAACATTAACCATTTTAGTTCTTGGATAAGGCTGGTGAGGGCAACAGCTAGAACACATAAATTCATTGCTGCCATTTTCAAAAATCATCGGGGCCGTGAGTTTCAAAATTTTTGGGTTCGGGGTATTTGTTTAAGAGATATGTCTAACCGTGGTTCACAGCCGGATGTCACTCCTCCCACCGCTCCAGTAACTTTGATCGCTGAAGACATCGTTCAAGCGGAGTTCCACATTTTGGCTAGCAGTCAGATTAGCGCCTTCGGGGAAGAACTGCGTCATTTGTCACGTGGGCAGCCCATTTTGAAGGGCCGATTAGCCAAATTGTCGCCGGTACTCACGGACGGAGTGATCCGCCTCGCAGGAAGAACCTCAGCCGTCTCTAACAGCCAGCCTATGATTTTAGAAGGGAAAGAGCCAGCCGTTCGTCTTTTAATCGCCCACTACCACCAAAAGTTTGCGCACGCCAATACTGAAACTGTGATTAACGAGATGCGACAACAGTATTGGATTATCGGACTAAGGAACGCCGTGAAGGCAGTAGTACATAGGTGTCAGCTATGCAAGTTGCTGAAGAGTCCTACCCTACAACCACCTATGGGAGACTTACCAGAGGCCAGACTTGCTCATCATCGACGTGCCTTCACGTTCTCCGGCGTGGACTACTTCGGGCCCGTATCCATTTCCATTGGGCGTCGGCGTGAGAAGCGATGGGTCGCCTTATTTACGTGCCTAGTAACCAGAGCGAACCACCTCGAAATCGTAGCCAGTTTGTCCGCAGATTCCGCTATTATGTGCCTACGACGCTTTATCGCCCGACGTGGTACACCGACAGAAATATTCTCGGACAACGGGACGTCGTTTGTGGGAGCAAATCGGGAGTTGAGAGCCTTGTACGATGCCGCGGTACCAGATTTTGCAGCACATGAAAAAATTAAGTGGCGTTTTATCCCCCCATCAGCTCCTTTCATGGGCGGAGCTTGGGAACGTCTGGTTCGGTCCGTTAAATCCGCCCTGAGAGTGACTTTGAGAGAGCGGGCACCGAAAGAAGAGGTATTGGCGACTCTACTAGCTGAAGCCGAGGCTATCGTGAATACGCGCCCACTGACTCACGTCTCTCCAGATGGGAATTACCCGGAGGCGTTGACCCCTAACCACTTTTTACTAGGGGATTCATCCGGTCGCCCTTTTCCGGCCGAGGATTTGACGGATGCAGCTTTGTTTGGTCGGAGCGGGTGGAGGAAGGCACTCCGGCTGAGTGATCACTTTTGGCGTCGTTGGGTGTCCGAATATCTGCCCGCCTTGGCACCCCGCCGCGTACCGGGAGTAGATGTCGCCGTTAGAGTCGGTGATCCGGTCCTCATCGGCGACGGGAATTTGCCGAGGGGGACCTGGCCACGCGGCGTGATTGCGGCTCTGCACCCGGGGCGTGACGGGGTTGTGCGGGTAGTGGATGTTCGGACCCCAGCAGGCACATTGCGGCGTCCTTTAAAAAAGATCGTTATTTTGTAAAAAAGGGGAGCATGTGCCCGAATGGCACCTTTTTGATATTTTGTCTATATGTTTTTATATTTTACTTTTATATTGTTTGTCTATTTTCGATATTGTTTTGTTATTTTTTCTTGAAATCATATTAGAAAAGCATTACTCATGGAAAGATCGTTTTATTAAAAAATCCAAAAATAAACGTATAATCCATCTGTTCAGTAATAATGACCAATTGGCATTCCAAAGTATAAAGAGACCATTGGGCTAATAAATAATAATTTCAGAAGTAGGTAGTCCTAATCATAAATAAAGAAGAAGGTGGACATCATTATAAATCAATGGAGCGAGACGGACGGTACTCACTTGAAATACCTACATGGCAAAAAATGTCAAAGATTCGGTTATCTTTTTTATTTAGGTATAAATTATGTAATAACAAAATATCCACCCATATCAATAACAGGAAAGAAATATAACTGCGCATATTATTAAAACGTAATAATTTGCAACCTACAATAAGTGTCTAATATTTATAGAGCTTGCAAACACTCACATCTCTACAAAAATGTATGGAAATATTGACTTTACTATGTTAATAGGAGGTCTTAGCTAATTGGCGGTGCGGTGTTACTAATGATAAATGGTGTAGTTGACCTCTCATTAATTTGTCGATGCAATACATATTATTTATAGGAAGTTGTTTATATACTTTTACACTATTATCTGTGGTTTTACGCGTTTTCCCGAGAGATCTCATATTTTCCCGGGATGCAAAGTATTTATCTTTTATTCCTGGGAGTGATATATCTGGTAGAGTCAATTTTGAGGTAAGTGCCTTACTCTAGTCTCATCATCATCATCGTATTAGGGTACCGTACCCCAAAGGTGCCAAACGAGACCGTATTACGTATTACCACAGTCTAATAACCATACAGTCGGTCGACGAAGCCGTCTAGACAGGGCAATCGTGCGGGGTGTGAGGGACGAGACGCGGGAAAGCCGTTACCGACCTGCGAACAAAATTATGTTAGTAGCTCGGTAAACAGCATTCAGGGCTAACGCGTGTTTGTGTCTGTAATTATTTTATTTAAAATGGTGCAAACGACGTGTGCTGTGAGAGACTGCAAGTCTTCATCCTATTTAAATAAAGATCTGCGGTTTCATCAGCTTCCACACACAGACGAAAGGTAAATAAATCATGGTTTGTTATCGTAGAGTGCATACAATAATAATTTTATATTTGTCATGTCGTGTCACGTTAATAACGCCAACAAAATGGCCGAATGGCGGACGGTAAAAAATATCTAATAGGTACACAGGTATAGGTAACAGGCACAGGGCATGAGTGTTTGTTTTTTTTTTTTTTTTTCAATAGGTCTGATGATGGAGTAGGAGGGTAAGCACTGGAACTTCATAGTGGAACATCGTATCCTAGCCGTGTTTGGGTTTGTTGGAATTGTCGTGAGATGAACTTTGACCATGTATGGTTTTCAGGGTCTGATGATGGAGTAGGAGGGTAAGCACTGGAACTCCATAGCGGAACTTCGTATCCTAGCCGTGTTTGGGATTGTTGGAATGGTCGTGAGATGAACTTTGACCATGTATGGTTTCCAGGGTCTGATGATGGAGTAGGAGGGTAAGCACTGGAACTCCATAGCGGAACTTCGTATCCTAACCGTGTTTGGGGTTGTTGGAATGGTCGTGAGATGAACTTTGACCATGTATGGTTTCCAGGGTCTGATGATGGAGTAGGAGGGTAAGCACTGGAACTCCATAGCAGAACTTCGTATCCTAGCCGTGTTTGGGGTTGTTGGAATGGTCGTGAGATGAACTTTGACCATGTATGGTTTTCAGGGTCTGATGATGGAGTAGTTATTATAATATTGTTTAAAATATAATAATGCTAACAATGTTTTATTGTTATCTGCAATAAATAAATAATTTTGTAAATATTGTTTACTTGTGACAACCCTGGCCGTCGCGATACTGTCTAGACGTTGTCGGCATTTTTCACAAGATCAAAGGCGTCGGACGACTGTATGGTTATTAGACTGTGGTATTACTAAGACTCCGCTGCCCGTCCGTCCGTCTGTCAGTGGGCTGTATCTCATGAACGTTAATAGCTAGACAGCTGAAATTTTCAGAGAATAATAATATGAATTGCTATTGCCGCTATAACAACAAATAATAAAAATGAAATAAAATTTAAAATTAGAGGGGGCGCCCGTACGAGATTGAAATGTATTTTTTTGGCGTTTTTGGTTTCAAAGCAAAGTTGAGTTAGTTAATATTGCACGGAACCCTCCGTGTGCGAGTCGGACTCGCACACGGAGGGTCTCGCACTTGGCCAGTTTTTATAATATTAGCAAGGATAAGGCTTCTATTTCTAAACTGGATGCTCAACATTTTATTCTGTAGATCGTGACTGGTTGTCAAATAAAAGTATAATTGAGGAGCTCCAATTACTTTAAATACGATGACCAGTTAAATTTATTTTCGGCCTTACACATATATTACAATTATTTAGTAATAGATTCAAGTCAGTTTTACTCAGGATCTAGACAAGGATATGTATATATGTTATGTTTTTGTAGTAAAAGTCGTCTACTAACACACCTTATTTAATAGTTTTGAATGGTTGATTTAATAAAAAAAAACTACATCCAGTAAGATAGATGCAATAATACAAGCTCTACCAAACGTAATGGTGCGTCCATGCTTGGCAAACCGAGCACGAGCCGAGTCACGAACGAGCATACTGCGAGCACGATTCGCGTAGCGTGGACGGGCTTGCGAGCCTCGAACGAGCACAATTGTCAGTTTTTTCACGAACAAAGGGATTCGCATCGTGCTCGTTATAGGCTCGTTCGTGGCTCGGCTCGTGCTCGATTCGCGTAGCATGGACGCAGCATAATAAGAAATTTTTTTTTATACTACGCTTTCGCTTACCAATGGTAGGTTTTTTTTTATTGCCAAACTTGGCATATAGATAATTTCGTAAGCTAATATTACCTGTGATAGCTACTTCCATAATGGGAGGGTCTGCTATGCAAAGCTTTGACGTCTTTGCTTCATTATTAGTAAAGATATAAGTCTTAATTTTAATAACGGGTAACGGTCCTAAATTATAGGAATCGGACATAAGTCGGCAAGTGAGCATACGGCCAGCTTACCGTTAGGTACCGTAGCCCTATGGATGCTTATGATGCCATGGGTGTTGTATCATGGGTGGTAGGGTAGGGTAGGTTAGGGTATAGGTTAGTAGGTAACCACGCGAACGAAGTCGTGCCGGGCAGCTAGCAGTTTATAAAATATTGATATACTAGTGGTATAATTTGACTCTATTTAAATAATATAAAACATATTTCACCTGTCAACGTGTTGTGTACCCAATAACATAATATACTAACAATAGTTACATTAAAGCAACCGACCACTTCATAACTAGTTTCGTTTGATAAAAAGCTAAACATTTTTTTATAAGACTAACTAATGTCTTAATTTTACGAGTTGTTGTGTACCTTTGATTGATGATTCAAGTTTTTGCTGCGACAAGGTCTTGTTATTGTTTAAATTTAATTCCGTTATCTTAGTTAAGATACGATTATGTCATATGGTTTATGATACAGATAGCAAATTGAAGTGGCAATGGACATGCCACATCATTCGAATAATAATTTTGAGAGAGGTAGAGCATAGCGTTTATTTGCTCAAAGAGCAGCTCGACTGCGGAAGTACCTCCACCTTACAGAATACTGCAGCCATATAACTTTATGTTGTGTAAAGTTGTGTTCCTGCGCGTGATTAAGGTCGCCAGAGCTCAAAGGGGAGGGGGGAAAGTTCGGTAACGCGTGAGCGATGCTTCTTGTGTTGCAAGCGTCCATATGGCTACGGTAACCGCTTACCATCAGGTGGGCCGTATGCTTGTTTATCGATTAAGTTGTATAAAAAAATAAAAACCATACCTGGCCAAGACGAGAAAGCACTGGCGGAGCTAAAATGAGATGGAAACGGTTGTAACAGTTGTGGAAACCCATGAGATGATTGCATTCTTGAGAGAAGAGAGACAAGATATTGATAATTCCCTATTCTCTGTGTGAACTTGAGAAAACTCAAGTCACTTAAATATACGGTAGTCATATAAAATTACATATACGAGTAGCCATCGTAAAAAATGCTATAATTTCATAATCTATGACAGCTGATGACAAATCGACCTTGAAGTATACAATCTGTGAAGCTATTTTGGACATAAATAAACCATAATTCATGTAGGAATCGAATTCCGATATCTAAATATGACCTTCGGAGTGACTTTCAATTAACTCATAATCGATTTATGTATAGCCGTAAATATTGACATATTTGGAACTGTGTATATATAAAATTCTGTATATACAATAGCTACAATTTTTTCCCCTTGGTTCTACTCACGTTCCATTATTTTAATTCTTCAGGGGTTGAAATTGAAAATCCCTGTTATATCGGATGTTTACCTTATATAAGGAACCTGTGTACAAAATTCCAAGTATCCTTCAGTTTTAGCTGTGCATTGGTACGTCGACTTTCATCATCATAATCAGTCCATTTTGTCTCCCTGCTGTACACGGGCCTCCTTTCACAAATGAGTAAGAAAGGGAATGGACAGATACTCCATCACACATGCCCACTGCGGAGGTGGGCTGGTGATCAAAGTACTGTTGGAGTTTTCAAGCCGCCTAGGAGGCGACTGTCACAATTATGTGATAGCCGGGAGCAACCGTTTTATGTGCCCTCCGAAGCACGGAAGTTTCTCCTTTATTTTTTGAATTAAATTCATAAATATTTGTACTTTTAATTATCTATGGATAATCCTTGTTGACCAGGATTTGGTATACGTTTGACCACAATCACACAGTACACAAAGCCCAGTATTCGGTGCAATAGCAAACAAACACCGTTTTGCTGAGCCAACAACACAGCGAGAGCGCACTATGTGTGTGGCGATTTCAGTGTATACATTTTCAGTAAGCAAGATTCATTTAGCTTTTCACATAATTATGAGCTGAAAATGGAAAATTAAAATATCTAATTTTATTAGAATTTTGTAGGAGATGGATTGGTACTGCTTTGGCGCATCGCCTGCCAATTTTAACACTCGCGAGCAATGCGTTTCCATTCCATTCTCTAGTGAAAAGTGCCGCCGCGTCTGCCTGTCTATCTCAATACGATAAACTGAAAATACTGAACGGATTTCATACGGTTTTCATCAATGGACGGAGTGAAGGAAGACTTAGATGTATTTAAATACATTATGGTTTTGGTGTAAATTGGCTGATTGTTTAAAATGTTGGAAAAAAACATGTCGCGCGTATAACTACTCACTCAGATACCCGTGTGAAGCCAAGCCGGATCGCTAGTTATGTTTTAAAACGCAGTATGTAAAATTAGTAGGTACATTACATGTACAATGTTATTCCCAAACATAACCTGTGTTAGGATATGATTAGAAAATGAGAAAATATAGTCATTTTTTCATGTGTGAGTAACACCAATCAAATAATCGTTTTACCTAACAAAAAATCATTACAAAGAAATAATCGCCCATCTTGCGGCTATTATGCGTAATATCTGTACAATTAATGTTATTACAGGTACGACCTTGTACTAAGATTTCTATCTAAGTAACAAAGCAACTATGCATTAATGACATGCAAATGTGTCCACAATTAGTTGGTTAAGCTTCCGTAGAATTGAAAGCGATAAGATGAGAGAAGACTTTGTACATAATACCGCTACTTAGATGCAGTCATCGTGTATCCTGTAAAAACAACTAGAATATAGTGTTTGCGTTTCCGATTGCACTTGTTGAGTTCGGATGTAAATATATTCTGTTCTTATTAGTTTTGTGTCACAAAATAAATCATTCATTTAAAAAAAACATTATTATCATCAGGAAAAGACTATTAGTAAAACAGAGTTATTCCTGAAAATGATTATTATTTTTAACCGACTTCAAAAAAAGGAGGAGGTTCTCAATTCGGTTGTTTTTTTATGTTTTTTACCTCATAACTCCGTCATTTATTAACCGATTTGGAAAATTATTTTTTTTTGTCTAGAAGGGTACACTTCTCCTTTGGTCTCATTGTCATCAGATCAAGATTTGATTACTTCTTAGTGTACTTTGAAGTCGGTTTAAGTTTTTTGTAAAACAGTCCAATTATTTATTGGATATTTTTTTATTTATTGATTATAATTTGACCCACGCGAACATTAAAGTTCATAAAATGCATTGTCGTACTAATTGGCAATAAAGAAGAAGCAATTCATTAATTAATTAATGGACTATAGGTAATTGGTCATTGGTCATGCAAATAGATGATAATAAAGGTGCTTTCCTAAGTATTGTTTTGAAATAATTGGTTTCACACCTTCTTTGATTAAAAGTTAACGTTTCCTTATTTTGAAATTGTAATTGTAATAATTCATCATTAGCCTATAATTTATTATTACAAGCTCTTTATTTAAAAAGGACTAAGAGAAATTAACGAAAAGGGCAATTCATATAAATTAAAAAAAATACGAACTATACAATAATGGTTCAGTTAACCACCAGAGAAAAATAATATATAGTGGCGCCATCTAGTGTAAAAAAAACGTATAAAAATAAATCATTGAAAAAATTATTATGTTACTTCTTGCACGATAACCTACATTATTTTTTTCACTTCAATGACTTGTAAATCTTAATTTACTTATTAGTTAAGTCATGGATCTGAACCCTGGTGTTGAGATGATGTAAGCATCTCCAGATAAAATCTAAATTAAGCACAAAAAATAATTAGAACAAATCGTCCCAAATGTCTAGATCGCATCTAAACTGACAGAGCAAGTAGGTGTATAAATATAGCATTTAGTTAGGAAACGTTGATTGGCGGGTCTAATCAGAAATGCCTCTCGGAAGGTTGCCAGTCAACACACGAGGACCTTGGAGTCGAACGGTTTTCACATCATCCATGCCATGTATCTATTAAATACTTCTACACTTTGTATAACGTTTATATACAACGTGTAACAGATTAAGATGCTAAACCGTTAAAGTGGTTGTTCAGAATCATTTTCTATATTAAAAGTTAATTAAATCGATTCTTACTTACACATACACATACTTTTAATATATCTATATTAAACGTTAATTAAATCGATTCCGTAGGCGATTTTGAACAAAACCGTTCAAAATCGCCCACTGAATCGATTTTTTAACTTTAAATATCTATGTTAAAAGTGAATTAAATCGATTCAGAAAACGATTCTGAACAACCAGTTTAACGGTTTAGCATCTTAATCTATAACACGTTGTATTGTTGTATTTGATATATTTTTTGAGGCAATAATAGCTCAGTGGTAGTTCACATCGGATACCTAGACGAAGATCCCTGGTTCGAATCCTACATTGAGCTTGAGCTTTCGGTAAAGGAAAACATCGTGAGGAAGCCATAGCACGGTGGTAGGGTACTTTTTAATACCCATCTGGCTGGCTGCCACCCTCAAGTTGAAAATCTGTCGCCATGCACCTATCAGTGTGTTCCGACAGCTGCACTTGAGAGCCAGTTCCTTCTAGGCTTTGTGTGCTTACCACCTTCGGCCACATCATCACTGATATGATGATAATGAGATTGCGGTCAAACGAAGGAAACGAACAGGTATTGGAGTTTTAGAGTCAGTCTTTTCATAAATGCCTGCGAAGGTCTATTTGAATAAATGACTTTGAATTTTAATTTTGAAACACAGGCCCATTCAAAATTCAAAACTCAATAAATAGGACCTAAATTGAATAAAAAATATTTATTCAATTTAGGGCCTGATAAGGCACTTGTGAATTGATTGGTTATAAGATGCTAAATGAAAAATACCGCGCATCTAGTACCTCTTCTAGCAGTTCTTTCTAAACTTTGTAGTTGTTTGTCTAATGTGTGTAAGTAATTGTAACTCAGTATCAAGTGTAAGGTTAGGGCCTTAGGGCAAATGCCTAGAGCGTGAAATCTATAGGTTTGCCTAGTCACGTTAATATAATTAAATATTAAAAGTATTAATTACGAGAATCGTAAAGCCTTGCAATCTCGTTGAAATCTTATACACCGTGACTTTTAAATCGTTTTAACGCTAGAACAAACGTTGTTCAGACCATGGTCTACTAACATTCTATAACATCAAATGAAAACAATTACGTTATTGGTATTTGAAAAAACTCAAAATAAAGTTAAAAAAGTCGGTATTATCGTTACTTCTTACAACCCAGACACCGCGCTTGCACTTCAAAGTAGTTGTGACACGCCGGCACGCCAGTTTTGTGGCAGGTGTGGGAATCAGCGGCTGCCTGACTTTTTGACAGTTTGGACCGCTTTTTGGAAAATTGTAATTAACCGACTTCAAAAAACGTGGAGGTTCTCAATTCGGTTGTATGTTTGTTACCTCATAGCTCCGTCATTTATTAACCGATTTGGAAAAATATTTTTTTGTTTTGAAGGGTATACTTCCCGTTTGGTCCCATTGTCATCAGGTCAGGATTTGATTACTTTTTGTTGTACTTTGAAGTTCTTTTAAGTTTTTGTAAAACAGTTTTCAATTATTTTATTTCAATATTTGTTTCTATTTTACTAGTTTGATTAATGTAAGATCAATTGCAATAAATAAATTTATTTTCTTCCTAAGAACAAAATGTTTAAGGCTATATATAAGTTAATATGATACGTCAGGACACAGAGGATAATATTTGTACTATCAGAAACACTAGGCAACTATAAAAACTAAACACAAAAGAAAACTACAAAGTAAGTAAACCGCAAATAAAATATGTAACCATAACAAAGGTTTTCCATGACCTAAATTTCTTAGATCCATTGCAACCACACACAACCTTGCTCAGATTTTGCTATACAGAGTAATCGCCTTAATTTTATGCCTTACAGAGCCTACGCCAAGTAATTTGTGTCAAATGAACAATAGATTGTGACTGACAGAACACATTAGCTGAATATGTATGATGATACTCGTTATGAGGTCCCGATTAATTACTTAGTTGGTACATTACGTCGGTAGTCGACTTGTCATTTTCACACCTCAACTTGTTTGTAGGGTTGGGCTGTGCAAAGCTTTTTTAATCGAAATTTGATAAATTTAGAATACCTATGACTGTTTGGCGATCCGCGCGGGCGAGAAAAACAATAGAAATCAATTGTTATTTTGTAACCGCAAGTCAAGGGAACAATAATGGTGCTGATTCTGTTGTTAACAAGTAAACTAATTTTAATCTCACTATCTTCTCTTCTTATGTTCTTCTAACAAAGAACATAAGAAGAGGATGTGAGAAATGTATTCCTGTCAAATTAGTCCAATGCTTGTTTTCAATATAAATTTAGTCGCCATCTATCGCCTAAATACCCGTAAAATAAGACGGGAAAGATTAATTTGACAGCTTTAAATTATATTCTATTCTTTTTCAATAATGTTCGTAAGAAAGAGATGAGATGTGACTAAAATTAGTTTAATGCGAATTACAATAGAATCGGCACCACTATCTTATTTATAAAATTCAGTAACTAGCTGAAAGATGAGATACAACCTAAATCAACGAGAAGAAAATCTACTGAATGAATGACATTGTTGTAATAAATGGATCTTTGGAATCCAATATATTATTTGTATAATACCTAAACTCTGTGAATATCCAAGCATGACGTCAATCAGATAAAAGGTAATCACCTGCCCTACCTTAGTATTGCATCCTTGGAAACTAATAGTATGTACCTTATATATATACTGCAATAGGAAATCTTCTCGATTTATTGTAATACAGAAGTTATAACAACCACAAGTAAGTTCAAAGAATATAAGCATAAAGGAAACAGAGAATTAGTTAGCAGAGAGTACAGATAATTTGTATGGGAAAATTAAAACTAGTCCTGTTACCTACTTATATTTTTAGATATAGAAAAATATACATATATCCTGTAAAAACTGATTTCGGAGGCCATTCATGATAATATTTTGATGAATAGTTGAAATCATTACAATAAAAAATACGTAATAGTATTTATACTTTATGGGCTATTTCTTTGTCACAATTTCTCAAGAAACATGTCACAATATCTATAACGTAGACTTTGCTAAAGTTGTCGACATCTAGAGGCCTGTTTTGACAAGAGGGTGTCTCTTCTGTCACAATATGTTTGTCTCTTTTTGACACATTGATGTACATGTGCTCTCAAAACGGGCTTATTAGATCTCGCCAACTCTAGTTTCACGATAATTATTCTAATTAAAATGTGAAATCACACAAAAGTGTATATATCTCCTTTTCTCTCGTAAAGTGTTCATAAGGATTGTGATATCAATCGTCATATATAACATTTTAAATACCTTTATAAGGCTCAAATATCAGTTATATTGGTACTATAGTCGAGCATTTGGGGCGCGCGGTTTTAAAATTGTATTGACGGATCGAAAGGCAAAAAAAAGCAAGCAAAGCAAAGCTCGATATTATAGGTATATTCGTAAAGAGTGTCCGGAGAGGTCCTTAGCAGTATCCATAGCTTCATAAAAAGTAACCTGATTATTGCCAAAAGAGTTAAAAAAAAACATGTAAGTATTCATACTCCATAAGTCCTTTCAAGGAACTTCGTGCATATGTTCATAGTAAATTGATAGTTAATTGTGGTAATTAATAATGTGTGACAGAAAATTTTCCTGTTTATTATTGAATGTACTCTAATAATATTCTTCTATAATTAACAATGATGTTTCAATATCAATTATTATATTCAATTAATAGAAATATTATGACAAAATGAGACGTTTTAGTTTTTACAGGAACCAATTTTAAATTCCGATGGTATGATGCTTTTTCCTTAATGTATTCTGTGAACTTTGTGATAAACTTAATGAAGCGTCACTTATAATTATGTTTTACATTCCGGTACATACAGGTCGGTTAACTAAAGCTGGCACGTTTCAACACATTTACACCGTCTCTCTCGCGCAAAGTCAAGCTTATGAGTATGAAGGAGACAGTTATTGTTTTGCTTTTGCTACTGCTCATAAATATAGAGTGGTATATTTTTGCATTCGTCCATTAGACTTGACTGATTGCAAATTTATGAGTACTGTGAATGTGCCAGCTTTCGTTAACCGACCTGCCTTATCATTCGTTCAATTCTCGGCTCCATCGACTTCCTCATGGGTAAGTCTATGACCAAACGTGCACCATGCATAATTGAGGTGTCAATTGTTATTTGAATACAATTTTACACGACAACGTTACCATAGTTTCTTCTGATTACGGTCCGAATACTTCTCTTGAGGAGCGGTTTTTTGATGACAAGACATTTTGACCATAATTTTAGTTCATGAATAAGATATCGTAACTAAAATCCTTTGAGAACTATGAATAGATCTTTTAATCCTGAAACAAAAGAAAACTAAATTTAATACTCGTTTTTTTGAATATCAAATACTGTCAGATAATCCATATTTTGTGGTATCATCAATTATTTTTACCCAAACAATACATATTAATTTAATTAATTAGAAGCTGACAACCCTATGTACGATTAGTGATGTAGGAGGCAAGGATAATACCCACGAGCTTAATGATATCACATTAAGTTTGCCATTGTCGGATTTATGGGTTAATCAGTCACGAAGAGATCCTATAACGGAACTAAGAAATGGTTATATATGAAATAGTATTTGATATTTAAAATGATATGTTTAAATTCTTACTTATAATTATTATGATTACTAATAAGGACCATATTTTAAAACATCAATCAAAACTAATGTTAATTTTTGAGTCAAGATAAAAAACAATGGAATTACTAATTCCTGGGGGCCAAGTTTTTTTTTATACCACTAAAGTGGTAAACAAGCATACGGCCAGCCTGATGGTAAGCGGTTACCGTAGCCTATGGACGCTTGCAACACCAGGGGTATCACTCGCGCGTTGCCGACCCTGTAGAAATCTCTTCACACCCTTTTTGAAGAACCCCATGCTGTACTGCTAAAATGTCATACTGACACGATACTATTGCAATTCCATTATCATTGAGCCGATTTGCGCAGTCTAAATTCATAATGGTCTCATAATGAACGTAAATAATTTTAGTACAAAAACTATCAAAACTGACTGAACTAAAAGAGCATTGTGGCAAGATTGTAGTTTCAGTGGAAAATCATCGGAAAACTATTATGGATGGCGCCATTATGACGCTATTGTGTTAGTAGACTACCAAAACTGTAATGGTGCGTCCATGCTACGCGATTCGAGCACGAGCCGAGCCACGAACCAACCTACAACGAGCACGATGCGAATCCCTTTGTTCGTGAAAATACTGACAATCGCGCTCGTTCGAGGCTCACAAGCTCGTCCACGCTACGCGAATCGTGCTCGCAGTGTGCTCGGCTCGTGCTCGGTGTGCCAAGCACGGATGCACCATAAAATGTGTCAATTTTGACACCTCTGATGCCCGGTTTCTATTAACAAAAACGAATCGTTTTGCTTACCGACAGTAGGTTTTTTTTTATTGCCAAACTGGGCTTATAGATCATTTCGTAAGCTTATTTTACCTGTGATAGTTACATCCATATGGGAGGGTCTGCTATGCAAAGCTTTGAAGCCTTTGCTTCATTATTAGTACAGATATAAGAGTCTTAATTTTAAGCGATAACGGTCCGTAAATTATAGGAATCGGCCATGATAGTTCATTGAGACACAATATAATAACAGAATTGGGCCCCTTGATCTTTTATATACCTAATGTTTATTTTCAATCAACACAATCCACTCTTGAGACTAGAATTAAGTTCTGATTCTCATATCTCTTTCTAAAATATAGGCCTAAGAGTTTAAGACTAACCATTTTTTTGTTTTACTTTGGATTAGTTCGTGTTTGCCTTAATCTTACAATGGCCGATGGTGGTAAGCGCACAAAGCCAAGGAGATTGGCTCTCAAGTGCACCTTACGAAACACACAGGTAGGTGCATGGCGACTGATTTTCAACTTTAACGTAAGGTTATAAGCCATAGGGTACTAAAAAGATCCCGACCATTATGCCAAAGTTACAATTTTATAAGAAGTAAGTGTTTTGGCTGAAGGTGGTTAGCAAACGGTGGTGCAGCGTTTATGAGAAAATATGATGGTAATGAATATACGGAACAACATTAATTCATTGTAAAAATAATGTTAATAGTGTGACTTAATTACCAGCCAGATGTTAATTGTATGAAGTAGGTCAAAGCTCAGATGTTAATACCTAGTAGACTATAAAGAAAACTAGTATACATGGTTACTAGATTTATTCCAAAAACGTATGCTAAAAAGATAACATAAAGAAAATAGTATTGGTGTTTTTATTTTTTTAAGATATCCGTGATTATTTATATTGATATTATACATATATATGTTTAGATTTTTTATCTCGTTCATTGAATATGTAAATGTCGAGACATAAAAGCTGCGGGGCGATTACATATCTAAATTTCAATCATTTTCGAATTGAAATTGGTTTAATACAGCGGTTTTCTGATAACTTTTTTACGTTCTGATAACTGCAAATACAAACAGTGGTTCATTAGAAATGGAACCATTTCCGATTTTGTAATATTTCTACCGATTCAGAGGATATTTCAATCTGAATTTCATTACAATAAAGTAACGTAATCCACGTAACTGGTGTCAAGCCTTCCGATTAATTCTTTAATAATTGGTCTGTTTTACAAAAAACTTAAACCGACTTCAAAGTACACTAAGAAGTAATCAAATCTTGATCTGATAACAATGGGAAGTGAACCCTTCCAGTCAAAAAAAGAATTTTCCAAATCGGTTCATAAATGACGGAGTTATGAGGTAACAAACAAAACATATAACCGAATTGAGAACCTCCTCCTTTTTTTGAAGTCGGTTAAAAATAAAAATAATTGCGTTTAATACATCCAATGTTTTTTTATTGATATTTGTGGGTGCGGGGAGCATAGCCAACCTTACATCCCCTCTTCAACCCCCTTTTGTGTTTATAACCGCTTTCCATGAGGTGCACATCATTGTATGCTTGTTTTCTTATACTTAGTATTAAAGAATGTTGTAGTAGTGAGTAAGTTAAGTATATTTGGTAGCTTGTATAAAATGTCCGTACATTCAAATCCTCAATCATGTTGTTGTAGAATAAAACTAAGGATACTTTTATCTCGGTAAAACATTATGGTGCGTCCATGCTTGGCGAACCAAGCACGAGCCGAGCAACGAACGAGCACACTGTGAGCACGATTCGCGTAGCGTGGACGGGCTTGTGAGCCTCGATTGTCAGTTTTTTCACGAACAAAGTGATTCGCATCGTGCTCGTTGTAGGTTCGTTCGTGCCTCGGCTCGTGCTCGATTCGCGTAGCATGGACGAGGACGCAACATTAATTTCTTCAGGAAGCAGATAAAACCGAAGGTCGGAAGCTAGTAGTATTCTTATATTCGTTTAATAGAAGTACCTATTGAAATTCCTTCAGCTGATCCGATGAGACACATAAAAAAGAATTATCAATAAAATGTTTGCAACTGTATAATTATTATATGCATGGTACTTCCTTACTGATACTGTAAAAGGATTCATAGTCTGTCATCTGTGGTCATCGATTTTCACGTATACGTGGAACACATACATCTATTTTTTTTATTAGAAAGTGAGTGGTGTATTGAAAACTCTAAAATTTACATAATTATACCAATATCTAGGTAGGTATATATCCTTTATATATTATATCCGGATCATTTGTGGGATAGAGCTAAAGATCTCATACAAAACGCAGCTAAAGAATCTCGACCACCTCGGGAAATGCATAAACGACAACACTGGATGAGTGACAATACTCTGGCTCTTGTAGAGGAAAGAAGAAAAATGAAGACCTTGGGAGTGGATGTGAGGTGAGGACCCTGAATGAAAAATCTGCTCGAATTCAGGAAGCATGTAGGCGTGACCAAAACGCCCAACTTCGGAAAATATGTTCCGAAGTTGAAGCCCACGCAGACAAACATGAAACTAAAGACCTCCATCAGAAAATTAAATCCATCACAAAGACTCTTACCTCCAAAACATGGGCTATTGAGAACTCTCGTGGCGAAACAGTGACAGAAATTGATGTTATCTCAGAGACGTGGAAGGAATACTGCCAGAAACTGTTTGAAGATCCACATTCGCAGCTTTTCCATTCAACAGAGCCTAGAGACGAGGACACAGAACCAGACGTTCTTAAAGATGAAGTAAGAGCTGCAATAAAACACCTTAAGAATGGAAAAGCCACAGGAAAGGACGCTATTCCAATTGAAACCATTAAGGCCTCTGGAGAGTATGGCGTCCAGATCTTCCAAACCATATGTAACAAAATATGGCAAACGGCATCATGGCCTAAAGAATGGACTCACACCATTTTAGTTCCGCTCCACAAAAAAGGATCCACAAAGAACTGCAGCAACTACCGTCTCATTGCTCTGATACCTCATGCAAGCAAAATCTTACTGCACATACTCAATGAGCGTCTTAAGTCTTACGTATCCAAAGAGATTGCACCCGAACAAGCTGGATTTGTAAAAGGCAAAGGTACCCGTGAGCAAATCTTGACAGTCCGTCAAATAATCGAAAAAACTCGAGAATTTAACAAGCCGGCTTATATTTGCTTTGTTGATTTTTCGAAGGCATTCGACTCGGTTAAATGGCCAATACTCTGGAAAACTCTACTGGAAATGGGTACGCCAAGGCATCTAGTACACATGCTTAGGCGCCTCTATGAAGATGGAACAGCATCAGTGAGAACAGACGACATACTATCGAGCTACTTCCACCCCAGCGCTGGAGTCCGTCAAGGGTGTATTATTTCTCCACTGCTGTTCAATATCTACACAGAACTCATAATGCGAATAGCTCTAGAAGTCTGGACCGACGGCATTACCATCGGAGGTAAAAAAATCTCAAATTTACGATACGCAGATGATACCACCTTGTTTGCATCAAGTAGTCTCCACATGGAAGAACTTCTCCACAAGATGGAAAATGTTAGCATTGAGTTTGGCCTTAAAATCAATCGCAGTAAGACAAAGATGATGATTGTCGACCGAGCCAACAATAATTCGCCAGAAGTCACTGTAATTGCGAACTGTGATGTGGTTCAATCATATATATATCTGGGAGCATTGATATCAAACAATGGTGGATGCGTGGATGAGATCAAGAGGCGTATGGCCATTTCTCGGTCATCTATGGATAAACTTGGCAAAATATGGAAGAACCGGAACATAACCAAAGCCACCAAAACCAGGCTCGTCAGATCACTTGTTTTCCCCATATTTCTGTATGCTGCGGAAACGTGGACTCTGAGAGAAAGCGAGAAAAAGAGGATAGACGCTCTCGAAATGTGGTGCTGGAGAAGAATGCTTGGAATATCATGGACAGAATTCCGTACAAATGAGTCCATACTCCAGGAACTCGGTATCAAGCAGCGTCTATCCTCCGTAGTGCAGGCTCGCATCCTAACTTTCTTCGGACACGTGTCGCGGCGTGGAGATGTCTCCATAGAGCGATTGGTGGTGCAGGGTAAAGTGGAGGGCACTAGAGCGCGTGGAAGATCACCCATGCGATGGACCAACCAAATTAAGGCCGCAATAGGCGGACCCATCAATAACTGCACCAGAAGGGCAGCAGTTAGGGAAGAATGGCGGCGTGTTGTGAAGCGCGCCACAAATGACACTTCATGACGACCACGACCACTCTGTCAAGAGTGCAACGCATAAGAAGAAGAGATATATCCTTTAAAATGTTTTTTATAGGAAACAGGAAGCTCCAATGTGGTTTATCAAAATATCCTTATACACTACGTTACATTGTAGGTACGAAGCGTGAGCAGTTTCCATATAGCATTCACAGATATTTCTTAGGTTCACTAGTTGATTTACAGTGAGACAAAATTACGTTCTCGAAAGTATTGTTAAAAGGTGGATCGCGAAAGAGAACATTTTATAATAATAGCAAGTGACGTGAAATGATAATTTGTCTCATAGAGCGGTGACACATTGCATATTGGTATTAATTCAATAAACTTTGAAGTAAAATATTATTATGAAATGAGTAAATTATTTTGAGATGACACTTTTTATAGGTTCATATAGTCTTCACCCATTTCGGATACCTACACGTTGTAAATCACTACGGGACAGTTTCTTATAGCAAGGTGAGGAATGGCACTGTGGTATTTATGAATACCTAAAAATGAAACATCAGGGATACGTTTGCTTGTGTAATTTCCAAGTTGTTTGTTACATTACTGATTCAGCTTATCGAAATACTATAATTTAGCTTTGCTTATTATGAAATACCAATCATAATAAATATAACTTCTTCAACAGACAAAATCTCATATAAAACTGAAGAGTTAGGCGTCAGGACATTGAATTAATGCCTGTCACATTTTCAACCAAACAATTAATCATATTATTCTTAATATTACAAACAGCCAGTACTAAAAGACTGTGGCCAGTAAGTACATGAAATAGACAAATAAATAGAAAGAAAGAAAGAAAGAAAAAACATTTATTTGCTACACACCTTAAAATTAACAACATAACATGAAAACGTTCTCATAAAAACGGGAACTTGTGTGCAGACAAATTGGCCACCAGCTCAGCATAATGCTGTGTACAGTCAGCACACAGCGCTGATTTTCAGCCGGCGCCAGTGGGACGTTTTGGCCATACGTCCGGGCAAGTGATGCGGGCAATAGGTGGCGCGCAAGTCGCCACAGCACTTATACGAATAAAATGTATAACAAAAAAACGCGGCGATGCAACGCACCTGTGGTACCTACTCATAGATCGCCGCGTAATTCGATTCAACAAACGATGTACGTCAATCAAAGTTGAATGTCAAAGTTAAAGTCACTTTACGTTAGCGTCGCGTCGCTTCTGTTGGGTGTCATTATCATATCATATCATATCAGCCTATGGATGTCCACCTGGTGGGAGATCGTCCCGCTCGGCGCTTTCCAGTACGTGGTCGCCACTCGAGAACCTTTCTTCCCCAGCGGTTATAGATTCTTCGAGCGATGTGTCCTACCGTTCCGTTTCCATCGTTTTCGCTCTCCTACGAATGTCCTCATTGCGGCCGCTGTCACGTAGAGAAATTCCGAGCATATCTCGTTCCATAGCTCGCTGAGTGCCTCTGAGCTTATTTATGCGGCCAATAAAATAATATTGCTTATAGGTGTTATTCATTAAATAACAATTTTTTTTTCGATACTTTTTTATAGATTCGTTTTTTACGTAAATATGACTGGCTACCTCTTTATTGTTGAGTTAGTTGTAGAGGTGCAGTTCTTGATACCTTACCACAAATAGTTACTACAAGAAATTTTCTGAAATCAACCTATAACACTAAATACTGCCAATTTATTCAATCTTTTGTTTCCTGAAATAGAACACAGGTAGGTTCGTAATAAATCATTGTTCCACAACAAACAACCATTATAACCTCAGAAACCAACTCCAAAATAACGTTTGATACATCCACTTTCATAGTTTCTCTTTCTAAGAAAAACACGAAATTAATTAGATGGCATTTTTGATCGGTAGCCCGAAAACGGTTCAAGAATTGCGTAAGTTTCCAACCATTAGACCGCCAATCGCCTCGGATCCTTATCTCCCCAAAATTATGGCATCCAAAGCTTTTATATCGAAGCTATAATTCGAACTGTGGAATGCATTACCTAAGGTTTAAGGTGGTTTAAGGTTAGCCGTTCTAAGAAGTGCCAGCAAAAAGTTAGGTAAATTCACTGGACGCCATTTTTTTCCTCGCTAAAAAGTCGTACATCACTGCCAAGGTCGATAGCTAGACGTACACAAAGAATGTTTGTCTGCTCGTGTGTTTTTACTTGTGTTTTTGTGGCAATGTCATACGTCTAGGTACTTATGAACACCGGAGTCACGCTAAGGTCGTATGTATTTGGAAGGATAATTTCATATTTGGTTGTTAGGGAAAAAAGTAGACTGTAACTTATGAGTTGGGTCGTGATACGGCTATTTCTGTTTGACATAATAATGTGGTTGCCATCTACTTGTTATAATTATACGCTATTTGATTAAAATTATATTTTAACTGTACATAATTTTTTTATTGTTATAGTATTTAGTATTTAGGACAGGAATTTAAATCTCATGCTTTTTAAACCTACATCGAAAGTCTGACAAGCAGATAAGATGCCAAAACTGTAATCAGGTGCACAAAGATCTTAAATGGTCCGCAACAGAGACGTCCGACTGAATTGTTGAGGAGGCTCAAGGATATTTGGATGAGCTAGTCTTCATGATGCCAGCGAGCTTTATAAAGGTACGTAGATAGAAGAAGTTCAATTTAAATAATTTGTTGAAGGTGAAACACAATTACTGAAAATAAGTTCGAAGACGTTTAAATTTTTCAGGATATAATTATTTCGGTCTTCAAATTATAACTACGTAATTCATCATCATCATATCAGCCTATGGATGTCCACTCTGAACATAGGCCTCCCCCATTGACTTCCACTTCGAACGGTTTTGGGCCGCTTGCATCCAGCGGTGCCCAGCGACTCTAACCAGGTCGTCGGTCCACCTGGTAGGAGGGCGTCCCGCTCGGCGCTTTCCAGTACGTGGTCGCCACTCGAGAACCTTTCTTCCCCAGCGGTTATCGGCTCTTCGAGCGATGTGGCCTGCCCATTGCCACTTCAGCTTACTAACTCTACGAGCTATGTCCGTCGTTTTCGTTCTCTTACGAATTTCCTCATTGCGGATCCTGTCACGTAGAGAAATTCCGAGCATAGCTCGTTCCATAGCTCGCTGAGTGACTCTGAGCTTATTTATGCGGCCAACAGTAAAAGACCACGTCTCTGTCCCGTATGTCATCACTGGTAACACGCACTGATTGAAGACCTTTGTCTTCAGACTCTGAGGTATTCTGGACGTGAAGATATGCCGTAGCTTCCCGAACGCTGCCCAGCCGAGTTGGATTCTTCGATTGACCTCTTTATCGGAGTTGGACCTACCTAGTTGGACAATTTGTCCTAGGTAAACATACTCGTCTACAACTTCGAGAACAGTGCTCCCAACAATCACCGGCATTGGCGGAATATGAACATTAGACATAATTTTTGTCTTGTCCATATTCATTTTGAGGCCTACCTGTTGAGAAACTCTGTTGAGGTCATTGAGCATGATGTTCAAAGCTTCCAGCGATTCCGCCATTATGATTATATCGTCGGCAAATCGAAGGTGAGTGATGTGTTCACCATTGATGTTGATGCCATATTCCTTCCAGTCCAAGAGCTTGAATACATCCTCCATTAAAGTGGTGAAGAGTTTCGGGGAAATTACGTCACCCTGTCTTACACCCTTCTGTAACTGGATTGGTTTCGTACTCTCGTCCTGGACTCGGATCGACATGGTGGCTTTACTGTACAAACACTTCAACACTTCGATATAGCGATAGTCAATTTGGCAACGCTCTAGACTCTGTAACACCGCCCATGTCTCGACTGAATCGAAGGCTTTCTCATAGTCCACATACGCCAGACATAATGGCCGATTATACTCCTCAGTCTTCTGTATAATCTGGCGGAGTGTATGTATGTGGTCTATGTAGGGATTGCAAAATCCGGATTTTTTTCAAATCCGGATTCAAAGTTTATCATCACATATAAATCCGGATTATCCGGATTTTTCGGATTTTTGTATTTTTTTGCAATAATTTGTAATTTTAAACTGTACGCGTAGTTTATGCTTAATTATTAGTAGTTTGAAGAGAGATGTTCTATTTTATTGTATTTCCATTGCTTGCTTTTGAATAAAAATTAAATTAAACTGCAAGTAATATTTAAAAAAAAATGGGCTTGTATTTGGCTACTGAGCCGTCCATAAAGGATAATGACGAAGCCTAAGGTGGAGCACGCTAACCCAAATGGAACCTATTCATGCTGGCCGTGAAAGTCTCTAGATTCTAAGAGTCAGGAACTACAGTCGCTGGAAGCAAGTTCCACTCCCTTGCTGTCCGCATTATAATTGAGGATACAAAAGAAAAATTTTCCCCGTGTCTTGTGGTTCGGAGTAAAAATAGGGATGGTGGTTGGAATAAGGTTGAGCAATTCCTGCACACACTCTCAAAAATATATCCTGTACAAAACCGATAAGGCAAGCAACCTTTCTTCGATGGTCGAGCCTCGTGAGTTTCGTCATAATTAGTCTCATATTCGATGAGTCTTCTGGCTCGGCGGTTTATTGAGTCGAGGGCGAGAGCCTGGTGGAAAGGGCTCCGTTTGGTGGTGAAAAGACACACCTGCGTCATGGTGGCATTAAAAGTGACTAGATTGGCATTGCTCCAATCGGAGACTGCCTGTAATGTTACGTTCAAACGCTCTACCATGGCCTCTCGCAACAATTGGATCTATGACAACGGTGCTATCGTCTACGTACCCAAAGATACCGGGCTTCACCAGATCGTTAATATGCAGCAGAAATAAGGTTGCAGAGAGAACTGAATCTGGTCTCTGTGGAATTGATTGCGAAAAGGTCCGACGAACAACCGTCTATGACTACATGAATAGACCGTTCGCTCAGGAAATTGGAAATCCAAGCGCACAAACCACCAGAGATATCATATGAAGGAAGCTTGCTTAGAAAGCGGGTGTGTCAGACCCTTTCAAAAGTAAAAAAAACTGAGATCAGCCGATGTACAAAATGCTTTCAGCGGTAACCCGACTATATAGAACTGTCATTCTTGATATTACGTTGTGCAAAGAGTTGTTACTCGCGCCGCGCGCGCATCGCCTCCATCTAAGACTCACTGGCCGACTTAACTATTAGCTAGATGGATGAGCGGTAGCAGCTAGCCGCGTGTGAGCCGAGCGGTGCATAGATTTCAGAGTAATACTGACCTAAATGTACTGGATATTTAATGAAAATTTTTAGTTAAACATCAATTATTATCAATTAAGATTAAAATTCGAAAAAACCGGATTTTATTCTCAATATTCGGATTTATAATAGGACCCTAAAATCCGGATTTTTCAGTCATTTTCGGATTTCGAAGTATCCGGATTGCAATCCCTAGGTCTATGGTACTAAAGCCTTTACGGAAACCGGCTTGTTCGGGAGGCTGGAAGTCGTCAAACCTACGTGCGAGACGATTCATAATGACTCTCGAAAACAGCTTATAAACGTGGCTTAGGAGGGATATCGGGCGGTAGTTCTTCAATAGGGCCTTATCGCCTTTCTTGAAGAAGAGCACCACCAAGCTTCCGCTCCATACTTCTGGCGTTGTAGATTCGTGTATGACGGAATTAAAAAGCTTCTGAAGGACTACAAGTACCGGTTTTCCACCCGCTTTCAGGAGCTCTGTTGTAATTCCGTCTTCACCCGCTGCCTTGTTGTTTTTAAGCTGTTTCAGAGCCATTCCAATCTCGTACAGGCTGACATCCGGGATATCTTCGGAATAGTGCCGGGTCAACTTGGCTCTTGCGTCACTAACCGGAATTGGATCTGGTTTCTGTGACGAGGTGTACAGCTGTCCATAGAACTTCTCGATCTCTCTCAAGATCTCCAGCTTTGACGTGATGATGCTGCCGGTGTCGGTCTTCAGCTTGGTCAGTTGACTTTGACCAATAGACAAGTCTCTTGCGAACACTTTGGAACCTTTGTTCCGCTTTATTGCCTCTTCGATACATGATGTATTAAAGAGGCGCAAATCGTGTCGCATTGCGTTTGAGACCTGCCTATTTAGCAGCCGATATTCGGCTGTATCAGCTGAAGACTGCAACTTCATTTCACGTCGTCGCTTCATGAGTTTGAGAGTTTCATCCGAGAGTTTTTGGGTTCTATTTGTGCGGCGGGTCTTAAAGAACTTAGATCCTACCGCATGGACAGTTTCCACGAGCCTGTTGTTTGTATCGTCCACCGTCGCGCAATCATCCAGGCATTGGAAGCGATTATGAAGCTTTCGAGCTGAAAGCTGTCAGGGTCTGAGACATATGCAGATTGGGGTCGGAGCGTAGACTTTACCAGACGACATCTCTCCACCTGGATGTTCAGGTTCAGTGTGCCTCTTACTAATCGGTGATCGCTGCCGGTCTTAACCCTGTTGATCACAGAAACATCACTGATGATTTGCCGCTTTGTCGTCAAGATAAAGTCTATCTCATTTTTGGTGGATCCATCGGGGCTACTCCAGGTCCATTTCCTGTGAGGCCGCTTTTTGAAGAAGGAGTTCATCATAAAGAGTCCCTCCAACTCCATGAAGTCGGCCAACCGTTGCCCCCTAGGATTCCTCTACCCAATTCCAAACTGCCCCACTCTCAGCTCATCGTCATTCCTAATGCCTAGCTTCGCGTTAAAGTCCCCCATCAATACCATATAGTGCGTTTTAGAGGAATGTATGGCTCGTGAGATATCCTCATACAATGTCTCTATCTCGTCATCTGGGTGTGATGAGGTCGGAGCGTATACCTGAATGACCTTCAGCGAATACCGTTTGGTAATTCTGAGTATCAGGTATGCGACTCTCGGTGAGACACTCTCTATCCGCACTATATTCTTGATGAGGGGCTTGCGGACAATAAACCCGACACCACCCTGTGACAGGTGATCACCCTCCCGGTAGTAGAACAGGTTACCGGATTTTAGGATTATCTTGTCCTCTCCCTCTCTTCGGACTTCTGATAATCCCATTACATCCCAGCGCAACCTGTCCACTTCTTCCTCCAGCTCAATGAGCTTCTCGTCGGTCCTCAGAGTCCGTGCATTGTATGTTACCAGGTCCAGTCGTCGTTGTTGGTAGCCGGATCTCTGCCGGAGACTCTTAGCACCCCCTGCCCCGCCGTTACCGTGACCGCTACCGTAGCCCGGGATAGCGGGGCCGCCGGGGACTGGGGGCCGTAGTTCTGTTTGTGTTACCATTTGAGGGGTTTTGCCATAATCACCACGCTTGGCAGACGGGTTGGTGATCGCAGTAGTGATGATGTATCACAGATGGACGCTGCTGCCCGTCCCCTGGTGTATTTCCTTAGTCGCCTTTTACGACACCCTTAGGATTGTTAGGGTTGGCCCTATTCTATGCCGGGAGCCACACGGCGGCCAAAACTACGTAATTACCTCTTAGTTATTTCAAAATAAAATTTCTGTGACAATATTTTTGGTATCTACTTTTGTTTTCCAACAAGTCAAAATGCTAACCACAGATTTCGTAATCTGAACGTGAAAATATTTTGTGTGCTATTTTTTTATCACCGAGTCTAGTTTCGTAATTTGTCATTGAGAACTGTAGAAGTTGACTTTTTTATTCAGATTATTATCTTATTATGCTGACCTTACTTAAATAGCACAGTAATTTCTGTTTCGGCGTAGACGTGTAATTTAATCGTCTTTTTCTCACGGTGTCCGCGTTTTGTATGAAAATGGTCTAACTAAACGTACTTTGCATTACAATCAAGCTAAATTGTATCGAGGCATCATTAGGCTCTTGGACCGAAGGCCTTTACATAGATACAGGTGCAATTTGAACTGAACCACTCACTACCCAATATGAGCCGCAACTCCATCTCTATCAGCATTTTATTCTGTTCCACAAATCATCTCAATTTTAATGCATTTGCACACACAAAGATTAGTAGGATACGCATATCAATTCAACCAAGCAGGATATTCATATTGGAAAATTCTATATGATTTTAAAACTGAAAACGAGGTTATGCGACTAGCGGTCTTTCAAAAGTAAAGCTATTTACATACTATCGGGGCTTATCTCCTGCGTCTATAATAAATCTTAAGAAAATCGACAAGCCGGTCCTTACCAGCGCAAACCGGATTCCGTACGTGAAGGGTGTCGACAGATAAACGAACACATAGATGCTATCTCAAATACATACAACGCCGTCAATCACGACAGTGAATACGTTTAAATATTATCATGTAATAAGAATATTGCGTATATTTGTATATCAGATCATCAACCAGCCGGGAATGTTCATTGCCTGACATAGCCCTCTCCTCTACACATCTTCACAAAGCACAGTTCTATATGCCGTTTGCATACAGCCTTTTCCCACTCTTAGGTACTCTGGCCAAATCGTTTTTTCACTTGGCAATTCTCTCGGCTCTTTCGTCAAAGACAAGTTTTTCAAAAGTAGCTTCAAGATACAAATTTTCCGTAGAAAGTTGCACTGTCGTTCAATTCTTTAGTATCTGGCAGTTTACTGAGTGTAGAACGCTTTCTGACGCCTCGTTTTCCGTACCAATGCCTATTGAAATAAGCTGCTCAGATGGTCCTGCCTGCCATTAATTATGGTAATCTATGGAAGATGCCTATTTTCAGCAGTGACCATCCCTAGCGTGAATCATTACATCTGATGTATCATCATCATTCAGCCTTTGGATGTCCACTGCTGATCATAGGCCTCCCCCATTAATTTCCACTTGGAACGGTTTTGGGCCGCTTGCATCCAGCGGCGCCCAGCGACGCTGACCGCTCGTCAGTCCACCTGGTTTTTTTTTTTTTTTTTTATACGACTAAGTCGGTAAACAAGCATACGGCCCGCCTGATGGTAAGCGGTTACCGTAGCCATATGGACGCTTGCAACACACGAAGCATCGCTCACGCGTTACCGACCTTTCCCCCCTCCCCAATGAGCTCTGGCGACCTTACTCACGCGCAGGAACACAACTTTACACAACATAAAGTTATTTGGCTGCGGTATTCTGTAAGGTGGAGGTACTTCCCCAGTCGAGCTGCTCTTTGAGCGAATAAACGCTATGCTCTACCTCTCTTAAAACTCTCTACCTGGTGAGAGGTCATCCCGCACGGCGCTTTCCATTAGATGTTATTTCAGTTGTGGTTATTTCGAATGCCGTGCTATCTTGGAATTCTATAATATTCTTCAGGGAAACATTGTGAGGACACCATTGCACGGTGTAATTTGTAGGTTGAAAATCTTTCGCCAAGCACCTATATCGGTGTGTTCCGACTACTGCATTTTAGAGCCTTTTCCTTCAGGGGTTTGTTTGCTGACCACAAACTGTTGTTTGATATATATAACACCGTATAAGCTCTAATGAATTTCTTAAGTTTTTATTTTGATTGGGCACGTGATTTTAGTTTTAAGAGAGGTAGAGCATAGCGTTTATTCGCTCAAAGAGCAGCTCGACTGGGGAAGTACCTCCACCTTACAGAATACCGCAGCCAAATAACTTTATGTTGTGTAAAGTTGTGTTCCTGCGCGTGAGTAAGGTCGCCAGAGCTCATTGGGGAGGGGGGAAAGGTCGGTAACGCGTGAGCGATGCTTCGTGTGTTGCAAGCGTCCATATGGCTACGGTAACCGCTTACCATCAGGTGGGCCGTATGCTTGTTTACCGACTTAGTCGTATAAAAAAAAGAAGTTTCAAATCTATAGGTATCGTCTCAAGCAAAGTCGCGACCGTTCGATAGTCATTTGAAATGCGTGAGAATATATCGTATCTAACTACCAGTATAAATTGATATCTCCACGTTAGAAGATAGTACCGCACGAGGTACCTCTCATAATTTGGATCTCATGGAAAACGTTCATTTTTTATTGAGCTGCGTTTCAAAAGATAATGTAAAGCCAAGATGGTTCAAATTATGCTGGTCTTTGATAAAAACTAAGCGTTCAGTAGTTAGCCTTGTATTTTGTACAATAAAAAGTTTGTGAGAACATTTCCTTGTTGGTTCTTCTGTTCATGTGTAGGCGGTGAATTTGTTTGTAAAAAATCGCTTAGCAACATTATTGCTTTTTTTATTTGGACTCAATTGATCATTGTTCTTACACATACCTACTTACCTATTAGAAGGACCTATTTTTAACATTTGAAATCTTAAAGACAATAAAGTTTTTTCAAATTCTTATGAAGCGCGGAAACAAAAAAAAATACCGAGAAGGTAGATAGAGTAAACTCTGATAACATGTTCATAATATCTCAGAGTAAATAAATAAATACAAATAATATTAAGAAGCTAAATAACATAAGGTCTGGTTTTGAGTTTTATTTTACCCTTGTCTATTTATTATACCTTTATTTTTACTTAATTAATGGCCGTGTTCATCGAACAGACGTAAATTTTGTGTGAAATCTATTCTGCCAAATTCCCAATACCGACAGTGCGCTCTGATTGGCTAAGGAAAGGACACAGTAAATAATGATTGGTCCTTACTGTTCAAAATCAGTGCAAGAGCACAGACTAGTGACCTACGAATAATAAAAGTGAATTCGTAGCTAGTTGCGCAATTGGATTGGTATTACTGCTCTAAAGGGATTATTCTTCGATGGTGTAATTTAAAAAAAATGCATTCGAAGATTCAATCATGTTGAGAGAAACGATTGGACATAAATCATAGCAAAATGGTGTAGGCAATGGAAAACAGCCACCCAAATGAACTGGCTGTGCCTGTTTTTTCTGTTCTGAGGGCTGTGCCATGCAGTAGGTAAGTACCTAGTTTAGTAGGTAATTAAGTGTATCTATCTGAAGAAATTTTCGATCATATTTCAGCACTTTTGACGCACTCTCGTCATTTCGAGGGATTTTATTAACCTAAACAGAAAGTTTTTCATCCTTCGCTTATCACTCATTTTTCTAATGTGATTACTACTTGGATTATTATGATATGAGATTTTTTAACTAATCATGTAGCGCCATCTATCGATCGTCTGTAATAAATTCTCTTTATCTGACCAATCTGACTTGAATGTCATATCATGCTAATGCTTTACCTGACTTGAATATCATATTATCATAGTTTCTAAATTAGGTTTTTTTATTTTTTTAAGACATAATTAGGTACTATGAATGTAAAACCACATAAGTAAATTTTAGTGCCATCTAGTGACATAACAATAAATTACTAGTTTATTCAAAATATTATCTAGTTTACACGCTCACTTTGAAGATGGCGTAAAATAATACGAATTAAATTTACGAATTTTAGCTCTGAAAAATTAAATATTAATACAAACCATTATGCACAAAGTACGCATACTATTGTTAAAGCTTTTTATTTATACCTAGTATATAAAAAAAACAGTAGGATATAGATTACTTGGTAATGATTACCTATAGGTGGTTCCTATAGTCTTTGTAGTACGTACATAATTTACATTACATAATTAGGGCCTAGCTTAAAGTATTTTACACAATATAGTTGATGCTATATCTACTTATGATAATGTATTAAAATCCAACTCACGCCGTGTAACTCACGTAGTACAGTAACAAAATAAATCCGCGGATCCGAACGTTTTCCGTCCAAATGAAAAGTGTTTGGCGTCTGGAAATTCAAAATAATAATTAGGTACCTACGTATAACTCTATTGTTTATTTATCGTTGTGTTTTAAGTTCTGAAGATTAATACAAAAAATATTTAGTACCTACACTAACTACTTAGGTACCGGTCAGAGCCGGCCTAAGGGGCCCTAGGGCACACAATAATTTGGGAACTGGGAATTTGGGGAACAATCCAATATCGCAAAATTAATGATCGATCGATCATTTGGTATCTAGTATAGGTGGGCTGAAGCGCTCGTGGTGTAGCATGATTAGCCGTTCTTAATCGATCGGCTACGTATCGATAAGCTACGTCTGTCGTGGTCGGTACCTGGATGGGTGACCGCCTAGTGGTATTTCAAATCGAGCGTTTCCGTGCTTCGGAAGGCACGTAAAGCCGTTGGTCCCGGCTAGTTGGATGCCTCCTAGGCGGTTTGAAAAATTCCAACAGTAGGTTGACCACTAGCCTACCTCCACCAATCCGCAGTGGGCACGCGTGGTGGAGTATCGCCCAGTCCCTTTCACCCTCATTTGTGAAGGAGGCCTGTGCTCAGCAGTGGGACATTATAGGCCGATGATGATGATGATAGATGGGCTACGGCGATCTGCAGGGAATAGTGCCGCTACAATACTTTTTCCTTTTGAAAATAAGGTCCTCATTGCGAATATCATTAATGCGGGACCCTAGTTATTTGTCGTTTAGATATTACTTATATGTCACATTCACTTCACTCCGGAGGGCCCGTCTTACTAATTTAGGTGTAGTTAGTGTCAAAAGGTACTAAGGTGATGTTAGTTTTTATATAAACTGTGAAGAGGATGTCCCAAAAGTAGTGTCAATCGGAAGTCCAGAGGTACGAGAGTACCTTTAGAGTTATTTTTAACAGTGGTTTACTATTTAGTTCAGACAATTTTTTCCTTCAAGCTTATGTGAGACAATTATTCGCCACATTGTTTAAAAATATTCACTATTAATAGCTATTCAACGGGACTGCAGGTTCTGTTGTCGTGAACATGAACTTATATTAATTAGTTGTTCATAGACTTATCCAAATCTAGAGAACCAAAATTTTATTTCTCTTTCTATTAACTTTGAGTGCCACTTTGCATAAAGCCCGTATTATTACACGATGCGGCAACCCAGAGCGCCCTCAAGAGAAAAATAATCATAAAACCCAGGTAAAAGGCCGAATAAGTTATTAACACCTCGAAAGTTTTAACGAAACACTTAAATTCGTGGAACTTATAACTTGAACCACGCCGTTCATACAGTTTAAGCCCCGGTACGCCACCGGTAGTTTCATAACCTAGGATAATAAACTAAAAGCCTTTGAATTTCCAGCTCACAAAGAAAGCTTATTACATTAAAATTTCTTTATAGGATCCGTGGTGGGCAATATCGTGGCACTTTGGTTTCTATTTCATTTTCTGCCTTTGAGAGGACAGTTCAGGGGGCCAAGTCTACTAAAATGTCATAAACTGTCATCAAAATCTGCCATTAATTGGCAGATTTTGATGACAGATAAAAGATTATTATGGCACATTGAGGAACAATCCCTTAGAGGAGTATCCTACCGAACTATCCGATTCCGAAACTAGTCAGTGATTTGTCACTGATTTTGGACAGTAAGGACCAATGACTGCATCGTGAGTTCTTGACTTGGCGAATCAGAGCGCATGTGTCCTTGTCTTAGCCAATCAGAGCGCATTGTCGATGGTGGGAAATTGGCGGAATATATTGCAAGCAAAATCAACGTCATTTTTGGGTTAATTATTGTTCAATGTTATGGCACGATTGTAGTTTCAGTGGAAAATCATTGGAATGCTAATATGGCGCCATTATGACGCTATTGTGTTAGTAGACTACCAAATCTGTAAAATGTGTCAACTATAACACCACTGGTGGCTTGATAGATTATCATTGTCGTGATCGTATTATTTTTCTTTTTTCTATTATAATGGACCTGATTTTGGCCTCCGACTGACACATGTCAAGGAGGATGTAGCACGCTTACTTGACACTTACCCAGATAATGCTTATTCACTCTGGCCTTGGAGACATCTAGGTTATAGGTACACATACCCCGAAAGAGAGTTCCACTCCTTTGCTGTTCGCATAAGGAATGAAGGAGCGAAGCGAGTCCGTATGAGCGGGATGTCGACAACGTGTGGGTGGATAGCTCCCAGGGTGTCTTGTGGTTCAGTACAAGGAGTAATTATCCCATGGAACAATACTCTAAAGAGAAAGGTGAAAGTAATGTAGGTCGCTCCCATAACATGTCGGTGAATCAGGAGTTCAGGACCTTATATTTCTACTCCGCGACTCAAAGATAAGTCGCTTTTAATCCAAACATAGTAATACCTAATTCGATTTGGAATGAGAATTTATTCAACTGAGTGGCACATATTTATTTATCAATCGTTTAGCAAATATTTTCGCCATTGCTTCTGACAAAATTTCCTCAATACTACATAAATAACATTCTTTGATGGCTTCGAAATTACTTTGGTGTCGTGAATAAACATCTTTTTTTCATTTCAAGCGACTTGAGTAACGTTAAATTTGTCAAGGAATCCCTCGAAACGTTTAAGGGCGCTTTTGAAGTCACTAATGTTGATTTTTTTCTTGTTTACATTCACTCATCGCCTACGTTATGCAAGGGTCCATGATAAAGCGCCTTTTTTAAATTGCTTCTACATTAATAGCTTTACAGGATTATTCAGAGTTTTTATTTACGCGGTTTTGATTTTGAAAGAAAATAAAGTAGGTGGTAAATTTGAAAAGATGAATTCCTTGTTTGGTTTTTGTATTCAGAATTGTATGTTGGTAAGTAGGTAAATGGAAAATCAGTAGTTGAGTATTTTCTTTTTTGGTTTAGGTATTCCAAAACATTTTATAATATTATTTGTTATAGTTAAAAAAATAAAAATCCCATGTTACTGATTTCATATTTCATTTTATATAAAACAAACTTGCTTGAGCTTTCGGTGAAGGAAAACATCATGAGGGAACCATAGCACGGTGGTAGGGTAATTTGTAGGTAGTTAGGTACCCACCTGACTTTCTACTACTGTCAAGTTGAACATCTGCCGCCAAGCACCTATCGGTGTGTTCCGACAGCACTTGAGAGCCAGTTCCTTCCAGGCTTTGTGTCCTTAGCACCTTCACTTCATCACTTACCATGGTAATAGCGGCCTAAAATAAAAAAAACAAAAAACACCTCCATCTAACTTACCCTCACACACACTAACTTACACTCTTTAACACACCCCTACAAACACTTTACAAAAAAAACTTTACAATGACACTCGACAATTCAAAATAACTTCTAGTCTTGCATGTTAGTTTTAAGGTCATAATTTCTTATGGTGCGTCCATGCTTGGTGAACCGAACACGAGCCGAGCTACGAACGAGCACACTGCTGCGAGCACGATTCGCGTAGCGTGGACGGGCTTGCGAACCTCGAACGAGCATTCGTAGCGCGCTCGACTGCGCTCCGCCCGATTGCCAGTTTTTTCACGAACACAGGGATTCGCAGCGCGCTCGTTGTAGGCTCGTTGAAGGCTCGCCACGCTTAAAATCGCGAGCAACGAACGAATCCTGTTCGTTCGAGGATCGGCTCGTGCTCGCTTCGCGTGGCATGGACGCACCATTATAAATGTTTTAGACTCTGTTCATGTTTGTAAAACGGAGGAGGGCGTTGATATCTGCGACACAGTAGATGTCAACGTTTCAAATGTAATTTCAAATAGTTTTTATGTGCCTTAATTTTTTTTTTTTTTTACAACTAAGTCGGTAAACATGCATACGGCCCGCCTGATGGTAAGCGGTTACCGTAGCCATATGGACGCTTGCAACACAAGAAGCATTGCTCACGCGTTACCGACCTTTCCCCCCTCCCCTATGAGCTCTGGCGACCTTACTCACGCGCAGTAACACAACTTTACACAACATAAAGTTATTTGGCTGTGGTATTCTGTAAGGTGGAGGTACTTCCCCAGTCGAGCTGCTCTTTGAGCGAATAAACGCTATGCTCTACCTCTCAAATATTTTTTTATCATTATCTATTATCGCAAATGCAAAGGATATAATTAAAAGCGCGAGCGCCACACAAGCATTATTATAAGTCACGTGGGTACACCTTTACATGACACGCCACAGACCGCAACGCTTTCAACAAGCGGTTACCGCCGAACATGAGGCAACAATTCAATTTTATACTTAAAAAGCCTTGTGTATTACAAAAATAACTTTACCGTTATGAAACACCATGAACTAATAAAATATAAACATTAGAATGAATTTCTCAAACGCATTTTTATTCTGGTAGATTAAGGCAACATTTTTAAAGATCCATCAGGGGTTTTGGAAATAAAGCCTGTAGGTGACGGCCTTTGATCTCGGATTCTTGTGCATGTTTTTTTAAGATTAAGTTTAGGGGAGTATTTTGTAAATACCGCTACTTATGTCTACGTGTTTGATGTTAAGGTTCTATTTATATATCTTCTATTTATAAAGTTCTTTGATTTTGTAATGGCTGCGATTGATTGAACTATTACCTATTGTAAATATAGTGGGTAGATGCAGAATAAAGTCTAATAACAATTTTCCAAATAAAATTATATTATTTTAATTACATCAACTAATTAAATTTAATTTGTTGTGCACCATGCATGCATGGCTCAATAAGTAGGTAGACGTAATGCAGACACCGCGGTGAATTGTCGTGTCTACGAATGTACAGCAGTACCCAACTGATAAGGCGCGTCGTCAATCTTCGTTTGCACAGAAAATAAAGTATGGCCCGAAGATTAACGAAAGAATGCTTAAAACTTACAATCAACCTTAGATCACTACTATAAGGTTTATAATACACTGCAGCTGTTAGTTCCATCTCATTCGCAAGTCACACCCCTCTTTACACATGGCGGCAGCTGCCGACAGTGCCGACCAATAGCATTTTCCGCGGTTTGAAAATGTGTCTTGTGCGCAGGTACATCGGTAAGCCATATTAGTTGGGTAATACCACAGTAGATATATCAAACTACTAACCATAGATTAATTTTACAGGCAACTTTTACCAACAGGCTATCAGACATGGTACAATAATCCTGGCACCAAGCTTCGGTACTCATGCGAGAGACACGTGTTTTTTTTAAATAAAGAGCTGGCTCTGGAACTGACATTTATTCCAAAAAGCCATAAATAACTTTTTACAAGCTTTTATTTAACTCGCAATGAATGTATGTATGTTTGTTCGTTCGGGTGGAATTTTGTAAGTCGAATTTCACCCACTTCCAGTGGTCGGATTGACTTGATATTTGGTATGCATTAGTATATTGGAAGACAATGCAAATACAGTCAACAAAAAGTACAGTCACCAAAAAAAATCTTTTTTTTTTTTACAGAAAACTTATTTCTATTAAAAAAAAAGATCAGTAAAGAAAGAACCTGCATACATGTAAATGTATAACCAGTACTGTGTTCTAATTTTCCCATAGTCAATAACTCTACTAGCAATTACAACTTTACAGTAGCATACAAAAATCATATTTCAACACCCTCCAATATGCGAATGGGCGAATATTCACACATATATATCGTACAAAATTCATTTTTGCCGATCCCGCTTTGCGTCCAGACTACCTACTACCTACACATATATATGTAGTACGCAAATAATTTGCATCTGCTGCAAACGTGCACTGCACTGTTATTATTACGGTTTGCGTGTGTCTGTTTGTTCGTCTGGTGTGCTAAGCTGTTTTCCTGCAAATGATTAAGAGCTTGTGTTTTAGTATTCTGTATACTCAACTATGTTTATTATGTTAGAACATAAATAATTTATTTTAAGCTTGAATTCTGAAGTAGATTATCGGTTTATACAACGAACGAAGAAGGAGGCCAAAAGCTTGACTGCAAAGATTTTTCTTTTCCCAGATTACAAGGAGACAAATAAATAAATAAAAATATATACTCTGGGACATTCTTCACCCTCGACTATCTGATTAAAATTCAAAATTCAAAATCCAAAATCATTTATTCAAATAGACCTTCGCAGGCACTTATGAAAAGTCTGACTCTAATACTCTAATACCGGTTCGGAAGGTTGCATTTGCTGAGAAGAGCCGGCAATAAACTCAGCAATTACTCTTTACAAAACAAGACTCAACAAAACTCTTTACTAATCGCACTGACAACAATTGCATGCCCCGGCGCGGCGGCAAAATTACAAAGTAAACTGAATAAATATTTAAGTAAATAAATAGTTAGCAAACTTAAGCAGACCAGCCCCCACAAGCAGCACCTGTTCGCAAGTGTGACGCGTGTGGCAGCCATCGCCCTCCTCGCCAATCTCGCCATATTGGAGGGAAGTGAGCGACCCGTCACACGACGCCGCCGCAAGCAAAGCAGAGAAGATCGCAAACTAAGCAGAGCTTGTACTATGGAAACCAGATAACCGATATACTGTGTAGTATACTAATTTTTGTTTTACAATGGGAATCGAACCCACAACGCGGCGTGGAATCTTTACCATCCACGTCAACTACCTATATACAGGATACTGATTTCGAGGTGGCATATTTTCGAAACCTGTGTTGGATTAGTCAAGCTGAACAACTTATACTAATATGGAAGCAACACATAATTCTCAAGTGCCAGGGTTGCTCAGAGTCAAAGGTGAGTCGAGAGGAAACGCGGATGCTGCGACAAGTTGAGCCGGTAGTATTCCACGTAGTGCAGAAACGGCCACGCCGGAGAGATGATCCGTGCTACGGTGGACTGCGCGGGCGAGGAGCTCAGTTGCAGTGTTGCCTTGCAGGACCAGGAAGCACAGTGAATCGGCTGCGATGGATTGAGGCGAACTTGGCTGTTGCTGCTTGCCGGTGGGGAGTGATGAGCTCGGAGGATCTGCACAGAAGTGCTACTGCATGTTCCGTGATTTGGAGATTTGGAAGATTTTGGCTCACACGGACAAAACACTTGCGCTTATTCCGATGGCTTACGCGGCACTGAGGCTTGGGGTGTCACTACTTATATACCTAACTGGGGCATGTTTCCATCAGAGGCAAATATCCGGCTTTTACCCTATTAGGGATTTTCCTTGATGGTAGAGCAAATTGTAACGATCATTAAATAACTACCTTTTCAGATTCCAAACTGAATAAAGGAGGTTTGAGTTTGCATTATAAATAATGTTATTTACTCATTACAAAAAACAACGCAGCTATACCACAGTAGATATATCTATCAGTACTAGCTCTTCATACAAACGGCCGGAACGCGAGTCATACCTACGCGCCACGATTTCGGTTCGCTTTCGGTTGGCAAACAGTCGCGAATGCGCTGCAGTGACGAACGAACGGTGTGATGGGTTTGTAAGCAGTAAGCGTGCGATTTATGACAAATATTCATTGAAATAATTAAAATAATTACAAGTAAGTACAATTACTTAATATGACAAAGAGAAATTATAGTAGACTATATTGTGCTTTTTTGGTTGCTTGACTTCGTCAATACTACCTGAATTCATAAATAAATAAGTGGATGGCTGGCTTGGGTGAAAAAAGTGACTAACTACGGTCAGGTTAAAAAAAAGTAGTAGTTCCTAGGCTAGGCTTTCTACTTACTACTTATGTATGTACTTAGCTATTTACATATATTTATTGAATTAGACGAAATATTATTATAAAATGATTGTGAGAGTAATAAATGGTAGGTACCTGTACCTAGTAAGATTTACATAATAATTTACTTTTTAAGTAAGATTTTGCAGTAGGTAGTTAGAGGTTTTGATTGCTGTAGGTAACGCACACGCGATGTAATGGTTGATATTAAGTAACGTTTGCAACGGTTCGACTTCGGATGGGTGACCAAAAAAATTGTTATTTCGATTTAGAGTATAGAGTATTCGAGTATCTCCGTGCTGTAGGTAATGGGGTCATAAAAAAATATATATTACTCGTCTGTTTCTTACATTTTATTGAACACTTCCTATTTCATTCACAAAAAAAGAAACATTTTATCAAATAAAAAATATGATTAAAATCACAAAACTAGACAAGTAGGTAGATGAAATTAAAATACTATAGGTGGGCAGCCCTTTCGCGTGTTCACGTACCGTGCTGCTGTAGGCAATTATAATCAAGAAAAGGGTCGAGTCACTTTACTGTTTGATATATCTACTGTGGCTATACTAAACAAAAACAAAATGTGTATAAAGATACATAACAAAAAATCTCATGATCGTCAAACTGATACACCATTCAGTTTGACGATCCACCGTGTAAGGCTCACACTCCACTCCCCCATTTACTAATTTACCCCTTCCATCCACGGGAGGGCGCAAGGGCGGCAATTAAAAACGCAACATCGCTTTGATGTCGCTTCACAAGTGCGCTTATTGCGTCGCGTCGCCCCGCTCGAGTGGTACGGTGCCCGATATTTACTGTAAATATGTTGCAGGTTTTACTGAAGGTGTTAAAAAGTTTTAAATTTGTGTATTTATGATTTAAATGTATGTATTATTTCTTATTCAATTATGTATATTCCTAGTAGTAAAATAACATGCGACGTTTAGTTGTTTCGTCTCTACTAGACCCTCTTTCTAGTTTTATATCACCTTAATTTTTGTTACCAAGTATTTCACGAGATTTTTAATTAACTCCAATAATAAAGTCTGCCTGTCGTTTTGAAAGCTGCAATTTTTTTTTTAGTAAACTGTACTGTACCAATCAATTATTAAACTAAAATGACTTTAAAATTGAGTCTAATATAGTCCTTACTTCAGGTTGATATCTTCATTGCCTGTCAATAAACCGCACAAAGCAAGAAATGATTGATTGATCTACGCTACGCCATCCAGCCACACGATCCACATAGTGTGTGGACACACGGTAATTGTGTTTTGGCCCCACCCTGATAAACAGTGGGGTAATTAGCAGTAGCCCTTTATTAATTGAACCACAGTTAATGTATGACCACTATACTGTTAGGTTATTTACAAAAATATTATATTCTGGAGGTGGTCAAACAGATCCAATACGAGGTATAATAATATTTTTCAACACACTCGCTCGTAAAGTTTGCACCGATTTTAGTATCATAAGACAGCTTATTACGAACTGATGCTTTTTATTTTACATTACCACACTGTGTACACAAACACATGTTTTATGATAATACCCCGTTTATGTTAAGTTTGTATCTCACTGTAAGTGATATGTGTGTAGACGAAGCATTCTTAATTTAACTGGATAAAACAGCTTGACAGAGAATCGCTGTCAAAAAGAAACCTATGAGCCATATTTGTTAACGTTCTCATTGCGTGGTTGATGATTATCAAGAAATCTATTTAAAAAATATACGTCAGATATTTTTTCTCGCAAGTGTGTTGAAAAACGTCGTATGATAGACTCTTGGCTTAAAAAATACAACCGAATAGAGAACCTCCTCCTTTTTTGAAGTCGGTTAAAAATGTACTCGTCCTATATGCAATGCACTTTTTCAGATTATTATAAAAAAAATATTCAAATAGTTGTTTTTGTTCATGTTAAGAATAGTACAGTGTACCTCACTAATAGATAAACGCGTTTTCATTAAAATCATAAACCAGCAGCTTTTGTTTGAATATTGAAAGCAATCAACAGTGAAGATAAATAATTGGATAGAAGCAATAAAAACATTGCTTTAATAATCTTCTGCATTTTCAAATTATATTGCATCACGTTTCACGCATAATTCGATTTCGATTCATCATACACCCATTTATAATCAGCCATATTAATTATCGTAATACGTAGTATGAAATTCAACCCTATTAGGTTACAGAAATTGCATATTGGAATAGGAGTGCCTCTCTAAGTAAAGGCTGATGCATATTGAATGATATTTTTAATCGAATCTGCTTGCTATTTTCAATATTTATCATAATTGGCGACGGCTGAACTTAGATCTCCTAACATCCAAACAACTTTGTTCTTTTGTCCAGAAGTTATATTAAAGATGACTTGAAGAATTTTAAGAGAGGTAGAGCATAACGTATAACTTTTATTCGCTCAAAGAGCAGCTCGACTGGGGAAGAACTTCCATCTTACAGAATACCACAGCAAATAACTTTATGTTGTGTTCCTGCTCGTGAGTAAGGTCGCCAGAGCTAATTGGGGAGGGGGAAGGGTCGGTAACACGTGATGCCTCATGTGTTGCAAGCGTCCATATATCTATGTTTTGTTCGAGGAAATATTTAACTTCTTCTATATTCTTCCAGTATTATTTCTAACCTTTGAATAAATCCTGTAAAGATGTTTTTAACTCAGTTTTTTTTGGCTGAACACTTTCCAGTGCCTACGTGGCTTTACCTCCACAGTACAGCCATGTAGGAATCCAATTATATCAATGGACACAATCAACACGGGATTATTTCGATGCGTAGACATTGCCGTTGTCACTACGCGATGTGCGGTATCGAATCGAACGAATTATTCGAGTTATCAAGTTATTATCGATACCATCGAATGATTGAAATATATTTTCTTTATGCCTTTATGCAGATGAGTGTTGAGGTTTTTATTTTATAGATTTTATTTGGATATTAGTAACACCAGGGGCATGCAGCTTGATTAGCAGTTCTTAATCGATCGGCAAAATTAAGCAATCACTGGTGTTGACGGTATCCGGATGGGTGACCGCCTATTGTTAATTTAACTCGAGTATTATCTAATACAAGCACAAAAGCCGTTAGTACCGGCTATACTAGTCGTTAAGCTAGTTTTGAACCTTTAGGCGGCTTGAAAATTTCAAAAGTAGGTTGACCACTAGTCTACCTCCACCTATCTGGGTACGCGCTGTGGAGTATTTTCGACCACCCCGAAACCAGCTAGCTGCTTCAGAGTTCTCGCAGGATACATGCACTGCACCTGCGACAACTCCGGGAGCAACTGTGACGACAGGTAGAGGATCCGGCGCTTCCTCCAGTTTCTCAATTATGAGTTCCTGGATTGGCATCAGATCCTCCGCCTTCAAGTACTCCTCCGGGTACTTGACTGTAACGACAGCGAGTTTCACAGCCGCCACCGCATCCCTAAAGGATACGGTCGAGGACGATTGACCTTGGGTCTTCATCCTCTTGGCCGCCATGTCCCCGCTGTCGCTGCTGAGATTAGCACGCGGCCTCTTTGATGTTCCTCCCGTAGGAGTCCCTTCTAGAGCCGCCTGCTGTCTCAGCTTATGGCGCTTTCTTCTTTGCCGCCCCGCCCTCTGGTGTGCAGTCCCAGCTTTCGCCGGTCCCGCCTTGTGGTTTTTTTTATGTTTAGAATCCATTAAAAATCCCGAATAAACTACTTCGTCCCTCAACTATCCCCACCCGTCATGGAGTGCTCAAGTGGCGATGCTACGGTAGCACCAGGGATTAGTCGAGGGATATAGTCCCCCCCCATTGGTTACTCACGAGACTGCACAGCACTAACTCACGCCGCTACCACTAGCGATGCGAGCGAGCGCCGCCGTCTGCAAGCCCCCAATGGGAGTGAACTCGCCTAGGGGCCGTCTGACCTGACCCCGCAGCCGATTGATTGGCCGCAGCTGGCTAAGCTGCGGCCTCCCGTGTAAAGAGAAATCCGGGCCAAAGTGGAGTGTTGCCTCAGAGACGTTAAACCGCCTACGCTCATCGGCTCAGGCACCAGGATCCCATCATCCTCCCGTACGGGTCCCCGCGCACGGCACGAACACGCGGGAGGTCATTGCTATCCAACATCTGATTTTGTTCGATGGTGGACACCCCGGGGCATGACCTCGACGCCCCTGTGTTAAGTAGCCCGGTGATTTCTGTTACGTCTATTTCATAAGGAATTAGACCAATAACGGGGCGGCAACCTCGAGAAGGAACATCACCGCACTTGCCTTGAGGATCAACACGACCGTAGCGCTCTCCCTCAAGACCACGCCACCTTGCCAACTCAGAAGGAGTAAGGCAAGGTAGGCCTGCATCTATACTACCAAGCTAAGCATGTTGCAATTTTAAAAGCATAGACCCAGCCCCGCCCCCTGATGATGATGATGAACACCAGAGAGGAATGATAATGTAACCTTTACATAGTTTATAATGGCTGTTTAGATCAACTGCCGGAACACATGGGAAGTTACTTGGTAATAGATTTCCTGGTGTCTTGGTTTCTGCTCTTGGCTTCAAGCTTACTGTAGGATTTGAACCCACGACCTTCGCCAAAGCATTTGACTGCCACTGAGCTGTCATTGCATCTGGATCTATTCTGGATTTGGTTTCATTATGATTATATGTTATGTAAGAAATAATACAGCAAAAAAAAAAAAACCGTAGGTAAAATCTCTAAATTTTCAGGACGATTTTATTAAAATGTTTGTTCATAGAAATATCTTCTTGGATGTCCATAAATCTTACAAATACGAGAGAGCTTATACATCAGGGGTAGAATGACAAACTTTACCGACAAATAAACCGATTGTCAATGAGGATGACTTGTTTTTTTGTATTTCACCATCATTCACTGGATTGTACAATTTGAAAAGGAGATCGTGTTTACAAGCGCCATACTAACTTTCTTCGAACTGCGTAAGTGACGAGCCTTCAGCGATTGAATTAAAAAAAGTACTCGATAAAAAATACCTCTGAAAATAACTCACCCAATTGTGTTGATTGCGGAGTAGTCGAAGATGTTCTACATGTTCTATGGGAGTGTGTACGAAATGCATCCTTTAGAAAAACTCATTTCGGTGCGGATAGAGGTAGTGAGTGACATCTGTTTTTGTAACAGTATTTTAGCTTATCAATCGTCCGACAAAGCTAAAATTTTGTACGAAATACTTAAATTAGGATTAAGTTCATAACTGTTAAATTTTATTTCATTTGTTTGCCACCTTAGTTTTGTACCTTACAGGCTTACCTATAAGGCGATATGGTCGCTCAGCGACAAAGCCATTCAATAAAAAATAAAAAAAACTCTCTATTGAGGCTAAACTAATTTCCAGTGATAAATGGTATTCATGAAATTTCGACCACTGGACAAATTTACGACATGACACACTGTATTAATTCTACACTATACAATTGATTAACCTTTATCGAAGGGTGAAGAACATAAATCTATCTATCCCCATTCGTCCATGCCTTGAGTCATACAGCTCGCCGCCCCCGTTTGCCACAAAAGGCGGTATTCACAAACTACGTCTGGGTACTTCGAAAGACTAATATTTTCTACGTAAAGAGGGGATGGTACGTCTATAAATTCCATCCCCTATTGATAGTTAGTAGCACATTAGTTCTCCTTTTGTACTTGGCAGGCCATTCGGTTGAAAAACTGGCTTATAGCCGATGTCTAGGTACGTTTTATTGGTTTGGTAGTGAGGGAAATGATATCCATCTTCGGGAAATCTTAGTTTCAATACAAGTAAATATTTAAAGATGTTTTCTGTTTTAGACTGTAATATGCCCATACTTTTAAAAAAAATGGTATTTATTATCTGGTTTTTACATAGCAAATCTCTTGGTTTGGGGTCAGATGGCCATGTGTGAGGAACGTCCCAGGATTTTTATTTATAATATTCTAAGTTATTCAGTAATAATTCCAGAGTCTCTAGAGTCTTTTAGTCAATCCACGACAGTGTAAAAGTCAGTATCGCTGGGTAACAGATAGTGACGCTGCATTTTTTTTACTTCCATACATTTTCTTAGAGCTCCTTAGACCCAGAGAGGGCGAAATCGCTGCGAATCGTTTCGCGCGAATACATACGCATACGTCCACAAGCATCTCTCATGGTACTTAATAGTTAGGTATACTTGCTTGATGCACAGTTCATTTTAAATAAGAATTTAGGCATGTGTTGTAGGTGCTTGGCGACAGACTTATCAACTTGAGGGTGGTAACCAGCCAGATAGGTACTACAAAGTACCCTATCACCGTACTATGGCTCTCCTCACGATGTATTTCTACACCGAAAGCTCAAGCGCATCGTAGAATTCGAACCCGGGACCTTCGTCTTGGTATCCGACGTCACTACCACTGAGCTATCATCGCCTTGTATTATCGTTTGCTGAATCATAGAGAATGGTATTCAGATTTTAGTACTACTGGCCTCCTAGCCTCCTTCTGTGAGGCCGTAATGGTCCAGATGGAGGTTGCTGAGCGGGATCGTGAGAGGGCCGATCACACGGCCCACCTGCCCTGTAGCTCGGGCTTAGAATAACAGCTACGGTGTTCCCCTGCCTGTCGTAAAAGGCGACTAAACGGGGCCTTTGGGGTCGTGGGCAATCAGAGCGGGGGCTCTGTGCGCCCAGAAGCGACCCCAAAGAGGACGATGAGTCGATCTGGTCATGACTCATCGTGCGATAACACAGCGAGGGTGCTGGGGGGAGGTGTCACACTTCCCCCGGGACGAGCTATCTAAGCGCCGCGCTTGGAGGGTTGAGCATGTACGCGTTCAACACGAGAGCCCGCCCCGGTTCGGTTCTTCAAACGGTTTTAGCCGGTTGAAGTAAGGCGCTCCCAAAAAAAACAAAGGTAACTGGGAGTTTTATAAAGCCCGTATTAAGCTACTGAATGGGTATTTCGGTATAAAACGTCAAGCGCGAAAAGAATAAATCAACTTCCAGCGACGCATCGGTCTGGCGACTACGGTTTCAGTTTCATAAATTAGTTCTTTTATGAGGCTCACTATTGTTTGCCGTCGTATATTTAGATATGCTTGATGCTTTTATTTTTGAGTGCCAGTGTTTTGATAGTAGTAAGTGGAATGTTTAATTAATGAATCCGAGTAGGTAAAGAATGATTTTGCTTGATTGAGCATTCAAAAGAACATATTCATGTATATGTATGTTTGTATGACGTTTATGTGGCTGCTCACACCCAGACCATAATATAATATCAACTCATTATATCCGTGGCGCAAGTTTTAGTCTGTGAAAATAGAACCTATATTTTTTTTAAACCTCTAAGTTGGCAAACAAGCATACGGCCCGACTGATGGTAAGCGGTTACCGTAGCATATGGACACTTGCAAAACCAGGGGTATCACTCGCGCGTTGCCGACCCTGAAGAAATCTCTTCAAACCCTTTTTGCAATTCAAAGCAGTAACACACACGACGCGTAAAAAGTCTGCGAAAGAATAGGATATAGGTACCTAACCAAAACTCTCTATTTCAAGTATTTAATTATTATTTTAAGCATTTATTTAATCTCTGAATTTCCATAGCTATACGACCCTAGAGTTCTCACGACAGAATGATCGGAAATGTACGTTGTGTGCTTTGAATCTCTGCAATATCCTTGATGGACATTTTCGTGTCTACTCGCACAAAAAGTCTGTCGTCTGTGCTGCACCTTAGAATAATGTTCCTTCAACAAATTCCATAAAACCTTTTCAAACTTTTCAAAATAATTGTTTATATTTTACTGTACTAATTAAACTTAGGTACAAGTATAACCCATATATTGCCTACACTCGCTACCCTTTGATACTCCGGAAATTGTAATGTAAACTCCGTCAACCTAAACTGAAACGTTAACGTAATTATGAGTAACGCGAACGCTAACGTTCTACTGTATAACTATTTAATAATACCCTACAGTGAACTACGGTACAAGCCTATCAAATTACAGGGAAACATACTCTCTAAACAAATTTCAGGTCGCGTAACGCTGAAAAACTCGGTTAGCGATCGAATGGAGGAACGATGTACTGCGTAAACTTATTACATTTTCTGGTTGTTGCGGTTAGGTGGTTGAATTAGATAGTTCCTGTTTTTTTTTTCATATGTAGTTCAAGGAAGCACTTCCTATCTGCGAGCAACTTAAAACTTACAGTTAAGGACGCATTTACAAAATATTGAGAAATTAGCTGTTTTCCGATCGAATTACCGACTAATCCATTGAATTTTGCCAAATTTTGCGGATACCAAATGATACAATTCACCTTTGGCTGTAGATGGTGGAAATAGTTTTTTCAATTATTATACTTTTTATACAATAAAAATTGGTTTTCCGTACCGGCCTCCCGTGAAATAAAAAAAACTGGCCTAGTTTCGATGCAAAGATCTCAATAATTAGGGGATTTTAATGACTAAAAAAATACCCTAATAAAGTAGAAATATTCAAGATTAATCCTTGGAAAGGAAATCAGCATAAATATTGAACAAACCTCAAAAAAAATTAAAACATTTTCGTCAATATTTCACCATTTATCTAACATTTTGCTAATTCACGTCAAGCTTGATGTCTATGAAATAAGGGTTTGTTTCCTTTCTCTGTCTTAGTTTTGTTGTATAAAGTACACACATTTGCTAGTCAAAACGACAGATCCAAAACAGTTGTGAAATGCGTGGTGACTGAAAGGAAGACTACCAACAGTGTCGCCATCAAAATAAATACTGAAATCTCTAAAATGGATGACAATCATATTTTTTAGGGTTCCGTAGCCAAATGGCAAAAAACGGAACCCTTATAGATTCGTCATGTCTGTCTGTCTGTCTGTCTGTCTGTCCGTGTATGTCACAGCCATTTATTTCCGAAACTATAAGAACTATAATGTTGAAACTTGGTAAGTAGATGTATTCTGTGAACCGCATTAAGATTTTTACACAAAAATAGAAAAAAAACAATAAATTTTGGGGGTTCCCCATACTTAGAACTGAAACTCAAATTTTTTTTTTTCATCAAACCCATAAGTGTGGGGTGTCTATGGATAGGTCTTCAAAAATGATATTGAGGTTTCTAATATAATTTTTTTCTAAACTGAATAGTTTGCGCGAGAGACACTTCCAAAGTGGTAAAATGTGTGTCCCCCCCCCTGTAACTTCTAAAATAAGAGAATGATAAATCTATAAAAAATATATGATGTACATTACGGTGCAAACTTCCACTGAAAATTGGTTTGAACGAGATCTAGTAAGTAGTTTTTTTTTAATAGGTCATAAATTGAAATTAATATCAAATACTCAGGTCTATACTACCATTTACTTATATACCTACAGGTTTGTACGGAACCCTCGGTGCGCGAGTCTGACTCGCACTTGGCCGGTTTTTTTTTATATCACTAATGTGGCAAACGATGCGGGCCCGTCTGATAGTAAGTATTTTGACCTATAATTTGGAATGGTAAAATTAATACGTACATAAATTATGTTAGATTTTCTAAACATTATTCTTATCGATCAATAACATCGAATCTAACGACAGTAACAGTACTATACAAAACGAAAGCAAGTTGCCGGAAGCTTCAGGCGAGACTGTGTTGGAAACCACTTGCGAGTAAACTCTATTCATTTGTGTATCTATCTGTGTAGTAGCTATCTATAGAACTATTTGAATTGACTTGTCATTTTAAAATTCTGTTATATACAAACATAGTTATGCGGTCCGATTTCTTATAACAGTTATGGCCCAAACCAAGAAATATACGTGTCGTGACCCTCGGTTAGCGTGACAGCAGGCCGATTCCTATAATTTACGGATCGTTATCGTTTAAAATTAAGACTCTTATTATCTTTACTAAAAATGAAGCAAAAACCTCAAAGCTTTGCAAATCAGATCCTCCCATGGACGTAGCTATCACAGGTAAAATTAGCTTACGAAATGATCTATATGCCAAGTTTAGCAATAAAATAAAACCGGCCAAGTGCGAGTCAGACTCGCGCACCGAGGGTTCCGTACAAACCTGTAGGTATATAAGTAAATGGTAGTATAGACCTGAGTATTTGATATTAATTTCAATTTATGACCTATTAAAAAAAAACTACTTACTAGATCTCGTTCAAACCAATTTTCAGTGGAAGTTTGCACCGTAATGTACATCATATATTTTTTATAGATTTATCATTCTCTTATTTTAGAAGTTACAGGGGGGGGGACACACATTTTACCACTTTGGAAGTGTCTCTCGCGCAAACTATTCAGTTTAGAAAAAAATGATGTTAGAAACCTCAATATCATTTTTGAAGACCTATCCATAGACACCCCACACTTATGGGTTTGATGAAAAAAAAAATTTGAGTTTCAGTTCTAAGTATGGGGAACCCCCAAAATTTATTGTTTTTTTTCTATTTTTGTGTAAAAATCTTAATGCGGTTCACAGAATACATCTACTTACCAAGTTTCAACATTATAGTTCTTATAGTTTCGGAAATAAATGGCTGTGACATACACGGACAGACAGACAGACAGACAGACAGACAGACAGACAGACAGACATGACGAATCTATAAGGGTTCCGTTTTTTGCCATTTGGCTACGGAACCCTAAAAACCTACCATTGGTAAGCAAAACGATTCGTTTTTGTTTATAGAAACCGAGCATAAGACTAATACTTGGCAGGTTTTATTTATATAATAAAACAATGCATTAAGCGGCACCTATACGCCTTGTAGGTATTTTTTTTAATTATATAGTTAGCCACCTATATTAGAAAACATTTCACATCCATTCCATCCATGCCGCTCGTTTTTCAGTGGAACATTTTAAAAACAATTCTCATGTGGATTCAGCAAGCTCATCTCTTCCGCTTCCGTACTCCCCCCAACTTCCGACCGGTAGTCGGCAGCAAGATGTTTTCTATTACATCATGTTTGAACATTTGTTTGAACAGCGATATTGAGAGGCGCTTCCTTAAGGCGAACGCAAACAAAATGGAGGCTGCTTTTTAAATTAAGTAAAGCGTTTGCTTAAAATTCGTCTTAGCTTTGGAAATATTGGTATCTTATCGCCTTAATATTTTCGGCACAGGACATGACGTCCTCGGTTCCATTACTGCATCTATCTAGAATATAAAGCAGTTCTCGTTCTTGTTGTTCATTAGTTTTTTAATCTCGGTAGCTTCCACATCATACTCATTTGTCAATCTGCTAAATCCGTAATGGTGCGTCCATGCTCGGCGAATCGAGAACGAGCCGAGACACGAACGAACCTACAAAGAGCCTACAACGAGCACGATGCGAATCCCTTTGTTCGCGAAAAAACTGACAATCGCGCTCGTTCGAGGCTCACAAGCCCGTCCACGCTACGCGAATCGTGTTGGCAGTGTGCTCATTCGTGGCTCAGCTCGTGCTGGGTTCGCCAAGCATGGACGCACCATTAGATAGGACAGACATTTAGGAGTCCATAGATAACTATTGTAAACCATGGGCGAACATGAGCAACTGCAGACAGTTTAAAATGGCGCCATTTACCTATGACGAGCGACTAATTAGAAATCTGCTGATTTAAACCGTAAGGATCTGCTATCCATCGTGGGAACAATAATGGTGTATTTATCTATTAAAGGAGCTAATAGCAGTTTTTATGCAAGACAAAATAACAGCTACCCAAGACATACTACAATGTGACAAACTGGCTGCGTACTGGGCAAAAATTCTTGCATCAGTGAGAACTCTTTGCCATTAGATAAATCAGAAGAATGTAATACGTTTCTAGATAGAACGAGCTGGCTAGTGATCTACCCCTCACTCTTCATAAAAAGGCCTACTCAAGCGGCCTACTTGCGGAAACAAAGAACCTACGATAAGTAAGTTACCTCATTGATTAACATTTCTGTCACCACAGGAACTAAATTATATTATCATACAAAATATTATTATATATACTTACATAGCAAAGTTTAATAAAGTAATTACTGGAGTTATCTATCACAAGTTATGAGGAAACTCATGTTAATTACTCGAAGTATCATCCTCAATCCTCTATCTACGCTCATTTCACTCACTTCGCTTAACTTCACTTTGACAAGCGATCCGTCATGACGCTGAAGAAAACCAATTATTTTCTACGCAATTCGCCAGTTGACGAACTTAGGTATGTAGTTTATTATGGTGCGTCCACGCTACGCGAATCGAGCACGAGCCAGTAGATATTATAAAAAACTTCTACGTCTCTTTAGCAATTCCGAAAGGTATAATATCTACTAGGTATGTTGATTAAATCTTAAAATAATATTAGTTGAATAGGCCCAAGTGGTAGTACAAAATAACGAAACTTCGAACTTTCAAATTCAATATCTCCATAACGGTTATGTTTAGGACACCATATTATAGAATCGAATTCATCAGAAATGACCTGAATAATAACTTCCTTAAATATTCGGTACACCTTTCCCTGTAACCCTGTATATATATTGATGAATTAAGAGCTTCTACAATTATGTTTCCTCTACGCACTATACCCGACCTCATCTTGTATCTGTTTACACTAATATATAGTATTATTAGCTGGAATACGTTGTATTCGGTTGTCTATTACCAGTTACCTGCATGAGACAACATGACGTGTTTCGGCCTATTCAGTATGTATCGACGGACGTGTGCCTATTGACAGGAATGAGTCCTATTGTTTGTCTTTTGTTACTGTATAAGTACATAATTTCTTAATAAGAAGTAAGGTGAAATTTTTGTCATGCTTCTTTGTGATTTGGACATATTATGGGTATTTTTCTATCAACATATTGATATTAATTTTCAATTGGTGCGCATATTTGGCTGATTAATGGTTCAAATAAATTTTTGGTGTCAAGGTTGTAGTTAAAAACAAGACTGGCTTAATAGATTAAATTCATTTGGAGTGGGGAGCTAGGTAGAGCCATGTTCGGGAGACTAGCTTTGCATTGAAAAAAAAATAGGATTACAATAAAGAGGCTTATACGTAATGTTACTGAGAGGTTAATTTCACATAGTACCGCTAATGAAAGAGGGGGAGGCAGTCATGTTCGTGCAGCACCCTCCTATTAGAGTCTATAATAATACCTAATTGTTTCCTAAACAGACAGGACGGGGGGATAACCTCGTTATAACGCGGATGTCTGAGTGCAGGTTCATTAATATATCTGTATAAAGTCTGGTATCATGTGAAGTATTTAATGTATGCTATCTTGCTTGGCGTAAGGACAAGAAGTACAAAAGTTAACCCGAATTTGGCCTCAATTCTTAGGGTCTTAGATTTTTTGGTCTTAATATTGCTACGCGGTGATTTACAGTTGAAGAAATGTTACCAAGTACTGTTAGAACATTAATATCGTACTTGACTAACGCCACGATAATTTTTCCTAACACACCCAAAGTTCACCCATTAGTTCGCGATAATTCTTCAGTGATAATGGTCTTTAATAGCTTCTACTAATTATTATTGCTCATTACTTAGAAATCTTTGAAGGATACAATCCGCAACGAGGTCATCCGACAAAGAACCAAAGGTGCTGACATAGCTCAAAGAATTAGCAAGTTGAAGTGGCAATGGGCCGGTTACGTCTGCCAAAGAACCGACGGGCGATCGAGCAGACGAATCTTAGAGTGGAGACCGCATCATGGCAAACGTAGTGTGGAACACCCCAAGCCCGATGGACTGACGCCCTCAAAAAAGTGGCCGGACTGGGCTGGATGCGGGAGGCAAGAAATCGGAAGTAGTGGCCCGCTCTGGGAGAGGCCTATGTCTAGCAGTGGACTTAATAAGGCTGATGATTATGGTGACGTAGAAATATAAGTCAGTTGGATATAAAGTGCCACTTTATATTATTGAAACAATTTTGTTATTTCTTCTATATTTGAGCCTACTTTGCTTTATAGAATTCGTCAAGTCCTTTGAACGCCAGCCTAATGTACTACAATAACTCGGCTACAAAACTTCTCATGTAAACAAAGCCAGAGATCTAGATCCTTTACCAGTAGTAACAAAATGTCATTTTCCGTTCAAATGTAATTGATACTTCTTCAGTTATAAAAAATAAATATCAGTATTATTTTCGTTCGAATAAAATAATATTTATTTCTCCCAAAATATCCCGGTAAGTAATTTATTTGCCGTTACGTCGAAATCATCACCTGAAGGGTTTTCGGACCAATTTTAATTAATTTATCCGTTCAAGTGCGCACTTTCGTTTTAACGTAGGTACAAAATCTTTGTTTCATTTATAACCTTTTAATAAAAAGGTTGGAACGACAGGTTTACGTACCTTTGTCGGACAACTTAATAAAAAAAGGGATGGAGTTGAGAAAGAACGTTCCCGATGTAATTTATGCGTTAGAAAAATGAACATAAATGGGGCACGTCCGACTTTTATTGTTCTTACAATTGTACTGTAGAAGATATTGGTTTCAAGTCACACTTTAAATATAAAAAATAATCTATAATAGCGGAAAAGTCAAAAAGTTTGTGGCAAATAAATCAGCATCGACTATTGTATACCTACCACATACTTTTTGAAAATGGTAACCGAAAGACCTTATGACTAAAATGTACATTACAATAAAACTGGGCCGAAATAAGATGTAAGTAATTTAATAAGACCTAAACAATGGTGACATAAACCAATGAGGACGCAGAAAGGTCTACTAGGGATTGATCATTTGCAGATCAATTCAGTAAAAAATGGAAAAAGACCAGGAAAAGATGAAGATAGAATACATGTAACTAATATTTACAAAATGTTTCCTCGAGCTTTATGCAGCTTCATTATTATGTAATATCTAATAAACAACGAATAGTGCATATGCTAACTCTGCGGTGAAAATACATAGCTCACTGTATATCAGTGCTCGGTAACAAAAATTAAAACCACTGAAAATCACTAGCCCATTCCATTTTGAGTCTTATGTTTAGTGCGTTAAAGTTCATCAGAGATACAATCATGTGCAATGTTTAATTTGTATAGAGTTATACAGGGTAAGAGGTGAGGTCCAGAGGCGATGCAGCATGCATCTGTTCATAGGGTGTAGCTAATACGCATGAAATAATCTGCAGTATAGTGCAATTGAATGCTTGCAAAAAATAATAAAGATAATGTGATGTTTCTCATATGAAAAGGAGTTTTTTTTTAATATTTGTCATATATTTTTTAAATAAAAGTCATAGGTATCCTACTCCTGAAATATTCTTCTACTGTGATAACTGATAATGTGCAAAAACAGGCTATGATGGATTGGTGTTTTGACGACATAAAATGAGTTATTTAGTTACGTATTTGAGCATTTTTGTGACTATAGCCGTGAACTGCTATTTATTAATGTGCTGTAAATTTTTGAAAGCGTATAAATACTTAAAAAACTCAGATTCATTAAGTCTCATCTTTTTTAATTCGTCGTATCATTCATATATTAAATTCTTTTATTTAAATATATCTAATTTAGATTTAATACTTAAATCCGATGGTTAAAGGCGCCATTCAATACAAAAACCCCTGAAGCAAGTGCGATACCCTTGTCAGGGCAGTCGTCATTTCACGGCTATCTTGCTCCTGCTACCAATTACAATGTGATCGTCCTCCCACCACTGTCCTTTGACCTTCACACCCCCCTTTGGAACCCTATGATGATGATTAGCAAGGGGCTCATGTGTGATTGTAAGAGATCTAAGTAAAGTGGACGACCGTATGTACGAAGTGTTTGGTCGAATGACTGGATTGATTGGCCCGACTCTCCAATACTCTGTTTCTAAATAGAAGTGATTGATAAACATAGGTTTGTGAGCAGATAAAGGTTTATTTGAGAATACCTATTTCCAAGTATTTTTCCTTATAAGGAAGAGTAGGTATATACTGGGTGTAACGAAAATGGTGTGAAGACTACATCAGGTAAATATACTCTGTATACAAAGTTTCAGCTCTAAATAAATTACTCAAATATTCATACCATGAAATATTGAACTAAAATCATAACCAACATGTCACCAGTCAATGGGGTCATTATCATTTTTAACCGACGAAAAAACGGAGGAGGTTTACAAGTCGAGGCGTATTTTTTTTATGTATGATCATCACGCATAACTTTTTACAGAGTAGTCCCATTTTGAGTTTTTTTTTTTATTGGATAGGGTCGATGTTGGTCCCATATAAATTTGTATAAAAATACTTACCCTCAGGCTCAGAGTAGATAAATACTACGTACAAACCTCAGGGTAGGAAAATAGGGGTGATTTATTGTTCACTCACCGATCTTAATGGCGAGTTGTGTATTACATTATAAAAGTAATCAAACATGTAGTAATTAGTAGATTATAGCCACAAAAAATTATATAATATTAAAAAAAAAACTTAAGTATACCTACGTAGGTTATTGGTTTGTCCCGACTGCAAAACCTTATAAAATTCAAGTTATGTTCAAAATTCTATTATATTTAAAAGGTTTATTATTTTTTGCTTTTCAGTTTTTTCGGTGGTTTAATTTTTTTGTTATTTTTTTTGCATCCCTTGCTTATATTGATATAAAATTTTCTCTTCCACGATCTAGAACCAAAAAAGTGGATTACTGTAATGATTCACTTACCGTTCCAGTATATATGGTAAGCAAAGAAAGCCATACTCAGAGACGTCAATTAGAATTTAATAACTGATTAAAGTATCTCTTTCTTTGTTTATTGAATAGATATAGAAAGGGACAGGTCTAGAGGTGTTTTGTTTTAGATTTGTTTATTTACTATTGTTATAGACCGTGCCTTTCAAAGCAAATGATACGGTGATACGTACGTGTTACAACGTAGAGTGGGACACACAGGCACACGCTATTGAAAGCGGTACATCCTCCCTAACAAGTTTACACTGCCATGCCTTCGTTAGTCCTTGTGTAAAGAGCTAAATTGTTACTATAAGCTAGGAACTTCTCTCTAACTTGTGAGGAATATGAGAAAATGAAAATGAGGATAGCCTTTATGTCATGACGAAAGATAAAAGTGTTCTTGTACGTTTTTTGTCTGTTGTTTGTACAAAAACAATCTCGATATTTCTACATTCTTCACTTGTTCTAGCTATGGTTGTCCATAGCTCTACTTTACCTATAAAAGCCTATTTGGTAGGTACTTATCAAATAGGCGACCGACCAATTACCTATGTGACGAAACTCGTAATAACATTTTTCAACACCCTTGCTCGTAAAGGGACATTTATTGGCAACGTTGTTAGTATCATAATGCAGTTTTTTACGCACTAGTGCTTTTTACTTTACCGCACAGTTTTATGATAGGTATAATCCCGATTATGTTAATTTTGTACCTAAATGCAATTGATATGTGTGTAGACGAAGCATTCTTAATTTGACTTTTATTTGATTATGTTCTTAATGATTATTTGATAATTAATTCATTATTTTCTTTACTTTCTACTAAATTATAAGTATAATAATGTTTTTTGTGTTCTCTGTTTTTTGTGATTAGTTCAAAATTTTGGTCTTTTTAATTTACTTTTTCTTTTATCTTGTTTTTTAGTTTATATTTGCTTAATATAAAGCTTATTGAAATACTTTTATTTTTATGTTACCAAAATTTATAACGAATGTTGTGACTCCTTAAAAAGTTGTACATTTACCTCATTTTCACTGGTTGTCCTAATTAAATAAATAAATAAACGGGTTAAAAAGTTTGAGAGAACATCGCTGTAAAAAAAAAAAAACTGCGCGCCACATTTGTTATCGTTTTCATTGTGTGGTTGATTACTTATTACCAAAAATCTACATAAAAAAATACAAGTCTGTTTTTTTCCTCGCAAGTGTGTAGAAAAACGTCATATGACACGCGTGTGCATTGATCATTACGCTCTCGGCTCCCTACCGCCTCGTGTGTAATTACCAACTTTGCACATATTATGTATTATTAAAATATACAAAATATTTGAACCTTAAGTATAAAGTAGGGCCTTCACTATCATAATATCTAAACTTCCATAGTTGATAGTCAAGCAAAACACCAAGTGTTGCGTCTACATCATTATCTAGTTTCAACCCTATTTCCTTCGAAGCACCCTGTCACTGAAAAGTGAGCTCTATGCCCTTGTTATAAGAGTTGTTCAAGATATTCTTTAATAGGGTGACGGAATAATTTTGTGTACTCGGGAGTAACGTTAGTTGTTTTTATGGTGAAGGGTTATTCGTGTCGTGGTAAATAGAAGGTTGTGTATACAATGTGTTAATGAAAATATAGACGATGTTAAGGGGCTGGTAGCTCTTGTTAGAGATACTTCTGTAACATTATGAATAAAGAGTGAAAGAGATAATGTAATGTACGGAGATGTTATAGTTAAATCTATAACTGAAAAGGCGATGTGGTCTATATAAGGTAACTATAAATTATCATCGTTTCCTTCGAGCTAAGCTAATCTTCAGTGTTTTCGGCAGACCTGAAAGTATACAAAATCCGGCTTAGTACGTAGCTTACCACATAATATTATGTAGGTTAGGTACTTACATTTTATAGAATTAACATCCCTATTGTATTGTTTCATAAATAAATGCGACCATTCAGGCTCGTAGCACACAAGGCCGTAGTATTTAATTGATAAAAAAGTTTAAAACACGAGCATAATGATGTTGCCAGCTTATCTTTAGCTACATTCTGCCGCTACAATCTTTCAGTTGGCAACACCTCGTAGTCCATAAACAAAACAAACTTCATGTAGGTTTATGTTTTTTTATAAATAACAAAATTGGTACTTATGTCAGTGTAGGTGGATTATCCAAATACCGGTTGCAATGTAGATTACTTTTGCTTATCATTTGACTGATATGAGATAATTTACAATGCAATAAAAATCTCTATAATTTATAGTGATAATAAAGTTATTACACGATTATCTTTAATATTGTCTTTCATACTACAAAAAGCGAAACATAAATTTACACATTTAAAATACGAAACATTACAATTCAATTTAATAAAATTTCAATTTCAATCATTTTAATGAAATTCTCAAAAAGCTATGTTAAACATTACAATTCAATTTAATAAAATTTCAATTTCAATCATTTTAATGAAATTCTCAAAAAGCTATGTTTCCGCCCGGGATCGAACCGGGGGCCTTCTGCGTGTTAGGCAGATGTGATAACCGCTACACCACGGAAACTTGAATAGTGACGTCAAAATTTAAGTCCTACTAACTTTGATTCCGCAATATCTGTGAAATGATCTCTAGCCAAAATGTTTCAACAGTTTTTTTAAAGATACAAGTTGTACATACGTAGTATTTATATACTCTGAGATACAAGTGAAATCAAAATAAATATTTTCTACGGACAACAGAAACATAAAGCATACTTGAAGAGGGTTATTAATAAAATAAAATTAAGCCTTTATTTCCTCTAACCTAAATCTAATATTATAAAATTAACACGTTAATTACCAATTTTTTTTTATTCACTTTCATAGACATCAGTAACCATGTGTGTGTTTTTATTATCCCTGGTCAGGTTGTCCTCTGACATAGACCTCCTCCAGATTTTGCCAAGTTGCACGATCCAAACATAATCGATGCCAATCTTTGGGCCAATCTTTTGGCTTTTGATTTGCCCAAAGAGGGTTATTATGTTCATCCAAATATTAAAGAAAGATACGAGACATAACAAACATTATGCTATAGTTATCGAACACTAACTCCAAGCGGCAAATGCTATAAAATAAAGTTTCCTCGTGAAAAGCAAATTTTATAAAATATAGTCTTGTAATTTAATATTTCAATGGCCATTGTGTTCCATAAAATTACCACATTTCGGAATTATTCATCGTTCTGTTTGTCGCCGCAAATATTCCAACAAATTGCGCCAATTTATATCGTTATCTTGCAATTATCGCACAAAAGAGCACGTTTAAATTAAAATACGAAACATTTCAATTCAATTTAATAAAATTTTAATTTCAATAATTTTAATGAATTTGTCTTGTTATTCAACAACAGTCATTTATATGGTTAAATTTTAAGTGCGCTCTCATTCTTTGTCGATTTAAGTTTATGGTGTTGTTAGAAATACCTTAATTCTACTATAAATCTTATATTTTTCTTACTTACCAGTATTTTGTTTTGTATATTTTTAACCGACTTAAAAAAAAGGAGGAGGTTCGGTTGTATATATATATATATTTTTTTTTTTGTTGTTACCTCATAACTCTGTCATTTATTGACCGATTTGGAAAATTCTTTTTTTGTCTGGAAGGATACACCTCCCGTTTGGTCCCATTGTCATCGATCAGGATTTGATTACTTCTTAGTGTACTTTGAAGTCGGTTTAAGTTTTTTGTAAAACACTCCAATTATTATAAATGTGAAAGTTTGTTTGGATGTGAAGATGTTTGTTACTCATACAAATACTACTACTACTGAACGGATTTAGATGAAATTTGGGACACTGGAATATGTTCTGGATTAACACATAGTATATTTATAATCCTAGGTAAACAATAGGTAAATCCGCGGGGGACAACTATACTCTATGTTATTTCAAGAATCATAAGTGATAATAAAATTGATGAGATTTTATAATCAACTTAAATTTTAGATTAAAGCATCTGTAAATCATTACAGATTTATAGAAAGTTCCTCAAAAAGCTTAAAATATAGGTAGTCTTTACAAAACTTTTGTAACTCATCGGTAATTTTCATCTCTGAAGTTGTTTTGTATCCAAATTTCCGTTACATTAAGCCTGTCTGGAGCGGAATGCAAAAGCAAACTTGGTGATTAATGTTCTTTAATGGGATGAGAACAAAGTGCCAATATCGGAAGCAAGTAATCTTTGAAATGTTTGATCAATGAACTTGGCTTTGTAACTTGAGAATTGTGAAATTTTAGGTTATAAACAAAATCCAAGAAAAAATGAAAGACGGAACGGTTTGTGTTCTTAAGTGACGCCAGTAATAGGAAGCCGGCGTTCTTGTAAATACATAGTCTCACACACACATATACACCATAGGAAGCCGATCGGTTGTCATTCCGTATTGAGACGTTGACAGTGACAATAAGGCTCAATACCTACCATTTGTGCCTGCTTGGACCAGTACTGATTTTACTCACACGTAGAAAATTTTTGGCTTCACTTTCTTATTATAAGGTGACACTCCGTCTTGATTTTTTTATATGTCTATGTGTATAAAGAAAAAAACCTTAATTTTGCACATTCATTACAATACGTGCCACTAAAGATCACATCTTTAGTGACATGTATTGTACTGTCTCGAGCCTCTGATTTTTCAGTGAAAGAAAGTCCACGTGGTATAGGTACTGTGACTAACTGACTAATTCTCTTAACTAGATTCTATAGCCCTCTGACACTGCGGTGGGTACATAAATAAGTGAATGATGTTAAGTTTTAAACCCATGAAGTATCTTATCCTGTGACTTGTCGAGGTCTTTTGGGTATTTTGTTAAATCGTGACGGAGCATTAAGTAAGCACACAGATGAAAGAAATCTTATTCAACAAAAAACGGTCTAGTTTTAAATAAAAAATAATAATGTCCTGCTTTAGGATAGTTATATGTACGGGCGGCCGGGGACCTCGTGTAATAAGACGCCGCTTAGGACGAATGCGCGAATCGTGAGATCCCTTTTCCCGTACTTTATTTTATTTGCTGGATTGCCAAGGGCGTCATGAAAAGCCGTATGGTTGGTATATAAACGATTTATTTATTGAACTTTAACACTTCTGTGACAATCTGTCTGAATACAATAATTAACAAACTTTTTAAATTACATAGATGATTTACACAAATATACGTAGACAATGGGTGCCTGATGCTACACTGATATTTTTACTTAGCCGCTACTATGGCATCTGCCTTACTGTTTACCGATGGGGTAACTAACTAGCCGCTACTGTGGCATCTGCCTGACGTTATACTACTTGATGGTAATCTCAACTTGGCATCTGCCTTACTTGGTACTGTCCCGGTACTGTCCTACTACTGTGACATCTGTCTGACTACTACTACTACTATACTTAGTAGATACTTGCTGTCCTGGAATCGATACTAAATGAGAAAAATGTACTGATTATATGCAAATTATAAACGCTGTGTATACGACTCACGCGGTGAGCGAGTAACTTTTTTACGAGAGAAAACATATCTTTTTCTTGTCTAATTTAAGTGCATTTAAGTAACCTCTCTATCTTGCATATAGCGCTAACCTTGTCTAAAAGTTCTAGAAGGATCTAATCCAAAAAGTGTAGTCCGGTTACCACATCTCCAAAGGTTCTCCGATACATTTTGTCTCCCTTTCGCATATATAAGGAAATTTTATTGTTGATATTTATAGTTCCGGGTAAAATCACGTAAATTTCAAAATATGATCAGGGTTTCATTCAGGGCTTGTAGTAAAACTTATTATCTAGGTCTTACGTTAGGTAATGCGAGTTTAAACAGTAAATACATAGTAAGTAGTTGGTGTGCACATATGGTGCTTACGAAACAATTCTAACTAGATTACTATGCCTAATCGAGTGTTTTGTTGACATGTTAACACTTTTTTGTTAACTTAGGTTTCAATATGAATACTAACTTTATCGTGTAACAAGTTTTACATTTGTAGAGGGTTATTCACGATTCTAAAAGTACATTGTAAATCTTAGTTCTACCTAGACTTTGTCTAGACTTTTACCTATGTTTAGGGTTCAAGTACTGTTTATTTACTATACAATTTATGTTGATACGTATTCTAAGGGTAATCATTGTACACTCGGGAGTAAACTCTTTAATATTTCTTATTTCTAAACATTTTAATTTTAACAAAATATTACGTAATCATAAAAAATAACAATAAATGTCCTGAACACAACAAGTGTCCCGAACATTCTCCCGCCGTTCTTCGACTACGGTGTCGATGAAGACATTTCCGGTTGAGGGACTACTGGCTCGGTGGGCAGGATGATCAGCTTCTTCGTGGGACGTCGTAGTGTTCCGCTTCGGGTGCGCACGTCGACTGCTCGTACGATGCCATCAGCTCCGGGGTAGATTGCTTCGACGATCCCTCTTGGCCATGTGTTGCGAGGCAGGTTGTCGTCGGCGACTAGTACGACGTCTCCAATCTTGATCTCCGCGCCTCTTCCGTGTGGCTCCCGCCGGTATTGCAAATCGGGGAGGTATTCTTTCACCCATCTTGCCCAAAATCGGTTAGCAAGATGTTGTGAAGCTCGCCAGTGTGTTCTGCCGATGAGGTCCTTTTCATTGAAGGTGCCTGGTGCCGGAACTCGCGCTGACCCGCCAAGAAGGAAGTGGTTGGGGGTCAGCGTTTCTTCATCCTCAGGATCTGTAGACACGTGCGTAAGGGGACGACTGTTGACTGTGTACTCCGCTTCAACCAATAGAGTTGCGAGTACTTCTTCTGGTGGATGTTGCTCTTGAAGTATCACTGAGAGGGCGGTCTTAACTGATCGGACCAGCCGCTCCCAGGCTCCTCCCATGAACGGAGCTCCTGGCGGAATGAAACGCCAGGATATCATCCTCTTGGTGGCTTCGTCTTCAGTGGCTGCGTCGATGGATTGACGCAGCTCTTTGTCAGCGCCACGTAAATTTGTCCCGTTGTCTGACCAGATTTCTGTAGGACATCCTCTCCGTGCTATCATCCTTCGCAGGGCCATGACCGCAGAGTCCGTCGTCAGGGATGCTGCCAGCTCCAGGTGAACCGCCCGTGTGGTGAGGCAGGTAAATAGTGCCCCATACCTCTTCTGGCGACTACGCCCGACTGTGACTGACATCGGGCCGAAATAGTCGAGACCCGTGTATGTAAAGGGCCTGACGTGGTGAGCCAGTCTGCATGGGGGGTGGTTTCCTGTGGCTGGCTGTGACGGCATATTTCTTCGTATGCGGCATGGTATACATCGGTGGACCATCATCTTAGTAACTGGACGCAGGCGTAGAATCCAATAGTATTGGCGACATTCGTTTATTGTTGCCTCTACGCCAGCGTGCAGCAGCTGTCTGTGGGTATATTCAATCCACAGCTTCGTTGTTACGTGATTTCCGTCGAGGACAGGTGGAGACTTCTCGAGGCCGTCAACATTCTTCGTAGCTCCGATGCGAGACCTCAGTAAGATGATTCCGTCGACTAAAGCGACAGATATTGGGCGCAGACGACTGCCGGTAGATACAGCCCTGTTGTTCTTCAAATCTTCCATCTCTGTAGGGAAGGATTCTTCTTGGCTTGCTCGTACCAGCAGTTTCTCGGCTTCTCTCAGAAGGATGGCGTCCAATGGCACGAATCTTCTTGCTGTTGCATCGGGTTTGGCAACTGTTGGCCTTGGTTTTGACGCCTTCTGTTTGCGTCTCCAATCCGGATCTGCCTCTGTGTTCTTCAGCGTGCGTTTGTAATGTGCACGCTGTTTTGTTCGCCTGCACAGATTGATGAACTGTAAGACTCTAGCTGTAGCGCGGAGATATCGTTCCCACTTGGAGAAACGAGCGCCGTCAGGTATGACGTGGCTCAGCTTCGTTTTCTCGCGCTTCTCGGTGATGTTGAGTGTCTTCTCTTCACCAGTCAGTTCCTTCTGTGTAGGTTTCTCTGTTGGCCAGGTGCTCGGGTCGTCCATGAGGAACTCTGGACCCTGATACCATCGATGCTGGCCATTGAAGTGAAGCGGGACGTCGCGAGTTGCATCGTCTGCGACGTTAAGCTTCGTAGGCACCCAGCGCCATTCATTCAGCGTACTATGTTCTTCTATAGCCGCGATGCGGTGGGCGACAAACGGTCGGTAGGATCTGGATCCCGTTTTCAGCCAAGTGAGCACCGTCTTACTATCTGACCAGAAAGTCTTGGACTCTGGTTTCCTGGGGTGCTCGTCTATTACAGTGGCTGCCATCCGACTTCCCATTACGGCAGCTTGCAGCTCCAGACGTGGTATCGAAGTGAGCTTCAGAGGAGCTACTCTTGACTTCGCGATGATAAGCGATATTTTCACGAGTCCTTCTGGTGTTACTGCTCGCCAATAGAGCGTAGCGGCGTATGCAGTTTCACTTGCGTCAACGAATACGTGCAGTTGAAGTGACGTGGCATTGCTGTAGTTGAGGTAGCAGCGGGGTAGAGCGAATTGTTTTAGGCTCTTCAAGTGACCCATCCAGTCTAGCCATTGGAGTGCTAGGTCGGGGTCCAGGGTTTGATCCCATTCTGTACCACGGCGCCATACTTCTTGAAGTATCTGCTTTGCTCGTACCGTGACGGGTGATGCCAATCCGAGTGGATCAAAGAGTGACATCACTATCTTGAGTGCTTCTCTCTTTGTCGGGGCTGCGCTGTTGAGGATAGCCGGTGGTATTCTTGCTAGATCCAGATTGAAAGCAAGTTCATCTGATCCCGGCTTCCAGATCAATCCTAGTACCCTTTCAGTTCTGGTACCGTCGCTAAGGTCAATAACCGACTGTGGAGTTGCGTTATCGTCTAATGCTTCTAGGACTTTACTTGAATTGGAAGTCCACTGACGCAACTCGAAGTGACCTTGCTTATGGATGTCGCGTACTTCTGAAGCCGTCTTGACTGCATCTTCAATCGTTTGAAAGCTGTCCAAATAGTCGTCAACATAATGGTTGTTGACAATCGCTGCGGTGGCTTCAGGATGCGTTTCTTTAAATCGCGACGCATTGTGATCTTTAATGTAGATCGCTGTAGATGGGGAACTCGTGGCGCCGAAGATCAGTGACGTCATACGATATTCTTCGGGTTCTCCATGTCTACGCTTTCCGCGCCATAAGTATCTTAGCGCGTCTCTGTCTTCAGGGCGAATCTTAACTTGCATGAACATTTCAGCTATGTCAGCTGAGACAGCGATGGGGTGTTGCCTGAAACGCATCATGACCCCCGGTAATGACTGCAGCAAATCAGGACCCGTGAGAAGGTGGTCGTTTAGTGAGACCCCCTTTGTTTCTGCTGCAGCATCATGGACTATTCGAATCTTCCCCGGCTTCATAGGGTTCACCACTGCGAAATGTGGTAGGTACCACGTCTTATTAATCGTTTTCGCCAGTGGAGCCGGTTCAGCGTAGCCCTTCTCTATAAGTGCTGTCATCTGTTGTTCATACTTTTCTTTCAGCTCTGGATTTCTATCGATCTTCTTCTCGGTAGTGATAAGCCTCTTCATCGCGTTGTCGTAATTGCATGGCATCGCGATGTTATCATTCTTCCATAGGAGCGCCGTCTGATACTGTCCGTCTTCGGTTCGAGTTGTGCACTCATCGAGTATTTTGAGTGCACGTTGTTCCGGATCAGTCTGCGGCTTCTTAGGTGTAATCGTCAACGCCTCGATCGCAAAGTGATGTTTCAATTGTGCATCCATACTTTCCTCCATTGTAAAGTGATGGACGAAGTCGATGCGTTTTCCCAGCGACCTTGTATGCGCACCATGGAGAACCCAACCAAGCGGAGTGTGTGATGCTATTGGTTGGTTCTTCTTTCCTTTTCGTACCTCTGAGGCTAGAAGTAAATTCCAGTTATCTTGACCGACAAGTATCTTTGGTTTGGCTTCTACAAACTTCAAAGCGTCCTGTATGTCGATCAGATGTTGGCAGTCGTCCAGATCTTCATCGGCGACTGTCTGAGTCGATAGCCTCAGGTTATCAATGGTGCGTGCGTAAATCTTATGTGGCTGGGTTGCACCCTTAATGGTGATTGCGATGCGTTGAGATGTCGAAGCAGGTACTTCTGCTCCTCCTATGGCTTCGATGTGCATTGGTTGGCAGGGTCCATAAGCGCCGACTGTGTTCGCTAAGTCGGCGTCGATCAAAGTCACAGTTGACCCATCATCCAACAACGCATGTGTGTTGACTTCTCCCGCCGGTCCGGAAATCTGTACAGGCAGTACCTTCAAGTACGTCTGCGATTGTACAGGCAGCCAAGTCGACGTAACTTTTTCCGTCTTATCTGTTCTATCACTCGTGTTCCTTTGTTTCTCATAATGGAGTAAGTGGTGGTGTCTATATGGGCATTCGTTGACGCCGCATTTGGGCGGCTTGCAATTATGCGTTTTGTTCCTGTATCGTAAACATCGGAAACAAAGTCGGTGCGTCTTTGCAAGATCCCATCTTTGATTGATGTCGGCATCACGGAATTTATCGCAGTCTGGCGGCGAATGTCCCTCTCGTTCACATATACAGCATCTATATGGCTTCCTATCAACGTTCGCATTAGCGTTTAGCGTACGTTGAGTGCGCTTGTAAGGATTGCGCGAAGCTGGCTCTGTATGTGAAGTCGAGGGTATGACCTCTACTTGAGCGTAGGGTGCCCATAATTCCACTTCTCTCTCGAGGAATCGGGTGAGTTTGAGCAGGTCTGCTTCCTCTTTGGGCTGCATGGCGGAGAAATCGAACCATCTATATCGAAGTGTCGGTGTTAGCTTATCGATCGTGACCTTCGTCAGCTCTGGATTGTATAAGTACGTAGTCTTATTCAGAGCACGAAGAGTCGCCACTATATTCGTGACCTTGCTTGACAGTATGCAAAGGTCTTTAGATGAATCCGTGAACCGTGGCAGGTTCCTAAGTCGATCCATCTCTGCGAGAGCTATTGAGTCCGGTCTTCCAAAGCGGGACTCCAATATTTTCATTACTTCAGTGGGATTGGCACTATTAATGAGCAGACTCTCAACGGCCTCTTTAGCACGTCCTTTAAGTGCACGGCGTAGTCTGGTCATATTCTCGGTTTCCGAAAAGTCAGTTGCTGACTCGAAGTACGCTGTTCGGAATGACAGCCAATCCTGATGCGCGCCAGTAAAAGCAGGTAATTCGAATCGGTAACGCGACGGCATTGCGCGTTGACCTGCCTTTACAGCAATAGTGATTGCTGACGCTAACTCACTGAAATCTATTTTCTGTTGCGCAGAATACGGGGTGATTGCAGCTTCTATTCCCGTCGGTATCTGCGCTTCTGGTCTCTGAGGGATTCCTTTATTACCCTGTACAGAGTGTTGAGGGATTCCTTTATTACCCTCATCGTTGTCAACTTTTGACTGCTGTTGAGTCATCTGAGTCTCCGAGGTTGCGCCCAAAGGCACGACTGGATGCGTAGCTACGGATGGATATGGTGCCGCAACAGGTGCGGCGTTACAATTCGGTTCCACCTCTCGGTGCTCTGGCTGGTGATGAGGCTCATTCGAAATAGCAAGCAGGCGCTGACTCTTGTCTAGCCATGTGTCCACCCTCCGGGCAGTGGATTTGATGGACACGGATCCTACGTCGTCACCTTCAGACTCTTCAGATTGGTCTATGACGGCGAGGCTAGCTATTGCTAGCTCAAGTTTCAGTCTTGCTACCTCTTCTTTAGCCAGAGCTATGCGGCGCGCTCGTTGACTCTTTGTTGACTTATTTCCCCTGATGGTGCTGCGTTCGATTCGGTCATCAGGGGCCTGTCTTTGATCGGTTCCGGTTTCCTCTTCGGTAGTAGTAGTCGTAAACCCTGAGGTTAGGGTAGCTTCAGTAGCAGTGGCAGTACGACTCGACGATGGTGCTACTGTAGGGGCAGTACTCCCCGTTGGGGCGGCATCTGTGGCCAGATCGTCTGCAGGTGCTGGCGGCGGTGCGTCGCCATCGCGACTCTGCGATCTACCTCTTGCGGTAGTTGATCTGGTACCAACCATGGCTGTGGCCGTTCAGTATCTTGGATAATCCGGCTCGAAGGACCAAATGTACGGGCGGCCGGGGACCTCGTGTAATAAGACGCCGCTTAGGACGAATGCGCGAATCGTGAGATCCCTTTTCCCGTACTTTATTTTATTTGCTGGATTGCCAAGGGCGTCATGAAAAGCCGTATGGTTGGTATATAAACGATTTATTTATTGAACTTTAACACTTCTGTGACAATCTGTCTGAATACAATAATTAACAAACTTTTTAAATTACATAGATGATTTACACAAATATACGTAGACAATGGGTGCCTGATGCTACACTGATATTTTTACTTAGCCGCTACTATGGCATCTGCCTTACTGTTTACCGATGGGGTAACTAACTAGCCGCTACTGTGGCATCTGCCTGACGTTATACTACTTGATGGTAATCTCAACTTGGCATCTGCCTTACTTGGTACTGTCCCGGTACTGTCCTACTACTGTGACATCTGTCTGACTACTACTACTACTATACTTAGTAGATACTTGCTGTCCTGGAATCGATACTAAATGAGAAAAATGTACTGATTATATGCAAATTATAAACGCTGTGTATACGACTCACGCGGTGAGCGAGTAACTTTTTTACGAGAGAAAACATATCTTTTTCTTGTCTAATTTAAGTGCATTTAAGTAACCTCTCTATCTTGCATATAGCGCTAACCTTGTCTAAAAGTTCTAGAAGGATCTAATCCAAAAAGTGTAGTCCGGTTACCACATCTCCAAAGGTTCTCCGATACATTTTGTCTCCCTTTCGCATATATAAGGAAATTTTATTGTTGATATTTATAGTTCCGGGTAAAATCACGTAAATTTCAAAATATGATCAGGGTTTCATTCAGGGCTTGTAGTAAAACTTATTATCTAGGTCTTACGTTAGGTAATGCGAGTTTAAACAGTAAATACATAGTAAGTAGTTGGTGTGCACATATGGTGCTTACGAAACAATTCTAACTAGATTACTATGCCTAATCGAGTGTTTTGTTGACATGTTAACACTTTTTTGTTAACTTAGGTTTCAATATGAATACTAACTTTATCGTGTAACAAGTTTTACATTTGTAGAGGGTTATTCACGATTCTAAAAGTACATTGTAAATCTTAGTTCTACCTAGACTTTGTCTAGACTTTTACCTATGTTTAGGGTTCAAGTACTGTTTATTTACTATACAATTTATGTTGATACGTATTCTAAGGGTAATCATTGTACACTCGGGAGTAAACTCTTTAATATTTCTTATTTCTAAACATTTTAATTTTAACAAAATATTACGTAATCATAAAAAATAACAATAAATGTCCTGAACACAACAAGTGTCCCGAACATTATAGTTTTGTTAATTTGATTAAGGCGAAATTGATAGCTTAGATCAAAATAATTGGACTGTTTTACAAAAAACTTAAACCGACTTCAAAGTACACTAAGAAGTAATCAAATCCTGATCTGATGGCAATGGGACCAAACGGGAAGGGTACCCTTCCAGAAAAAAAATCCAAATCGGTCGATAAATGACGGAGTTATGAGGTAACAAACATAAAAAATAAAAAATAAAATAAAAAAATACAACCGAATTGAGAACCTCCTCTTTTTTTTGAAGTCGGTTAAAAAGGATAATTTTAGAATTTTCCGACCTATGCAGAAAATGTGAGAATTACTTAGTCATCACATCATACAGAGGCGTAGCCGTGCTGTTACAACGTTATTCGCAACATAGTAAGGACTAAACCATGCTGACATGTTTGTAACGGCAATTTGATACTGTGTGACAAGGGTGGGCAATTTTGCCATTATTTATAGCCTTAGGAGAATTTATGAACGCGCCTTAGGGCTTTATTAGCGGGATTTGGATGGACTGAGAGAATACGTCATTCCGATTATTTTATGTAACAAGCATAGAATTCTGAGTAAAACCACGCTAAACTTATCTATGCAGAGGAAAAGAAGTATCTAATTAGAAAAATATGGGTTTCACCTGTACCCCGAGTGTAAAGAATTGACGTTTGCGTTTGCGTTAACTATAAATTTGTATGGGAGAAAGAACCACGAGCATTCCACTAGAGGAGCTGTGCCAATTCCTATAGAGAAGTGTCGTAAACGCAAACTAATTAGTAAGCGTTTACAAACGTCAATTCTTTACACTCGGGGTAGGTACTGTTATTCCAGCTTTTTATAAAATACCGATATAAAATTTAAGTTTTGCCAAGTTTTGGCAACTGAAATCTTTTTATGATGGGACAATTATGTACTGAGTAACTTTTCTTACTTTACTTTACGCAAAAAATCCAGCTCCTAAAAATAGGAAAGACATTAGGCGCCAGTAATCTGTTCTCCTTAGTCCCAAAGCCAGATACGCGACCTATTACCCTGAACTGAAGCAAAGCCTGTGTAGAGTTGCATTACCATTTTTATAGCAGTGTGTCTGCATATTATGCAGATTGCCGTTCGTCGGGTAACGACTGAGGAGTGCGATGTATGCTATGTAGCACAAGTGTTGAGAAACAGGAGATTTGTTGAAATCCTGAGCCGATAGAGTCAGATTTCTCTTCTAAGGCGCATAGAGAGTCAGAGAAAATGTAAGCTTCCAGGCCTTCTACAAGCACACATAGTTTTGGTCTCTCAGATAGAAGTGGTCAGTAATTTATTTTTAAGTTAAAATAAACTCGTTTTAATAATTAACTAATATTTGCTTTCTGTATTATAAAGTTTGCATTTTGTCAAGTCATCCATGCTAAACGATTATATAGCCGAAAGGTTAACCACACACCCCCTTACTCATAAAGCGCTATTTAACTAATATATTGATTAAATGGTCACGGAAATAATGTTACATTGTTTGAAAATGACAATAGAGTGACGTTATTTACGTGACCCTTTAAACAGTATATTAGTTAAATAACGTTTTATGAGTAGGTAAGGGGGACAAACCCTACAAAACAAGGAACAAGATCCCATCTTGTTCCTTGTTTTGACGTTGAAGTGCTGCTGTACGAACATAGTACCGGTGCCTTGCTACATATTTTCTGGCATAGGTTCTACACCGAACCAACATGTAAATGACTCAATCCACAGTAGTTTGGTAGAAAAGAAGCTCTAGTCCTGTTGAGTATCTCACCCGCTATTAATCCAATTTTACGCCAAACCCCAATGTGTTCAGAAAGCGAGTGCTGCGCTAATCTATGCAAACCTGGTTTAAGATTGACTTGTTTGTAGGACACACTTTGCGTGTGATTACCGAGGAGTGACGACGGTATTCATGTGAGACCTAATTTTAAGGGAGATTGTGTGATAAGTACCTTCTTTGTTAGGTTTTATTGGGCTTTGTACAGATTCTAGGATCTATTTAAGTACTAGGTTTGTAGATTTTCAGTCATTAATTTCAGATAGACCTTCGCAGGCACTTATGAATAGTCTGACTCTAATACCGGTTCGGAAGGTTGCATTTGCTGTAAAGAGACGGCAATAAATACACTCAGAAATTACTCTTTTAAAAACAAGCTTGTATTCATTGTATTATATTTACATTCTTATTCCACTGGTAACAATTGCGTAGCGTTCCGTTATATTTAATGTTTATTTTTTACTTCTTCGAACTCCTAACATCCTAGTACTCTCTTTGATGATTTGATTGATTCTCACAGTAAATTATACCTTTATTATCTTTTTCCGGTAGTTCCATAGTGTATTTATAAGCTTTTTCCGGTTTATTTTTCCAAAAAATATATCTATGTCTCAATTTTATCTGAGCATACTACAGAAACATTATTACCAATAAAAATTGCATTAACATTTATCTCATCTTCATCTTCTAAACTCTTACAAGCAATATCATCGCTTGTTGCCTCTTCGGCATTTATCCGTCTGCTACCAACCCCTTCAGTTCAAATTATATTTTTCCTCTTTGAAAGAATAATAAACAATAAAACAAGCGTTCTGTTTCCACTAGCCTCACTAAGAGAGCGCAAAGGAAGCAATAATCGTAAAGTGTGGCGCGTATTTCCGGCTTTGCTTGCAGCGTCCCCTCTGTATTTGTACGCGTTTGTTGTTCTATGCACTGCTTTATAAGGATTTGAATTGCGTTCAAGTGCTCTTTTGTGAATATTATTTTGAAGTAACGATTTGGATTTGTGTTCATCTTTTTTATTGTATTTAGGGATATTGCTGTTTTATTTTTTTAAGTTTCACTCAAAGAGCATTTTATATATGCATTTAATTTAATTCAGATAAATTGTTTCGAATTGTTATTTCCGCAATACTTATAGAAATCATACGATTTAAGTTGGTAACTTAAGGATAAGTATCGACTTCATTATAATTCAGTTTAGTGCCTCAAAATGTTATTAGGATACGTAGACATAAGTGTCGATTCTGTTGTAAATCGCACTTAACTAAGTTTAGTCACATCTCATCTCTTTCTTACGAACATTATTGAAAAAGGACAGAATATATTTAAAGCTGTCAAATTAATCTTTGCCGTATATTGTGGGTATTTAGGCGTAACCGCGATAGACGGCGCGGCGGCGACTTAATTTATATTGAAAACAAGCATTGGACTAATTTGACAGGACTAAATTTCTTACATCCTTTTCTTATGTTCTTTGTTAGAAACAGACATAATGAAGTTAAAATTAGTTTAGTTGTAAACAACAGAATTGGCACCATAGCCTGATTTTTCACTTCATAAATAACATATCTGTTATTCGTTGCATATACAAAATATAAAAACATATATTTATAAGTAATAATTTAAACATAAAAATTTAAATAAACACAAAACAACTTACAAACTATCCGAAAATTTATGTGCTTATGGGTTCCATAGAGAATTTACGTATTTGGATATTATTTTAGATTTATTTTCAATTGTACACGTTGTATGTTAAAAGTTATACTTACTATATTATAATTATCTTGTATGTAAATTATATACTCTTCTACAAGAACTAAAGCCTACCACTACATGTAGTACTTTACTTCTTGTAGAAGAGAATAGAAAAAATAAAACAAACAGATGTGGGAAATAGATATAGTGATATCAAGTCGACTCACTGTATCTTCATGATACTGTGCCGACGTCAGAGTCAATCGCAGTCAGAATTTCAGACCAATCTTGTTTTGTCAGACAACAATATGAATATTCAACATAAACCTGCCCTCTGGCATCGCTCGTAACTTGAGGGTAACTAACCGACGATCGGTCATTGTTATTAAAATAAAAATTTCTATAAACTTTCAATATCCAATCGATTTTACATAGAATGAGCTTAATAATAGTTTCCTCAGAGCAATATCAGTTTTTTTAATACTACGAAGTCGGTAAACAAGCCCCGCACGCCTGGTGGTAAGCGGTTACCGTAACTCTATGGACGCTTACAACACACGGAGAATCATTCACACAAGCGTAACTGAACTGCGACCCCTCCCCAATGAGCTCCGGCGAATTCACTCACGCGCAGGAACACAACATAAAGTTATTAAAGGCTGCGGTATTCTGTACGATGGGGGTTCCCCAGTCGAGCTGCTCTTTGAGCGAATAAGCGATAACGTTCTACCTCTCTTATATGTATGAGTCATATTGTTCCTTTTGTTAGCGAGAGATTACTCCCTACATCCATCATGCGGAAATTAATTGGGAATCCTAGATTAGCTTATATAATGTCATTTCTTTCCGTTCTGTGATTCCTTGGATCTCAAATTATACAATGTCGAGGCATAGCTTCAGCACAAATACAGCAAACATTTACAGCGGAAAATATTTTCGAAAAATTTGTTCTTCAATTTCCAGAACAGAAAATATTTGAAAAGTGCACCAACGATACACATTTGCCCACTTTAAATATGCTATCGATTCTAAATAACGACGCAATTCTTACTTTATGACATAGTATTAATGTCTAAATTCAAATACGGTCTGAATAGAAACATTCTAATTCTAGTTCAAGAAGAACGGAAGTTCAGCAATAACAGCAGTAATAAAAGATACTATCAAAACTAATATAATATTGATCTAAAATATGGAAATTGAAAAGCCATTGCGAATTCAAATGCGTGGAAATTTATTCATGCTTCTAATTATTGCGAATTTCAAATTGTGTGAACGAAATTGTAACAGTCGTATTGTGCCAATATCAATAATAAGTAGCAATACCTACCAACACAATAGGGATGTTTCCTGGATAAAAAAAAAAAAAACAATTTATCTGTCCGTTAGATTATTGAAAAATATTGGACACGTATTTTTTGCTTTACCAAATCATTAACAATTGACGAAGATAAAGCGCGACTAGGTTCGGGAGTCGGGGCTCTTGACGTCACTTGTTACTAAAAAGTGTACCACACCGTGACGTCACGCGGAACATCAACAAACCATATCCTAATATTTTTTTGTTTAATTGAAAAAAGAAAAAATACGTGTCTAATATTTTTTGATAATACTATATATGACGGACTAAATAGATTCTTTCAGGAAACTAGTCCATTAAGTTTATTGAGCCAAATAAGGCCTAACTACACTACAAATTACTAATGACTACCTACTTAGTAATAAAATAAATGCTCCAAATTTGATTACTAGTTCAGAGTAAATATAACCTAAAGGTACTTATCTCTATGATATTCTATAGCGTAGCTTTTACGGGTATCCTTTTTTCTGACGTACTAAGTAAATATATATTCAATTATAGCAAATTGTTTTTGTAAACATATACAGGATGAATTTTCTAAGTGCGCATAAATAGCATCATCAGTAGTGGCACTAGCGAAAAATGCTCAATGGAATCTCGAGTCCGATTCCAGACAAAGCGCTTTTTAATCAAGCCAAATGTTTTGCATAGAACTGCAATAACTATTACCGTAACATAAAAACGAACATTAGTTTTCTATAATAGACTAAATTCCTTAAAATATAATAATATGTAAGTATATCAGGTACGCGAACAGGAAAATGGAATTGGGCGGGCCATTTATCGAGGGCAAGTGAGGAAAGATGGAGCAGCATTACAACTACATGGTACCCAAGAGATGCTAAAAGAAGAAAAGGAAGACCAACTGCTAGATGGAGAGACGAACTGACAAACTTTGAAGGTGAACTATGGCACAGATCCGCAAAGGAAAAAAGTGAGTGGAAGAAGAAGGGGGAGGCCTTTGCCCAGCAGTGGGATGAAATATAACAAAAAAGATTAGAGAGTAGAAATATTGTAAAAATAAAATAATAAGTATTTATAAGGCTTAAATAAATAAATAAATAAATATCAGGTACGCATAACGAGGAAGCGTTATGCAAACAATGGGAAAATGTCATTTGTTTGTTAAAAGTGTATGCCATAGTCTAAAGGTATGACAAAGGATGTTATCGTTCTGTATTTACGTTTGAATACTGCCACAAACCTTAATTGATAATTATTTATGTAATAACTAAGTGATGTTTTGCGGCGACCACCAGTATTCGATTTCACTTTTCGACGTAGATGGTTAAAAATGTTTATCCGACAATGGCGATAATAATGGCGATATGATTGATGTAAGTTTTGGAGAAAAATGTACTATTTAGAATGATCAAAAACGTATTTAAGAAGTAGCAAAAATTTTGAATAAACAAACATTCATTTGGTAATCATTTCAGTAAAAGGGTAAAAATAATGTATTTTTTTCGACTATTCACCACAACTATTATTATTCACGGCATCTCTACGACAATCACCCTTTTCAAAGAACTAATGGTTCTTTAAATACTAGATAATAGACGCAACATTAAATCTAAGTAGCTGACAAATGAGAATTAATAAGCCCATTAAAATAAAAGTACCACATTTAACCTCCACCGAATTCACCAACAATTATTTACAAATAAGCTATATACAATTTTAATGAAAAAAAACTTACGATATACTTACACTATAAATAAAAAACCGGCCAAGTGCGAGTCAGACTCGCGCACCGAGGGTTCCGTACAAACCTGTAGGTATATAAGTAAATGGTAGTTTAGACCTGAGTATTCAATTTATGATGTATTAAAAAAAACTACTTACTAGATCTCGTTCAAACCAATTTTCGTTGGAAGTTTGCATCGTAATGTACATCATATATTTTTATAGATTTATCATTCTCTTATTTTAGAAGTTACAGTAAGGTGTTATAATTATATTATTAGTAGCTACATTATTTGGATTGTATAAATTAGATCAATAGGTAATCAATATAGTTTCCTGTGAGCCGTTGCATGGCCAGGGGGCGGGCCTCACTTAGCTCGCCCAATCAAGTTGCTGAAATACTTATTAGGGCGGGCTTGCGCCCGCCACGATTCTCTCTACGGATCGAAAGCTAACAAGGTCTGTGTTTGCGTTCGAGGCATTCCGGTCCGGACTAACGCTAAAGTCACACGTTAGAAAGTTTATATATAACTACCACAATAAACGTTACTTTGTATTCAACATATACATATTTCAATTACCCGCCCACACCTCTGAGTCTAGTAAAATCTCAGAAGTGGGATCTGATAAAACTGTGCTTATATTATTATGCTGTGCTGTGCCGCCGAGGAAAAGCCTGTAGTTGTACTTGAGGCGCCTGGAAATAAAAGTGAAGGAGGCTTTTCCACGCTCTACCGACTACAAAGATGTACTTCAAGAGATGGTGTCAAGGATGATGCAAGCGAGGGAGACAATGTCCCACTATTACCATGACAAAATGTCCTTACTGAAGAAATGCAAGATAGAAGATGTAGAAGGCAACCCTGTGAAGCCTGTCGTGCCTGATTCGGGACTCCCGGAGGATAATGCTAGAAATCAAGAAACTCTGTACCTACCCTAAGGGACTATTGCAAGGTTGAAGCCAGAAGAAATGAAATGGAGGCGAGAACTCAACGAAGTTGCTGGCAACGTGGTCTGGCGACTGCGGCACCGTCGAGGATGGCTGCACCAACTCAGAGGGTCCGTCTCAACTGCCGCAGACCGGGACTCACGGCCAAGACCTGTCCTACCGAGAGGTGCGGCAACTGCAGACATCTAGAACACAGCGTGCTGGCAGTCATCGACTTCATCGAGATAATCTATGCAGGTACTACATATATATTTTACATCTCTACAAAAAGCTCGTAATGATCGGACTGCTCGTAATGATTTAACAAATTTCTGCCTTGGCGCCCTTGGCGTACATTGATACCAGTAGAAAAATTAACATAATCGCGTTAAAGAAATTTCGCGAATTACAAATACCCCACATCGCTTCTAATATTATTATGACGTAATGATAATTCCTTCTCAGGGTATATGTGACTTCTTAAATATTTACATGTTGACGACCTTCACATTAGTAGCTATAGATTTAGGAGAGATAATCAATCAACCGGGTGTGTTTGCTAACGACAGAAAATTCAGTCAAAGTTTCAAATGTGAAAAGAACTAGTGAGATAATTGTCCCTTACTAATTGTCCTCAGTCAAGACTACTTCGAATATCTCGATATCATAGAAATAAAATAAACTACCTCGATATACTTAAAATAAATCATAAAAATCACGGCCGGTTCCGATACAACTATACCTATACTAATAAGGGTAAAGTAGACAAGGAAGACGTTTTAGTGACACGCCCTATACTAGGTTTACAAGAGCAGTCCCCTTATTATATACCTGTTAACTGTTATTTGTCACCTGAAAATAGATTCCTCACGGCTATAAATGTTGGAGAAATGATCTAGAATGGCCTTCCGGTAAACTTATCACGCGTATCTACAGAAACATGCCACAATAAAATTTATATACTGTAAAGTCGAACGGAGAAAGTAGGTACTTATATCAAAACAAGTGAAAATATCGATTTCACCGCAGGTGACGTAGGCGACATTAGTGCAGAAGATAAAGAAATTGTTAAACTTACTTAGTACATACTCTGGTACGTTTGCCGAGACGAATCTTCAGTTAGGGTCTAGTGAACTAATTGTGATGATTTATAACCATATTACCACAACACAGGAACCAGTGCCTCGAAAACCATATCGGTTGTCGCATAGGGAGAATGAAATTGAATATGAAAGAATATCTAATTAATTAATTGAGGCCGGAATTATAAGAGAAATCTTCTTCAAATTACGTTAGCTTAGTAATCTTAGTAAAGAAGAATGGAGATGATATTAGGTTTTGCATCCTTTATTAATACTTATGACATTGTTGTGTGCATCGACTATCGTCCCCTTAATACACGAACAGTAAAGGACCGTTATCCCTCCACTGATGACCAAATAGCTAAATTAGCAGGCAGATTGTATATTTTTTTTCATCTATAACACAAAGTTATTATCAACTAAAATATCCGAAGAATCCATCCATAAAACTGCTCTAGTCGCCCTGGTCGGCCCCGCACTCGATTAGTAACAATCAAAACAAGCATTGTACCTGGTCGACATAAACATCCCATCATCAACTACTGAAGAAGGCATTAACTTATTAGAGCAAGTTTTTTTTTTAAAAACGGGAGCTGGTTTAAAACGTAACCTGAAAATGTTCTTTCTTAAAAACAAATATCAATTATTTAGGGTACCAAATATCGACAGGTGCAGTCAGAAAAGGGCAAGCGAAAATAGACTGTGTGGCTAATTTTAAAAGTCCAAGTAATATTCACAAAGTACGCCAGTTTATCGAAGTGTATGTCAGTCTATCGAGTCATATTTTAGAATGTTCTTAAAAGGTTTCACCGAAATAGCCAAGCCAATAAATAACTTGACAAAAAAGTGTTGAGTGGATATGGGGCGCCGCGCAGCGGGGAACGTTCGAGTAATTTAAAACAAACTTATCGGGAGACCCATGTTCATAATTTACAACTCAAAAGTAAAAACTGAATTGCGCACACATACAAGTAAAATTGGACTGGATAGTATTTTTTTGTAAATCAGGGCGAATGGCTAGTTGCCTGTTGCGTACTTTTGTCGCGTAACTAGTTCACTACTCGCGAAGAGCAATTTTACCACTTGCCGTTGTAGATTCTTTAAAGCGGGTCCAAATATTTCCTAATAGGTGTTCCAGTCAAGATAAAGTAACAGATTGCACTGCACTAGAACGACAATGTAAAGACAAAACTGGTACCTCGTATAGCCCATTGGTGTATTTATAGAACATCAAGCGGGACACCGATTGCAATATGTAGAGGCACTCAGCCGCATCGCAACCCGGTGCTTTAGAAGATGACGATTGGTCTCTTACGTTACAAATACAGGATAACAAAAATCAAAGTATTTTAAAGAAACTTCATGAGAGCACGGACAACCTTGGTATCATAAATAAGTAATTACTAACAACGCGATGAGAAAATTATTTAATCTTCAAAGTGGAGCTTAGTGCAACGTTACCAAGACCGAATTGGATACGTATATTATTAAAGCTGGTTTGAGGGCATGACTCGATTTATTATAAAATACATAAAATAGTGTTTACGGTGCGGTTACGCGAAAGTTAACTATGGGGATATAAAGGGAGACTACACCTTACAAAAAGCTTCGATTCCTATGCATACTATACACTTAGACCACTTAGGCCTATTTGTAAGAATCCGAGTAGACATATTCTGGTCGACGCTTTCACGAAGTTCGTTTTTGCTAAGCCAAAGAAAGGGGTGCAAAGAAGCAACGAGATTATAAAAAAAAAAAAAAACATATCACAATTTGGGACTCCGCAACGCGTTATAAGTTATAACCGACCGTGGCACCACATTCACATTTAGAGACTTGAAAAATTTGCAGCTGAGAAACAATTTAAACACGTTTTATCGCGAGCTAATGAGCAGGTAGAGCGCGTTAACCGAACAATCATTAACGGATTTAATACAACAGCTGACAGTGAATGCACATGGGATAACAATTAACCGATGTAATTTGGTTTATAAATAATAGGCCGCATGCAGTCACAAAATATACGCTAACAACTTTTTTGATGTTTGGCCACAATAGTTCTCTTTTGTCGTAGTATTAGATAGGAATGAAAGCACTTCGGAATGTGTTCATGAACGTAGACAGGCGCCAAAATTAAGAATACACCAGTCAATGACTGTCATGAAGGAACGCTATGATAATAAACTCTAAGGAAATACTAAATAAATACTACTAAATACTAAGAAAGAAATACTAAGGAAATACAAAATAAAAACTAATAGTTTGATGAAGTTGTTGCGGGTGACTCTTTGTGACCATTTGCGCCAGCTATATATGACAATTCCACCAGCTCAAGATACTGAAATAGATCGCGATGACCTGATAGATTTATTAGGGAGAGCTAAGAAAATGTATTTTAATACTAGCAGTACATATTCTTTGTAAGTTGTATTTCTTTGTGTTATCAAAAAATCTGCAGCGCATACTTCGTATTAAAAGATGATAAGATATTGAGTAAACAAATAACTAGTGGAATATTTATCAACATAACATCCAAATCCTCTCATTGCTGTTGTTATACAATTGTACATTTCCTACCTACATATTATAAGTGACACGAAATAGCCGAAGTACGTAAGAATGACGGGGAGAAAGATAGCTTTGGGGGTAATTACCTGACGTAATGGATGTGTGCGTATACATGCTGATTATTCTGGGTGATACAATCGATCAAAAACGCTATGTGAATTATATATTACATCTACTTCAGACTGTGTGTACCTACTTATCATTACATCTACTTCCCCATTACTGTGTGATACAAATCTTACTCCAGGCTATGCTGTGTGTTACGGCCGAAGAGTAAGCAAATCTACTTCAGACTGTGTGTACTTATCTTTACATCTATGTACTCCTCCATTACTGTGTGGTACAAATCTTACCACAGGCTATGCTGTGTGTTACGGCCGAAGAGTAAGCAAATCTACTTCAAACTGTGTGTACTTATCTTTACAACTACTTCGCCATTACTGTGTGGTACAAATCTTACTACAGACTATGCTGTGTGATACGGCCGAAGAGTAAGCAAATCTACTTCTGACTGTGTGTACTGTAAGCAGCTTGATAGTTGTTAATAAACTTAATTCTGCAGGACATGCTGTGTGATACTTCCGACTGTGATCATCTTGATAGCAATCAATTTAACTTAATTCTGCCAGCCTTGCTGTGTGCGTGCCGAACAAGTAGCATACGTAATTCATAAAAAAAAAGAACATAAATTCAAATAGCAATCAACTCCGGCAATTAGATACTTATGATATTTATAAGCCGGCAATACATTGCGATCCGGCCAAATAAAGTACTGCGCTATGTGCATATCATATCTACGAACGATTGAGAATGTTATGGAAAAAAAAACATCTCTTGATAAATTTATGACGCACCGCAAAAACATTTCGTTCCTCAAAAATTAATAGTAACGCGTGATAATAACAAACTTAACCAATGATTGTGTTGCATATGATATCTACAAAGGATTGAGAGTGCTACGGCAAAAAAAAAAAAAAAAAAACGTCTATTTTAAATTTATGACCGACTCAAAAATTTATAGTAACGCGTGGTAATAACAAACTTAACTAATGATTGTACTAAGGGGCGAATCGAAAACCCTTGGGAAAGGACCACTTGAACAAATGTGTCAGTTTTTTATTCAGTTTACTGCCGACCCTTTTTTTTTCTTTTACAGCACCACTTCATCGTCATGGGCCCAAGCCGCTATTTGGGACTGCCGACAAAATCGCCGCGAGGACGCGTCAATGTCAGGATGGCCGAATGTTATAATTATATTATTAGTAGCTACATTATTTGGATTGTATAAATTAGATCAATAGGTAATCAATATAGTTTCCTGTGAGCCGTTGCATGGCCAGGGGGCGGGCCTCACTTAGCTCGCCCAATCAAGTTGCTGAAATACTTATTAGGGCGGGCTTGCGCCCGCCACGATTCTCTCTACGGATCGAAAGCTAACAAGGTCTGTGTTTGCGTTCGAGGCATTCCGGTCCGGACTAACGCTAAAGTCACACGTTAGAAAGTTTATATATAACTACCACAATAAACGTTACTTTGTATTCAACATATACATATTTCAATTACCCGCCCACACCTCTGAGTCTAGTAAAAAAGGTAAGGTAAGAAGAGTGATTTATTATTATTTATTTTTTATTTTGACACATTTTACCACTTTCTTCCAATGTGTGAAAATCTTAATGCGGTTCACAGAATACATCTACTTACCAAGTTTTAACATTATAGTTCTTATAGTTTCAGAAAAAAGTGGCTGTGACATACGGACGGACTGACAACATGACGAATCTATAATGGTTCCGTTTTTTGCCATTTGGCTACGGAACCCTTAAAAATGTAAACAAAATTATTTAAATGACCTGTAGGTTATAAAGCTCTAATTTAGTGACGTAACAATGCTATTATGTTTAAAGATAACTTGGCACAAAGGCTTTTGGCCAAGTGATATCAGCCGGCAAACCAACGGGCGGGCGGTCCAAGTGTCATGTTATTTAGCTAATTTCTAGTTAATGGTTCATTAAAGCTCTAATTTACAGGGTTTAGTACTAAACCGTGTCTGCCGCGTAATTTATAGGCCGTCTGTGGTATTCTATAGGCCAATGTATATGCCAGGTATTTAGCTAAGAGGTGGAATCATTTATAAGTTATTGCTTACGAATTTAGTACTGTTTGGAAAGTGGTTTTATGTAATGGGATTCAAAGTTAAGGACAAGTTAGTTTTTTTTTTCGTTTTCATGACTGTTTGAAACTAGTTTAAAACTATACTGAAAAAAAATATGTGGAAGATAAAATTATAAAAATAAAAAGTTATAAGGTCATTTTTATTTTATTTTCTTAGGGAAACTAACAGCTAGGTTCGTAATTAACAAAGTTATCATTATAAATAGATATTGAAAGCTTATTAAAAGTTTCCACAAAGTCATGTTATCTATCATATCAAATTATGGATTTAATCAAGACCATTAAAACATTTAGACATAGACTAAAGTTTATTTTATAAGTTGTACAACTTATAAAGTAAACTTCGCTGGCGACCATCCTCCCGTTGAAAATCTGTCGTCAAGTACCCATCGGTGTGTTACAAGAGCTGCACTTGAGAGCCAGTACCAGGATTTGTGTGCTTACCACCTTCGGCCACATCATCACTTACCATGGTGAGATTGTGGTCGAACACAGGCAAAAACACAATTATCACAGTAAAAAAAAACCTTTTACGGCTTTCTGTATATTTATTTTTATATTATCATCATAATAGTTTTATTTGTACTACAATAACTTTGAATTAATGTAATATTTACTGTCAAAAACTATGTGACATAGAAAATAGCTACTATATACACTGAGCTTCAACATACGTGGAATTAATCGTAGCGTGGCCTCTTCAGCTCTCGTGCTCCCGAGTGCTGTTATCGGTAATGTGAGCGACAGAATTCGCTATGTATACAAAGTTATAATGAACAATGGACTTCTTGATTAATAAAAGTTATGATGTGTTATTTGATTAGTTAAAATTGTGAAGTGTAAACTGTGATTTAAATCCACTTCTTTTCTTTGTCCTTTGTTGAATACAAAGCACAAAGAGGTGAGAATTGATTAAACTTAACCGTATCCGCTACGTTAAGTATAAGATTGAGATAAAACAGAGGGCATTGTGAATATGTGACATCATTGTTTAATTTTGTATTATTGCCCCCTTTTTGTTATTTTCTAAATAAAGTCTTTTTAATATGTGTATTATTAGCGTTATTTTAATATACATAAATGTTGCTTGTTATTTGTCGTTTTAGTTAAGACTTTATTTTACGTTTTTATTATTTACATTTAATCTTATTAGATTATATTGTATTAGGTAATAAAGATTATTGGTACTTAGTAATAGTTAGTGAAAATAAGTTAATATAAGCTATTTTGTTAAATAAAGGCCTGTTTTGCGGGGAAGGGGATCTCGCGGGACGAATGTTTATGTTAGCGCTCGCGGGGGATTATAAATACGCCTGTTGCCGCCGTGAGCAGTTCAGTCTCCGCTATTCATCAGTCTCGTTACGCGATCTTAGTAATAACGCGAAGTCCTGTTCCCCTGCTGGCCACCGATTTTACCTCATGCACCTAATTTCATTAACCCAAAACCCAGTACTCTCAGTTCATAGTTAACGGTAAGTATATAGTAGGTAAAGTAATTGACAACAAATATTGAATTAGTGAGTTGTGGAGCAATGCTCCGTGGTATGTTCAGCACAGATTTGGTAAATTGATTTTTGCTAAGTCTGCCCTGAACATTTTTTGGTCCTTCAGATCCGGATCGTTGTCAGTTGCTTTACCTGCCGTTTAGAGAGTCCTGCGGTTTGGTACTACGATAGGGTGCTGAGTAAGATCAGGTGTTTGTTAGGCTAATAGACGTCTAGGTAAAAAATGGTAGTTACTAGGTCGCAGTCCGGGGAGAAAGGTGCGGAGTCGCATCCGAGGTCCACGTCGATATCGGTTAGTGGGGAGACGTCCTCTGAACAGACCCGAGAATCGGCTGGACCTTCGAGTGCGACAACGGTACCGCCCGTCTCTACACCGTCGTCGCGTAAAACGTCCCGTAAGGCATCCGAGCCTTCGATCACGGGCAGATCCTCGCGCAGGACCGTGAAGCGAGACCGAGAAATAGCTCGAGCACGTTACGAGCTGGCCGTCGCTAGGCTAGCTATGCTCGAGACTCATGGCGATGATTCCGACGAGGAAAGCCATTTAAATGATGTAGTATCAGTGCACGGCAGAGTTGACGATTGGATAAGGGCGTCAAACACCACCTTGGTGCAAGACGCTGCTCCTAGCCATGAGTCACATTTACTGTTACAGGCGATGAAGGCAGAAGCGCCACCTGTCGTGAGCGCGGCGCAGGCTAGCGCCGCCGCCACGACCACAGGCGAAGCCGAGGCGAGCGGGCCGACACCGGCCGCTCCCGTTGCACCGATCCAGGCCCTCACAGTTGCACCTGTGACCAGTTGCTCTGTGCCCATGGGAGGCATGGCTGGCACCACAGGCGCAACCAGGGACCCGCTGGCGGAAAGGTGTAAAGCTAAGTGTACAGATATCACTTTAGATAGGGAAAATTACCCAGTCATTGATAAAAAGGTGGTCGCTGAATCGCAGGTGCGCTCAGATATAGCCGAGCTTGCCGCTGCAATAGCGCAGATGTCGCGAGCCGGCCATACACCTGCGAAACCACCTAAATACATGTCTGAGTTGCCTACTTTCGATGGTAGGCCGACTGAATGGTTGCAATTTAAGGCAATATATTTGGAAACAGCTAAACACTTTACGGCAACAGAAAATAATACAAGACTTAGACGAGCCCTGAAGGGCCAGGCTAAGGAAGCAGTTGAGTGTATATTTTTAGGTCCCTCAGACCCAGAGCAAGTCATACAGAGACTTGAAAGTCGATTTGGACGTCCTGATGCACTCATAGTGGCAGAAATAGATCGTTTAAAAATGCTCACAAAAATCACCGATAATCCACGGGATGTATGCATTTTTGCATCCAAAATTGCAAACGTAGTCGCCACTATAAGAGCATTAGGTCGTCCTCAGTTTTTGTATAGTCCAGAGATTTGCATGATTATAGAAGAAAAACTCACACCGATTATTCGTAGTAGATGGTTCGACTACGAACTAACAGCGAGTGAGACAGAGCCCGGTCTATCAAAACTTAGTAATTTCCTCGACATCGAAGCGGAACGTAACGCGAGACACGCGAAACTCGAACACGTATCCTTTTTTGAACGCGGTCCGCCTGTAGCCACAAAACGAACGCACCCGCGTAGCTACACGGCATCGGCACCGGCGCGGGCGCCGGCAGCGGTCGGAGAGAATGAGACAGCACGCGCAAGTCGAAGTGAGAGCGCGCGTTCGGGTGAAACCCAAGGGGCGTTACCGTGTCCTGTATGTACTAGGATAGGGCATAGAGTCATAGAATGCACAAAGTTTAAGTCCGCTACGATTAATGATAGATGGGAGATAGCTAAGTCACAAAAACTGTGCTTTCGATGTCTAAAAAGAAGAGATTGGAAGCACAGATGTAAGGATGTCGTGTGTGATGTCGCGGGTTGCGAGATGCGTCACCATAGTTTATTGCATTACGATAAAGTATCTTCAGAGATTAGTCAGGCAAAAGTTACGAATACATGGGTACCAACACGACATTCGAGTGCCTATTTAAAAATTATACCTATTTCTATTTCCGGTCCTAAAGGTGATTTAGATACATACGCGTTGCTCGACGACGGATCCACCGTGACGCTTCTAACTGATAATGCGGCTAAAAAGATAGGTATTGAAGGTCCTACTATTCCCTTTTATATTGAAGCTGTAGCGGGGGCGCGTATAGACGTTAATACATCGCAAAGAGTTACTTTTCAGATTAGGGGTAGGTATTCTCAGAAATCCCTGGAAATAACCGCTCGGACAATAGATAAACTAGATATTTCAGCTCAGTCTATAGGTAAAGATATAGTTCACGACTGCAACTATTTGAATGATATTGCCGATCAACTGTTATATGAACGCGGTGAACCCGCCCTTTTAGTTGGTCAAGACAATTGGGAACTTTTGATTGCATCGGAGGTCCGTAGGGGGCGTGGCGATATGCCTGTTGCGTCTCACACCCCACTAGGCTGGGTGCTGCACGGCACTCGTTCTGCCTCGTACCCAAGCAGCGCCACTATTCAAATGGTGAGCCATGCTGTGCTTCGCTGCCGGGACGAGGAGGACGAGCGCCTAGATGATTTGCTAAAACAGCACTTTAGCTTAGAGAGCTTGGGGGTGGAGCCGCGACTACCACGCGCTGACCCCGAATCTAGGGCAATTAATATTCTCAAGTCAACAACCCGAGAGCTCCCCGATGGAGGTTATGAAGTAGGCCTACTATGGGCTCGGGACAATGAAATAATCCCATCAAACTACGATGCCACTCTCAAACGTCTCGTTAGTGTAGAGAAAAAACTAGCTAAGAATAGAGATTTGAGCATAGCTTATAAAAACCAGATAGATCGTATGTTAGAGGCCGGGTACGCAGAGGTGGCACCAGGCCCTCCCACTAAAGATAGGACGTGGTACCTACCTCATTTTGGTGTGACGCACCCGGCCAAACCGGGAAAACTGCGAATCGTACACGATGCGGCCGCACAAACCAAAGGCATATGTTTAAATGATCTGCTGTTGACCGGTCCCGACCTTTTGAGATCGCTTCCCGGCGTATTAATGTCCTTCAGACAAAGGCGGGTAGCGTTGGCAGCAGATATCAAAGATATGTTTTTGCGTATCAAGGTACGTACGGAAGATCGCGATGCGTTGCGATTCTTATGGCGAGAAAATCCAACCGACGAGCCGATAGAATTGAGAATGGCGTCCGTTTTGTTTGGCGCCACGTCGAGCCCATGTACCGCGATTTACATAAAGAATCACAACGCTGAACGATATCAGCATGAGTTTCCAGCCGCGTTGAACTCTATCGTTCACCATCACTACATGGATGATTATTTAGAGAGCTTCGACTCTATCAAAGAAGCTAATAACACGGCTAAACAAGTAGTGGCGGTGCACGAGAGGGCTAATTTTGAGTTGCAGCGTTGGACAACTAACGAACCCACTGCATTAAGTGGTTTAACTGCAACAAGTACTGTACCCGCAGCGAATGTTCCGCTCAGTGACAGCGGGACTGAGAAAATATTAGGTCTTATATGGTCACCGACGCGTGATACGTTAGGGTATAATTTGAACTTTTCTAAAGTTGACCGCCCGCTGCTCACTGGGGAACGCGTTCCCACAAAACGTGAACTACTACGTGCGGCAATGTCACTATACGACCCGCTCGGCCTTGTGACGCCAGTAACTATTCAAGCGAAACATATTTTACAAAACGCGTGGCGACACAATATCGGGTGGGATGAGCGCCTGCCCGCGGAGCTTGAGCAAAGTTGGTGGGAATGGCTATCGACTCTTAGATATTTAGATAGGTTAGAGATACCGCGTTGCTATCCGGGGTATGCTGACGCCGTGGACATAGAACTTCACACCTTTGTTGACGCGAGTGAAATTTCATGTGCGGCAGCGGTATATTTCCGATGCGTGGGAAATTCAAATACAAATGTTGTATTAGCAGCCGCTAAGGGGAGGGTCGCTCCTGTAAAAGTGACGTCGATACCACGACTTGAATTGCAGGCTGCCGTATTAGGCGTGCGATTAGCACGAACGGTAGCCGAGTCGCATGATAGACTAATCACTCGATTTGTATACTGGACCGACTCTCAAACCGTACTGGCATGGTTGCGAGCAGGTGCTCGTGCTTTTAAACCATTTGTCGCGCACCGGGTGGCTGAGATTGAGGAATATACACGGGTAGATGAGTGGCGATGGGTGCCCTCTAAACTAAACGTAGCTGATGATGCCACCCGGCAGACACCGCCGGAATTTACGTCGCAACACAGATGGTTTAATGGTCCGGCATTCTTATACGAATCTGAATGTAAATGGCCGGAGAACGTAGTTGTTAGTTTGCCGCCGAGTGGCGCCATCGCCGGCGATGAATGTACCAACACAGTAGCGACAGCTAAGCCATCTGCTGAGTATTCACTGAAGCTGGCGTTACCGTGCGTGGAACGTTTTTCGTCATGGTTACGTTTGATACGCGCCACAGCCCGTACGTTACAGTTTATAGAGTTATGTAGAAAACAAATAACAGCTTCCGCTCGTAAACGCACTGGTAAGATAGATGGCGCGGATCCTACGTGGCGAGCACAATGTCGTGCGCCTGCGATAGGTAATGATTATTTTAAATTGCACCCTCTAGCGGCGGAGACTAATAAGTATATACAACTTACTGTTCCACATTTGATTGCCGCGGTTGAGTTATGGATAAGATCTACGCAGCAAGAGAGCTTTGCCGCTGAGCTGAGAGAGCTTAGTAGAGGAAAGGCGCCGGGTGAGCAGAGTCGTCTGCGGCAGCTCGCCGTGGAACTGGACGGGCGCGGTATACTCCGCGTCAAGTCACGTGTGCTTGCCGCGGCCGACATCTCGGCCGGACAGCGCGCACCTGCGGTCCTAGATGGGGCCCATACCTATGTCCGACTGTATGTCGACTGGGTACACCGACTGCTCCACCATGGCGGTGTAGAGACGGTCACGAACGAGGTGCGCCAGCGCTACTGGGTCGTGCGCTTACGACCCACTGTGCGCACTGTCATCAAGCGCTGCCAGCCGTGCCGGCTGCGTCGGGCGGTGCCGGCCGTACCGCCGACCGGCGATCACCCCGCCAGTCGTCTCGCTCATCACCAGCGCCCATTCAGCTACGTGGGCCTGGACTACTTCGGGCCGCTCACAGTAACTGTAGGCCGCCAGCGCCACAAGCGCTATGTGGCGCTTTTCACCTGTTTGACAACTCGGGCTGTGCACCTAGAGGTGGCCGCCTCCCTGTCGGCCGACTCGGCCGTCCTCGCCCTGCGCCGCATGATGGCGCGCCGGGGCGCCCCGTCCGAGATAACAAGCGACAATGGCACAAATCTGCGTGGTGCTGACGCCGAGCTGCGCCGGGCCGCCTTGGCGGCCACCTCCGCCGAAGCCGCTATTCACGCCATACCATGGCGGTATATACCTCCCAGCGCGCCATTTATGGGCGGCGCGTGGGAACGACTCGTACGCACCGTGAAAACGGCGCTCGCCACTACTCTGCACGAGCGTCATCCAACGGACGAGGTGCTACACACGCTACTATGTGAAGTCGAGCACACTGTTAACTGCCGACCACTCTCACATGTCTCGGTCTCACCAGACGACCCCGAGGCGCTCACGCCCAATCACTTTCTTTTGGGTGGGGCGTCTAAGGTGCCACTGCCAGGCACTTTCACCGAAGCTGACACATATGGCCGCTCCCAATGGCGAGCTGCGCAAGCACTGGCTAACATGTTTTGGTCGCGCTGGGTGCGCGAGGTGCTGCCCTTACTCCAACACCGGCGGGAGCCCCAAGGTCGGGGCGATGAACTGCGAGTCGGTGATCTCGTCATCATTGCCGACAACAATCTGCCCCGCAACGTCTGGCCGCGGGGACTTGTCACACGAGTATTCCCCGGCAAAGATGGCATCGTGAGGTGCGCCGACGTCCAAACTCGCACAGGTGTGATGCGACGCCCTACCAAGAAATTAGTTGTACTACCAGTACAGCCGCTCACACCGTAGCTTAGTACAGCGAGCTGTACGGCGGGAGAAATGTGAGCGACAGAATTCGCTATGTATACAAAGTTATAATGAACAATGGACTTCTTGATTAATAAAAGTTATGATGTGTTATTTGATTAGTTAAAATTGTGAAGTGTAAACTGTTATTTAAATCCACTTCTTTTCTTTGTCCTTTGTTGAATACAAAGCACAAAGAGGTGAGAATTGATTAAACTTAACCGTATCCGCTACGTTAAGTATAAGATTGAGATAAAACAGAGGGCATTGTGAATATGTGACATCATTGTTTAATTTTGTATTATTGCCCCCTTTTTGTTATTTTCTAAATAAAGTCTTTTTAATATGTGTATTATTAGCGTTATTTTAATATACATAAATGTTGCTTGTTATTTGTCGTTTTAGTTAAGACTTTATTTTACGTTTTTATTATTTACATTTAATCTTATTAGATTATATTGTATTAGGTAATAAAGATTATTGGTACTTAGTAATAGTTAGTGAAAATAAGTTAATATAAGCTATTTTGTTAAATAAAGGCCTGTTTTGCGGGGAAGGGGATCTCGCGGGACGAATGTTTATGTTAGCGCTCGCGGGGGATTATAAATACGCCTGTTGCCGCCGTGAGCAGTTCAGTCTCCGCTATTCATCAGTCTCGTTACGCGATCTTAGTAATAACGCGAAGTCCTGTTCCCCTGCTGGCCACCGATTTTACCTCATGCACCTAATTTCATTAACCCAAAACCCAGTACTCTCAGTTCATAGTTAACGGTAAGTATATAGTAGGTAAAGTAATTGACAACAAATATTGAATTAGTGAGTTGTGGAGCAATGCTCCGTGGTATGTTCAGCACAGATTTGGTAAATTGATTTTTGCTAAGTCTGCCCTGAACAGGTAATATGCGATTCGAATCGATATAGCCCTCGATGCTTCTCCGATATGTATCGATGCATGAGCGGCCACTTCATTACATCGAGTTAGTATGTAAGACTGTATGTTGGGGATTTGGTAGCTTGTTCAGTTATGTGGCTCTGGTGAAGTTATTTTCACGGGTTAGAACATTCTGTGGAATCTTTCGTGTCTGATGCACATAGCTTTAACTGCAGGGTGTGAACACTTGAAATTTGGTACACAGGTTATATTACTTAAATCACTAATGAAGGCTTTTTGAAATCATACCCCGAAGGGAGTAAAATATGCATTCACATTTAAGGTCCTTAGGGGGAAGCCTAACTCTTTTACTATAAAAGATACTTCAGTTTCTCTTTATGACATCAGCTATCTGCCAGTGAAAGTCCCGTCAAAATCGGTCCAACCAAAGAGACAGACAGACAAAAAAAAATTTTTAGTAAAACGCTGTTGTTTTGACATTACAAACAGACACTTATTTTTTTGTATTGATTACAAACACACACTTAAATTTTAGTTGAATTCAGACCTGTATAATTACCATAGGCATTTTACAACAGTTGTACCACGGTCCTAGGTGCAATATCAGAAGTTAAGCTAATTATGTCATACATTTGTTACTAAATTAACTGAACCAAATGCCTGGCAGTTAATTAGAGATCTCATAACACGTCCAGGATTTAATTACATGTGATAACGTTGCGATATGACAAAAGGAGATTGAACTTTGTAACTACAAGGGTAAAGTTCATTTTAGTATGTTGAAAAGGAAATTTTATTTTATTTTGGTGATTGTAAACAGAACAAAGTCTATTATTGAATTATATTTTAATTAGTAGCAATGTAAGTGGTTATAATTTTTGGGACATTATTTTTATGGCAAAATTGTTTAATTTGAATTTACATCATACATCTACATGGTTAACATTGTAATTACTGTTTTTTTACGATGTCACATTTTATAATTTGCTAAATTATGAATGTACTTTCCTCTCACAAAGGAAAGCATTTTATAGTCAGATTTTTTATTTCGTGGTCATTTTATTTTTTATTCCACTAAGTTGTCAAACAAAGCGCTGTCCAGCCAGCTGTCCAGGCCACAGCGTTGGCGTTGGTTGGTGTAGCAAGCTTCCTTAGGCTGCTATAACCTCTTCCCAACAGGCGGGCCGTCCACTTGCTTGCCACCTTAGTGGTAAAAAAAAAGACATAATATTAATTAGTGTATTTTAATCAATGATTTTAATTGATCGATATAATGAGTACATAAAATAAGGGCTCACTCAGTGTACAACACTATTTTTACTCTACGATAAAGTGGCGACACTGGCGACCCACCATAATGTAATGGACTTTTTGGCGGGAGCTTGCAGAGTGACGTTGCGTTTTCATTTTTATTTTCATAAATTCGTGTATGTGTGAGTTTTATTGCATATTATCGGTGGTATTTTGTCCTATAAAGATCAATCCATATGCACCAGTGAAGTGAAATGAAATGAATTATGTATCGTGACTTTACAAGTTATCTCAAAAAGTACGCGAAAAGTTTTAGTACAATGACCACCATTTTACTAAAACATGACGTTGGACGGTGACTGATGATGCGGACTATGTGAAAGTTAATGTGCGGACTATATGAGAGTGATGTTATAAGTAAAATGTATACGACGACGACGAAAGGACTTTGAATACATGGTCATGAACAAAAAAAAAATCTTAATCTTAATTTTCATAGATCTCCACTATAGTCATTGTAGTCCACGAAATAAAAATCCAACCAAAATCACATTACATTATTATGCTGATTAATGTAAGCGTTTTCCTAGTTACGTTAATATAAAATTTCCTTGGTATTTTCTCAATACTTTTTATTTTTTTCTAGCTAGCAAGACTCGAGTATGATCGAATAAGGTTATCAAATCAAATTTTATTCATTTATTTGCACAAAACATAGGTAGGTTATGCAGGTAGTATACAGTGTATATATGTCTCACCACATACCGACTTTGCGAGGCATGCAAAAAAATTTTTTTTTCAATATTAAAACATGATTGAATCCATTTTAACTTATCTAATCCAAGTCATATTATTAGATAATTTAAATTTTTTATTTACAACAAATATGTACAAAATACAATCTATATTTACAAAATATAATCTATATATAGAAAATTTCCTCAAGCCTGCCGCTGCTTCCGATTAACGGCAAGGTTCCCAGAAGGAAGTTCCAAGTCTATCTTAAAAGATAATTTATATTACTTTATTCTTATTAGTAAGTATCTTTAAAAAGGGAACTATTCATACTTTCCAATTATCCGAAAGCTCTAAATGAACCTTAGTTAAATCTCCGGTGAGAATTTAAAGAGTCGGCCAAAAAAAAAAAACGAAAACAGTTAAACGCAAACCATTTCATTAGCTTTAATTATATCATTACTGCGGTACAGTCGAGTAAAATGTTGAATTTTATAATTAGGTGGATGGCCCGTGTTTGACCACAATTTCACCATGGTCAGTGATGATGTGGCCGAAGGTGGTAACCACAAAAAGCGGAGGTACCTAGTTTCAGAATAGCCAGTGTACCAGATGGTACTACAAAGTACTTTACCACCGTTTTATGATGTTTTTTACTCTAATTTTGTACATCAACGAAAGCTCAAGCTCAACCCGTATTATATAAAAAATGCTATCAGAACTATTCCAATTTTGGAAACTTTGTTATATCTATAGTTATTTGGAATTTCCTGCAGTGAAGACATGCACAACATGCAACAATTCACGCACACACTAAATATCTTGGGACATTCTGAACACGGTTATCTGATCCTATGATCCTATGATACATTATGGTGTTATAGTTTATAACTAACTATGATCTATGAGTGTGTATTTTGTGTGTATATTTTGTTTTTGTTTTTAATTATGTTATTTAATGTCTGCGTTCTTTCTTCTTTTTTTCTTTCATCCCAAACTAAGCAGAGGTTTTAATGGAAACCAGATAACTGATTGCATATAGGTACAACTTTTTTGTTTGTACATACATACACGTACTTAAAACACATAATTACATCCAGACCTTGGACATGCAGACTTGGTGAGCAACGCGCGAGTGATACCCCTTGGTGTCACAAGCGTTTATAGGCTACAGTGACCGCTTACCATCAGGTGGTGCTAGTTTGCTACTTACAGTATAAAAAAACATGCAAAATGCATGGTCTGTGTGGGAATCGAATCCAAATCATGCGGCCAACTGACCCGTCAAACACTAACCCCCTTATTAAGTTTATTTTGAATAAAAGTAAATAAAACACAAAATAACTTAAAAACTATAACAAAACTAAAACTATAACTTAAAAATAAACTTAATCTAACAAGCCGCTACCAGTAGGCAACGTGCCCAAAATGCTGGCTGCATTGCCACGTTGTATGGCAATGCTTAATCTTTGCCCAAAATAAAAACCAGCATTTTGGTCACGTGTTGCTTCGACCAGACGTCCAGATAAATCATTGAAAATTTTGCGTGCTCCCGGTCCCCACGGTCCCAGCGTTTCCACCCCAAAAGGCTCAAATATGTACCCGCTATCAAGGGTACTATATTTGCACCTTTTGAGGCTCTCCGCTGATTCCGCCGCCGCACCAGCCCTATTTTTAGTTCCAGGAAGATGAGACGGCGCAAGAGTGTCTACGCAAGTAGCGTCCCACACTAAAGGCCGCCCCATCTTCCATGGAATAAGAGTCATTCCGTCAGGTCTTTTACCATCGTCACGCATGAGGCCATTTGGTTCCAAAACGGCCGCACAGTTGGCGGTGGTAAAAGCCCGAAGTATGATATCATTAAGGCTGGAGTGGCGGGGAATTCTTCCCGCACTTCTGACACAAGACAGACCGTGGTGACCGAGCCGGTCGACAGCAGTGCCACACTGGCAGCGGTGCGGAGCACTACACGCAGCGCCCAAGCGAATGGATACTGCAATTCGGAAAGATGTTGAATCAATTAAAGTACCAGTATTGGGCGATGGGAGAGCCTGTAGCCACAAACCCGATTCCCACTCACCAACGGCTAACAGACGGGCACGATCTGCGGAGCTTAAGCACGTATTTAAAAGATACTTCCGTGTTAACTCGCAGATCGGCCCATCCCACAGCCGCTGAGAAGATGTGGTTTGTGGGAAATCAAAGTTAGGACAGGCTAATCTCCACGCATTCCTGGCCTCGTTTAAGTATTTTATTTCCAAACTGTCCAAAGAGGCTGCGAGAATTTTTTGTGTTAAATTTTGAGTACTATGGACAGAGGACAGGAATGCGGGGAGAGCTACACCAGAAATAGATCGTACTCCCAGTCCCCCCAAACGCACTGGAAGTGAAGCCTGTAACCAAGCCCGCTCTTCAAAATTTATATTCAAAATAGATGCCATAGTATTTTTTACGATGCTGTCTAATCTTTCAAGAAGCTCTTTATGTTTCCAGAGCTGACAACATCGTAAAATGTAAGTAAATTTGGGGACAAAAAGACAAAATTTTATAATAGTAAAAGCCATGTGGGTATTAATTTTTGATAATCGGTTTGAAGTTTGTAAAAAAATTTGAATTTTTTCGTCGAAAAATGAAGGAAATGATTCATCAAGGATAGGGGAGCCTAATAAACGGAGAGAAAATTTGTCAATAACTTTTATATTTGGGGCCAAACCGGTAAACTTTTTTAAAACCAAATCTTTTGAAGGACAATTGTCGGAGAAATAGAGTTCACATTTTGAACAATTTAAATCAAGACCTATATCTTTAAACTCTTTTATTAAAAAAAGAAGGTCGTCAAATACGGTGTTAGCGTCACCACCAAACGTCCCATCATCCAAATACCAAACATTTAGTTTAGATTGAAGACGTTGGATGATGGGATGAATGGCGAGACTGAATATTGCTGGGCCGAGAGGGTCTCCTTGTTGACAACCAACCGCGGATAAAATTTCGTTGCCAAGATAAGTTAATTTTGTTGAAGAACTATAACATTGCCAAATAAAACTATATAAATTTGGAATTTTGTCTTTAACTTGCGTTAATAAGGCTCCTCTATCCACAGAATTGAAGGCATTCTTCACGTCCACCTTCAGCAGCACATCTCCACAATTTTGATCTAAAAATGTACGCACCGAATGAACGGCGGCTTCGCAGCCACCTTGCGAGCCAAAACCTAGCTGCACTGGCTGGAAATAGTTTGCCAATTGAGGCGCGGTCTTTTTGCAGCAGATTTTGGCTGCAAGGCGACGATATGTCATACCGACGGCTATTGGTCTAATGCCACCGTCATTCTTTTTTAGAGCACAAAGATTGGCACCGTAAAGAATCTCCGTGATGTCTCCGTTGACTCGCCCTGACAGCATAAGGTTAACCAAAGCCGTCAAGTCCCTAAGTAGCGCCTCACCTGTTTCACCATTGCCGCCACACAATAAGTCTTTTAAATGTTGCGGCGTTAGGGCATCTAAACCTCCTGCGGAGCCACTCTGAAAGGACGCGACGGCTGCAGATACATCCTGAGCGGTAACTTCAACGGAAACATCAGACTCTTTCGGTGCCTCGGGAAGTTGAAGATCTGCTGCCGGAGATGGATGTTTTCCTTCTAGAGCCAGAAGCGTTTCAGGGGAAGCGGGTGCTATTGTGTCACTGGAAAAAAGGATTCGCGAAGCACCTTTTATATCTCCGTCACCGAGTTTGCTCTCTACAAGTCTGTAGATAGCAGACTCCATGACGGGTTTCACAGTGAAATTTGAATTTTGATTTGATACTAAACTGCTGTCCGAAAGTAGTACAAGTTCTTCCAGTGTGCTGTACTTCACGCAGTTCTCTTTAACTCGAGTAGTTAAAGACTTTTTATTATTTTGTTCTGGACTGACGTAAAACACAGCATAAGGGAAAGACAACAAATGCTCCCAAGCACGTCTTGTATTTTTCAAAACTACTAACTTGATTGCCTGGGATAATGCGATAGCGACAGAGAGGCGGGCACCACGTGGAATCCGTTTTAAAACTGGTGTTGATATTTTTGAATGCGATAAAGTTTTCCAAAAGGGTTGATCAGGACTATTCTGAGAAGTAGTACCTTGGTTAGAATTCGGAGCCGAAAGGGGGATGTTAACATTTTTATGGCATTTGCCCTGGTGGATTTTTAGACCTCTCTGTCCCTTGAAAAAACGTACCTGAGAACATTCATGGCATTGTACGAGATCTTCCAGTGACACAACTGGTTGGTTACTGGATTCACTTTGATTCGCTTGAACGTGTTAGATATTTGGTTAAATCTGAGTCAAATATCTGAGTTAAATAAGTACTTCAAAGATGTATTATTTGCAGTGGCAACACTATTGAAATAAGTTTTTGATAAATTTATTATTTGCAATGGCAACACTGTTGAACTGAAGGTTTGATTTTATTTAAACTTCCGGTGCAATAATTAAATTAAACTTCCGGTGTAACTTAATGTTATTTTAATTTGTAATATTGATGATAATTGGATTGGAATAATTACAAAGTCATCAAATCACTACTGCGATAATTTAATTGTTGATAAACATTTTATTGTAATGTAAGGAGATTTCAATAGACTTCCGATTGATATTTTAATTGAACAATGTAATGGCTTTGATAAATCATATTATTAATCATACCTAAATTCGATAGTAATTATTCCAATAATTAACAACGAATGTTGTAATTTTGTGATAATGGTTTACTAAATTTGTTATTATGAGATTAGTGACACTTCCTGATAAAATGTATCCGGTTATGGTGTATTGAGACTTCCGTCTCTGTGATTGGTTGATTCTTCCGTCTGTATTCTTGAAGTGTACTTGTAAAATATAAAATAAGCGGGAAGGTCTGGGCTCAGTTCAGTCTTGTGTATTTTGGAGGTGGTTGCTTATTATAATCGTGATACTGCCCGTCGATATAAAGATAAGTATATTTGATATTGTCAACTGTAACAATTGATAATTTTATAATGTGTGTTCTGTGTATTTCTGTTATATACTGAAAATAACTCTTTATGTGTAGTGGCCATACATAAGACCTTAATATTGAGTTTCTTACCGGTATCTTCTCAATATGGTCGGCCATCCGAACCGGAAGTAGATTTGAGAGTAAATTCATAGTTGTGGCCATGGATATGTTTGAATAAATACTTTCTAAAGTCTGGCCTAAATGATTATTTATTATTCCGACCTAATATAAAGTACTCTGATATAGTTAAGTATACCTGATTTTGAAATATGCTATATAATTCTATTAGAATAACCATCCTAACGTTTGAATCACGTAATCTGATACTTATTGTCCATTATCTGAATTGATTAATTTATTGACAATTATACTAGAATTTAAAGGGAGTAAAATCAGTTCAAAATTGTGGTCTTGTGATTTATTTATTAATACCTACCCTACTTTAATTCCGATGTTTCTTCATTCTATAATGTGGAACTTAAAGTAAATAGTAATTACATAACTAGAAACAGTTTAGACAACTTGGCAACTCAGGATTAAAATTTAGCACATCGATATATTCAGATGATATATTAATTTATTTATTTTTAGTCGATATTTATAATCTTTCTAAATGAGATGATCAGCACTTTCTTAATGACGATCGGCCCATATATCTATCATCAGAAGTGGGATACGCAAAATCTGTGCCCTTAAACTAAAATGTTGTACTTGGTTTTTCCAGAAATCGTGCGAGTTTTGTGTGACTGACGATAAGCCGTTGGATTACTCTTGAAAAATTATTCTACATCCTGTCTGAAAGAAGATCCATCGAGGATAGAAGCAGCAGATGATGAAGCTGGTTATTTGGTCTGGTAAGGCCTTGCAAGGGCTTTTTATTTTTATGCTAGTAAAGATTATCTCTAAAAAAAAGTAATACAGAAACGATATTTTGAGGAATTAGTACCAGTTATACCTGAAAATATTAATGTTTCCCTTTCATTAGTCATATAGTCCCCTTCTTTAGTTACCGACAGTGGTACACATTTTGGTTCAAATGAAGTTGTCTTTGTTTAGAGAATTATATAATTCAGCAATCTTTTGATTGCCCTTAAGATTGTTCATACTCAAATTTAAACAGTTTTTAAATAAATAGTATTTCTAGTCATATCATAATAAATTACAGAAGTAAAACATTTAACTAAATAAAGCTTAATCATGTCATATAATGATCCCTAGGTACTATACAATTTTAAAGCAATCGATTTCTAGTCTTAAATTAATATCATTACATAGCATAGATATTTGACTAATTATTAAAATATTCTTCAATCGTATAAAAACAGTTATTAATTAAAAACTTTAACTTTTTATTAAATAGGTTAATTTTGTTTCGGTTTTGATGTCTGCAGGTAACTTGTTGTAAATTTTTAATGCCATGTAATACGAAACTCAATTGAGTATTTTTATTCTAGATGGTGGTAGGTATATAAGTAATAGTCAAGTAGAGCGATAAATGTATACGGTAACTGACACACTTCAAATTTAATTTGCAATATATCTTCAGGTAGGCCGAGCGAATTATATTTGGTCCAAAAATCGATTAATGAATCTATCCAAAAATCTGTTAGGTTAATTCCAACATTTCAGATAATTGCCAATAATTAAAATTATATTCGTATGTCAATAAGATATAAGATAGGAATAGAAGCATTGTTGAACAAGTAATTTCTTTAATTTGCTTTTAAATAAATATGAGGGTACACTTTTTTTATTTGGTCCTATGGGAGCTTATTGTAATTTTTTTATGGCCATTGGATAACTGTTTCTATTGTGCGGCGTTGTTTTCATTTTTGGCAATACAATTGAGATTTCGGTTTGATGGCAAACTTCGCATCGTAATAATATTTTTCGTAATAATAGTTTTTTTTTTAGTAGGTAGGTGATTTGGTATGTTAGTCGAGACCATCGGCGTTACGAGAAATTAAATGCCAGTTGTAAGGGATCTTTTGGAAGGAAATTTTGTCCTTTCTCCTGAGCGATAGCCTTGCTCTAAGGGGTATTAAGAAATGTAAGAATTATATTATTGCTTATAAAAAAAAAAAAGTCTGTTCGTATATATGAAATGATCATGTATTTTGGAAAATATTACTTTACATATATTAAATATATATTATTTATATATCAGGCGATATAAAAAAAAAAGGAAAAAAAAAAATTAAAAAAAAAAAAAAAAAAGAAAACGCTGGTCTACTGATTGCTTGCTACTGACTTTTCTCGCCGGCAGCGGGTGAATGGGGTTGGTATTGCGAGGCAATTGGTAATTGTATGTCGCTGGTCTACTGATTGCTTGCTACTGACTTTTCTCGCCGGCAGCGGGTGAATGGGGTTGGTATTGCGAGGCAATTGGTAATTGTATGTCGCTGGTCTACTGATTGCTTGCTACTGACTTTTCTCGCCGGCAGCGGGCGAATGGGGTTGGTATTGCGAGGCAATTGGTAATTGTATGTCGCTGGTCGACTGATTGTTTGCTACTGACTTTCCTCACCGGCAGCGGGTGAATGGGGTTGGTATTGCGAGGCAATTGGTTACAAAAAAAAAGCTAAAAAAAAAAAAAGCTAAAAAAAAAAAGCTGCGACATAATCGGTTGGTGAAAATGTCTACACACCCGGAGGCAGCCCGTGGTGGGACCTATCACATTACCCGATATAGTCATATTTATAAAATTTCTACACTAAGCATTAAAATAATTGTATCTATTTTTGTCTATGTTCTATTAATATTTATAACACTTATTATCCTGATATTCTGTTTGTAACAGCTTTGAATATAAAAATTGCTTCGAGAGATTCTTTGCAATTGTCAGTGTGACCGAGCGGTTGTAAATTATTTTACGTAAGTACCTACATAAAATAAAATCAAAATGTATTTCAGATTCGTATTTTGAGATGTTACTAGAGTATTTGATAGATTAGACATATTCATAAATATGCAAAATTATTTGAAAATATTCATAGGATACAATTTATTTATTTATTTATAAAAAGGTACATCAACACCACATTTGTAGCTATTATTTTATTTATGTACAATGATATATTCTTGGTGCCAAATGCTAGATTTCATATAGATTGGGATGGTGTGTTGTGGTGATTAATTAATTAATCAAGGGTCATTCACGGCACCAATGATTTATTGATTGAATTAATGAATAATATGTTTATAATTTTTGTCTAACAAGTAGAAATTCTGACATAATTATTCTAATTATTATTGTGCTAAAATCAATTCCCTTCTCTTATGTTACAATGAAAAATATTTCATTGATTCAATCAAATATATAATTTTATTAATTCATGGTACTTTTTGGGATACTGAGGTGATATAAGATGTACTTTGAAATGTATTTTTGTATGTAATTGTGGATAGGACAATGTGTTCACGGACTGTTGATATATTTTAAATTGTTCTGGCCTGTCCCTTGTGCAGCAAATGTGATACACTTCTCTTTACTTTGGTTATGGCTTGAACTAAGTAATTATGATTTATTTGTTTTTGCCCGAGGTTCGCTCACGCAGATTTCATTGAATTTCATTAACTTTTTACCGTCAGCCGATTTCGATGAGGTGCCAAGCTGAATTTAATTAATTTTTAAAAACTATGTACATGTATTCAGTAGTTTTAAGGATTTGTATTCAATTTTAGTCTGATAGTCTTCCTTCATCGTTCAATCAGTTTTTGGTAAATATATTTCAATGGAGACCTACTGGTTTTACAGTTTTATCATATGTTTACATAATTTATATTTTATAATATTTTATTTCTATCATTGTGCCAAAGGCCATACCTGTGACTACTCGCTGCTATACCTGTGGTTATGTCTGTAAATGGAACTTGGCTTTGTTGTACCTATGGCTATATCTCTGATTTTCCTTTTGTCATGGATAAATGTTTTTTTTATACGGTTAGTACTTCGAAAATGAAGATAAATTGTAATTAGAAATATTGTATATCTATGATTGTAACAATGGCCTTACTTGTGACTTTACTCGCTGTTATACTGGGGGTTGTCTGTAATTAAAGCTTAGCTTTGCTGTACTTCTGGCTATGCTTAAGTCTGTGGCTGTACCTGTGGTTTACCTTGTGGTTGTGCCTAGATGCCAGAAATACAGCAGGTGTCGTAAATAAATGTTGTTGTACTGTTGGTACTTCGAGAACGAAGTACATGTCAGTCTGGCCGTGTTAGATATTTGGTTAAATCTGAGTCAAATATCTGAGTTAAATAAGTACTTCAAAGATGTATTATTTGCAGTGGCAACACTATTGAAATAAGTTTTTGATAAATTTATTATTTGCAATGGCAACACTGTTGAACTGAAGGTTTGATTTTATTTAAACTTCCGGTGCAATAATTAAATTAAACTTCCGGTGTAACTTAATGTTATTTTAATTTGTAATATTGATGATAATTGGATTGGAATAATTACAAAGTCATCAAATCACTACTGCGATAATTTAATTGTTGATAAACATTTTATTGTAATGTAAGGAGATTTCAATAGACTTCCGATTGATATTTTAATTGAACAATGTAATGGCTTTGATAAATCATATTATTAATCATACCTAAATTCGATAGTAATTATTCCAATAATTAACAACGAATGTTGTAATTTTGTGATAATGGTTTACTAAATTTGTTATTATGAGATTAGTGACACTTCCTGATAAAATGTATCCGGTTATGGTGTATTGAGACTTCCGTCTCTGTGATTGGTTGATTCTTCCGTCTGTATTCTTGAAGTGTACTTGTAAAATATAAAATAAGCGGGAAGGTCTGGGCTCAGTTCAGTCTTGTGTATTTTGGAGGTGGTTGCTTATTATAATCGTGATACTGCCCGTCGATATAAAGATAAGTATATTTGATATTGTCAACTGTAACAATTGATAATTTTATAATGTGTGTTCTGTGTATTTCTGTTATATACTGAAAATAACTCTTTATGTGTAGTGGCCATACATAAGACCTTAATATTGAGTTTCTTACCGGTATCTTCTCAATATGGTCGGCCATCCGAACCGGAAGTAGATTTGAGAGTAAATTCATAGTTGTGGCCATGGATATGTTTGAATAAATACTTTCTAAAGTCTGGCCTAAATGATTATTTATTATTCCGACCTAATATAAAGTACTCTGATATAGTTAAGTATACCTGATTTTGAAATATGCTATATAATTCTATTAGAATAACCATCCTAACGTTTGAATCACGTAATCTGATACTTATTGTCCATTATCTGAATTGATTAATTTATTGACAATTATACTAGAATTTAAAGGGAGTAAAATCAGTTCAAAATTGTGGTCTTGTGATTTATTTATTAATACCTACCCTACTTTAATTCCGATGTTTCTTCATTCTATAATGTGGAACTTAAAGTAAATAGTAATTACATAACTAGAAACAGTTTAGACAACTTGGCAACTCAGGATTAAAATTTAGCACATCGATATATTCAGATGATATATTAATTTATTTATTTTTAGTCGATATTTATAATCTTTCTAAATGAGATGATCAGCACTTTCTTAATGACGATCGGCCCATATATCTATCAAACGCATCGTGGCATGTCCGGAGCAAAAATGTCTTTAAGTAACCTATATAAAAATACGATAAAATAAGCCAAAACACATAAAAACGCACAAGAAAACATATAAAACAAACCGAACACTTCACATGGCGTATTTATGAAGAGAGCACATTGGCGGCGGCGGCGGACCACGGCTTGGAGCCATGGTAGCACTAATCTTCTATGCGCTCTTCGATTTTTCTATGCGCTCACTTACGTACGTGTTAGTACGGTATGCCTCCTGCAGTTCAACCGCTATTTACTGGGTTTATAAATAATTTTAAGATGAACAGTTGTGAACGTGCTTGCAACAAAAATATTTTCCTTTGACGTCTGTCAAGACGCTTTGGCTCGTATATATTTTATTATAATTTCTATGTACTTATACGATTAAAAAAGCTGAAGATAACAATGGAGCTTGTTTATCTGGTATTCACCGTCACTTAAATCGCTGTATTGTTAATATATAAGCACTTTAAATATTTTGAATTTATATTTTGTTCAGAGCTTATGTTTATCTTATTAATAAATAAGGTGTAATTCAATTCTTCTTTCATTCTCTCTCAAATACACAAAGTAATTCTCTCCATGCCATTCGCCAACAAATAGTATTTAAGCACATAAAAGTATAGAATTTACATAATTTGATTAAACTGAATATTCTAATTAAGATATTTCGAGTGTTATTCCAGCATTATATTTTATAAGTTTTTCACATGTAGGATTTTAAAAGAAATGTCCTTTAAAGTAAAATTCCACAAGTCGCGAGTCTAATAGACCACAGAGTAAATAAGCTAAAGGAAACAAATGCATAATGACACGTAATGGCCGAAGTGGTCGTTCAATGTTTTCAAACAGTTTGTTCAGGTAACTAATTATCTATGTAATGTCCGTGTCATTCGGTAAAAAGACTCGGTCCTTTGTTTACGTGAAAATACAAACTTATTTGTTTATTTTGTCAAGCAAAAATTAAATCTGTTAGTTTTTATGACAATGCTTCAACCTTTAAAGGTCGGCAACTGATGGGATACCCTATAGTAGATATTGCAAGTCCATTTATGTGGCGGTAGCGCAACTATACCTAAATTATAAAGAAACATGGCAAGATCCATTGATCTATACAAAAAACGGGATTGTCTATGTCTTCTCCTAAGGTAGCAAACGAGCATACGGCCCACCTGATGGTAAGCGGTCACCGTAGCCTATTGACGCTTGCAATACCAGAGGTATCACTCGCGCGTTGCTGACCCTGTAAAAATCTCTTCACACCTTTTTTGAAATACCTTAAGCTGTAAGTACTCCCTTCGGAAACCCAAAGCGGGGAGCTCATTCCACCCACAGCAATTAACGTTGTACGTTGTACGTTTTAATTCAAATAATCTGTTAAAATTAGGCAACAGTTTCAACATTTCAACAAAGTACTCACACTTATATTTTTTTAGAAAAATTCTGCCATGAAGCTAAAGTTTGTTATTAAAAGGTAAGTAACTACTAAAGTCCCACGTTGAGGCTTCAATTCAATCTCCGACCATTTTCATTTACCCGAAAAATGTAAAGGCAACCTTTCTAAAGCAGTGTCAATCCGCAGTCTAATTTCTATGTACACAAAGGTTCTCATTGTACGGAGGTGTGAGGAGATTTGCTTGGCAAATTGGAAGGCCGAATGGGCTGAAACGTAATCGGCTTATGACGCGTTCCCGCCATGTAAGTTACTGAATCCATGCTGTGTATGTTTAGTATTTTAGTAGTGTTACCTTACCTTTTGAGGTTTTTTTGAGTAGTGATAGAAATGGGATCCAGTTTCAACGAAAATCATTGCTTTGAAACAGAGGATCGAGTCCCGCGCGCCTATAGTTAAGAGACGTTTAAGCTTTTTTTTATACCACTAATGTGGCAAACAAGAATACGGCCCGCCTGATAGTAAGCAGTTACCGTAGCCTATGGACGCTTGCAACACCAGGGGTAACAATCGCGCGTTGCCGAACTTAAATTAACAACCACCACTCGAACAACAGATTTTGATTACTCTGAACTACACTTCAATTTGCCTACATATAGGTATCTACTATGAAGAATACGTAGAATACGCATATGAGAGCTAATTTTCTTCTAGGCTTGTGTGCTTACTTTTGGCCGTACACTGTTTTTTTTTATTTAACAGTAACACCAAATTTTACTACCAATAACCTAAACAGATTGACTTGTGAACTAAAAATCACCAGTAACAAAACTAGTTTTGTTTCATTACTAAATTATTTGATTAAATCTAAGAGATATAAGATTAAATGTAACTAAAGTTAGTTTCCCGACAACAAAACTTCAACATAACTTGTTTTGTAGAACCTTTTTTTCAGTGTATCATCACTAACCATGGTGAGATTTTGGTCTAACACAAGGGCACATTAAAAACAGCTATATCCTATATTTCTAATATCACCTTCCTCACCGTTTAGTATTAAACTGAAGTAGATAGTAAATCCTCGAACACGATACATGACAACTAATTGAGTAGCCACATTCAATTTGCTTCAACGTAATCCGCTTACGAGCGTGTCACCGTCCTAACGTTGAGGCCTAACGCTGAGGCCTAACGCTGAGGCCGGATTAATTATGTAAATTGACGTTGTTTGCACACTTTTGCTTGTTTATAGCTTTCAGGATAATTTTCTTGTAGGTATGTTAATTAAGGGAAGGTATGTAATTTGAAGAATATTTAGAGCGTGTAATTTTGTACGGTTTACTTTGTGTAATAAAAGTGCCGTGAAAATGTTGACGATCTAAGGTGCGGCCGCCGAGAGCTTGCGTTTATGACATCAGTTGATATTGGCCATATCACGGAAATGTCTAATCTGATTATGATGAGAATTTCACTAAGCTATGCCTAAGAAAATACTGAACAAACCTGTGATAGTCCCATCGCAATAGAATTAGCCGTTTCCGAGAATAATACATTTCTAAAGTGGTAGAGACGCATTATCGCGGCTGCACTGTCGAAAATAAATATTTTTAAATATACTGGTTGTTGCAGAACGATAGAGATTCCTGAAAATTGTAGATTAGGTAATTATGAGTGATGATTATTGTTTCAATGGTTTTGTTACGTTTTTTTTTGGTTAGAGATAGGTATACTTTTTGCAGGCATCTAAAGCGACCGGTTTTCCTTTATAAAACTTAGAAGGAGGTAACCATATCAACGTAGTTTCTTGACGCATCAGGTAAGTAGGTAACACAGAGGCAACACAAACTTTTTTTAGAATTTCTGTTTTTATGTCCCACACAAAAGATTCTGGGAAGAAAGTTTCCTTAAAATATCAAATCCCTGACTTCTTAACAAAATCACTAATAAGATGTATAATTATGGTGAACTATTAGGTATACCTACCTACAGAAGGTATATATATCTATGGTGCTATCATCCACCAATTAACACAAAGAAGCGCGATGACGTTCATTTTGGTTGATTTAATTCCGCCAATTTCCCACCACCGACAATGCGCTCTGGTTGGCTAAGACAAGAACAAACGATGCAGTGATTGATCCTTACTGTTCAAAATCAGTGCGAAATCACTGACTTGTTGCGGAATTTGATTGTTCAGTATAACTACTCTAAAGGGACTTTTCCTTGATGGCTGCTATATACCGATTATTCGCTTTCATTTCAGTTTTCGTCGTTAAAACTTCTAACTATATTTTAAAAAGACAAATTCTCCAAGAATCATTATAATTCAGAATCCGTACGATTTATTAAAACATCGTTACGGGACCCTCGCCCTACATTAGTCCAGATTTCATTTAGTGGTGGATTTCCCCTAAATCGCTTAAGGTAAAGCGGGTGGATTTTTCCCTGAGGCTGAGCATTAAAGGTGCATTTGTGATACTAATTGAAAGAGGGGGAATATTATATTGATTGGCTATATGTATTTTTTTCCAAGTCAAGATTGCATTCAGTTTTCGTAGGGGTGACGAGAACTTCAAGATTTTCATAATAAGTTTTTATAGTATTTTTTACTGGTAGTTTTGGAGTGTTTAGTTTAACCATTTCGATGTTAACTAACCTTAAGTACGTACGTTACCTTAAATATAAGAAGATCTGCCCATTCCATGAAGATAAATACGTTTCAAAATTGCTTTGAGTTTTTTTAATTAAACATCCAGAACTTTATGAATAAAAAAAATATGTTTTATAAATAATTATTGAAATATAGTATTTCTAAGTACCTAATTACAAATATCCATAGAGTTAGAATATTATACAGTGATAGCTTGTGAGAAGCGTGAGCAATTTCCATATAGGTAGATGCATGCATATGATGAAGATGATGAAGAAGAAGTAGATGAAGCGCTCGTGGTGTAGCATGTTAAGCCGTTCTTAATCGATTGGAAAGTTGATCGCCTACTGGTATTTCAAAACGAGCGTTTCCGTGCTTCGGAAGGCACGTAAAGCCGTTGGTCCCGGTTATCACTTAATTGTGATAGTCTTTAAGCTAGTTGGAGGCCTACTAGGCGGCTTGAAAACTCCAACAGTAGGTTGACCACTAGCCTACTTCCACCGATCCGCAGTGGGCACGCGTGGTGGAGTATCTGCCCATTCCCTTTCACCCTGATTTGTGAAAGGAGGCCTGTGCTCAGCAGTGGGACGTTATAGGCTGACGACGATGATGATGAGATGCATTCACAGATATGATCGTACACTATTTGATTTACAGTCAGACAAAATATCGATATGGATTCATTGTCATTTGTTCTCGGTAAAAGTATCGATAAAGAACGAAATTCATTATATTATTATTATAATAAGTGCAAGGCATTTTCCCGTACCCGTGCTCACGGGCCACGGCTCCAGTACAGCTACTCTATTAATATTCTAATTCTATGAAAATATTTGATGATTATTTAGGACGTACCTATTCCAAAATAAATATTTTCTTTATGCAATAAATAAATATAGATATTTCTTTTTATAAAATAAAAATATAAATAGTCTACATAAGTCTGTCTAATACCTACTTGTCCAGTGCAGGTCCGTTTCCAATTTGTTCAGATTGAGGATTATACCCAACTATTAGGAGACGTCAATACTTCGAAGTCTGTTTCTCTCGTTAGTGACATTGTATTTATGAACATTCCTTTTTTTTTTTATACAACTAAGTCGGTTAACAAGCATACGGCCCGCCTGATGGTAAGCGGTTACCGTAGCTATATGGACGCTTGCAACACAAGAAGCATCGGTCACGTGTTAGCGACCCTTCCCCCTCCCCTATGAGCTCTGGCGACCTTACTCACGCGCAGGAACACAACTTTACACAACATAAAGTTATTTGGCTGCGGTATTCTGTAAGGTGGAGGTACTTTCCCAGTCGAGCTACTCTTTGCGCTAATAAACGCTATGCTCTACCTCTCATAAAATAAGATCATCTCCTTTTGATATTATTAATAATTTTATATTTACAAACAAAGTCAATGCCATTTATTGAATTGACGGACCAGTTGGCGTGGTTGGTAAGAACCCTACCAATCACGCTAGGTCGTGAGTTCGATTTCCACCCGAGACGCATTTATGTGCATGATGTTTACATGTCCTGAGTCTGGGTGTAATTATGTATATGAAGGATGTATTTACAAACAAAATAAGTAGTTTAAAGTATATTATTTATCTGGATTCCAGTCCAAGCTCTGCTTAGTTTGCGATCAGATGACCGTGTATGAGGAATGTCCCAGGATATGTAATTATTAAGGCCCCTTTACTGAAAAAAAATAACAAAATAGCCAGAACACAAACATAAAAAAAAAACCTAGCTGAGTTTCGTGTCTATTTATATCGATTTGTTTCGTGTCCAGATAGAAACTAACTCCTAAACTTCTGTAGCTATAACCTTCATAAGCTTTTTTTTTCAGTAAAGGTATTTATGGTGGTAAAAAGTATAATTTGCTTTGAATTAGAATCATGGTACTTTCATGAAAATCTAAAGACAGATTTTTTATGATTTTCACAAGTTTATCGCTGGATGCAAGCGGCCCAGAACCGTTCGAAGTGGAAATCAATGGGGGAGGCCTATGTTCAGCAGTGGACATCCATGGGCTGATATGATGATGAGGCTTAATTTATCGAAATCACCTGACGGAAAGGTTTTTTTATGGACTTGGGGTAGTGCTACTATGTAGGTTTTACCTATAGTAAAATGCTATGGGATATAAAACTACACTACCTTAGAAAAAAACACAATTAAAGTTCTCTTTTAATTCTCCTGTGCAATTAATTTACTAACAAAAATACCCTTTAATAAAATAATTGTATCATGTTTATTGTAAAATATACTATAAACAAAAACTAGGTTAACACAGGAAATGTTCCATCCTTTTAAGTTAATTTGAAAGTGACTAAGCATTTAAATAACAATGAGAAAAGGAAGGCTCATTCCACAAATGGTACTGTTAGAAAATAGGTTAATCTAATGGACTTAATCTATACATATAATAAACTTGTCCTGACTGCTGACTAAATGACTGTTCATCAAAATAATGTTCGGACACAAACTTGAAATTTTACACACAACCTTCTATAAAGTAAGCATCCACTAAGATGGAAAAATCTTATTCCTTTATTTTTGTTTTAAAGTCTGATGAATTATTAAATGTCATAGAACAAAAGTTGTTGTTTATGTTGTTAGTAATATAGTCCTGAGAGGTTATTAATGTTTACCAATAACTCTATGTCTATTTTTTACTATGAATAAGCCAGAGTTTTACCATATCTCACTATGGTAAGTGATGTTGTTACCCAAAGATGGTAAAGCCTAGAAGCAAATTAGATCTCAAGTTTAGTATAGTACATATTAATAATTGTCAGTTCGTTTTGTAAAGAGTAATTCTTCAGTTTGTTCTCGGCTCTGTCCGACATCGCTCTAAGTGAAAAAATATTTAGCCCCTTTTTCATGCGTGAAAAATAGTTTAATTTAATTCTAAAAGAAGCTGTATGAACTATGAAGCCTTATAAAAGCTCATAAAATACTAAAACAATGAACTTGCTTCAGCAAAGATAAATTAAAATGAATGTATTCATAATCACGTTCCTATTCTGAAACTCTAATCACTTGTTAAACAGTTGTCGCGGAAATCCCGGCCGGTCGGCCGATGTCACATACGATATTCGGACCTAGTTATTTGTGAGTCATTTAGGTGTTTTGCCACTGGTTGCATTATCAGTGTTATAATTTACATTGATTTTGAGATTATTTAAAAAATACATATGTAAAAAGGATATATCATAAGTTTCAGGAAGTATTCGTATTCGTTTATGAGAAGATTGGTAAACCATTTTTAGGGTTCCGTAGCCAAATGGCAAAAAACGGAACCCTTATAGATTCGTCATGTCTGTCTGTCTGTCCGTATGTCACAGCCATTTATTTCCGAAACTATAAGAGCTATAATGTTGAAACTTGGTAAGTAGATGTATTCTGTGAACCGCATTAAGATTTTCACACAAAAATAGAAAAAAAACAAAAAAATTTGGGGGTTCCCCATACTTAGAACTGAAACTCAAAAATTTTTTTTTCATCAAACCCATAAGTGTGGGGTGTCTATGGATAGGTCTTCAAAAATGATATTGAGGTTTCTAATATCATTTTTTTCTAAACTGAATAGTTTGCGCGAGAGACACTTCCAAAGTGGTAAAATGTGTGTCCCCCCCCCTGTAACTTCTAAAATAAGAGAATGATAAATCTATAAAAAATATATGATGTACATTACGGTGCAAACTACCAACGAAAATTGGTTTGAACGAGATCTAGTAAGTAGTTTTTTTTTAATACGTCATATATTGAAATTAATATCAAATACTCAGGTCTGTACTACTATTTACTTATATACCTACAGGTTTGTACGGAACCCTCGGTGCGCGAGTCTGACTCGCACTTGGCCGGTTTTTTCAGTTTGTTAGGTAAATCAGAACAATTAGAAAATCTCCTACCTTTCTAACATGTGCTTTGTATAAAATATTATCATGTCTATTTATCAATCTATCAATTTAAAAATTATTAACTTAAGTAATGTTCAAATTTATAGGTAATTTCATAATTAGCACTATTTACTCCCAATTCAATTTTATATAATCAATAGAAACAAAATGAGCGCACGAACAATTTAATTACGTATCGCTTTGCAAATTCACTCGAATACGTGTGGCAGGTCGTTTAATTCGAAACAAATGGAAATGTTACCGGGATGAAATGCAAATTTATTCAATTAATCCGCCCGCCAGTCTGTATTGGGTGTCGCAAAGCCGTGATTGGCGTTAAGTCGTTCATCCGCGCGAAAGTGGTTTGGCGTTTACAGAATAGGGACGTTGATGTGGGTGCATCCGAAATTATGTTTGCTTATTAGTTTTGGCAGCAAAGGATAGAGATTGCGGTCTTATTGAACGGAGTTTAGGTTAAAAATTGGAGTACTTTAGGTAAATTTGATAAAGCTTTGAATGCTTTTATTGCCTTTACTGGCAATGCTATGTTAGCCTTTTTATATTTTAATAAACTTCAATGCTAGTGCAGATTATATATATTTTATCATCAAAAACCATTTCAGAAGCTACAATAGCCAACATGCATATTAAAAATTAAATTTTCAAAATTAGTACGTATAAATAAAATAGTTCATAACTAAAATATTAATAAAGAACCAGGGTGGAACGTTTTGGGACGGGCGTCGCATCGTGTGCTCGAAACGACAAACGCTCATCGTTTCGGGAACTATTAAATTACTTTACTATAATAATAATAATAATCTTTATTTGTCACCACACACCAAAATACAGACATTTTAAAAATATTGTTGCATCTCTTCGCTAAACAGATAGATTTTGGTTGTGGATCACTGGTGCCTGTGGTAGGTTGTATAAACCTGTGTTACAGGTTCGCTCTATGCTGCCTGGCAGCTGCTATGTAGGTTTTGTGGTGTAAATTAGGAACTTATAGTTAATTTACTAAGATTCAGTATTCAGCAATTGTAATTAAGGAGAACAATTCTAATATATGTCACACATACGTTGCATAATTGGTATGATTTCTTGGAAGTAAATTGTCAAAGTATATACTCCGTGAATTTTTATTCGTCTTAGAAACGCAGCCCACATAATGTACCCAATGAATAGGTAATAATCGTTAAAAAAATATTTTTTTTGAAAATTTGTATAATAAAAAAAAAAACTTATTCATTATGAATGACGCATGACGTAGTTTTAAACACTGAGGGTGTTTAGAGAGCAGTCTACTCGAGTCGTGCTCTGGGTTGGTATTTTCTACCATTTTATAAAGCTGCGCTTGAGTGCCAGTTCTTTTCTATGCTTCGTGTGTTCACCTTCGGCTACATTACTACTTACCTTGGTGAGATTGTAATCAAACACAGTCCTATTCATAATGCAATAGAGAAAAGCAAATCTTTAATCAGTTGAATATCAGTTCCAGGAATTCTATTTTCAACCTACTTCAAAAAAACGAGGAGGTACACAATTCGTTTGTATATATTTTTTTTCCTTTTTATGTCTATTACCTCATAACTCAGTCATTTATTAACCGATTTGGAAAATTCTTTTTTTTGTTTGAAAGGGTACAGTTCCCGTTTAGTCCCATTGACATCAGAGGCCTTAGCACGAAAATCTATCGCAAGCGTAACGTATTCGTATCGAGAGAGTTAACTCAAATTTGTATGGGAATGTGTCATTCGAATGCTGTCAAACGTTTAAATCGGTAGCACGAACAACTACGTTAACCTCACGTCACGCTACGTAAACGTGGTTTGGTATATAATTTGAAGTTGGAACGTATAGTATCGTCTACTCGCAAGCCAGCTAACGTAAACCTTCTCACCGTATTTTTTTCAGTGAGAGCCCACGTAAAGTGTTTTTATTTTTTTCTAATGTTGTTTTTATTTAGCATTAAGATTTTTAGTTTGTATTTCTTTATTTATAATCTCATAACTAAACATGGTGAATCATTAATTAAGTAGGTATTTAAGTTATTCAAATTTAAAACATTCAATTGGGGTGCCTCATGTTTTATTTGACTAAGTAGTATCCGAAAATTTATAATTTCCTAGCCGAGAATCGAACCCATTGATTCCGAAAAAATCACACCCTGTATTATAGCGCCATCCCATAGTGTCACTTAAAAGTATCAAATTCTGGGAAGTAATGTTAAATGGTAAACTAAAGAGAAGTTCAAATATTTAAGAAAACCCATTTTATTTTGCTTACATTTAAACATTGATAATTATGTAAATTGTTCGAAATTACCTATACCAATTATTTACAATATGAAACTACTACGACGTGTACTACTTCGACGTGTCAAGAATTCTACATTCTCAAAAGTTAGTGCCTATACCTAGGTATAAGTTCAGCCACTCTTTAAATGAAATCCCGTAAAACTGCTAAAACACAAATCTAGAATTGAAAATCGACGAATTTATTTCTATCGGAGTCACAAGACTCAATCTTCTTGTAGTATTGTTCTAAATTCAAACTTAATATTCATGAACTCTTTGCTGAAATAAAAAAAAACTACCTACGCGCGGTTTTTGGTTTGACAGTTAAGAATGGTTTTCGTTCAAAAATATTTTCACATTCATCATATTTAAATAGTGAAAAAGGAAACATTCACATGGGAATCATAATATAATACCTTATTTAGTTAGCTAATAATATAAGATAAGCCGATTATTTAATTTAGTTTATGTTATTAGGAATAAATATTGTAAAATTGTGTACCAATAAAATCAGAAATATATGAATCAAAATTCTGGACGAATTTAACGTAGCTCGCAAGCTAGGTATCGAGCAAAGGTATCGAGTAGACGATAGAACTTCTGTCAAAAATGACATCTACTCGATACGACGACGCTACGAAGGCGATACGAAAGTGGTTCGTGCTAAGGCCTCAGATCAGGATTTGATTACTTCTTAGTGTACTTTGAAGTCGGTTTAAGTTTTTTTTTTAATCGTATTTATAGGACGCGAGTCCTATCAGCGAGCCAAGATTACGTGAAAATTGTGTTGGGTTGGGTCTCAAAAACACATTGCTTAAAGCTTATATATTACAGTACCTACATGCAAAATTCAGACGTCTACAATTTATGACGTCTAACTCTGAGACGTTCACATCTTTTGTGGTGCGTACACAATACTAAAATGGAGGATGTATTCAAGCTCTTGGACTGGAAGGGATATGGCATCAACATCAATGGCGAACATATCACTCACCTTCGATTTGCCGACGATATAGTCATAATGGCGGAATCGCTGGAAGCTTTGAACATCATGCTCAATGACCTCAACAGAGTTTCCCAACAGGTAGGCCTCAAAATGAATATGGACAAGACAAAAGTTATGTCTAATGTTCATATTCTAATATCAACTCGGCTGGGCAGCATTCAGGAAGCTCCGGCACATCTTCACGTCTAAAATACCTCAGAGTCTGAAGACAAAGGTCTTCAATCAGTGCGTGTTACCAGTGATGACATATGGTACAGAGACGTGGTCTTTTACTGCTGGCCGAATAAATAAGCTCAGAGTCACTCAGCGCGCTATGGAACGAGCTATGCTCGGAATCTCTCTACGTGACAGGGTCCGAAACGAGGACATTCGTAGGAGAACGAAAACTACCGATATAGCTCGTAGAGTTAGTAAGCTGAAGTGGCAATGGGCAGGCCACATCGCTCGAAGAACTGATAGCCGATGGGGAAGGAAGGTTCTCGAGTGGCGACCACGTACTGGAAAGCGCCGAGCGAGACGACCTCCAACCAGGTGGACCGACGATCTGGTCAAGATCGCTGGGCACCGCTGGATGCAAGCGGCCCAAAACCGTTCGAAGTGGAAGTTAATGGGGGAGGCCTATGTTCAGCAGTGGACATCCCTAGGCTGATATGATGATGATGATGACACAATACTAGAATATTCGTGTTTATGCACAACAACATACACTTTATTTGTGTAGCGATATTTCGTGAAAATATTTAAAATTAAATTTCAAGGATGACACTGAATAGATTAATACAAAACGTCATAATAGTTATAAAGTAGGTAATGATTATGGTTGTTTCTTCACATTCTTTTTTTTCATAAAAAAGGACATTTGATACTGTTTTGCACCAACTTTGTCACATACTACTACTGCTAATTTCTAGCATATATTAAACAGAGAATAATCCTATATATGCTATTTTGCTAGCGCTATGAAAAACATAGATATTAACTTCATACAACAAGGTCTGGAAACCTATTTGTAAACATACAGGTGTAGAATGTTCAGGATTTGTATGCAAATTTCGAGTGCATTGTGCGTCGTCGTCAATAGGAACGCTGGGGGAGAGTTGTTTCGAAACAATTGTATAGATTCGGAAGTTAAATTGCGTTGTAGCACTTGTAGCTATAGTCTACTTTGATTTCTCCCTCTGTGTATTGAAAAGTGTTGAGTTTCTCACGTCGGATTGCGCAATACTAACAATTTTAGCGTAGTGTTGGAACTGCTTTTTTGGGAGTTTGTTTATCAAATCATTTTTCAACTTGTTTTATAAACAAGGATTCTACGGTTTTATCTGTCCAATGTTTATCGACATATGATAATGCTTTATTTCGGACTTATCATTATACCAAATTTTATTAAAATACTAGCTGTCCCCCGCGGTTTCACCCGCGTTTCCGGGATAAAAAGCAGCCTATATCCTTCTCCATACCAAAGGCTCTCGCATGCCAACATGATGATCCGATGAGTAGTTGAGGCGTGAAGGCGTAACAAACAAACAAACTCAATTTCGCATTTATAATATTAATAATAAAGTTAAGATGACCAGCTATATATAGATAGGTAGATGTAGTTGTGTGTTCCATTGTTTTATGCGGTAACAAGTACCTTAATGTTAAAAACTTAAGTAGCACAAAAACAATTTCACTTCAATTTAAAAACCAGCAAAACGAACCTGCATTATAAAATCCCGTACATCCATAATGATGCGGTGTTTCTGGCAATTTCGCTTTGCAGAAGGATTTTCTTCCAGTTTCATTCTGTGTCAAATTATCCGGGATGTAACGAACCGGATTAGGACCGGGAAGAAAGTGATTTTTTGCCCTTTATCTCCCGGACCGTAATTTGAATATATTACGGCTTGATTGTTGGTTTTTGAAGTCCGCAAGGTAAAGGTAAAGCTTGTGGGAGCTTTTGTTTTATCAGAAAATATTAGTTCTTTTTCACGTGAACATTTACGAGAGGTGTTTTTACAACGATATATGGTGTAGTTTATTGTTGTTTGAACTTTTTCTAAATGTGTAAATTACTTACGCTTCTGTGTCGTATTTTTTCAGGTAAATGTTTCTTCTGTGGCGTAGCTTTACTCTATTCGGGATTTTTAATGTGCGAGCTTAAGGCGTGGACTGACTACGATTTTGACAGCACTCGTTCTTCACTGGAATAGGGTTGAAAATGGTAAATCATAAATGTGTCGACTGTATGAAATGGAAATTTATTTACGGGTTTTCTTTAGATTATACAGAATATACACATTAAATTGAATAAGTGTCCGGTTAACATTCTAATATAATTCTGTATCTAAATATTTTTTGAAGTAAATTGTTGTCATCACTGAAAATACGGAGAATTTGGACGCGAAAGTATTTTTTTGAGACGTAACTTACGAATTTTTATTAATATAATTTAGTTAATTTAAATTTAAATTTAAATTTAAATTTAAATTAATTTAATTTAGGAATATCAAAGCTCTTTTTAAATTTCTATTCGGTTAAAATTTTACTCAAAACCCTCTTCTATCCACAGTATTTTTTTGTGTTAGGTATTTTCATTGCGTTACGTCATACTCGACTCTCAAAAAAACCCATTTTTGTGAATTTGAGATAGGACCTCCTCTTAACAACTATCACAATTATAAAGTGACACCCCTGGTACTGGAATATATTTGAGTCCACCGATTGAGGCTAGCCTGTCTATCTAAGTGACGGTACCGATTTATAGCTGTTGTTGGTATCTCATCTTACTGATGTGACTCGGCGCCGAAACTATTTTATAATAAATCAAAATCGTCGGAAACATGACTAGGAAACCATTTCTAGATGCAATAAATATATAAATCTTAAGCTCTAAATAAACATCAGGTACATACATACATATCTAGGCGTCTTTACTCTATCACTCGACTTCATGCAGGTATATTACTGACGCGACTCGACCCCACACCCATGGGACACGGAATGCAGGTGGATCCTACTATCTACTTAGGTCTTGTTCATTAGTACCTTGAAAATGTTGTTTATTAAAATAGGGATATTTCCTGTGTAAACAAATAATTATTCTAATCAGTCCGTCAGTTAGATTATCAAAAAATATTGGACAAATAATTTATGCTTTACCAAATCATTAACTATTGACGAAGATAAAGCGCGACTAAGTTCGGGAGTGGGGGCTCGTGACGTCACTTGTTACTAAAAAGACGTCACGCGGAACATCAACAAACCATAGGGGCATAGGGACGGGCCAGTTGGCGCAGTTCGTTAAGGTTCACCTTACGCGCCGCAGGTCGTGGGTTCGATTCCCACACAGGACATGCATTTGTGTGCATGAACATGTCTGTATGTCCTGAGTCTGGGTGTAATTACGTATATTAAGTATGTATTTACAAACAAAAAGTAAGTATATGTATTATATCAGTTATCTGGTTTCCATAGTACAAGCTCTGCTTAGTTTGGGATCAGATGACCGTGTGTGAGGAATGTCCCAGGATATTTATTTATTTATTTATTTATAGCCTCGTATTTTTTTGTTTAATTGACAACCAAAATACGTGTCTAACATTTTTTGAATATGTATATGACGGACTTCTTCGAAGATAAGATGGCGAGATGAACTGGAAAACAGTGCAGGAAAGACCTGGAATAGACTTATCAAGGAAAAAAAATTGGAATAGGCTGGGGGAGGCCTTTGCTAAACAATAGGATGATTTGTAATGTCTAAATTAATAAAATTGAAGCATGTTATAATATTAAAAACTATATGAATTGCAAGGCTTAAATAAATAAATACAACATATGACGGACAAAATAGTTTTTCAGGAAAGTATCCTATTGTTATGTTACATTAGATATTATGTTAAGGCTTTAGAAGGCATACCTATCCTTAGGTTCCTACCTTTTACCTCTTTTACGCTATAAATGAATTTACTCATTTTTGTTTCCTTTAAACCGCACAGTGCGGAACCATTGTGGTTCCAATGTGTAAGGATGTGGAGGATGATGATGGGACATATCTCTATCGATGGCGAGAGTAGCGATGGTAAAGGGTAGGCGTGAGCATCAAGTCAAATAGTTCCTCAGAACACTGTCCATTATACAAGCGGGGCAATACACACAAGGAGGCAAACTCTCTCCTCCGCTTTACTACTTGGACTTATCAATACGTATGTTGAGAAAAGTATGATTGAATTTTTGGACGCCTAATTAGACAGAATATGCAGTGCTATAACAATAATTTTAATTATCACTTAACCATAAAACTATAACCATAGTTTTAGCAAATAAATTAATTCAATTCGATTATAACCCTACTGGCTGCCCCCCGCGGTTTCACCCGCATTCCCGGGATAAAATGTAGCCTATTTCATGATGTTCCGTTGAGTAGTTGAGGCGTGAAGGCGTAACAAACAAACACACTTTTTCATGACAATTTATTTTTATTTTTTCAACGTCAATTAAACGGATATCGTGTGTTGAAGTAACTGACGGACTTATTAGTTTTTTTTTTCTAGGAATCATCCCTATTGACGTACCGTCTCGTTTTGTCATGCAACATCAAACCAGTGGAATATAAATATTTCTATTGTAGTATGATATAAATCTTGTTATAAATAATAAGTACATTACAGGCCTTTTTATGAGGTTACAGACGTTAAATTATAATCTGTTTCTATCCTATTTAAGCCGGTGGGAGCTCCCAAGTGGAGCATACCAACCGTCTCGCAATCTACCAGATTAAAGTGTGATTAAATGCGTTCTTAGAATCAAAGTTGCCGACGTTACATAAACAAAAACACTCTGCGACCTTTTGTCTCTTGTAATTTTTCAGTGTTACATCTAAATGTGAAGGTTTAACTGATGAAATGAAAGTGCTTTGTGTTTGGTATGAAGCAGTTTGAGGTTTTAATGGAGTTAGTGAATGAAATAAGTGGCACCGAATTTTAAAATAATAGTTCCAAATAAAATTTTTAATACAAGCTTTTTTTTGTGCGACTGTACTTTTTGTTGACTGTACTTGCATTGTCATCCAATTATACTAATGTATACCAAATATCAAGTCAATCCAAACACGGGAAGTGGGTGAAATTCGACTTATAAGATTCCACCCGAACATAGTTGCAAACATACATTGCAAGAGCTTGTAAAAACTATAAATGAGCGTTTTTCAAAAAAAATGACCGTCGTAAAAGTACGTTGTCCACTAACTTCAACAATAAATAACTCGCCAAATATAAACTTTTTATTTGTTATTTAAGTTATATTTATTAGAATAACTAATTGTGATTATGTTTAAAGATTAAAAAATGCGCAATCTTGGCAAATATTTAAATAAAATAGAATTAAACTAGGATGAAACACCTGATTTTACCATGTCCACCCTATACCCGGCCAACTAAAACTAACGATTACTACCACAGAATTCCATTTAATGTGTAAATTTTGCCAATTATTGCAAAGATAAATACTTAAAGGTACAAGTAAACATATAATTTAACACTTCATAGAAGAAAATAAACGAAATAAATCAATTTAATTCTTGTCCTCTAAAATCACGGGTGGCGGAAATTCCGGCTAAGTAACGTGGATTACTGGTACTTGTGAAATAAAAACATACCATATTACTATAGTTTTAGACTTCTTGCAACATTCTTAATGTAAACGTCAAAGAATATTCGAGAAATCTATTCATTTCTAGACGTTGTTCGTTACTTTATGTTCTCGAGGTGAGGTGTATAAAAAATAATTCCACCTAAGCAACACGTATTTTCGCGGGTCTGAATGGTTTTATTATCATTATATGCTTCTATATTTGTTTTATAATAATCAAATATTGATTAATTGTACAGTATAAGTTATTATTGAATGTATAAGTAATAAAAATGTTGGTTTGATTAGCCCTTGCCAGTAATTCGTAACGACCATTATGTAACGTTATGTATATACGGATCGTAAATTGTTACGCAATGGAATTATAAGGCTATGTGTAGCTTTGAATTTGACTAGTTAGTGCCTGCATGTATGCTTGCATTATTTTTAAACAATCACGGCGTCGTATACATTGTTGTGTAAAAAAAGAATTTGGTAAGTTAGTATGTCTTTATGCTTGATCTTTGGTGCCTAATAAAAAACTGGATATTTAAAATATTTTCAAAATCCCGTACTAATAAAAAATAATTGATTTTGAAATGCCTATCTTATTGTCTTGATTAGAATGACACGTATAGAAATTAAATGTTATTTCAAATGATTTTCAGAATTATTATAATTTAGAATGTTATTATTTAATGCCGGCCGGGGTTTTAAAATTACATATTACTAATTTCGAGATTTATTCTTTCGGGCCCAAGGATCTATTCCAACTTCTCTAAAAAGTTGCGTATCCCGTAATTTTTTTTTTGCTTCCAACTGCTTTTTAACTGGTTTTTTGCTTACGGTCATGTTTTTTTTTTCAATTTCTCGGATACCCTACGTCGTAAGGTGAGTGGGTAAAAAGGTTAAGAGAAAACCTAAAAAAACTAGAAAAATATGCCACTTACAGCAAACAGCAGTTAGAAAGAGCTAAAAATGCGTGAAAAAGATCAGTGAAGACTAGTAGGTTCTATTATTATAATGTAAAGACTATTAAGTAGAATATTAGACTTAATAAAGACTATTAAAACTTAGTAGTTAGATTTGACATTTAATTTTGTCATATTAAACGCGCCCTAAGGAGTTCCTATACGTAACGCTTAGTTCCATTAACGTAATTGTCTCACGGTAAGCAGATTACTTTTTTTAGATTATCTTAAAAAATACAGTAACCTAATACGTTTTAAGCAGTCTATTTAATGTTATATTTGTAACTTTATATTTCTTCAATAGATTAGATTATCAAATGTCGAACAGATATTGCGCAAAAAGATATTTTCCGGGGTCACAATTTTCCAAAAGTTATGTAATGGAGCTTTGTAGGGAAAAAGCTCGCAAACGGCTAGGAAAATTCCATTTAATGTTTTATTTTTAAGTAGAATGATGTTATATTAAATAAAGGCAATTAAAGAAATGCGAAAAATAATATTTTTATTTAACCAAAATTAAGAACGAAAATGTTACTAAATGGATTTAAATTTCCAGCTCACTTACACAAAAAACCATTTTTTATTGATTTAATTCTTATCCCCCTACATATATTATATAAAATAAGATAATTTATTAAACATACTACCCGATTCCGATTGTTTGAATGCAAATTGTTTATTATAAAAATAAGGTATTCCGCCTGCGTAACGGTCATTTTATTTGAAAACCGCTCAAATACCGTCTAGACAATTATGCTTAGATTATTATTACAAAAAAAATATAATTTAATTTAAGCTTATTATAGAATTAACTCTGTATAAGTTAAAGTTCTTGGTAGAACTTAGATTAAAAAGCAATCTCAAACTAAATTATAATAAAAAATAAACAGCTAAGTAACTAATAAATACGTAAGCGCTTTCATCGCCACCAATTAAATTTAGTTGTAACCTTAAGAAAAATTAACTTTTTTTTCAGTCTAATTCTGTGAAGTAACGACAATTTTAATTATAATGTAGATGGAATGAACTGTAATTTCGCATGATATGATTATTATTCCATAAAGAATATGAGCTTAACTATAACTTTTCACGTGTTTATGCGAGTACTTCCTTTTAATGTGGTGTTATGTGAAATACAAATGTATTTCACACGCAGTACATTCACTTAAAGGTTATTTTTCGTTAATTTTAAACAAAAAAGGTTCAAAAATATTAAGTGTACGTATTTAAATTTTCAAAGTTGGTCCCACACTAAATTTTTGTGTTGCGCTGTAACAATAATTAGTCGTCTAAGCAGACAATAGAAATACGTAGCGCTATCAAAACGCTTTTAGGAGTATTACTCACTTGAACGGATTATAGTTGTCATGTGTGGCATATTCACTATATCTACGTAGTAATAATAAGTGAATGGTCCCACAATAGAAATAAATATACCTAGAAAGAACGTCTCCATACTACACGAATATATATAACAGGCCAACTTTTATAGGCTGCTGCGCGTAACAACAACGTTTTACGCTCCCTCTGCGTCATTCTGCTTGTCATAGTGACGTTCATAACGATAGCATTTGACACAATGAAGCAGGTCATGAGGAAAGAAAGAAAAAAATAAACAGATACACCTACTACCAACAGAGCACAGATTCATAGCATGATGATACGAAGAAGGTCGCAACCCTGGTTTTCTGCGATATCTATACTTCAAGCTGTAATAAGCTTATAGTAATTTTATGAGATCATTGACGTACCTACCTTCCTTATGCTTTGACGTAGATAGCCATTTGAGAGAAGTTCCAAACTTTGAACAAAGAATTCTCTTCCAAACTTTGAATACCTACTTACTTTATATGAGATGACTGTTCTCAAATAAATAAATAATAAGCGTTATCCCTTTTTTTATTTCTTTATAAATTTTTATAAATTTTAATAAAATTAATAATACGTAATTCAACCAAAAGTAGCCTATTATCGAAGCTATGGAACCTTCTGAGGACGATCTTAAATGTTATTCGACGTTAACCATTTGCCGATTTCGGTCTCTTGACGGCGATGTAACTAATTCGATTCAACTTTTCGTTACCCAATAACGAGTGCCTTGAGAATAAGATCGTAAGGTTAATTTGTTTTTAGGATGCTGACGAGCAAGATATCCCTGTGACGACTGCTATATTGCTTGGAAGAAGTTGTTTTTTTTTTTTTTGGAGTATTTAATTAAGGTTAGGTATTTTTTGTAGGTTGCATTGTCGTTGATTTCTTAAAAGCTTTAGTTTTTCAGTTCACGAATTATATTCGTTACTTTAGGGCATAACGATTGGCAATCATTCAGACGACGAGCGGATACATGAGGCATAGTCATACGGTCCCGTAGGAACCCATTGGGTTCCCTAAAAAACCTGCGACCCCTAAAAAATACTGATATGTAGAACAACTGAGTTTTACAAAGGAATGAAAATAAAACATGCTGTTTTCATACCATGTAATGTTATTGTATATTTTTCCGTTCCCAAAGAAAAATTCCCACCTCCTGATTATAAATGAAACTACAAAATGCAGTTTAAGCAGTTTCTGCACATGTTTATGACCAGGTTTAATTTAATACTAACGGAGTCGTGTAACTGAAAATTGTGTGAAAACTCGTCTAGGTGTAGAATTAAGAGAAACAAATAGTTAAATAAAGGTATGTGTTACAAGTGGTAGTAAATGAAAGTTTTTGTAAGGTTTTCGTTCATATAACTTGTAGGAAATAAATTCAGCTGGACTGAAGTGCTGTTTATAATAGCCGGTCTTTTGATGAAGTTCCAGTTACTGATTTATAGAAATCTAGGAATCATTTTTAATATAGTTACGCAAATAAATGACAGTGAGATTATAACTAAAATTGTACTCATGTCCAATTTTGTTTTGTGTAAAGAAATTGGTGAGTTTAGAAGCGGCTTTACTCAGGAAAAGCAACTTTCCGAACCGGTATCAGAGTCAGACTACTCATATACCTATGCCTGTGAAAGCTTATTTAAATTAAACAAATAAAAAAATCTGTCTGCATATTATTATCAACCTGCCAGGACTAGGATAAAAAAGTACATACTTAGAATGAATCAAAGGAAACTATCTCTAAAAGTAACGAAAGTAACGTTGACCTTAAGGTATATAAAATTTTACAACAATACATAAATTCAGATAATTCAAATATGTTGAGTCCGTTAAAAATGGGTCAATTTTCAAATAAAAGTACGGTATAAAAAACTCGTAAAACACACCAGAAACCCTCTAAAACTCAATAAAATCTTCTCAAAAGCGTCCACAGCGCGCTAGAGGTGAAATCCAATAAACGACGACTCCTACCTGCAATGTCTTCGCATCCTGGAATGTTGGGAATGCCGTTCATTACTGCCTCAGCACATCCAACTTGTTACCTATCCAATTTATCCGGGTTGGATTTTGGACTGTTACCTATAGGGTAGAGTGGAAAGAATTCGCGCCAACGATTTATATGAAATTTCTTTGTGAGTTTTCGCCGAAGAATCGTCGATTTATTGGTGAACTAAAGTGGAACACCTTAGGTTATTAATGAATTGTTTCTAGACAGACGGAGTTATTTAATAATAGTTGTCGGACTAACTTCGAAAGTAGAAAAGACAAACGGGGATTTTCTTAGAGAACCGCCAAAAGGTACTTAAGTAAATGGTTTTGGATTTTCTTTTCTTTTAACCCCATTGAATTCTGTGTCATTTGTAAATCGAAATATGTAACACTTTTCTTTTTCCATATGTATCTAGCAGGTAAAATATATTTTTTAGAAAATTTCGTTCTTCATTTAATTCCCAAATAATGAATACGTGCAAAAATCACATTTACCCCGTCCATAACATGTAATAAGGGTTAACTTGCTCCAGTATTGTGTATCCAATTAAAAATTCTCCCCATTTTTTTCCCAATCGACAGTCGGGATGGCATTTTTATAAACGCCCGGATGCAACCGGATTGAACTTTTCTAATTACGAGCGCCTCAGTGACCTCTCGACTGGGTTTCATTACTGAGTTAAATTATTATATTCCTGTTTTTTATTTTTTTTCCTCGAGAAACGGAAGTTTATTATTTGCAATTACGCACTGCCAAGTTAAATTAGAAATGGAAGTGATTAAAAGTGTTGACGATGTTTGTCACCTTCTTTTTGCTTCTTTATTTTGTTGTTTTATTTATGGAGGTCATTTGATCTTAGATATGTATCCTTTATATGAAATATCGTGAGGAAAATTATACCTAAGAAAATACTGAACTTTCCTGTGAAAGTCCCATCATAATCAGATTTGGCTAATATTAACAGGTGTCAGAAATGCATTGTTACGGCGGCCGCACTGTAATATTGCTGATGTGTCGTCTGCCAGTTGGTCAGCTTTAGAAGCTTTACATTATTTTGACAGGGGAAGACTGGGGAAGGTAGGTTTTGGAAAGCGCCGTGCGGGACGACCTCCCAACAGGTGGACTGACGACCTGGTCAGAGTCGCTGGACTCCGTTGGAATTTAATGGGAGAGGCCTGTGTTAAGCAGTGGATATCCTTAGGTGACACATTAGTTTCATCCTAATCAATCAACTATACGTCATTCCATTGATATACGCCTCCCCTCTTTCGTGCCATTCTTTCCAGTCCTGTGCCAGGTTCATCCTCACTATGCCCGTCTTCTGGACAATGTCGTTTGATCATTGGGCTTGTGGACATATTACTCATAAAAGTCGTCATAAATACCACGTTATCCTAAGCGAAAATAACTGTAATAATACATACATGGCAACAAATAATTTTATTACATCGATAAGTATAAAAAATGGCGTAAAACATTTTTATTACTCAAACAAGGGAACATACGAGCAATTACTCTTCGCGGCGGAAAATGAAGTCGTCAAAGAAAACGAAAATTGCGCAAACGGCACAAATAACGCGGGGCAAACAACATGGCAATAAAGATTTATTGCTGAGATTTTTTACGGACTGTGACGTTACCGTACAAGTCATGAACTGAAATGAGAATACACTCGGGGTATACCTACATATTGCTTGTTAAGTTTTTTACGTTAGCAGGGATCTAACTCTTAACAAAAAAAATGCAAGCATCTAATTTGCATTTTGAGAATGGTTTTAAATAAAAAAAAAATTTATACAACTTAGTCGGTAAACAAGCATACGGCCCACCTCATGGTAAGCGGTTACCACAGCCATATGTGCGCTTGCAACACAAAAAGCATGGCTCACGCGTTACCGACCTTTCCCCCCTCCCCTATGAGCTCTGGCGACCTTACTCACGCGCAGGAACACAACTTTACACAACATAAAGTTATTTGGCTGCGGTATACTGTAAGGTGGAGATACTTCACCAGTCGAGCTACTCTTTGAGCGAATAAACGCTATGCTCTACCTCTCTCAAATTCGTCCCTTTTTAATTTTAAGTATTACACAGTGACTTTTAAATCGTTTTAACGCTAGAACAAACGCTGTTCAGACCATGGTCTACTAACATTCTATAACATCAAATGAAAAAAATTACGTCATTGGCTTTTGAAAAAACACTAAATAAAGTCGGGATTATCATTACTCTTTACAACCCAGACACCGCGCATGCACTTCAAAGTAGTTGTGGCACGGCGGCACGCCAGTTTTGTAGCAGGTGTGGGAATCCGCGACTTTCAGACTTTTTGAAAATTTTCTGTTTTGTGTTTTTTTGGACTGAACAACGTTTGTTCTAGCGTTAAAAAGATTAATAAGTCACCGTGTATACTATAAAATTTCAAGTAGTTTTTACTATTTTATTTCATAAAGTTATTGGAGAATGTGTGGTCATCAACCGCTACAATCCGCTTCAACCGCTTAATTCTTATAACTTGCAGACATACGAACAGGCAAAAAGTTAATGAAGTGACGAGATGTTGAAGGCGTCGCCATGGTAATGATTTGAGAACAAGCCCTGGAAAATATTTAATATCTCCCAAACTTTTTATTATATTGAAATATTTAGCGACGTGTAAAACTCAGTGCTAGCCAACTATAATTTTGGTTAATAAACTATGTACAGAAAGCATAGAAAGACATAATAAATAAAAAAAACTTCTTTACAATAATTAAAAATGCTGATAACAGCTGGATATTTTTTAAATGTTCCTAATAGTCTTCATAGTAAGGCTATTTCCAGTAAGGCATGAAGTACCTACTTATGGGTGTGTTATAATATTACAATATGATAGATGTGTGCAAAGTTGTTTAACACTCGAGGCGGTACGAGAGTGTAATAATCAATGCAGACGCGTGTCATACGACGTTTTAGGAAAAAACAGTCTTGTATTTTTTAAAGTAGATTTTTTGATAATAATCAACCACACAATGAGAACGTTAAAAATATGGCACGTTAGTTTTTTTTTTCAGCGGTGTGCTGTCAAACTAAATCCCGTTAAAATAAACCCGTTTAAATTAACAATGCTTGGTCTACAACTCTACACGCATATCACTTGCAGTGCGGTACAAACTTATCATAATCGGGATTATACCCATCATAAACTGTGTGGTATTGTAAAGTAAAAAGCACTAGTGCGTAATAAGCTGCATTAAGATACTAAAAACGGTGCAGTAAATTTAACTTTACGAGCGAGTGTGTTCAAAAAATAGTTAAAAAATAATGTAACTTTTTTAAAACATTATCTCTCGGTGGGGATTCCTGGCGTGTTGTTCTTATGTTTACGTATATTTTATGTAAATACCCCATTTCTTTGCACAATAGCATGACGGATTACATGTTTTACGTATACAAAGTGGCAGTGGTACTAAAGGAACCCGAGATTTATTTGCCCAATATTTTTGTTAACTTTCCTATTACCCTAACACATTAACCAAACACATTGCTTTTTTTAAATAAACTTCTGTTATCTTTATTGTTAGAACTATTTTGTCCCGGGAAAGGCATATATCCCTTGGTTTTTCATCATCATCATCATCAACCTATAATGTCCCACTGCTGAGCACAGGCCTCCTTTCACATATGAGGGTGAAAGGGAATGGGCAGATACTCCACCACGCGTGCCCACTGCGGATCGGTGGAGGTAGGCTAGTGGTCAACCTACTGTTGGAATTTTCAAGCCGCCTAGGAGGCATCCAACTAGCTTAACGACTGTCACAATTAAGTGATAACCGGGACCAACGGCTTTACGTGCCTTCCGAAGCACGGAAACCCTCGATTTGAAATACCACTAGACGGTCACCCATCCAGGTACCGACCACGACAGACGTAGCTTAACTTTGCCGATCGATTAAGAAAGGCTAATCATGCTACACCACGAGCGCTTCCCCCTTGGTTACGCGGGTGAAACTGCAAGGCGTAACTAGTGTTAACATAAATTAATCCACATACACCTAACCGAGAACCAGAAGTACCACGGTACGCCACACATGTCGCGCGTGAAACGTACGTGAGGTAATCTGTTAAAATTTCTGTCGCAGAACTCGACACGTTTTTCATACTTTACCCGAGTTTTTAGCGTTTGACGGTATGCAACATCAAAGTGACACGCATCTTTGATAATGTTTTGTAATTTCTGACACGTAAAATAGTATGAGAATTACAAGAACATAAAAGGAAAAGAAAGAGTTGAAAGTGTTCCTTTTTAGGGTTCCGTAGCCAAATGGCAAAAAACGGAACCCTTATAGATTCGTCATGTCTGTCTGTCTGTCCGTGTATGTCACAGCCATTTATTTCCGAAACTATAAGAACTATAATGTTGAAACTTGGTAAGTAGATGTATTCTGTGAACCGCATTAAGATTTTTACACAAAAATAGAAAAAAAACAATAAATTTTGGGGGTTCCCCATACTTAGAACTGAAACTCAAATTTTTTTTTTTCATCAAACCCATAAGTGTGGGGTGTCTATGGATAGGTCTTCAAAAATGATATTGAGGTTTCTAATATCATTTTTTTCTAAACTGAATAGTTTGCGCGAGAGACACTTCCAAAGTGGTAAAATGTGTGTCCCCCCCCCTGTAACTTCTAAAATAAGAGAATGATAAATCTATAAAAAATATATGATGTACATTACGGTGCAAACTTCCACTGAAAATTGGTTTGAACGAGATCTAGTAAGTAGTTTTTTTTTAATAGGTCATAAATTGAAATTAATATCAAATACTCAGGTCTATACTACCATTTACTTATATACCTACAGGTTTGTACGGAACCCTCGGTGCGCGAGTCTGACTCGCACTTGGCCGGTTTTTCAAACATGAAGAACACAGAATGCAAAGTGAACTACTTTCGTTTTATGATAATCTTACTTATAGGCATTGAGTTATTGTTACTACGTATAGAGAAGACGCCACACGTCATAACTATGTTCCGTTCAAGTGAGGGCATCCGGCCACACTTACAAACGGAGAACGATGAATGAAACGCGGAAGCGCCGTGAAAATCACGAAGCGAGATTTTGCGTTCTGATAGCGCTACATGTTTCTACTGTCTGCTTAGACGACTAATTATTGTTTTTGCGCTAAAGAGAACTTTAGTTGAGTATAAAAAATGGGACATAAACTTTGCTTATGATACCTTCTCTATATGTAGTAATAATTGCTCAATGCTTATAGGTATTATTTTTACGTATTATATTATTACCTCTAGGTATATAGTATTAATATACTGGGACTTGGTATTACTATATTAAGACTTCAAAATTTACTGCAATGCAAGCTTTTCATCTAGGACTATTTTTATTTATGACTAATAGTCTTGTTTATTATTACAAATTGCTTATTCCTAATTCCTACTGTCATTGAAGTCGTATGCAAATATCTTGGCCGCGCGATTAAGTTAGTTGACATCATCCGTAAATCCAATGTAAGTCGGATTTGAGTTGTTAAGACACGATGTAATCTTAAGAAGGGTTGTTATTTGACTTGTTATTCCCGCAAATAATTCCTTATGAAGGTACACCGTTGGTAGGACTATCCTAGTGTATTCTTGTGTATTTGTACTATGAGTTGCCATGATGTATGAGATACATGAGACCCAACTCCAGGCTTTGTAAAACTCGGATACACATTGGCAATATCCCAGCCAACCCAATGGCCATCGGTGTCAGTAGTGACTTGCTTGAAAAAAAAAAACATATATATTTAGAAGTTTTATCGCTTATTATCTCATGTACACCAACTTCTGGTGCAACAACGGATAACCGTGGCTCCAGTGTGGCGGGTGAACTTTACATGCAATTTTTTTTTTGTCAGGCATTTTTAATAGTTGGGTATTTATTTTTACACCTTGACCCATAGTTTGGTTTTACTTGGATTAATATATCCTACTATCTTTTATGCCAAAGTAAGATATATGTGCCTTATTCAAATATTAGCTTAGAGGACCTTTTTTTTTTTTTTATTAATGTGGGGAAATCCTCCCAGGGTACCCGACCGCTCTAGGGGTGCGGCCAGGTTATGACGGACTTTAACCGGCTAAAACACCACGGTGGTCGCCACCTGTGCTACAGAGGGGGGCGGGCTCTCGTGCATATCGCGTACCAGCTCGCCACTCCACGCGCGGTGATTGACACCCTCGCAGTGCTATCGCACGATGAGTCGTGACCACAACGACCCATCGTCCTCCTCGGGGCCGCTTCTGGGCGTTCAGGGCCCCCGCCCCAATTGCTCACGACCCCGAAGGTCTCCGTTTAGTCGCCTTTTACGATAGGCAGGGGAACACCAGCCCCAGCTACAAGGTAAGAAGAAACATTCCTACTTAGCTTAGCTTACTTACTAGCTTAGAGGACCAACTCCTATTTACGCGTAAATTTTATTGCAATTCAATACATTAACGTTTAAAAACGATTTCCAGGGTCGGCAACGCGAGAGTGTGAGCCCTTAGTGTTGCAAGCGTCCATAGGCTACGGTAACTGCTTACCATCGGGGGGGGCAGTATGCTTGTTTGCCACCTTAGTGGTATAAAAAAATATACCTATATAATTTTCCTTTAAATAAGCAACTATTAACTGCAACTGCAAAAAACCTCCAAGCGCAAAGAATGCAAACGAGAGTGCAAATGAAACAACAAGAGAAAGCAAATTTAAATTCATATATGGTATTCGAGACATCACAACTGGAATGGAACAGTATTTGCCTATGTTTTGCATCAGCATTCTCTTAATAGTACACGGAGACTGCCAAATGGACGATCACTTGGTGTTATGTGCCAAAACAACTGAATTCGATGCCAAGCGTGGACGTGCCATGCCAAATATTCGTGTATGTTCGCACCCTAATGATCGAATCCTTACTGGCAGTGTGTCGCTACCCTTGAATTACTTGGTTACATTTACAAGGTATTACAGGCTTTAGAATGGAGATAGGGCGCTTAATGGTTTGTATTGTAATAAACTAGGTCTTTGGAAGGTGTGTATAATTCTCGAATGGGTAAGATTGTATGTTAATATGGTAGTTTAACTATCTCATTGTTAAGTGTATCTTTGGTGAATCAACGTCTCACGTGAGAATCTCGATTTCAGTAATTAAGGGCCCCCGCACATAATGGCCACAGTCGCCGCCACTATACAAAATAAACGGAAAATCTCGTCCACAACTTGTAGCGGCCACTAGTCGTTCTAATGTGGTCGCCACTAGTGGCTTAATGTGCCGGGGCCCTAAGCATCAGGGGCCTAAAACAAATTAAGGTACATTTTCCCTGAATTCGTTCTTTTTTCAAACGTCAGAACAAAACGATTACAATCAGATAATCTTTAATACAGCTACGTCGGCATAATATATGTACATATTTGCCACATACCACAACCAAATTAAGTTCACATTTATTCACCCCTCTGAATTGGTGCTAATAACCGGCCAGGTTCGAACGCCCTCCCCACTTTACATACGACGTATGACAGCGGACCAGCTATTCAAAAATGTCGCATTATTCCCCACTTTTCATGAAAAGATGACATTTCTATGCGAGACGGGATGATGAACGATGTTGCGCGTTGCTTTTTTTTAATGAAAGCTTTCGGTTGATAAAGGTTGGATATGTGATTGTGAAGTGTTTTGGATTTCACAGCCTCACATGGGTCTATCTAGGTATACATTTATCAATAGCATGATTTATATTTCGCACATATTTTCTGCGCAAGGGAGATAGCTCGCATCTCGTCTCCCTTCTTCCAATCTTTATTTTGTGTTGGTGTGCGTTTCTACATAAAAATATTGTTACTGATTGTGTGACAGCAAGTTTACCGCCAGTCTATCCGGGCACGTTTAGTGTTTAGACAAAAAATATATTAATATTATTGCTATCTCAGTCAGTCGTGAGGGTCCATGGGTGACTGGTTGTGGCTTCATCATAACATATCTCCTGACACCTGACAAAGCACTTGCTAGCAACCTTCTACCTTCTCATTGGCACCTTGCACTTGGCTTCTTGTGTTGGCAGCTGCACTCTGCTTAACACTTTCTTCGAAACCGATATATGCTTGTTAATAAATAATTCTACATTAGCAAATATAATTAATCAATTCTCATTCTTATCTCAACAACATACAGATACATATCAAGTAATAAATTGTAACAAACAATAGAAACATTCGAAACTTTGCTCTTCATTTTCTCTTAACTTTTGAAGTATCTTAATTGAAGGTGGCGCGCCATGTTTCAATTACGTTCAGCACTCGCTTGCAACAAAACAGAAGTTTTCTATTCGTTACAACTTTACATTACGAACGTATGCCTTATTCAGTGCTTACATATTTTATTTGTTATTTTAATTAAAATAGAAATTAAGCCAATGGCAAATGTGTTTTTTAGGGGTTGCCAAATGGCAAAAAACAGAACCCTTACGGATTTGTCATGTCTGTCTGTCTGTCCGTCTGTATGTCACAGCCACTTTTTCCGAAACTATAAGAACTATACTGTTGAAACTTGGTAAGTAGATGTATTCTGTGAACCGCATTAAGATTTTCACACAAAAATGGAAAAAAAAACAATAAATTTTAGAGGTTCCCTCAAAAATCTTCCAGAGTGGTAAAATGTGTGTGGGGCCACACCCTGTAACTTCTAAAATAAAAGAATGATAAAACTAAAACAAATATATGATGTACATTACTATGCAAACTTCCACCGAAAATTGGTTTGAACGAGATCTAGTACGTAGTTTTTTTAATACGTCATAAATTGAAATTCATATCAAATACTCTATACTATATAAATAGTCTGTACTACCATTTACTTATATACCTACAGGTTTGTACGGAACCCTCGGTGCGCGAGTCTGACTCGCACTTGGCCGGTTTTTTCTAAACACATTCCCATCATTGCTGAGTCGGCATAGAAAAAGCTGGATCCCAAATGCAACAAAAGTGTGCAAGTGATGTAACTCAGTGGTAGTTCGTCATCGAATAATTAACCAAAGAAGCGCAATGACGATCATTTTGCTTGAAATCTATTCCGCCAATTTGCCACCACAGACAATGCGCTCTGATTGGCCAAGTCAAGAACACACGATGCAGTGATTGGCCCTTACTGTTCGTTATTACTGCTCCAAAGGGATATTTCCTCGACGACGTGACGTAGATCGAGCAATCTATAGTCATCGACTTGTGTCTTCCCTTAGTTGTATAAGAAGCAGTTGCCAGGCTTTGTAAAGAGTTAGTAACAAATCGGCAACCAAAAACTATGTACAAAGGCGCCGGCTACTAACATGCGACTGCATTTCAATATGCAGTATAAAACAACAAGTTACTAGAAAGCTTAAAGAACTATTTATTCGCAAGTAAAACAGTTGCAAATATAATCCACTCTGCTTACAAAATAAAATATAACCATAAACTATCTTAACGCTATCTAATACACGTTTGGTATAATAAAACGGAGCTGAGCTCGCGGCAGGATAAGAAGCTTTGTTGGAATTATGCTTCTATGTTCCTTCTTGTGCTTATGTATTTCTGTGTAATTCAGTGGGCTTTAGTGTTTAAAGCTTAAAGGTCATATTAATAATTTTTGTAATTAAAATTAATTAAATTTTCTAACAGTCACTTGTTTTTATCAATTAAGAAAGTTTTATGCCTCGAATTGTATTTGACTTTAGAATTAAAGGTGTTCTTTGTTTAAACGTATCCTTTGTCTATAAATTTAAAAAAAAACATTTAAAAAATGTGCACGTTCAAGAAGTAAGTATCAAAATATTCGTGGTCTATTTTTTTAACATTATTAACATCTGCGTCACTGAAACTATAAGCCTTTATAATATTCTAAGAACGTAACTATAAACTCACAGCTTAACACGTCGTCCCAGAGTATTTCCCTCGTGGTTGTAAAAAACTATTTGTCTACAAGCGCCCTGTGGCGATAATAATACCGCAGGGCAATAAAAAAAATCTGCGACAAATCTCAAAATCCCTCAGCTGGCCAACTAGGCACGCCTTCAAAATTATTACACGTTTTGTAACCAACTCCACACAAAAATCAACTTTAGCATCAAGTAATGTGAGTCCTTTTTGCAGCTATCTAATTTACGCACGTTACACCTTTGCACGATTTAAAAACCTGTTTACGATGTCACTGAATTTTATACTACGGTTTAATAGACGACGTATGCTTCCTCTCTTTCAAGTTTTTATGCTGTTGTCCTTTTCTATGGTATTCTCATTCAATCCGACTTCCTTATAATCCAATACTAGACTGGACAGAAGGGATTTGTAAGGCTCACGGGGCTTTCCCAGTTTGAAATGTCGTGGAAATATCATACGGTCGCCAGAGCGGCGGATTAAAGAATATTGGCGAAAAGACTTAAGGGTTGGAATTTTCAAAGAATAGAAAATATGATTTCATTTTCCGTTAAGGTATTTTATTTATGTTAAAAATGTTAAGTCGACAGTGAGCTCTACGAGTGTTACTACGAAGTGCTACGTGCTCGTAGCACTTCGTAGAAATGGATCATTAATCACAGCATTTTGTTGTTCAATTGGATACGGTGATTTTAAAATTATTGGAAACAAACGTAGGTACGACTGGTTATTTAAATAAAGCACAAAAAAGGAGTACAGAAAATTTATTTTTCAAAGGTACGGTAAATAGGTGAAATGGTCACGTAAATAACGTCACATTGTTTGAAAATGACAGTAAGGTGATCAATAAATATGTGACAACTATAAGAGGTATGTGCCGTGAGCACGGGTAGGTATATGCTACACTGCCTTGATAGGAACTGCGCATTCATAGTTTGAACGACTAAATACATATAATTGGATGACAATTTCTCGTTTTATATCGATACTTTTACCGATAATATAATGACGAAGAACTCATATAGATTTCTGACAGTAAATCACTAGTATACGATATATCTATGAATTAGCGATGGGCGATTGTTCCAAAAAAAGTAATCGAAAGAATCGACAATTGTAAAACTGTACATTCGATTATCGATTCATTCGTTCTAACGAATAAACAATCGAATAACAATCAATCTTTCGAATGAAAATTGACGCACGCAACGCAGGTTGCAATAGTATGCATAATCGATGGCGGGGCGAATAGATTCGGTGGACGGACAGCCAGCGCACGGCACAGGCCACGCGCGGTGCCGCACGAAGCGTATTATGAACAATCGAAAGATGTTGATTGTTATTCGAATGATTCGAATAAATTGGACAATCGAATAATTCGATTGTTTTTAGTACCAATCGCCCATCGCTACTATGAATGCATCTATATGCAATTTGCTTACGCTTTACGGTATTGTGTTCGGTAACGTTGTATGAGTAATAATGTTAACTCTATTATTTTAATGTCAAAAGGCTTGACAGATCTGTAATAAATAACCAAGTTGTAAGCAGAATAAACCTACTGTAAATTACAGCTACCTAGTATCAGACTGTTTATACATGGTGATTAGAATGTCCCAATCAATTTATTTAGCTAACATCAGGCACTGCGGGGCCCTGCACACTGCACATAATCCTGCCAATGGTTGTCGCACCATGGTCGGATTACTGGACGCGTGACATTATGTTATGGCTTAAGGCATAAGCGCAAGCGATATTGATCAGAGTCATTTTAAAAGCTTAAAACGACACCTATTTATTTTACTGAGAATAGTATAGTATAGTATAGTATAGTATAGTATAGTATAGTATAGTATAGTATAGTATAGTATAGTATAGTATAGTATAGTATAGTATAGTATAGTATAGTATAGTATAGTATAGTATAGTATAGTATAGTATAGTATAGTATAGTATAGTATAGTATAGTATAGTATAGTATAGTATAGTATAGTATAGTATAGTATAGTATAGTATAGTATAGTATAGTATAGTATAGTATAGTATAGTATAGTATAGTATAGTATAGTATAGTATAGTATAGTATAGTATAGTATAGTATAGTATAGTATAGTATAGTATAGTATAGTATAGTATAGTATAGTATAGTATAGTATAGTATAGTATAGTATAGTATAGTATAGTATAGTATAGTATAGTATAGTATAGTATAGTATAGTATAGTATTTGATCTTTCTTACTACTTTGATCCCTTGGAGTGTCGGCAAGTCGCTGGTGTGGGATGCCACATGTGTCGATACACTCGCGCCATCTCACTTACCGGCGGCTTGTAAAGCTGCAGGGGCAGCTGCGGCCAGTGCGGAAAATATAAAAAAAACGCATCGATTGAACCCAATTATATTTCTAATTAGAATTCTGTTTTGACATCACCTCACCATGGTAAGTGATGATGTGGCCGGCAATGGTGAGCATTCAAAGCCTAGAAAGAACTGGCTCTCAAGAGCATCTGCAAAAATACACAGTTAGGTGCTTAGTGACAGATTTTCAATTTGAGGGTGGTGCTTTTTATTTATGTTATTATTAACACTAATCTCTCAGGACTATTCTACTAACATCATAAACAACAAATTTTGTTCTATGACTCTAAAAAAATTCATGGGACTTTCATAAAAAAAAAACAACTCTCTAAATGTTACTAACTCTACGCGCAGCAAGAACCTGGTGCACGAGAGGCGGAGGCACAGGCGTAGGTAAGTACAACAAAATAGAGAATTTAAATATGTTAGATAGAAAAACGAAATCTTTAGTCATAGAAACAAAAAGTTGTTGTTTTTAATGCAGTCTTGCAAGGTTGTTAGTGTTTTACCAATAAAGGTTGTCACTCATTATAGCCGCACCGCTTCGACACAGCAATGGCCCGGCACCATCTCAAAATAATTGAACCCCTACCTGGTCGCGCGCCGCCCACGAGATGGCAGGTCGCGGGCGGCACGGCGCCGGTAAAATTGGTGGCGTGGCTTTGGCAAGCATCTGCTTGCAGGCGTCATGTCGTAAGGTAGCGGATCGCTCTCTAGGAGCGCGTGATCTACAGGACTAGTGGCTTGCATGCCGCGAGACATCAACTATTTTATCTAGTCATTGTTTAATTTATTATAACGCACACGATCTAAAGGCCTCACTTGCATGGAAAGGTATTTGCAGAGGCGTAGCCGTGCTGATATACTGAGTGGTGACCTTAAGGGTCAGCGCTCACTATATCAGCACCGCTAACTACATCAGCATCGCTCCATCGCAGCAAGCGTGTGGTCAGCAAGACTAGTGACTTGTAGCGGCAAGCGCACTTGCCGCGAGGCGTCAACTATTTTATCTGGTCATTGTAAAATTTACTTTTAACGTATACGATTTACAGGCCAAACTTGCATGGCAAGGTAAATGCCGAGGCGTAGCCGTGCTGTTATAGTGAGCGGTGACCCTAATCCTGTATTAGTAACTTGCCAATATACGTGATGTATTTGTAAGTGTATTTCTCCCATAATTATTCATCACTAATGTAACCTTATTTCAGGTTCGCTTATGTTCATAACTTACATCAATAGATTACACCGTCCAATGCGAGTTTGATTGATTTATTACTCTGTTTGTCTAACAATGCGACCGATGAACAATGAACATTGTTTCATCAATTGGGATCACCCAATCATCGCATACACACGCAATGTACCAATTATTCATGTTTCATATAAAAATATCGATTTAATATTAGAGTAGAACAATATGAACTCAAATGCTTTATCAAAAATTGAAGGGTGATACGAAAATGTGAAATGAAATGATATTGACTTGTCGTATTAAATGATTGTTTGGTTCAACGTTTTGCTATAATAAAGGAATCGATAGTTCATATTTGGTATTTCAGGAGTTTGTAGTCGATAAAAAAGCATACCACCAGCGATGGTAAGCCGTATCCGTAGATGGCGCTGCGCAAACGTGTCTTGTGTCGGACATCGGACACAGACGCCGGTTGCTACTTCTGGTCACTGGTAATCGTAATTGTGTCCGGTGGCGGCGATCGGACACAGTCACCGCTTGTTTTCAGTCAGTTTCAGTACAATTATGATATTTTTTTTAATGTTGCTTGTGACTCAGGACCTTCGTCTCGGCATACGACGTCATGAACACTCCAGCTATCATCGCTTTAAATAGCTATATTATGTAACAAGCGTATAAGGATCCTAACTAAATCTAAACCAAATCATAAATGCGAATTTAAGATTTTTTGTTTGTCAGGCTTTCCCTCCTAAACCGCTAAACTGACCGCGATGAAATTTAGCATGCAGATAGCTATGGTATGAAGAAGGATATACGTTACTTTTTATTTATTTATTTATTTTATTCTGATGTTGTCAGAATGTCACATTTTTACAAATTATATCTTAACTTAAGATTGTAGACTTTGATTGTCAACTATTGTTTTGTTCATTATTTATAACATTAGGTAATACACAGACAGAAAGGTTGGCTTATCATATTAATTACGAATCAATACCACAGAGAGAGTATTAAACTAGTAATACTGACAAGTTCATGTATTTGAGTTAAATTAGTTAAACTAGGTATACTAAACCACGTTTATCTTTGTATTCATACTTTTACCCACGCAACCCCAGCCTTGCAATAGACCTAATATTACTTGTACTATTATTTATCCTGTGCTATTATTTATCCCGTGCTATAACAAAGAAGGAGCTACGCAGATTTTTATCCAGAGAATGCGCTCGAAATAGCGGAGAACAGCTTGTGAAGCTATAATTTATGATTTATTCAATTTGTCATTTTCAAACGAGAAGTTTCAAACCCGCGTTGAAAAGCTATAAGGTAATTAAATACAAATAATGTGCAAATGCCCTTACAGGATGCATGTACCTTATTGCAAATTCGTATTTTAGACCTAAGGAAATAATGTACATGTATTCAAAATAAATAAATTAAAGCGAGTCATAAAAAGAATCAACGCAAATAAAAAGGTTTTTATGAGAGTAACTAAACTGCAATTTCGTTATCTCTAAGCGCAGTAGGTAGTAGTTTAGTTGCATATAATTGCGGTCCTCCGTATAAGAGTTAATTTGGATACAGTCCAAAATTTGTTTGTAGCCTCAAATAAAAGTGGAAATATACTATGGGACCGGAGCGGGCGGCAATCTCGGCGGCACGCGAAATTATTTCGCGCGATATACTTTCAAATTACTTTTAACGTGCATTCTACGTTTAAAAAAGGTTTAAGTGAAAAATTTCGTATACGTGAAAATTTTTAGCCAGCATCTTGGGGCAATTTTTTATTTGGGAGTTGACGTTATGTTATGTTTCTTTATATAACGTATGTTTTATTTGTACTAATAAAAAGTTTAAGTAAAAGTATAATAGTGCTTCCATGCTACGCAAACCGAGCACGAGCCGAGCCACGAACGAACAGAATTAATTCGTTGCTTGCGATGTCAAATAACGCACCTACAACGAGAGCAATGCAAATCCCTGTATTCGTGAGAAAACTGACGATCGGGCAGCCGAGTGCGAGACGAACGCTCGTTCGAGGCTCGCAAGTCCTTCCACGCTACGCGAACAACGAACGAATCCTGTACGTTCGTGGCTAGCACCGCTCGCTTCGCGTAGAATGGCCGCACCATACGATTTTTATAGGGCCTGTGTTAGAGCACAATCTCAATATGGGTTTTAATTGATTTGTTTTCGTCAAGCATAACTTTTTACAATGTTTGACAGGCCAGTTGGCTATCGCTCTACAGGTCGTCAGTTTGATTCCCACCCAGGACATGCATATTTGTGTGCATAGGTAGATATAATATCAGTTATCTAGTTTCCATAGTACAAGCTCTACTTGGTTTGAGATCAGATAACCATGTGTTTTTTTTTTTTCATTTCAGTAATATAATAATAATAATAAAAATGTTTGTGTCTGTATTACAATCGTATGATATGAATGTATCGAGTAGTTTTCACTATTACCCACTAGACCTTCGTTTTATTGGGCAGCACGGGGAGATTTGTGATTATACTTTATTCTTCCCAGCGACACTAACGAGCTTGGATATTATTTCAACTGTAATTTGACTACCAAACAATTCTGTTCTGTTTATTAACATAAAGACTTTAATTCTATTTTCTTTAACAAACAATTGTTTTATTACAATTGAGCTAAAAAAGGAAAATATGTGTGCTGCTAAGTAGACGCGACAAATTTAATTAGCTAGGAAAATTAATGTTCACTAAATATAAGTATCAAGTTTAATAAATCAGTGCATAATTTGTACCTTCAATTGTACAACAACGCGTGGCGTAATGACTATGCAACGTAGCTACTCCGATTTCGTAACCAGAAAGCTACGACGTAGCAGCTCTACGAAATGAATCATACAAATTTTACTAAATGGTTTTAAAAGTAGTGATTCCATGTAGCCTGGTAGACATGATTAATATTGATCTGATATGTATGAAAAATATATTCATCGAGAATTAAATTAGTTTTTTTATACTACGAATTTATCACAATTTTATTGATACCAAAAAGCTTTTAAGAAATAAGCAAAGGCCCACATAACCGTCTTCAAAACATTACAATTTCTATAAGCCTTTTGACAAGGGTGGTATTATTTATTTGGTATCCTAACAAGGAATATAATAATTAATCCCCACATGAGGGTGTTTAATAACAATGTAAATAATTGGGCTGATACCATGTCCTTTCATTATAAAGGACTTATAACGTTAGTTTAGTGTAAGCTTAGCATATTTTATAACAGGAGATCGTTGGTAATTTTCAAGCGATTTTAGCCTCTATTTATGTAATAAAGTTCATAGAGCGCCGAGGCTTTTTGTAAACTTCAATAGAGATCAATATGCCAAGAATTGTTAATATGATTTATAACAAATATTCATTAAAATATTTAAAAATGTTAACTCTTCTGAATTTCATATTTTACCGAGACTTTATTCTTGAAAGGTCAACACAAAAAGTTGAAAGTCGTAAAAATATTGTAGAATAATATTTCGCCGAATTTCTGAACGAAATTAGATCTTCAAACCTGTTGTAATTACCCGTAAATTATAATAAAGCATCCTTGATAATTAATATAAATAGCTATTCTCTAACTTCACTAGCAGTATGTTATAATTAAATTTAAAGCAAATTAATGTCACATTACATGAATTTGCAGAAACTGATTTGAACATAATAGTTTTGCTGACAGCTGGTGTATTAATTATGTATAACATTTTAATAATGTAAAGATCAATTAAATCCTAACTTAGTGCACATGCGAGTTCGTCTGTTTGTTTATAACACTTTCACGCCTTAACTACTCAATAGATCACGATGAAAGTCACGCATATAGCCTAAGGAGAAGGAATTAGGCGGTTTTTTATCCCAGGAACGCGGGTGAAACCACGGGGGACAGCTAGTCTTCTATAAATATCAAAATACTTGTGCTGACTGACCTATCTAGGCACATCCAAAACACACAGATTCCTTTTATAATGTAGACATTCACTAAGCAAGGATTTTTGGAAATTCTACCCCTAAGTGGTGAGGGAGAAACCACGGGGCGGGTAGCTGGTTGAAAATAGAAATAAATGGTAGAAGATATTAATATTTTCCAAAGTATTAAAATTAATCATGTATTACACGGTACATGAAATTAAATTGATATCTTTTATGCAGTTTTTTTTATCAATAATGTCCGGTATATTAGGTACACTAATCAAATATATATTTTTTCAAAATCAAATATATATTTATTTGGAACAACACAAAAGGTACAATAATTAAACAACAACGATGGTGTCTGCAGAAGTTTGAAAAACTGTGTCGCAGACACCAACGCCCTCCTCCGTTACATACATCTATTAGGTTCCAAACAAACAATAGGAATATAAAAATAATAAAAGGTAAAATTTAAACAAAAGAAAAATGCGTGTTTGTGTATGTGTGGGGGTGTGTGTAAGTGTGTATGTAGGTTAATGTACAGAATTATTCAGATGCAAGTAGATCCTCAGTATCTTCATAGGAAAGTGTTTGTAACCACTTCAGACATTTTATTTTACACTTATAGTTCGGTAAAGGGTAAATATTGATTTGTTTGTTAACTCTGTTGTATAGAGTAGAGCTAATGTAATAGAAATGCCTGCTAGCTAATGCAGTACGGCTAGCAGGCATTTCTATTACATTACTAATACTTTAAAACGCTCTAATACGTGTAGTGTGGAATACCCAGCTTAATATGAAAGAGCATAATGCTCTGAGTAGGATCATATGTTTCCTGTTATATATAGATGTATGTGTCGTGCATGTTAAAAGAATGTACTGTAGTACCTCAGAGTATATAAATACTACGTACAAGTAGTACCCAACTGATATGGCTTACCGAATGTACCTGCGCAGAAGATACATTTTCAAAGCGCGGGAAATGCTATTGATCTAAGGTTGATTGTAAGTTTTAAGCATTCTTTCGTTAATCTTCGGGCCATACTTTCTTTTCTGTGCGAACGAAGATTCACGACGCGCCTTGTCAGTTGGGTACTACTGTACTCTTGTTGAGTTTCTTGCTATCTTTTCTCAGTGCAATTTAGGGCGACTTCTGAACCGGTCGTAACTTAAAATGGCTTTGACTTAGAATGTATGTATAACTAGCTGCATGGCGCGACTGCGTTCGCGTGGTGCTACCCTACCCTAGCCTATCTAAACCATCCAGGGAGTTAATTAAAAAAAAAACATTCAAATCAGTCCAGCCGTTTAGGAGGAGTTCAGTGACATACACACGTACAGTAGAATTTTATATTTTATATATAAAGATAATATTGAAAATGTGATAATATTGTTACCCAAACTATTGTTTGTCTAATCAAATTTCACCAGAAATGACTTGAGTATAGCAACATACTTTAGATTTTATTACCAAAGTTATAGGATACAAATTGCTACGAAAACAATATAAGGACTATGCCATTAAAGTTTACCATCAAGAGCTTTTAAACTTTAATTGAGTTGTGGATTTCAGCGAGTAACGGCTATCGAGAACTAACAAATTGACTTAAGAGTATTTTGTGTAAAACCTTACCATTATCGTGTAAACAAGAAGTTTTAATATGTTTAATTTAGCATCTAAAACATATTCCCCATAATTAAATAAGAAGGTCCAAGTCAAGTCTAGTAAAACCCAGGTTTAAAATATATCCTTCACTTTCTAATTTCATGTAACAAAGAGAGCTGGGGATATCTTAGGGTGATGATGTTTATGTTTTAAGAGGAACTCTAAAAATCATGTTGTTACTTTTGTTGCAGCATTTATTAATTATTTATTATTTTTAATTATACTTTACTGGTTCTTCCGAAAGATTATTTTACTTGTAGTCGTTACGGCAGTACAAGGGAACTACTACAAGTAAAATAATCTTTCGGAAGAACCAGCTCGTACTATTGACCTTCCCTTACAGGTAAGTTTCTTTTAATAGTTCAAAATCGTACAAATTGCGACTCGAACTCGCTCTTGTAACCACTTTAATTTTTAATTTTATTGAATTCTTATTATTTGTATCTGTAAAATTTCAATTTTCTGCCTATTACGGTTCATGACAGATGGATGAATGTAGGTACCCTTTGGGTAAGTACTTACGTACCCGTAACGTACGATCGTTTCTTACTTATGTGCAATCTATATATATAAAAATGAATTGCTGTTCGTTAGTCTCGCTAAAACCTGGCTGGACCGATTTGGCTAATTTTGGGTTTGAACTATTCGTGGCAATCCGGAGAAGGTTTAAATGAAGGGTAGGGTAGGGTATTACGCGAACGAAGTCGCGCCGGGCAGCTAGTTTTTTAATAATAAACAAAACTACAGATCTTGATTTTATTTTTATGATATGACTATATCGCCTGCATCACTGTATCATAGTTATCATAGGCTACTGTTTGTTTGCTAGTACCTAGCCCAGTCGGGCTAGGTACTAGCAAAGCAACGCAATATTTTTTTGTACTATCAAAATAATAATTACTTTGCAATGAGACGAAGGTCTTATTGCATTTTTTTTTTTTTTTAAGTTCTATTCCTCAAATAGTTACTAACTAAGTAAAGAAGAAGTGAAATAACATTTAACAATGAACATTCTTATACGGTAAACTGTTAATTAATGTAACTAGAAGCCAGTACATTCAATAGGAAGCTATAACATCCAATTAATTGAATACATTTGCATTGAATTACATTTACATTTCAATTTGGTTGTAATTACTACGTAGTACGGATAGCAGTACTTTGTTTCGGTAGGAGTCGCTAATTGGGATTTATTTTAGAATTTAGCTTTATTAAATGAAGGATATTATATTGGGTGTAACGGAAAATGTATATACATTACAGTAATCCACTTTTTTGGTACAAGGCGCACAGATCGCGGAAGGAAAATTTTATATTAATATTAGCAAGGGACGCAAAATGATAATGACCCTTATTGACCGGTGACATGTACGATTTGGTTATGATTTTAATGTGCTAGAAGACTAAAGAAAGCTATTTAGTCCGTTGTTTACATTATCAAAAAATATTAGACACGTATTTTTTCTTTTGACAATTAAACATAAAAATACGAAGATATCGTGTGTTGCGTGACGTCACGTTAGAGTGCACTTTTTACTCTAAAGTGAAGTCACAAGCGTAATTTTTTTATGATTTGGTAATACAAAAACAGTGTCTACTATTTTTTGATAAATCTAACTGACGGACTAATTATAATCATCCCTATTCCCTATTCAATAAACTTTTTGAGTAATTTAAGCGAAACTTTTTATAGAGAGTCTGTACCATATGTAGTCTTCACTCCCTTCGGATGTATATAACCTTTCCGTCAAACTCAGTATGAGAATAAAGGTTTGATATATGACCGATTTTAGACCTTTCTGGTACATTTCACCATAGTAAGCGGTTTTGTGTCTGAAGGTAGTGAGGGAAGTAATTCTACCAAACTACACCGGTACGTGCTTGGCGACAGATTTTCAAATTGAGAGTGGTAGTCAGTCTGTCGGGTATTATAAAATCCCCTCTTTCAAGCACCGTGCAAATATAGTAAAAAAATACTGAAAGAAATCCCATTTAACGAATAAAAAGTGAAAAAATCATCTCATTTTCATATACCTTCCATATACTTTATACTTGCATAGTTATGTTTCTTTCTCGAGTCCCCCAGTTCTAATCGAGCAGAACTTTGTTCCATATCTTGTCAAGTCGTGAAACTAATAAAAGTTAGACGTGACCGAGTAGGGAGGCTCTTTTGCATTTCGAGACTTTATTTTGCATTCTTTAAAGACAAGTTAATTTTTATAAGCTATACGTGAGGTTTTTTTGTGAAGTCGGAGTAATATATGACACAATGACGGGCCAGTTGGCGTGGTCGGTTAAGACTCTGGTTAAGATTCTACCTATCGCGCCACAGGTCGTGGGTTGGATTCCCACACAGGACATGCATTTGTGTGCATGAACATATCTGTATGTCCTGAGTCTGGGTGTAATTATATATTTTAAGTATAAATTTACAAACAAAAAGTAGTATATGTATTATATCAGTTATCTGGTTTCCATAGTACAAGGTCTGCTTAGTTTGGGATCAGATGACCGTGTGTGAGGAATGTCCCAGGATGTCCCAGGATATCTATAATGTTTTATTTTATTTTATAATGACTTATATAATTCATTAACTTTTCTATTAGATTTTCTAACTTTTATTAACTCCATTGAATTTCATTTATGGAAAAGAGGCAGATAATAATTTTCACATTATCGCTCATATCGCTTTTCACGTATTACTGAATGCTATCCCCGGATGAAATCTTAAGATTTGCTATTTTTACCCATTATCATCCATATTATGTCCAATCAGAGAGGTAGAGCGAAGCATTTATTCGCTCAAAGAGCACCCCGACTGGGGAAGTAGGAAGGTACCACCTTACAGAATACCGCAACCAAGTAACTTTAACTTTGGTTCGTGCGCGTGAGTAAGGTCGCCAGTGGTCATTGAGGAGAAAGAAAGAAAGAAAGAAAGAAAGAAAGAAACATTTATTGGACACAACAAAATAGCACAATACACAACAATACAATACATTTATAATACGATGATACACATAAAAAAAAAAAAAACAATTCAGTAAAATTTTGCAACATTGGAGTACTATGATGGGTCCAAAAGGCCCCAGCTCAGCATGTGCTGCAGATAACTACAGCGCTGATTTTCAGCTGAAGCCACGGGTGATGCACGGACGAATGTGCGGTATTTAAAAAAGAAAAAATAAACATAAGTATACTACTTGCCTACAAAAGGAATAAATGAATCAAAACTAAAAAAAAAAAACTTTATAATTACATATACTTACTTTATAATCATACCATATGATAAATATTCTGATACAATAAATACAAATACAATAGATACAATAATAATAAAAGCATTATTAAAACAACATAAATAGAATAAAAAACTAAATAAATGCGGTTTTAAATATTATATAAATAGGAACCTACTGAGAGCTGGATTTTTGAACGCCAATAAGGATTCCCTTCCACTTTGTCTTAAAGGACTGTACTGACTTGAGACTACGTAATGGAGGTGGTATATTATTCCAGCACTTAGTGGCACTATACTTAAAACTACCTCGAAAAGCTGCAGATCTATGGCGGGGAATACGAAGCACAGGTGTTGAAACTCTAGCATGTTTACCATTGTCACTCCACCATGAAAGCTTTGAGTAAATATATTCAGGCTTTCCAGTGCGAACAACACCAAACAACATAGTGGCTAAATGTAACTCCCTTCTATACTTCATTTTTAGTATATTAGCATTATTAAAGAAGGGGGTAACATGACTTCTCGGTGCTGTGTCAAAACAGAACCGTGCACACGCATTCTGAACTCTTTGTATGAGATTTGCCGTTTTAGTTAATAGTCTCGGTCCGTAAACCGAGTCGAGGTAGTTGAACTTTGAGAGTATCAAAGAGTCCGCCAACTGAATACGTAGTTCAACACTAAGGTGGTTTCGAATCTTATACAGCACCTTAAGTCGGTAGAAACAATTCCTAACTATATCCGCTATATGGCGTTCAAAACGTAGCTCTTCATCCATAACCAGACCTAGATTTCGAGCTTCCTGGACACGCTCAATGGGTGCATCATTTATAGATATTCGTGGATACAATACACCTATTCTATTGATCTGATTTCTAGATCCTAAGATCATAAATTTAGTTTTGCTCGCATTTAGAATGAGCGAGTTGTTATGAGCCCACTCTGAAATATGGTTTAAATCCTCATTAATTTTATGCACAGCTTCATCGACTTGATTTGGCTTAACAGAGAGATAGATCTGCACATCATCGGCATATATATGATACTGACAGTGCTTTATAACGTTAGTTATATCTGCACTGAATAAAATAAATAAAAGGGGACCTAAGATAGAACCCTGCGGAACTCCTCTGTCAAGGGCCGCTAATTCTGATTGAGACGTAGATCCGTCGACGTTGTGGACGCGAACAATCTGCGACCGGTTACTCATATAAGAGTGAAACCATTTAACAGTGTTATTATCAAACCCATAATATGATAACTTGGACAAAAGGAGAGGAATATTAAGTGAGTCAAAAGCCCTAGAGAAATCCAATAAAACCAACAGTGTACCCTTACCCTCATCTTGAGCTGATAAAATATTATCGATTACATCCAAAAGCGCAGTTGTAGTACCTCGATGCTTTCTAAAACCTGATTGTACGTCAGGAAAAATGTTATTATTCTCGAGGAAATTAATTAATTGTAGACTGACAGCTTTTTCCACAATTTTAGAAAGACATGGTAAAATACTAATAGGACGTAGATCCTTAAAGTCAGTGACATTTGTGTTTTTGGGTAAAGGTCGAACGATTGCCGTTTTCCACACCGATGGGAACCTTGAAGATTCTATAGACTTATTAACTATTTTTGTAATAGTGTCCAATACATGAGGCCCAATCATATTTATCATATCTAATGATATGCCATCAATACCACTTGCATTGGATTTTAGATCTTTAAGTATTTTAACTATTGTCGGTGTCTCTACTGACTTTAATGAAAAAGTGTTGTTGCTAAATCTATGAAATTCAAAGAACGTTAATTGAGAAATTGAAATATCTGAATTACCAGGAACATTTAAAAAGTGTCGATTAATAATATTAGGGTCGTTAAGGTGTTGAGGTATTTCGGAAGATTTTGGAGGGATCACTGTTGATTTCAATTTCCTCCATAGAACTTTGGGGTTTTTTATATTGCCATTAATGTGTAATTTAAAGTAACATTGTTTTTCATAAAATAAAGCTATTTCTGCTTGTTTTTTGAGATCTTTGTAAAACTGTTTATGCGTTTCGAGTTTACTATGCCGAAATCTTTTTAATGATCTATCCCGTAACTTCATAATAAATTTGAGATTATCAGTTATCCATGGAGTTGGTAACTCCTTGACAGTTCTAGTTTTGAAGGGTGCGTGCAGATCAAAAATAAATGTTATCACATTACTGCATTCCTGCACAATATCGTCAACACTGTCAAGAGCCTGAATCTCATTCCATTTAATATTACTGACATCATTAACAAAAAGATCTGTGCAGATATCCATCAATGTGGTAGGAGGGAAGTATGGTCGCTAATGATGCTCCGTATGCAAGTGTCCATGTGGCTACGGTAATCGCTTACCATCAGGCTGGCCGTACGCTGCTGTACAGATTTCGTAGTATATATAAAAAACATGTCTAGCTAGAAAGTCCGACATACCAACATAAATCTCAAAGTAGCATTAAACGGTAATAATATGAATTAAAACTACCTTTAAAAATAAATCACTCAAATTAGACACCACCAAAAAAACATCCATATATACACTCAAAATTTTAACTCAGCAAAATGCTTCATCCAATCCTTTTAGCGAAAAAACTTTTGCTAGCTAGTAGAATTTTAATAACAATCCCGTTGCGAATAGGGGATGAACCTACCCCCACCGTTTGTACAAACAAAACCTCAGTTGAAAGTTTACCTACATTAAGAAAACAAAAGTAGCTAATGTTATTGTTCGCCGTCTCATACATTTATGCTAATCACGTATTCATGTATGTATTATCTTTAAGTTGGTAGATAGATCAGAATAATGTACATTTGGTAAAGTGAATATAAGTGTTATGCTAAGTTTTGTAACGAAGGTCTATTATGGTACTTCTTGACGGTTGATTCAAATCTTTAATCATTTTAATAGTTTATTTATAAATACATTTATTATAATAATTTCAGGTAGGAAAGTTCTTTCGTTTTGAAACCAAATATCGATACTCGTTTCAATCATTTTGCATTTTTGTTCACTGCGTTTATACCAAAACACGATGGAAAATATTTAGTATTCACGTTTTTCTTTATTGTTTACACTATGAATACAAGTTGTGAGAGACACGTTGTTGTAGAACTTGTAAAAACTCACAAAATCAACATTACAAAAATATGTAATTTGTGGTTTTCTATCGTCTTGTATTAAATAAACTATAATCATAGTCACAACCTAAATATAAATACCTATGTTTATATCTACATCTATTGTTTATAAGTACTTCTTTGTGAATAGGACGTAAAGTTTGCCGCCAACTGTTTTCAAGTGCTGTCTTGCTTAAATAGGTATTATTATAAAGTTCGATCAATATTCTGAAGTGGAAACTAGATACGTAACTTTAGAATTTCAATCAGAAATCTATAGCTGTTATTGGTATCACAGAAATGTGGAACGGGAGGTTAATAACGTGGGGGTGATCATGTTTGAGTGGATATATGAAGTTTGTATAATAAAATTAACTAATATATTTTTAACTACAAACATGAATAATAAATATGATAATTTATATATGAAATAGTTTTTAGATAAGTTGATAAATATATCGTTAGAAAGCAGATAATTTTACATACAGGAATTAACGTCCAATTAATGATATTGAAGGACTAGGTTTTTTTTGATTTTGTATCGCAAAGACACATAATTTCCAGATTATTATATTAAAATTCGGCTTATGTTTAACGAACCACCAGTTAGAAACACTTTATGTTGCCAAAAATTGTAAATGATCACCATAATTAGTAAATGATCATCAAAATTAAATAGGTACCCATTTTAGCGTCAAATTAGAAACAAAACAATAAATACAATACACAAATTTACAATTGCTATCCTACTTAAAGCAACCAACTGCAAATTATGATTGCTAGTTAATGATTGCCAAAAATGTACACAAAGCACAAACTTGGATCTAGGGCTCCCACGGCACCGCTCGCTTCGCTCGCTCGGCTCGCGCACGGTATTGTCACAGTTATATCCTAACCAACTGATTATGAGTACTTAGAGTGCCCCGAGTCAGTTCTGGGTGGAATAAACTCATTTACCGTAACATAGTTACCATTATTTGGTAGTATAGTAACATTGTTGCGCTATTTCTAACAAAATACAGAGTTTGAATGCATTAAAATTTGGTGATCATTTATTTACTAAATTTGATGATAATTTACTAAATTTGATGATAATTTACTAAATTTGGTGATAATTTACTAAATTTGGTGATAATTTACTAAATTTAGTGATAATTTACTAAATTTGGTGATAATTTACTAAAAGTGATAATTTAATAAATTTGGTTACATAATACAATTTTAGGTAATAGAGTGGAAATTCTGGGCTAATAATAATCCTGGGCAATAATGAGAGTCTATTTAAAAAAATTCCGAGACTTGATATTCGTTTCATTAGTAACAAAATTCGATATTTTTCGAAGAAGGATACTCATCTGAACAATAGTGCAACAATAAAAGGTTTCTCAAAATGCAGTAATCAAGATAGAATTTTCATAAAATCTTTAAAGAAAGCTTTTCTCAGAGTAAATTACACAGAGACTTCATTGTTCTTTAAACAAACTGCGCACAGCAAAATAATGTATGTAAATGTAGTTTTTATTCGTGGCGTGTTGATTTATGCCAGTTTTTATGAGTTTAGCTGCAGCATTATTTCATGGTGTTCTGAGCTAATGAGATCCTTGGTGACGATAAAAAACTAGTTTACAATGAAATTAAATTAGTTAGCAGTGTGAAAATAATCAGGCAGATGAAATGTTGATATAAAAAAGCGGCCAAGTACGAGTCGGACTCGCCCAAGAAGGGTTTCGTAGCAGCAATTTATATTTGAGTTGATTGAATGAAAGGTAAATGTAAGATTTATGACGTATTAAAAAAAAATCGGTAGAAGTTTGCATGGTAATGTACATCATATTTTTTTTTAAGTTTTATCATTCTCTCATTTTAGAAGTTACAGGGGGGGGCACACATTTTACCACTTTGGAAGTATCTCTCGCGCAAACTAATCAGTTTAGAAAAAAATGATACTAGTAACCTCAATATCATTTTTGAAGACCTATCCATAGACCCCACACTTACGTGATTTATTAAAAAAAGAGTTTCAGTTCTAAGTATGGGGAACCCCCAAAATTTATTGTTTTTTTTCTATTTTTGTGTGAAAATCTTAATGCGGTTCACAGAATACATCTACTTACCAAATTTCAACAGTCTAGTTCTTATAGATTCGGAAAAAAATGTCTGTGAAATACGGACGGACAGACAGACAGACATGACGAATCCATAAGGGTTCCATTTTTCCATTTGGCTACGGAACCCTAAACAGCACTAGTGCGTTATAAGCTACATTAAGGTACTAAAAATGGTGCAATAAATGTCACTTTACGAGCAAGTGTGTTGAAAACGCCATTTAATAGAAAAATAGTCATATACTTTTCGACCATCTACTTAGCATTATGAAGTCATGTGACGATATTTATATACGACGTAGTAAAAGTTGTTCAGCATGACTAACGCACCATAGGTTTTGAAAATATGCCATCTCGAAAACTCCACCTGTTATAACGTTTCACAATTAAACTATTTTATTTCTTTTTTTTTGGCTTTCGAGCAGGATCACACGATTAATAACCGTGCTAAACAAAACTAGTTCTTATAACAAGCGGTTGAGAGTTCGCTGACGTATGCTGACAAACAACTCGTGCTGATGGACATTTTAATTCCATTCTACGGTACTCTAGAGTGTTTGTTTTAAGAATACTCTGAATATTGCACTTTGCTCCGGAATTGTTTGAGCGTGCAATTTTTGTGCGACCTTTTTTCTGAGCGAGCGAGAGAGAGTGCGAGCTTAGTTTCTCAGTCGCTTAATTACTGTAGTTATAGAAGTTAAGTTAAATACTATAGTTTTGAATCTGACATAGATTTAAGATTCCACCTATCGCGCCGCAGGTCGTGGGTTCGATTCCCATAAAGGATCAGAACACAGCTATAGGTGCTTGGTGACAGATTTTCAACTTGAGGGTGATATACAGCCAGGTGGGTACTACAAAGTACCCTACCAACATACTATGGTGTTCTTACGATGCTCAACCTCATTTTAGGTTTCGTACCCGGGACCTTCGTCTCGGCATCCAGTCACTACCACTAGGCACCACGAGTTATTATAAACATAAATAAATATAAATATCCTGGGACATTCCTCACACACGGTCGGTTTGTAAATATATACTTAATATACATAATTACATCAGACTCAGGACATACAGACAGTTTCATGCACACAAATGCATGTCCTATGTGGGAATCGATCCCACGACATAGGTGGAATCTTAACCAGAGTCTTAACCAACCGCGCCAGCTGGCCCGTCAAAATAATACTGTACATGGGTTTATTATTGACCTTCGCATACACTTGAACAATAATATGGATCACTATCACGTCGATATTTTATGTTGATCTTAATTTGCAGGAAATGGCCATCTACTTATTGTTCAAATCAATTTGACTGTCATAATATTCTAAAGTGAGAAGAGAAACTAGAGAACTCTAGAAGCGCTCGTGGTGTAGCATGATTAGCCGTTCTTAATCGATCGGCGAAGTTAAGCTACGTCTGTCGTGGTCGGTACCTGGATGGGTGACCGCCTAGTGGTATTTCAAATCGAGCGTTTCCGTGCTTCGGAAGGCACGTAAAGCCGTTGGCCCGGTTATCACTTAATTGTGATAGTCGTTAAGCTAGTTGGATGCCTCCTAGGCGGCTTGAAAAATTCCAACAGTAGGTTGACAACTAGCCTACCTCCACCAATCCGCAGTGGGCACGCGTGGTGGAGTACCGGCCCATTCCCTTTCACCCTCATTTGTGAAAGGAGGCCTGTGCTCAGCAGTGGGACATTATAGGCTGATGAATATTCTAAAGTACTTAAATGCAAGTAAAAAAAAATAGAACCAATATTGCAATGAATCTTGTTTAAAAATTTCCTTCGTTGTACAAAATTTAATCATGCCCCCTCATAACGTTCTTACCAACAGCAATAACCGCGGTAACTACAATATTCTCGGGTACAAAAAGCTCTTATCTTTGTAAAAGCGTTTTAATTTATGCCACTAATGAAGACGTTCTCGTCTAGGCATTGAGCGAAGACAACGCGACGCGACGCAATTTCCGGTTTTTAGTTTCAAAGCGCCACGCGGCGGGGCGCTGGCTTCCCGTACCTTTAGTTTCTGATGCGTACTAATAGTTCTCGATGATTAAATAAGAATTGGACTGTTTTACAAAAAACTTAAACCGACTTCAAAGTACACTAAGAAGTAACCAAATCCTGATCTAATGACAATGGGACCAAACGGGAAGTGTACACACGACTCCACGTCAAGCTCGACACCCTATATACCCATAACTACGCTACATACAACACACAAAATTGTTAGAAAAGGACTATGCATCGTGGCAACGGCCAATTACAGCGCAGTAAACGTTTTGTGCTTTGCGCTTACACACACAGACGCACTTTTTTGGCATTGTTTGACTATTGTTTTTTGTTTTTACTTTTACAAGTTTTCTGTATCAGTCAGTCGCGCTCACGGAGAACAGAAGGAAGGTCGCGCTAGAGTAAAGTATTCAGACGGTCGTCGAACCAATAATCGTTAGAATAGGAGTCGAGATTGCGTTCACATATTGTTTCATTATTTTATTATATAAAAACTGAAAGATTTTATGCTATGATAACTCCACAACAGCGGTAGCTGATAGTGGTGTCGTGGTGTTGAGGGCTGGTGGATATTCCATTAAAGAGATTGAAAGAAGGACGGGGATTACGGTGAGTGTTACTTTTTAATACCTACTATTGTAAATAAACTGCATAATATAGAAATGTGTCCCTCCCTCTCTATAAAATTACGTCTCTTTTAATACAAACTGACCATGATTATCTGATGGTAAGTGACGGTTAGTTAGATAGTGTAGTTGGCTTCAGCCATAGCCTATTCACACTCTTTCCGCGAAGTGAAGTGACCTAATTAATATATTAATTAATCATCTAAGCTCAGACATCTAGGTATTTATTTTTAGTTAAAAATTTCTCGAAGCTACTTAAATACCTTTGTTTTGTTCAACAACCTTTAGGAATCTCAAACAATGATAATAACTATGTGATATTATTTTTAAATTAAATGACATTATTTTAGAGGACAACAATTAATTTTTGGTTGCGACGCCATGAGGTGACTGGGGGCGACCTATCGGCTCACCACCGGCAGCTCTACCAGCCGCCACTGAGCAAGATGCTGCTATTATAGCCGCGCATAGCAATCAACCATTTTTATGCACGCAAGTTACTGCCACACAATATCGCGTAAGTTGACATTTTTTTATAATTAGGTAGGATACAGCCTGCAGCTCCTTAATTTGAATTATGTTTTTATCATTTTTTCAGTTACTATAACGACATTATACGTATTTTATAAGAGCATATAACATATATCTATATATTATAGGCGAAAAATAGTAAGACATGAATTTATAATGAAAAAAAAACGAATATAGAAATCTTAACTACACTGACGAGCAATAATAAAAAGCCACTAAAATAATAAAATATTTAAATAAAAATTATCATGTGAATAATATTTCGACAGAAACAGTGGGTTTACGACAAAATAATAATTAAATAAAATTATATAATAATTATTATTGAATGATTAAAAAAATGAATCAATTTCGTAAACCCACTTAAATATTTAATTGTATTTTTGTCCAAGTTTATTTTTTCCCACTTCTACGAATAAAATTCCTTTTTTTTTTTTGCCTCTATTTGGTGTTTTTTAAAAAATACTACATTAAATATTTTTGATTGTTGCTTTTCACTTTAAGAAGCTATCTTGCGTGATTTCAGAAATATTTCATGATAAGTTAGTGGCTTTTTTATATTGCTCGTCATGTTTCTCGTGTGATTTTAATGCATTAATCAGTATAATCAACAACAAGTATTTAACAAACAAAATTTCTTGTCAGTTTACCTTAAAATTCTACATAAACCATAATGCACTCTTCATAAAGCCTGTTTATCTATACGTGAAAAATACTACATCAATAAATATTTTATTATTGATGTTATTTATTTTTCGGTCCTTGTAATTGTTCAACTATAAAAGCAAAAGCCGACAAAACCTTTGAGGTGCCGAAATTTTATTGCCCTTTTGTTAACAGCAGCGTTGCTTCTGTTCATTGTAATACTGGTAATTGTCTATACTTACATATAATTTACCATTCTATATAAGGAATCATTGTCTTCAGAAAAGCTTGGTCAAAGCTACTAAAAACAAAAGTTTTATTAGTCGTAAGCCAATGAAGGCATTTTAATGTTATTTAGGTGTCACATAATTATGGAAAGTAAATCCCTAATCGACTATTTACTATCACCACTATTCACGGTATCTCTATCGTGGGAGTATTAAAAACATTAAAGTTATTATTAAAGTTAGTATTACCATAGCTTTGTTTTTAAAGGAAATAATGTTTTTACTGTTGTTTCAGGTATCAACCCAAACAATCCGGCGCAGATTAAATGTCGCAGGCTTGAAAACACGGATTCCGGCTAAAAAAATAGTTCGTGCGCGTGTAATAATTCGTGCGCGTAGGTATTTTCCATAATAATTTGTGTATAGTAAGTTGTGTTTTGAAACAACTAAGCCATTTATCACCTTGCGCACTTCTGATACAGGTAAGGTTACTTCGAAGGCTATGGTAAACTAATTAGATCTTTTAACATAAAAACCACTTATAAAAGAGTTAAAATAATTTTAGATTGCATCTCTTTTGCATTGTTTATGATGATTATATTTTAATGCAAATATTTAAATCTATGTGATTATCTATTTTTATTGTTAGTAACTCATAGTTTTATGTTTTGTTAGTCACCATTACTGTTATTATAACTAGGTTATTATAAATGTTAATTGTTTCCATTTTTTTAAGACTGATTCAGTTCACTGTATGTTAATTTCTAAGTCATGATTATGATGATCTATTTACATAAATATATAATATTTGATGTTCCTTTAAGTGTTAATTTATATTGCTCATGTTATTTAAATTGTGTATTTATTATAGTAAATTTTGTAAAACTCTTACTTATTATGTGCATTGTTGATTCAGATTTTTAACTGTTATTGGTTTTTAAGTCAATTGGTAGCTTTGTTTAGATTTTGATAGTTATTTTATACTACTCATTCATTATAGACTTTTAAGACTGATTTTGATTGTTTTCAAGTAAGTTCGGAGACACATTGATGATCCATGCAAAGAATGACTAGAAAGAAAGAAATAATTGTGATTTTAGTATCTAATAAAGTTTTATTTTCCATATAAGAGGTGTTTATTTATACTTGAAGTTGTTTTAGTATTAAACCTATACTCGGGGGTAATTTAGCTTACTATTGGTGAAAGAAAATTTGGTGAAAAATTCTTCCAGAGATTATCCCGTTTAAACAAACCCGGGAACGTGTGCGGGGAACAGCTAGCCTACATTAAATGCATAGATAACGAACATATTTAACTATATTGGTCACAATCGCATAGCCTAAAAAATATGTTTTTTTTATTCATCTTTGAAACATAATACTGGTTACTGTATGTCAACCTTAGGAGATAGGTATATGCCACCGCGGACTTTTCTGTTGACATTTTGATGACCTACAATTCTCTTGTATATTATTTTGTTCTATCATCAATAGTTTTCGCAGCGCGAATAGCGTTTTGCGATTTAAGGAATATTATAGGTATTTTTTTACACCTTGGATTATTAGAGTTTTCGTAGGATCCCATTTTTTAAAAATAAAATATGTAGAAGTAGCTTTTACTATTCTTCATAAATCTGGCTATCTTATATAAAATATTTTTTCGAGTCCGACTATTAGTCCAGCCAGTGATTATCGCGTTTAAACAATCAAAAATCCGCTTTATATTTACCTATATTAGTATATAGGTATATATATGGTTTATGGGCGCAACGCGCAGCGCAAATTGAAAAGTAACTCGTGAGCTTGTAACACAAATGACTACGCGACGAGCACAACCTGTTTTTAGAATTCACTATTCATAATACGTATAGGTAGAGGTGTGGATGACGGCGCGGGCGCTTCAATGCGCGTGAGTGGGTCGAAATAACAAAAACATATCGCGCTCTCTCGCACGATTCGCACAGTTCAACTTCTACTAGTCCAAAGTCCAATCAGTCTAGGTTGATATGTCGTTGACTGTACCCTTCCAGACAAAAAAAGAATTTTCCAAATCGGTTGATAAATGACGGAGTTATGAGGTAACAAACATTAAAAAAAAAATACAAGCGAATTGAGAACCTCCTCCTTTTTTTGAAGTCGGTTAATACATTGACTTTTTGTCATTGCCCAATTCAAGTCGGAGAGCTGGGCTAAGTTACGACTGATTTGGAAGTCGGCCTTCAACTGAGAAGAATTGGCAAAAAACTCAGCAAGGTTACATTATTTGGATTATCAGAGAGCAGCTTGACTGGGGAAGACCGTGCTGTGAGACCACTTACGGTAAAATCACCTGAACTCATTAGAGAGGTAACGCGTGAGTGTGTCCCATGTGCTACGTAACCGCTTACCACCAGTAGGCCGAGCATACACATAAAAGCAAAAAAAATAACAACCTAAGAATTCACTATTGGTCCCGTAGTAAAAGTTGTTCAGCATGACTATCCTAACATAGGTTTCCAAAATATGCCATCTCGAAATCTCCACCTGTTATACAAATGTATAACAAAAACGGACACAAAGGACAAGTGTCCTTCTTTAACGTGACAACGGTAACGGAGCAAATGGATCAACGGGTTTTTTCCTTCCGATAGTTTAGGAGGCGGTGAGTGACACAGGCTTTTTATCTGTAATAGAAACGCCAAGCCTATAATAAATAGTTCAAAATTTGGTTTTATAGAGAAAACATGCTTGGGTAAACATGTGCTTCATAAATAAACATTTATTACCATTCCACTAGTTATTATAATGCCGAAAACCCGAATATTTCTAAAATCTGCAAATAGTAATTTAAACATATTCTTAATTCAAATTAAACCATTACAATTCGACCCTTACCGCACACATCTTTACGACCACCCAATTCTGTCTTCTCACGCGTTCACACAGAAGTGATTAATGGGTGTACATAATTCGAGGACCTGTAGTACCCCAGGAAGCACTTTGACAAACACGGATGAGCTCGGAATTGGTACCGCTGTTTAGCCGCTGGATTGCTTCTCATTCCGGCTCCTTATTCCACGGTGAACATAATTGGATGCTACACGGTAATTTGAGACATATTGTTTCGGTATCAATGTCGTTTTTTCAGGATTAATCCCAGGAATTTGGGGCTGAACATACAGTAAAAATGGTTCATTCAAAATAAAATATGTTTTATTCAATTATATCCCACAGCTTAGCTCGTACATAAATAGTATATTATACCCACAAAGACATACAGGGCGGTCGTGACGTAACACGCATCAAGGGTAGATACATTAGAAATGTATGTAAGTGACGCGAAGGATTACCGGAATGTGCACGCAGTGCGCCGGATGGTATGGCACCTCTATTTCACGCATCCCGCGTTTGTATGAAATAGAGGTAATTGACAAAAATCTAAACAATTATAATACCATAGTTTTTACAATAACCTGCGATATCTAAACTAATATCATATATGAGAAAGTTCTGTCTGTTTTGTTATCTTTTGACGCCTAAACCGCTGAGTCGATCGCAAGGTTTGGCACGCAGATAGCCTATGATTATGGAGAAGGACAAAGGGTAGTTCTTATCCCGGTAACGCGGGTGAAACCGCGGGGGACAGCTAGCATACAATAAACAAAGAAACTCAACACCACCATATAAATCTAGTAAAATTTCCAATAGTCATAAGCGAGGTATTATTATAAGAATTGCCAATATCGTTGTTTACAATTTCAATCTGCAGAGGAAATCGATCGCCCGGAGGCATTGTCAAGATTACGAGTACAATGATGGGGTGCCGGTTCACCCCCATTTTTAATAAGTGAAGAGGAAAGCCTCAGGCTCTACTTTTGTACATGCAAAGGGATGATAATAATTTTGATTTGTGAAATACAAAAATGAATGCTAGCCTATACCTAGTTCTCTAAAAGCTCAAAAAAAAGATTGTAATAAATAGTTTTTTATATTATATAATCTTATATTAATTATAAATGAGTTAATTTTACTAAAATTAATATCACTACATATTAGTTAAAAATAATAATCTCGATTGACCTAGTTTTATAATTTAATCAAAATTATATCCACCAATTTTTCAGGCATTCGAATAAACGTTTTTAAATTAGGACTTTATTGAATAAATTAACATTTATTAATATATTTCTTAATATCCGTGGTATCAGTCATCCCCTCAAACGGAACGTACTGTATCGAAAATTTCATTAAGCCGAAAGTAAATGGAATGAAAGCGAATTATACACTTGAAAAAATTTCAAAAGAACCAACTTGAAATACCCAATATTGCGTTAAAAAGAGAGACCGCATAATGAAATTGTGTTCATTGTGCTCTTACAGAAACTTTGGACTTGAGATTTTACTTCTCAGTAGTAATTTGGTAGACGATATTAGAAATATTTATATAAAAGTCCATACAAGGAATATAATCTTACACATTTTCCGCAGCACACAAATCAAAACCCTATCTCTTAAACAATTTATAGCTAAGTCAGGCGGATTTTTACCAAATAAAAAAACAACTTTCGTCAGTTTCTTGCCGATTCTTCTCAGTTGAAGGCCTTTAAAAGTACCTTCCTGGGGGCCAAACTAATAAAATAATGGGTATTGATTTTCTTCTTTGAACATATTTACGTAAGAACATCATTAAGTATCAAGTTCGTATTATTAGTGTACATTTTTATTTCTTTATTTCTTACAGTGTTTATTCAATTCGTGGTGAAATCCTCTAAGTTTCCACTAGAATCATATCGAGCGCAATAAAATGTTTTGAGCGCTCCTTTTGAAAATGTTTTTATAATCACTCATTTATTCCGTTTCACTGTACAGGTAAAGGTATGAAAACCTGTAAAGCCTGTGAAGTTCTTTGGTGCATTGGTATCTTTTGTTGTTTTTTTTAATCAGTATAGTAGTATAAATAAATATACCTAGAAAGAACGTCGCCATACTACACGAATATATAAAACAGGCCAACTTTTATAGGCTGCTGCGCGTAGCAGCTACGTTTTACCTGCGTCATTCTGCTTGTCATATTGACGTTCATAATGATAGCAGTTGTTGCAATATTCCAATTAAAATCGGGAGTAATTTAAATATTAAACATTATTTTGTAATTTTATTTGTTTTTATTTGATTTTGCCCCTAACAGTTAGGGGCTATTTTTATCGACGCGTGCTCAGCTTCGACACTCAATCTGGATGTATCCTTAATCAAAGCAAATAATATTTAGTAAAGGAAACTAGTAGATAGAGTTGTTAACGTCCAAGCTAATACGATATAAACGAGAGAAATAAATACATCAGAAAAATATATCAGTTTCAGTCAAACCGATGTGATACATTCGAAAACAAAAATAAAAGTTATTATGAGTTTAGTTTTTTTTTCATCATCATCACATCAGCCTATAATATCCCACTGCTGAGCACAGGCCTCCTTTCACAAATCGGGGTAAAAGGGAATGGGCAGATACTGCACTATCACAATTAAGTGATAACCGGGAACAACGGCTTTACGTGCCTTCCAAAGCACGGAAACGATCCATTTGAAATACCATTAGGCGGTCACCCATCCGACCACGACGGTGGTAGCTTAACTTGCCGATCAATTAAGAACGGCCTATCGTGACCACACCACGAGCGCTTCGAGTTTTTTTTTGTATGAATCTATTTTCTACTCAAACATCACATATTTTCTAAGATGCCCACTTTCTCTCGAATAGTAAAATAAATTCTTTAGGGATGATGGTAACAACAAAATAGTTTCATGGCAACAAAACTTTTATCCGCATACTTGCCAACGGCTTATCCCTGTATTAGCATACGGGAACTTGTTTGAAAGAAAATGTGCAGACCGCGTCATGTGTTTGAGTTTTCTATGATACCGAGGGTAGTTTTAAAAGCAATGATAAAGAGATTTGAGAAACTTTTGTTAAGAAGGAAAATGCAGGTTATAAGGGTCTTTAGTCATTATGGCCCACTTCCCAATGTCCCGCAGGGTAATTCCCACAATAATTGCAAATTTTAGATATTAATTTTTTTTTATTAATAGTCTTCGCTTTTTTTTCAGCAAGTGACGTGTTTTAACTGGCTAATAACACAAAATAATAATAAACTTGGTAATATATCAGACAATTCTTCACGTACGGTGATCTGACCCCAAATTAAGCAAAGCAAATCAAGTAACTGATACTACTACTACTTTACACCAAGGCTCAAACAGTCATATTCATGTGCATTGGAAATCTTAGTCACAACACAACTCATTTAGGGTACTCGGGTAGGGTATAGACTCTACGCCAACCGGCGCCCAGCTAAGAACGTATCAAGTTATGCCATGCCATGTTTTGACGCAATATTCTCAGAATCTCATAAAAATATATAAATAATATATTCCGTGTTTACTTCTCCTATCTAAGGAAGCAAACTTTGCTTTCAAGCTTGCCATAATTTTATTATTATATTTAAATAAATGGTAATACTTTCAAATGTTTACTTGGATATGACGGTCGTGAATAATTAAAAGTTTCAACTTAACTTTGCTACGAATTATAAATGGAATAAGAATCAAATATGAAGTAAATAAAATTTTGAGTATAGTTTTTCAAAAAGTGGCGTATTGCAGGGACGTATAGCGTTCGGGATGTGGGCTATTACATACTCAAGCTTTTTCTTTACCTTTTCCGAACTCGTGCGTTCTCTTTCCCAACTGTGAAAATACTGTCTATTAAAATGAAAAAATCAACCACGAAGTTTTTACTAAAAAAAAAAACATAAAAAATTTCATAAAAAAAAAAACAATATTATTTATATTCTTTTGTTTTCATTTTTCAACTATAACTTTTATAAGAAATAAATGATTAGTTAGTTGAGTTTATTATGTTTTTATTATTTAATTAAATTGCTTAATTTTTCGCAACTGTATTAAAAATAGTTGTTCAGTACACGTGCGGAACCGTCATTGCAACTTGTTCCGACTATCAACCCTCACCTTCGGCTGCGCCTCGGTTCGGGTAGACATTTGTCGGAACTCTTTGCAATGACAGGCTTTCCGCACTCGTAATGAAATATACTATAAGTTACAAAATATTTAGTTTTCCTACTTTTTACCGCGTGCGGAAATCGGGCTTTTTCCATGGGTTTTGTATGCAGTCACGTGTCTAATCCATAGTTAATGTAATTTTCCATAAATGAATAAAAAAAGCGAGCCGGAATCGAACACGAAGATTCCCGTTCCATTACCCCTTTTAATTTTAATTTTATTTCATTGTCAGGGTTCGCTACCCGAAGGGTGTCCGTCCGTTCGTCCGTCTGTCTGTCAGTGGGCTGTATTTCATGAACGGTAATATGTAAGTAGTTGAAATTTTCAAATAATATGTATTTCTATTGCCGCTATAGCAACAAATTATAAAAATGAATGAAGAATTTATACATAGTTCATGAGATATAGCCCACTGAGAGACTGACGGACAGACGAACAAAAAAACTCTAATTGTTACAAAAGAAAGTCGTCTAAAGGGTCATGACCGAGACATAATAAAACCCCATAACAAACATTGAATTAACATTTCATAACTGCAACATACTCCCTGTACATAACCTGCAAATACACAGCATTTTAAAGGGTATTTATTTCCATTTTCCCATTCCCCTGGCTCGTAAGACATAAAACTAGTAGTGAGTGTCATTTAGTGTCAGCGGATGTCGTTAGCCAGCGTCACAACGATCAGTTCCGGTTCGTGACGGCATAATAGTACGTTGATACCGCCTCGCACCGCGCTGTTCGTTTTTAATATATAATGTTTTAGATCTACTGATAAGTGGAGTACGTTATTTTTATGTGCGCACAAGTCTTGTTCAAATATATAACTTTTTTGTTTTTTTTTATTTTGAAAAGAATATTGAAATATCTTTGATAAGGGTGTTGAAGTGATGTTATGAGATAAATGTTCATACTTTAATATTATAAGAGCAAAAGTGTGTCCGTTCGTAATTTTTACTGTCAATTAGTAATTTTGGCGAATGAATTATCAAAGTAATTTTGATGAAAGTCGGACTATATCTATAGAAAATGTTTTATTCTAAGACTAATAATATTTAACTGCTAATATTTTAAAAAAGAAGGAACAGGAGGGTTTATAAATAATAAATTTAATCGATATTTTGTATGGGAACCCCTTTGAACTTTATAATAATAATAATTCATTTATTTCTCTGAATATGGTACAGAAGATATTATAATTGATTGAGGTGCTCAGCATTTTCTACCTGTTCTAGGTGTAGAAATATTAAACATGATACCAGATTATTATACGAAATAAATCACAAAATACCATTATAAACAAATCAAATTAAGGAGTAACATTAAAAAATTGAATGTCAAAGTAGTGAAAACTATATAAAAATATTAATAATTGAAATTCCCAGTCAGCAATAAGAAATCATATAAAATAATAATCAAAAGGTAAATTATAAAAGGAACTAATTAATATTAATTATCGTTATTAATTAACATTATTATTTACCAAAGCTGACACCAGAGTAAGTCATATTCTCTAATTTTGACTGACTGTATAAGTTTTAAAAATAAAATGATATAGATATTCCTATGGTAGACAGATGAATGGAAGCCTAAAATTGTAGAGCAAATAGACAGAACAGTAAAATGGGAGGTCCAATTATTGTGACACAAACAAGAATTGGACATTTCCGACTAAAAGCCTTAAGAACCCTCGCATTGGAACACCAATCTAAAGTATTAACTTTTATTTACTTCCAAAAACAAACTTTAACCGTCAGAATGAATTTCAAATAAGTAAATTGTAGTTCCTCCTTCAAGAAATCTTTAAAGTGCCAAGTGATGCAGCAATGACCTAGCTCGTCGTCCAGCTCTATGTTGATAGAAAATAAAACTTTAAGACAATTAGAGTAGAGATGAAAATTGTTTGCGGCAATCGAATGATATGACATGTTTTTGTTGGGAAGAGAGTCGACAGAGTAAATATCATTACCGTGGGTCCACAACAGCACTTCGCTTGAGGTTTTAGATAGCCACTTAGCCATACATGTGCGCTTATAATAAGTTTGCTAAGTAATGCTAAGTAATATAGGTTATTTTTAGTGTAACCTAAGTGCCATGCTTAATAAAATTAATCTCAATTACAAATTAGTAAGTGATTACCTATATTTTTGTTTTTTTTTTTACATTAGTATTAAAGAAATTTCAGGATAGTCAAATTAATTCACTAGTCCTATTATGCTCTTCTAGGGCCTCCAGTGCCTAAACTGAATAAATGGCTTACCCCCTTATTCATAATGAAGTTATCAAACGTTGATTTGCTAAAATTCTGACGTCTTTATCTGACACGTGACATTTGGTGATCGAAAGAGTGAGACGGGGCACACTATTACACTGATTTAGTTAAAAAGCCATTATGAATAAGGGGGTTAGACTATAATGGAAGTTTGAAAATATTGTACCAAGGTTTGTAGACAGCAATAGTTATTTAGGTTGCATAATATTGTATTTATTCATTCTACTTATTTATGTAATATTGTTTGTACTTACATTATAAAAGCTTGAATGAGATTAAAAATTAAAAAATATTACATTTATACATGGCAATATAGACAATGGTTACGTAATCGCGCGGGAGAAACCGCGGCAGCCAGCTAGCTACTATAACAACACAAATTTTGAAGTGCAGATTATAAATTCGGAGGCAACCAATCACATCATCCTCGTGTCCAGATATGTACCGGTTCAATTTTAATGCAGTCTGCCCGCCGCAGGCTGGCTCGCTAAGTGAATGTTTAAACGTTCACAACCGGCTGTTTTTAAAAATCTGTAGATAGCCTCTAGGAAATGTCCACTGAATATTTTGTTTTACAATGTTAGATATGAAGTTTATTTAAATCTAGGTTTCCGCTTTATAGAATCATTCGCAATCTCATATTTTACTCAAACAGGGTTGAGTTTTTATAGCACAAAGTCGGTGCGGCTCACCTGATGGTAAGCAGTTAGCTTAGCCATATGGATGCTTGCAACACACGGGGCATCACTCACGCGCTACCGACTCTCCCCCAATGAGCTCTGGCTACCTTACTCACGCGCAGGAACACGACAAAGTTATTTAGCTACGGTGTTCTGTAACGTGGTAGACTTCTCCAGTCGAGCTGCTCTTTGAGCGAATAAAAGCTATGCTGTAACCTCTCTGTCAGTCAGTTAGGTTTATTAGGTACACAAATTTTATGAAGACACTCAAATATTTCCATACAAAAAAGAATATAATGAAGACCGTCCATAAGTTTATAGGGGATAAAAATAAGTGCAGACATTTTTAATGATCAGATATCAACGAGAAAATTGGCGTGGTTGGGATTTCACTTTGTCATGCCGCAGGTCGTAGATTCAATTCCAACCCAGGACAAGCATTTGTGTGCATGAACATTGTCTGCGTAAGTATGTATATTATGTATGTATTTACAAACAAAAACTAATATGTAGTATATCAGTTAACTGGTTTCCAGTGCCAGTTTGGAAGCCTTGTGCGAAGTTTGTCCCAGGAAATGTGTTAAATAATGTTAAAAAAATCTATAATTCATTGAATGAAGGAATTCACCAAAAATAATTAACTAATAGTCCACACAATTTCACAATGATCCGAAGTCGCTCTAAAGATAAAAACAGAAGGTATTTTTCTCATCGCAAATTAACACAGCAAAATTAAGATGGGGAGCAGCACCTACCAAATATCATCGCACATAGTTACTGCATTAAATTGTCACTGTATCTGATGACAATACAAACAGACCACCCTCGGGTATATTAAGGGGCCGGCAGTGATTCATCAATTGAAGATCTGCCCCCTGTTTGATGCCACCTTTGACTCGAGGGGTTTGTGATATACATGTTATAGAGAAATTTTGCATAGTTTTGTCGGTTTATTGTATTCTAGTTTACTTTTCTAAAGGACACTAATAATTAGAGCAGTAGTAATACAAATAAAGAGTAACACTCATATAACTTGAAATACGTTAGCATTTTATTCCTCAATCGTTTATCTACTCTCGTTTAAAGATCTATTAGAGATACATTTAGATCTGTTTTTGTCATTAAGTATAGTATCGAAGATTGCACAGTTGCAATATACCAAATGTACCTAATATTATTAATATTTTTTACTACTCAGAATAATAAAATTTTCAATTCAAAGCTTTTTACTGTAACATACAAAAAGTCGTTTTGAAATGCAAAGTCATTCCCGTGGAATGCTTTCATGCAATATTTTTAAAGAAAACTCGGTGTTGAAAGCCACTACGTGAAACGTTTACGAATACCGCTCTCGATAGCTATTCATATGATGTATAATGTGAAATTCACTTACTTTTTAGGGTTATGTACCTCAAAAAGAAATGGTGAACTGAGGGTTTCTATAAAAAAAAACTTTTACCTATTTAGTTTCACCTGTCGAATGTCTGTAATCGAATCTTGCAAGTAAAATTAGACCCAATTCCCAGTGTCCGTTTATTTCTCTGATATTTGCTATACGTTAGTAGGTATAATGGATGACAAGACAGTACAAATACATACCTGCAATAAAAAGTACAGTCATCATAAAAAGATTGTATAAAAAAAAAAAAAATTTTTTACAAATACTTGTTTTCTCTTGTCCTCACTCGTGTGTATACCTATATCACTGCCGATTTGCTTCGAATCTACTGGACCGATTTAGTTAAAATTTGATACACATTGAAGTATTACACATTGATACACATTTATTTTTATAACCCAAACAGGAACGTGTATCGAAAATAAATGAATTCGGAATATGGGAGTGATTTTCAAAACCAAAACTTAAAAAGTTTTGCAAACTGTACGTGTGACATATCAAAATGAAAGAGAATGTAGTGAGGATCTCAATTTTTATTTATAGTTTTAAAATTAATATTTTCAAAGTTATTTAAGAAACCAGGTGAACATTGATCCCCCCTTATCTGCGAAACTCTGTTAAAACCTATAAGAAATCTACGGTCTTCAAACATACTGGTATATAAATCTGTAAATAATGTGCGTACAAACTTACATTTGCAGTTGGAATGTATGGGAGAGCATTGTGTATGTACGGAACTCTCTCGACGAGTTCAACTCGCACTTGTCTGGTTTTTCATACTACTTGTTATTTTTTTGTAAAAAGCACTGACATGGAAATGAGAATTGTATTTAACTGAGTGGAATGATTACATTCCAGAATGTTTTTGTATTTATAAACGTGCATGTTAAATGATTGTTTTTCAGAGTTTCAAACCACTTAACTTAATCTAATTAATGTTTTCATTTCTGTATGATAAATTAAAATGAGCATTTGATAGTAATTATTTTTAATTCGTTATATTAATCTTTTGGTTATGTTTTCAAAGTGCCTATTCGTATTATTATTATAATTATTTTAAATTAGTTTTTAGCAGGTGAAAAGGTACTATATTTAGTTTATTACTTTGATTGCACAAATTCTTTCAATGTTACATTCACTGAACAGAAATTAAAAGACTGAAGTAAAGTAAAATTAAGTTCCGTAAAAAAACATCAAAAAAATGTAAAAAAAAAATACCAATGTATTTTTTTTTAAAGTATCCTCGTCATTTCCTTCATCACGTCGACCTATTGGGGGTCATTGAACCGTATCGCCCCCTCATCTCGTTTGAAATTTTCACAAACGGTCCGCACCCTGTTGTAATTAGTGATAATCAAAAGATTTCACAGGCCCTTTTACAATTTTAACGAGTGAAAGTTTTTAAGAAAAAAAACATATTTTCAAGTTTTCATGATAATCATTGGAACATTGAAGATTTTTTTTAATAACGTGTGAATATTATACGGTTTTGTTGAATTTTGAATTCTGTTTTTACAATTTAATATTAACTAAAAGTATTTAATACTGCAAAAACGAAAATGCCAACAAAAATTTAACTAACTGAAAGTGCGCACGAGATAACTTGTATTGGCGATGATAGATCAGTGGTAGTGACGTCGGATACCGAGACGAAGGTCCCGGGTTCGAATCCTACGAGCTTGAGCTTGAGCTTTTGGTGAAGGAAAATATCGTGAGGAAACAATAGCACGGTGGTAGAGTACTTTGTACCCATCTGGCTGGCTACAACCCTCAAGTTGAAAATCTGTCGCCAAGCAATCGATGTGTTCCGACAGCTGCACTTAGGAGCCAGTTCCTTGTAGGCTTTGTGTGCTTACCACCTTCGGCCACATCATCACTTACCAGAGATTGCGGTCATACACAGGCATATACCCAGTAAAAAAAAAAAACTAGAACTGATTAATTCAACGGAAACAAATTATTGCATGTCAGTGAAAGACTACAATCATGTACCAGATGAAAAAAAAAAACTCTTAATAAATAACTAAACGACAAATCTTTTTATTGAGCATATTTTAATTATTTTATTTTGTTTTTATTTTATTTTGTTTTATAAGCTACACTGATATCTGACTAGGTACTTACCCCCTTATTCATAATCGCTTTTTAACTAAATCAGTGTAATAGTCTGCCCCGTCTCACTCATTCGATCACTAAATGTCACGTGTCAGATAAAGACTTCGGAATTTTAGCTAATCAACGTTTGATTACTTCATTATGAATAAGGGGGTTAGTATTTTAATGTTTTCACTCAGAACAAATATGTACAAATTATAATCGATGGTATGTAGAAAATGTTGTCAAGTCTGCCGCTGCTTCCGATTGACGGCAAGTTTCCCAGGAGGCTCGCAGCGTTTCCTCTTTGGATAGCCAAGCTGATGCGTTAATACTTTAGTAATATAATTCTAACAAAATCCTTAAGTATGCCGCTGTTTCCAAGTAACGGCAAGGTGTAGTACATATCGACGGGCCAGCTGGCGTGTTTGGTTAAAATTCTACCTATCCCGCCGCAGGTCGTGGGTGGCAGACACAGGACATGCATTTGTGTGCATGAACATGTCTGTATGACTTGTGTCTGGGTGTAATTATATATATTAAGTATGTATTTACAAACAAAAAGTATATCAGTTATCCGGTTTCCAGAGTACAAGCTCTGCTTAGTTTGGGATCGTGTGTGAGGAATGTCCCAGGATATTTATTTATTTATATTAATTTGTAACCCTAAAATGTAATAAAACAAATATTTTATGATGTTGTATTTTAAATATTTTGAATGACCACTAGTAATAATAATAATATAATAATAATAATATAGCCTTTTATTCAGATCGACTTAAATGATTAAATTAATATACTTTTTTAAACTTACTATATTCTAGAATTTGATTCTTGTAATTTTTTTGTAGATCTGTTTGCCAGTCGGCAAAGGCCTCCATTCATGTCTTTCTTGAGCCACTCTATTCCACATCACTCCTGCCACTTGTCTGACGTCGTCATCCCACCTTTTCTGTGGTCTACCTCTTTTCCTTTTACCTTCTCTAGGATACCATCGTGTTAAAATTTTGCTCCATTTATCATAAATGACATATTGATAAATGGATAAATGGAATTACCGCTAGTATTCAATGGAATTATTCTTCTCCTGACTACACAGAGATTACTTGCAAAGAGAACCACATTATCACATATTTATTCCATTCACTTTCGTACCTTCAATCATCCTTAATCTTCCTTTCAATTCATCCTTATGGCCCATACAAATAAACCGGGAAAAGCATTAAACCAAACCAAGACAAACACTTTAAGGGTTCGTATCCTGGCATTAAATTGTCATTAAGTAAAAGCTCCGGTTGTCCGAACGAAGGAATTACTTAATTAGGTCCCACCGCCTCAGTTGCACACAAATTAAGACGTATTGTGTTTACCGAGAACATTCTTTAAATATACGAAAAAATAAACGTTTATTACCCCTGTGAATTACAATTAGCTGTTTTTTAGATCGCTTTTGATGACAATAACACTGTGGTGAGTGATGATGACTTGGGTAAATGTGGTTTGAAAAATTATTAATAAATAAGAATTTTTAAGACGCCAATTTTTAATTTTCGCCCAATTAGTTAATAGTACTTCTTTGTAGCGCTCGTGGTGTAGCATGATTAGCTGTTCTTAATCGATCGACAAAGTTAAGCTACGTTTGTCGTGGTCGGTACCTGGATGGGTGACCGTCTAGTGGTATTTCAAATCGAGCGTTTCCGTGCTTCGGAAGGCACGTAAAGCCGTTGGTCCCGGTTATCACTACCTGTTAGCTCGCGAATTTATCAGTTGACAACTCCCTGGGCTCGCCGGGGTTCGCGAAATTACGTCAAATTAGCAAATTTGCGAAATGGCGCGCCGCCCCCGCGGTCATATAATCATAAATATCTACGTATTTACAGTATTAATCAAGAAACAGTAACTTATAGCGTCATTCTGAATACATTTTCTTATTGGAATCTTATTGGAATTAGAATGAAGTATTACAAGATTCCAATAAGAAACCTGGAAAAAATGACAACTGTAAAAAAACGGCACTTCATAAACATTTCGAGTTTGCACTTCAAGACGAATAACTCTGTCCACATATTACACACCTTTATATCAACACGAATACACGTTCTATCTAATTAATACATTTGTTTTACTTGTCTCAAATAAGCATCAAAGAGAAATACGATGCTAATGTAAACAATCGCGAGCATAACGTAAACAAACCATTTTTTTTTTGTGTGCGTCTATTGTTCTCTTATTTTATGACTTTAGTGTCGGTGTTGCTGTTTTGTTCGTAAGATAATGTGTCAAACTCGACGAATGTTACAAGATTTAAATAATAATCGATGATAAAAATAAAAACCGGCCAAGTGCGAGTCAGACTCGCGCACCGAGGGTTCCGTACAAACCTGTAGGTATATAAGTAAATGGTAGTATAGACCTGAGTATTTGATATTAATTTCAATTTATGACCTATTAAAAAAAAACTACTTACTAGATCTCGTTCAAACCAATTTTCAGTGGAAGTTTGCACCGTAATGTACATCATATATTTTTTATAGATTTATCATTCTCTTATTTTAGAAGTTACAGGGGGGGGGACACACATTTTACCACTTTGGAAGTGTCTCTCGCGCAAACTATTCAGTTTAGAAAAAAATGATATTAGAAACCTCAATATCATTTTTGAAGACCTATCCATAGACACCCCACACTTATGGGTTTGATGAAAAAAAAAAAATTGAGTTTCAGTTCTAAGTATGGGGAACCCCCAAAATTTATTGTTTTTTTTCTATTTTTGTGTAAAAATCTTAATGCGGTTCACAGAATACATCTACTTACCAAGTTTCAACATTATAGTTCTTATAGTTTCGGAAATAAATGGCTGTGACATACACGGACAGACAGACAGACAGACAGACAGACAGACAGACAGACAGACAGACAGACAGACAGACATGACGAATCTATAAGGGTTCCGTTTTTTGCCATTTGGCTACGGAACCCTAAAAACGAGGTAGATTAGTGTGTCGATATCTAAAAATAGACCTCCATTTTCAGGTCATCGTACACACACTTCGTAAATGAATTTCAAACCATTTTTGATTGTAACACCTTTTATGAGTCCCTAACTTTTATCTCTTAATGTTATAGGCATAAGGTTCAAAAAAATATTTGTTGATAAAAGCCGTTGCATTACGTGAATTTGAATCTCGCGCCGCGACTCAAAACAAAATGAAGTGTGATTAGTGATATTTAACGGATTGCCTGTAAAAGGTGGGTGATATGTGTAGCTTATTAGTTTATCTAACCATTTTAATAATGATTTATATAAATCCTGATGTGTGAAATAAAATTTTCTTGATTATAAACACGTGAGTACTTGCGTGTTTAGATTCAAGGAATTCTAATAACACACATCAGTAATTATATAAATTATTACTAAAACGGTTAGATAAGCTAATATTCTATACAAATCACTCAACTTTTATAGGAAATACGTTAGTTTATCACACTTACACTTTAATTTTAGGCTAGCCTCGGAGCGAGAAAACGCATTCAGCCGTTTTCCACAAAAAATTGACGAAATTCCATTTTTTTTGTACTGGTAGTAACATAATGCGCCCTACAAACGGTTGCGCAATTTAATCCTCTTTATTCACATACCAAACACGTGAGCACTTGAGTACAATACCCAACGCTACGATGTTTACAAAAAAAAGCAATTAAGTGAAATTCGAGCCGCCATTAGCGAGGTCCGTACGGACCTTGGGCGAGCTAACTGCGGTCGAACTGTCAAGGTCCGTACGGACCTTGCGCGACATGACAGGTTAATTGTGATAGTCGTTAAGCTAGTTGGAGGCCTTCTAGGCGGCTTGAAAAGTCCAACAGTAGGTTGACCACTAGCCTAACTCCACCGATCCGCAGTGGGCACGCGTGGTGGAGTATCTGCCCATTCCCTTTCACCCTGATTTGTGAAAGGAGGCCTGTGCTCAGCAGTGGGACAGTATAGGCTGATGATGATGAATCAACTTTTACGAAAATATTGTAGTCTAATTGTTCGCAATCAAATAGCAAATTGAAATTACTTGTAATCAGAATGAATTCCAAGAAATCAAACGTTTTACAACAAATTATTGCGTCTTCAAACACGAAGGGAAATTATGTCAAATTGACGTTTAATTAACTCATTGCCTGATTTGTCGCTGGAAGATCAAAGGACTTTGATGTTTACGGGTCGCGGATTTTCACAGAGCTACCTTCGGAAATTACCTAAAGCGGTTCATGGAAATGATTAATGCTTTACCCCCCTTTGGTAACATTCAATTAAGTGAATATTTGATGGTTGCGCTTTAGATTTTAACTATTAAATGCACTGAAGTACGTTTTGTTACTATGCTCGGAATTTCTCTACGAGACATGGTCCGAAACGAGGACATTCGTAGGAGAACAAAAATTACCGATATAGCTCGTAGAGTTAGTAAGCTGAAGTGGCAATGGGCAGGCCACATCGCTCGGCGAACCGATAACCGATGGGGAAGGAAGGTACTCGAGTGGCGACCACGTACTGGAAAGCGCCGTGTGGGACGACCACCCACCAGGTGGACCGATGACTTGGTCAGAGTCGCTGGGCTCCGGTGGATGCAAGCGGCCCAAAACCGCTCCAAGTGGAAGTTAATGGGAGAGGCCTATGTTCAGCAGTGGACATCCTTAGGCTGATATGATGATGATGATGATGATGATGATGATGATGATGACGATTTGTTAACTTGAAGTGTAACTGCTCATTTATATATATATAACTAGCTTTCTGCCCGCGGTTTCACCTGCGACCTTCTTTACCTCCTTACCTACCCTACTTACCCTACTCTACCCTACCTTAAACTACTCTACCCTACCCTTCTAAGGTTACGTTAGAAATGTTAATATTGTCGTTAAGTTTTCTTGAATTTTCTAAGTTTCTGAGCAATTTTCTTAATGTTTTTTGAATGTAAGAACCTTCTCCTGACAATAACAAACGCAACAAAAAAGAATTAGCGAAATCGGTCCAGCCGTTCACGCGTGATGGCGTGACCAAAAATAGGGATTCATTTTTATATATATAGTTATGTGTGTACGACTTATATTATTCACCCTTTCTCACTAGAATATACTTAACGATGTAAATGTAAAAATATTTCTTTAAATTTTTCATTTGCAATGTTTGGGCCAGCAATATTTATAACCATTCAAAATTTCAAATCAATAGCATCAGTGGTTGCTGAAATATAGCGCCGTGACAGACGGACAGAGTGGCACCATAAGGATTTCTTTTTACTATTTTGGTTCGGAACACTTAAAAAATATTACGATATGAAAACTATATAATAAAACGATAAAGCTGACATATAGTTGAACGTTTTATATATATTATAGTTTAACCTTTTCTAGTGTAAAAAATTCTGTTCATGTTTCGAGAAAAATTTTCTCCGACCGTCTCTTGTATTTTCTAAACATTAACGATTGTTATAAAAATAAAGCCCATCCACAACAAAATTAACCGAACAATTACGATTCTATTAAAAAATCCGGCCCTCAAAGATATTATCTTTTACCGAAAGGGTTGGATCTCCGGCTGGTGTCAATATAATCGCCTTGGCTGTTTCCTCACATTGTATCGAGGGGTTGGAAACGATCAGTGCGTTCGAGAGATAAATAGTTTCATTATGGCCGGCTTTTGGTCTTCCACCAGGAACTCGGCGTAGTATATGCGGAGTTTTCACATTATTTTCCAAATTCACTCGTAAAAAAGGTGATATAAGTTGATTATTATTTATCTTTAAGCTTAGGTGCATACTTTTTTGACCTGCGTTATTAGTTTCAGCATTTTTTTTTATATTCAATACATCATCTTGTAGAAAATGCTAGGTAAGTATATAATATAGAACCCTACAGAATTAAAAATAAATGCTTATTTCGACTAGCGTATCAGTATTTAGCTTATCATTATGAATATTGCAATCACTCCTATGTATAATGTGAAAATATGTGAAATTTAATTATATACCTCAAAATAAAGGAGAAGGCATACCAGACGGAGTCATTATTTTGCCAACAGATGGCAGCACAATCGATTACGAGCCGCGTCGGGAGCGAGAGGCGCAATTTGCGATCCATTCGCGCGTGAAATCTACTGAAATGAATAAAACTATCTGCGAATCGTGCACTCGAGTAGTTTGATTTTGTCTCGATTGTCTGACACATCGATTTTCATAACGATTTATTGTATGCGCTCTTCGCTAATATTGAGATCCGGTTATCGATTGCGTTGAATGTGATTGTTTAGCTAAAGTACAAGTATTTTTTAAGTCGGGAAGCGGTTTAATTGTTCTAACTAAAACTAATTTCTTTACTCTATAAATAAAGCTCATAGCGCCTGGTAGATCACTTTTAGTGATAAGGCCGCCCATTGTAACACTTTATTATTTTTACGTTTTATTTGTTATTTTTATTTTTTTGGTGTAACAATAAAGTATTATCTATCTATCTCATTTAACTGAATGTACACATTTATCTAGATACCACTAGGACGTATTACATTATTATCTCTGTGATAACATTAACAGGCGAGCGGCACTCACGTACTTATACATTTTCATGCTTCCAAGAAATTCTTCACACCTTTCATAAACGTAGGTACTCTTGAAATAATAACGTTACAATATTGAACAGACTTTTCAAAATCTGTCGCCAAGCACCTATCGATGTGTTATAACTACTTCCCTTGAGATCCAGTTCCTTCTAGGCGTTGTGTGCTTACCACCTTCGGCCACATCATCAATTACCATGGTGAGATTGTGCTCAAACACTGTCCAAAAAAAGACTAATATTTTCTGTGCCTTAATAACATAAAAAAATAACAGGTGGTCATTTCGAGATGGCATATTTTCGAAACCTATGTAGTGTTAGTCATGTTGAACAACTTTTACTATGAGACCAGTAGTGAATTTTCAATTTTTTTTTTTACTTTTCTTAAAATATGTCAACCTTGCAAAAAAAATTGAGTATTCAGTGTTGGTCCCATAGTAAAAGTTGTTCAGCATGACTAATCTAATATAGGTTTCGAGAATATGCCATCTCGAAATCTCCACCCAATATAGGTACTCCATCTTCAATTATGATGTAGTTATTTTGCTTGTATAAATATGAATGTAATTATAATACGTTACGTGGAATCGTATGTTTTTTGGGATATGATATATATTCAATGATAAGTTTCATTTAATCATATATAGCAACCATGGACGAATAGATATAGCCACCAAACAAACATCTACCAATACTTTCCAATTGTATATATGTGTATCCAATTTATTTACCCACTTTTTCAAATCGTCAATCTCAGCTTCCGGTGATTCACGAGTCATTGTTTCCCGGAAATTTAAATAAACCAAAATAAAACTTCCGCAGTCGTATCATAGATTCGTAATTTGCATGTAACTTGTAGGTATAAACGCACAACCCTTGTTCAAATATAAACACAAATAAAGCTAGCGACTGTATACGCAATATCAGCCAATAAATAATTAAAAACCAATCACGGACACTTTTCAAAAAGCCACCCACTAATACTGGATGCTATTGCCGTGATCAGTCCCCATTAGTCATGGAGCTTCTCTGAGAGCGTGTTGATGGGAAAAAATAATAATATCGGTATGAGGAAGAAACAAAAAGTCCATTAAAAAAATTACAAAATAAATAATTATTTTTGTGACGTCAGAAATGGATAGCGATTGAGTTGTAAGCTATACAGGGTAACAGCACTTATTTTACAGTCACAAGGCTTTGTATGTCGCAGTCCGATGAGGATAGGTACGGTTTTGCATTTTTAGTATTAGACTCGAGGTGTTTGTTCCTGGAACCATTAGCAGGACCATTAGCAGCAGGACTCGACCCCTGAACTGGGGTTAAGTTCAAAACACACCTCTCCTGGCGCTAAAGAATATTAGCTCGTATAATACGTTCGGTCGGTTTATTATAATAAATAAATAATAATAAATAAATAAATAAATATCCTGGGACATTTCTCACACACGGTCATCTGATCCCAAACTAAGCAGAGCTTGTACTATGGAAACCAGATAACTGATATAATACATATACATACTTTTTGTTTGTAAATACATACTTAATATACATAATTACACCCAGACTCAGGACATACAGACATGTTCATGCACACAAATGCATGTCCTGTGTGGGAATCGAACCCACGACCTGCGGCGCGTAAGGTGAACCTTAACCAACTGCGCCAACTGGCCCGTCCCGGCCCGGATAATATAATATTAGACAAGTAATTCGACTGTGCTCTTTGATCCTATCTAGGAGATCTTGGCTTGTAGCCTTACGTATAGCCTTCTACGATAATAAATATCTAGTTTAATTTACGTTTTTGCACCTAGTCCCGCTAACACTGCAGCTGCACCCTTAATCCTAATTGGATAGACCCGGGAGCCTACAGTAGTCTACACACGTATAATTTGAAACAATGGATTGCATAGCGTTGTTAGTGTCAATATCATTTCCGTGTAGTATACCTAAGCATTGTAATTAAGTAAGTCGAGTGTGATATAAATCAATCTGTAGACCTCACGAGTCACGATTCTTATAAGGTACCTATTTTTTTTCATCAATTCAGTTTTCGACACGACAAAAAAAAATATTAGTAGCGAACCTGCTTCGAAAATTTCACGAGAATCGGTTAGGAAATGCGACTTGGTACTCAATTCTCGCGTCCTTCGAATCAAACTTATGGTTCTATTCGACTGAAATTTCGAGAGGCGGCGTCAATTCGAACGGTTCCGACAAATCAAAGCTCTAGTTGACTGGTTTTCCTTCTAAATATGCCGACTTTGAAATTGCGTGAATAACGTAACTTGATTTATACTCGATAAAAGTTCGAATTTATATTTTTTTTCGATTAGCGATCAATTTCAATTGGGTGAGAATTTTCTCCCCAATCCGATATCCGGATATCCGGACATACGAAAGAATTTGTATACAAGCTGAAACAGAGACACTTCGCTCGCTCGGTCAATTATGTACATTATTCTTTGTAAAAGCTTGATCAAGAATAGGCAAAAAAAAAAGTTTCATTCAAGAGCTGATACTAAATTCTTCAATTGCTGTAAAGTGGTGTCCAAACACGGAAATATTACTTTTCTGCTCTGTACATCTCAAAGTATACCAACATCAAACTATCCGTACACTAGCAGTTTATTTCTTTAACGAGTTCCAAGGTCTAATTTCCCTGTCATTTACCATTTACATCGTTCACTTAATTTAGTTTCGCCGGTTCGTACTCCATCAGGCGGGGTACCGCTTAATCGCCCCGTGACATAACTCGGCAAGTCCATTAAACTAAAGTTTAAAGTTTGCTGTTGACATGGAAACATGATTAGACATGCTCGCTCGAGTGCTTTGCTATTGGCAGTTTTGGTTTACAAGACTTTGCAACCAACACGTCATTGGTTATTGGGAAACGGTTGACGTAAGGTGCGGTTTATTTCACAGAAGGCTAACTAAAGTGTGAAACCTTACTATGGTAAGTGATTATGGTCTAAGTTAGAAACTACGCAAAGCCTAGAATGGAACTGGAGGTCTAGTCCGATGCCGGATCTTACCGATATGGACCATAGTTTTTCTAGATGAGCTGCCCGAACGTTGAACTATAGCTACACGCCATTCAGGCGAGTTTTGAAAAGCACCTAATCCATGGGATATCATTTAATCACGTTTGCATTCCTTCACTAATAGCTCAAATCAAAATCTTTGTATAATTAAAACATATATGACCTATGGTTTGGCATTCGTCGTCACTGCCACTGAGTTATAGTCACCATATAAGTGATCGTCGGAAAATTGCTATAGCAGGTTTTCTTCTTAGTAGATAAAATTATTGATCGTATTTGTCTTATATTAAATGCGCCACGAATTTTAGTTTAATTTGATTTCTGTACACTTACGGCAATATAGTCGTTTGTCAAACAAAATTCCCATTGGATTTAATTTGTCGCGTATTTACATAATAAATGAACGCCTCCGCCTCGAAGCGGTGTAATCCAGTTTAAGCCTGCTTAAACCGGTTTTATCCGTCATTGAGAGACTTGATTCTCGATCGGGTCACAATTTGCATGTAATTGCGTGCTAATGCCGAAATAGTGGGTGTCGCTGGTAATTTGGTAAAAGCGTTAGTTTGCATAATATTGAGATATTAAAGATCCATGCGTGAATATTGGAGTCCTTCAAGTAGGCCAGACTTACTGTAGTCTGATAAACGTTTAAGATGTGCCATGTTTTGATGCGTGACACAGATCTCCGTGTTTATAAGAGCGTGATGGGGAGTGAACGCAGAGCGTAACATATTGCCATAGAGCAGGGGTGGCCCACTTGATTTGATCCAAGATCTACTATTTACTGACGAAACCCTGTGCGATCTACCAATAACATACCTACTTCTTGAAATCTTAAATGAAAGAGCATAGTTCAGTAAACATTATGTAGTATTTTGCGCAGTCTGATCTAAGTTTTTATGTTTTTTACCTTGCTTCGATCGACTGGACTAATAGTCGCGATCGACCGGTTGGCCACCCCTGCCATAGAGTATCAATAGTCCTGCTCTATACACTGTGCTGCACAACTTGCGGTCATACGGAAATCCGATCACTGATTGATATTAAATCTATCTTTATGCCAAATAAGAAAACTAAGTTTTATTAAGTAATATAAGTATTTGCAGAATGATTTATGATGACTTCACTATAAGACACGAAAACATAATATAAGTAATGAACTAAACTAAATAATAACTACAAAACTTTTGTCCTCTGTCGCATAATCAGAACTACATCCATAAAACAATGGAACAATTTCGATAATTGACACGATCTCAACCTTTTTAGCTAACGTTATTCCTACTACCTACATAATAGAGTTCAATTTGAATTGCATGCGCTATAATTGTGTTGTTTACGAGAAGTTGGTTAAAGTTTAATTGAATCGGGGGCTCTATGGGAAGGGAACCGGAGCCTGATGGCGAATTAACGATTCCTTTACGGGGACACTGGTTGTTTACACGTCTACATGGTTTAATTATAGCTCTACGAGAAAATTTCTTGGGGTCAATTTCCCTTGACACATTTTGAAATGTATAACCAAGTAAAATGAACCTTCTCAAAACCAATTAAGGTTTCGTTAACAATAAACAATCCAAAAATTACCTAGCTGAAAGTGGCGGATGAGAAAGCCAAGGATAACCCCATTAACTTTAACTGTAGTTCATTCTCTCTAATAAAATGGTTGTACATTGCGTCATCTGAGTAAAACTTTCATTGTTATGTAGAATTTTAGCATTTAGTAAGGTGAGACTTGGAGTCAATTTGAGTGATTATCTAGTCATACTCACGCTGTATTTAAATAGCTACTGACGAATACAAACCTTGCCCCTAACAACTAAAATAAAAAACCGGCCAAGTGCGAGTCAGACTCGCGCACCTAGGGTTCCGTACAAACCTGTAGGTATATAAGTAAATGGTAGTATAGACCTGAGTATTTGATATTAATTTCAATTTATGACGTATTAAAAAAAAACTACTTACTAGATCTCGTTCAAACCAATTTTCGGTGGAAGTTTGCACCGTAATGTACATCATATATTTTTTATAGATTTATCATTCTCTTATTTTAGAAGTTACAGGGGGGGGGACACACATTTTACCACTTTGGAAGTGTCTCTCGCGCAAACTATTCAGTTTAGAAATAAAAAAACCGGCCAAGTGCGAGTCAGACTCGCGCACCGAGGGTTCCGTACAAACCTGTAGGTATATAAGTAAATGGTAGTATAGACCTGAGTATTTGATATTAATTTCAATTTATGACTTATTAAAAAAAAACTACTTACTAGATCTCGTTCAAACCAATTTTCAGTGGAAGTTTGCACCGTAATGTACATCATATATTTTTTATAGATTTATCATTCTCTTATTTTAGAAGTTACAGGGGGGGGGACACACATTTTACCACTTTGGAAGTGTCTCTCGCGCAAACTATTCAGTTTAGAAAAAAATGATATTAGAAACCTCAATATCATTTTTGAAGACCTATCCATAGACACCCCACAATTATGGGTTTGATGAAAAAAAAAAAATTGAGTTTCAGTTCTAAGTATGGGGAACCCCCAAAATTTATTGTTTTTTTTCTATTTTTGTGTAAAAATCTTAATGCGGTTCACAGAATACATCTACTTACCAAGTTTCAACATTATAGTTCTTATAGTTTCGGAAATAAATGGCTGTGACATACACGGACAGACAGACAGACATGACGAATCTATAAGGGTTCCGTTTTTTGCCATTTGGCTACGGAACCCTAAAAACCGGCCAAGTGCGACTCAGACTCGCGCACTGAGGGTTCCGTACAAACCTGTAGGTATATAAGTAAATGGTAGTATAGACCTGAGTATTTGATATTAATTTCAATTTATGACGTATTAAAAAAAAACTACTTACTAGATCTCGTTCAAACCAATTTTCTCATGTACATCATATATTTTTTATAGATTTATCATTCTCTTATTTTAGAAGTTACAGGGGGGGGGGACACACATTTTACCACTTTGGAAGTGTCTCTCGCGCAAACTATTCAGTTTAGAAAAAAATGATATTAGAAACCTCAATATCATTTTTGAAGACCTATCCATAGACACCCCACACTTATGGGTTTGATGAAAAAAACATTTTTGAGTTTCAGTTCTAAGTATGGGGAACCCCGAAAATTTGTTGTTTTTTTTATTATTTTTGTGTGAAAATCTTAATGCGGTTCACAGAATACATCTACTTAACCATGTTTCAACATTATAGTTCTTATAGTTTCGGAAATAAATGGCTGTGACATACGGACGGACAGACAGACAGACAGACATGACGAATCTATAAGGGTTCCGTTTTTTGCCATTTGGCTACGGAACCCTAAAAACGAATGGTTTTGAGTTCATAAAGTTGCACATTAATGTTTCAGTCTATTTTAGGAGCATGATCCCTGCAAAGCTCGGTGTGTTATCTCTCATACATAGTACGATTGTAAGATAATCATGTATGCAAATTGATAATTAAGAAAGTCCTATATCGTTTGTTCGTCTCAGTTGAAGGCCGACTTACGAACTGGTGGTAACAGTAGCTTTGACCTTCGTAAGTGCGCTACGAGGGCCTAAATTTAAAAAATGGCTTGCTTAAACTTTTGACTTTATTGACTCACTAGTTGTCTCGCGCGGTTTCACTCGCATAGCCATACATACTCATACTCGGGGATAATGTAGCTTCCTATTAGTTAAAGAATTTTACGAATCCGACTGGTAGTTCCAGTGATTTCCGGTTTAAACAAACAAACAAAAAAACTCTTCCACTTTGTTATATTAGTATAGATTTACAGAAGTCGAATATATACCTACAATTCCTCCCGTTTTTTCCGCATATATATACACCCATAACATCGTATATCGTATGTGCTTCGCGAAAAAAACAAGGATATAACGTCGTTGTTCTTGAGTTCGAATCTACCCCTAAATTATCACAAGGGTATATATTATGCGAAATACGAGAATGTTGAGAATCTAATATCCATTTTGAACGGTTGTAGACATAGCAACGTTTGATCTTGTATTGTAGGGTATTAGTAGGACTAGGTCTTTAGGCTACTAAATAAGCGAAGCAAAGAGATTAAAGATTAACGATTTAATTTACGGATTTAAAAAAAAACTTGTGTTTTTTTGTTTTAAAATGAAGTCCCATACAAAAGAACTTTATCAAAAATAACTTAAAAATAATACTTGCTAGAATTAAGGGTAAAACTGTGTGTCTAATTATGGTTTCGAAGTTAAACAAAGATTCCAAAATTCATTATATTCATCGTTATGCCGTCAGTATGTCATAGCCATTTAACTATATACACTATTAGATCTATGCCACTCATTATAAATATAAACTAAGGATATTTTTTGCCCCTACTCCGCTTTCCAAGCAAAATTTTCAAACTGAGCTATCACATGATACCGCCGCGCCGTAGTTACTTTATCGTATAAAATTTATCTACACATATATTATAACTTCAGAACGATACAATATATGCACTTGCCCAACTTTAGCTGACTATCACTGTAACAATGACAAAAAAATCATAACACTTTTGAAACGTGATTGTACTTTGGTAGTACACTTTTTCTAAGAATTAGTTTCCGCTCATTTCAAAGCCCCTTTCAAAAATTTAATACTGTCCCTTGTTTCACGTTACGTCCTTAGTAACGCATCCATTTACCTCAAAACTACCTAGCTGGTATCTGATCATCAATTTTCAAAGGCTTCTAGTGCTTAAGGAAATCGTTCTCTAGAGTCTAGACCTATAGTATTACATTTGATAGACACACTTATTTTTACACCGCTAATTGAATGGGCGGCCTTATCACTAAAAGTGATATCTAACAGGCAACCTTTGGATAGAGAGGAGTTAAAATAAACTGTAAAAGTTGAGGATTTACTAGTTATTATATTCAAAACGAGCGTTTCCGTGCTTCGGACGGCACGTAAAGCCGTTGGTCCCGGTTATCAATTAATTGTGATAGTCGTTAAGCTAGATGGAGGCCAGGAGGCCTCGTACCTAAAAAAGGTAAGATCGAAGGTCGCCTAGAAAGGGTTGAAAACTCAAAAAATTTAAAGTTAACCCTATTATTAAATGTATCATTGCTTAAGTGATAATAACGTTGAAAGTCCTTCAAACAAAAACAAACATTTGTTCATCATTAATTGTTCACTTTATATTGCATCCCGATTTAATTACGAGGCTTGAATATTTTTATTTATTTAAGATTTCAGTTTCAAGATTACATTATAGTTAAATAAAAAGGTAAAGTAATAAATAAATAAAACGTTTTATTAAATGTATCATTGCTGAAATGATAATAACGTTGAAAGTAATTTCCTTCAAACAAAAACAAATATTTGTTCATCATAAATTGTTCACTTTGTATTGCATCCCGATTTAATTACGACGCTTGAATATTTTTATTTATTTAAGATTTTAGTTTCAAGATATACCTTTTACGTTATAAATCATATATTTTTTTTATTTCTAGTTATACTAGAAAAGTATATTATTAGAAATGTTAAAATACGTAAGATAATCAAATTGAAATACACTTTTACTATAGTAGTACCGACAACAATCGCATTTCCGCAATTAAATTAAACTGCAAATTAGAAACAAAAGGAAAACCCAAACGAAAAAGAAATCTATCGATAAGACCAATGGACTGCAGAAAATAATTGCAAATGCCCACAAAAACCGACAAAAGTAACAAATTAAGTTTATTGAGCGAAAAATCGCTGTTTACGTTTGTCGACGCTCGCTTTTTCCGCTTGCATCGTATCGTATCGTAAATTTTACTATCGACTGTGGGTAGCGGCCTCGTAAAGTGCAAGTTGCAGGTTTTGTTGTGTGGAATGTACTGTATTTACTGTGACGATAGTTATTCTATGTGTTACAGGTACATTCTTTGCAATGTTTGGCAAAGTTTTGTAAGAGCATGCAAGTTTTGTTGCAAAAGCTATCATCTCTTAAAAAAAAAGGAAAAAAAAAAGTTTTTATCTTCTTTGCAGAAGGGGCCCAAATGGGGGACTGAATTTTTTAAGTAGGGCTTCAATTTCAAATGGGGTATCATTATAAAAGGGCTTCATTTGTAAATTCCAAAACTAGTTTTTCAGTTACTATGAAAATAATCACAAAAAAGTCTTTAAACCTAGATGTAAATGTAACAAGATCAATAGAACGATGTTTCTAACTAGCACAGTTTTTTCGAAATCATTAAAATTCTTTCAGATACAAACTGAGTGCTCTTGGCGCCTAGCTAGTCGCTTAGAGTGACGCAGTGGGGCCGGTCGCGAACATTTTAGAACGTTCGTTTTACTAAGGTACTCGCTAGGTGACTTGCTAGCCTCTAGCCTCGTTTGAGGCCTTAGTGATTCGGTCTGGTTACTGCAATGTATTGTTTGCTTAATGATTTATTTTATCACCATTAAAAAGGGGGTGTTAATAGTTACTCCACTGCATACAAATAACACTGCATCAATTTTTTTTTTTTTTTTTTTTTACTGGGTATAGGCCTGTGTTTGACCACAATCTCACTATGGTAAGTGATGATGTGGTCGAAGGTGGTAAGCACACAAAGCCTAGAAGGAACTGGCTCTCAAGTGCAGCTGACGGAACACACGGATAGGTGCTTGGCGACAGATTTTCAACTTGAGGGTGGTAGCCAGCCAGACGGGTACTACAAAGTACCCTACCACCGTGCTATGGTTTCCTCACGATGTTTTCCTTCACCGAAAGCTCCAGCTCATTGTAGGATTCGAACCCGGGACCTTCGTCTCGGTATCCGACGTCACTACCACTGAGCTATCATCGCCTTTAACAAAATAAAAAAAAAATCAATAAAATAACCTAACTAATAAATTAAATATTTTTAAAACCACATAAAAACAGAATTGGTATTGGTTAAGTTTTCCAAAACTACGACAGGGACCTGCTTCATCTTTCTCCATCAAAAACCCCCGTACATCTTCAAGCCTGGGGCTCTAATAACAACGTCTGAGTGATAAATGCGCGATGGCCGAGCTATTAGATGCTAAATGGGATTGATGGCAGTGGCCCGAGTGGCACTCATAAATTTTACTATGTGCACCGGGAGTTGACGAACTTTGCAAATCTCTGAAGCAAGATAAGGAAGAAACTGGTCAGGTTTTGAGGACCCAAGCGGCCTAAAGAGCAAACAGAACCCTATAGCTGTGTGCGTTCGTATGTCACAGGTCTCTAGTTCGTATACGGAACGAGTTATAAACCTTTAATTTTAATATTTTATGACAATACATTAAACGCCAAATATTGAACTAAAAATGTAATAAAATAATTTTGGGGGGTACCATGAAATCCCAGGGATAACATGAAAGAGAGTCAAATAAGTTTTGTTGGTATTATTATGATAGTACATAATCCTCTGCTAAATTCCATGTATAATTTCAAATTATTTCTTGAAAATACCGTACGAAAGGATTATATTGCATACAAATATAAAACCACAAAGATATATGCATTCGCCGCTATTCTATAAGCTATCAACGAATCGCACGTAACATACATTTGGAGCACTCTTCAACGATTCCCTGTGCTCCCAACTGCATCGACAATATGCCGAACTGGGCCAAAGAGAAAAAAATATAGGGGAAAACTGGAAAAAAGGAACTATTCCTAATTTGAAAGCACAAAGAAACTAAAAGCTGCACGTGTTGCCTTTTGAGAGGCACTAGCGAGCCGACCGGTAGTTGTGAGCTCTAAAGCTCTGCTCTCTTTCATATCCGGTAGCTTTCAGAATGAAATAATACGCACGGGATTTTTGATCACATTTTTATTTAGCTAAGCTAAATGTTTAAGGATTTACTTGTTTGTTTTATCTCTTCAGTTACTTTAGAAAATAGATAAAATTTGAATTGTATACTTCAGTTCTCTGAGCTGCATTTACGATCCAAGGTGCATATTGAAATCAAATTTCCTTATTCTTGTTCCACTTGGGTAAAGCCTTGGGTGACCTGAATATTTTACAAAAGCCTGTGTTACATCTAAAATAAGCTCATATTTGCCGAAATAAGCGGGGTTTAGGAGTTTCTGAAACCATACAGCAAAATTTGGTAGGTATTTGTTATCCCGGAAAAGCAATATATACCTCGGGCACGCGGGTGAAACCGCGGGGTGCAACTAGTTTCTTATAAATTTATACAGGTTAGGGGACATAGCAAACATCGCTTTTGTAGGTCAGGTTGGCGACTCGATTCGAGACTGACTGAATCGCTAACCTTCTTTTCTTAGAAAGTACAGTCCACTTTTTTAAAAGACTTTATGAAGCCCATATGCCCACTAATGCTCATTGTGACATTCACATGTTCAATTATATTTTGGTTATCGGTTATTTGTGCGGTTTTAATTAGCAAGAAAAATAAATTCCCGAGAACGAACATGTACTACGACCAGCATCCGTCAAAAAATGTATAAACTGCAGAGTTAAAATGATAAATAATAATATCTCCCGCCTTTTGTCCAGCACAGTTCTTCGAAAGTTGACGCAGCGACGGAGCAAACAAACAAACAAAACGAAGACTTAACTGAAAAGTTTTAATTGTTACTTTGCAATGGTTCACGATAGCAAGTTTCGTGTACAATTAATTTTGATGACAGACTTAAATATGGAATTTATGTATATAGATATATTTTTAATGAAGGTTTCATTGAAACATCTTAAAAGAATCGTTATAATAATTTTGTGTATTTGAAATATTATTGAATTAAAAATGATAATACATAGTTTAAGAAATATATTGGCCCTAGCGGAGGCAAAGCTTCAGTAGGTCAACATTGGTCAACGACCCCCACCCCTCTAAATGGATGACTTGGCTGTAACACAAAAACTTACACACTCATCCAAAACCTGAAAATAATGTGCCAATACCAAACCTTATTTAACACCACACTATAGAGTTCGAAATAAAATGTCTCTCTTACAATCTTATGTTGTTTTTTGCAGAGAGATTTGAAACATTAAGAGCACATGTTGCAAAGGTGAGAGGAATGTCAAGATTGTTTCCAAGATAAGTCTGGAAATCGCGTTAGGCTCTTCAGTACGCATTGCCACAGTTAATATAGAACTTAAGGCAGTAGCTGAGTTGCCTGTTGAAAATTAACTACCATGATAAAAACCTGCTAACACCAATACTGTTGAGGGAATGACTGCTGTTAGATACTGAAATTTCAGTATACCTAACGTAATTTTTTGTCTTCAGATTGTCAATCTCTTGACTAATACTTGTAACACGGAATGAGAAAATAACTTCGTATAATATACATCGTAAGCTCCGTAGCCGAAAAGAGTGGAAAGTTCCCAAAGGGGGCCTGGTGGCTATAGTAACTCAGGCCCTCAATGCCATGAGTGTCAGATTTTCAGCTTAGCGTTAATGTATATAAGTTTCAAATCATGAAACTACCAAATAGTAATTATTATGAATACTGAAAATAGGGGTTATTCAAATGCCAAGTTTAAAAATAAGGAGAATATTTATTTGTTTTTAAAAATATTCATTTTTATGTATGTTTTAGCATAAATCCGGAAAATATGAACCGAATTAGAACCGATTTCAAAATAGTGCTTTACTTTTAGATTAGAATATGCCCTATTATGGAATCTGTTTACTTTTTAAGTAATTTTTGTTTTTTTTAACAAGACTCCTTGTTATCAGGTGCAAGATTGTAAACTAGTATGCGCACTGTGAAAGCATTAATATACTGTGACAATGGTCAGTAATGAAGGACAATAAATCCAAAAGTCACAAGTGTGGGTGTTACATGATGTATGGCATCCAATCATACATCTAGAGTTGAGATAAAATTGGGGCAAAAGTTATCGCTACAAGTTTTGTTTCTCTTGATATTTGGTAGTTTTTGAGTTATTGAAGCCATACAATATTATTGCAGTCTTGATAGTATGTGTATTATGGAAACATGTTCATCTCGTTATTTAGAGGTTGTTATTTAATATTTTATGAGCTCACTTAAAAATATTTGAATAAAAATTTAAATGGCGGTTGTATAGTAAAGTTTTACATGATACATTTACATACAGTATTTTTAACAATCAATTAAAATTCAAATCATTTATTTCAAATAGACCTTCGCGGGCACTTATGAAAAGTCTGACTTCAATGCTCTAAAACCGGTTCGGAAGGTTGCATTTGCTGAGAAGAGCCGGCAATAAACTCAGCAATTACGTTTTATAAGTCCTAGAACGTCAAAGTACTTTTCATATTGCATAGTTCCTATCCTGACTAATTTATATTTATAAGTGAAAGTGAGCATACCTGTTTTTAACAATTTTATGGCTAATCTACTGAAATAATTTTGCAAAACTTGGTAGAATCCACAGACATAAATCTAAATAGATATGAAAAACAAGCGTGTAACTTTTTTATTTTTAAATGTATTTTTTTATATCTATATTTAAAAATGTATAAAATAAGTAATGAAATAAATAAATGCAATAATAATAATAATTTATTCAGTTATTATTATTATTATAATAATAGTAATTGATTAAGTTAAGCTGGCATTAGATTTTTAATGTGAAAACGAAGCTATCTTTGTCGGCTAAACATATCCCTCGCTACACATTTGGTGGAAATGCAGCCTTATGCGAGTTCCCTGTCCGCGCGAAACAGTTTCAAAAGAAGAACATTGTGCCCCATTTCTGCACAGATTTTGACACGCGAAGAACATAAACTCGCGGCATCTATTTAGATGTATATCTGTGGTAGAACCCATCTTGGACTACGGAGATAAACATCTATAGGGTACTTTTTATCTTTGAAACGCAGGTGAAATAGCAGGCGGCAGCTCGTGATCCATAAAAGCTCGCGGCTGGTGGTCACATAAACACCATTTTATGGGAAATTGTTGCCGGGATCAGATTACTTCCTTTGTCCAAGTTTATTGTTGTTTTTATTTTAATGGTTAATTAATCTGGATACAGCTGCGTTCGTTCGTAAGAATAACGAAAATTATTTGTCTTATAAAATATATTTACTAGTGTGATAAAACTATATTATTTTGATCATATTAGTTATTAGCTGACTCCTCGTCTCGATCAGCCTTTGATAAAATGAATGACACAGCTTTAAGCAATAATAAAAATATATTAGGTATATTAGGTAATCAGTATCTAAGCGTTATCCTAATCAGTCGCTAACTTTATAAGAGTCATAAGGAAAACAGCAGATGGTTACTAGGTAGGTATTCTGTGGTAGGTGTATGTTTTTAGTCAGTAAGTGAAGCGCTCGTGGTGTAGCATGATTAGTCGTTCTTAATCGATCAGCAAAGTTTAGCTACCACCGTCATGGTCGGTACCTAGATGGGTGACCGCCTATAGTGGTATTTCAAATCGAGCGTTTCCTTGCTTCGGAAGGAACGTAAAGCCGTTGGTCCCAGTTATTACTTAAATGCGATAGTTGGAGACCTTCTAGGCGGCTTGAAAACTACAACAGTAGGTTGACCACTAGCTTACCTCCACCGATCCGCAGTGGGAAAGCGTCGTGGAGTATCAGCTCATTCCCTTTCACCCTAATTTGTGAATGGAGGCCTGTGCTCAGTAGTGAGACATTATATGCTGATGATGATGATGATGATTATGAATCAGTACCACAATTAGTGACAATTATATTACACGATGTGATTGTAGCCAATAATTAATCTATTCAGTGTATAAAATGCGAGTAAACTTATAAATAAAACCAATTTAAAATTGTTTCGTTTATTTTCATTTGTTCAAACAAGAATTTTTCGTAACAATCAAAATAATCTGATTACCTATTTGGTGAATGTAACTGAAAAATAAGCTTTGTATGTAGTAATCCAATTAATTTCAATCCAAACTGAACATGTAGGGGAGACGGATGAATTTTATTTAGTTTTGTTGAAATTGTTTCACCATTCGTCGATTCATCCGGTTATGTTTTAATTTGTTTTCACGCGCGACATGTTTTTAATCTGTGATAGCGTATCACAGATTAAAAACACGTACTTACTTTATTTTTGAAATAAACTCCGGAGTCGTAAACGTACTATTAAAATGTATAGTTTAAATGCAAACAAATACAAAAATGTAATATACATTTTTATTTAGGAAATATGTACAAATTACAATCTATAAAGGGTGACTGGTAATATAGACACATGATTGTACTCATGATAACAAACAACTTTCACAAAGATACATATAGGGATAAATAACTAAATTAAATAAAGCTGATGGTGTATTATAATATATTTATTTGAAAAACCCAATCAGGATTTAAACTTTATTTTCTATATATTATTAGATAAAAAAAAAACAGAGGTAAAACGGTCTACTAGGGATCTTCTTGTGTATGCCACACATCTTTGGAGCGAAGCCATTGAGAGACACGGGGAAGCAATTGCCGTTTCCCTCGATATTTCTAAGGCTTTCGATAGGGTCTGGCACACCAGCCTTCTAAGCAAGCTTCCTTCATATGGAATTCCTGATGGCCTGTGCGCTTGGATTTCCGATTTCCTGAGTGAACGGTCTATACGAGTGGTCATAGACGGGTGCTCGTCGGACCTCTTGGCAATCAATGCCGGAGTTCCTCAGGGATCAGTTCTCTCTGCAACCTTATTTCTGCTGCATATCAACGATCTGTTAAAACCCGGTATCTTTGGGTACGCAGACGACAGCACTGTTGCAGAGAGATACATTTCCAGCGCACGAGCCACTAGTGACGAGATCCAATTGTTTCGAGAGGCCATGGTTGAACGTTTGAACGTGACCTTACAGGCAGTCTCTGATTGGGGCAAAGCCAATCTGGTCACGTTTAACGCCTCCAAGACACAGGCATGTCTTTTCACCGCCAAACGGAGTCCTTACCATCAGGCTTTCCAAAATATATCCTTGCCAATATGCGATCGGCTTGATCTCCTAGGCATAACATTAACAGCCAAAATAAACTTTGGCTGTTCTATTGAGTCGAAGGCAGAAACAGCTGCCAGAAAGCTGGGTATCCTCTCTAAGGTTAAGCGGTACTTCACGCCTGGGCAGTTGCTCCAACTTTATAAAGCACAAGTCCGGTCATGCATGGAGTACTGCTGCCATCTTTGGGATGGATCAGCTAAGTACCAGCTTGAGGCCCTCGACTCAATAGACCGCCGAGCCAGGAGACTCATCGGAGATGAGTCTTTAATTAAGGCGAAACTCACGAGCCTCGACCATCGAAGAAAGGTTGCTTGCTTATCGGTTTTCTACAGGATATATTTGGAGAGTGTGCGCAGGAATTGTTCAACCTAATTCCACCATCCCCATTTTTACACCGAACCACAAGACGCCGGGAAAATTTTCACCCGTACGTTGTTGACATACCGAAAATACGGACACAGCGTTTTGCATCCTCATTTATAATGCGGACAGCAAGGGAGTGGAACTTGCTTTCGGCGTCTGTGTTTCCTGACGCCTACAATCTAGGAACTTTCAAGGCCAGAGTGAATAGGTTTCTTCTGGGTAAGCGTGTTTCATCTTAGGCTTCGTCATCGCCCCTTATGGGCGGGTCAGTGGCCAAACGCAAGCCCATTTAATTAAAAAAAAAAAAAAAAAAAAAAAGCTTAGGCACTAGCTACGTGCATCCACTTAGTTTCCGACGATGTTCTACAGCTCTATCATCAGACCCTCAACAGTTCACATAAAAGAAGCGAAATATTTATCTCAGGTCCCTCTGGTGAGTAAACACCATAAAACCTATCTAAGAACCATCGCCGATGAATTACAAAACTTTTATTGAAAACCGTATCTAAATCGGTCAAACCATTTTAGAGATACATGGGAATATTCGTTTTTTGCACACACAGGCAAAGAACCTCTCCGTAAATGCATATAGGTCCTTCTCCATTCCGTTGTAGGCAAAAATAATCTTTCAAAATTTTATAAAACAAGCAACATTTTTTAAACCCTTATGTTTACGCTAACAGTAAAAAAAAGCTCGTTAAAAACCTCAAAGCACCGGATCGTGTAAAGAACACGTTTCACCATCAAATCAAATTGTCCTAAACGTCTTCATTTTTAAAACATCCATCCTAAGACATTATTTCCTCGAGTCACTTTTAAGAGTCGACCCTCCAAGCGTTGAGGTGAAAGTAATCGCTGTATCAAAGCGAAATTTGTCAAAAACATGACTCTGCGTGCACTTCCGTCAATTCTCTCCAATTAATAACTTGTGGCTATCTCTTTCACACTTGTTGATTTTTGTATACACTCATCTCTGTCGTGTCCCCTTGTTTGAGGAGCCCCGTCGAGATAGAATATTGCCACTTTGTCGCGCCACCTCCCGCGGGCTGTTGATACAGAAGAGAAATTGCAATATTTTCCACAGTCTACGCCATATTGAGAATTTTAAAGTTTTATAAGCAAAGTCGGTGGTTTTTGAAGTACAAAGGCATTGTTTATTTAGAAATATATTTTATAAAGGACTCTAGCCCTTGTTTGTTGGATAAGAGATTTATGGAAATATAAAATACCCATAATAATCTCAACATGAAATTCTGAATTTTTTACTTTTATCTGGACTTTTAAAGCTATTTTTTTTTATTCAAATGTCAAAGAGGTCGATTCGAAAAAAGAAACTGTTCTAAATCTTTTTTTAAATATAATAATTACTCTATTAGATACTTATCCAATAAAATTCATATAGCAGTGACGAGTAGACATGTAGACAACTGATCTTTATGAAAGATTGATCTCTTGAGAACGCTTAAAATTTTATGTGTTTATTTGTTGTTCTTTTGTTTTACAAGTCTATTCAATATGGTTCTAGTAAACAGAGAAAATGCTTATTTATTTTATGTTTATATCTATAGTAGATAAACTGTCTGAGATAATCATTACTAAAAATTGAGATTTATGATTTTGATTTGATAACCTGGTCGTCAGTTTGGTAGCAGCATTTCACACTCAGCCCCGGATCTACGATTTCCAGTCGGGGCGAAAATTTCATAGTGGCGCCACATCGAGAGCGTTAAAGTAAAGTTGTAAAACAATGTGTTAAAAAAACAACAAATTGCGCTAGATGCTAGGCGCTTTTTAAAACCAGTATTTTTTCAAACATGATTTTGGCGCCCCCTGAAACTGCCGCCCGGGCACTTGGCACCGCAGCGGGGCAGGTGCCCCGGTTTGCCCCCCCATAGGTCTGGACTTACTTTCAGTACTTCTTACTATACTTTACCATAGCATGTAGTGAACTTCGTAAAAGTAAACTAATTTTACTTTCTCCATCCGTAGTAGACTGTTTTACCTGAAGAACATACCCCTTACCAATATGTTTGTAAGTAAGTATATAATAAGGACTGTAGAAAAATAATATTTAAAATGTTGGTAATTAATTTAAATCATTAGTTTTTGCCCAATCCCAAAATACAATTCCCTCTGACCAAACTTTCGTTGAAATTAATTGCTTTCTGTATCTAAATTATATGTTTCGTGTACAAACAAAAACAAGTTCAAAGTTAGTGGTCACATGGTAGTTAATCTAATGATAAATAAACGGCCGCAGAGGAGTGGCCCACCATTAAGTGTACTGATTTATTGCCCGTGACCGGTTCCCTGAAAGTTTCAGCTGTAATACGTGATAGTGTGAGGTGAGGTTTTTGTATCTGTATGTTTTTTTGTAGAGGTAAACCTTAGAAAATAAAGTTTTTGGAAAGGAAAATGAAGCAAAAAATTATACGATATAATTATACGATTTTAAGGCGATGATAGCTCAGTGGTAGTGACGTCGGATACCGAGACGAAGGTCCCGGGTTCGAATCCTACAATGAGCTTGAGCTTTCGGTGAAGGAAAACATCGTGAGGAAACCATAGCACGGTGGTAGGGTACTTTGTAGTACCCGTCTGGCTGGCTACCACCCTCAAGTTGAAAATCTGTCGCCAAGCACCTATTCGGTGTGTTCCGTCAGCTGCACTTGAGAGCCAGTTCCTTCTAGGCTTTGTGTGCTTACCACCTTCGACCACATCATCACTTACCATAGTGAGATTGTGGTCAAACACAGGCCTATACAAAGAAAAAAAAAAAAAAAAAAAAAAAAAAAAAAAAAAAAAAAAAAATATATTCTTAAGTATATCGTACTATTTTAAAGTCGGCGTACTATTCAAAAGTACACTGAAAAAAAAAGGAATCGTGTCTTTCAACTGTTTTGCACATATTTTTTTTAAGTAAACGAAACGTTTTTCTAAATATTAAATGAGTTCTAAGTAATCATAAATGATAACTTTATGTACTGAATATAAATTTTCTATTAATTAAATTGGTTTCATTTTTACTGATGTACAGTATCGGTTATCGATTTTTAAGTTAGGTTTTTTTTTGGTCTTGGTTCTCTAGTATTATATAGTTTTTTATTAGGAAAATAGTTGATACTAGAGTATAGTATTATCTATTTTCCTAATCAAAACGGCTAAAAATAAAATACTTTCGAGGACTAGCAAATAGACTATACCTACTCTAACGTAAAATAAATATGTATGTCGTTCGCTTTATTATTTAATGTGTATTTATTATATTATGTACTTTCTATTCGTTGGGAAACGCAAAATAATTTTCATTTTAATAAAACATTAAAACTTTTCTTTGAGTGCAAAAAAAACATTGCTAACAAAATATATTTTAAGACGTTTTCAATTAGTATTCAAATAAAACAATATATTATTGTAAAATAACGTTTTAATTTCGATCTCCATAATTGTCATTGAAGCCATATCGATTACATATTACATCCACTTATCATTATAACAGGTAAAGTACTTATAATTAACATCAAAACACAGTTTTTAACATTTAACATAGTACAATCACATTCATCTGGCACTCAATGTCATTACATATTTTTTTGATTCCACGCATTTAATGATTTTACATTCAGTTATAGATATTAATGAAAATTTCAAAGACAACATAAAGAAGGAGAATACATAGATTTAGTTTAAGATGTATTTACAGTAAAGTTTAAATATTTTGGACTGTTTTACTACATGGTTGTGGATTTGACCCATTTCGAGAACAGAATAATTTGGCAAGCAAGCCAATACCCCAATTTTGGGCAATTATAAACATATATTGTTTTATTTAAAAAAAATGATATTTAAGTGCTTCTCTTATTTTAAAAAATTACAATGGACACCGATATTATGTAGAAAAATTTGAAAGTTACAAGCTAATATCGCAAAATAAACTTTTAAATGAAAATCTAATAATGCATTATAATGCCTAAGAGTAGAACACCCTGTTTCATCCATAACGCGTTTTTAATACAATCATATCAATAGCATGTACAAGAATTCTAATGTAATGTATTTTATTATTCAAAAGATTTGTAATTAATGACATTTTTGAGCGAAAATTGTGCTTTCAAAGCAAATGTTGTTTATTTGTATAACATCAATGTTTATTTTGGCAAAAAATTAACAAAAAAAAGTCGTACATTTTAAGATTTTATTTTATTCTTAGAACAGTGATCGGTACCTATTATTTTGTAACTAAATAAGTACTTACTCCACTACATAAAATTTTCGCTTGGTATAATTATTGCCCAGTGAAATGGGCAAGTTTGGGCAATCACTTATGAACTACCTGTATAAGGGAAACTTTATTACTTTCTTAAATAGTGCTGCAACATTTTAAAGTATGATTTTTATTCACTGGGTATGCATTCAGAATAATTAATAAATATTTAAAAATAAACCTGTAAAATTATTGTTATTTACAATATAATATATTTAGACTAGTCAATTGTTTGGGTTCCATTTTATATCTATAGGTACATTCGAATACAGCATAATATTTATTATATTTTACTATGTATAATTGTGGTTAATAGACAAATATTTCTTGTTCATGGATGCTGCGTGTAATCTTGGCTTCAAAGAATTACTCGTAATTAAAATAAATGTTAGTATAATATATTTCTTTTTAATATAGAATGGATAACAACGTAACGTGACCATAAAAAAATATTGCACACACTGTATATTGCACTTAAAAAATAAATAGGTACATAAAAACAGCATGAATGAGAGAATGAGAATGAGAATGAATGAGAATGAGAATGAGAATAATTTATTTGCTAGAAACATGGTGAACATAATTGGAACATGTAATTCGTCAAAGCCATGACGTCAACAAACTCATGACTAACTACTGTTTTGGTGTTGATCCTTGTGAACCTGGACGGACTTCATGTCCTCAGGAACTAATCTAGTCTTAACCTTACTTATATTTATTTACCTTTTATAACTTATATTACTTAAACGCATAAGCTACTCTTTGGTAAAAAAAATCTTTTTTTTTTAATTATCTTCAGGCTGTATATTGCCGACAAAAGGTAGATAAATATTTAAAAAACTACGCATGAAAAACCGTTATGAGTGAAAACCAACGTATAATTTTTAAATGAAATAAATTCCTTTTGCATTGATTCCATATGTACAAATTGTATTATTCTTATTATTAAATTGGAACTACGTTTTCATTTCAACTAATATATTTACATTAAATTCCATTTTATTTGGTTTTGGTAACTAATTAAGTGATTATTCCTTTTATTTTAAACTTCTATATTATTACAATATTTCTTCACTTATTTTAAGTGCAAATTATTTTACATGCAATGACAAATTATTTTTCTTTCACGACAGTTATTCAAATATAAAAAAAAAATATTTTTAAATTTTATTTTCCATTAATTCTATACAAATAATTTATCTTTCTAGCCGCTTCAATTCTACGATAGCCATTCCCATTAAATGGCACATACTTATATCATTCTTAGTATAAATATATCACTTTTTATTTAAAAATATAGTCTGTTACAGCTTTTTTCAATCGGTCAATTTTATTTTTTTTACAATTCGCAAAAACATGGGTAGAATTTTAAAGAAAATGTTTTCTAGTTAGCGATGTTATTCGTTGGCAGGCACTTTGGTATATATGTTATCTTTGAGGTAAAAGAAAGGCAGTGCCAAGAAATTTATTTGAAAAATTAAGCATAGATGCCAGTATGACGAATGTATGTGTAAATTAGTGTCATGTGACTTTAACAATCTCTTGAAGTCAAAATACCACGGATGATTCATAGGTAGTTCTAATAATGACACTTTTGCAATACAATTTCAGTAATTTAGAAGTAAGCTGATATATTTTAGATATAAGTGCTGAGTGCTTGTCTAAAGTCATGGAGAGCAGCCAAGAGTTGAGGAGCACTTGGACGTGTGGCTGCTGACGTTGTCCAGCACCAGGACATTAGGCCGTACCTGATGATCGTCCAATTAAATAATAAGTATCAACCAAATATAAAAATATTTTACTGCCAAGATGTGTTCTTTCGTAACTCTATAAGTATCTGATGGGTGAGAGAAGTCAAAAAGTCTGCTAGGAAAAGAAATACTCAAAAAATAATTTCATGTCAAAAGATTACCATATTTTAATACAACCAGATTTAAAAAAAAAGTTTTACTGACTTCCTTTGAGCAAGACTTAACTCCAACCCGATTCTAGTTAGTAGAACTAGAGTTCTACTCAATAGAAGAAACTCCTCAAGTATCGAAACCAATATCGTAGAAACTGGAAACGAAACACTGACGTAGGCGGGAATTAAGTCGATAGCCCATAGGTGTAATCGAAAGCCAAGATCACCTTGCACTCTCCAATAAAATTGCATTTCGAATGAAAATATGTACCTAGTTTTGGAGGGGATACATTTAGAAGCTGATTGGCTTAGTACGTGAACACTACTTTGCTTTTAGATGAAGTTTCTTTTCTTTTCGGAATGTTCACAAAATTGATCCTTGATTTTGCGATTGAGGATGGATATTTGGACACTATCTATACTAGTGGCTCTGTGAGCTGAAGACTTCGCAGGTCTCGATAATTATATGTAATCCCTTTGTCGATTCAGTTTTTTGGAAATTTTCACAAAAAAATCCATCATTTACCAAACCTAGGGCATATTTTATGTAGCTACTCTGCGCTCTGCTGTTTTCAATGCACTTTTCAAATATTACGGAGTGAAGAGTTAAACTGTTTTATGAGTGAATTGGTAACGCTCACTCTTCACTCTTCTGACACTTGAGTCTGCGAAGTTTTTGTACATACAACATAATTCCTGCTGAAGAATTAAAAATCGGGAGTGCAGACTTGCAGAGTAGTTACATACAGGCTGCTCACAATATTTCAAGAGAATCGGTTGAGAATGGAGAGAGTAGAGGAGAGCAGCCGGACAGACATACGAAATCATTTGAGCCCAAGCAGAAATGGAGACGCTTCGCACTCGGTTGGTCACTTATGTATGCGTAAACAATTTAAAATACTCACAATTCATCAGGACAGTTATGTGGTTGTGATGGTCTGTAACCTCCATTCAAGAAGGCTCCAACGTCAGCAGCATCTAGTTCAGCAAGAGGAGAGGCACCCAACGTTGCTAGTTCCCACAAAGTTATTCCTAGAGACCACTAAGTGGGACAGACAAATATCATTACTTAGATTAATAGCAATAATCAAGGTGCGAAATATGTTATGATACTTATTAGTACTGGGATGGTGGAAGGAAAAAAATCCAAAGAGGCGAGGTGAGAATAGAATATAATAGAATAAATTTATTTCAGAAAATACAGTACATCTGTTCTTAAATAAAAAAGTGGCCGACGTATTCTACCATCACAGATGGTGTAGAAATATTTAAAATAAAATCAATTGAATTACAGATATATGCTTAATATTTCGTAAATAAAGTTATCCATTTAAAGAAAGGACGAAGCAAATGATTGTCCATAAAAATCTTCTATAACTATCATATCCTCAACAATGTGGCATACAATTCAACATAAAGTTACAGGCAAACAGTTAACAAAAAAAAAACTTACCACATCAGAAGCAGTCGTATACTGGTTCTGTAGTAACGTCTCTGGTGCCATCCACTTGACTGGTCGGTTTTCATTATCGCCAAGACAATGATAATCATCAGGGAACAGATCCCTCGACAAACCATTATCAGTCACCCTCAGTCTCAATTTCTCGTCAACTCTAGATGTAACAAAGATTTAAAAGATTAATTAGTCAACAGTTCATGAGAAGAAGTATCTGGAAAATTATACGAAAACAATGGACCCCAAGAATCCTTTAAAATAAGTTAAAATATCAATAAAGCTAACGAGTATCTTACACGCAATTTCTAGCCGCAATATCAGCATGCACCAGCCGTTGAACATGTAAATATGAGAGACCACACGCGACCTGCGCGCCGAGGTCCACCAGCTCTCTTGTAGCGGGAGCTGCTTGATGTCCCAGGCGACATGACGTAAGGAACCTGGTTTCAAAAGATAAAGATAGAAGAAGAATTTGGTGAGAAGATATATTAATATAAAGATTTCAAATTTGAAGTATAGTGGCTAATGAATGTAATGCTAGGATTAATGGTCTCACCTCTTAAGATTAGAAGAGTGTGAAGCGCAGCAATAAACTAGAAGTGGTTTCCGAGCTTCCTCAGCACAGGCTGCCATCGGAGACAGAATATTGACATGAGCTAGTCCATGCAACCTAAGTCCTTCAGCTACGAGCAATGCTGCTTGCATTGCTGATGCAGCATCTGTTAAAATTGTCGTTCAGTATTGTGTGTAAGTTCAGATGTATTTGAATTTACTTATATGATGACTATCTATGAAATGGTAAGTTATGATGCTTATGATATATTTAATGAAAGTAATACCAACACTCAAATATAAAATACAAGGCATTTTTAGGGGTTTTTTGACTTCAATCTCATCATAGTAAGTAATGATATAGCCAAAAATTATAAGCACATAAAGCCTAGAAGGGATCTTACCTGTGACAGTCTTAACAATAACTTCCTCGTAAATATCACCTCGCTTGAAGACCCCCTTGTACACCCTGCCAAATGTACCCTCATGCACGAGGATTTCAAGGCGGATGTTTGATCGAGGGGTGGTGAGCAGCCGCAGCTGTTCTGCAGGATCTGTGATGCGGTCCTTGCCAATAGTTTGCTAAAATATATTTTTTGTTTAATTATGTTTAAAGTAAAGCCATGCTATTATTATGTTGCTAAAGACAGAGGAGAGGACTTTTATATTATCAAATCATAGGTAAATTATTTATATGCAGATTTGCCGTAACTGCCTATGCTACCTACTATGTTTATTATTTTATATCGTGACTGATCGAATGAATGAACGCATGCGGTATTCGACAAAACTGCCACTTGGTTGAATGCGTACGACAAAACAGGCGCTTTACCTAACAAAAAAAAAAGAAAAAAATCTGTTTTTAGACTACACATAAACTATAAACTTCTGTATTCATTATGAATTCACCGGATAAATAAACTATCAGTCGATTTTTGGAACGTTAAATAACTACATAGAAATCTTTCTAGTTAACTTACATAGGTACCTCACCTGTAATATAAGATTTTTGCCTACGTTTTGCGTTGTCATCTGCAATGTAGCCACAATTTCAGTACAAGCTATAACCGCTTCAGTCTTTAGTCGGCAGGTGCACGGGCACATAATTGCATTGAGCCATCCGTACGTTGAGCGATATCGTTAATCGAGTTCCACTCGATAGCTTTCCAGTAACTTTTATACCAGAACTGAACTTGAGTATTTTAGTTCAAAGTTAAAATAATGTTAGGAATTTCAATGAACAACGAGCTATATCAGACTTGATGATTCGAAGACACAGTCCGGTCTAGAAGGCGGACAAACTATCGAAGAGATTGGAAAACAACCGATGCGAAAGAAAACGCTTAGATATGTCCTAATCAACTCAACTACTTACATATTGTGTATTTTTTATTCTAAGAATTATATTATCAGTACACAAGCTTAAGGCCTGCCTGATGGTAAGCGGTTACCATAGCCATATATGGACGCTTGCAACACAAGAGGCATAACTTCCGCGTTACCGAACCTTCCCCCCTCCCAAAAAAGCTCTGGCGACCTTACTCAGCTGTACGATTATTATTCTGTGCTCACGCGCAGGAACACAACGTAAAGTTATTTGGCTGCGGTATCTGTAAGGTACTTACCCAGTCGAGCTGCTCTTTGAGCGAATAAGCACTATGATCTAGCTCCCTGAAAATCCCTTTTTTATCTGATTGAAGGTTTCTTCTATACTTTCATTCAACGTCACATTCATACATTTGCCATCATTCTACTCCAATCTTCCTATTATTTACCTCGAAATACTCAAGTTCGTGCCTCCCTATTTACAACTCTAGCTCATTAACGCCTCTCCCTCACTGACTGAGGCTAATTCATATTTCCTCCAAAGAGTTTCGACGAGGTAGTCCACGAAGCGCACCCAAAAGAAGCCCACCCAGAGGAAGCCCACCCAAAGTAGTCCATCTTGCGCACCCGTAGGTGGGCTTCAAATAAAAAATTAAAATAATTAATTTCCTATTCCACGAAGCACACCTACGAATATTACTCGCATAGTGCGGGGACTAAGAAATAAAAATATCGATAGAAGAAAATATCTATTATTTAAAATGAATAATAATGTGATACAATACTTGTAATTTTCATAATGTTCATATATAAATCCCAAAGGTAAGACGTATACATGATGCGCTAATATAGTCAACGCGTGCGCCCGCCACTGAATTCCCGAGCCAACCCGAATTTAGCCGAGCGTTTCCGGAACTTGTTTACATGCTTAGTTCTCATTACACTATCGCGACGTCACGGGCTGAGTGTATGCAATTGTGCGCCGGTCTTGTTATTGTTATTTTTTCTAATTTTTGTGCAATTTATTTAAACAAAATAATGGAGCCGATGGCAGGTCCAAGTAGTAGAAATTTTAACCCATCTATTAATTACGTACTTGGCCGGAAGGGGACACAAGTGTTAGTGTATAATAACAAACAATATAGTAAACACAAAATTTATAAAAACGGCAATGCCTTGTGGCGGTGTATTAAAAAAGGGTGTAATGGCTTACTCACATTAAGTAGCATGGAAGAAGTTGTTAAAATAAAGGAACATAAATGTGCCTCAAACGTTTTGGAGACCCAAATTAAAGAAGCAATGCATGAACTCGAGCAGCAAGTAGTTTCCACCATGGAGCCCATTCCTACAATCTACAAGCAAAAACTTAATGATACATTGGACCGAGGATTGAATTTAGTCAGTGATATGCCACAATATAAAAATGTTAAGTCTGGCCTCTACAATAAGAGAAACAAATCTCTCGGTGTAAATAGATTGTTTGCGAAGTCACCTATAGATGTACAAGTAAGTAGAGTTCATATTTCCTTAGAATATTATGAAAATATTGAGACATGAAATCTATGTATTTTTTTTTATTTGAACGTTATTGTAATAAAATACACCTCATGTAAGAGTTTGCTAATATCATAGCAAAGAAATGTGTGCATGCCATTTTCAACTCTATTTTAATGGGATAAGGTTGATAATAATATTTGATTTAACTTTGAAAAGAATTTTGTTTTGTTAGTGTAGTGACCAGTTTTTGAGTCGCAGATATTGAACGATTTATGGAGTAACTATCTAAACTAGCTGCTTTTATTTTGTGAAAGAAAGAAAGTCACGGGGGTTTCAAAGAAAGTTATTTGTTTTACCTTACTATCTTCAATATGTGCACATCCTATGTATTCATATTATTATTTATTTTAGTACAAATGAATTGAGAGAAGTATTTATTTGATATCCAGGTACCTCAACCGTTTCAAGATTTTGTACTTGCTGACTATAACGACGGAAAAACGAGAATACTTTTATTTGCTACACAGAAGAGTAGACAGGAACTTGAAAGCTGCGATCATATATACTGCGACGGAACTTTTAAATGCGCGCCTAAACCATTTCTTCAAATTTATAGCATCCACGGTGCGGTTGAAAATATCGTTAAACCTTTAGCCTATGCTTTATTACATAACAAAAAAAAATCGACCTATAAAATCTTATTTCAATTATTAAAAACAAAAATACCCAAAATGCAAGTCAATGTTTTCACAAGCGATTTTGAGGAAGCTGCCGTCAGGAGTTTTACAGCAGTATTTCCTAACGCACAGATAATGGGATGCTATTTTCATTTTAAAAAAGCAATAAAAAGAAAATCTAGGGACTTAGGTTTAAATAAGAATAGCATACATAGAAAACATGTTGCCTTATGTACGGTTTTGCCACATTTACCGCTGGAAGACTTGGATGAGGCCTGGCTCTACATCATGAGCGAATGTCCTCAAGGAGAAAGTATTTCTAGATTTAACGATTACATTGTAACTCAGTGGCTCGAACATAAGTTATGGCATGACAAATGGTCGTGTTATAACGTAAAAAATAAAACTAATAATTTTACAGAGTCTCATTACTCTGAAATAAATAAAATTTTCAATAAAAATAGAGCCATAAATCTGGCAAAACTTTTAGATTGCTTCCAAAAAAATTGCAATAATTATGCCGAAATTAGAGTAAAAATGGGTTATTCAAATCATCAAAAACATGCTGAAATAAAAAATAATATAATCGAAAACACAATAAAAGATTATAAAAATGGCTTAATTTCAGTTGGACACTGTCTAGAGAAATTAAGATTCTGATTTTTTTTTTTTTTTACTAGCCTATTTGATGTCCCACTGCTGGGCAAAGGCCTCTTTAAGATTCTGATTAATAGTGATTTATTTAATTGATAAGTGCATATACTCAATTGCCCATTTCTTCCAGATTATTTAAGAATTTTTGTGATTTGTGATTTAAACAGTCTGTGATTTTACACAAAACTAAAGTATAAGAAAACATCAACATATATCTCTATAGAAAACTATATTTACAATGTTTTTGATATTTGTCCAAGTTTTTATTGCAATTATGAAACAATCTGTGATTTTTTATGTTAAAGTAGAGTATTTTTATTATTCACTAAACATGTAGCTATAAGAAAACTATATATCTCTATGTAAAACAATATTTACTATGTTTTTGATATTTGTCCAAGTTTTTATTGCAATTATGAAACAATCTGTGATTTTTTATGTTAAAGTAGAGTATTTTTATTATTCACCAAACAGGTAGCTATAAGAAAACTTCAACATAGATCTCTATGTAAAACAATATTTACTATGTTTTTGATATTTGTCCAAGTTTTTATTGCAATTATGAAACAATCTGTGATTTTTTATGTTAAAGTAGAGTATTTTTATTATTCACCAAACAGGTAGCTATAAGAAAACTTCAACATAGATCTCTATGTAAAACAATATTTACTATGTTTTTGATATTTGTCCAAGTTTTTATTGCATAATTTTGAAACAATCTGTGATTTTATTAAGAGCACAAAAAGGAAAATAATAGAAAAAAAATTCAAAAATAATTATTTTTTGGATAGATAGAATAAATAATAATAAATATCCAACTCACACACGGCCATCTGATCCCAAGCTAAGCAGAGCTAGGTTATGGTAACCAGACAACTGATATACATACTTATATAATTTATAAATACACACATATATTATAGATAAACTACACCCAGACACAGAACAAACAATCATGCTCATCACACAAAGTTTGTCCTGAGTGGGAATCGAACCCACGACCTCCGGCTTAGCAGTCAGGGTCACTAACCACTAGACCAACAGGCCCGTCATAAAGAAAGAAACAATCTGTGATTTTAAATAGTAAGATTACAAAAATGACAAATTTTGTGTCACATTATTAAGTATAATGAAACTGAATGATGTTAGAAATTTAAGTTGCGTCTTTTAAATAATAAATATTTTCTTCTATCGACATTTTTATTTCTTAGTCCCCGCACTATGTGAGTAATATTCGTAGGTGTGCTTCGTGGAATAGGAAATTAATTATTTTAATTTTTTATTTGAAGCCCACCTACGGGTGCGCAAGATGGACTACTTTGGGTGGGCTTCCTCTGGGTGGGCTTCTTTTGGGTGCGCTTCGTGGACTACCTCGTTTCGACGAGGTAGTCCACGAAGCCCACCCAAAGTAGGCCATCTTGCGCACCCGTAGGTGGGCTTCAAATAAAAAATTAAAATAATTAATTTCCTATTCCACGAAGCACACCTACGAATATTACTCGCATAGTGCGGGGACTAAGAAATAAAAATATCGATAGAAGAAAATATCTATTATTTAAAATGAATAATAATGTGATACAATACTTGTAATTTTCATAATGTTCATATATAAATCCCAAAGGTAAGACGTATACATGATGCGCTAATATAGTCAACGCGTGCGCCCGCCACTGAATTCCCGAGCCAACCCGAATTTAGCCGAGCGTTTCCGGAACTTGTTTACATGCTTAGTTCTCATTACACTATCGCGACGTCACGGGCTGAGTGTATGCAATTGTGCGCCGGTCTTGTTATTGTTATTTTTTCTAATTTTTGTGCAATTTATTTAAACAAAATAATGGAGCCGATGGCAGGTCCAAGTAGTAGAAATTTTAACCCATCTATTAATTACGTACTTGGCCGGAAGGGGACACAAGTGTTAGTGTATAATAACAAACAATATAGTAAACACAAAATTTATAAAAACGGCAATGCCTTGTGGCGGTGTATTAAAAAAGGGTGTAATGGCTTACTCACATTAAGTAGCATGGAAGAAGTTGTTAAAATAAAGGAACATAAATGTGCCTCAAACGTTTTGGAGACCCAAATTAAAGAAGCAATGCATGAACTCGAGCAGCAAGTAGTTTCCACCATGGAGCCCATTCCTACAATCTACAAGCAAAAACTTAATGATACATTGGACCGAGGATTGAATTTAGTCAGTGATATGCCACAATATAAAAATGTTAAGTCTGGCCTCTACAATAAGAGAAACAAATCTCTCGGTGTAAATAGATTGTTTGCGAAGTCACCTATAGATGTACAAGTAAGTAGAGTTCATATTTCCTTAGAATATTATGAAAATATTGAGACATGAAATCTATGTATTTTTTTTTATTTGAACGTTATTGTAATAAAATACACCTCATGTAAGAGTTTGCTAATATCATAGCAAAGAAATGTGTGCATGCCATTTTCAACTCTATTTTAATGGGATAAGGTTGATAATAATATTTGATTTAACTTTGAAAAGAATTTTGTTTTGTTAGTGTAGTGACCAGTTTTTGAGTCGCAGATATTGAACGATTTATGGAGTAACTATCTAAACTAGCTGCTTTTATTTTGTGAAAGAAAGAAAGTCACGGGGGTTTCAAAGAAAGTTATTTGTTTTACCTTACTATCTTCAATATGTGCACATCCTATGTATTCATATTATTATTTATTTTAGTACAAATGAATTGAGAGAAGTATTTATTTGATATCCAGGTACCTCAACCGTTTCAAGATTTTGTACTTGCTGACTATAACGACGGAAAAACGAGAATACTTTTATTTGCTACACAGAAGAGTAGACAGGAACTTGAAAGCTGCGATCATATATACTGCGACGGAACTTTTAAATGCGCGCCTAAACCATTTCTTCAAATTTATAGCATCCACGGTGCGGTTGAAAATATCGTTAAACCTTTAGCCTATGCTTTATTACATAACAAAAAAAAATCGACCTATAAAATCTTATTTCAATTATTAAAAACAAAAATACCCAAAATGCAAGTCAATGTTTTCACAAGCGATTTTGAGGAAGCTGCCGTCAGGAGTTTTACAGCAGTATTTCCTAACGCACAGATAATGGGATGCTATTTTCATTTTAAAAAAGCAATAAAAAGAAAATCTAGGGACTTAGGTTTAAATAAGAATAGCATACATAGAAAACATGTTGCCTTATGTACGGTTTTGCCACATTTACCGCTGGAAGACTTGGATGAGGCCTGGCTCTACATCATGAGCGAATGTCCTCAAGGAGAAAGTATTTCTAGATTTAACGATTACATTGTAACTCAGTGGCTCGAACATAAGTTATGGCATGACAAATGGTCGTGTTATAACGTAAAAAATAAAACTAATAATTTTACAGAGTCTCATTACTCTGAAATAAATAAAATTTTCAATAAAAATAGAGCCATAAATCTGGCAAAACTTTTAGATTGCTTCCAAAAAAATTGCAATAATTATGCCGAAATTAGAGTAAAAATGGGTTATTCAAATCATCAAAAACATGCTGAAATAAAAAATAATATAATCGAAAACACAATAAAAGATTATAAAAATGGCTTAATTTCAGTTGGACACTGTCTAGAGAAATTAAGATTCTGATTTTTTTTTTTTTTTACTAGCCTATTTGATGTCCCACTGCTGGGCAAAGGCCTCTTTAAGATTCTGATTAATAGTGATTTATTTAATTGATAAGTGCATATACTCAATTGCCCATTTCTTCCAGATTATTTAAGAATTTTTGTGATTTGTGATTTAAACAGTCTGTGATTTTACACAAAACTAAAGTATAAGAAAACATCAACATATATCTCTATAGAAAACTATATTTACAATGTTTTTGATATTTGTCCAAGTTTTTATTGCAATTATGAAACAATCTGTGATTTTTTATGTTAAAGTAGAGTATTTTTATTATTCACTAAACATGTAGCTATAAGAAAACTATATATCTCTATGTAAAACAATATTTACTATGTTTTTGATATTTGTCCAAGTTTTTATTGCAATTATGAAACAATCTGTGATTTTTTATGTTAAAGTAGAGTATTTTTATTATTCACCAAACAGGTAGCTATAAGAAAACTTCAACATAGATCTCTATGTAAAACAATATTTACTATGTTTTTGATATTTGTCCAAGTTTTTATTGCAATTATGAAACAATCTGTGATTTTTTATGTTAAAGTAGAGTATTTTTATTATTCACCAAACAGGTAGCTATAAGAAAACTTCAACATAGATCTCTATGTAAAACAATATTTACTATGTTTTTGATATTTGTCCAAGTTTTTATTGCATAATTTTGAAACAATCTGTGATTTTATTAAGAGCACAAAAAGGAAAATAATAGAAAAAAAATTCAAAAATAATTATTTTTTGGATAGATAGAATAAATAATAATAAATATCCAACTCACACACGGCCATCTGATCCCAAGCTAAGCAGAGCTAGGTTATGGTAACCAGACAACTGATATACATACTTATATAATTTATAAATACACACATATATTATAGATAAACTACACCCAGACACAGAACAAACAATCATGCTCATCACACAAAGTTTGTCCTGAGTGGGAATCGAACCCACGACCTCCGGCTTAGCAGTCAGGGTCACTAACCACTAGACCAACAGGCCCGTCATAAAGAAAGAAACAATCTGTGATTTTAAATAGTAAGATTACAAAAATGACAAATTTTGTGTCACATTATTAAGTATAATGAAACTGAATGATGTTAGAAATTTAAGTTGCGTCTTTTAAATAATAAATATTTTCTTCTATCGACATTTTTATTTCTTAGTCCCCGCACTATGTGAGTAATATTCGTAGGTGTGCTTCGTGGAATAGGAAATTAATTATTTTAATTTTTTATTTGAAGCCCACCTACGGGTGCGCAAGATGGACTACTTTGGGTGGGCTTCCTCTGGGTGGGCTTCTTTTGGGTGCGCTTCGTGGACTACCTCGTTTCGACGAGGTAGTCCAGACGGTGCGATAAATTTACGGACAAAAGGGGGTTGCAAATTAAAAACTGTGTTCCTTGCCGAGCCCAATAAGGAATAAGGAAAAACAAAGATGATATACCTGGAAGTGACATGAGCGTAAAATTAGAAATGGCTTTAGAGATGATTATTACGAAAAGCAATTTTATTATTTGTTAAGGAAAAAAATATGTTCCCACTTCATATTATCTGTTTTGTTTACCTTTAACAGAATTATTAAAACTGCCAAGCATCTACTTTGCAGTTATATCCACTTATTTTGGATATCCATCTGGATATCCAAAATAAGTGGATAAAAGATAAAAAAATAAAGAATAAAAAATAAAGATTTTGGATATCCATCTGGATATCCAAAATAAGTGGTGCTAAATATTTGATTATATTTTATTTTATGTAAAAAAGTCAAGGATAATTTGTAAAAGTGACTCTTATTGTATTTCCTATATCCGATTTTAGTTTCGTAATGCAGCTTATTACGCACTAGTGCTTTTTACTTTACATTACCGCACAGTTTTATGATTATTATAATCCCGATTATGATGAGTTTGTACCTCACTGTGTGTCACAAGTGATATGTGTGATGACGAATAATTCTTAATTTAACCGGGTAAAACAGTTTGATAGCACATCGCTGCCAAAATAAAAAACTTGCATGCTATAAACTTTGTTCTGTTGAGTGGTTGATTATTATCAAAAAATTTACTCAAAAACTGTTTTAATATTCCTCACAAGTGTGTTGAAAAACGTCGTATGATAGGCGTGTGAATTTATTATACTACATTCTCGGCTCCCTAATCGCACTCGCCTGTGGCTCGCGCTCTTAATGCCACCTCATGTGTAGTAACCAACTTTGCACACTTGTTTCATAATTAACTATTTCTTAACTATTTCCATATCTTTTGAATGGAGCCTATTTTAATATAATAACATTAATTTTAATAGTAGTTATATATAACCTTTCACAGAAAAACAACTCCAAATTAAAAGTATTATATCCAGCCACACTTTAGATCCATTTTCAATACGTTGAGCGCAAGAAGAACGCTAATTGCGTTACGTTTGTATCACCTGCAGGGAGACGGGGGTAGCTCGGCTAAAATTGGATTCTTAATGAGGTAAAGAACTCATTTTATGCACAATTCGACGAAGGGACACTAAAAGCTTTCCATAAATCCATACAGGCATACTATAAAGGGGATACTTCTAAAAAAGTAAAAAACACAAAATTTTGTTTCATTTAAATGTACGATATCAAACAGTTTTTTTCTAAGTGTGTATTTTCTATACATTTTATTTTCTAAGCTTTTAAATTATTTTAACATAATTAATCCAACTCCCAAGGGTAATCCCATGAAGTAATCCTCAGACAATTCACTAAACCGCATTTGTACGCATTGCCATTAAATTGTAACGATGTGGGATTGCTTTACCAAAGATCAACGGAAACCGCGTAATGTGGCTTAATTTATCTACCGTACTAGGTGAATTTAAAACTGAGGTGCAAGTAATAAGACAAGGACATCTAAAAGATTGGGTAAATAAAAAAAAAAGCTGAAAAAGAGGTAAAATAAAAGTTTCCTTTGTTATTGTATTAAATATGTAAAATTCTCTTGCTATAGTTTTAAAAACATTGATGTAATTCTAAAGACTTTAATCATTGGTTATAAGAAGTAATCTAAAATCAACTAGACCTATTTAAAATTACATAATTAACGTTTGAAAATACGTCTATAATATAAACAAATCAACAATCTACACACATTTGCAGCTCAATAAATCAGAATCTTAAAGCACCTGACCCATATGTCCCGATCACCCCCTGACATTAAATTCGCTTCAGCTTATGTTTACGACCACTGCAAAAAGCCATCTAGCTAGCAATAAACTAAAATCTACTCCAACGCAGTTGTAATTTATTGCTCGACAAATCTCTAGGAGCACAATCGTATGTGCGTTGCCAAATTACTTTATTGGGTCACACTATAGGAATGTATTAACTTAAGGGCAGTTCACACGCTAAAATAGTTTTCAATTAGTTTCAAAAACCGACCAGCACTTATCTGTACTGTATTCTTGGCTATGAATAATACTTATATTTTAAAAATACAACTCGTACGTAATATACGGTCAATGTTTATTATAATCATTGCATAGTTTCACAAAATATTAATTGAATATTTCATCTGCGAAAGTAGGATAATATTGTTTGAATAAATACAATACAGTTTGTAATCATTCTATCTATTAATAACTTCTTCCGTTTCGTTTCTCAGTAGTATTATTGTGATCTACAAACTAAATGACATATATTTTGACTTAGATTGATTGATTATACTGGGCGGAGATTTCGAGATGGCATATTTTCGAAACCTATGTTGGGTTAGTCATGCTGAACAACTTTTACTATGGGACCAACACTGAATTCTCAAAATATTTTTTTTACTTTTCATACATTATGATCGAGCAAGGTTGACATTTACTATGGAAAGTAAATTTTTTTTTGAGAATTCACTATTGGTTCCATAGAATAAGTTGTTCAGCATGACTAACCCAATATAAGATTCGAAAATATGCCATCTCGAAATCTCCACCTGTTATATTCGAACATGAATACTTCTGAGAAATACTAGGTAGGTATCTATGGCTAGAAGTGGTCAGAGACAGATGAAGTATCGTCTTACCTGTGAAACATGTGTCAGATTAGAAGCTGCGTAGTATGATACTCTGGATTCAGGCTTTGCATAGACATGCTCTCCTATGTGGGTAGTTGCGTAGGGAGACGGTGACCTCCGGCTTCCTGTTAGAATATTGGTACATCATAATTTCTAATTATTATTAAGATCTAACAAGCGCAAGTAAGAAATATAATGGATTTCGCCATGATTCTTTATGTCCTACGAATACGACGAATACATTACCCTGTATTTTGTATCCGAAATAGTCTGTGTAGGTAGATCATAAAGGATCATGGCAAGATTTGTACAAAAAATAAACATTTATAAAGACGTTACAATGAAGTTATAATTGATCCTTGGTGCCTAAGGAATAACTTGAGCCATTCAAATCTTTTAGAACCCCGGGATAAAAATGCGAATTTCTTGGCATGCCGGCGAATCACGACTATTCGCGCCCAAAACCGTCATGTTGTTGTTCTGTTTTGCGGGGTTTATAAAATATTTCATGTATATTAATATGTTGCTGCTAATATAATCTCAACATTGGAAGTGATTCGAAACCCTCTCAAACGTTTTAATTTTTTGTACAAATCAATGTATGGATCTCGCCATGATTCTTTTAATAATAACTACCCCAAAAAGCAACTAACTGTAAAACAGTTATTAATTTATTTACTTAAACAAATAATGGATACCTAACCTATAGAAGTAAAAAAGTTATCACACGTAAAGTCCATTTTTAAATGAATATCCTGGAAAGGTCAAGGATTAATTTTGTTCTCAACATGAAGCTCGTTAGAGAATTAGAAAAAACAAGAAGGTAGCTTATGTAATAGCGTTATAAGGACATTTTATCAAAAAAAATATAATTTTCAAATTAGGTTTCAGAGATATTGTAGTAGAAATAGAAGAAAGAGAGAATATTATATTTTTTAAGTATAGGATGAAACATACATAACCTTTTAAGCTATATTTTACATACCAAACGGAAACTTGTGCAGGCTTGCTATAGTAGCGTAGGATCCCGTTGAACTTGGTGGTCGTCCAAGAGTGTCCAGTCTCAATAAAACGTTTTGATGGCTCCCGTAGGCTGCTGTCGTGTACGATGTGCTAGGAATGAAACATTATTATTGACTAGATTCTGCCCTGTGGTGTTATCTGCGTTGCTTAGTCGGAATACAAGTATCAAAAGAGTCTCTTTCGTTTTTAACTTCTTTTGTTTTGATTTTGAATTTCCTTAAACACGAATCATGGACTTTCAGTTTTTAATCAATTAAATTAATAATGAGGTAGTTTGTTCACCCCAAAGTAATTTTGATGGTATTTGTAATTTGCCGTCAACATCAAAATGGCCATACGATATCAAGTAACTATAAAAACATTTTGCCTGACTATCGTTAAAACCCGTACCACATCATCCATCAGGGATGTCAGACAAGGGTTCGCTGCCCCTCAAATGCTTTCAGCTTTGGGTACAAGAAAGAAGCGGTTGCGATTTTCTGATTTTTACTTTATAAGAAAATAAATATTGTAAGCAATATAACATACACGCAACGGTTTAATCTGTTAAAACATATTTTACAATGATCATGTTCTTATAGAAATTTTTGAAGCCTAATAATTGCGTATTCTAGAGTTATCGTTTTTAAACGCTCAAAGCTAGTAAATTGCTCCATAAAAGTGTTTTAGGTCAACTTGAACTCAATATTGTGTTGAAATTGGTACATTATTGATAAATTTACACAGACCCCGAAGGGCGAGACTGTCGAGGGTTGAGGTATTTGTAATAGAGTATACATATTCCAGAAAAGAAGTATTTTAGTTCGCACAGGGTTTGTCTTGGAACATTTATATTCCATACATAAATGTATCGGAAAAAAACTGTAATGGATCAAAATTTATATTTGACTTTGATATTTTTTAAGTTGTTTCAAGAGGTTGAATGTAGGCAGATGGTTCATCTTATGGTAAGTGTTCCACGCGGTGTATTATAACAGGTGGCGATTTCGAGATGGCATATTTTTGAAACCTATGTTGGGTTAGTCATACTGAACAACTTTTACTATGGGACCAATAGTGAAATCTCATTTTTTTTTCATTTTTCTTACAAAATGTCAACCTTGCTCGATCAAAATGTATGTTTTTTTTTTTTTTTTGTGATTTTAGTTTTGGTCCCATAGTAAAAGTTGTTGAGCATGGCTTGTACGTAGTATTTATATACTCTGAGGCATGACTAACCCAACATAGGTTTCGAAAATATGCCATCTCGAAATTTCAACCCAGGATATTTGAAATGGTGAATAAATAATATATTTATTTCATCTAGGAATAACCGTAAAAAAAATGCGAGATGTTTCAGCTCAGTAAATATTATATCAAAATAATTGATCCTCAGAACTTCCTCGAAAACAAATTATTCACGAGCATAAAGTTCCAATTTATTCTATTATTCAAAATCTTAAGTTAATCGTATCTCTCGTTTTAATATCGCCTTTCCTCTCATACTTTCAGGGATTTCCACAATCGGAAAGTTGTAAATCAAATCCAATAAACGTTTGTTATTTTAGTTCTACGACTTTGTTCAAGAAGTCAGCTATTATATTAGAATCGTGCCCCTAAAACTCTTGAAACTCGTTGAAGAAAACATTTTAATACTAATCTAGAGGTTCTTCACAAATACAAGGAGGCTTATTAGGCATTTTTTAACCTACTTGGAAATTAATTGAAAAAAGCATAAATACGGATAAAAATAACTTTCCATTGGGACTTTTTGGCGGGAACTTGCAGAGTGACGTAGCTTTTTCATTTTTATTATCATAAATTTGTGTATTTTGAGTTTTATTGTGTATTTTTGATGGTATTTTACCCAATAAAGATCATCCATGTGCACCAGTGAAGTGAAATGAAATGAATTATGTGTATCGTGACTTTTCAAGTTGTCTCAAAATGTCCGTGTAGAGTTTTACTACAATGACCACCATTGTAGTAAAACATGACTTTTATGGACGGTGACTGACTGAGGACTATAATGTGAAGTGATTTATTGTGACTAGAAACTATAATATAACTCGACACTGGCAGAAATGAGCCCTAATTTGGGCTTGGTTCCCAAAATTAAAAATAAGAAGAAGAAGAACTTTCCATAGTATTTATTTTCACAAAATCATTTACAGTGCGGCCGCCGTTACTGACACTTATCAATATTGTTGGTGGCCAATAGGCCAAATCACGGAAATGGCTGATCTGATTATGATCGTACTTTCACTAAGCTATACCTATTATTATTATATGGGTTAATTGGCTGTTTCAAGTCTCTCTAGAGCTTGTTTCACTGCGTCCAGACTAGATCTATTTAGATCGCCACATTAATTAAATTTCACTGCCAAGACTTGCAAGCTATAATAAACTGCACAATACTCTTGGCAGGAATGGATTTACTTCATCTGGGTGTAACAGGTGTTTCCCCAGATGAGTATGTGGACAGCACTCATACAAGAGATGTATTGGTGTTTCATCTGCCTCTCGGTAGAATCTGCTCGACCTCTATACGAGCTCTATGCGAGCACTAAGTTATACCTGTAAGAAAATATTGAACCTTCCTGTGAATGTCCCATCGCAATAGGATTAGCGGTTTAGGAAAATAGGCCAATATTAACACGTGTCAGAAACGCTCTCGGCGGCTGGATCATAGTGAAGTTGTGGTCAATCAAATTATGCCTGTGCTTAGTAAATAAACGGTTCTCGGTATTTTCTATTACCATAATGTATTTTGACATTTCTGTTTCGTTTTTTTATGTATTATCTAACGCCATGCTGACGATATGGCATGCACATAATTTAATATAACGTGGGTAACTATAATCACTTACTGTATAGAATCGTGGTGCCTCGCTTTATTCCCTCTTCGGTACAACGTGCCTGCAGCTGCTGCTGCGGTCAGCAGTGCCAAAGCTGCTGCCGCACACCCACCAGCTGCGAATAGCACTCCGCCGGAACCTCTAGACGCATCACCAGCTAAGCGAGCTGTATCATTGTGTGTTACTACTGTTGATAGACCTGAAGACAAGATATTTAGCTTAGAAGATGAGCAGCATTCTTTGGGCATTTTTGGAGGTTATACCAGAGAATAAATAATAGTACTGGTTATACTAATCCCAAATAACTAGGTTTGATTGGTGTACCTATAAGCTAGAAGACTGACGATGTTGTCAATAGCTGTATTTTTATTAGCATTATTTTTATTAATATTAGCCTTTAGCTAACATTGATGCTAATGTAAAAGCCGTAAAACAACAGAAACAATATAGTTCTTATAAAAGCTACACCTCTGCTTGCTTTATAATGCTTATGATATAGGAACCTATTGTTAAATTATGAATAAAAATTGGTAAACTGGCCAATCATTTACAACAGCTATGACAACCTGTTGTATGACTTAGGTTCTCCTTTGTTTTGAGGATCAATTCCTTCTGAATCAAGTTGTGGGATCAAGTATCACTCTACGTCGATTCCCGCTACGTCACGTCTAATGCATAAATAGATACTAATCTATGCGCTTATGACGACAGTGAGTACAGTAAGCCTACGAATCTTGAGTATTTTTTTGAATTTAGTTCTGTATTTGATAAGGAATTTTATTACTTTCTCATAGTAACATTTATAAAGAGCATTATCAAAAACGGCTCTATTTTTAACACATTAGCTGCACATAAAAACCTTCCTCACCAAGTGGATAGGGGAGATGATAGCTACTAAAATGAAATATTAGGGGTAATAGAAAAAACTTTCTGTAAATGGCTAGGGGAAGACAGGTAATGGTGATATAATAAGGCACCTCAGATTCAACTTTTATTAAATACTTCTTACCTGACTTTAGTAAGGGTGCACTGGCGACTAATAGTTTGAAAGTAAATAAGAAGCATTACAGATAATATAGGAAAGTTTTATTACTAATCGAAGCATTTGCCATGTCACTTGTAAGACTATTCCAATAGAAAAATAGTATGTGTAGTACATCAGTTAACAAGTTTTCAAGAATGTTCAATGTATAATATTTTTATCAAAACATTAATTTCATAATAATGTACTACCATCTAGAAACTATTAAGCAAAAACATTTGTTCAAAAACTCCTTAGAAATTTAAATTCGACGTCAAAAGTGCTACAGAAGCGTGCGTTCAATTTGTGGCTGTCGACAAAAAATACAATAAAAACGATCTTAACGCTCGTAAAAGGAAGTAGAAAATTTCCAAGTCAAATAAAAGTACAATAGAACAATCGATACTCCCTTGTAAACACATTAAAAGAGGGGTGAGGTTCGCCTCCGGGTACCCTTGATACGTCTTTATCCCTTGCTTGAATATCCTGTTGCGTCTACAGACTATATGCTAATAAAGAATGCGAGGGAGTGATTTTTGGGGAAAATTATGTGTTGCCATACTTCATTCGTGGGGTATATTTGGGTGTGAAAATTATTATTGGTTTTTATTGAGTGTCCTGTTTGGGACTCAGAATTAATGTTCAGAGCAAGGTGTTGAAGTTTATAACGAGGAATTGATAGAATATATCCAAATGTCTTGTCGAGGTTTTCCCATTATCTCTCTTTATAAATAAATCTGTGTTTGAACCAAAGTAATTAACTATGCTCGATGTCAAAGTATTTTTTAAATAAACCTTAACAACAGTTTCGCAATAATGAAGAACTGAAGTTATACCAATCACGTGCAAGTTGTACTTGATGTTCTTTTTAAGAAAACAACTGCTTCTCAGTTTAAGCTTAGCAATATCTCTTTGGCTCCATTTTTGCCCTATCATTTTGCATGAAAATTTACGAAAGCACTTTAAAAGCAGCCTTATTCGATAAAATGAAGTGAACATTTGAGAATTTATTGTTATTATTATTTCCCCAGTCTCAGGAAGTGTTCGAAGAACTTCGGCTCATGTGTTTTTAGTGCACCCATTGGCTGTAAAATGATTTGTCTGAGGGGCATGGAATGGTGCAACTTGAGCCATTTTTCAACATAGTTCGTGAATTTCAATAGTTTTTGTTGGGCTTTATTTTATTGCGTTTTTCTAAAAAAGTTTCATTGGATTTAATCATAATATTGCGGTTTTATAGAGGTATTCTCGACAAAACGAGCTAAGGATGCATTGCTTAGCAGTTCAATATATGACGAAAAAAGCAGGGCAAACTTTTTTGTACGACGGTTTCGATAAACAAGCATACAGTCCACCTGATGGTAAGCGGTTACCGTAGCCATATGGACGTATGCAATGCACGAGGCATTACTCACGCGTTATCGACCCTTCGTGCACGAACACAACTTTATTTGGCTACGGTATTGTATAAGGTATTCGAGCTGTTCTTTAAGCTGTGTTGCTGAGCTGCAGTTCTTTGAGCGAATAAAAGCTATGCTCTACCTCTCTTACTCTACTTTTTTTAACCGACTTCAAGAAAAGGAGGAGGTTCTCAATTCGGTTGTAAGTTTTTTTTTTTTTTTTTTTTTATGTTTGTTACCTCATAACTCCGTCATTTATTAACCGATTTGGAAAATTCTTTTTTTGACTGGAAGGGTACACTTCCCGTTTGGTCCCATTGTCATCAGATCAGAATTTGATTACTTCTTAGTGTACTTTGAAGTCGGTTTAAGTTTTTTGTAAAACAGTCCATTTATTGCTCTAACTCTCTTCTTCGTTTAGCTATGATTAATTAACTAATACCCTTACTTATAAAATGATATTTAACTAAAACATTGTTTCAGTAGTCAATGTGATGTTATTTACGTTTCTATTTGAACAGTATATTAGCTTAATAGCATTTTACGCCGTAAATTTTAATTCATATTATAGTAGAGCGACATAACTATCAATTTTATCACAATTATTACTTTCCTAATTATGTAACGGTTCAACGAGCTAATTTATTTTCCCCTATAATACAATATTTATCATGGAAAGCTGTAGGCACCTATAACGTTCTATACATAGAACATAATCTATCAGCTCGGATATTGAACACTTCGACCTGAATATCTATAACAAATGGAACGGTATGATTGATTAAAAACGTTATGTGTATACGTGAGTCGACTCACGTGTTATAGGCACCTAATGTTAGGAATAGTTATTTTTTTCTCGAATAAGTAAGCATAATTTATTATTTTGAAGTTTTTCCTGTACCCAAAGGTTGCCTGGAAGAGATCGCTTAAGCGATAAGGCCGCCTATATTGTATAACTTCCTCTAATTTGTGTTGTTGTAATCATGTGCTCTATGTAAGTGTATACAATAAAGAATATTTCATTCATTCATTCATTCATAATTTATTTCGAGGCTACACTGTTCTTGTCTTCAATATTAACAATAATTTCAACTCGCACTTGTCTGGTTTTTTTACTGCATATTAGCACATTCTATAAAATCATACAGTCGTCCGAAGAAGACGTCTAGACAGGGCAATCGTGCGGGGTGTAACGGGAGAGACGCGGGAAAACCAAGCCCGAACGGCGAACAAAACGATGTTAGTAATTCGGGACACAGCATATTATAGTATACGCTGTCGGTATATTCCACGAGATCAAAGACGTTGGACGACTGTATGGTTTTATAGGCTGTGATAGTAGTATGACTTATTCATGTAGTTTTTTTGAAAATATATTATGTTTTTTTTTACGAAAAAACAAAATAATGTTTACTAACCTTTTAAACAAATCTTATTCCTTTTGAAGAGCAATCGTACGTCCTTATGAGCGCGATCTGGGGCAGAAATGTTTAGCTGCATTGTAACGAGGATCTCTGCACTTCTTGACCCGGTGCATGGCAGGCGTACCCTAGATGGAAATAAAACCAGTCAATATTTGCTGAAACTGTTATCGTTATGACCTTTGATTAAGGATACATCATCATGACATATATTTTGATCCCACAATAGAATAATTGGACTACTGTTTCAAAGTACACTAAGAAGTAATCAAATCCTGATCTGATGACAATGGGACCAAACGGGAAGTATACCCTTCCAGATGTTTGTTACCTTATAACTCCGTCATTTATTAACCGATTTGAAAAAAACTTTTTTTGTTTGGAAGTGTAAAACTTCCCGTTTGGTCCCATTGTCATCAGGTCAGCATTTGATTAGTTTTTAGTGTACTTTGAATTCGGTTTACGTTTTTTGTAAAACAGTTTTCAATTATTTATGACTGAGTTAAAATTATTATAATCATAACTAAACTAATATTATAAATGTGAAAGTGAGTTTGTTTGTTTGTTACGCCGTCACGCCTCAACTACTAAATGGATCACCATGAAATTTGGCATGCAGATAGCCTATGGTATGGAGAAGGACATAGGCTTTTTATCCCGGGAACGCGGGTGAAACCGCGGGGGACAGCTAGTAATAAATAAATAAACTTAAAATAAAAAACATGTCACTCACCTAAAAGTTTGTAGCGTAGTAGGAACGAAGCCTCTCTCAGATATATTGACCTGCGGCGGCAACATGGCGCCTCTACTGTCGTAGTCTATACCCATCACGTACGGCAACTGCGTGCGACAATAAACAATGATATCATCGAGTTATGCTGCATAAGTAATGCGCTTGTAAATTACTCTCGCGTACGTGAATCCTTTCCATAAGTCATAGCGAGAGAGAATGTTTGTTCTAGAAATGGGGTTAATAAATAGCCATATAAACCAAGGTGAAATCACTATGCATACATTGATAGGAAGGATTTCATCATCTTTTACGTATTCCAAATTTAGAGGGAGTCAATTGAGAAGTCTGAAACTTTAAGTGATAGAGAAATCCGCCGGGCTATTGTGTATCTCTAGTGGTAATGGTACGACGAAGATGATTGATAGGCCCTAATTGGTTGAAATTCATTACTGGTGTTCGTTACGAGTAACGCCAAATATAAGCGGCTGAGCCCCTGTTCATAAAAATTAAGTATTGAATTTGGTGGACATATTTGAAGTACATGCCCGGATATATATTATTATATTGGTTAAATAAATCTGCACTAAATATGAACAGTGATCTCATCACTCAAATGTATCAACTTCATACGATTTGTGGGCAATACTTTTTAAATTACCGTCTAAAATGTACTCAGAGTAATAAATAAATAATAATAAATGTACTCATTTTAATAAATATTTTCTATCAATTATTTAAAAACGAGCAATCAAGATTTCTCTCAAAGCAAAAATGTCAAATGTTCAAACACTATCTGCGAATAAATCTGTAATTATTGAAACGAGACTGTTATAAACAATCTATTCACGTAAACCATAAATATTCGTCAGAACTCTCAAAATCGAGGACTTAATCTGGCCTATTGTTTTCCAAAATTAAATCGCTTTCAGGCGAAATTGGAAAGCGCGGATCCGGCGACAGCTTTGGTTACAGCCTCAGTAATTGAACGAGTGTTTGCCCAGTCGAGGACAAATTTAATATACTAGTCTCAAATTTACGGTCTCTTACAAGTTACAACCTTTATTGAGTTAGTTATTTAGTGTTTGTGTTGCTTAGAATTTGAAAATTGATACAGTTTTCCGCTTCTTGTGAACATTTTCACCTGTTGGTAAGCGGTTACCGTAGCAATATGGACACAACACACGAGGCATCATTAACGCGTTATCGACCCTTCCCCCTCCCCAAAGAGCTATAGCGACCTTACTCACGCGCAGGAATTTGGCTACGGTATTCTGTAAGGTGGAGGTACTTCACTAGTCGAGCTGCTCTTTGAGCGAATAAGCGCTACGCTCTACTTCTCTTAATTTGTGTAAGTACTTTGTCTTTCTCCAATCCCAGTCTCATCTTCTGCGTAAAGATGACCTCTCCTTTCATAAAGCTATAGTCTCCATTTAAAACACCAGTAAGAAAAGCAGAAATATAAAATTTAAGATCCTTACCGGTCTTCTACCCAGTGCTTGCCACATGAACTCCAGGTCTGCTATATGAGCTGGTACTGGTACTATGAAGCTGGTTGCATAGGAGTTCACCACGCCTTCCCTAACGTAGTAGAGTTCTGCATCTAAACCTGCAACAATGAAAGTTTTGGTTTATTTAAGGTGTTGGTGTGGCTCGAAGGCCCAATTATATCACAAAAAATATCAAATTAATTTAAGTAACAACCCAAATAATATCAGTTTAAAATTGTTAATCTATACTTATATAATAAAGCGGAAGAGTATTTTTGTTTGTTTGTTTGTTTAAACGGTCTAGTCACTGGAACTACCAGTCGGATTCGAAAAATTATTTTACTAATAGGAAGCTACATTATCTCCGAGTATTACAGGCTTATGACGGGAACGCGGGTGAAACCGCGCGAGACAGCTAGTTAATCAATAAACTTTATTTACAACAAATATGTACAAATTACAATATATAATATAGAAATTTCCTCAAGTCTGCCACTGCTTCCGATTAACGGCAAAGTTCTCAGAAGGCTGACAGCGTTTCCTCTTTGGATAGTCAAGCTGATGCGTTGAAAATTAAAAATAAATAAATTAAGCTTAAAATTATATAACTTACTTAAATCTGATAAAGTTACTAAATGAGATGTGTCCATACAAGCTTCTGGAATAAAGAGCATCCTGGTTTAAATACACAGATAACAGTTTTTTTTTTCAAAATTCTTTAAGATTCAGGTATTAACTAGATTAACACAAATGAACCGTAGCTTACAATATCAATTGGCAAAATTTCATTTTAAATACCACGAAAACAAAATTACAAAACTGCAAAAAAGAACTCATGGTAATTTCAAACACGTCTGATAAAAAGTGCATTATTCTAATGTCTGCATTACAAGTGATTGCATCGGAATAGGTAGAGCAGAGGGTGAGTACCGCTCCAGTACAGATGCAAGTTCGATTCCCTGGGGCGTGGAGCACCGTCAAATTATCCAGCTAACTCTATTTGCTTATCTAAAAAGAAGCATTAGAATGTAGTTTGGTTGACAGTAGTTTTGATACTTGATAAAGAAAAATAAGTTTACTATAGGTGATATTAAGAAGTATGAATACGATCGTATAGCATTGATTTAACACTAGTTGTACCCCGCGGTTCCACCCGCGATCCCGGGATAAAAAGTCCTTCTCCATACCATAGGCTATCTGCATGCCTTTCATGATGATCCGTTGAGTAGCTAAGGCGTGAAGGCGTAACCAACAAACAAACTCACTTTCGCATTAATAATATTAGGATTAGGATTTAGTATTTTCAGTAAATAATAATAAATAAACGCACAAATTCTATAGAATTCGTTAAGAGTTTAATTTAAATATCAAAAGGTCAATCAAGCGCTAAAATTCGACATTAACTTCAAAACGCGTCCCGAGAGGAATTATTAAAAATCCCCAACAAAAAAAAATACAAATAAAAATGGCGGATGATCCAATCAGTGTACATTTAGAAGCGGTAAAGCGGAGGCAACAGTGAAACGGACTGAATATGAAGTGGCACTTTGCACAATTGATGAATCACTACCCCTACATTGAACACCCTGTGTGTACCTACGTATCCCACCCGGTTACTTTGGACACCCTACGAGAACAGCTATCTACCAATAATTGAAATTTATAACCGACTTCAAAAAAACCGGTTCTCAATACGGTGGTTTTTTTTTATAGTTGGTACAATAACTCTTTCATTTATTTACCGATTTGGAAAATTCTTTTTTTGTCTGGAAGGGTACACTTCCGGTTTGGTCCCATTGTCATCAGATCAGGATTACTTTTTAATGTACTTTGAAGTCGGTTTAAGTTTTTTGTAAAACAGTCTAATTATTAAGATAAAACTGCACATGGAAATGATACCTAAATAGAACAAAGTAACATTTTTTTTTTTTTTTTTTATACCACTTAGTTGGCAAACAAGCATACGGCCCGCCTGATGGTAAGCGGTTACCGTAGCCTATGGACGCTTGCAACACCAGGGGTATCACGCGCGCGTTGCCGACCCTGCAGAAATCTCTTCACACCCCTTTTGAAGAATGCTGTACCCCATGCTGTACTCAATTGGGAAAACCACGGCGGGAAGCATTCCACAGTCTGAGCGTTCGCGGAAGGAAGCTCCTTTGAGCCCGCACAGTACGAAACAATTCAGGTTTCAATATGTGAGGATGAGTGAGCCCCGTCGATGGCGAGAGTTGCAATGGGAGAAAGTAGCCGTGGGCATCATCATCAGTCTATTTTTAATGTGTCACGAATATAATAAAATAATAAATAATATGGAGGCCACAATAAATTATAAATAAATAAATAACATGGCATACCGAAAATACGGATACAGCATTTTGCATCCTCATTTATAATTCGGACAGCAAGGGAGTGGAACTTTCTTCCGGCGTCTGTGTTTACTGACTCTTACAACCTAGGGACTTTCAAGGCCAGAGTGAATAGGTTCCTTCTGGGTAAGCGTGTCCCATCTTAGGCTTCGTCTTCATCCCTTATGGGTGGAACAGTGGACAAACGCAAGCCCATTTGATTAAAAAAAGGCGCTTTTTCTATGTCCAAAGATAAAAAAAACATTATAATATTATGATTAAAGAAGAGAGGCTCAAATAGTGGGATAAAATTGTCTTCAGTCTATTTGAATAATTTAAAGGTAAAGGCTCAGAGTATATAAATACTACGGTAGCTAAAGGTAAGGTAGATTAATAATAGAATCAATGATATTCAAATCAAATCAAATGTAGACTACCTAGTTTCCAGGCACACGAAATGAGTCATGTTAAATAGGGAGAAATGAGTCAAGGTTAATTCCGCTATTGCACTTTTTACATGCAAAAAGGAAGAAACAGTTTCATCATCATCATAATCATCATCATCAGCCTATCAACCCAGCCTTCACAAAATGAGGGTGAAAGGGAAAAGGCAAACTACTGTAAGAGTTTTCAAACTGCACAGGAGGCCTCCAATTAGCTTAACGACTATCACAATTACGTGTTAGCGCTGATAGATTTTCCTATAAATAAACGAACAAAGTATTGCTTAGATGTCCGTTTGAACCTCCACAAATATGTTCAACTAAGCAGAACAACGGTTGTATTGAATCCCATATCATGTTACCATTGTGTAAGCTTACTAAAATAATTTAATTAATTAACACATAATTAAGGGTACAATATATTCTCTATAATTATACTGAACAACTATAATTATGATGGAATATTCAAACAATTCACACATTTCGTGTTATCCTTTGAAGTGAGCACGTTTATAATTATGAAAACGCTTCTAATGACAGACAATACGTGTGGCGCCCTCTGGCGACTCCTTTGTATTAATTACTCAAAGGTGCTAATGCGAATCCGGGTACCTGAGTATTATAATGAACGGTTAGACTTGAATTTAAAATTAAAGCTGCAAAGCTGAAGACATTCGTTATAGGTAGTTGAAAGCTTTTAAAAAATGGTTACTGGGTCTAACAAAAATGTTTTAATAATGGTGCTGATTCTGTTGTTTACAACTAAACTAATTTTAGTCTCACTAAGCCTCTTTCTAACAAAGAGCATAAGAAAAGGATGTAAGAAATTTAGGTCTGTCAAATTCACAGAACAGAAAAAACTGTTTTTTCTGTTCTGTGGTCAAATTAGTCCAATGTAAATTTAGTCGCCATCTATCGCGGCTACGTCTAAATACCCGCAAATGAAGAAAGTAAAGACTAATTTGACAGCTTTAAATATGTTCTATCCTTTTTTAATAATGTTCGTAAGAAAGAGATGTGATGTGACTAAAATTACTTTAGTGCGATTTACAACAGAATCGGCACCAGTGTCTTGTTTTTTCGGTAAGTTTAATGTCATATAAATTTAGAAAAACTAACAGAAGCAACACGGCAAACTAAAATAGTACTAGGGATTAGAGGTTCACAAAACAAAATTCAAGCACTTTTTTACCGTAGTTTCGTAATCGACCTTCAGAGCCCTCAAGTAAAACAACACTAATGTACTATAAACATCCCTGTTGGGCAATAGGCACTCCGGTTCTAAGACTTAATGAGCCATTCCAACCCAAATTGCCAGATGATACGGCGAAGAGCTGTAATTTAAGCTTTAAGAGGTGGTCAAAGGTCATTGTGGCTTTAAAGTTAATGTAATTGAGTTACTGTTTGGTGTGCTATACTATGTCAATTATATGGTGATAAGAGATTCACCAGTAGTAGGTTATCAATGATAGAAACTACCGTGAGGATACTTGACCGGTGATATCTTCTGTAGCTGACCTTCCTATGCCATAGAATCTGAAATAAATGGCTTTGACTTTGACTTTGATAACATGTGAAGTCCAGTTCTTTGCATAGGACCCTATCGCGTTAGAGTCCCATTCCTCAGCTATAGGGATCTACATGACTATTGATTTTTATGGTAAAGCGGAAACAATACCGAAAATAGTGGTTTTTAAGACTTTATAGACAAGTAGAATATTTGTGCCGCCTGTCATATTAAAATTTAATTATGTATGACAGTGAGGCCAAAACTCGACTGAACGACCGTTACATGAAGTACAGTGAAACTACCTAAAGGACCTCTTTAAAATACTAAACTGTGTTGAAGAAAAACGCTAATAAGGAATAGGATAATAATGATAACCGAATGATAATTAATCAAACACAACCGGCGTATGAATATGTAACTTCTTTATGAGTATTCATAAGTCCAATCATAAAGCTTCCTGCCATTTCGTCGCGCACTACGGAAGTTCTCTTTAAAGATAGCGCTTTATTACCACGCCACGTTTATTTATTCTAAGTAGGTTCCGCGCACATTTATTAAAATGGCGATAAAGGCTTATTTATTGTCTCCTTGTTTGGTTGTGAGCACGCGAGGAGCAAATTCTTTTGGTATTTCTTTAAAGAGAGTTGACACGAGCGATAGGACCCAACGGGCTCGAAGTTCGAGTGCGCTTGCAAAAGAAATTCTTTACACATTCAAAAATAAAACAAGAGTTTTCAGTTGCAACGATATCAGAGTGACTGCAGAGTGAACGCTGCCTGTCTTCAGTCGTGATTAATAGCGTTTCGTAAACAGTCTTTAAGCACGCGTTTAGAAAGACTAATATATGCACCAGACTAACCTTTAAAAAGCTGAGTGATAAAACAGTCTTTGTTATTTTGCCTGCTAAAGTTATCGCGCAAAGAATTATATCAACTTAAAAGTAACGTAACTTAATTGGTAAAACTCAAAAAACTATTAGAAAAAAAAAACGACAAAATTCTATTTTATAAAAAATAGTAGGTACATTAATAAAATACTGAAGACTATAATTATGAAAATCATTTACTCCTTTACTTCAAAATAGCTCCATGGACCAATACATACTATTAACCAACGAAATAGCGAAAGTGAAGAAATAGAAACTTATAAAATAAAAAGATAGAAAATATTTCATATTTCGCAATGTGACTTTCACTCCCAAATATTTTTGTCGTCAAACTTTCCAGAGTTATAAATTTCGATGTAGTAAGCGAAAGTACACTCGGCCCGTGGAATTTATACCGCCTTTTGGAAGTTTTCGTTATCGGTGCAATAAATTTCAGTTTGTTCACGACCTCATTTTGGCAAGCAAAATTTCGCTTCCCTTCTTATTTTGCTATTTCTTGTTTTTGATCGTAATTGAAAGTGACTTCAGCCTTCCGCTCTGTTGCTTTATTATCTCAACTTTTTCAGTAATTTTCATAAACAAGTCTCGTGAATTAAAGTGGAGCATTCGCTTTATCGTGGAAGTTTGTTTCTTAACATTTTGTGTAGTTACTCTGACAGTTTTGTTTGCAACAGTTACTTTAGCTTGGGACTCTGTTTTGTTAGTAAGTTTAGTCTTTGGACAAACTTCATTTGAATAATCAATTGTGTTTTCATTATTATCATTACCTAATACTTAAAGATTTATAAAATAATTATTACCATTATATTTTGAGAAGATTATGTATGGAATCTGCATGTTTTGGTCTTGCTTACACAAAATAATTTTTAGAATGAAAAAGATTTTTCATAACTCATACATTTCAGCTGAAACGAAATAGCCCTTCTGACAGGCTGACGTCTCATCAGGCAAATCTCACAATCGGCCTCGTTAAAATTCATGTTTTTAATTATCGCCCGTTCCGACGAGGAAAAGAACCTTTTATAAGTTTTACATCGTTATCTCTTTCATTTCAATAGTTTTTTTTTTATTTGATTTTGTTGGTTGTTAATGGCCAAATTGAAGCTTGACGTTTCCACGCATGGTGACAAAAATTCTAAAATATTAATTCAAAATCTAAATTAATTACTTTAAAACCCGTTAACTGTTCCCGACATGATATTTTACTTCATAATATCTTCCTAAAGTATAATATTTCATTAAATCCGCAACATGTCAGGTAATTTTTGTCGGAAACCCGTCAACTGTGTCAGAAAATTTAAACCTTGGTTGACTGCCTTTGAATATTTCATGGTAACTATTACCATAAGAATTTACTAGGTAGAGTGACTCATCGAGTCAGGTATTTTCGCTTCAGGCTTTATAAATTGTGCATGTACTATTTTGTCATAAGATAAGTACTTTTAACTAATCTGCATACAATAGCTACTAACTGATTTTATTCCAAAATTCTACATAAAGATTAAATATATTTTTAAATAAATAAGTAACACAAAATATAAAGCCACCATTTAAATAAACAAAATTAATTGTGTCAATATTAAGTTGAGATCTGCTAGCCGAATTACTTACATCACGATTGGTTTCGCAGGTAAGTTTCCAAGAGATAAATACTTTAAACAAACTCACTTTCGCATTTATAAGTAGGATATCCTATCAATCTGCCTACCAGACCCTATCAATTATATCTGTACGACATCTGTATACTGTATACTTTTCCAAGTCAGCCAAATTTTAAGCGTAATTTGTACTCATCGTTGCTCGTACAGGTTCTTTCAAGATACTTGTATTTCTTCTCAATATTTCCCTATATTTGAAAAATATTTGGTTAAGAACTTGAAATTTTGCATACAGATTTTATAACGCCGGCATCCAATGGGTTTTTGGAAATTCAACCTTGAAATTCCTTATTCCTAGGGTTTATAAACTTGAAACTTAGCACGATTACTAACCTAAATAAACAATAAAGATTCTCAATATAAGTTTTTCAAAACTACCCCTAATGTGTGTTATTTAGGGGATCTCAAAATGTGTATAGAAGAAACCTAACGCGCGGTCCGATTATCTTGAATCTCGGTATTAATATTTTGGACAGAAAATAAAGAAACACGGTTTTTTGGGTTTCTCAAAAATCTACCCCTAACGGGGCAAAAGGGTTAATTGTTCTAAGAGGAGAATTTTACTGCGTATCTCGATTAACTCAAACGTTGGTATACATTGGTTCCTTTTAAGGCCTATAAGAAAGAATTTTTGGAAATCCCATTCAACATTGGAGGTAAAGATGGGAGCGCGGGTGAAACCGCGGGGTGGAAAGCTAGTCTCAACACACAACTACAAAACATCGTTTACGAATACAAAATTAAAGTCACGCTGCATTCAAAGAGCCCGTATTACATGGATTACCTACCAACATGGCCGCATTAAATTGCCTCGTCTGTCGACTCGTACAAAGGGTGCGTGGGAAAGGGCGCGTGTGTACGACAAGCTACCATTAGTCAAATCTTGTGACCGTCCAAAAACAAGCGTTAGAGCATCTCCTTAAGTAACTATATAGGAATTTAATTCCATTATAGGATAATTTGACGATTGTTTTGTTGTTACTCACGTCATTAAAAAGTTTTAAGAATTGTAAGCCAGTCATGTGCGATTCTGACTCATGCATGAAGTGTTCCGTATAATAGTGTAAGAAATGCATTTTTTAACGTACCTTGTATGTTCCTTTCTTCCTCAGAATTGACTTTATTATGTGCCATAATAAAAGACACAAGTCGTTAAATTTTCTATAAAAACCCAAATTGGCTCCTTATTCCTAAAATTATAGATTCCCGTAACAGACAGACCGCGTGAGCATAATATATAAAGGTCCTTTTGGTACCGTTAAGGTACGTAACCATTAAAATAATCATTAGATAATTTTTAATGTTCAGTTTCAGCATTGTTGATACGAAATTTGCAGTTAAGCTGATAACAGGAGGAAAGCGCTGATAGCCTTCGAACAAAACCTGGGGGCGTTCTTTCTTTAATTTTTTCTAGGTCTGAGATTATTATTATTATTGGTATCAAAATTTGGCTTGGCCTATACGGTCCTAAATCTCGCTAAAATCAACCACATACAATACTTGTGATACCAAACAATATGGATAATAATAGTAAACTAATATGACACCAGCTGACAGCTGACACATTCCTCAATATTGTCAGATTTACCAAAGCTCTAATATTGCGTATCACGACAGCAATAAGCAATTACTGGCGAATACCGTAGAAATAAACACAATATCAATGGAATATCGGATTTCCGGTTAATTTGACGACAAAGGTCGGTAGTTCCGCCCTTCGGGAGTTCAATGATATTATTATGGGCTAAGTTGATTCTGCACGCACGCCGAGGCCGCTCAACAAGTACAATATTGTATTTTATGGGAAAAAAACATTATTTACTAACCTAAATATACGAGTATGAAGTTTCTAAATCAAGCTATTTTATGTCTTTCACGTTATTATAGTCTTTGATTAAGGATACATCCAGATTGAGCGTCGAAGCTGTGCACACGTCGAAGCTGTGCACGCGTCGAAAAAAATTGCCCCTAACTGTTAGAGGCTAAATCAAATAAAAATTAATAAAATTGCAAAATAATGTTTAATATTTAAATGTCTCCCGATTTTAATAGGAATATTTCAACATCTGCTATCATTATGAATATCACTATGACAAGCAGAATGACGCAGAGTAAAACGTAGCTGTTACGCGCAGCAGCCTATAAAAGTTGGCCTGTTTCATATATTCGTGTAGTAGGTATGGCGACGTTCTTTCTAGGTATATTTATTTCTATAAAGAAAGAAAAAAAAACATTTATTAACTATGCAGAATGTATATAATTGTTCGGTGTTAGAAGACATCGTGAGATGAGATAACCTTAGCACGGTATTACGTTGTACTCAGTTGGCTACCATTCTCATGTTGAAAATCTGCGGTGTTTCACGGCAGCTGTACTGACAGCCGGTTACCTGGTACCTACCGTTAAAGAAAGAAAAACATTTATTTCGACATACACACAACATTACAGAAAAATACATACGCAACAAATTAAGAAACAGATAAAATAAATTAAATAAACATATTCAGTAATATCGTGTGATGTCGAAAAAGGATTACGACTCAGTTTAACTCCAAAGTATGAACAACTTAGGTACCTTGGAACTGATTTTCAGTCATTAAGTAAGGCTTTGTGTGCTTACCACTTTCGACCACATCATCCACCATTACCGTCGTTACCATGGTGATGTGGTTAAGCACAAAAAAGTGTTTCTAGTATGTACCGTTAATTAGAAATGTGCCCTCTATTTTCAAAAGTTGGATCTGATTGTTTTGAAATTAGAACTTCTGTGTATTTTTTTATAGTATTGTTTATGCTATAACTTTTGATTCACGAAATATTTTAGAATGTTTGTGACATTTTTCATTTGAAAAATAAAAAAAATATTGTTTTATTTTAGAATAATTATCGGATCCACATATTGAATTAATTTCGCTCTAAAATTGAGAATTACAAAATAATACTTAAAGAAACAAACCATAAATGATGTAGGTTTAAATATCTCAGAACAATAAAAAAACACGTAGAACAAGCCCCGCAGCAGAGATCAACAAGTGGTGAGCAACTTCTGGGCTACATAAATAATTCGCTTCCCTCCTTCCCTATCCCTATCTTTCCAAACGCAACTTTGATAAAAAAAAGTTTCATGAAAACTTTATCAACCATTCGTTCTAGATTCAAAAAGTTTTCAAGAAATGTAGGTTGTACGTGCTCACTATATTTTAAATGTTCTTACATAGAAATAAATATACCTAGAAAGAACGTCGCCATACTACACGAATATATAAAACAGGCCAACTTTTATAGGCTGCTGCGCGTAACAGCTGCGTTTTACGCTCCCTCTGCGTCATTCTGCTTGTCATAGTGACGTTCATAATGATAGTAGTTGTTGAAATATCCCAATTAAAATCGGGAGAAATTTAAATATTCAACATTATTTTGCATTTTTCATTATTTTTATTTGATTTAGCCCCTAACAATTAGGGGCTATTTTTATCGACGCGTGCACAGCTGCGACACTCTATCTGGATGTATCCTTAATCAAAGTGTTTTAATTTTGAACTCAGAACCTTTAGATTCTGAAGAAAATAGTAGATGGATATTTTATCATATAAATGTTTTTGACCAGAACAGTGCTAAGAGCTCTTAGACCCTGCCCAGAAAGGACGAATTTAAAATACGCGCGATATGATAATGATAATGATAGCCTTTAATAACAATCATATAGATAAACATTACTTCTTATTTCTACATAGTAATAAAAAAATATGGTTATGGTATAATAAAGAATAATTTACACATTAGACACCGGTTTCTTGATTGTCTTGCTTTTCAGCATAGGCCTCCCCAAGTGTTCTCCATAAAGATCTATCTCTAGTTGTTCGCGCCCAAGTCGTTCCCGCCACTTTTTTAATATCATCTTCCCATCTACGATATTGTCTACCTTTACTTCTCTTATTATATCTAGGCCACCATTCTGTCACTTCTTTGGCCCATTTTTCTGTGTTACTTCTAATTAGATGTCCAGTCCATTTCCATTTTAGTTTTTGGATTCGATATTTTATATCTATAATCTTGGTTTGTTTTCTTATTGTTGTTAATCGAACTTTGTCTCTTAATTTTATGTTAAGTATACTTCTTTCCATTCTGTGTTGACAAGTTTCTAATGATTTAATATTTTTGTTGGTGCAACTCCATGTCTGACATCCGTAGGTCATGCTTGGTAGGATACATGTATTAAATATTTTCTTTTTTCCTTTAATTGGTATATCCGAGTTTTTCATGACATCCTTTAGAGCCCAGTATCTCTTCCATCCTATGTTTATTCTATTGTTGATTTCTTTAGTTGTGAGGTCTGTGGGAGATATTATTTGGCCAAGGTATGTATACTCGTTTACATATTCCAATTCAGTAACGTTTTTAGGTAACGCGCGATATATGTGGACGCAAATACACAATGTAGGTATTGGTGACCAATACCTCAACGTACGCGCGTAATGCATTCACGCGAGAGATTAGCGGCGAATTCGTCCTTTCTGGACAGGCACTTTAAATAGCTAGTTCTGGTATTTATTTTTATTGTTTTTAATCGTTAAACTCACTGAACTGTACAATTTCTTAAAGTTATCTAAAGGAGAAACTGCAAATCAATGCACGAAAAATAAATCATGAAATCGAATAAGCAATGAAAAACTAAGGGTTATTCAAAATGGTGACCGAACAAGTTATATTATGGGATCACGGGGCGGTAAGCTAGTTTAACTATGTAAGTTTTTATTAAAGTCTGACTCACTATTAATCGATAGTCCTTAAATATATTCACAATATCAATTTGAGCATACAAGCAATATTTCCATCACTGCCAGCGCTTTAATACTTCGCGATGAGTTAAGAATAAACTTCTCTTACGAAGCGAAGGTGCACGTAACATAAACACTTTACACTTCGTTTACTTTCGCCCCTAAGTGTCCGTTGAGATTGTTTTACTAGCGATTCGTGTAGTTTAGTACAGGTTAGTGTTATTAATATAAAAATACTGTTTATTTGCTAGCAAGTTGATGTAAAACTAAAACTAAATTATGTAATTTTAATTAATGTCGTAATGACGTCACCGTAACGTAAAAAAATATTAAGAATATGAAGAATGATTTTTTGGCTTCAGATCAAGTGTCAACGTGATCAGTAATGACGTAATCCTTACTCATTAAAAAAAAACACAATTATAATGCGAAAGTAGCTCCGTCTGTTTATCGGTTTATTACCTTTTCACCACTAAGCCGCTGAACCGATCGCCATGAAAATTACCAGGCAGATGGCCTATGATACAGAGCAGGACAAAGGCTAATTTTAATCTGAGAACCGCATAAAATCTTGGGGGATGTAGTATAACACACATAGAATCTTTAGGCACTTATAAATAAAACATATAAGAACATATTTCTCTAGATAATTAAAAATAGGAAGAAGGAAACATTGGTGTGAGTTAGTGCATTTCCCACGGTTTATTTACGAGTTAAAACCGGGTTATTTCGTTTCAACAATGTGAAACGGTTGCGCGAATGACATTTAATTTTCAGAGTTCCACGGACGTCGAGCAAATAGTAATTGCTTGGAAAGGGTTGATAAACGGTTCCGCACGTCTCGTTGTGTTATACATTTGCTTTTACATTGAAATTGGTGTTAAACAATACTCAATGTTTATTCTTAAAATTTATCATCTGACTAATAGGTAGACCGGTTTGGAAGTTTGCAAAGCTATATACCTACCTACTAAGCAAGTTAAAGATTTTTCGACAAGTTCCGGTTCTTTACCAAACATTTACACTCTAGTCTCCCCGACATTGCGTGCCCCGGCGGCGAAACTGTAAATCACACCTCCAAAATTTTACAATTAAAGAGCAAACTAAGCATACCAGCCCCCACAAGCAGCTTCTGTTCACAAGTATGACGCGTGTGGCAGCCACAATATAACAGAGCGCGTCGCCATAATAATCGCGCTATCAAAGTTTTTCAGAACTTTGAATATAAACGAGTAGGTATTTAAGTAATACTGGAGTGTAGTCTCCGGGATAACCTACGAGTTCTTCCTTCATGATGCTTCTGTGACATTTTAACAACATAAAAACTCAAAGCCAAGAAAATCTATAAAAAAACAATGTAATAATAAAAAAACAGTCATCAGTTTTATGCGCGCAAATCTCTGGGACTAACAGTCGGATTTGAAAAAATCTTTCACCAATAGCAAGCTACATTATCTCTCTTATATCTTTAAGTGTTATAGGCTAATTTTTACCCCAGGGACGTGGGTGAAACCGCGGGGAACAGCTAGTAACTTTATATGCTACCAATCTACCTCCTTGCTGCATGTTCCACAATTCTATCTAACTATGATGCTACAAAAATACGTCCATTTTTTTATAAATGGAAGTAAATAAACCTAACCTAACAAAGGTGAAGAATTCTTCCCATACCCCAGAGTTCATACACAGTGTATCAAAAGCAATAAATTGCAAACCAAAAAACGAAACGCAATAATAACTTATTATTAAACTCGCAATGTCCAATCAAACGGCCCCCAGTGGAACGAACACCGCAAATTTCAGCCAAAAATGATAACTGATGAAATATTGCATGCATTATACTTTACAGGCACTTTATTGCGGTCTAGTTTATGAGGACCATTGGGAGATATTATCAAGTGTCGCTGATTGTCGTGATATTTATTCGAATAATAAAATTAATATTATCTTTATTTGTTTTTTTATTATTACAATAACATTAATTGTGTGTTACTTGTAATGACTTTTTGAACGCGAAATAAATTGATGCGTTCATGAAAGACTGTACAAACACCTTATTTTTAAACAATAATTATTTAGGATATATTTTTAAAGAACTGCCTATTAGTATAATAAACAAATATATGCTACAGGATCCTATGACACGTTCATTAGTTACATTGAAACTAATTTGTAGTTATACACACCCACTCAATCATATAGCAGTGATATATCGGCCTCTTGAAAACGTCACGAGAAAAAATGACAAGGGAAAATATTGTCCAATTAAAAAGCAACCCGATACAAACTAAATGTATGGAAATGACTTCCTCTAATATATCTTTATGACGGTGAAAATGTTTTTATCATTTTTTGTTTGGATTATTTTTAATTCATTAGATATTTAGATAACATTTAGATTCCGCTCCCTGGTTTCACTGACATTTTCAAGGGATCTTATGTTTAAAAAGTATCCTTTATGTTATTCCTGGGCATGATCTATCTGTGTACTAAGGTTCATCCAAAACTGTTTACCGGTTAATACGTAATTGAGTCACAAATATCTTAACATCCAAATTTTCTTAGAATATCAGTTAGATTTAATAAGTGTACAAAATCTCGTAATAAACACCACTGTGCAAATATTATAAATACCTATGTAGGATTTCTTATATTATTTAATTAATGCGGTACTCGACTAACGAAGAATAAGATTGGTATTTCCCTCATACGACACACAAGGGTGAAGTAAGGATGTAGTAATGCTTTTAGTTTACGCTTCATTAATGTTACGACCTCAACAAGTGGCCCATTTCCTGATAATAGGGAGGTAACTTCCTCAGTGTGATTTGGAAATCTACTAGTATTAGAAAATGGCTGGAAAAGTGTTTCTTTTTACAGCTTGGCTTTTACAGCAGTTCTTTATCTAATTAGTAAACAAAGTCATTATAAGGGTTCCGTACCCCAAGGGTGCCAAACGGGAACCTATTACTAAGACTCCGCTGTCCATCCGTCCGTCCATCCATCCGTCTGTCTGTCAGTGGGATGTATCTCATGAACGGATTACCGTTCATGCTGTCTTATTATTAAGTAAGACAGCTGAAAGTTCCAGAGAATATTTATTTTTATTGCCGCCATAACTACAATTAATAAAAATAAATACCATTTAAAATTAGAGGGCCCATACAAGAAACTTCTTTTTTTGGCGTTTCTTTTTTCATAGCAAAGTTGAGTTAGTTAATTGTACGTACTCTCCGTGTGCGAGTCCGACTCGCACTTGACCGATTTTATATATTTCTTACGTGAATTAACTTTAAAATTTTACTTTAAAAGATCTTAGAATACGATTTATCACTAAAATACTAATCTTCACCACAAAAATTCGAAGCACTCGAAAATTTAACGCCATTACAAATTACATACAAAAAGGCGTTCAACGAATCGACCGAACGTATGCAGGCATCAAGTCGCCTTTATGTAAGTAGTTGCCATGCCACCCTCCACTGCTGTTGGGCGATAAGACACCATCCAAATTGATGTTTGAACTGTCATTAATTTCCCCGCCCGGCAGATGTCGTACCAACCTATTATTTTTGACACATACGACTGTCATTTGTCGTTAGAATGATTTATATTTTGTGGGCTTAATCGAATGAAGGATTGAGTTTGTTGAACTTTGTACTAATGTCTTATAATTTTTATTTTTGTTTTATTGATGCGCTGGCATAGTCTGTTCATATTACCACCTACTGACTTAATGATGCGGGTTGACGAAATGATTATTGTTTAAAATATCTCTGTAAAGTCAATAGATATATCAAACCGCAGTTCTGAAAAACTGATTTTAGACTTTAATCATTTTCATCGTCAAGTGTTTTTATTCACTGTTTGTCTTCAACGCTTAAGTAGGTATCATTCTTCAATGACGCTTAAAGCAAAACCGTTTTAAAATCTGCGCCACAAGACATTTCTTATCAAAGGGAACTTAGTACAAGAACGATAACGAATGGCAATAAATAATCATAGAAATTGCCATCCCGGGAGCGAACCAGCCTCAATCACCATCTCAATTTCCATAAATATCGTTTGACATGTGAGTTTATGAGTTTTATGAGTCAATACTATGTCGCCATTTATTGCGTATGCATTGCACGACGGCAAGTTTCTTTTATCTCTAATAAGATTCCAATTCGGATAGTCAGATGTCGCGTGCTCCCTAAAGTAATAAACTAGCGGTAGTGTAGGTGTTTGTTTTCGTTGTGTGATGCGACACGATTTTGTTTCAGCAAATGTGATGGGTGTTCGAATGTTTTGTGTTTGTGAAACCCGATTGAGAATCATCGTTCGCCTATTGTATGAAAGCGATCAAACTTATAGTCTTTTTAAAAATAATAAAATATGTGTGTATGAATATCGAGAGTACTTTTTAAAGAACAATGTTTAAATAACTGATGATAAGCCTGAGAGCTAAGAAAAAAGTTTACTTTTTAAAAATTTCCGGTTAACAGTGATGCACATACATTTTTAAACTATTGCTGTAGTAAATTTACTTACATACAATAAAAACAAATAAAAAAATACTTAGTTTGTTCATATTTTTTGAAAATAAAGTTTAAGTTATGACACGTTTTTTATTGACACTGACTGATATAATTTCAAAACTATAATGCTACGACGTATCGCACCAAAAATGAAAACAAACTCAATTGCGTACACGAAATACGTCGAATTTGTAGAACAAATATAAATGGTTGAGGGTAGATCAGGGGTAGATAATTACATTTTTTGATCTTCGGAAACGGGGGATGACGTCACTGCCGACGAGGCGTAAGCGCAAGGTCTTTGTATTAGACATGTTTTGATAGTGTCAAAGATATGAATTGTGTAAATAAATGGTACGTGTATGGTGATGACGGGTGTCCAATAGGAAAGTTAATAGGTTTTTGAAGTGGACACGTTCATACGGCATTTATTCGAAACCTATATATGAATTCGTTCTGCTGTACAAGTTATCCTATAAGAACTCTGAAATCAAAAAACCATCACTGTGCGGTCAAAGTGTATGAAAAAAAACCCGGCTAAGTGAGAGTCGGACACGCACACGAAGGGTTCCGTAAACACGTTTCTTGTATGGTAATTTTTATTTGTTGTTAGCCATTATAAATAAATATAAATATCCTAGGACATTCCTCCCACACGGTCATCTGATCCCAAACTAAGCAGAGCTAGTACTATGGAAACCAGATAACTGATATAATACATAGACTACTTTTTTGTTTGTAAATACATACTTAATATACATAATTACACCCAGACTCAGGACATACAGACATGTTCATGCACACGCATGTCCTGTGTGGGAATCGAACCCACGACCTGCGGTGCGATAGGTGGAATCTTAACCAGAGTCTTAGCCAGCTGGCCCGTCAATAGAAATACACTATTCTGTGAAAATTTAAACTGTGTACGTATTACGATTCATAAGATATAGCCCACTGACAGACAGACGGACGGAACGGAACCCTAAAAACAATAGAGGTAAAAAGTAAAATAACATTATTTTTGATGGGAAGTAAGAGTAGGATATTAATTAATTTAGTTTTATTTAATTTTAATTTATTATTAGTAATAGCTTAGGATAGAAATTAAAATAGAATAGCAGAATCAAACTTAGTACTACACAAAATAAAAATAGACACGCTTATCATGAACGTCACGTATACAAAACGTTTTCAAATATAAGTCTCCTAATATGAACCGTCCCAAAATGTCCAGGAAACGCAACAATACCGGGATTAGGCCTCACTTGACAAAGGTAGACCTTTTCCCTCGTAACGTATAAGATACATGACAACCTGTGCTTATTTTTCCAGCAAAACATCCGTCTTTAAAGATAAATTTGTTTTTCAAACAAAGTAGTAGCTATTTAATTTGCATACAATTTTTTTTTTTTTTTTTATACAACTTAGTCGGTAAACAAGCATACGGCCCACCTGGTGGTAAGCGGTTACCGTAGTCATATGGACGCTTGCAACACACGAAGCATCGCTCACGCGTTACCGACCTTTCCCCCCTCCCCACTGAGCTCTGGCGACCTTACCAGCGACGCGCAGGAACACAACTTTACACAACTAAAGTTATTTGGCTGCGGTATTCTGTAAGGTGGAGGTACTTCCCCAGTCGAGCTGCTCATTGAGCGAATAAACGCTATGCTCTACCTCTCTTATTATGTTGTTGTTATTTTTTGCGGGGTTTATAAAATATTTCAAGTATTTTATTATGTTGCTGGTAATGTAATCTCAACATTGGAAGTGAACCAAAACTCTCTAAAATGTTAAATTTTTTGTACAAATTCAATGTTTGGATCTCGCCATGATTCTTTATTGGTTCAAGATAACACAATTTTTTCAGTTTCTTCGAATGAATATAACGTGACTCTTTAAACATAAAATAACATGAAGCCAATACAGTTGCAAACAAGGAACTCTAACTTAGCAGACGAAATAAGCTCGTGCACCTAAATTAATAATCAAAATCAATTCATAAACTACATCAATATTACAAATAGATTCTAAAGCGAGTCTACTAGAGTACAAAATAGATCGATGGAGTTTGCGAGCTAGATATTGAAACAGTTTCTAATCAAATCGAGACTTACCTAACAACTTCATTACTTCAGCTTGACTGATGAGCACGTTGAGATGGCCCGTTGCCAATGGCAACGCGAGCCAGGCCGCCCAAGCGATAACAAGAATCTTTGATGCCATTTGGGAGTTTCACTTTACAGTCATTTCAATTTCACTTTTGAGTACATTTTTACACAGTTGTTATTAGTTCAAACTTATGTTGTATCCATGTTTATAACAGTCACATATCTAAAATCAGTTTGATACCTAATAAATATAAATTTTGATCACGGGTCATATCAAAAAACGAACTTAATTTACTCCAAACTTTAACAAAAAATACAACACAAAAACGATATGAAAATCCTGTCACGTTATGAAAAATAAAAAAACAAAACTTTTAAAATCGAACGCTAAAAATTCGAATATCGAATCACGTTGCTTTCGAAATTGGAATCTCGAACGCGAGAAATCGGGAACACGCGTCGGGAGGCCGCGGTGTCGCGCCGCACTGCCGGGTTCACTCCACGAGCCAACAAGTTACTTACTGACATGCGCACTTGCCCGAACACTCTCACAGTTTGAACCTGCACTTTTTATTTAATACATCGACGATTTTATTTATGTACTCCTACAAATTGTTAATGAAACACAGGGATGTACAACGAAGTTGTCCCTTACAGGAGTAGTCAAAATGTGTTTAAATTTTAAAGGCTTTCATTGAAAACGACGAGTGTTTTAAAGGGAATTAATTGAGTTTGTCTCAAGGGAGAGGCGTCTCCGTTTTGCATTAGGCCCGTTTCAAGAGTACTAATGGAATTACCTTCTCTTTTAGAAGTGCGATGATTGAGTTATTCAATATGGTTCAGGAAATGTTAAGTTTGTGAGATAACCAAGCAAATAAGGCTATGATGTGTTAGGCGCGCCGCGACTAGTTGTCTTGTCTGTTTAGTGAGACCCACAATGACATTTCGGTCAAAGATAATATCGCAACCAGCGGGGCGATTACGTAACTAAATTTGAATCATTTTAAAATTGAAATCGGTTCAATATAGCGGTTTTCTGAAAACTTTTTTACGTTCTGATAACTGCGAATACAAACAGTGGTTCATTAGAAATGGAACCATTTCCGATTTTGTAATATTTCTATCGATTCAGAGGTTATTTCAATCAGAATGTCATTGCAATAAACTAACGTAATCCACGTACAGGTGGAAACTATAGCAACTTTGTGACATACTTTATCATGGGTACCAATATTACAATTTCAAGAAACGACATCCAGGAATTTCGTGATATAATTTACTCAGAAACCATGCTATTCCTAGTAGTGCTCATTTGAGTCCAATTTCTAACAAATTTACAAAATATATCTAAATAAACAACTTATAACTTTTTTATTTGATTTTAAAACGAGAAAATCAACTTATTACTATACAGGATGCAGTTATTTACATGGCTCAAAAGAATTACCTAGTAGCTCAGAGTATATATAAATACTACGTACAAGTACACTAGTAGGTACGAATATTTAAAGGTCGATTCACACGGATGAATTGAAAGACATTTTTTGTTGCATGTTATGAATTGGCCCGACCAGAGATATAAATCTAAATAGGTAGATGAAACAAGTGTATGTACTTCCGTGTCAAAAACTTTGTACTAGCGAAAAAACTATAAAAAAGTCACCGTGTATATTATCGCTACGCTTGTGATGGACTTTATGTCTGTGGGTCTAACCATACTTAGTTGAATAAAGGACAAAATCGGAAGTTCATTCATATAAGCTTTTTACCCTGGTATTGAAAATGGCCATAGGCGACGGTGACCACTTACCATAAGGTGACACGTCTGCCTGCTTGTCAACATGTCGACATAAAAATAAACAACTTACTAACTAAATTGCACTGATTTTGAAGGTGGCTTGTGCTGAGATGAGGCAGTCAGAAACTGTTATAAAATCACTTAGAGATATTACTCACATGTTACCGTCTCTGCAAATATCCATTCACACCATTCTTAAAGAACTTAAAGCTGTTCAAACTCATCTAAGTTTCGAATCAGATAATCGTCGTCTAACAATAATATCCTGTGACATATCCGGGGACATTCCTCACACACGGTCATCTGATCCCAAACTAAGCAGAGCTTGTACTATGGAAACCAGACAACTGATATAATACATATACTACTTTTTGTTTGTAAATACATACTTAATATACATAATTACACCCAGACTCAGGACATACAGATATGTTCATGCACACAAATGCATGTCCTGTGTGGGAATCGAACCCACGACCTGCGGCGTTATAGGTTAAGACTCCACGTCTTAACCAACTGCGCCAACTGGCCCATCAAATGTCGCGCCATAATGTCGCGGGATTAATATTATTTTCAAAACAAAGGGTGCAATGTTTTGAATCATTTGCACCACCATAGCTAAAGGAGCATTATACTGTGAATCGATCATAAAACATTCGATCCACAATTTCCAATTCCAATAAACATGTGAACTAAACAAGCAAGTGGCTCATACATCAAAGAGGCAAGTACTAGTAGCATGTTGTTGCAAAGATTAGCTCTCGAATGTATAAGTAATACGTCTGTGCGCTATATTGTGGCAGTGATGGATCAACATGTATAATAATCTTATGTTAAAAAGAAAACGAAAGAGTTTCTACTAGCTACCTATTATGTTGCGTCCATGCGAAGCGAGCACGAGCCGAGCCTCAAACGAACAGGATTCGTTCGTTGCATGCGATTTCAAGCGTAGACGTACTTAACGAGCCTTCAACGAGCCTACAACGAGCGCGATGCGAATCCCTGTGTTCGTGAAAAAACTGACAATCGGGCGGAGCGCAGTCGAGCACGCTACGAATGCTCGTTCGAGGCTCGCAAGCCCGTCCACGCTACGCGAATCGTGCTCGCAGTGTACTCGTTCGTGGCTCAGCTCGTGCTCGGTTCACCAAACATGGACGCACCATTAGATAAAATGAATACTTACTTATGAAATATATAATATGGCTGACCGAGAGAATATTTGTACAGTGTTTCTTTATACGATGAAGACGGTAAACAAGTGTACTGTGACATCGTGAACAACGAACGTACCTATCCTGTCCATTCGTGGCTTGGCTCGTACTCGTTTCGCGTAGCATGCACGCACCATTATACTGGGTGGATATTTCGAGATGGCATATTTTCGAAACCTATGTTGGATTAGTCATGCTGAATATATGCCATCTCGAAATCTCCACCTGTTATAGCATAATAATATGGTATAGTGTGTAAAGTATAGAGGTGTGTAACTCAGCTCTGAACCAGCTCAATGAATCAGATCACACGGGTTTGAGCCGTTGAGCTTACAGCTCAACAACAAAATTACTAGCTCACGGCTCAATCCAACTCCTATTGTATCTGCGACACCCTCCATTGATTATTCTTGTGATTCTAATCTACGAATTAATATTTCGTTCTAAAAAAAAAAAAAAAAATTCAATAAATAAATATGTAACCCCTAGCTAGATAATATAAAAAGACAAATAATTCCTAAATTATGAAAAGAGTCGCTCGACAGAGTCGAACAAATCACGGCAGCACAGTCGGCTCGATTCGACCATTTCGACGTGCGGTACGCAGTGAGCGTGCGCACGTATCGTGGACTATAGTTACAAATTGAGCTGATCTGCAAGCTGAGTAATTGAGCCGGCTCACACACCTGAGCCGTGAGCTGTTATGCAGCTCGCGTATTTTTTACGAGTTACACACCTCTAGCTCAGAGTATATAAATACTACGTACAACCCCTAGTAAAGTATGATTTAGTTATAAATTGAAATGTTCCAATAAAATTTAGTCCTCAGTTGAAGCTAAGTATTATTATCAGCAGTATTATGTACCACGCGACAGCGTAGAGCGAGTGCACGTGAAGCGCACTCTCGTGGAAAATTCTGGAAACTCACGCGGGTATAATGTATGCACCGGCGAACTTGGTGCTTATTTTATTTTTCCACATTTTTATTCACGTCGTGAATCAATAATATGATGCGGAGTTTTTTAGAATTGAATAATTTCGAGAAATTTTATGTTTATTTGTACAATAATTTAACTACAATTCTGGTAAAAAAATATTTGCATAAATATAATTATTAAACATGTATAATGATAAATAATTACATTAACAGTAATCATATTTTAACTAATTAACAGTGTCGAAGAAGAAAGATAAGAGTTACTTATTACTTTTTAGTGTACTTTGAAAGCGGTTTAATTTTTTTACAAAAACCTTCTATACCCTTCCTAACAAAAAAAGAATTTTCCAAATCGGTTAACAAATGATGGAGTTCTGAGGTAACAAACATAAAAAAACGGCCGAATTGAGAAACTCCTTTTTTTATCAGTTGAGAAGTAATGTTTTTCCATATTTTCTAAATATGGGCGCTATATCTAGTTTCTTTTTGTGAAGTATAAGTCCCAAATATTGAGATAAAGTTAAACTATTGAATATCCTTCATATTACACCTTTAAGATTGGTATATTCGGATAAATCTAAGTTTTACTAAAAATGTAATAAAATTAGTCTCTATCTGGTTTCCATAGCATAAGTTTGTAGTATTTTTTTATTGTATAGTAGGTCCACGGCTTGTAGGGTGTTTGACTGCAATCTAACCATAGGGTACAAACCCTTATCAATCTACTGAGATTTTCTATAGTGGCCACCTTCACGGAAGACGGCACACTATTCCTGGCAACCCCTTACGAAGCGTCAGAGACTCTCTGCGGTAGGTCACGCCGCCAGAGTACTAACTAGAGTAACCATAGGGTACAGTGTGTGTAAGCTTTGTAAAAGTCGGCAACACAGTCCTGTATTGCTAATTTCCATATGCAACTGTAGACCACTTAGCATCGGGTGGCGGGCGACCGACTGCCTTTATAACTAAGAACTTAAACTCGCATTTAAATTGATAGTTACTTTGATTTTTAAAGGTCTGCATACAATCAAAAATGTAATTCTGACACAGACCCAATATGCGTTCATATTTGATAAATCCTTTATTTTGAGATTATGGATTGATTTGATATTAAGTTTCATATGGAGTTTGTCAAAATATCAATCTAAACTCTCAAAATAAAGGATATATTGAATATTATTTTTGTGCGTATGCATAATGATTTTCGACGGTTTTGAATTAGTAGACTACCGAAACTGCTAAATCCGTAAATATTGACACCACTGATAGTTCAAACGCAATTGTAATAGCAGACTTGGGCGACACCTTCTTGATAAACACACCTTTGATTAAAGATTATATCCAGATTGAGAGTCAAAGCTGTTCACGCGTCCAAATAACTTTACTGCTATCATTATGTCACGTAGGTACACCTGGGGGCCTACCACAAGCTCTTAAAACAAGGTTAAAATAACCTTATTTGTCTTTTGTCCCTTTTTGACATCCAACGTCAAAACAAGACAAAACATAAATAAGGTTATTTTAACCTTGTTTTAAGAGCTTGTGGTAGGCCCCCAGCCTTAAGAAAATTGGCCTGTTTTATATAGTCGTCATGTAGTATGGCAACGCTCTTTCTAGGTATATCTATTTCTATGGAAAACACAATGAAGTCCTCTTACTGATTAAAAACTCGTATAATTCAAAATTCAATTTCGCATCAGAAACCATACTTTATAATTCACAACAAAGGACCATTCTAGAAAGCATTGAATATGTGTAAAATTCACATTTTCCATGCAATTTTCTCTATTGAATGAAAACATATTTTCTAGGAAATTGTTAGTGTGAACTCGGAACAATGTTGTAGGTAGGTAGAAACCACAAGCTTGAACAATTTGCTGCAAACGTTATTCGCGCAATATTGGACTTGTAGGTTATTTTTTGCTTTTTGTCTGCATATGCCGCTAATAGCAGAGGCATTGAATATTTGGCTTGTATTTTGTAGATTGTATTTTTGATGGAAAATCCTGCTTTTTCGATATTGCTCGCGGCATCATTGGCATTGATTCTGTTTTTTTTTTTTTTTATACAACTTAGTCGGTAAACAAGCATACGGCCCACCTGATGGTAAGCGGTTACCGTAGCCATATGGACGCTTGCAACACACGATGCATCGCTCACGCGTTACCGACCTTTCCCCCCCTCCCCTATGAGCTGTGGCAACCTTACTCACGCGCAGGAACACAACTTTACACAACATAAAGTTATTTGGCTGCGGTATTCTGTAAGGTGGAGGTACTTCCCCAGTCGAGCTGCTCTTTGAGCGAATAAACGCTACGCTCTACCTCTCTTAAAATATATTACTACTAGCAGACCCCCGCGGTTTCACCCGCGTACGGTTTGAATTTTCTCCTTCGAAAACCAACAAACAAACAATTATTTTTACAATTAAAACTAAAAACCTATATTATACCTTCACAAAAAAATCGAACTCAAAGAATCTTTTTTAATTATTATAACAACAAATGAGAAAGAAATTAAATTAACTATTAACTACAATCAAAATATTCTAATGAAATAGAGAAAATGTACTTTTTTTTTTCATTGGCGTCACGTCATAAGTTCATCATGCAGTCAGTCACCGTCCATAAGTCATAAAATAAATATAAATATAAATAAGTACAGTGGTGGTCATGTACTAAAACTTCACGGACTTTTGAAAAGACACGCGATACACATAATTCATTTCATTTCACTTCACTGGTGCACAAAATACACGAATTTATAAAAATAAAAATGAAAACGCAACGTCACTCTGCAAGTTCCCGCCAAAAAGTCCGAGAAAATGAACTTCCAAACAAATTTAGAATTCTAATCCGATTTAAATATTCTTTTATATTTGACATTCCAATTTTAAAGAGCATTTCAGTTTCCAGAACAAAAGGCAGATAGAGCGAGCGAAACACGGGAGTGAGGCCAAAAAAAGCAATTAAATACAAATTGAAAAACACATACCTGGTATTCGCTTTTGAATTTGTATTTGCTGTTTAAAAGCTGCTGTGTGCTTATCTATTAAAAAGAAAGTGTTTTACGTTAAATAAAGTTTTTTAAACAAAGCAAATACAAATTCAAAAGCGAATAACAGGTATGTGTTTTTCAATTTGTATTTGCTTTTTTGGCCTCACTCCCGTGTTCCGTTCGCTCCATCTGCCTTATTCTGTAATCTGTGAAAATCGGATTGAGATTTCAAACATGTGTCAAAATAAAAAATGTTATTTAAATCAAAAGTACTAAGGAGTATTGATATCAACTTCGTTGCAAATCACCCCTAAAATAACTTTCTACCCCTTTTTAACCCCGTTTGGCGCTGAGTTTCAATAAAATATGAAACACGTCTTCCATCAATTCTGTTAAAGAATGTTTATGCAAAATTTGAAGTAGATCGGACCAAGGAAGCACGTTGTCCCATACAAACTTTGCCCTCGTTTTTCACCCCCTTAGAGGTAGAATTTCGGGAAATCCTTTCTTATCGGATGCCTACGTCATACAACGAACACACCCTCCAAGTTTCAGGTCTCTACGATCAGCGGTTTAGGCTGTGCGTTGATTGTCAGTCAGTCATTCAGGACAAAGCATTTTATATATATAGATAATCGGCATTGCATGTACTATCATTAAATTTTATAACTACATCATATCGCCAAATGAACGGCAGTTAATTTATATTTTTAGTTATATTATATATGCATACCATAGAAATAAATATACCTACAAAGAACGTCGCCATATTACACTTATATAAAACAGGCCAACTTTTATAGGCCGCGCGTAACAGCTACGTTTTACGCTCCCTCTGCGTCATTCTGCTTGTCATAATGATAGCAGTTGTTGAAATATTCCAATTAAAATCGAAGTAATTTAAAATATTAAACATTATTTTGCAATTTTATTTATTTTTATTTGATTTAGCCCCTAACAGTCGGATATTTTTTTCGACGCGTGCACAGCTCAAAGATGCATAAGTATTTCACAAACTAATTCAATATCATGGTGTATATTGGCAAATTGCTATTTTTTCTTCAAAATGTAGAGTTCGCAAGTTCCTCCACTAAATTTACATTTTACCCGCTACTGAATTACTTGAGAAAATTCTAGTTGGACGTTGCATAACTTGTATGAAAATCAATTCCCGATTTCTACGGATAGGTTCCAGAACTTTCCAATATGATTTTCATGAGTAAATATTCCCGGATCCTGCGAAATTGCAATCCAAACACATTATCTCATATTTCGGGAAACCCGGTAAATATTGGTGTTCGAAGCCCTAAATCTCTTGTTACCGGGAACTACGTTACTCGTCTCGTGTTACCCGGGTCAGAATAAACAGTTATCCGTGAGATGAATACAAGGAAATGATAATGGAGTTGTTTGAATTTGGAATTAATTACATTTTATCCGGTTCTTCAACTTCCGGCGGCGGCGGCGGAAGCGCTCGTGGTGTAGCATGATTAGCCGTTCTTAATCGATCGGCAAGTTAAGCTACCACCGTCGTGGTCGGTAGTGGATGGGTGACCGCCTAGTGGTATTTCAAATTGAGCGTTTCCGTGCTTCGGAAGGCACGTAAAGCCGTTGGTGCCGGTTATCACTTAATTGTGATAGTCGTTAAGCTAGTTGGAGGCCTTCTAAGCGGCTTGAAAACTCCAACAGTAGGTTGACCACTAGCTTACCTCCATCGATCCGTAGTGAGCACGCGTGGTGGAGTAGCTGCCCATTCCCTTTCACCCTGATTTATGAAAGGAGACCTGTGCTCAGCAGTGGGACATTATAGGCTGATGATGATGAGCCTATGAGGTTTCAACTAGCTTAAAGATGAATGGCGCCATTTATAATTTTATACCTACTATATATTTTTCTTTGTCTCTCTATCAACGCCCTGTCTGAGGATCATGGTCATTTTAGGTTTTACTTCGGATAATCTGCCTCCACTGGTTTCCGTCTAAAGCATCGCACACGAGTAAATAATAAAGCCATGTGCATGATAATTAAAAACCATGTCAATAGGGATGGGCAAATGGAAAAAAAAAAAACGATATTTATCGTATCGATATTTTTCAAATATATCGATATATATCACCCAAGAAATATCGATATATCGATATTTTTTGCCCAATTTGCAATTATTTATAAAAATTGCCTAAATTATCGAAATTTTAAAGCAAATACACATCTGGCTGTTTCAACATAAGTTTTATTATTTAAAAAAAAAAATTCGTATTGCTTGACACAAAAATTACTCTCTATTAGAGAGTCATTTTTGTTTGTGTTTGAAGCAAAGAAACTAAACCCATACAGCCTACTGCATATTTTCTAAATTTAAGAAATCGGATTGGTCAAAATCATGATGTGACGCATGAGCAGACAGCAGAGCTTTAAAAATATATCGATTTTGATATCTGAAAATAAATATCGAAAATTGATATATCGCGGGAAAAAATATCGCTAATTAGTATCGATATTTTTCTGAAAAAATATCGATATTTTGATATATCGATATTTTTTACCCATCCCTATGTCAAAGCGCCTGTCTTTCCAAAAACCTTAATTGTGTATGCAATTTCCGTCTAAAGTCCCGCAAAATAAGCGTGGCCGCGCCGCGGTAAGCAGACGTCAGTAGCACACACGTCTGACTCCTAATTCAGATTGCATTCTGTGGCGCACTGCATCTAAACGGAATGTTAAACGAATTCCGTAATTTGCTCGCGTAATGTGACGCGATGTGGTATTTAGTGGAAATCGTCGTCAGTTTTGTTTGCTTGTTAGAGTTTATGGAACTTGATGTTTAGATTTAAGTTGATGTCTGTGTTGGGGTTGAATCTTGATAATATAATTAGCAGGTGGGTGCTATTAAGTTCTCATTGAATACTTTTGTAATATTCAGTCAATATTCAGTAATTAACAGTCAAAGGATTAAGAAACAGGGTATGTTCTGAAAAACGATTATATATTAGTCCGATCATCGTTTTAAAATATTAATCAATAAAATTTCAACTAAACTGACGAATCCTTTTTGTAGAGAAAGAGTAGTGTCTCACCTCACAGGTAGAGTCGGTTTCCATCACGGAAAAGAGAATGTTTCCATAATATTTTCGAAGTAATCCATATTTACACTCTCTTCTTTTCTTCTCTCTTCTTGAAAATTTCCGAAGTTCCTCAAAGCCTATCCTAACTTTACTACATCTTTTAAGCTGTATTTTTTTTGCGATGTCGATGTTAGTAAAAGTTGATGGTATACATGAGTACTTTACGTGGTTTCATTTAATGTCGTATTGTAGTATCCATTTTTTGCAAAAATAAAGCCACATGAGTTTTTACTAAAAAGTATAATGATTATATTCATCATCTCTAATCTGACTATAAATTAGATGATTAGAAGTCAGTAAATTTGCGCCAGTAGTTTATTCATGCTACGTTTAGGGTTCCCGTTTCCCCAAAAAAAGATAAATATTCCTCAATATGCATTCAAAAATATAAAAAAAATACTGAATAACAGTAAATTTATTGGTGCGGTATAGACATATGACACATCAGTCACACAACACTGCATAGTAGGTACGCTAACAGAATCCAATCTATTTCCAATTTGCTCTAATGAAACCCTATTCATCTATCTATCTATCTGTCGATCTTCTATCCATATAATATTAAAGAAAAAAAAACCGGCCAAGTGCGAGTCAGACTCGCGCACCGAGGGTTCCGTACAAACCTGTAGGTATATAAGTAAATGGTAGTATAGACCTGAGTATTTGATATTAATTTCAATTTATCACGTATTAAAAAAAAACTACTTACTAGATCTCGTTCAAACCAATTTTCGGTGGAAGTTTCCACCGTAATGTACATCATATATTTTTTATAGATTTATCATTCTCTTATTTTAGAAGTTACAGGGGGGGGGGGACACACTATTTACCACTTTGGAAGTGTCTCTCGCGCAAACTATTCAGTTTCAGTTAGTATAGAATATATATCAGTTTAGAAAAAAATGATATTAGAAACCTCAATATCATTTTTGAAGACCTATCCATAGACACCCCACACTTATGGGTTTGATGAAAAAAAAAAAATGAGTTTCAGTTCTAAGTATAGGGAACCCCCAAAATACGGACGGACAGACAGACAGACAGACAGACAGACAGACAGACAGACAGACAGACAGACAGACAGACAGACAGACAGACATGACGAATCTGTAAGGGTTCCGTTTTTTTCCATTTGGCTACGGAACCCTAAAAAACTGATAGATCAACAGATGCACGCACAGCTCAACACGCAACTTGAAATTTTAACACAAGTTTATCAAATACCTAATATAAAAAAGGTCATTTATGTAAAGCTCAGGTCGTAGGTTCGATTCCCACTCAGGACATGCATGATCGTGTACGCATGTCCTGAGTCTGGGTGTAATTATGTATATTAAGTATGTATTTACAAACAAAAAAGTAGTATATGTATTATATCAGTTATCTGGTTTCCATAGTACAAGCTCTGCTTAGTATGGGATCAGATGACCGTGTGTTAGGAATGTCCCAGGATATTTATTTATTTATTTAATCCCTAATAAAAGAGGGGATCGTGAGTATAAGCAGCACCGCAAACGATGCTTAATGTAAAGCATAAATTGATAATGTTTAGCTTCCAAGCCATTCACCACGGTACGCTGTCAGAGTTGAGTGAAGTTCGTCTAAGTTTCCCTAAGTTTGGTAAATCTGGCGCGAGCACCAGTCGTGTCGAACTATGGTAGTTCAGACCGATGCAAACTCCACGTGCCAAGCTGAAAGTGACAGCTATTGAACTCGCAGAAATCAAATTTATTTAGTTACTGTGACTTTTGCAGGTATCATAACTTGAAGAGGTTATACTATTATGATTGTTGGCTTTGAGGAACTTCGGAAAATTGCAAGAATCTCAGTACAAATAATGATGGACTTCTTCGAAATACTCTCGAGAGCATTTAATCCGGGTCACTTAAAAAAAACTTAAGAATGCTTGATGAAATAAATTGTGTTTAATAGACAATATAATTTAAATTAAATTAATTTATTTCTTATTCATTGCTCTCTGTAATTAATAGGTATTAGAGTCAGACTTTTCATAAGTGCCTGCGAAGGCACCTACATGATTTTATCCTTGAATTTTTTTAAATTTTGAAAATATTTTAAAAACTGACTCTGCCTGTGAGCTGAGGGTACTTTGCGATTTCTCAGCATTTACGACACTTTAGTTCTGATGAAATCTTATTAGTTAACACGATGATCAGACCGTGTATCGTTTTTCAAAGTACCGATATCCTCTATTTCTTATATTATAGCAGCAGCAGAAGGTATATAAACTAAATTTATATTCTTTAAATTAACTTAAAACTAAAGTACTAAATAACATAGTTAATACTGCGGTACGGTTTCTCTTATAGCTTGATTAAGGCATAGCATACGAGGCATACCGTACACAATTAAAATAATCATGCGCAAGTTACATAATATTTCATTGTTTAGCGCGTCGTTATAAAGTCGTAAACCTAGAAACCTGTAATCCTTCCAGTTGAATATGTGGTACAATTCATAGGCTCCTTGGCTTAAGTCATTTCATGAATATGCTGAGTGGCCATGCAAGGTTTTAGCCGATATCACCAATTTTAGGAGAGTTACTGTAACTGGCCCAATTTTCAACCTTGTCGCAATTATCACATTTTGACAAGTGTGATGCTCATGACGGGCCATAGTTGGCGTGGTTGGTAAGACCACCTATCACGCTAAGGTAGTAGGTTTGATTCCCACCCAGGACATGTATGATCGTGTGTGCATGTCCTGAGTCTGGTGTAATTATGTATATTATGTATCTATTTACGAACAAGAAAGTAGGTGGTTTCCATAATACAAGCTCTGCTTAAATTAGTAAAACATACGTCAGGCCTTACACTTTCTCATTTACTTGGGATTTACCGGCCTTATGATACATGTGTGCAAGGAACATAATCGGGATTATACTTATCATAAAACTATGCGGTAATGTAAAGTACAAAGCACTAGTGCGTAATAAGCTGCATTTAGATGCTAAAAATGGTGCAATAAATATCACTTTAAGAGCAAGTGTTTTGAAAATATAGTTAAGTTAAGATAAGATGCTATAGCTCATAGATTGTACCACAATATAAAGGTGTCGATCCAAATGGTTGACAGACATGCGAGCGGTCACCTAGCATGATGTCCTAACATTAAACTTTGTTACGGACCGGATCACGGATACATTTTTTAATGTAGTAGGCTAGGTGTAAATACGTAAAATCCATGTTGCTATTGATAAACAAAAGTAGGCTACGTTATAATGTACCAAAGCCATGGAATCAATTAAGGAAATAAACAAATGAAAACAGTTACATACTCATTGTTTTTTTTATTTTATACTAGCTGTTCCCCGCGGTTTCACTCGCGTTCCCGAGATATTAAGTAGACTATAATACTCGGGGATAATGTAGCTTTCTAATGGTGAAAGAATTGTACTTTCTTCCAATAGTATTATAATAACTAATATTTAATAGAATTATTCTTATGTATACAATTCATTTATATTATCATAATTAAAACTACTATTAAAATAACTATTTTATATTTTTTTTATACAACTTTGTCGGTATACAAGCATACGGCCCACCTGATGGTAAGCGGTTACCGTAGCCATATGGACGCTTGCAACACAAGAAGCATCGCTCACGCGTTACCGACTTTACACAACATAAAGTTATTTGGCTGCGGTATTCTGTAAGGTGCGGTATTCTACCTCTCTCAAAATAATAAAAAAACGTTACTATTTATTTATTTATTTTATCTATCGTAGCCCATATCAAAAAAAATATGCTGCAAAGGAACAAAGGCCGTTTATAAAAAACTTTTTAACCGGTGAACCGTATACTTGTCGACCTTTTGAAATACAATTTTATAATCACAAATAACAATATAAATTACACTGTTCACAAAACCTTTAAAAGAGAACAACCAACAAGAACACTTCACTTTCGCGTCACATTTTTTCACAAAGCTCACCGTTCCATTTCAACTCACCTTCAGAGTACAGTGTCTGGCGAAAGTTTCTGTATCCAAGAAGTTTTCCACTCGAGAGAGTCAAAACTAAAATAATTGCGAGAGTCGGAACGAATCGCTGCATACTTTACTTTATGGGCGCTTGTCACACCGAATAGTTCGGTGGCAGAGTATTCGCCCAGATGGCTACTAATGTTATGTTAAAAATCTGTCTCCAATAAGTTGATTGGTAGGTACCAACCAGTGTACTCTTGCAGCTGTAATGAAAAAATAACTTCCTTCTAGGCTATGTGCTTACCTTCGCCACATCATCTCTTCCATGGAAAAAAAATCGATATCAATCGCTCATAAAGATCAAAATTGAATGTACCAGTTAGTTTATTGGCTCACCATCCACCACGTCTATACTATAAACAAAAATCAATTGCTACTTATATGTAAGAGGATCACTTGAAAACGGCTCGATCAATTTGGCTGATTCCTTTTTTGTTGTGTTCACAGTTGTTGTGTGCCATAAAACATTTTGGAAAATCTACGGGAATAATCAGAAAATTCACCCGGGTGACACCGGGCACGAATAGCTGGTTATAAATAAATATCCAACTATTCGAGTTACGTGTCGGTGTAAACGCGTCCCTAAGTGATATTTAAAAATGCGGTACAAAGCGAGAGGGGGCTAAGTGGCCGGAATAGACAGCACCCTTTGTTATGTGCAAAACGGTACGATTCCCCTTTCGTTTTGTTCTCTAATTGGAAAGTGTGACAATTGGCCCGTGAGGAAGGATAGTGTCCATTACCTTTGATGTACAAACAATCTTTACTTACTATTGACTATTTTATTGTTTAAAAAAGTATGAGCATAGTGTATGAATGAAAAAAATAAAAGTATGTTTTTGAATAGTATATCCATAGTAGATATACAGCAGTTTTTTAATCCTTTGACTGTTTGATAACCCGCGCGGGCGAGGAAAAGAAGGTCAAGGGATTGTTAAAGTAACGAAATAGTTAAAAAACATAATATGGTCGTTATTTTAGTAGATTCCGCCCCGCGATTTTACCAGAGACGTTAAAGTCAGTGTTCTTTGCCCGAGATTCCATTTTTGATTGCTTAATGGGTCTCTTAGTTATAAAAGGAATATGTGTTCAAATACTCAAGTTTCGAGACAGCTGTGGCTGATGCCAATCAGTCAGTTTTCTCCTTACAGCTTGGTATAAATTAGGCTAGTGATATGCCTCACCCTGTAATTAGAAAAGCAAGATTAGATGGTGGCGCCAAGCAATTACGCCAAAAGCTAATCTACGTAAAGAAATAAAATTTCTCCATTCTCACTTCCTAACAAATGCATACAGAACTTTCCGCTTCAAGAAATATCTCGCAAAAGAGTAGATAGAGATTTAAAAAAAAAACGAACTGTCTCGCACCGAATCATTTCCACATTTAAAGTTTTCCGTATATATTCATAGCGTTCAGTTCAACGGCGCGGAAAAGTGAAACTATTCAACATTCTCGTTCCTAACTGCATACCGTACAAGTTGTAGGAGTAGGAGACAAGCTGTCTGATTGACACGTCTTGTGAATAAATTGTTAAGACCCTTGTAGTGACTTGAATTGCCTTGAATTTTGTTCTGAGTTTAGGTCTAAAGTTTAAGTAAGTTAACGTAGGCTTCCTTGTTTTTAACAATTAGCGTCTTGCGTCAAAGTAGGCGTTCAGCCCCCCTAGACAAGATGGCTGTCGACAATCGTCATCGTTAGTAAACGATCAACCTTTGTATGGGATTGACATAAGAGATTGTTAAAAATCACGTTATATTTCAATTTGAAATGTCAATCCCATACAAAGGTTGATCGTTTACTTTCGATGACGATTGTCGATAACCATCTTGTCTACTGGCCCTTAGTTAAGGATCAGATAGTCGTGTGTCAAAATACTCCATATAATTTAATTATAATATTTTTGTTATTATTCTGTAAAAGACAAGTCCCGCTTATCGTTTACATTTGGACCTCGAAGCAAAATGATACAAGAATCTCGAAGGATCGAGCAAATATTCCATCGGATATGTTGTTTGATCGGTGAGACATATTTACCGACAAATATGGGGTAGACGTTCCTACGATATGGCACTAAAACCCTTGTAGTGTACGATTTGAAGGTTATCTTTATCTCCATTTCCGCAGAACATGAGCTTTTCGAAGGTAAATATTGTTTTATAGTTAAATGATGAAGGTGTATGCTATCGTTAAGATAGGGTTAAGGCCAACTTATACCGATCGTCGTTTCTTTCACGTTTTCAGTTTTTTTTTCACGATTTTTGTAGATAAAGAAAAACCACAAGAAAAACCTAATGAGTAATAACGAAAATTAAACTTTGCACTTTGACTTGAAGATTGAAAATCAGCAAAAAAGTCTGGGCTTTTACCAATTATTATTGAGGTCGAGAGTCTTATTGGAAGAAGTTGGCAGTTGCGTTGGTTGTAATTACCAGTATTAGATAGATTTTTGTGTACCCATACTAGTAAGAATAATTATGGGACCTCAATCCCATACGCTAAGGTTAGAACAAAGATACAAAATAAAAATAAATGCTGAAAGAAATCTGAAAAATCCCACTAATGAACTGCATATTCACTGTTGTTCAGAAATAAAACAGAGACTTGAGTTAACAAGGAATTCAAAAATAGCTTAAACTACCCACACGGGCTTTGTTTATGCTAAAAAAAGGCTACAAGCACACCGCAGCCTCTTGGCCTACATACGTCTGTGATTGCGGGACTTGGCTCAGATTCAAATTCGGATGGCACGACCACAATTTTTTTCGGCAAATAGGCTTTGTCTTTTAACTGAAGATTTTCGGGTGCGATTTTATTTTGGGATATCTTGTTCTGGGATGCGATTTAGTGATATTGTTGTGAGATTCTCTTTGATTTACTTTTTTGGGGGATATAGGCTGTACGATAAAGCCTGATATATTTTTCCGCCTTAATATTGCTGGGTAGAGACAATTAAATCCGATACAGAAAAATGTGTTTAGTACAAAGCTTTGATATCAAAACCAGCAGTATTTGTTAAATTCTGCCTAAATTGATTTGTTTTTTATAGGCAAAGAACGTCAGATTGTATGAAAAACGTTTCAACCTATCTAGATTTGACTAAATAAAAAAATATACCTATGTCCAACAAGCTTAACATACCTCATTAAAACACCATCTAGAAACTTTTGGTAAAAATGTCTTGGCATCACATCAACTTTTTGGGGACAACTCAATGTAGTAACTCCGCTAACTTAATATGCGAGGAGCGTGAGAAAATTACATGTAGACAGCCAATTTGACCCCGAACTGGGTAGAAGTTGGCAAAATTCGCCAAGTTTTTCTTCCAAGTTGGGCCGGTCACTCGTCTCACTGGTTTTTGTAACGAGTGCGGTCTTAAAGCAACAAATTAGGCAGTATAGCCGAGTGAGTGACATGATTCATGAATTTTTAGGGAGTTTAACCAGACGGCTGCGATTTTTTTATCCGCTAAAGTTTCCAAGTTAAACGGAGTGTAAGGTTTGTGTAAGTTGACGATAAGAGTGTCCAGTCAGCTAAATTAATTTTACCTAGTTAGAATATTTTTTATCTTTTAATTGATAGACTTTGAGTTTCTCTACTATGCCATGGTAAATGACATGGTAACAAGATGACAAAACCCACTTGTCATCAATTGTACCATTATATGCTTGCTTGTCGATCTATTGACGAAAAGCTGGCATTGGGAAACCTCCACGATGTCTTCCTGTTTCATAAAAATTGTATAACTTCGTTCGTGTATTTGTATGGTATAATTTTTTTTTTTTTTTTTATACAACTTAGTCGGTAAACAAGCATACGGCCCACCTGATGGTAAGCGGTTACCGTAGCCATATGGACGCTTGCAACACAAGATGCATCGCTCACGCGTTACCGACCTTTCCCCCCTCCCCTATGAGCTCTTGCGACCTTACTCACGCGCAGGAACACAACATAAAGTTATTTGGCTGCGGTATTCAGTAAGGTGGAGGTACTTCCCCAGTCGAGCTGCTCTTTCGAGCGAATAAACGCTATGCTCTACCTCTCTCGAACTAACCATATCCTTGCTTATTAGCTAAAACTAAATATAACTTGAGCTCAAACAAAGCCCTACACTTTGTTAATTTCAATTAATACAGTAATTCCCAATTTCACAAATTTGGAGGCGCCGTGAACTGTAGCGTTCGCTTCGTAACTCTCCAATACCGCAGGATTTATGCGGTATTTATATAGATTTATTTATATATAAATACGTAGCTCAAACGCAACCTGTGGTTACACGCTTAAGAGTGGGTTTGACTAAGTATTACTTATTTCTGAAGCTAAATAGAATTATCTAGCAGCATGAGAGTAATCAGAGTAAACATAATATGAGAGGTTATAAAAACGCCTGTAGTTTTTTTTTATTCGCCTCGAGATTAGATGATTAGTGAGCCAACGTGTTCTTTTGGTAGTCAATAAAAATGTATGGTACACTGGATCTGATTTGGAAAATAATACATAATTGTGCGTTGTGCGTAGCAAAAACGATATCTAACAGTGCTTTATCAGAATAATTGGAAGGGTATAAGGGTACCTAGAACCCTGACTTGCTGCACCATCAATTTCTTCGCCAAGCAACTATCGGTGTATTTGAGTGAGCGAGCAAGAAGCGCGAGAGAAGCATCTCCATTTCAGCTTGGGCAAAATGCTCTCGAATGACCGGGCGTCTGGGATGTCTTGCTGTTCTCCTCTACAGATGGCATTTCTCATCCGATTTCGTGAAGTTTTGTGGGCTGGTTCGGTAATCTTATGGCTTGTTCTTGTCGATTCGGTTTAAAAAATGTGGAAAAATGTCCTAAAAACTGAATAGATAAGGGGATCCATTAATTTATCGTGACTCGCGAGGTCTACAGCCCACAGAGCTGAGTTGTAATAGCTACACGATTTCTTTCATACCTGCTTTGTCGTGCTTACGACTTCAAAAAAAAACAGGCCTATCCATCGGTAAAAAAACTCATAATCATCATCAAAATCAAAATAAGTTTAAATAGGAAAAAAAACTATTACGAATAATAAAGCAATAAAAAATATTGACATGTCAGTGTCACCCTCTAACAATATGACATAGGGTTCAGTCCCGGAGGAGTGGATGCAATTTGAAACCCATCGATAATGCCCTAATGGACTAACTTTCCGGCTTGCATCGCAATTACTCTAATGTTATTACGAATATTCTTTACATTTAGTACACACTTACATATTTTTTCAAGAACCTTTTTTAAGTGATGTATGTTTTTAGGGCACTTATAGATATTTTTTTCCACAAACTTTATTGGAATATTTGTGTTTTTTTAAACAATAATTTACTAAAAAGCCAGACCAATCATTGAATTGTATACAAAATCTGTTGTTCCATAAATTTAGTCGAGTAAATAATTTATTTGTATGAAACCGTAGATTTTGAGACCTGAGATGTTTCCGATAGCAAGATTCTAATAACAGAATTGACAAAATCAAAATTAGTTAAAGCAAATAAGCTTGATGAACTTGTAGTCTGTATGTCTCAGAAGAATCACACAGCCCTTCTGCGGTTTATACACGAAACGCCACTCGGCGTGGATTTTGAATTTTGCAAGTTTAAATGAAGATTAATGTAATTTTAATTGTATAATTGTAACAATGACGTTATCATCAATTACATTTTGGTGATATCTTTGTCTTAATTACTCCCAAAAGCAGGAACGAAAAATAAATTACCTACTAGGTTTTAAATTATAAGATAGTTTTGATAATATTATTTAACTACAACCTTCCACTAAAATCATAAATGTGTTTTTAGGGTTCCGTAGCCAAATGGCAAAAAACGGAACGTGTTGACCCCAAAAATGATATTGAGGTTTCTAATATCATTTTTTTCGAAACTGAATATTTTGCGCGAGAGACACTAAACTTCTAAAATAAGAGAATTATAAAACTAAAAGAAATATATGATGTATATTACCATGTACCAGTACGGAATCCTCGGTGCGCGAGTCTGACTCGCACTTGGCAGGTTTTTTTAATTTTTATGTTTGTGTCTCTATCACGCACGAATTAGCGGCCGTGCAGATTTATTTAAATTAAATTAAGCATACAGGTTCAATATATTTGGATTGACACACAAGATATTGCTTTCCATAGAAAACATTAGATTCCACGGGTACAACCGCGGGGCTCAATCTAGTTGAAATAATTAAAAGATCAAAGACTTTCAATTAACGAAAACATTTCGTTAGCTTTTCATTGCAAAACAATAACCACAGTTCAAATTATAATCACGAAAACATAACAATAACCGAAAACGTTTATAATAATTAAACTGCCAAGCCAACTCCGGCTCCGTAACGCAAACTCTCGCGTTTGAGTCAACACTAACGCTCAACGATTAACAATAAGATATTAAATTGCGAACCAACCCTATGAGTAAACAGAAATCAATCATCTTTCCATCACGCTCCGGAAGAGGGTTAACTCTATTCAAATAACCCGGCAATCGACGAATTCGCTCAGATAGTGAATTACGAGTTACACGCTCGCCTTGGTTTTGTTATGAATAATCGACCCGGAAAATTGAACGAGTGAGTTACGAAGGTGTATTGTTTTAAGTAACGGATGGGATGAAAATTCCGAATTCAAATTAGGAAGTTTGTAATACGATGTTATATAATGGGGACGTGCTTGAATTCGCCGCGAGAGGCGCTAGTGTAGAGTGACGTCTCTAGAAACGTCAAATGCATTGAAACTTTATAGACCGGGAGATACTGGCACAAATTTCCTGGTCATTTGTACCAGTCTGGCGACCCTTCAGGGGTCTAATTACGTAATGAGGAAAAGGAAAATGAGGGTCATAGCGCTGGTACCGGCGGCCCAATCGCGCCTTATTATACATAATGACACCTAGACTCAGGACATACAGACATGTTCATGCACACAAATGCATTTCCTGTGTGGGAATCGAACCCACGACCTGCGGCGCGATAGGTGGAATCTGAACCAGAGTCTTAAACAACTGCGCCAGCTGGCCCGTCACTTGGGTATGAATAAATTTTCTGAAAACGCTCATTCAGAATTAAATCGTGGTTATCCTCCGTCTTGTCGGTAACTCTTTCTGAGGTCGATTGATGGCCAAACATTACCAATACCCCAGTTTACTTGTAAACCTTAACTGTAAGTTAAAACCAACATATTAAATAAGCCCCTCTAAAACTTGAACCGAACATAAGATGCAAGCACACGCGAGCTACACTAACTTCTTACACATTAAGTAATTACAGTGAGTTAAGAAATTCTAGAGCCCCACCAACTCTGCTAAAGTATTATAGGCACTTAGTAAATTTATCTAAGGAAAATGTAAACAAAGTAGGAAAATTGTTAAGTTCAGTGAATGTGGCTAAGTAGTGCTATAAAGTTTTGATCATAATTACCAGCTATTCTTAGTTTTAAATTGTTATCTTTTTAACAGCTTATTAGTGGGCTAGTTGGCGTGGAGGTGGGGTACCCCGTCCACCACTTCACAGGTAGTAAATTCGATTCCCATTAAGAAATCGAACAGCTTTATTATTTTCATGTTATAGTAGATTTTATATGTTCCAGTTAAAAAAACTACAAGGTCGGCAACACATTGGCGATCCCCCTGGTATTGCAAATGTCCATAGGCGGCGGTGACCACTTACCATCAGGTGGCCCGTCTGCCTGCTTGTCAACCTATTGACATAAAAAAAAAAAAAGAAAAAAAAAAAAAAAACTGGGAAATACTTCACATATCTGATCCCAAACGAAGCAGGGACCAAATTCTCGCGTCCTTCGAATCGAACTAACGGTACGTCCTATCGACAGCAAAGATTAGAGGGGCGGAGTCAATTCGAACAGTTCCGACCAATCAAAGCTCGAGTTGACTGGTTTTCCTTCTAAATATGCCGTCCTCGAAATTGCCAGAATAATGTAACGCGATTTACACTCGATAAAAGTTCAAATTCGTACTTTTTTCGATAGAGCGATCAATTTCGAGTGGGTGAGAATTGGCTCCCAGAGGTTCGACTATGGAAACCAGATAACTGATTACTACCTAATTGATACTATTTCTAAGGTATTTATACCCTCACTCAGAACATACAAAAATGTTCATGTACGCTAATGTTTGGCATAGCGTTGCTGTCAAGTATTAAGTCAAATTTCTTTCCTTGCTGAGTTTCTTGGCATAGTATTCTCAGTATAAATGTATTATGAACTGAATTCAAATTGAATAAATGACTACAAAGTTGTTGTAAATTAATTTCAGCAAAATGTTACCAAACCACAAGTCCATGTGATAACCATACATCGCAACATACCTATACATTCATTAAGTGGGTACGTCTGTTGGATACAGCCCGGATACGGATGAGGTTTGCGGCGTATTATCAACTGTCTAATGCACAAACGTGCAGGTACGAAAATTATTATCATACTTAATTTGAAACGTTAGATTATATTATTAAATTTAAGGCCCCATATTTTAGATAAAAAACAAAACCGGTCAAATGGGAATATAATACATAATATTAAAACTATTATATTTTTGTGGTTCACAAGTTGGGTGAAAATACTTTTACTTTTACCTCAAGTTCTATTTTTTTTATATAACTGTGATTCTAAAGTTCGATATTGTAATTTTCTTATTTGGATTTGAGATAAGCATTTAAATATGCATCCAAGATTTGGCCGATTTTTTTCGATTCGACTTTTCATGACTTGGTTCCCACTTGAGCGATAACCACACTCTGCTACTTTCAGCCAATAATATCAGAACGTTCAATAAATATAAGAATTTCAAAATTTTCATTATCACTTCAATTCGAATGTGCCATGTTGCGGTTTCAATCGGCAGAGAGAGTTGAAAAGATATTTAATATCGGAATGCACAGACAAAAAGCGTTACAAATAAATGGTATGTGCAACTGTCAAGCGTGATGAGGCGATGCTTAAGCGCTTTAAGGCCTTACCCCACCTCAAAAGTGCTCCTTTGATCCTGCATATCAATAAAAGTAACCAATCAATAATTTTGAAAAAAATATATAGTACAGTTGAGGATATATACTGACTCCTGCATGATGTGAAAACACGATTCCTAAACATTTTCTCGATAGAAAAAAATCTCAAACTTCCCTCTGAATTTTACAAATAAATCGCATTAGTCAATTAATACTTTACCTATACTAATGAAACTTTTTATATAAACTGTAGTTAGTACAATACGTGTACCATATGATTTGAATTTAAAATAATGTTTTATTTTAATTTGTTAGAAATTAAATCTCAAATATTTCGAGTGGTACGATGCGCTGCCGCACAGATTCAGTCGCGCTCCGGCGTTCGAACGGGGAACCCGTGTCTCTTGCTCTCACGACCCACGTAGATACGTACCTAATAAATTATAAGTGAAGTGTATTTTGTTTTAAATGGGAAATGATCGAGACAAGAAAAGAAAAGATGGAATTGGAGAAAAGAAAATGCTACACATATTAAGAATAAAATATTGAAGTAAGTACCTACCTAAAATGAAACATAATATGTGTTTTTACCTAGGAAGGCATTTTGGTTTGTATCTACCAATAAATTCTGAGTCTGATTATTGTAATGGGTAAGAAAAGTAGGTAATTTCCAGTATAAGCTCCTCTGATCTGACCTTCCATTGTACGGAAATCCTATACAATGCGAGATCAGCTTATACTGGAAATGTATATCTTGATGTGTAGCCGAAATAAAGATAATATAGGTACCGGACGTGGACCCGTGCCCGTAAGTATCAACCACCTAGCTAATTAGGTTAGATACTAAAATGTTTTCACAACAGCGTAAGTAAAGCATGTACATTTAGGTTCCTACCTACTATGTAGGTATATATTATGCAGTAAATTGAATTTCTACAATAAACATTTTATTGGTAAATATTAGGGTAGTCGTCCAAGTAAATGGCCACGGTCACATATTATTTTATTAGTATGAGATAAAGAGAAGTAAAGCCTATTTTGTTACAGAATGCAAATACCAACGTACATACCTAATCATAATTGTACCTACTACATACATTTTTCATTTTCAGAAATAAACAAATACCCGATTCTGACTGCAATACAGAAAATGTACCGCACGTGGACCCGTGGCCGTGAGTATCAACCGCCTAGCTTATTAGGTTAGATACTAAATGTTTTCACAACAGAGTAAATAAAGTTTGCACAGGTTATTAGGTAGGTATCCAACTTCTTGGTAGGTACCCACCTACTAGGTAGGTATATGTTATGTAGTGAATTGAATTACTTCAATAAATATCTTATTGGTTATCCTTACTACTATTATAAATGCGAAAGTGAGTTTGTTTGTTACGCCTTCACGCCTCAAATACTCAACGGATCATCATGAAATTCGGCATGAAGATAGCCTATGGTATGGAGAAGGACATTGGCTACTTTTTATCCTGGGAACGCGGGTGAAACGGCGGGGGACAGCTAGTTCTAAATATAAGGGTTAAATATTAGGGTAATCGTTCAAGTAATTGGCCACGGTCATATTATTATATAATTTTAGTAGTATGTAAGAAGAAACGTATAGCCTATTTTATTACAGATTGCAAATACCAACGGAACACATGGATGCCAGTAGTTCTAAACATGCAAACGAACCTGATTTGATGGCTTTACAAACTGTAGAATTGTGAGTTTATCTAACTATCGTTACCTATTAGTGTGTACTTTAGTGTAAGTAACTCTTTCTGTCTATTATCTTTTTACATCTTAACTTTTTTCAATACATATAATTCTTAGTTTACATACATATTATAATATATTTACATAATTTTTTTTCTCATATATAAGTTTGAATGTAATTGGGTACCTTATTTCTGCGTTTCTTAACTTATTATTACTCACTTAGAACGAAGTGCTAGTTACATAAATTACATAATTAATTTATTATTGAAACTGGTTATTTCAGGTACGTAATAAACTATTGTGGAAGCGAAGCAGAGCATATTCAGTGGCGTGCATTCCATATAGGCAAATAAGCAATGCCTACCTCATAAGATTCAATACAATAATATTTTGATTCAATTAAACTACATAATCACTTTGAATAAAAATCTAACCTAACATTCAATACGAAATTTTAAACTTTGCCACGCAGGCACTCGCAAGTTCGCCTCTCAAATTCACGCACACTAAAACGATTTCGGCATATTCATACACACACACACACTTCTTTAAGATAATACGACGAAAGCATAAATGACGCTTTTGCTATGCGTAGCATACTGACATTTGACATTCGCGATTTATGGACCAAAAGTAACCTTACCTACTCTGTTGTAAGTAAGGTAACCCATTCAAATTAAAAAAACTACCTTAACCTAAACTACCTAAACTAGTTTACCAACATTAGAGCAACTCAAATATAACTTCGCAATTTATTTGTGTTGGTTTGTTTATGGTTTGGCTGGCGTTGTATCGTCATTGTATGCAGTGTTGTTGTTATTTACTTATTGTGATTTTGCGAAGTGTATCTGTGTGAAATTAAGGAATTTTGTGGTGATGATGCAAAATGTATTGATTAATTAGTCCTTTATTCAGTTTTCGTTTGTTGAAAATAGTAGGTAACTTGCTGTAGACCAACTCCAAAACATTCATGGATTCAAACAAAGGTAAAAATCTTAGACAATTTTATTAATTGTGATTTTGCGAAGTGTATCTGTGTGAAATGAAGAAATTTTGTGGTGAAGATGCAAAATGTATTGATTAATTAGTCCTTTATTCAGTTTTCGTTTGTTGAAAATAGTAGGTAACTTGCTGTAGACCAACTCCAAAACATTCATGGATTCAAAACAAAGGTAAAAATCTTAGACATTTTAACACAGGATATTATGTTTATTAAAAACACCTGGCTACCTGGGTGCTGTTATTCGAATCTATTATTCTGTTATTATGTATTTTGTTTGCTAATGAATCATACCAAATGTGTGTGGAATGATACGCTGACCTAAACAATTTTACGAATTTGGTCAAAAAACCTGATCTATCTAAGAGCCATATTTAGGCGTATGGCCAAGATTTCTTCTGCCTACCTAGTCCGAAAACCAATGCACGCCACTGAGCATATTATTCCCGTGGATGGACGAAGAATCATCGATTTGGATCATTTTTTAAATCACTTCAAACAATATGTAATCACAACAAAGCGTTTGGATGTACATTGAGTAATGTCCACATTATTGGAGAAAAAAGAAAAGGACTACTTTCCAAATACACGTTGAAATGCAACATGTGCAATTTAAAATTTAGTCTCGACTCGGAACCCAAATCAAACCAGGATTTAAATAAAGCTGCAACATCTGGCATTATATCTACTGGTATTGGCTTTTCCCAATTTAACGAATTATTTTCATCAATGGATTGCTTCGCAGGCTATTGTTATATAATAATATATCGTTTGTAAATTATAATACTTCTAAGTACAAATAAAAAGCTTGCTGAGTTTTTTGCCGGAGTCTTCTCAGTTCAAGTTGTATTTGGAACCGGAGTAAGTTTACGTTCATAAGTGCCTCATTAGGGCTTATATTGAATAAATACTTTTTGATTTTAATTTTTTACCATATTCCTAACACCATGTGATCAAAATGAAATAAATTGTTTAATTAAATCGCTAAATAATACATCTGCAGAAGGATATGACGAAATCGCTACAAAAGTAATTAAATACTGTAAACAAGAGCTTAGCCCGATTTTAGCTCATTTAATAAATCTATCCTTTGAAAATGGTGAATTTCCAGACTTATTCTCTCTGGTCAAACCACTACACAAAAAAGGCGATAAATCGAATATAAATAATTATAGACCAATAACGTTAGTACCGATTCTGTCAGTTATTCGAAAAAGCTATGCATAAAAGGATTATGTCGTTTGTAAATAAGCTGAATATTATTAAAGAGGAGCAATTTGGATTTCAGAGTAAAAAATCCACTACATTAGCTGCACTGGTACGTGAAATAACAGATTCTCTCAACTCAAGACTGGCAACGTCTGTTATATTCTTTGATATGTCGCGAGCTTTAGATTTCGTATCACATGAGCTTCTAGTCACTAAATTAAATAATATTGGCCAACGAGGTACAGCGCTTAAGTGGTTGCAGACTTATTTACAAAATCGGGAACAATATGTCGAGATAAATTGTTTAAATAAAGAACTGGCACTAGTTTCTCATAAATCGATAAATAGAGTTAATGGCTGTGGTGTGCCTCAAGGTAGCGTCCTGGAGCCGTTGCTTTTCTTGATCTATATAAACGACCTTCCGGATGTGACTACAAATAAATGTACCCTTTTTGCTGATGATATATCAATAATTATAAGTTGTAATAAAAATTAAATAAATAAATTCATATACGTATAGAACAGATTGAAACAAACATCCGCGCGTTCTACTATATTACCAGCGAACCATGGTCACATAGCATCTACATTAAAATATGGGTTACTTATTTGGGGAAATTCTCCAGATATACATAAAGCATTCATTGCACAAAAGAAATGCGTTCGAGCAATATGTGGTGTACCACCACATGCCTCATGCAGGCCCCTGTTCGATAGTCTGGGTATATCTCTTCCTTGTATGTACATACTTGAAGTTGCATTATTTGTAAAATCTCATCATAGTTATTTTAAAACAGGGCAAGACATTTATCCAAGAAGCACAAGGCATCCAGATCGATTGGTCTTTGACAATCCGCCTCGAATGGCTCTTTATCAAAAGCAATGTTTTGCAATGTGCATAAAGGTATATAATGCGATACCAAATAACATTAAAACACTTCCACTGATACGTTTTAAATGTAAATTGATACAGTGGCTAAAATCCCAACATTTCTATAATATTAATGAATTATATGGGTACAATTGTTTGACATAGGTTTTTCGTTTTTTTTTTTTTTTCGTTGTTCGTAGGCTAAATTGTATTTGACATGTGAGTAAAATAGACAAAAAGTTAACATAGTCAATTAAATTAATATAATACCTTGTTCTTATATGTCTGTGTATAATACTTAATTTTAGTAAATGAATATTTAAATTGATAACGTGTTTTTGATTTAATAGTAATTTGTATTTTATTTAATAATTATACCTAATGTACCTAGTGTACCTATTTGCATGCTTATTATGAAAGCTGAATGTGCTGAATACTATAACAATGAACTGTATAAATTTTAAGACCTTGTAAAACCACATTTAAAGCAAATATATGATATTCTATCCTATTCTTTGATTTTATTTCCATACCTAGTAGTAACTAGGTATGGAAATCTAGTAAGATGTCAAATACTGGTATTTACCCTATCGTTCGGCGCTTTAGTACTTTTCTACAATCGTTTTATTTTATTTCCATACTTAGGTCAAATAACTGTGTATTTACCCTATCGTACGGTCGACTCGTGAGTCGTGCGTGACTCCTGCCGGGCTGCCGTGTCATGAACTCGTGCGAGTGAGATAGTTGCGACTGCGCGATGCGGGGGCTGCACGGCCGAGCCATGAAGCGGGGGCAAAATGTGGATTTGAGCTGGGGTAGTATAAGCTCTTAAGCGATTTAAGCCAAAGGATTTTACGGCCGACGGATTTCAGCTATCCACGCCTGCGGACGGCCGACTGATGCTTCAAATACGTATGCTGATAGCAATTCGAATTATTATGTTTTCGGATAAGAAAACTTTTTTTTACCTATTTATATTTATTCATTGCATAAAATTAAATAACATGTTTACTAAATATTTGTTTCTCTTGTCTATTTAGATACGTTATACAAGAATTCCAAAGTGGTGAACAATTATTAATTACAAAATTAAACATCATCATTTCTATATTTGCTTTCTGATGGTTATCATTGTAAACTTCCACAACACCAGCATAATGTCCAACAAACTACTAAAAAGAAATATTTCATAGCAATATCAAAAGCATACGTAACAAACGGACTGTCATCGCCTGCGGACAGCGCGGGCTGTTCGTCCGAAATTGCGAAACCGCGTGCGGTAGGCGCCCGACGCGCTCGCCAGTCCATGTTGGTGCCAATATTGGGACCAAGGATGTATAGAAATGCATGATGAGATATAGTCTGCGTAAGGTAGTCGTAGGTAGAGGTGAGAAGCATCTGGCTGCATGTGGGGGACTGATCAGGTCATATTATGCAAATTTATGAGATTTTTTTTTTTTAATAAAGTCTACATTATCATTTAGTTTTATGTTTTACTGAGTTTTGCCAAGTTTAATGTCGGTTCTTCTCACCAAATACAACCTTCCAAACCGGTGTTTAGAGTCAGACTATATGTTACCAATGAGTTTCCTAGCGTGATATTTCAACGAGACAAGGTTAATTCTTCTCATGCATTTTCGTAACCAGCAGGGCTATTTTAAAACGTCGGATTCGATAACGGAAACGAATTAAAAAAAAACAAGGTGAATTTTAGCGATTGCCATTTTAATTTCCGAAACTTTTCGATGAATCGAATTGATATTACCATAAAGAAACATCAAAAATATTCGAATTCAAAAATTAAAAAAAATTCAAGAATATCGCCTCGGTAGTTTTTGAATCCGTTTCCGATATCGAATCCGAGCGTTTTAAAATAGCCCTAAATTGATTATGATGTCAAGGGTTAAGGATTATGGATCAATGCTTCTGACGTCATACTTGCTTATTTTATAACATCCCGTATCGAAAAAACATAAAGAATTTTATAACTATTTTTTATGACGGAACTAGAACGTATAAAAAATTTCATGTCATATTGAGAGTGCTTAGGTGTTTATCGTTCTAGTGATAACCTTGTTGCAGTTGCCATGTAGTAATTCATATACATAGAACATCATTATTTTCAACCTAGAAATATCTAGAGACGAAGATAGGTTTCCCCAATTTTTTCTGAGATACAGTCAGGAGGGAGTTGCATCTAGCGGCAATTTGTGTGCCAAAGCGGTTGTAGAGTCGTTGGGAGCAACTCTTAAAATAGAATACGATTACACTAATACTTTGAAAGAATCACCAGAGAAAAGTTGATAGAAGTATGATGCTATGAGGATGGAAGAAAGCCAAAAGAGTAATTAATAAAATAAGTAGGAGTAATAATAGATTAGATAAACGGGAAGAGGAAGACCGAAAAAGATGGATAGATTGATTAGAAGGTAGTGAATGCCAATTTAGTCAGGCAGATGATGTTTGAACTGCATTTATTAATTAAAGAACTTACCAATAGGAATACAAAGGGTGGAAGTAAAACGATGGGGTACAATATTAAATTTATAAGATTCATTTTCCTTTAAGAATAAGATCCTTCTAGTAACAACTTTATGAGAAGAACAATGTTGTGTGGAATTAAAGAAGACTTTTGCATAAGGGTTGCAACTGTTAGAAGATAGCCCTTTGTGAATCGCTCAGCCAGATTGCGTTTGTACTCTACTATCGTCTTTTTGTGCATATTCCCTTTGGCTCGTCTTTGTTTTATGACAATAATCTTTATTGACTCTTTATTGGAGGTTATTTTCCTATGGTATTTAAGTTTTTTTTTTTTATATTAAATTGAAATAAATAGATTATCCATATCTTATGTGGATTGCTTAGTAAGTTTTTGTCTTCTATAATAAATTGATGAACCTTTTGGCATATTTGGTATATTATTTTCCTGTTACGTCCAGGAGATATCTTTGTGTTCTTTATAATGTCTCCATAATACAAGAAGCGCTCGTGATGTAGCATGATTAGCCATTCTTAATGGATCGGCAAAGTTAAGCTATGTCTGTCGTGGTCGGTACCTGTTTGGGTGACCGTGCTTCGGAAGGCACGTAAAGCCTTAACGGCTTTAAGGCTTTAACTTAATTGTGATAGTCGTTAAGCTAGCTGTATGCCATGATGGATCCTAGGCGGCTTGAAAAATTCCAACTGTGGTTGACCACTAGCCTACCTCCACCAATCCGCAGTGGGCACGCGTGGTGGAGTATCGCCCAGTCCTTTTCACCCTCAGAGGCCTGTGCTCAGCATTGGGACATTATAGGCTGATGATGATAATACAAGATATGTATACGACACTACAATAATAAAGACGTAAAAAAATCCAAAAAAAATAACGCACACTAAAATTCAAACGATGCGTAAAAAAACGCCAGATTGACGGGAGTTTGAAAACCCCACTGTACCCCGTGAACAGAACGAGGTGTCGCAACCCCGGTTCACCCCATGGTTGATGGCGTTTATACTGTGTAACGTGAGCTAAGTGAATCAAACTGTCATTCTGGCCGCATTATGAAGTGATGCTAGAATTATATTGGTGTGGATAAGATTCTTTATCGCTAGGCTAACTTGAACTGACAATTTAATATACTAGTAAAGAATTTTCTATGTCTAGTACGTAGTATTTATATACTCTGAGCTAGTATCATTTGATTAGGAAAAACAGGCACTAGTGCAATTTTTTAATACCGCATATTGATGATCCTTTACTGTTGTTGTTGAGTTCCTGTCGTCATAAAAAATCAAATGTTTCAGAACTTTTCAAATATCAATGAATAAATCCATGTTATGCCTCACGCAAATTGTAGGTGCTTGGTTTTGTGTAATATCATCCCTTGCAGAACAAGGGTGCGCCTTGCGAAAATACCCTCTTTGCTGAAGAGAAATCAGTTTTACTGTGAAAAGTACACCTTGTAACATTTTTGATTACTTTCCTTTTTAAAAAGAATTTATGACAGAATCGCACCGTTTAGATTTGGACCACAAAATTCACACCTCATGAAAATTTATAGAGATTAAAAAATTATATGAACTATCTGTCATGCAATGGGGGCTACCTCTCCTGTGGTCCCTCACCAGTACGCGCCACTAACTATCGCTATCGTTGAAAATATATTTTACCGCAGCAGGGCCAATATAATTGAAAATACCTAAATAAATAAAATATTGATTATACCTGTGTTGCGCAGTCCTGTTTTTAACCGACTTCAAAAAAGGAGGAGGTTCTCAATTTAGTTGTATGTTTTTTTTTTATGTTTGTTACCTCATAACTCCGTCATTTATTAACCGATTTGGAAAATTCTGTCTGGAAGGGTTCACTTCCCGTTTGGTCCCATTGTCATCAGATCAGGATTTGATTACTTCTTAGTGAACTTTGAAGTCGGTTTAAGTTTTTTGTAAAACAGCCCAATTATGTTCCTAAATAATTGGACTGTTTTACAAAAAACTTCGAGAAAACAAAACTCGTCTACAACAGTGGTTGGTAGCGACCACGACCGCCGCGAATAGGCAGTTTAAGATTAAACAATCTTATAGTTGTACCATAGCTAGTAATCGTAGCTTATCATACGTATAAAATACCATAACATTAGCCCACATTTTCTCCCTACATTATCCACTTCCATACCTAATAGAATAATACCCCCCATAAATACTTGTATAAGGCAACAAACATCATTTATACGTGGTGGTCAGTGATTGATGACCCGTTGTCTTGGCAAGACTGATGCAGCTGTCTGCCCTCGACCTTAGACATGGTGGCTCTTCCATCACGGCATTGCATTAGTTTATTAAGTAAGTTTGTATGGGAAGGACACATGCGTACCTATATCTAGTTGATAATAGATGGTTTCTTGGGAATTTTGTATAAAATATATGGTGTTAAGAATTTACCGTGTGAAATAGAATCATGATATCGTTATTTCTTTTATCTAATTCAAAATATGCATGTATGGGGCTTTTATTTACTTTTTTGTTTCGAATAAAAGAAACAATCATAAACACACTTGCTCGTAGAGTGACATTTATTGCACCGTTTTTAGTATCATAATGCAGCTTAGTACGCACTAGTGCTTTTTACTTTATATTACCGCACAGTTTTCTATTTCTGTTCTGTTCTAATCCTGCAATATAAAAATCCTGCGCGCCACATTTGTTAACGTTCTCATTGTGTGGTATATATATAATAATATAGCTATAATGATCAACTTTGCACACATGTATCATAATATACTATTCAACGTTTCTGTCCCCGAATTACGAGTACTATACAAAATTCAAAGTTACATCATAACATACAATCAAAGTTAATCGCTATCCCATTAAGGTTGGACCTTTGACCATGCGGATATGAGGAACTTTACATCTAACGACCTTTGCTAAACTTATTTTTTTTGTTAAATACCTATATCGTCTTACAAAAAACTGCTTATGTAATCAATTACTTTCTCTCTTCTCTTATCTATTCATTTATTGCTGAATAAGCAAGGAATCTATCTCAGTGTTTGTAAAATAACATTCGGACTCTTATGAGCAATTCATTCCACGCTACTAAAACAAGAATACGTATACGAATTTAAAACTTTTGTTTGTCTCTCCTAAACGGCTGAATTGAATATTGAATTGAATATTGAAGTGACTTTCACGGGCAGGTAGAAACTTTTCACAGAGTAATCTAGACTACTTTTTATATCAGAAATATTTAGAGTTCCTGCAAAATTAAATCATAGTTTGGTATAAGGTACCTTATTAAGGTACCTTAGGTATAAGGTACCTTACTTACCTACATACTTAGGTATTTGAACGGGACATAAGGTAATTTTTATCCCGGGAATGTGGAAATGAAATTTTAGGGCGAAAGCTAGCTAAGCCCTGAATCTTTTTACGTAATACCGTAACTCTTATACTTAATCATAGAAGCATCGTAGTCGTATCGTATACAACTAAAAATAATGTTTCAGGAGTAATTTAAAATGCATAAATCTCCTTGGCTCAGTCGGTGCCCTAACGGGAATCCCCCGAGTTTTAACTTTCCGTTTTATGAATAGGTAATCGCTTGCGATACGATATCTACCCTACAAGGATAGGATTTTAACTGGAATAGACGAAGTTCTGTCGGTTTTTTATAACAAAATTAATAATCAATATAATTCAGTCAGTCTTCTCAGTTCAAGTGTATTACGAACCGGTGGTAGGATTAATAATTGTAATGGTGCGTCCATGCTTGGCGAACCGAGCACGAGCCGAGCCTCGAACGAGCACACTGCGAGCACGATTCGCGTAGCGTGGACGGGCTCGCGAGCCTCGAACGAGCGCGTTTGTCAGTTTTTTGACGTACAAAGGGATTCGCATCGTGCTCGTTGAAGGCTCGTTGTAGGCTCGTTCGTGGCTCGGCTCGTGCTCGATTCGCGTAGTATGGACGCACCATAACGTTTGTAAGGACCTTATTAGGGCCTCAACTGAATAAACGATTTTGAATTTGAATACAAATATATTTTGTTAGGAGCAATTCGAGTATTATCATTCTAAATCATTAATCGAATCATTTTAAATCGTCTTTTATTCATTAATTAATTCGTGGTAGGCCTCATGGAAACCAAAAGATATAAGAAGAATTGAAAAATGGTTAGTGACAGCTTTTTAAATTAAAATTACTATAGAAAATTAAGATAGAAGTGATATAAATGATACGTACGAAAAATAATATACCTGCTTTGAATCAATAGAGATCTATGTGATGACTTAAAAAATAAAAGGGTATATGGGAATTAACATGGGTGCTTAAAATATTGTATGAAGGAAGAAATAAATTAATCTAAATTAAGTTTTCAAAAATAAGAACAGCTTTCATAGATTGAATGAAAGAAAGAAAGAAAAAACATTCATTTGCTACACACCTTAAAATTAACAACATAACATGAAAACGTATTTATAAAAACGGGAATTTGTGTGCAGACAAATTGGCCACCAGCTCAGCATAATGCTGTGTACAGTCAGCACACAGCGCTGATTTTCAGCCGGCGCCAGGATGGCATGCTTCAGCCAGGAATCAATGAAAAAATAAACATTATGTATGTGTTAAATACATACATTATTCTTGTATGACTGACAAACAGTTTTTATTTACCTTTCAATACTAAGACTAATCTTATATAGTTTTAAAAGTGATTAACTTTCTTTAGATCTTTGTGAGAAAATCGTAAACAAGATTACATTATTACATTGCAAATAGCCCAAACGAAGCTTTCTGAGCCAGGAACTCTGAAAGAGACTATCTAATTCAAGAGATGTTTAATTCTAGGTACTTAACATTTGTATATGTATACAACGTGTAGCAGAATAAGATGCTAAACCATAAAACGGTTTGTTCAAATTCGATTTATGTAACTTTTAATATAGATAAAGTTACATAAATCGATTCTGTAGGCGATTCTGAACAAACCGTTCAACGATTTAGCATCCAAATCTGTCACACGTTGTATATATTATTATAATTATTATATCATAATAAGATAAGTGTATAGTTTTCCAATTTAATCCAATTTCCATATTAAGATAAGCTACATTTAGAGTACAGCCATTAGAGTACAGCATGGGGTTCTTCAAAAAGGGTGTGAAGAGATTTCTTCAGGGTCGGCAACGCGCGAGTGATACCCCTGGTGTTGCAAGCGTTCATAGGCTACGGTAACTGCTTACCATCAGGCGGGCCGTACGCTTGTTTGCCACCTTAGTGGTAAAAAAAAGTCAGAAATGGGTATCTATTTGTCCAAATACAAATCACTAAATTCACATTACACTTAGAAATAGACAAATAAATTGAAAAACTCTAAAAAGAAATCGACTGACACCCGTCCACCCCATTCGTCACAGCATGTCAACAATCGTGTGAAACAACCCCTATTTTACATTTAATTGCATTTCTTTGTCGATCTCCCCGTTAATCTGGATGCACCCTTATCCTGTACAAAGACAACCTTAACTTGATCTCCCGCCCCCTCCTTGGTCCGAACTAAAGTTCTATAAAAAGGGCACTTTAATAATACAGTAGAGGTCTTGGTAAATGGGCGTTGTCTAGACTTGTTTGATATTGGACGAAAGTATGTGTTGAAGCAATGTTTGCGGACGCACTTAGCCAATAGTGTGTACTTTTTTCTTAAATTAGATGGAATTTATTTTAACAGTTTCATATATAAGTAAATGGATATATATAGATGCCTATCTTGCGCGACTTATCATGTTTTGTTTAGAGTAGTCAGTCAGTAGACAGCAGTAACTTGTAGTCTCATAGTGGTGATCATACATATCGATGCAATTAATCGATGTTTTCATCGTCGCAACAGCATTTTAAAGGCGGCTTTGATTTTTACTCCTCATTTAATACGTAACATAACATTCTGCTTTAAATTGAAATTCGTTACCAGATTGACCATAGACTCCTTGAAAATTTTCGCCAAGCACCTATCGGTGTGTTCTAAAAGCTGTTTTCAGCCACATCATAACGGGCCAGTTGGCGCAGTTGGTTAAGGCTCTGGTCAAGATTCCACCAATTGCGCCGCAGGTCGTGGGTTCGATTCCCACACAGCACATGCATTTGCATGAACATGTCTGTATGTCCTGAGTCTGGGTGTAATTATGTATATTAAGTATTTATTTACAAACAAAAAGTAGTATATGTAATAGTTATCTGGTTTCCATAGCTCTAGCTCTGCTTAGTTTGGGATCAGATGACCTTGTGTGAGAAATGTCCCAGGATATTTATTATATTATTTATTATTTATAACTGAACACGGTGAGATTGGGTCAACCATAGGCGAAAATTTTCAAGGAGTCTATGGTCAATCTGGTAACGAATTTCAATTTAAAGCAGAATGTTAAGTTACGTATTAAATGAGGAGTAAAAATCAAAGCCGCCTTCAAGATGCTGTCGCGACGATGAAAACATAGAAAAAAATAGATTAATTATATTTCCTCAGTATTTAAGTAATTAACGACTGTAATTAACGTTCTTATCAAATTGAGTCATAAAATTACATATAATAATGGAGTGCATTAACAAATGCAATTGAAACTGCGGACAATTTCGTTATAGCAACTCGCCTTTGTATTTTCGATGATAATTAAATTGCCATTTTGTATATTGGAAACCATTTAAATCTGCCCCCGGGAGCTATAATTACCTTTTTCACTTTATTTAAACAAAATTTTAATAAAATCATTAAAGGATTGGGAATAAATCATTTAACGTAAAACATTGTTTCATTTAATATCAATGGAATGGACAGTAAGATATTTTTAGTCGCACATTCTACGAATGCTCTACGAAGCCCCTACGAAATGGCTACGAAACTAACCCATCTACGAATCCTCAACAATATGTGCATCTCTTTCTATTTTAGCTGGTAGAAAAGAGAAATTGACTACTCGAATATAAATAAAAGCTCGTATGATGCGTGTCCGATACTCACTGAAACTGAAGGCCAATTATTCAGTCATATATCAACGCACTTGTGACATAACCTTTAACATCAATAAAATTGTCTGTAATCACACTAACAACGTACGACTGAAGATAAATGATAATTCGAACTGAAAAATTCACGTTAAATACAGTAAAATTGACACACTTACAATTTGTATCCGAGGCTTTTATCGCTTTGAAATAATTGTCCTCATATTTTCTGTTATTATCTTATAATTGTAGAAAGAACCTTTAATATATTAGATAGTGTATTTGAAAAAAAAAAAAACATCATTCACATTCAATATTTAATATTTTATTTTTAATCTACATACTTATTGCCAACACAACAGGCCAACACGATATTATTGTCAGTATACCATGAACCGAAACACCTAACCAACGTTTAAACATTGTTTAGATTAAAAATAGATCTACCTACTCCTATTACTCTTAGGTAACCTATTATTGGGTTGCAAGTATACAAGTTTAATACCTTGTTTGTAATTCTGTTGGTTTTCCAAATCTATACTAATATTATAAAGAGGAAAGATTTGATGGTTTGTTTGTTTGCATTGAATAGGCTCAGAAGCGACTGAACCGATTTGAAAAATTCTTTCACCGTTGGGAAGCTACATTATCCCCGGGTGACATAGGCTATTATACTTTCAAAAAAATTAGGGATCCTTACTAAAAAAGCCAATAATGTAACCCAACGTGTAAAAAAAATACCTAAAATATTACCCGAACGAAGCCGGGGCGGGCCGCTAGTAAATAATAAAAGAAAACAGTTTTTTACCACAAAACTAAATACAGTTTTGCAATATAACACGTTCTACAAAAGTTGTTGACGAAGAAATCGAAACATCATCGGAAGCCCTACGCAAACCAATAATGGTATAAATACAATAATTATCAACATAATTATCTACTAATAATGTAGAAACGTATGTAGGTCAATTCAAAACACGCAGCATGACTCGAGAATAATATAGGAAGCCATTAGTACAATCGATAATGGATCTAATTACTTAATAGCTTTAATTCATAATCGATAACTTGAAATATGGCTACAAATTTTATTTACTAAACTTAGGCGTATACCAAGAATTTCTGCGTCGTATTATTCCAATCCAAGCATTCAGGGACTCCCAGCACTAAATCGCCACTCGAGATCTTCCAATATTTTTTTACACGGTCATCTGATCCCAAACTAAGCAGAGCTTGTAATACGGAAACCAGATAACTGATACAATACATATACTACTTTTTGTTTGTAAATACATACTTGGTATACATAATTACACCCACACTCAGGACATACAGACATGTTCATGCACACAAATGCATGTCCTGTGCGGGAATCGAAACCACGACCTACTGCGCGATAGGTGGAGTCTTAACCAACTGCGCCAACTGGCCCGTCTAATTGACTATTGATTACGAAATCTTTGTGTGACGCGGCCTGCTAATTTTTCATCATCATAAGAGAAAAAATTAAAATTGAAAACAATTAGGATTCCAAATCGGTTACAGAAAAAGGCTACCTGTACGGAATTATAAAAAGTTGACCAATAGAATTACACGAAATTGACTTGAAGTGAATTATGAGAAATTCTATTGGCTATAAAAAATGCCTTGCCTCAACAAAGACTACTTCAGCACTTGGCTGAAGTCTTCTCAGTTCAAGTGTATTTAGGACCGATGTAGAGTCAACATAAGTGCGTTATGTTGACTCTCCTATAGGACCTAAGGTTTAAGTCAAGTATACTAATACCTAGGATTAAAATATATCCATCACATTCTAATGTCAATAAACAAAAAGGGATGAGGCTATTTTAATACCTGGATGATCCAAGACTGACCTTATTTATTAATAAGGGGGTATGAGTATTTGATTTTGAGTTTTATTAAATTGATTTAAAAAACATTTTATACTACATGGTGTCAAAATAAAGTGTCTCACCTATAGAGGCAGCCCATTTCGTGGTGATGAAATTGGTTTGAAATGCCAAAATATTGATTATTCACCACCCTTCCGGGGTCAATAACCTCTGATTGGCTTCATTGACGGATGGACTGAGGTGTCGCGCTGAAAGCCTGTAGCTATCCAGCTAGTGAAAGGTGGTAGGGCTGTTTTTTTTCCTTTTTTATTTATAATTGGTATTGTATTTGTTCGATGCGTTTTCGTAGATCAGTGTTTATTTATAATGTATATTTTTTTAAGGTAAAATGATTGTTTCTATTTTACAAGCATTTATTTAACTTGCAATGTATCGATGTATGTAAATATGTTTGTTCGGGTGGAATCTTGCAAGTCGAATTTCACCCACTTCTCATGATCAGATCAGATTGACTTGATATTTGGTATACATTAGTATATTGGATTAGTATGTGGTAGTTTTATGTCCGGCCGTCTGTGTGATGTGCACTGCGCGCCGCACCATGTGCCGTTGTGTGTTTGTATAAGTGTTAGAATGGTTTGTTTAAGTTACTTAAATATTTTTTGGATTTTTGTGGATTGTGAAGGCGAATGTGCAGTACCTGCACAAACCCAAAAGGTTTTAGGTACTATGTTACAAAATATTTAAATATGTATGAAAATAAGTAAATAAATAAAAAATATTAAGAAAAAAAAGACAATGCAAGTACATTTTTAAGCTTTCGCGAACTAAATTCATTGTAATATTAATTTATCGGGTCAAAATTAATTTAATTAATTAATTGTGATTATTATCAAAATTAAATTTTGATAATAATCTGTGCGCGAATAGACCCGATAAATTAATATTACAATGCAAGTACAGTCACCAACAAAGCTTGTATTTATAATGGTTTTTTTAACAAAATCTTATTCTTTATATAGGTACATTTCATTTCCATTTACATGAATATGCAGTAAACTACTTAAATTAACAATATTTGACTATTTTACGAAAACATATTTTCATAAAAACCTAAACACTTGTGAGGGCCGAATAATCCATTTGGGCCCACAGCCTGAAGGCCTTTGTAAGGCAAATTGCATTCTGTACCCAAATCTCCCTCTTGAATAGTCCCCTGACTTCAAGTGTAAGGAACTAAATTGTATAGTAACCACTTCAACAGCGAACTTAATACTTAATAATTTGCAGGAGTAACATCTGAAAATAAAATGTCATCTATATAAAAAAATAACAATCAGTCACTGTCACAAAACATATTTCTGAATTAATTAACTTATTTTAAACATTAAAGTCATATTAATATTTAAAATAACTTATTCATTCATTTAATTTTGAATTTAATACTAACAAAATATCATTAAAAAATTAGGTCATACGATTGTATGACCTAATTTTTACGCCTCGATCGCCTTAATCGATTGATTGGGATTTAATTACTTGATAGCTTTTATAAACGCTCAATAATTCAAAGTTAAAAGTTCATAATTGTCTATTCATTAAATTTCAAAGTAATATCTTTTTTAGAAAGCAATCAGATACTTGACTTTAATAACATTTTTGTGAAATAATACAATGAGATATTTGATAGCAATTTGAATAATACTTTTGTACAATAATGTAGAATTATTTCAGAAACCTGCTCAGTCCGATTACGTAACTATGTTTAGTTCACAGTTTAAGAGGTCCAACCGTAAGAAGTTTAGTTAATGTTAAGGTTAGTAAATAAGCAAATTGGATACGATTGTCCGTGTAACCGTACTTGAATTTATACTAAACTTACCACTGGATAAACCTCCTTGAATACATACGAATTACATAAGAAAATGTATTTACAAAATACGTGATCAACCAAAATTTGGTCATACATTAAAACGGAACTTATTTTATTGAGATGTAAACAGGTCCACAATTTCTCATTTTAATTATGCAAAGTGAAATACTTAATAAAAAACAAAACTTACTTCTTCTGCTGAAGTTTATTTACATTGTTTTCAGCTACACGACGACGTTGCAGATCAATCAATCAGTTGTTTTTGAACGCATTCTTCTTCTTCTTATTTTTAAGTTTGGCAACCAAGCCCAAATTAGGGCACATTTCTGCGAGTGTCGCGTTATATTATAGTTTCCAGTCACAATAAATCACTTTCACATTATAGTCCTCAGCCAGTCACCGTCCATAAAAGTCATGTTTTACTACAATGCTGGTCATTGTACTAAAACTCTTCACGGACTTTTTGAGACAACTTGAAAATTCACGATACACATAATTCATTTCATTTCACTTCACTGGTGCACATGAATTGAACTTTATTGGATAAAATACCACCGATAATATGCAATAAAACTCAAAATACACGAATTTATGGAAATAAATATGAAAACGCAACGTCATTCTGCAAGTTCCCGCCAAAAAGTCGAACGCATTCATAATGCAACAGACAAATAGTGTTATATTTTCCACAGATAATACATGCCAATTCATCAATATTTATTGACATTATCACCCGTTCACCAATATCATAACACCCGCTCGTTCTTCTGCAAAACGAGCCTCCTTATTGAATTCCAAATGAAAATATGAAATGTGTGTGAAAAAATATGGTGGGGATTTAGAAATACAATTTTCTACACAGTGAACCCAGGAGGAGCGATCAACTGCCTTATATCAGGGTTTAGTGTGACAGGTACATTTCAAATAGAAATAAAATTGATTTCACTGAATAAAATCCTGACAGTATTTTGATGGCGAGTTACGTGCTTGTTACGTTTGAAAAATGTTCACTTTGTAGCTAAAAATATAAAGCTGCAACTTTAAAACTTTGTTCGAATTGATATTCAATTTCTGTACTGTAAATAAAATACGTTAAAAATTGTTGAAAAATTCCTTGTATATTCTGTTATTCCTACTAATACTAATTGCGAACTAAATACATATCATTATCATCATCATCAGCCTATAATGTCCCACTGCTGAGCACAGGCCTCCTTTCACAAATCAGGGCGAAAGGGAATAATGGGCAGATACTCCACCACGCGTGCCCACTGCGGATCGGTGGAGGTAGGCTAGTGGTCAACCTACTGTTAAAGGCCCCCAACTAGCTTAACGACTATCACAGTTAAGTGGTAACCGGCGGGACCAACGGCTTTACGTGTCTTCCGAAGCACGGAAACGCTCGATTTGAAATACCACTAGGCGGTGGTGGTAGCTTAACTTGCCGATCGATTAAGAAACAATAGGAAAAGCCGGCTCTGTCTGATGTTGCGTCCATGTTTAAATGGCCTATAACTTATAGGCTATTACAAAAATCAACAAACAAAAATAATTTTATATCGAACTGATAGTTTCTGAGATTAGCGCGTACAAACACACAAACTCTTCAGCATTTTAATATTAATATAGAGGTACAGATAAGTAAGCAGTCCAATTTGCCTTTGAGAGCGTCAACCTCTACAATGGAGCTTTGCAAATACAATCTACATGTATAAATTTACATGACTGTGTACAGTGTATGCATTTCGGTCCAATGTGCCGCCACACCTTGTAGTTTAGCAAATACTAACCGTGTTGGAGGTCTTGTATGAACATGACTTTATTACATCATTTGGAGAACAGTGAACTTGAGTGCCTTTTGTGTGGGTACTTTAATATTTTTATTATTTGGAGGGTAAGTGAAAAATTGATGTAAATTTGTGCAACAAAATACTGTTTTTTTTTTTACTGATCTCAAATTATGCGGATGTAATATGAAAACCAGATAATTCAAACATCATCTTCATCATCAGCCATTAACTATAATGTCCCACTGCTGAGCACAGGCCTCCTTTCACAAATGAGGGTGAAAGGGAATGGGCAGGTACTCCACCAGGCATGGCCAAGGCCATGGTCAATCTACTGTTGGAGTTTTCAAGCCGCCTAGTAGGCCTCCAACTAGCTTAACGACTATACCAACCGGGACCAACAACTTAACGTGCCTTCCGAAGCAACACTAAGACACTAAGCGGTCACCCATCCAGGTACCGACCACGATGGTGATAGCGTAACTTTGCCTTTTCGATTAAGAACGGCTTATCATGCGACACCACGAGCGCTTCTATGATAACTCATATACTAGATTAAATTGTATATAGGTCCTTACTACTTATAGTTTAATTTGCGTTCCTGAGGTATCTAATGATGTCCCAAAATAAAATAATGCTATGTCCTAATTAGTAACTCTATACTTTTCTGTCTACTATAAAGTCATAGGTACTTTAGAAAAAAAGAAAGTGCTATTTTTTTGTAAATTTTTTACCTTTTTTGGGCCACTTTTAAGGCTACAATCTCGCAGAAATCGAAATATCCGGGATCTTTGTGATCCTTATGCTTTTCAAATATGTACAAAAGTGCGAAGACAGTTTCTTGATTAGTTACATTTTGTTCGATGAAAAAATATATCGAACATTGAAAAATATAACAAAAGCAATGCTACAGCTTCGTACTATCTAAATAGTTTTGGCTTGTTTGCGCATAGAGAGCTATCTTCCTCCGCTATTGGCTCATTGATGCTCAAGGCCTTTGGCAAGAGGATATAGAAATTATGGAAAAATTCTCATTGGCTCAAATGTAAATAATTTTATGAGAGATCGCTTCAAAGGACCTCAAATTTTTGTCATATAAAACCCTTGAAACCTAAAGCTACAATGAAATTTTCAGCCTTAACTAAAATTAATAATCCGAACAAAAACTGTTTCCCCACCATTAAAATTAAGAAAATATTCAGTGTATTCATAAAATTCAATTTCCCGTGGAAGTTGGTTTATATTAACGCTTCATGAAAGTTCCCAACTTCAGGTGACGGAGTTCCCACACTACAGCACTAGTACGAAGTGTAGTTAGCTAATTATAGTTTATGATGGAGAAGGCATTGTCCTCGGCGTCACTGCTACATGAAAATTATAGGTAATTACGTAACTCTGCCTGTTACATGATTCTAAGGCATCGTCAATGCAAATGGTTTACGAAGATTCTTAAATTAGGATTTATAAACGGAAACTCAAAATCTAAATCAAAGTATTCATACATCAGTGCTTTATTTCTCTTACCTGCTTAAACCTAGAAAGCTGAGAAACCGTGGTAGCCAGTCAGGCAGGTATCACATCATGCCCTACTACCGAGCTATGATTTCTTCACGATATTTTCCTTCGCCGAAAAATCATATGTGTGATATGTGTGTAGACCAAGCATTCTTAATTTAAAAAATAATAAGGGTAAACAGTACACACCAAAGAAAAATATTCGCGCCATATTTGTTATCGTTCTCATTGTGTGGTGGTTGATTATTATCAAAAAATTACTTTAAAAAATACAAGTCTGTGTTTTTCCTCGCAAGTGTTTTGAAAAACGTCATATGAAATATAACGTGTGAATTGATTATTACAATCTCGGCTCACTTATCGCGTTTGCCTGCAGCTCACGCGCTTAATACGGCTTTGAGTGTTAATAACCAACTTTGCACACATGTATCATAATGTACTATTATAACACTAACGTGTTTTATTTTTAAGTTAATGCCTTGCGAACGGTCTTCTTTTTAATCTGGTATAGTAAAACTTCCTTCTTATTGATACAATTACTTCAATCAGTTTATTTTAGCCCTCATATAATTCGCTGTCAATGAGCATACAGTAAAATTTTCAACTATACCGCCTTTGATTAAGGATACAGCCAGATTGAGAGTAGAAGCTGTGCACGCGTCGAAAAAAATAGCCCCTAACTGTGAGGGGCTACATCAAATAAAAATAAATAAAATTGCAAAATAATGTTTACTACATAGAAATAAATATACCTAGAAAGAACGTTGCCATACTACACGAATATATAAAACAGGCCAACTTTTATAGGCTGCTGCGCGTAACAGCTACGTTTTACACTCTCTCTGCGTGATTCTGCTTGTCATAGTGACGTTCATAATGATAATAGTTGTTGAAATATTCCAATTAAAATCGGGAGAAAGTAAAATATTGAACATTATTTTGCATTTTTATTCGATTTAGCCTCTAACAGTTAGAGGCTATTTTTATAGACGCGTGCACAGCTGCAACACTCGTATCTGGATGTATCCTTAATCAAAGGTTTAGTATTTAAATTTCTCCCGATTTTAATTGGAATATTTCAACAACTGCTATCATTATGAACGTCACTATGACAAACAGAATGACGCAGAGGGAGCGTAAAACGTAGCTGTTACGTGCATCAGCCTATAAAAGTTGGCCTGTTTTATATATTCGTGTAGTACGGCGACGTTCTTTCTAGATATATTTATTTCTATGTATACCGCATCTGTTTTTTAACTGTAGAACATACATGATCGCAGTTATTCAAAACATTCTCACTGGACAAGTTTGTAGTGCGTTATTTAATGAAGTTAGTTTATTAGTTGTCGCTGGGTTTAGTGCACGCTATTATAACATATATCTGTATATATAAACAAATTGTTTAGTTTAAGGCGATGATAGCTCAGTGGTAGTAGCGTCGGATACCGAGACGAAGGTCCCGGGTTCGAATCCTACAATGTGCTTGAGCTTTCGGTGAAGGAAACCATAGCACGGTGGTAGGGTACTTTGTAGTACCCGTCTGGCTGGCTACCACCCTCAAGTTGAAAATCTGTCGCCAAGCACCTATCGGTGTGTTCCGACAGCTGCTCTTGAGAGCCAGTTCCTTCTAGGCTTTGTGTGCTTACCACCTTCGACCACATCATCACTTACCATGGTGAGATTGTGGTCAAACACAAGCCTATACACAGTAAAAAAAAAAAAAAAAGAAAGTCCTAGAAGCTGTTATTAAGTAGACCAGCTATCCGCTTCAGGATTGAAATTCCGAATACTTTTTTTGTGTCAGAAGGCAAGCAGGTCTATCTGATGGTTAAGTTAACCAACTTTTTTACAATAGGTACATAGGGTGTAACTGACTAAAGTGCAACGGCCGGGATATCAACATCGGTAGACAGTACATCAATACTTGACGACAGATATGTACCATGATGATCGAAGCCAAGCAGGCGAGTACTACTACACATGGCGTATGCCGTGACGAAGGTCCCAGGTTCAAATCCTACAATGAACCGCTGGCTACCACCCTCAAGTAAAAAATCTGTCGCCAACTACTTAACAGTTGTGTTTTTTTTTTTTTTTTTTTTTTAATTAAATGGGCTTGCGTTTGGCCACTGACCCGCCCATAAGGGGCGATGACGAAGCCTAAGATGAAACACGCTTACCCAGAAGAAACCTATTCACTCTGGCCTTGAAAGGTGTAGGTACTTGAGAGCCAGTTCCTTCTAGGCTTTGTGTTACTTACCACCTTCGGCCACATCACTACTTACCATGGCGAGATTGAAGTCAAACACGGGTCTAAAACATGCTATGATTTCCTCACAATGTTTACATTCGATCGGCACAAAGGTCAAGTAAGACCCAAGAACAAATACTTCTTTCTTCTTATGATATGAGACAGTGGTAAAGTTATTCGGTAATACGGAACTATAATAATAATAATAATTTATTTATTTATAAGAAACACACATATATAAACAGCTATACAAGATTAATGCACACAAGAGAGTCATGTATGTATTTGTTGCACAAACGTTGAACACTGACACCCAAGCTAGGCAAGAGCCTGTATTATGGGGGACAGGATTCGGTCAATGAATTTAAAACATACAATGATGAAATTACAAAAAAAACGTGTCTGACGCTGCATAGTAGTAACAAACATGGATCAAATTGTTGAAAATGTTAACTAAATTTAAGTAACTTTAACTTACGGAATTAGTAAAATTATTTATACTATATTATTTTACAACTACCGAAATAATTGTTGGCATAATAATTGGTAGAAGCAATGCTATCCAGAACAATTGGACATACCTATCTAAGTTTTAATTCTGAAATGTATGTGAAACCACAGGGCACAGTTAGTATTTAATTTTTAAACATGAACTCTACATGCTACCTTGTTTGTTTTCAATTTTAAAACAAAACACGATCGCACCACAGTCGTAGCAAACCGTAACTAGGTATGACGCAGATACAGTATGGTATCGCTCCAAAAAAATATTCGATTTCACTTAGCGACACAATGACCATTTCTCGCAGACCCACAAAACATGACAATTGCACTCTACCTCTCTAACTGTAAGTTCAAAATACAATGGCAAAGGGTTATAGCAAATTTGGTCACTGATCATCCACATAGATTTTTCAGAGAGAAAATATGAAGATGAAACTTGGGCCAAGTCTCGGCCTGTTTCGTTTTTGTTGGGCCTAGTTGGATGAAAATTGTTGAAGACAGGCGTGTTAAGGCCGCGGGAGAGCGTGTAATATTTTTTGTTGCGATGATGGATATGATTTATCGTATAAAGTGCCAAGAATGAGGAATATGAGGGCTAATTCTTACGTCACTTTTGGTGAAAATGTTTATAAATAGTTACACATTATTCTAAATAAGGAAAATGGGTGTGGATCCATTTCCAAAGATGGAAATGAAGATAGAAATAAAAATATGATGTGCCTTTACACATTTTTATCTATTTGTTAACCGACTTCAAAAAAAGGAGAAAAAACGTGGAGGTTCTCAATTCGCTTTTTTTTATGTTTGTTACCTCATAACTCCGTCATTTATTAACCGATTTGGAAAATTATTTTTTTGCAGGAAGGGTATACTTCCCGTTTGGTAGTCCCGATAGTCATCAGATCAGGATTTGATTAATTTTTAGTGTACTTTGAAGTCGGTTTAAGTTTTTTTGTAAAACAGTCCAATTATTTATAGATTTGGTGTATATTGTGTTTTTAATATTGGGTTTTATAATTTTGTGCTTTCCCTTATATTCAAAAATAACATATGAAATGTAAAGAAATGTATGAGTTCAAATTCCAGTCTGTCTCTAACATGTGCAATTTCGTGACCACAAGAAGGTGACAGAGGACAATTTAATACACATTAGTTATGCAACGTGTATGAAAACAGGTATATGTAGGTATATAGTATAACTTTTAGAAATCGAATAATAAAAAACAAAACGCAATCTTTCATGTTTTACCTCTTACTTGTAGTATTTATATAGAGCTGTTCACACTCCGCGCCGATCAACATCAGAGTCCTTCAAGAGCACTTGAGAGTTGTTATAGCCCCCGTTTGCCAAGGAGTTCAGCAGATTTTTGGGGTAGTTTTTTTAGGGAAGACAGTTTATCGTGATTTGTTCAAAGAGATAAAAGGCTTTTGTGCTGTTGGAATTTTTAATAAACATTAAAAGATAATTGTTAAAGTAGACGGAAATAAATAGCTTAGAATATATTATGTGCAAAGTAGCTATTTGAATAAATTAAAATCTATGCGAATATAATAAAGCGGAAGAGTTTTTTGTTTGTTTGTTTAAACGGATTAATCTCTCGAACTACCAGTCGGATTCGAAAAATTCTTTCATTAATAGGAAGCTACATTATCCCCGAGTATTATAGGCTATGCCGAGAACGTTGGTGAAACCGCAGGGAACAGTTAGTTAAATTCATATGGATAGTAGAAATAATATACCATTGAGTTCAAATCAAAATCTTACCTAAAACCTATTCTCGTTATTATATTAAGTATCATGGTTACATTTATGAAAAATGAATACTTGATTACAAACATGCCATAAAAATAATATGCCGTAAACCATAGAAATAAATATACCTAGAAAGAACGTCGCCATACTACACGAATATATAAAACAGGCCAACTTTTACAGGCTGCTGCGCGTAACAGCTACGTTTTACGCTCTCTCTGCGTCATTCTGCTTGTCATAGTGACGTTCATTATGATAGCAGTTGTTGAAATATTCCCATTAAAATCGGGAGAAAAAATATTAAACATTATTTAGCAATTTTATTTATTTTTATTTGATTTAGCCTCTAACAGTTAGGGCGTATTTTTATCGACGCGTGCACAGCTTCAACACTCAATCTGGATGTATCCTTAATCAAAGCCGTAAACATTGAATTATACCGTAAATAATCATGTGGCCGAAGGTCGTAAGCACACAAAACTTAACATAAATATTTAACTTTGTTTTTCTATGACAGGCCTGGGGCCCAAGTCTGCTATTTCAATTGTGTTCCAATGAACTTTCAGTGGTGTCAAAATTGTGACATTTTACAGTTTTGGTAGTCTACTTACTAACAGAATAGTGTCATTATGGCACAATTTTGACACCACTGAAAGATCATTGGAACACAATTGAAATAGCAGACTTGGGCCCCATGTGGCATGGTATGTCAAGCTGCAGGTCATGGTTTTGATCCTATCCGAATTTGGGTGTAATTATGTATATGTAATATTAACCATACCTTATTTACTGAAAAGAAGTTGGCTTAAACAAGCTAAATCTGTATTTACACCGTTGGTAAACTTGGTAATTACCACAAAATGAATTAAAAACACTTTCTCCAATGGCCGCCATTGTTACGATTATCCTTTTCTTGGTGTTGCCATTCCTCGATATTCAAATACACAATATTAAAATAAACCGTTTTACACTTTCATAATAAATAATGCTGACAATTAATTATAATTAATCAATATTCAATGGTATGAAATTTAATAATATTCAAATAATATAATGTTAATGCTAACAGTAAGTATTTACAAAAAAAAAGTAGTACATGCAATATATCAGTTACTTATCTTGTTTACATAGTACAAGCTCTGCTTAGTTGGGGATCAGATACCCGTGTGTGAAAAATAATGTCCCATGATATTTATTTATTAATATTTACAAACTGAACTACAAATTGAACAAAATTTCAAACCTCATTGCAAAATGACCTGCATTTCACGAGTTATAAATAAATAAACAGAAGCCACAAGCAAACCTGAATGTGGGGGTTAAATTTAAATTATGTGAACGACTTTACCGCGTATTTTGACCGCTAATTGCGTACAATTTCAATAGGGAAAATTGGATCGCCATTCACACCGTGTAGAATTTAGTGTTTATAATAACTGACTTTATGTAACTTTAACTTTTTTTATAAATCAAAAGGACCTGCACAAGCTCCCTCCCGTCACTTTCGACCACGTCGATGTAACGAGCCTGCTGAAGGATATAGTGTTTCTTAAGGCAAGCCTGATGGATGTGCAGAAGAGGTTAGATGCATCCCAAAACACCGTCGCTGATATGCGCAACGAACTTATTGAGTTGCGTAACACAGTAACGGTAACTGGGTCACCATCGAGTGCATCAAACGTCAACATACGTCGCGCAGCGGGTCATGATTTATCGGGGACAAGTTATGCGTCAGCAGTTTTGTTTTCGCCGCCACCTTCGATCGCTGAGTCTGCAGAACGTGCACCGTGTGCGCCCCGCAGCCCCGCTCCTGCCCCTGTGGCTCCGCTGCGCACTGCCCGCGCTCGCGCCGCTCCACCTACCCGACCCACTGACACACTGCCCGTGTCAACAACGTCAGCGCCTTCTACGCAGCCCGTTCCTGAAAAGGCATCGATGCGGGCTCGTGATGATGATGGTTTTCAGACAGTGCAAAGTAGGAAGCACCGTCAGAAAAACAACAAGAACCGTTGCGGCACGGCTCCTGTGGAGCCCAAGCAAACCATACGTGCCGCGAAGCCAAACACTCTGGTGTATATCTCCCGCCTACACTACACCACTAAGGCGGAAGACATTGTGGAGTACGTGCGCCAAAAGATTAAGTACACGCCGAGGGTGCAGCTGCTGGAATCGAACCGCAACGTCAACTTCATGGCGTTCGTGGTGCGAGTTCCAACGTGTTTTCTGCACCTCGTCATGGAGGAAAACTTTTGGCCGCAAGGCGTGGTATTTCGTCGCTTCCGCGGACAAGTGCCACACGATCGTACTGTGACGTAGTGCTTTTTACTAACATAGTTTTAAGTTTTTATACTAACAAAAAATGTTACATTTTGATATGTATGTTAGTTTGTAAGGTATTTATCTATGGGCCAAAGTAGCCTGATAATAAAGAATTATTATTATTATTATAAAATACATATTCCATATATCTTCATTGGTATTTACTTGGACAACAACTGTGCATTTTTAATTTAGAGCTAGGCGTTACTTTGTGCTTGTGCAGGAGTTTTTTTTTTTCTAGCCAGTATGGGCAATTTCTGAAGTACAGGGCTCAAAGAAAAACGCTGAGAGGAATCATGAGCTGAATTTTGAAGAAAGTAAAAGTGGCATATTTTTTTAAATGAATATTTTCGGAATTTTTATAATTGATTTTAAATTTTCTGCTTCTACGGCACTAACAAACAAAATTATGAAAAGCAATCTTGGTCACAAGTTCCTAGAGGTTGTTAGAAAATATCATTCTGTATATCCAGTTTAGAATTGTCGTGGTCAATCAAGTTGTTTATTGAATAACTGATGAAAATTGAAATAAGGATCACCATTTTCATACTTCTACTTATACTTATTTAATGACCTAACTGGATTTTTAATAGAAAAGTGATGGAAATATCTAGTTTTCTGTTGCCCACGCAATTGACTGCCAATTAACTTCGTATGCTTATGGTTTTTGCTGCCATAATCACTTTCTACCGTGAAATTGTGGTCATAGACAGGCACATTGTAAAATAAAATAAAATGTAATTAAAAATCATTTAATTTTCAATTTTACAACGTTACAATGTTACGATACGGTGTAACAATAGGCATTTTACGCCCTAACTGGACTCCCAGTGGCAATGCGAGGAAATTGTCGAGTTTCCTATAGTACCCGATGTTTTGTCGCCTTAATAATTTCATAACTGTCGCGACTTGCGGTTGGTGCTTCTGTGATTTATTGCTACTAGTGTCTTGTAAGTTTTTGTTGAATCCAATACATAAATTACTTGAATTTGCTAACTATGGCCAACTATCATCTCTTACAATCTTTCTTGTTCTTTCTTTAATGTTAAAAAAGCACAGAAGACAAGTTAATTAAGTTATTGTTTTAAAAGATGGTGGTTGGCCCTATTTAGATCTTTTTTTATTCTACCCAGGTAGCAAATAAGCTAGGGTATCACTACACTAGGGGTATCACTCTTGCGCAGTGGCGTGCATTGGTTTTCGGACTAGGTAGGCAGAAGAAATCATGGCCATACACGCCTAAATATGCCTCCTAGATAGATTATGTTTTTTGACCCGATTCGTAAAATTTGGTATGATTCATTAGCAAACAAAATACATAATAACAGAATAATAGATTGGAATAACAGCACCCAGATAGCCAGGTGTTTAATAAACATAATATTCTGTGTTAAAATGTCTAAGATTTTTACCTTTGTTTTAAATCCATGAATGTTTTGGAGTTGGTCTACAGCAAGTACAAGCAACAAACGAAAACTGACTAAAGGAATAATTTATCGACACATTTTGCATCTTCACCACAAAATTTCTTCATTTCACACACAATACACTTCATAGATACAGTTCGCAAAATCACAATAAGTAAATAACAACAACATTGCATACAATGCCAGCCAAACCATAAACAAACCAACACAAATAAATTGCGAAGTTATATTTGAGTTGCTCTAATGTTGGTAAAGTAGTTGTAGCTGTAGTCTTTTTAATTTGGATGGGTTACTTTACTTACAACAGAGAAGGTAAGGTTACTTTTGGCCCATAAATCGCGAATGTCAAATGTCAGTATGCTACGCATAGCAAAAGCGTGATTTATGCTTTCGTCGTATTATCTTAAAGAAGTGTGTGTGTGTGTATGAATATGCCGAAATCGTTTTAGTGTGCGTGAATTGCCGTTAATTTGAGAGGCGAACTCGCGAGTGCCTGCGCGGCAAAGTTTGAAATTTCGTATTGAATGTTAGGTTAGAATTTGTATTTAAAGTGATTATGTAGTTTAATTGAATCAAAATATTATTGAATTGAATCTTATGAGGTAGGCATTGCTTATTTGCCTATATGGAATGCACGCCACTGCTCTTGCGTTGCCGACCCTGCAGAAATCTCTTCACACTTTTTTTGAAGAACCCCATGTTGAATCCTTTAATTTCTGAAATACAAACTTACGACTAACAAGGTAAAGTAGAATTTTAATTTTCACGGCACTTGTCATGAGGTATAGTGAATATGTAGTTTCGTCAACTCCATCAGATTAATTATCCTACCTAGTTTGTCCCAATTTATTTTGACATACATAAAACAATTGGCTCCGCAAGTACAGTACCGATGAAGTAGTCACGAAATAAATTAATTTTAGGAACACCGCTGATAGGTTTGCAACCAGTACAAGACAACAGATGCTCAAGGCTAGAGCTATTATTACTACGTAGGTAGAGCTTTTATTGAAATAAAATTCGGTCCACAATTTTTATTTTGAACTTATCAGTTCAGACTCCAGAGAACTGAGTCAGAGTTAAAATTGTGTCACGTGACTCGTTGCAAACAAGCCTTGTTAAATTATACAAAGCTCAGTTTGCAGTTTTAAAAAGCTCCCGGCTGTTGTTGCTCGTTTCACCAAAGCTTTGGAGCTTTTGTGCTTTTATTTTGTTTTTATTTTTATTTTATTTTATTTATTTGGCTCACTACCAGCTTACATTTAAAACATACAACAGAAAACTTACGTACTATTTTAAGCTAAAACGTAAAGCCTATTACAAGTAAGCACCTCATGCTAAAATTAAAATTACAATTCTTAAATAATTAAGTAATTAGTAGGTAATAATAATAATTTAAATAAAACAATTTCTTAGAAGTAGGTACCAGATAACCTTCAACAATTTTCGTTGAGAGCAACATTGATGCATTTTTTATATTTTTCAAATGGATCCGCATTTACATCCACTGCTTGACAAACACTATTATATAGTTTACATATTCTAGGAACCGGGGAGCTACATCCAAATACTGATCTACGGAAAGGAGGAACCAGAGAAGTGATCTTATTCCGCGGATATCTCAAGGGTACTCTGATTTTAAATCCCTCTAGGATTTGCGGACAGTCAATCTTACCTCTCATAATCTTGTAAAAAAACAGCAAATCTAGAATGTCTCGACGTTGCGAGAGAGATGTGATGTTAAAATATTGTAATCTTTCCGTATACGACTTAATTTTTTTAGCTTTTCCTACACTATATGAAAGATGGTAAAGGAATCTTTTTTGGATACGTTCTATTCTAAGAGAATGGCAGGCATAATGTGGACGCCAAACCACGCAACAATATTCGAGCAAACTTCTTACATAAGTGTTAAATAAAATAAGCTTTGTTTTATGGCTATGAAAATCCCTCCCTGTTCGCGTTATAAATCCCAACATTTTTGTAGATCTTCCAATTATATTATCTATATGTTCTTTAAAGGTTAACTTTTTGTCGAGTATAATTCCTAAGTCCCTAACAGTATCAACTTCTTGAAGCGTATGGCCATCTATATTGTAAGAGGATGCGAGTAAGTTATTTTTCCTAGAAAATTTTATATGTAAACATTTATCTTTGTTCAAATTCATAGCATGTACCCTGCACCATTGGCAAAGTCGATCCAAATCCAATTGAAGTTTGTGGACATCATCCGCAGAATTTACAGTCCTTATGAACTTTAAGTCATCTGCATACATATAGGGTGTTGAGTTTTCAAAGCAATCAGGAATATCGTTTACAAACATGTTAAATAAAACGGGACCCAAATGTGATCCCTGAGGAACACCCGACGTTATACGACATTTAAAAGACTCAAATCCCCCCACTACGACATAAAAACTTCGATCAGTCAAATATGAACCTAACCATTGTAACAAGGATCCAGAATATCCGTAAGTGGACAATTTCGTTAGAAGTATGGAATGAGTGACCCTATCGAAAGCCTTGCTAAAATCAGTATAAATACCATCTATTTGTTTATTAGCGTCTATTGCCTCCGACAGAGACTCTACAAAACTAACAAGGTTGGAACATGTTGATCGGGCCTCTACGAATCCATGTTGGTGAATTGTAACAAATTGCTTAAAATGGTGCTGAATGACTGGACATATTAGAGACTCAAATACTTTTCCGAAAGTAGAAAGAATGGAGATGGGCCTATAGTTATTTACCAATGTATTGTCGTTTGATTTGAATATAGGCACAACCTTGGCCGTTTTCCATCGAGTGGGGAAGATACCCGAACTCAAGGATTTATTAAATATGACGAAGAGTGGTGCAGTAAGGGCTGAAGACAGACTGAAAATGAACAATGGTGGAATGCCATCTGGACCAGCTCCTTTATGAACATCTAAGTACTTCAATTTTTTCAAAATGTCTGCTTTGTCAATCGTCAGAGAAGCTAGATTTAGACATATAGACTGAACGCAATTGTTCCTTTCTAAGTCTGAATTGTAATCATTACAATGAGTTTGACCATCAGGGTGGTAAACAGATGAGAAAAAGGAAGCGAACAAGTTACAAATCTCCGTGCCATCAGAACTACTCGTGCAACCATCTGACATAACCGCGGGGTAGGAGCTTGCACCACTGCGCTTACTTTTAACAAAAGACCAAAATAATTTAGAGTTTTGATTTACTTTCATTTCAATATTTTTTATGTAAGTATTATAGGAGTCCGTTGACAATCTTTTGCAGCGTTTGCGTAATAGTTCATATGCTAATTTGTCCATTGGATTATTATATTTATTCATTCTACAACGTAATTTATTTTTTTCGCGTATACGTTTAATTAAGTTGTGAGTATACCAGATAGATAGGATGTTTTTCGTTTTTTTTTTCTGGTACAAATTTTTCTATTAGTCCCTCTATGGTGCAATACAAGATATCTACCATGGCGTTCACATCGGAACAAAAATTAAATTCATTATTCCAGTTGATTTTAGACAAGTGTTCACCTATTAATTTGTAGTCAGCTTTATGAAAATTACGTCTGATATTTGAAGAGTTTACTTGAAGAGTTGAGGTTAGTAGGTTAAATGATATGCATATATCTATTGGAGGGTGGTATACATCTATGTTACTCAGCGGACAAAAACTATTCTGCACCTTACAGACAGGCACATCACCCAAGATAAGATCAAGCAACTTATTACTAACATTACAAATAGAATTGAGTTGGCGGAGGCCATTCATGTTTACAAAATCTATGAGTAATTGGGCCTGTATGGGAAGACCGTGTGCGTTGCCGATGCTGTTATTCAAATTCCAATCTATGCAACTAAGATTAAAATCACCGACAATACATAAATACGAATTTTTAAGGCCATCAATGACTGCGTTACAATTATTTATAAAGCATTCCAACTGTGAACGATGGACGGGTGGGGCCAGATATGCACCACACAGGATGAGCCTTGTATGGAGATCTAAATCAATACTAACCCATAAGTCTTCACATTGACTTTGCCATGGTAACATACTTTTAGAAGCAATTTTTTTCAAAACTGCAACTAAAACTCCTCCTCCATCCTTTTTACTATTAAGCCCAGTAGTGTCTCTATCCCGCCTGTACACCACATACCTATCGTCAAACAGTTCTGAACTTTGAATATTACTATTTAGCCATGTTTCGGTGAGGATAACAACATCATAAGAGCTACAAGTAAGATTACGGTAAAATGTATGCGTTTTCGTTCTTAGACCTCGTGTGTTCTGATAATAAATATTTAACGATATGAATTTTGAAACATAAATCAATAACCACATGATTGCATGATTAACAAATCTATAGTTAGCAAAAAAGTTAAATCATTCGATCTTATTGAGAACTTGCATATCCTTTATCAATTTATAATCAGAGTCTTCACTTTTTCGCATGAAAATCTTTCCGCCTCTCACCCAAACAAACTTGTAATGTAGTTCTTTGGCTTTAGCCCTTGTTGCAGCATGCAGAGCTTTATTAGCATGGGATAGATGTTCGGCAATAAATATAGGTTTTTTTTCGCCAGCCATGCCAATATGTGATGTATTTATTTTATCTTTAGAATTAGACTTATTATATTTAATAGTAGCCGCAAGAAAGGCGTCACGAACAAGTTGATTATTGAGTTGGACTATAATAGATCTGGGTCGTGCACTTGCCTGATTTAGTTTAGCAATTCGAGTGCAGTGTGTGATTTTGTCGTCACTCAATGTACACCCCACTGTATTGCCTAGTTGCTTCACTATCGTAACAAGGTTTTCGCTTTTTGATTCAGGGACACACTGTATCTCCAAATTATTAGCTCGTGCCTTCTGCTCCATATGGTTTAAACGACTATTCATATCATTTATTACAGAGTTCATGTCCAATACTTCAGTTTTCAGGCTTCTAATTTCATCGCATGAATTTTTATACGCTTGTTTGAGATCTTCATACTGTGAGTTCATAAATTCCATGGAATCCTTAAACCCCTTAATTTCTTCTTTGACTGAATTCAACTCAACATTCAATGATCGGAACTCTGAGTTTATGTGTTTTAATTCGTCTCTTATAGTGGCTCTGATAATATCTTCAATATTATCCGTATCCGTCGAGCATACTTCAGGCGAAGATGTGAGTGCCTGTCGTTTCTTTGATCTCATAGGGATTTTTCCTTCAGTATTGCTTTTTGTTCCTGAATCAACTCCAGCCTCAGTCTCCAGACGAGGTACTGCACGAGTAACCGGCATATTGGTTGCTGGTTTGGACGATGAAGGAGGCGTACGCTTCAAGGACATTTTATAAACTCAGATTTGGGCTGGTGGAAGAGTTTTCCCCAAGATTGGGAAATTTGTATGTATATGGCAACACTTTCTGTAGAGAAGTAAACAATCGTTTGACAGGTACTAATGTCAACAGTTGTCAGTTGAACTTGTGACTAAAAATATCAATCAAAGTGGAGGTAGTTCTATAATTTGATGGATGATTGTCACAATAAGAAATCAGTTTTCTAGCTATAAATTCCAGCTTAAAATGTCTTAAAATCCCTTCACCAACAATACACGCTGTCGTCGATGGTTTGATCCAGGTATTGGTTCACTGTTAATTGCTGCTTCAACACTTGTAAACGTATAATCTTTATTGAACTACGGGAGCAGTATTATCACCGAAACCGTTTTTTTTCTTTTTTTTTTTTTCATACCATGTTGAGAGAAACATACTAGGTATATTAGTTATTTGTTGTTTTTTTTGTGTTTTATTCTATGACGTTTATTATATGGTCAAGAGATTAAAAACGTTTACTTTTCTTCTAGAAGAAGAATAAGAATAATTTACTTAAAATCATTAACTTTCACACTTAATCGTGATAGTCGTTAAGCTAGTTGGATGCCTCCTAGGCGGCTTGAAAAATTCCAACAGTAGGTTGACCACTAGGCTACCTCCACCAATCCGCAGTGGGCACGCGTGGTGGAGTATCGCCTAGTCCCTTTCACCCTGATTTGTGAAAGGAGGCCTGTGCTCAGCAGTGGGACATTATAGGCTGATGAACTTGTAAAAGCTTTAACTTACGACGGATAGAAGAGTCGAATGGAAGAAGCCTTAGATTTTGGGTATCTAAAGCTAATACCTAAATCTTTTTTCGGGAATTGCGTTTGACTCTAAAATAAAATCCCACTTGAGGTAACTAAAATGTCTTAATAATGTCAAAGATATTATAAAGCAGAGGTTAATTGTCAAAACCTTCTAAAAGGTGGCTCATTATATGGAAGACGAGTATATTATGTTTGTAGTAACTTCTCTCTGCACTTGCAGTTTGCACCCCCCTGGCTAAGTGACAATTGTGTAAGTTAGCATATTATGTATTAGTATTTAGAACAATAACTGTAACTTGCCTTGCTAAGTTTCTTGCCGGAGTCTTACTCAGTTTAAGTGTATTCCGAACCGGTGGTAAAATCAACGGTATGTACACGGCCTAAACTGAATAAATTACTTTTTGATTTTAATAATTGTATCTCTAGAAAAAAAAAGTTTTGAACATATTTTTTTCTCACGGCCAATTGCCAATTTCCAGTTATATTATCAGTTATAGTCACAATAAATCACTTTCACATAGTCCTCAGTCAGTCACGTCCATAAAACTCATGTTTTCATACAATGGTGGTCATTTTAATTTTAATCGTTCTTATTTCAAATAATAATAATAGACATTTTATATGTTAATGAACAAATAAATATTAACTACGCAGACAGAGAGCGGCAAGCAAATAATGGAAGTTCGCCGACGTCACCATGTTCGACACACCCTGTGACTGTTAAGGGGATGTTTTAAACGACTTTAATTTTAAAACTGTTTGTAAATACTATATTACTCATATATTTATATAATGGTTCCCGTCCAGTGGATTTACTTGCATTTTAAATGTATCTTAAAACTGAAACTGGAAGGCTAGTTTTTACAAGCTTCAATTTAGTTTCACCTGTCCAGTGTCTGTAATCGAATCTTGCAAGTTAAATTTGACCCACTTCCCAGTGTCCGATTGAGCTAAAATTTGGTATAATGTAAGGTTCATATTATTTAGTAGTCTATGGTAAATGTGTGAGGGAGAGAATAAATAGATTCAAGATGGCTTTCATTGTTTTAATTTGCTTACATATATATATTTATATTGGATGACAATGCAAATACAAAGAACAACCGACTTATAAGTAAGAAGTAATCAAATCCTAATCTGATGACAATCGGACCAAACGGGAAGTGTACACCTCCAGACAAAAAAAGGATTTTCGAAATCGGTTAATAAATTACGGTTATGAGGAAAAAAAAAAACCGAATTGAGAACCTCCTCCTTTTTTTGATGTCGGTTAAAAATTGCTTTTACCCGCGGATTGTCTTACTGCTAAGTCTCAGGCTTGCAGTCTCTGTTTCTACTCTTCATAAACGTACGCTCTCACCAATTAAATATTCCAAGTTTAAAACAATCGCCGTTCCATCCCCCTTAACCCAGCCGCCGTGTTTCTGTTGTAGACTGCCTAATTAAAGTTTGTAACATACGGACTACCCACCCACCGGCTTCACTTTGTCACACAATACCTACCCTTGTGTCACATCTCTAGGTATCCTATCATTGACAAGCGCTGTACAATTTAGTTTGATAGAAGATTGATGAATATAATCTGCTGTTTAAAAAACATTTTAGGTAGTCTTGTAGAGGTTATAAAGGGACAGGTGGACGTGAACGACTGTTCTAGGCCTACAAGGCATCCTTACTCTACCCTAACTATAAAAATATGATAAATAAATATATTTATAGAAGAAATCCTTGATTTTCGAGAAAAAGTAATACAATACAAAGCTACACGAAATAAAAAAATGCTTGTTTATCTATAATTTTATTTAAACCCCTCATTTTATTACAGGAAGATTTGTAATTAATACTTCCTACCTAATTAATCTCACAGACATTTGAATATCAAAATATATCAAAATTTTTGGTATAATGAGATTATACCAAAAATTTCTTTACCCCTATCACACACCCCTCACATTTGAGAAATTTAAGAGGATTTGTCAAGATCCGAAGCGTCCGTCCGACTACAGAAATTATGTTCACCCTCGTTACCGTTATCCTGCGAGTGACAACCCTCCCGCGTGGGGATGTTTGGTTTATGCTATGAAAAAATTGTGCGGAACATTTACCGACTTGAAATAGGTTTTTATGTTAATTTTACCACTCGCTGGATATAATTAAAAAACAATATTTTGAATTTAGAACGTTGTACATAATTATAAAAAAGTTACATGTTCTAAATTGTACTTATATTCGTAAATTATTTTCTTTATTATTGGTGGCCAGTATTATTATGGATTTCAACAATAATAATTATTTTGGGAAAATCTTCACCCATGGCCAACTGATCCCAAACTACGCAAATCTTTTAAAATGGAAACATGGTGACTACATTTATTACTTCAAACTTATTTATTAGCACCCCAGGCTAACAAAACAAAGAGACACATTTTTTTTATCCAGAATGTTTTCAGTTCAGTTCCGGATTTTCGGTAAGAATGTTATCGAAAGTTATGAAGTTCGATATAAAGCAAGAACCAAGTTCTTGCACAAGCCATAGAAAATAAAATTTCATAAGAAATCAAGCAATATTACTGCTTATGGTAGTATGCTTAAAGTGCTTAGTCCAACATAAAGGCGTTAAGCGTTTAACAAAAAAATACCATTTATTTTCCCATATTTTTTTTTTTTTTTTACTGTGTATAGGCCTGTGTTTGACCACAATCTCACTATGGTAAGTGATGATGTGGTCGAAGGTGGTAAGCACACAAAGCCTAGAAGGAACTGGCTCTCAAGTGCAGCTGACGGAACACACCGATAGGTGCTTGGCGACAGATTTTCAACTTGAGGGTGGTAGCCAGTCAGACGGGTACTACAAAGTACCCTACCATCGTGCTATGGTTTCCTCACGATGCTTTCCTTCACCGAAAGCTCAAGCTCAATGTAGGATTCGAACCCGGGACCTCCGTCTCGGTATCCGACGTCACTACCACTGAGCTATCATCGCCTTGATTCGCCTTTTTTTGGCTCTACGAGTTGGCACTAAATTAGTATATTAATAACATAATAAATAGAAAGTCCGCGAGAACATAGGCGCCGATCTCACAGCGAGCGGTCTGGAGTTCTGCGGTCAGAGTTCTACATGCGTTCTCCTTGAACACCACGGTCACTGTGTGTGCAATGATCCAGAGCTGTACTGTATCGCATTACGGAAGGTATGAGTAACAAACATAAGTACAAAAATTAAAATTTATTAAGGTGGGGGTCCACGCTACGCGAACCGAGCACGAGCCGAGCACACGCGGAGCACAAATTCGCGTAGCTTAGACGGACTTGGGAGTCTCAACTCCTCGCGCTCGACTGCACTCCGCCAATTGTCAGTTTTTTGACGAACACAACGTCGCTCGTGTTGTAGGCTCGTTGTACGTCCACATTTGACATCGCGAGCGACGAACGAAGAGCGGCTTGGTCGTGCGCGGTTCGTGTAGCGTAGACGCACCTTAACATTGGTAGGGCCCGTAGCAAACTATTTGTAGCGCTGTAATGAGCTGAAGCGCTCGTGGTGTAGCATGATTAGCAGTTCTTAATCGATCGGCAAAGTTAAGCTACGTCTGTCGTGGTCGGTACCTGGATGGGTGACCGCCTATTGGTATTTCAAATCGCGCGTTTCCGTGCTTCGGAAGGCACGTAAAGCCGTTGGACCTGGATCACTTAATTGTGATAGTCGTTAAGCTAGATGGATGCCTCCTAGGCTTGAAAAATGATGACAACTAGCTTACCTCCACCAATCCGCGAAAGGAGGCTTGTGCTCAGCAGTGGGACATTATAGGCTAATGATGATGATTACGAATTAGCTGAAATCGCTTTGGTACAGTAACTTACGCCACAGGCGTACTCTCAGCCGCCCTTTTTCCCGGGATCAACCACGAATCGGCAACGTAACTCGATCATATTGTAACATGATTACCGGGGTTTCGAGTACTCCAATGGAAGCTTTTATCTATAATGGTGTGTAATACAGAGCCTTGAAAAGATCTGGCACTTGTATTTTGTAAAACTGAAAACAAATCATTAAAATATCTGTGTTAACTATTAATATCGAAATATCGTGAAATTTTGACACTTTTTTATAATACCTCAGAGTATATAAATACTACGTACAAATAATACTAAGGTAGCAAAGCTAAGGAAGCCTATCGGTTATTGCTGAAAATCAGCGCTGTAGACATTAGGCTAGTCCTAAGACACAGCATTTTGCCACATGTGATTTTGCTGAGTAATAACCGCTTTTCTGCTCACATACGACGCACAAACTTAGAATAGATTTTTTAGAACAACAGGATTAGATTTATTATTATTTCTTTAATTTGTACCTACTTTTGTTATTTATAAAAAAACATAAACCTACATGACGTTTGTTTTGTTTATGGAAGGAATATGAGGTGTTGCCAACTGAACAATTGTAACGGCAGCTAAGATTGCTAAGAATGTAGCTAAAGTTGCCAACATCATTATGATCGTGTTATTTACTTTTCTTTTTGTATTGTGCTGTGTAATTTTTCTAATGTTTTTTGTACGTCGAATGGCGTGCAGAAGTAATTTTTTTTCTTTCATTTTCTTTCTTTCAAAGAAGCATACGGTCCGCCTGATGGTAAGCGGTCACTTAGCCTATTGACGCTTGCAACAACAGGGCTAAAAAAAAAAGTAACTATGATTCACGTTATTATAATTAACGTTCCCAATCAACAGTCAATATATTTACTTGTGGGTTATGAATTCGATATTTTGTGATCGCAGCTTCAAATCTGTTTATATACGTGATTAATGTGTATGTTCATGCATTTTGTATTAATTGTCAAAGTGTAATTTAATTAATTTCTATCGACGCTAATTATAAACCTCGATAAATAATTGTGCTTTATATCAATATAATATGAAAGTGCGTTTAATTCGAAAATTGAAAAAAAATGATTTATTTCCGATTAATGCAAATCAGACCTTAGATAGAAAACAAAAGATACACTAGGTTCTTATTTCGTGTCATTTTAAACTCTAAACGATAAATATAAACTTTACTGCGTACCATTGGTACCAATTTATCTGTATTTATAAAATAGTCTATGGTACAGTGAAAGATAATTTAAATTAAACCTTAGTACAATACTTCCAATACTTAGTTAATGAAAAATACAAAAAGTACCTATACCTATATGTTATTTTCATATTATGTAATTATATTTAAGTATGTATATACAAACAAAAATTTGTATATTTAGTATATCAGTTATCTATGGTATTCATTTATTAATATTTATTTATTTATTAATATCGTCACGTGTAGCGACGATACTGAAATTCCGAGTCACCGCTAATAATATACCTTTTTAACACACTCGCTCGTAAAGTGACATTTATTGCACCGTGTTTAGTATCTTAATGCAGCTTATTACGCTCTAGTGATTTTTACTTTACATTACCGCAGAGTTTTATGATAGGTATAATCCTGATTATGATATGTTTGTACCTCACTGCAAGTGATATTTGTGTAGTTAGAGTTGTAGACCAAGCATTCTTAATTTAAACGGGTAAAAAAGTTGCGCGTTCTCATTGTGTGGTTGATTATTATCAAAAAAATTACTAAAAAAATATAAGTCTGTTTTTTTCCTCGCAAGTGTGACACGCGTTTGCATTGATTATTACACTCTCGGCACAGCTCTCGGCTCACTTATCGCGTTCGCCTCTATCTATCATACCGCCTCGGGTGTTAATAACCAACTTTGCGCACATGTATCATAATGTACTATTTACTGCAATTTTTCTTTAATTTTTTACTATTATTATGAAACCTAAATACTTCTTATAGAATCCACCTTTTTAAACTACTTTCAATCTTTATAACTAAGCTTGCTTTATTAAGCTTTATTTGAAGTAAAGTTGAAACAAAAAATATCTATGGAATGGAACACAAAACTTTAAAGTTTATACCCGATTTTCGAATAACGTTCAATAGAATCTTTCAATCGGCAGACGTATTCATTTCCTCTAACTGTCTCGCTTGCACTTTGCGACCGGAAGTGCTGAATATCTCGGCGCGACGCTAGCTGCGCCCTCTGTAGCAGACTGCTACATCCGGTTCCAACTTCCTCCTCTTTCCAAATCATGGTTTTTAGTTTGAAATGTTACGGGGTTTTTATTTGTTTTCCTTTATTCAAGCAAGTGGCGGATATTTTATGTTTCACGCGTTTAAATTTGTATTCATCTTTTAGCCCGCGGGAGTAAATGTTTAAATTGCCACGGGAATTTAAACTCTGTATCAGTATTTTTTTACGAGTAAAATTCAATGCAAGTTCTCTTCATCTTTAGGTGAATATAGGTACTAGATGTGACCTGAGGAAGCACAGAATAGAAAGTAACTATAAAATCTGAATGCAGCTATTGAAACATACCCCATACTTAATGTTACGATAGTTTATGTTGGATCTAAATATTTATAACTTTTTTTTGTATACCACTAAGGTGGCAAGCAAGCATATGGCCCCCCTGATGGTAACCGGTGAGCTTAGCCTATGGACACTTGCAACAAGGTAAGGGGTATCACTCGTGCGTTGCCGACCCTAAAAACTGAGTATAATTATCACAAGTTTATTATCATACTGTTATCTGCGACTTCATCCACATTTATATGAAAGCTATAGAATACCTCAACTTTGCCCCCTTTAGAGATGATTTTGCAAAAAATTTAAACACATTCTATTCTATCTTTAAATGCTTTCAAAAGCCTAAAAAATAATTTTCAGATCCCTAACTTGAGAAATTAAAGATTGCCCATACAAACTTTCAACCGCCTTCAAGATTATTATTTTACACAAAAGATAGCCTATTGACCTCCCCAGGATATAATCTATTTGCCAAATTTTAAAACGATACGTTCAGCCATTTAGTCGTGAAAAGGTAACAAACAAACAAATAGAACTTAGGTAAATAAACTTAGGTAGTCGAGTTCCGCAGTTTCACCCGCGTTCCCGGGTTAAAAAGCCTATGTCCTTCTCCATACTATTGGCTATCTAGATGTCAAATTTCGTGATGATCCGTTGAGTAGTTAAGACGTGAAGGCGTAACAAAGAAAGAAACAAACTCACTTTCGCATTTATAATATTTAATTAGGATAAGTATCTATAGATTATCTATCACAAGTCAAATTTTTTGGATCAATTGACCAACGATTAGTTGGTAGGATCATCAGCAAAATAAAATCTAAAATATGCCTACATATTTTGTAACAAAATAGTGCCAGACTATAAGAAATAAGAATTCCAAGTTTAAAAACCTATGATTCAAAATTCATGTTTTTAGCTTTATCATTTTTAAGTCTGATAAAATAACAATATTCACTTCAACGTACCAGAGGATGATAAATATGAAAAGTCGTGCAGATATTGGTTTCAGTCGGGTCTGGTGACACGGCGGCGCAGCTGAGGTGCAACGTGACGACGGCGACGTGCGGTCACTAACAACGTTTGATATTGAATCGGGGACCAAGTAAAACTCTGTTTATTTACACCTCAGATCGCAGTTTTTTTTTTATGTTAGTGGAAATAGGTTTTTATTGACACGGATTTTATGATGTCCAAATGTTATGCTCTTATTATTCATTTGTTTCTAAATAAAGTCTGAAATCTTTCCATTTAGGAGGGCAAAACATTTGGTGAATGCTATGAATTAAAGATTTTTGTAAATAACTTATAATATAGACGCAATCCTAAATACATGCAGAGCTCATAAACATAATATACACTTATTATACAAGCTGTAGTTACCACTTGAACAACCCCAAATCCACGTGTAGGCATCTATGAAGTAAATTACCTCGGATCAAATATTCGAGAGGTCAACTAAATAATCGCTGTACTAACAAGCTCTGAACACCCTCGTCAATGGCGGATGGTTCTGACAGCTCGTGTACTACGCAAACTTAGAACTTTGCCGTGAATCGAGTTTTATTATACCAATAAAACAATAGCCATTTTGTATTATTAGTTATGAACAATATTGCTCTTGGATTGGCTTTACATAAATTATGACATGGTTACAGTTAAAAAAATAAAAAAAACAGATTAGAAACTGGATGTACCTTTTCGTTGGGCTATGCTTGTCTCTTTTAGACTTTTTTTGAATACGAGGAGGTTTGTACACAAGCAATGAGCTCTGGCGACCTTACTCACGCATAGGAACACAACATAAAGTTATTTGGCTGCGGTATTCTGTGAGGTGTAGGTAATTCCCCAGTCGAGCTGCTCCTTACTGCGAATAAACGCTATGCTCTAAAAAAATACTTGACTTACGCATAAATTAATTCATGATTCAAAATTGAAACTTTTAGTTGTTGAGGATAATAAAGAATATTTATAGCAGATTTTTTTGATCAAAGATCTAAACTGGTTTTATCCACGATATTATAAAATATCATTGTGCTTTGTAAATAAATAACGAGCCTTTAGCAGTTTGACGAGATTGACATATTTGTTAGCGCTAGTTCTGTATTAAATAAAAAATATTTAACGCTTACTAAACTGACTCTTAAGTTTTAGTGGTAACTATTAGTTCCGTTTCTGACCACGTTCATTATGATATAATATTATGTCGCAGTATATACATCTTATCGTTATATAAAAGTTTTCTAGTCCAAAGATGTCCTAATATCCGCAGAATTTTTATAGACCCTATTCATCGTCACAAACATCCAATAATATTACATATTTGACCAAAACATAACAACAAAGGAATATCCGAAATCCAAATGGCTATATATCGACCGAACAAACTGTTTATTATATCTAATCCGACCGAATAATACAATTTATATCTCCGTGTAGCACAGTCTTACAGTTCAATACAGAACCCTTTTTTGTTCCAAGAAAAACGGGGATATATAAAACCACGTTCACAGTAACGCTCCCGTCATTCAATATCCACTGATATCTCATTTTGCCGGGCGAATAGAGGCGGAAAGGGCGATTCAGGACCTTCAAAATCGCTACAAGTTATGAGAGCATGATATTCATAGTTGCTTCTGGAAGAGAATTGCAGCAAGTTGCATGAGGAAATGAGGATTGGCCGTATCACACATCAAATGGGTAAAATTTCGCATGAATATGTAGCCACCATTTTAAATCTCAAAATAATGCCCTCAGAATATATGTCTGTAGGTATATAAAAATGTGTTTAATAAAATATTTAAAAAAATACCAAGCGGTTACATACACCTGTTTTCTAGAGATTGAGTTTATAACTCTTCTGAATAATTTCTGAAAGCATTAATATTATATTTTGATCTCGATTTTTTTTTTTTTTTTTTTTTTATACAACTTAGTCGATAAACAAGCATACGGCCCGCCTGATGGTAAGCGGTTACCGTAGCCATATAGACGCTTGCAACACACGAAGCATCGCTCACGCGTTATCGACCTATCCCCCCTCCCCTATGAGCTCTGGCGACCTTACTCACGCGCAGGAACACGACTTTACACAACATAAAGTTATTTGGCTGCGGTATTCTGTAAGGTGGAGGTACTTCCCCAGTCGAGCTGCTCTTTGAGCATATAAACGCTATGCTCTACCTCTCTTAAAATCTCTCTAGATCATCGTGTTTAAATAATACTACTTCTATAATGGTATTATACTGGTATTACTTTTTTTTTAATCTTCAGCTTGGGCCAAACAACCCTGATCACGCCAGAGGCTACGGCCTCTCTGAGCGTTGAACATTGAATTCTTTGTCGCGATACATTTTTGTGAAAATATACTTTTAACACATAAAATATTCTACTTATACGACTATGCTAACACATAATATATTGACATACGATTTTGGCACTGTCTTCTAATAATAAATATTTATTCTTCTTAGGAATTCCGAAGCGTGGTAACTATTAGGTCTAAGTCTCAACTTAATAAATGGCTAACTTGAGTTTTTTTTAATTGACTTTCAATATCTTAATTCAACTTTTTGCATTTCTTTAATATCTTTGGTCATTACTATGTTTTATTTTTGTTTAAAATAATCAATTTTACTTTTTTCTTTTCTGAATTTTTAAAACCAATAATAGTGGTACATAATGACCAATGCACACGCGTGTCATACGAAGTTTTCAATACACTTGCGAGGAAAAAAACAGACTTGCATTTTTTACAAACGTCATAAAACTGTGCGGTAATGTAAAGTAAAAAGCACTAGCTTCATTACGTACGATACTAAAAACGGTGCAATAAATGACACTTTATGAGCGAGTATGCTGAAAAATTTGTGTTATAAAATACTTTGGAAAAAAAACTTAAACCAACTTCAAAGTACACTAAGAAGTAAGTAATCAAATCCTGATCTGATGACAATGGGACCAAACGGGAAGTGTACCCTTCCAGACAAAAAAATAATTTTCCAAATCGGTTCATAAATGTCGAAGTTATGAGGTAACAAACATAAAAAAAAAAAAAGAACATACAACCGAATTGAGAACCTCCTCCTTTTTTTGAAGTCGGTTAAAAATGTAACCTAGCTGAGTTTTTTGCCTGTTCTACTCAGTTGAAGGCCGACCAACGAACTGGTGGTAACTTCAGTAGCTTTGTACTTCATAAGTGCCCTATTAGGGCCTAAATTCAATAAATGGCATTGACTTTGATTTTAACCCTCACTCCTTACAGGATATAAGATCAAAGCATAATGTGATTTCACAAACATTGGATCAACTTTTTATAAACGTGCGATATAAATCAAAGATCACACAATGCCAGTAAAAACGACTTCACAACAAGGTATATAAAAACCCGTTCTACACTGTCACCTCCAATCCACTTTCAATTAACGTGTCCAGACGAGCGTTAACGCGTCGGCAGCCCTTCGATCCACTAGGGTAAGTACACATAGCTGTAGTAACTACACAACTTGTACCGCACGGGTACAGGTCAGCTATACATAACCACTATAAGCTGGCCCGGTGAAGCCATGCCTGATTCAACCTAGCAGATTCTTGTTTATAATGGTTTGTATAACTCGTCTTGTGAGTACAGAGTGCTGCATGTTTTGGTAAAATACGATCATAACTTTTCTATCTATGTTTGTTCGTTTGATGTAGATCTTGTTCCATTTTTTACCCAGCTTTCACTTAGGTATAGTGCTGTTTTTAATTTTTATTGGTTGAATTGATTCAAAACCATTCATTCAAATAGACACTTCTGAAAATTCTGACTCTAATACTCTAATACCGGTTCGGAAGGTTGCATTTGCTGAGAAGAGCCGGCAATACCCTCAGCAATTAATCTTTTCAAAACAAGCTTAGATTCATTACATAATATTTATATTCTAATCGCACTGACGATATGACGGGCGTTATGATTTTTTATACATACTAACTGTATTATGACATACGTAATTATATACTTTTATTAAGTTTATGTGGAGACTTAAAAACTAACAAGCAACAGCTTGAGAGTATTCTACGTGAACACACGTTGGTTCTTACGTGCCCATATTTTTTCCTAAAGTATGGAACTAGGTATTATATCTGCTCAACCTAGCCGTTACGGAGCTGAGTACACACATACAATACACATACACACACCACCAACTAATATTAGTTTTATTAGTGGGTTAATGCCAATAGGATATCGCAAGTTATTCAAACACCGTGAAGCAATATTGTTCAGAAGTATTTTTATTTTTTTGTATAATCTTGCCATAATTATTTGCTTGACACATTAATGTGCTTGTACCTTACACATCCCGCCCAGCGATATTTAAATATCTCGCAGACGGGGTAGGATGCTAATTACTCGACTAGGGTGTCTAGAGCCCATTGAATATCCACTTGCACTAGTAATAATAGTACAGCTCAGATTTGAGTCAGATTTGTTTATCTATTTGTGTTCTGGAAAGAAGATTTGAATAGAGCTGTATTTATGCTGGTGTGAAAGAATCATGGCGAGATTCATACATTGATTTAAACAATAAAACATTTTAGAGGGTTTTGAATCACTTCCAAAGTTGAGAAATATTTTATAAACGCCGGAAACGGATCATAACGGTTTGGGACGCGATTCGCCGGCATGGCATAGAATGTAACATTTTTATCCCGGGATCTTAAAATATTTTAAATGCCTCAAGTTATTCCTTAGGCACCAAGGATCAATAATTATTGTCATTTCAACTTCTCTAAAAATCATTATTTTTTTGTACAATTCTCGCCATGATTCTTTGTGACTTTTTGTTATACATTGATTGACAATTTAATCGTATACTTTTAAGTATGATTATGTCACAGAGTAGAGGTAGATACGAGTAACATATCATCTTGCAGATAATAGATTTTAGATATAAAATTAAATTGGTGGGATGCAATATGAAAAATTATTTAATTAGCATTTAAAAGTTCCTTTCAACAAATATACAACAAACGGAGCAGCCAAATCGAACCTTTCTCCCCATGAATATCGAATGAAAAGACAATAAAATGTGACCTCAAATTACTCTCTTTGTTTCAGCAAATAAAAACAAAACACAAGTGACTTCAAATGGACCATAATCTACATTTCTTAAACGAACATTTCGGGTCTATTATGTGACTTTATTGCAATCATATATTCAAATCCATGTTTTCACAAAACGCAAACAGCTCGGTTTGCAACTTATAAAGTTATACTGGCTTATTGGTCGCAAGTCTCAACTTTCACTCCAAAACAAAGTTTACAAATCCATCATCAAACCTGTTTGGTCCTATGAGATTGAGGATAATAACAAACGCACCGTGGTACGTCAAAAATGAAGCTTTACATCGTGACATCCATATCCCAACAGTTAAAGAGGAAATCTCTAACTAAATAGAATCGTACACAGTTCGATTCGAGCACCGTCCAAACTCTCTTGCCAGCCATTTAATAGACATGCCAGGTCTAAGGCGCCTGCGATGGAAAAATCCTCAGGATTTAACTTACCATAGGAGCTTCTTACTATGAATTTTTAAGCAGTTGTAACAAGGGTCACATACTGTGCAATACAACTCATCGATATGCCACAAATAAAATATACTAAATGTCCCTAGATTCTACAGATCGTAATAAATAAGGATACAAGAAAACATGTTGATATGGCCTATTTACGTTTTTGACAGCTGGCGTTGCAAACAGCTCAATGAAACAATTTTGAGACATTGTGATATTGATAGCAACAAAGTTATGTAATCCACAGAAGCCACATTCAATTATGTCGAGCACACGAGCGTTAAATGTTAACATGTGAATCAATATGTATGTGTGTAATATGTCTGTATGTCCTGAGTCTGGGTGTAATTATGTATATTAAGTATGTATTTACAAACAAAAAGTAGTATATGTATTATATCAGTTATCTGGTTTCAATAGTACAAGCTCTGCTTAGTTTGGAATCAGATGACCGTGTGTGAGGAATGTCCCAGGTTTTTTTTTTTTAATAAAACAGTACCTATTTAGATGTATATTAATGAACGAGGTTTTGGATTTTGTTTTAGTATAACCTAAATTACCAGAGCGATTAGAGTAGGTCTGGATATTTGCTTCATGGAGTAGGTACTAGGTAATATTGAGGAGGCATAAATCTGAAAATAATATAATGTGGTGTGACGAGATATCGTCTAAGGATATTGCCAGTCATTTTGAAATTTGGTCCAAATATACTGCCCAGTAATGTAAGATCAAACATTGTGATGAAATATGACGAAGATTCCATTTTTTTTCTATTCTAGTTTTGATTGAGTTCAAAACTCATAATAAAGTCTCATGAATAGATCATGTTGATCAAAAATTATTGGTGCAGGTTCCAAATTCACTTGAGCATTTATTGACTATATCTATTTTATTTATTTATTTATTTAGCTTTATTTAATCCCTTACATGTAACTATTTTATAATATTTTGTGTATTGAGTACTTATTTTTTTTTTTTAATAGAGTTAGTTTTTGTACTTAAGATAAGGTTAGTATTGTTAGGTGTAAGGGCCGCCCTTTGCGGTGAAAGCCTCCTCCAAACTGTTCCAGGTTACTCTATCTTTTGATAGTCTGGGCCATACGTTTCCAGCTATTTGGACAATATCGTCACTCCATCTTTTAAATGGTCTACCCTTCCTTCTTTTTTTGTATATTGGATACCAGTTCGTAATTATTTGTGACCATCTTTCATCAGACGCTCTCTGGATGTGACCTGACCATTTCCATTTCAGTGTTAGGACCTGTTTAACCACATCTCTCGCCTTTGTTTTTTGCCTTATAAGTGAACTTTTGACTCTGTCTTTCAATTTGATGTTCATATAACTCCGTTCTATTCCTCTTTGACAACTTCTTATTTTATTTAAGAGTGATTTTTTTAGAGGCCATGTTTGGCATGCGTAGGTGAGAATCGGTGTTATGCAAATGTTCATCGCTTTCGTTTTCAGTTTTGTCGGTATGGGACCTTTGAAAATTTCCTTCATAGACCAGTATTTATTCCATGTATTCTTCACTCGTCGGTCGATTTCTTTTTCTGTACATGATTTTATTGAAATTAGATGTCCAAGGTAAATGTATTCAGCGACATATTCCATAGGTACTGACCTTATAGATATAGGTATTTGTTGACAGTTAGTCATTATTTTCGTTTTATCCCAGTTAATTTGTAGCCCAACGGTCTCGCTATGCTGAGTAAGGGAATCAATCATGTATTTAAGTTTGTATGGGTCTTCCGACAGCAGTACTATGTCGTCCGCAAACCTGAGGTGTGAGAGGTACTTGCCATTGATATTTATTCCCATATCACTCCAATCAAGTTTTCGGAAAATGGATTCTAGGACTGCGATGAAAAGCTTTGGGGAAAGCGGATCCCCTTGCTTTACTCCCCTCTCGACTCGAAATGTTGGTCCTCTTGTGTCTAAGCGTACTCTTGTAGTGCTTCTCATGTAAATCGCTTTGATTAGCTCTATGTAGTCGTAGTCTAGTCCTTGCTGGTTTAAAGCCTGCCATATGGAGTCGTGCGAAATTGAATCGAAGGCTTTAGAGTAATCTATAAAAGCAACGTATAAGGGGAGGTCATATTCCGTAAACCGTTCGATTATTACTTTCAGTGTGTGTATATGGTCAATGGTAGAGAAATTTTTCATGAATCCCGCTTGTTCTATAGGCTGGTTCTCATCAATCTTCGCTGTTACACGTCTTAGTAAGGTCGATGCGAATACTTTATATAGACAGGATATAAGACTGATTGGTCTGTAGTTGGAAATTAGTTTGGGGTCTCCCTTTTTATATAATAGAGCTATTTCCGAGCATGTCCAAGTTTCAGGTAGTTCTTTTGTTGTTAAAATTCTGTTATAGAGCTTAGTGAGTGGTTTTATTAGTATTTCTTTGGCAGATTTTATCATTTCGTTTGCCACTCCGTCAGGTCCTGGGCTCTTTCCTGCTTTTAGTTTATTTATAGATTGCTCTATCTCGCTTTCTAAAAATGGTGGGACTGGTTCTTGGACGGGTTTATAATTGTTAGATATTTGTCTCTCAACATTTTTATTTGTACATGTGTATAGGTTCTTGTAAAACTGTGTAGCTATCGTCATTAGGTCTCTCCTGTGCGTGACGATGGTTCCTGAAGTATTCTGGAGTTGTGTCATCACATGTTTGGTAGTTTCCAATTTTTTGTAAGCCTTTTTTATCCCGCCTGTCTCCTCTATGATTTTGCTAATTGCATTGAGTCTCCTATTTTTTATGTTTTGTTTTATTTTTTTATGAATTATCTTGTACAATTTACTCAGAGTTTTCTTTTCTTGCCTAGTTTTGTTTTTCTTGTTTTTTAATATGTGTTTTTTATATTTCAAAGTTTCTATTTCTTCTGTTATAATTTCTTTATTTCTTTTTTCAGATGTGTCGCCAGTTTGTTTTTTGTAGCCGTTAAGTAAAAATGACTCTATTTTGTTGTTGAATTGGTGCACGCTTTCGTTTTCATAGCAGGTCAGGGTTGGTAGGTCTTCATTTGTACTTGCATTTTCTGTATGTGATTTGCCTCGGTAGCTAGCTCGAGATTTCTTGTTTTTCTCTATACTTATAGTAATTCTTATCATTCTATGGTCACTCGGGTGTTGCAATTTACTCATCACATTTACATTTAGTATATTTTTTGTAACATTTGTAGCTATAAAGTCGATTTCGTTCTTAAATTTTCCATCAGGTGTTCTCCAAGTCCACCGAAGCTTATTAGATTTTTTGAATATAGTATTAGAAATTTTTAAGTTGTATTGATGGCAAAATTTTATGAATAATTCTCCTCTATCGTTTCTTTTTCCGTAGCCATATCTTCCCATTACTAATTCTTCATTTTCTTCGGGGCATTCTATTTTTGCATTCATGTCACCCAAAAATATTATATTTTTGTGCATTTATTCATAGCTTTATCAAGGTCGGCATAAAAGTTTTCTATATCTTCTGAGGTGGCTCTATTAGTAGGGGCGTATGCTTGAATTATAGAGAATTTCTGTCCATGTATTACCACTAGTAGAACAGCAACTCTCTCGGATATCGCGATAAAATCTTGTACGTCTGTATTGTATTGCTTCTTTACTAGGAATCCAACACCTTTCTCTCCTTTTGTTTCGCCATAGTAGTAAAGAAGATATTTCCCCCTATCTTCTATTTTATAACCTTGTCTTCTCACTTTAGCTATGCCAATAATGTCCCAATTAATGTTTGATATCGCGTATTCCAATTCGACTACTCTTGCTTCATTTGCTAATGATCTGAGATTGAATGTAGAGATATAGTATTTTTTTAAGTTTGGAGGGTGGTCGTCTACAGCCCCCACGGTGACGAACCGTTCTTGGGGGGGGGACTATATCTATATTCTTCTATAAAAATCAATGCCACTTTTCGTTGTAATTTTATAACTCAAGAACGGGCTCACCTATCCAAACCAAATGTTTAGGCTTTGTTCGGACTATTTAGTAGATGGTTTATGTGAAGTTTGCACAAAATCGGTCGAGCGGTTCTTCATTTATCACATTTTTATTATTTCACATTATACGTAGCGAAGCAAGTACCGGGCCGCTAGTAACGTATATATTATATCCTTTAGAGTTCAAATGGTATGCCATAAGTCATGGTTAATATTTTATTACATTAATATTATGCTGAAAGTGTGTGCTAGTAAGCTTTACGTAGGTATGATCTGGTAATAAACAAAGCCTTGGGACACACAAAAAAAATAAAAGACTGCCGTCTGAAGGATTTATTAGTCGCCGTTAACTTAATGGGCGAAACAGGGAAATACTTTTTGCTGGTTTTATCTTGACTGAAACTGAATTTTCTTACTATACAAATATAATTAATTCGTGTAACTACGTGTACCCCTGAACAGTGATATACTGAATTCTAGTGAGTTACACAAAAAGGTATTTAAGATAATAACACTAGATACTGCGCTGTAACTTCAGTAGATAAACGGAATAAAATAAAATTGCAAAACTCTTTAGAACTGAAAATTGCCCTTGTGTCATTCATACCCACAATATAGATTGCTAAACATGTCAAAATCTCCATATTAACTTTTTCACTGATGTTGTTATGAGGATGAACTTTATCAACCTATTTCTATACATATACATCAATATTTATAAAATGAATGAATCTATCATCATCATCCTATAATGTCCCACTGCTGAGCACAGGCCTCCTTTCACAAATGAGGGTGAAAGGGACTGGGCGATACTCCACCACTCTTGCCCACTGCGAATTGGTGGAGGTAGGCTAGTGGTCAACTTACTGTTTGAATTTTTCAAGCCGCCTAGTAGGCATCCAACATAACCGGGACCAACGGCTTTACGTGCCTTCCGAAGCACGGAAACGCTCGATTTGTAATACCACTAGGCGGTCACCCATCCAGGTACCGACCACGACAGACTTAGCTTAACTTTGCCGATCGATTAAGAACGGCTAATCATGCTACACCAAGAGCGCTTCAATGAATGAATCTGTACTTCTATCAATACGCGAGTAGTTTTACCAGGCACTTTACTTTGAGGCATCAATGCGATCAAAAACCTTTTTAAAATGAAAGCAAAAACAAAGTTATCTATAAAATATAAAGCGTTACCCTTTGAAATGCGATCGGCTATGCTACACCATCAGAACTAAGCGCAACCCTGTATAATTGATTTAGCCTCGCCCGCCCTGACGAGAAGGAAATTAATGTTATTATAAACGAGCTTTTAGCTTTCCGGGACCCCTGTATAATTGTATTATACCGCTGAAAAACGCTCACCGACTATTTATATTTACAGGCAGTCTTTTACACATTTTAATACTGTATTAAATCTAGCTCTAACGCGTAAGTCCAACACTACCCCAGAAAAAAACCCGTAGTAGACAGGCGAGTCCAATATGAACATCGCCGCACTATGAAATAAATAAAATAGTTTTATTCAAATAGGAAGTCGGCAACATCTGAATTGTCAGACTCGCACGTTCAACAGTGGATGATCCTACTCGTATGATTTTCTCAAAACGTTTTCATCTACTGATAAATCGTAAAAAGTTACGTGTATTATACTTACCTTATTTACTGAAAAGAAAATCGGCTTGAACAAGCTAAATCTTTATCTACACCGTTGGTAAACTTGGTAATTACAACAAAATTAATTAATAAAATAAGTACTTTCTCCAATGGCTACCGTTGTTACAATATCCTTTTCTGGTGTTGCCATTCCTCGATATTAAAATCCACCATATCAAAATAAACTGTTTTACAATTTCAGAATAAAAAAATACTAATAACTAGTTATAATTAATCAATATTCAATGGTATGAAATTAAATAATATTAATATAATATAATGTTAATGCTAATATGTGGCATTTACTCGGCAAGTATTCAAGGTGGGGTCAGTCGCATTATAAGTTCAAAAACTAGTGATTATGTGACACAGATTTAAATCCCTTGAGAACGTAGGAATCTCGGCTTGGATTCTAGTGATTTTATAATCATCATCACCAAGCTACTTTACTTACTAAAACTCTAATACTAACTGACTTATAGATTGTGTACATTCTAAGCAGTTGAGTCTAAAATCTTGAGTACAGTGGCCCGATCACGTAACAAATCTTTAACGATGTCAAAGCGATATCAACTATTTAAATTGTTAAAAAAAAACCTTTATTCAAATACATCTTCGCAGGCACTTATGAAAAGTCTGACTCTAATACTCTAATACCGGTCCGGAAGGTTGCATTTTCTGAGAAGAGCCGGCAATAAACTCAGCAATTACTCTTTTCAAAACAAGCTTAGATTCATTACATAATATTTACATTATAATGGCACTGACAACAAGTACGTGCCAGTTTGTTGCGATTGCCATATTATTGTGTTTCGTGTATAGCGTGTTTTGTTTTTGCGTAATGTCTAACTAATGAACGATTGAAAAACAATCCTATGGATAAATTCGTTGAGGCATATACATCTTGAAAGTTTTTTTATAAAAAATATTACACGAAACACAAATTAAATAATAGATGTCGCTAAGACACCGGAGGAATAATACCTTTAGATTAGTGATACCGATCAATCCAATTCCGCAAATAGTCAGTGATTTTGAACTGATTTTGAACAGTAAGGACCAATGACTGCATCGAGTCTCCTTGAATTGGCCAATCAGAGCGTATTGTCGGTGGTGAATTGGTGATAGATTTCAAGGAAAATTTATGTCTTTGCGCTTTTTAGAATTATTCCGGGCCACTGGTATTCCTTAGATAACATAGGTGTGTACAAAAAAAAGTATTTACCTACCGACATACTATTACTAAAGGGGTAAATAATCATAGATAGTTTTGAGCTAAAAGGCGGCAAGTTAGTTCAAATAAATCTCCCCGGTTGGGAGCTTACTCGCCGATTTGTCCGCGTATCCAGCCAAATCTTGGTTCGGTATCATCTTGCCAATTAAAAAAAAAACATCATGTATAATGATGAGATGTTTTTAATGTGCAATTCATTCAATCGGTATAATATTTATATAACAATTATTTTCATGTTTACTGTTTTTGTTTACAGAGTCGACTAAACATTGCGTAATCGGAATGATCAATTTTTATGACTGATAATTATTATATAGCTCCTATAAACTATTCAATATCTTTGTAATTACTAACTAGGATTATAATACTCCAAGATAAGGATTTACTGACTCACTGAAAGCCTAGTCTAATTTAATAAACTATCTCACCGTGATGTGACCAAAAGTACTGATCGAACATATACTGCCAAGAATAGAATTGGGTCTGAAATTCAATTTCGAGATGGCATATTTTAGAAACCTATGTAAGGTTAGTCATGCTAAACAACTTTTACTAAGGGACCAATAGCGAATTCTCAAAAAAAATATTTTAACTTCTCATAGTAGTATAGTGTCAACCTTGCTCGATCGTAATGTATGAAAAGTAACTATTTTTTGTGAGATTTCAGTGTAGTAGGTACATATTTGTTATAACTGATTGTAAGTAAAGAAAGTCCCTAAATAGATATGAAAAATAAAGTTTTTGCTATTTTTGGTAGATGGCCCAGTTTTTCTTTTTAGGGTTCCATGTCCAAAGGGTACCAATGGGATCCTATTACTAAGCCTCCGCTGTGCCGTCCGTCCGTCCGTCTGTCCGTCCGCCTGTCTGTCAGTGGGCTGTATCCTGTATCTCATGAGCCGTTATAGATAGACTGTTGAAATTTTCACAGAATGTGTATTTCTATTGTCGCTATAGGATAATAATAAAAATTAAAGGGTCTACAAGAAAAGTCTTTACGGAACACTTCATATGCGATTCTGACTCGTTCTTGGCAGATTTTTTCTACATTTCTAATACAAGCATACAGCTTGTCTGATGAACTCCGTGCCTTAATTGTGTATGCAGTACTTACTAAATCTTAGATAAGAAGACATTTGCTGATCTAAATATATAATCTGTGTCGAGTGAAAGTATGTGACGTTAGCCAGTGAGCGGCGCGCGTCTGCTTCATATATCGGACTAACTAGACTATCGTTTCCGTGGTGTAGCGGTTATCACATCTGCCTAACACGCAGAAGGTCCCCGGTTCGATCCCGGGCGGAAACATAGTTTTTGTCCTATATTTTGATGCATGCCTGTGTGTTTTTAGTTTCAATGACTCACCTATGTTAAAAACTATCATTAAGAACCTACCAGCTTGAGACTGCACTTGAGAGCTTTCTATGCCAGTACTTCGTCACTTCGACACAGCCTATATAAATGTAAAAAAATAAGTAGGAAAATTATTCCTTTTATGTTTAGGTAATTGAGAGATGGTAATTTTCTTTCTACGAGTTCATTATTGCAAAAGCTATGTTTCCGCCCGGGATCGAACCGGGGGCCTTCTGCGTGTTAGGCAGATGTGATAACCGCTACACCACGGAAACGATGGGACAAATAACAGATTAGTAAACTACAAGCCGATTGAGAGTTATATCATTCGAAAGGCAATTACTGATAAACCCATATTAAGGTCATCATTGTTTATAACTGCATCGTATCGGGGCATGCAAACGAAAGCTACCAACTGCAAGGTGACAGCGAGATATCCACATACCGATGAACGGTGAGGGGACAGTTTTACAACATACTGATATACCAGCATGAGTAGGATAGCTATAGCTAGGTACCTATAGGAACGGCATAGTACGCAGGCGGGTGCAGTACCTTTGCCGTAAGCGGACCGCTCGTAGTCGGCACGCTGTAGTTGACATACAGCACCTTAATTATATCCTAGAGAATGGGCCGCTTCCTTGAAGCGTAGTAGGTAAGTGCAATTACTACAGGTCGTTGGGTAATTTTTCATGTTATTGTATACACGATATATCCCTAAGCAAAATTTTTTTTTATACTAAGGTAGCAGACAAGCATACGGCCCGCCTGATGGTAAGCGGGTACCGCAGCCTATGGACGCTTGCAACACCAGGGGCGTCACTCGCGCGTTGCCAAGCCTGCAGAAATCTCTTCACGCCCTTTTTGAAGAACCCCATGCTGTACTCCATTGGGAAAACAACGACAGGGATCTCATTCCACAATCTGAGCGTACGCGGAAGGAAGCTCCTTTGAGACCGCACAGTTCGAAACCATTTTGGTTCCAATGTGTGAGGATGGACTCCCCGTCGATGACGAGAGTTGCAATTGTATAAGGCAGCCGTGGACATTAAGGTCAAACAATGGTAAGGTTTCAATCAATCATGGGACCTATCTAAGTATAAGAAAACCTATTTGATAGGTGAACGCTGATTCCAACCGGGTATCTTCAGCAACTTTGACAACTTTTCAGCAACAAGCAAAAGATGTTTCCGCCCGGGATCGAACCGGGGGCCTTCTGCGTGTTAGGCAGATGTGATAACCGCTACACCACGGAAACTATGAAAGAAAGTGGTATATTATTTACTCGCAATCGGATTGAGACTTTCATAAATTTCTTTCTTTCTAATGGTTAAAGTAGCTTAATCATTGATTATACTATCAGCGGTAGTTACCAATGATAGTATAATCAATGATTAAGCTAATAACGGGACTATATTTGGCTGATAATCTCAGATTAAGGTACACAATACCCAGTTAGTTAAAAATGGTTTGCAATAATTATGTTATGCTGTCAAGATATGCAATGCATTCTAAACATTTGAGTAGTTTGAAATTTTCCTTCAATGATAATTTAGAATTTGTTGTAAAGGTAGATATTGTTAGCATTAACATTATATTATTTTAATATTATTTAATTTCATACCATTGATTAATTATAATTAGTTATTAGTATTATTTATTCTGAAAATGTAAAACAATATGGTGGATTTTGGATATCGAGGGATGGCAACACCAAAAAGGGATATTGTAACAACGGTGGCCATTGGAGAAAGTATTTTTTTAATGAATTGTGTATTTACCAAGTTTATCAACGGTGTAAATAAAGATTTAGCTTGTTCAAGCCGATTTTCTTTTCAGTAAATATGGTAAGGTTAACATTTCAGAAGTGCGGGATTAAGAAATCAGCTCACCGGTATGTACTTTTGTTATTTTCTATTTTGTGTGTCTTGTTCGTGACGAATAATCAACTATGGCTGGTTAGTAGTACGATGCCGCTAACAAATAAATTCTTAATATTACTACACTACATTTATTTTTAGATATATCTTAAGTAAACAGTTGTTTATGTACTTAAATAAAAGTTTCGTAAGAGAATCATACTACATTTATAAAAAAGCACTTATAGCAACATTAAAAGCAAAAACGTAATATATTATGGATTATTCAAGTAACAATGAATAATAATTAGTGAAATAACTAGAGGTATCTTTAATACCTAATACACAATTAACCTGCTGTACAATACAATACCCGCTGTATTGTAATAATATATCATATCCAGGAAATTAAATATTTACAATCGTCTATAATCGTAAGCTAATGATGAAAATAATATTCCTTGCTTATATGCTTATATGTCTTGACAAAAATCGAATGATACTTGGAAATACCTACCTACTTTTAAAATAATAATATTATAGTTCCTAAAAGCCAAAGAGAAGAGTCTTTCGAAGAATACTTCACTATATGGTGAGGGGCAGGGTCGCTCTTCGCGTCTGTCTGTCTGTCTCTTTGTCCGCTAACTCCTTCTAAAACACAAAACGAATTTGATGCGGTTTGCACTATCATTTGGATATTTTTTCAAGGAAGGATTAAAAACATGCATGTTATATATGCGGAGCGGGTTGTCGATGTTTCGTAAACACATGGAATGTTTTGCGCTTTCAATGCTGACATTGTATTTTGGAAGATGTCATAGATTTAAAATTTGCAAGAAACAGTATTCGCGATGCCGTGTACAAATTAAATTATTTATTTACTTTATGGCATCACATGTGTATAAAAGATGTAAAACAATATTTAATAGTTCACATGGACCCTGTAGGGCACAGAAATATTGATAGATACATTAGTAATAATTAAGTAAACATCATAATTATATAATAGTTTAAAGTTTATAACTAGCCTAGAATAGTAATACACATTTAGTATTAATTGGTCAACAAAAACTGGTCAGTTGCTGTATAATTCAGGGGATCTTCGATCACTATTCGATTGCTACATTGATAGCTTACAATATTGACATTGTTATAGTAAATATTAAAAACATTAGGTAAAGTGACAAAACAATATTACCTAGTAACTCCTAATAATATTGTGATTAATACTTTAAACATAAAGTTTAAAACAAAACAAAGAAAAGAAGCCTAGACAAAATATTATCTTATTGCGTCAGAACATAAATCGCTTTTCTGGTGATATATATCGAACTTTTGATGGATAAAATCCAAGTTTATACTTTATTATTGTTTTTATTTGGTTTCATTTTAATGTTAACAATTTCACGGTCGCTAATGCGTTCATCAGAGGGACTGCCAATGGTAGTGGATCTATTATTGTATCTAACAGCAACATACAATTTTAAAATCGTACAGATATATATGTAGTAATTCTGTGTCTGTGAGCTGACATGTACAGAGATTGAACTTTCCATCATCGTATATGGATGAGAACCTCCGGCTGCTGGCTTTCATTGTTTTATTCTATAAAAGTTATTCGATGGGAAGTAGCCATGTCCTTTTCCATACCATAGGCTGTCTGCATGCCAAATTTCATGATGATCCGTTGAGTAGTTGCGGCATTGGGTCGTGACGGACAGGCAGACGAACTCACTTTCGCATTTATAATATTATAAGTTCTATGTTCTATAATAGAATAAATTCTTAGTAAAGTATTCAAATCGTCCATTGAGAACATTATTACAAATGAGAGTATTTTGGAGAAGACGTGCCAAATATTATCTGAAGTAAGGGAATTTAGACCAACCACTAAGTACAAGTTAGAGAAAATTTATAATCATTTGGAATTAAATCTTATTACTCATTTCGAATCTATAATCCTAGTTTAATCATTACCTATGAAACTGTATACTACTGTAACTGTAAAATCTACTGAGATTTGTAAAGGATTTAATAAACATTGCACGATTAAATCTACGAAGGTAACTAATAAGTTAATGTCCTGTGACTGGGACACTAAAGGGGTAAGATTGAGTGGTGTGGTGACAACATGTATGAATTCTATCGAAAAAAAAAAAATATAATAAAAACATATTCATATAACCTCAGAGTATGTAAATACTACGTACAAATATAACCGAGAGTTTCATGCATATGTTTCATCAATTATTCAAAAATGTTTAAATTATTGATACAACTCAAGATTCAACTAATAAAATTATAATTGTATGGAAAATTATAAATACAGAGACTGTTCAAAATAAAAAAAGAAGATGACATAATCAACCATAACATTAATGATAAATTTGATCTCGGATAAATTTGAAGTAACTAAAGCTGAAATAAAAAAAAAAATACAGAAGACCTATGGGGCTTATCAGTTAAAGTCATTTACCAATTATCACTAGTATTGCACCTATTTTAGGAGCTATTATTAATCATTGTATTATTGTTAATGGTTCCCCACTTTGATGAAACAGTAACATCATTACAATATTTAAATCTGGTTGCAAAAAAAAAAAAAAAAACCTTCCAATTATTGATCTACCCCTGTTCTTCAAAATCTTTGAGAAAGTTATGGTAAATATATTATTGGCTCATTTTACCAATAATCAGAATTTATAGGATCACCAGTTTGGATTTACAAAATACCGATCAACGACTGGTGCCAAACTTTAAAAGCATATTTTTGAGGCCTGGAAGAATTCACAGATTGCGTTTGGCTTATTTTATGATCTCTCCAAGGCATTTTATTGCGTACATCATCACAGCCTAGTTTTGAAACTTCAAGACCATGAAGTTTGTTGAGTGGCACTTGATCTTAATATCATCTTACCTATAACCAAAAGCAGTACTATGTCCTGAGGGTCTTCAGTGAAAACGGGCGTACCACAAGGATCAATTTTAGGCCGTGTTTTTGATATATAATAATGATATGCCCTATATGGTAAATTAATGGTCCGATATAGTTGTATTTTCTGATGATACCTCTTTAATTTTTAATGTTAATAGAAAATATACAGACCTTACGCTGCTCAATGACACCTTACCAGCTATATCAAAATGTTTTGCCACCACTAGTATTTTGCTTAATTGCTGTAAAACTAAATGCATAAGATTTTCTCTCCCCAAATGTTGTTGACGCTAACACTCAGTCGACGGTAAAAGACTTGAACTTGTGGATAAGATTTTGGAAGAGCTTTTCTCGGCGTAATACTATACAGTAAAATACAATGGGGTCCTCATATACAAAGATTAACTAGCAAATTAATTTCCACCACATTTGCGGTTAGAAAAACTGGACAAATTACGGATGTAGCTACAGCTAGGATAGTTTACTCTGCTTATTTCCATAGTGTAATGTTCTGCAGTCTCCGGTTGTGGAGCTCAGCTGCAGACTTTGAAACTATATTTCTTCTGCAGAAAAGTGCAATTCGCGCAATATATTGTTTGGGTCGTCGCGAATCACTACGAAATCGATTTAAGGAATTTAAGTTTTAACTTTAGCGTGTCTGAAAAAAAGTTAAGATAAAATTGTGACACCTAGATCCAGGTTATCTAAAACTAATAAGGCTTTTCTCGGGAATTGCGTTCGATTCTATAGTAGAATCCAAGTTGAGGTAACTAAAATGTTTTATAGTAAATTCAAAGATTGTATAAAATAGAGGTTAACTGACAAAGCCTACTACGGGATGGTTCATTGCGTGGGGGACGGCAATGTGTGGTTGTAGTGGCTTTCCTTCACGCTTGCGTCCCCCTGGCTGAGTGACAATTGTATAAGTAAGCATTCTGTTTTTGGAATAATTACTGTGATATGGAAGAAATGATCCACCAAAGAAAATAATGCCTTGCTGGGCTTCTTGCCGGAGTCGTCTCATTTTAAGTATTCCGAACCGGTGGTAAATTCAACTGTATGAACTTAACGTGTATAGGTGACTTACCTGCCTGAACTGAATGGATTACTTTTTTATTGATTCTGCAAGAGATGCAGTAGGTACGTAGTTTAGCTGCAGATAATATTGGTAACAAATCAACGTGCCATGAAAATTTACTTTTCTTTGAATTAGATGGTTTTGTTATGTGCACGAATTATCACACACATATACACCCAAAGGGTAAGAGAAAAAAGAAAACAGGAACTTTATGGATAAGCGCTGTCCTTAAAAATAACCGATACGAGGTATCCTGCTTTTAAAGTATTTATCCTGCCAATTCTTTAAAGAAGTGGATAACTATTACTATATCTTTCAAAAGTGACAATGAAAACAAACAATCTTAATGCGAGTGATTTTGATGATAACTCTCAAGTTGATAATAAGACATTTTAAGAGTATACTAAATAAGATCATACTTAAAAATAATAATAAATAATGATATTAATATATCGTTATTATCAGGCTACTTGTGGCCCATAGATAAATAATAAAACAATTTTTGATAGTATAAAACACTTAAGCCTATGGATGGTAGGCGCTGCTGCAGTTTGCCTTTGTGCCATCGTGTGGCACTTGTCCGCGAAAGCGATAATCCTTGTTGCTACAGTCAATGTTACAGGTCATCAAATTGGCCAGAAATTACATTGCTGCTTAGATACTAGGTACTCAAGGCTTTACAATACATGATAAAAATCATGTTTGAGTCATCATCATCATCGGCCTATGGTGTTCCGCTGCTGAGCGGAGGCCTCCTTTCACAAATCAGGGTGAAAGGGAATGTGCATGGGCAGATGCTCCACCGCGCGTACCCGCTGCGGATCGGTGGAGGTAGGCTAGTGGTGAACCTACTGTTGAAATTTTCAAGCCGCCTAGAGGGCCTCCAACTAGCGACTGTCACAATTGAGTGATAGCCGGGACCAAAGGCTTTACGTGCCTTCCGAAGCACGGAAACGCTCGATTTGAAATGCCACTGGGCGGTCGCCCATCCAGGTGCCGATCGCGACGGACATGGCTTGACTGTGCCAATCGATTAAGAATGGGTAATCATGCTATACCACCACAGTACACCACGAGCGCTTGAGTACTTGAGCTTGCGCACGTTTGAGTGTTAGGATGGTAATATTTGGATAATTAAATTGATGATTCAGGTATACCCATAAAAACTCCTAAGTGAAACATGCTGCTATATGCGGTGATCACTAACAACTCGTAAGTGAAACATGCTGCTATATGCAGTGATCACTAAAAACTCCTAAGTGAAACATGCTGCTATATGCGGTGATCACTAACAACTCGTAAGTGAAACATACTGCTATATGCGGTGATCACTAACAACTCCTAAGTGAAACATGCTGCTATATGCGGCGATCATTAACAACTCGTAAGTGAAACATGCTGCTATATGCGGTGATCACTAAAAACACGTAAGTGAAACATGCTGCTATATGCGGTGATCACTAAAAACTCGTAAGTGAAATATGCTGCTATATACGGTGATCACTAAAACCTCATAAGTGAAACATGCTGCTGTATGCGGTGATCACTAAAACATTCTAAGTGAAACATGCTGCTATATGCGGTGATCACTAAAACCTCCTAAGTGTAACATGCTGCTATATGCGGTGATCACTAAAACCTCCTAAGTGAAACATGCTGCTGTATGCGGTGATCACTAAAACATCCCAAGTGAAACATGCTGCTGTATGCGGTGATCACTAACAACTTGTAAGTGAAACATGCTGCTATATGCGGTGATCACTAAAAACTCGTAAGTGAAACATGCTGCTATATGCGGTGATCACTAACAACTCGTAAGTGAAACATGCTGCTATATGTGGTGATCACTAACAACTCGTAAGTGAAACATGCTGCTGTATGCGGTGATCACTAAAACAACCCAAGTGAAACATGCTGCTGTATGCGGTGATCACTAACAACTTGTAAGTGAAACATGCTGCTATATGCGGTGATCACTAAAACATTCTAAGTGAAACATGCTGCTATATGCGGTGATCACTAAAACCTCCTAAGTGAAACATGCTGCTATATGCGGTGATCACTAAGATTTCGTAAGTGAAACATGATGCTGTATGCAGTGATCACCAAAAACTCCTAAGTGAAACATGTCGCTGTATGAGGTGATCACTAACAACTCGTAAGTGAAATATGCTGCTATATGCGGTGATCACTAAAAACTCGTAAGTGAAACATGCTGCTATATGCGGTGATCACTAACAACTCGTAAGTGAAACTTGCTCCTATATGCAGTGATCACTAAGATTTCGTAAGTGAAACATGATGCTGTATGCAGTGATCACCAAAAACTCCTAAGTGAAACATGCCGCTGTATGCGGTGATCACTAAAACCTCGTAAGTAAAACAGGCCGCTGTGCATGATCGCTGTAAGTAAGTAACATAACGACGATGAAATATGTTGCTTATCATTGCCGTGATCATCTTCTTTTAAAGGCTTATTTGTTATGTTATCTACAATTAATACTTGAAGCAAAAACTTTCGCTCCCTTTTTAGGGATATTGCGCGCACGGAGGATTGTAAGATCTTTCATAGCTAACATTTATTTATTTATTCAATTTTAAGAATATAGTCGAATTTCGACTCATGGCGACCTCTAGTATAGTATAAAATGATAAAACATGGTAATATCACATAATGCAAAATGTATTAGACATACAACGCATACAACTACAAAAATTAAAACTAATCGTAAGATGATGTGAAGACAGTTTGATTAAAACTAATGAATTACACTTTATTTCCACAGATGTTCCACGAATCAGCTAGTTAATATCTTGAGGTTCAAAGAAGGAAATCGATAATGGATGGCAGTAAAAACATAAATAATAATATCTAATTACCTATGTCTATTGATATCGACAAGAAGAACTTATGATGATATTTTATTTTAATTGTAAGATGAAGTGAACACAGTTTGATTAAAACTAATGAATTACACTTTATTTCCACAGATGTTCCACGAATCAGCTAATAAATATCTTGAGGTTATTCAAAGAAGAATAATTAAAAACAATAATGTCTAATTGTCTATTGAAATCGCCAAGAAGAACTTAAGATGATCTTAAATTTATGTTTAAATAATAATATCAAAGATTTTCATAGGGCATCGTGCCTCTACCCAGATGGATAATCCGCCTTACTAAAGCATGACATTTAATTTCACTCCGCTTGAGGGGCTCCCTGAGCAAATCGCTCTCAGTTCGTACTGCGCACGGCTGTCAAATACTGTCGATTCTGGCTTGTTTATTTCATGTTGCCATAGAGGCGACTATCCTTCTGGACGTTTTAAATTCTTTGAATAATATGTATATTGATTTATATAATTGTTAATGATAATTTATTAACGTAATCTTTATTATATGTTTATTTCGCTGAATAATATTATTAGAAACCTACCTTTGTTGACAATGTGTTGTAATTTAGAATAGTAATTATTTGTATAGAGACATACAGTATACGAATGGCCGAAACGGAACTGGGACATTCCGTTAAACAGGACGGCCGTCTGTTAGCATTAACATTATATTATTTTAATATTATTTAATTTCATACCATTGATTAATTATAATTAGTTATTAGTATTATTTATTCTGAAAATGTAAAACAATATGGTGGATTTTGGATATCGAGGGATGGCAACACCAAAAAGGGATATTGTAACAACGGTGGCCATTGGAGAAAGTATTTTTTTAATGAATTGTGTATTTACCAAGTTTATCAACGGTGTAAATAAAGATTTAGCTTGTTCAAGCCGATTTTCTTTTCAGTAAATATGGTAAGGTTAACAATATGCTTCGGTGATAAGACGAAATCACTCGAAAGAAAAATATATAAATACTGTGTAATAATTCAATGATAAATACCATTCAACCTTACTCATAAATGCGCAAAATAAAAAACAACTTGACCATACAATTCACTATCCAAACATTTGCTGAACTTGTCCACGATTCACAGTTACTCAAAGTTAAATCTACCGTCAAAAAATAAACAAGTCGCCGAGTGCAGGTGTACTTCCATTTTCGGACCCGGATCCGGTCCCTTCCGGTAGGATACATTTTCCAGATTGTGCCTATTATAATGCTTCCCTAATTTAAAATTTGTTTGCTTTACTGCATGATTAATTCCAAAAATAAGGTTCTTTTGATATGGTTTGGTTAACAGCATGGGGTTCTGCAAATGGGTGTAAAGAGATTTCTGCAGGGCCGGTTATGCGCGCGATTGATACTCCTAGTGTTGCAAGTGTCCATAAGCCAGGGTAACCGCTTACCATCAGGCGGGCCGTATGCTTGTTTGCTACATAAGAAGTATAAAAAACCGGCCAAGTGTGAGTCGAACTCACAAACGGAGAATTCCGTACAATATCAACTAACTCCTTGTGCTATGAAAACAAAAAACACAAAAAGACGTTTTTTGTATGGGCGCCACTTTAATTTTTAAATTATTTTTTTTTTTTTTTTTTTAATTTTTTTACTAATCTGTTATTTGTCCCATCGTTTCCGTGGTGTAGCGGTTATCACATCTGCCTAACACGCAGAAGGCCCCCGGTTCGATCCCGGGCGGAAACATAGCTTTTGCAATAATGAACTCGAAGAAAGAAAATTACCATCTCTCAATTACCTAAACATAAAAGGAATAATTTTCCTACTTATTTTTTTACATTTATATAGGCTGTGTCGAAGTGACGAAGTACTGGCATAGAAAGCTCTCAAGTGCAGTCTCAAGCTGGTAGGTTCTTAATGATAGTTTTTAACATAGGTGAGTCATTGAAACTAAAAACACACAGTCCTACACAATTTGATATAATAGTTACATGCTAATAGAGCGTAGACAGACAGACACCACTTCGTTGAAGGTTATAAAGGGGATGATAGTTTAGTGGTAATAACATTAAATGTAGTAGCTCAGAGTAAATAAATACTGTAGTAGTTTAGAAACCGGGCATTAGTGAGCATACCATACCATCTTTGGCCTCCATAATCACTGCCGCTTTTTATATTCGATCTATCCATGATTTTGCGAATGAGGATTTATATTTGACATTACATTTTATATAAAGTGTCAAAATATTAATTCTCGAGAAAGCTAGCCTATCCATACAAAGGCATGCATCAAAATATAGGACAAAAACTATGTTTCCGCCCGGGATCGAACCGGGGGCCTTCTGCGTGTTAGGCAGATGTGATAACCGCTACACCACGGAAACTATGAAAGAAAGTGGTATATTATTTACTCGCAATCGGATTGAGACTTTCATAAATTTATTTCATTGAATGTCATAAAGTTAATCCCATATAGTTAAATGGGATAAACTTTATGACATTCTAATGGTTAAAGTAGCTTAATCATTGATTATACTATCAGCGGTAGTTACCAATGATAGTATAATCAATGATTAAGCTAATAACGGGACTATATTTGGCTGATAATCTCAGATTAAGGTACACAATACCCAGTTAGTTAAAAATGGTTTGCAATAATTATGTTATGCTGTCAAGATATGCAATGCATTCTAAACATTTGAGTAGTTTGAAATTTTCCTTCAATGATAATTTAGATAAAGGTAGATATGCTTCGGTCATAAGACTGAGCTAAACACATGCAAGCTTCTCGATAATACAAGAATAGGTACTTTTCACTCGAAAGAAAAGAAAGAAAAATATATAAATACCATTCAACCTTACTCATAAATGCGCAAAATAAAAAACAACTTGACCATACAATTCACTATCCAAACATTTGCTGAACTTGTCCACGATTCACAGTTATCCAAAGTTAAATCTACCGTCAAAAAATAAACAAGTCGCCGAGTGCAGGTGTATTTCCATTTTCGGACCCGGATCCGGTCCCTTCCGGTAGGATACATTTTCCAGATTGTGCCTATTATAATGCTTCCCTAATTTAAAATTTGTTTGCTTTACTGCATGATTAATTCGAAAAATAAGGTTCTTTTGATATGGTTTGGTTAACAGCATGGGGTTCTGCAAATGGGTGTAAAGAGATTTCTGCAGGGCCGGTTATGCGCGCGATTGATACTCCTAGTGTTGCAAGTGTCCATAAGCCAGGGTAACCGCTTACCATCAGGCGGGCCGTATGCTTGTTTGCTACATAAGAAGTATAAAAAACCGGCCAAGTGTGAGTCGAACTCACAAACGGAGAATTCCGTACAATATCAACTAACTCCTTGTGCTATGAAAACAAAAAACACAAAAAAGACGTTTTTTGTATGGGCGCCACTTTAATTTTTAATTTTAATTCTTTTGTTGTTATAGCGGCAATAGAAATGCATATTCTCTGAAAATTTCAATGGTCTACCTATTAGCGTTCATGAGATACAGCCCACTAACAGACAGACGGACGGACGGACAGTGGAGTCTTGGTAATACCCTTTTGACAACCTTCGCCCAATATTATTAGATTCGAAAAGGTTAACAGTTTTAAGCAAAAGCTATGTTTCCGCCCGGGATCGAACCGGGGGCCTTCTGCGTGTTAGGCAGATGTGATAACCGCTACACCACGGAAACGATGACTACATCTACCAATTAGCTGAACAAAAGCCAATTTTAGTGTACGAATTTATAGGAATCTATATGACCTAACACAATGTAAAATTGAGAAATATTTTGATTGAAATTGAAATATCCACAAATTGAATTTCAGGATTCTGAATGTCCATCAGTCTGGTATTGGTAACGTACCGGATTAGATATACAGACTCACTGTTGATATAAAACTGCCCCTTTGCTTTACTTTTCAAGAATAATGGGCATAAAGGATTTAGAGGAATTTTCTAGACCAACAAGAAAATGTAATTGTTCAATAAACTGAACTACTTACTAATATTGAAATAAATAAGGACTTTATCAACATTCCTCAGCAATTAACTACCCACAAGTACGTGAAAATGTCCCCGAAAATGCTGTTAACCTACTGACCCCACTGTTTTTTTACCAGTTAGCCCATATGACAGATGTTTTGGCGGCAAAAACTACCGGTTAACACGCGACTACGCAATAAATTGCCCATTCCTCGTTTAAAAACGTACCACTTAACCACAGACAACAAATAATTCATTAAAAAGTTTTGCAACATTTTGATCTGCGGTCTTCTTTTATGGGATAACATTGTTTTCTGTATTTAAATTACCTACTGATTTAAGGTCTGTATCGGGTTTTTAAAAGTTGTGAACTAGATTTTGTTCTTCTTACAAGCTTTTCGTTCATAATAATTTTACAGGAACTCTGTTATTTTCTCATCTAAGTTAAGAATATTTTAATATCAACAAAAAAGTTTCTTTATAAAAGTTTGATAAGTTCGTTTTTAGGGTACCGCGTACTTGTATCAAATTCTTCGACGACCTCTTTTCAACCGACTTCAATAAAAGGTTCTCAATACATTTGTATTTTTTTTTATGTTTGTTACCTCATAACTCCTTCATTTATTAAGCGATTGGAAAAAATTTTTGTTTGTCTGGAAAGGTACACTTCCCGTTTGGTCCCATTGTCATCATATCAGGATTTCATTACTTCTTAGTATAGTTTGAAGTCGGTTTAAGTTTTTTGTAAAATAGTCCAATTATGTATAATCACATCAACTTTTGTTTACGAAAATGATAAGCATACTCGTAAGTTATTTAATTCTATGTAGGTATAACAATAAACGTTCTTGGACGGACGCGTGGATAATTTTTTCGCAATTCATGAAAATAGAAAAAAGTGTTTTATTTTATTTTTAGTGACTTGTTATAAATATGAAATCTGCGGAGTCGTGTCGATTCAAGTCTTCACGCACTTGATCGACTTTTGTACTCTATGGCCAAGCTGTCAAGTTGTGGAATGACCTTGCGTGACAAAGAAAAATTGTATTCGACCAACAAAAATAACTTAATTAAAAGAGTTAGATATGGGGATACTTCCTTATTTTTTTGTGATAATACATATCAATTTTAGACGCATTTGCCACGAAATATGTACATTTAGATTGCCTTGTTGTTTTTGTATTACCTACCCAGTTATTTGAACGACCACCTATAGAAGTAGAGGTCACCGTGAAGTACCTACCTACTTTACCACCTTGTTCTACGCATTCATTAAAATTCATGTTAAGTTATTTAGAAACAATACAAAAAGATTACAAAGTGTAACTATAACACATAATTATTTTTTCTATTTACATCAACCAACTTAAAAACAGTTGGACTGTTTTACAAAAAACTTAAACCGACTTCAAAGTACATTAAGAAGTATTCAAATCCTGATCTGATGACAATGGGACCAAACGGGAAGTGTACGTTTCCAGACAAAAAAAACAATTTTCCAAATCGGTTCATAAATGACGGAGGAATGAGAAAAAAAAAAAAAAAACAACCCAATTGAAAACCTAATTTTTTTTAAGTCGGTTAAAAAACATACCTAAACACCAAAAGCCTATAAAAAATAAAACAATATTTTACTACACATTTAGGATATTACGTCTACCACACGCCACTGTCCCACACTTATCACCACACCCCAAAAGTCCCATAACAATTCCGTGGGCCCCTTTATTGATAAAAAGTATTGGCTGCCTATCGGAGCATTGCTAAGGGTCCGAATGCAACATTGCAACTCGCAGATAATACATACGTAACGGTTGGTATTTTGATTTTTTCCACTCAACTTCACTTAGGGTGCTAGGAAATGTGGCACAAGTGGTAGGAGAAAGAGTTTATGTAACTGAAAGATAATGTTTTTTTTTTTTAAGAATAATTAAATTATAATTTGATAAAGCTTAACCTATTACAGATCAGAAAAATAATTGTAATGACACAAATAGATGTTGGTTGAGTACATTATAAAAGTTTCAGCTGAGTCTACACTAGGCAGGCCTGTAGTCTCATTTTATCAAAAGCCCAGAGAATTTAAATTAATTCACGGTAAAGTCACAATCTGTTTCACCACTATACCACATCTTCCACCAAATGGACCTCCAAGAATCTCAGGACGTTTGTTTTTGGAAATCCATATGAAGAACTTTCTTTTTCCATGGGGAAATCATGGAATACCTGACTAGCGGTAGAGTCTACAATATTCCGGACTCATGGGCTAGAATCTCAAGGTTAATACGGATATGGGGAGTCCTATGTAAAGGCATAATATACCCAGGTAGCTACTTAAAATATTGTTTTTTTTTTTTTTATCGAAAACAAAAATAACTATAACATACACTACTCGCCAAACTATTAAGTTTGATGGCGAGACACGCTCTTTACAGATTATTATACCTACAATTATTAAAAATACATACAAGAAAGACATGCAACATATAATAACATAAAAAAATGATAAAAATAGTTAAATGCCATTACTCTCTCGAACTAGAGAATTAATGAATTTGGATATTGAAGCGTTTGGATATTTTGAAAAGACCTATATACCTCTATATGATCTATCAAAGTAATAAATCCATACTTATCCTAACTATATATAATCTATACTAATACTATATAATAAAGCGGAAGAGTTTTCTTGTTTGTTTGTTTAAACGGGCTAATCTCTACCAGTCGGAACTACCAGTCGGATTGGAAAAATTCTTTCACTAATAGGAAGCTACATTCTCCCCGAGTATTATAGGCTACTTTTTATCACGGGAAGCGGGTGAAACCGTGCGAGACTGCTAGTAATAATATTATAAATATATGATGAGTTTGTTTGTTACGCCTCGACTACTCAACGGATCATCATGAAATTTAGCATAAAGGTAGCCTATGGTCTTTTTATCCCGGGAGCGTGGGTGATACCGCCGGGGACAGCTATTAAAATATAATTTAAAATTATTCATACTTACTACTATTTTTTCATCGGCAAAATCTTGTTACTTGAAACCCAAAGAAGGGTGCATTTTCATAGCTTAAAGGGAAACATTGGGAATTTTGTATACCATTCAACGTCCAATAAATACCTTGTTACGTATCCGTCACTTCGTATTATTACGTATTGAAGCGGGGAAAATTTCATGAACATTTTTACAAATTCTTCCTTCACGTGTCGTGAAATGGAAACGTTTCTTCGGCTAAAATTATTGGGAAAATAATCTTTCAAATAAGTAAAAGGATTTTTTTAATTTTCTTCTTTTTGATCTTGATTTTGGGGTGTGATTCCCAGATAGAGTAAAAACGTTCTTGTTTTTTCAAAATTTTCAGTACCTGTTTTATTTTGTGATAAATTTAATTCAGCAATAGTTCTCTTCGAAATTTTAGGGTTGCCCTAAAATTCACTCACACTCACGCGTCCTTTTTTTTAAGGTTTTTTAAAACTGCCAAACCTATGCAAATTTATCATCGTGCGTAAACGAGTTTGACGAGTTGGAGCGGGTCTCGCAGGGACTCATCATGGATTGCAAATTTTTTGTTGTATAGTTATATCAAATGGTACACTATCATACATCGTGTCGTTGACGCTGTGACGCGACTCATAGCTAAAGTGAGCTAACTAGCACGGTTTTAACGTGCCACCCGCGGAGTGCAGACCTCTTTTACTTATACAAGCAGCAATGCTATTTAAATTATATATATAGTTGTCACGCGTAGCTCAGAGTATATAAATACCACGTACAAACCCGTAGTATTCAGCATTCAAAATATTTTTACAAAGAATAGATAAACGACAGACTGATCACCAGCGTACAAACTTTAACGAATGTCTCAATTCCCAGCCCCATTCACGGACACGGCGATCGTACGACGTAAATCTACGTCAAGGTCGAGCGTGAATGTACGGCCGACTTGATGCATGACTCGATACAAGGGTGCGCGCGTGATTTGTGTGCTAAATATCTTGTTGACAAAGACTAGGGAGATGGGCAGAGGGGATCTTCGGAAAGTGGTATTCATGACTATCTTTAAATGTCCTCTATGAGGAAATATCTATTTTTTTATCAACTTAAATGTAAATCTGTATTTAGTTTACAGCGTAAAACAGAATAAGACGGGACCATCTGCATATTATATGGATAATTTTGACGGACCAGTAGACGCAGTTGGTTAAGATTCCACCTATCGCGCCGCAGGTCGTGGGTTCGATTCCCACACAGGACATATATTTGTGTGCATGAACATGTCTGTATGTCCTGAGGCTGGGTAATTATGTATATTAAGTATATATTTACAAACAAAAAGTAGTATATGACTTCAGCTGTCTGGTTTCAATTGGAACCAGGTGTGAGAAATGTCCCAGGATATTTATTATTCTATAATAGTTAAGCCATGCACTGTGCACTAGTATGTTTGATTTTCACTGGATGAAAAAACATCGAGGTGGTAAAAACATTTTTGTTTGAGTTATCCCATTCAGATATATAGTCTGTGTGCCAGATCCTGACAGTATTCCCAAAATAGTAGAACATCGTAAAATTATACCTATCAACATTTCTTTCTTATCTAACCTACAAACCAGAAATTGATACGTCAGAATTTCCCTAAGGGTATTCATTTGTTATCTACCTCTACGTATAAGTATCAATTTGTTTTCACTTATCTCTTTTTATTGGTAGTTACTAATAATTTGAGTTATAGTTGCCTATTCTGTGTATTTTATGAGTCATTTTTAGGGTCGGCAACGCGCGCGTGATACCCCTGGTGTTGCAAGCGTCCATAGGCTACGGTAACCGCTTACCATCAGGCGGGCCGTATGCTTGTTTGCCACCTAAGTGGTATAAAAAAATAAAATAAAAAAAATAAAAAAATAAAATAAAAATAAATTATTGGTAGAGAATTCTCGTAGCAGTGCTACGAAGCTACGAATATTTGTAAACGCGTAAAGATTATGATATTTTCAACATCATCAATGCTTTTCTACTTTGGTCTTTATTACTTGTTTTAAGTCTAATCTACCTTTTCTTCGTTTTTTTATACTTCTAAGTCGGTAAACAAGCATATACAGCCCGCCTTATAGTAAGCGGTTACCGTAGCCATATGGACGCTTGCAACACACGAAGCATCGCTCACGCGTTACCGACCTATCCCCCTTCCCCTATGAGCTCTGGCGACCTTACTCACGCGCAGGAACACACCTTTACACAAAGTTAAGTTATTTGGCTGCGGTATTCCGGAGGTACTTCCCCAGTCGAGCTGTTCTTTCAGCGAATAAATGCTACGCTCTATCTCTCTGAAAAAACAAGCTCACACCTCAGTGATTCTATCTAGTAACTTAAAAATTCAAGTTACTAGATCAACGATTACTGTATTGGAGTATTAGAGTTAGACCATTCATAAGTATAAGGTCTATTTGAAACAAATTATTTGGAATTTGAATACGAAACAAGCTATTCATACAATATCTCATAGTAAATTAATATCTTAAACTAAAAAAAAACTGCCCTAAGTCATCCACTGATGGCAGAGATCCTAGGACGCCAGCGGCATTGCCTCGCTGGATCGCGAGACTTATTCCTTGCGCTAAGTAGCCGCCAGCAATGAGGTCCCGCGTGGCGTCCACCAACCGCTTAGAGAGCAGGTGGTGGGCATACTGTATCTACCAAGGAAGGATTTTTAAAGTTCAACTTATGAGGGGGTCGAAGTCAGTTGCTGCTAGTTGCATTTCAATTTGGCTACGTCAACTCTATTTGTGTTATGCGACTGAAAACGTCTGATAGTAAAATACCGATGAATGTATAATCAATTTACGACCGTTTTCCTCTCGTTGCTAGGGTCATGTCACATCACGTCTGTAATACAAACGCGCGGGTGTCATGTATCGAGTGAATTGGCAGGAATTTTTGTATATGATAAGGCTGAGAATACACTGGAATGGTCGTCAATGGAACAGTTATTGTTTTTTTTTTTTTTTTTATACGACTAGTTCGGTAAACAAGCATACGGACCGCCTGATGGTAAGCGGCTACCGTAGCCATATGGACGCTTGCAAGCTTGGAAGCGAAGCATCGCTCACGCGTTACCGACCTTTCCCCCCTCCCTATGAGCTCTGGCGACCTTACTCACGCGCAGGAACACAACTTTAAATTGTCCTCTCTAAATCTAAATCAAAATCTAAATCCTCTCTAAATTGCTTATCTCTCTGTTTTTTTTTAGGAGAATCATAATTGCTAGAAAATAACTAAATGTCAAAGAAAAGCTTCATTCCTAAGGGTTTTCAAAATTACTTACAATAATAAAAAAATAATATAAAAAATTGTATAATAAAAAACTGATAAGAAGAAACCACGATCATCTATCTACATATTCTTTTGAAGACTCTTAATATGTCTTCATCGTCAATATATTTTCCAAAACGGAGTGGGGTTTTTGAAAGAGGGGAACGTTGTAAATTGTTCTGAGACTTGACAGATCACGTTATTACTACATGATAGTTCCATTACGCGAACGGATACTCTACAGTTTTGTTGGTTTTAAAACTAGTGCATCGTGTGAGTAGTACCTACCAACTGTTCGCCTAAGTTAACGACAAAATTGTGTGAGTAAAAGTGAATAAGTAAAACAAAAAGATTCTAAAAAGGTTGCTAATGTATTATAATCTCTTTGATATTATTTGTAGGTACGTAGTGTTTATTTACTCTGAGATATTATGTATATAATCTCTCCCCCTCCCAGGACTCCTTGCTCTGAAATATAGATGTATGGAACCTAGGAATTAAATGCAATTCCTAGGAAATGTATACAATGACGAGCCAGTTTAGGAAATGTGTACAAATTTGTCGGAAACACATAATATCCTGGGAAACGGATACATTTCCTAGGTGTTATATACAATTCCTGAATGGTGATATGTATGTGTATGTAAATTTAAGTTAAATGATCCAATTTATTATGCAAAAATATGGATTTAGCGGTCCTATTGTCATAGTTCAAACCTCGTGAAGCGCTCGTGGTGTAGCATGATAAGCCGTTCTTAATCGATCGGTAAGACCGTCGTGGTCAGTACCTGGATGGGTGACCGCCTAGTTGTACTTCAAAACGAGCGAGTACAAATACCGGGACAATGTTCATCCACAAATACCGGGACAATGTTAGACCGTATAACATAAAGTCTGTGTATTTGTCTTCGTCTTGGTTGCAGGACCAATCAACCTCATCGCTGCCGCTGCGGAGACCTCGTCAACGAGCTCGGCCACCATGGGCTTTCGTGCTCCCTAAGTGCTGGTCGAATATCACGACATTCGGCTATTAATGAAATTATTTACAGGGCTCTTGTTGTCGCTAACGTGACTTCCGTACTGGAACCAGTCAGTATTGATTGCGCGGGGCGAATGCAAGCGACTGGGTGTTATATCAATCTTTGATCCCTTGGAGTAAACATTTTATAAGAATATTGTGCAGTGTATCGGATAGTTGTAAAATGACAGTTTTAAGCAAAAACGCACAGAGGTGATATAGGTGCCCACCAATAAATTAATTACGTTTTTTTTTTTTTTTTTTTTTTATACCACTGAGTTGGCAAACAAGCACACGGCCCGCCTGATGGTAAGCAGTTACCGTAGCCTATGGACGCTTGCAACACCAGGGATATCACTCGCGCGTTGCCGACCCTGAAGAAACCTTTTCACCCCCTTTTTGAAGAACCCCATGCTGTACTCCATTGGGAAAACCACGGCGGGGAGCTCATTCCACAGCCCGAGCGTCCGCGGAAGAAAACTCCTTTTAGCCCGCACAGTTCGAAACAGTTCTGGTTTCAATGTGTGTGGATGGATTCCCCGTCGATGGCGAGAGTTGCGATGGTGGAAGGTAGCCGTGGGCATCAAGTCAAACAATTCCTTAGAACACTCTCCGTTGTACAAGCGGTAGAACACACATAAGGAGGCAAAGTCTCTCCTCAGACTGAGGGGCTCTAAACCGCTTGTGAGTTCGGGATCGTCAACAATTCTGGCGGCACGTCGCTGGACCGAGTCTAAAGGCCCAAGCTGGTAGCCCGTTGCTCCCGCCCATAGATGACAGCAGTACTCCATATGAGGCCGGACCTGCGACTTATAAAGTTGCAGCCTTTGCCCCGATGTGAAGTACTGCCTCGCTCTGTTGAGCACTCCAAGCTTTTTGGATGCCAGCTTAACCTTGTCTTCCAAACGACTTCGGAACAAAACGTCGCTTGAAATGTCGACGCCAAGGATCCCGATGCTTTGACTGATGTTCAAGGAAGTGTTCTGGAATTGTGGAGCCACAGACCATGGGGTTTTCTTAGCGGTGAACGCGCAGGCTTGGGTCTTAGTGGGGTTGAAATGGACTAGGTTTAGTCGACCCCAATCGGAGACACTACTTAGTGTACTCTCGATTTCAGACACCAGCTGTTCGCGGCTTTCCTCTACCTCGGAACGAGGGATATTTGCACGGCCCGTATAATGGGTGTCCCCTGTACTGTCGTCCGCATAGCAATGAATGCCGTCAATAGACAGCATATCATTGATATGCAGAAGGAACAGTGTTGGGGACAGCACAGAGCCTTGCGGGACGCCGGCATTTATGTCCATGCTATCGGAGCAGCTACCGTCGACGACGGCTCTTATGCATCTGCTGGACAGAAAGCTGGCGATCCATTTGCATAATCCCTCGGGAAGCCCGTATGCTGGTAACTTCGCGAGAAGACCCCTGTGCCAGACCCGATCGAACGCCTTCGCCACATCTAGGCTCACTGCCAATGCCTCACCTTGACTCTCAATGGCGAGTGACCAACGGTGCGTGAGATACACAAGGAGGTCACCAGCTGAGCGACTGTGGCGGAAGCCATATTGTCTGTCGCTCAACAACTCGTGATCCTCCAGGTATCTCAAAAGCTGCGTGTTGATCACACGTTCCATGACTTTTGAGAGAAGGGAGGTGATGGCGATAGGCCTGTAATTCGTTGGGTCTGATCTGTCGCCCTTTTTGGGCACTGGGTGCACGTGGGCAGTCTTCCACGAAGACGGGACTTCCTTTTTGGTGTAGGAAAGTGCGAAAAGACGCGTCAATACTGGACACAATTCAGGAGCACACCGCTTCAGCACCACTGCCGGTATGCCGTCTGGCCCACTCGACTTATGGATGTCCAGAGAAAGCAATTCCCGCCGGACCTCCCGTTGGGTAATGCTTATCTCCGGCATGGAGCTAGCACACTGCGGGATGGTAGGCGGTGTGGCGCCCCCGTCATCCAAAGTCGAGTTCGAGGCAAAGAGACTGCCTAAAAGATCCGCTTTCTCTTTTGCACTGTGGGCCAAGTTTCCGTCCGGCTTACGTAGTGGTGGCAAGGACGACTGACAAAAGTTTCCTTCTGCAGCTTTGGCAAGAGACCAGAAAGCGCGACTCCCAGAGGGAAGGCTAGTTAGCCTCTCACCAATTCTGCCGACGAAATCGAACTTTGCCCTGGCAATAATTCGCTTACTGGATCTCGAGGCAGCGTTAAGTTTGCGTTTCGCAACAGAGATGTTAGGGTCCTGATTAGTTCGGGCCGTGGTCCAAGCCTCGTACAAAGTCTGCTTATTTCGTCTAGCTTCTTTGGAGCGCCGATTAAACCACGGTCGTTTCTTCACCCCTGCAGCCACTAACGGGTTTGGAATAAAGCACTCCATTCCCGCCAGAATCGCCTCAGCGACGGCAACTGCACAGGTGTCAGGATCATCTGATGCGAAGCAAAGCTGCCTCCACGGGTACGATGCGTTACCAGCCAGAGTAAACTTATTGGGTACAAGGACGCTTCATTTTGACCATAATGCTTTTTTTTATAAATAGAAGTTAGTAGACAAGCGTACGGCCCGCCTGATGGTAAGCGGTTACCGTAGCCCATCCGTAGGTAGCCATGATAGGTATGGATGGACGCTTGCAACACACTGGGTCACACCACACGCATCACTCGCGCGTTACCGCCCCCTCCTCCGCAATGAGCTCCTGGGGCTCTACCGTGTAACTTTGGTGGGCCATTCGTGCGCCCTGATTGGATGAAATTCATTAATGGTGTACGATTACCACCAAAGTTACGCGATAGAGCCCCTGTACCCCGAGTGTAAAGAATAATAGTTATTAAACGCATCGGTACCTACTTGAGTTAACTATAAATTAATAAGTAGGTATGGGAGAAATTAAAATTAAAGTATTCCGCTAGTAGCCAATTCCTATAAAGAAAATGTCGTAAACCTAAACGCGTTAGTGGGTAAACAAGAAGTATTAAAACCCATATTACTATAAGAACAAGTTTAGTGGCGTCATCTATCTGTATTTGGATTCAGCTTTTACATTTATAAAAGTTTGGCTCGTTTTGTAATATCATTACAATAGATGGCGCGGTAAGACATTACCTGTTTTATTATGAACGAATTATTGTTTTGAAGCACGTTTTACCTACCTATTTAATTTCAATATAATTAAAATAACAACTTAAACATTTGTAAAAATTGAAAAATACTTTATCACTTTAAAAACAAGTTTAGTGGTTGTCCAACCAGCTGTCACATTTAATCGCCGTAAAGTTTTCTGAACGAAACAATATTGCCAGCCTAATTACTACCAATCGCCTATTTGTAAAGAAAAAGAAATCTTGTTTTTATTTTATTTTATATTACATTTGTAACATGCTTGCTTACTCATAACTTATCAATAGTATTATAATTATATTTTTTAATATTTAGCTATGATGTACATGGTTCGACTGTAAAATTATTTTAAATAATTTACCTTCCTAATATTGCGGTATTTTTTTTACTTGGTAGCTCAAACTATGACGTTAAACTCGAGTAGTATTATTGATCGAGTAGAGCAAGTTTCTATTTGCTGAAATAATAAACACTTGTCGATTCAGTTCGATCTGCCTGTGTACATACGATTCAGATGTATATCAATCAATATCAGGGTGAAGCGACAGTGCATTACATTCATGTTATAAATTAATGATCATCTTAGTATTATTCCGATTAGTCGCATAAACGTTTCGTCATAAGTTTTGTTTGGAAAAAAGTGCGAATATTAAATTAACCTGAAGATGGAAAATTTCCGGTATTCCCTATTCGTGACGCTAGCTTCTTGCACTTTATTTGCAGCAGCACAAGAAGTTGATACATACGATTTGCTAATGCCCAACATACGGCCTCACAAGGTAAGCTCTAATTTTACCATTGATTTTTTACCAGTTTTAATCAAGTGATGATCAGGTGATGTCTGCAATAAACAAAGAATTCAATGTTTGGAATTATTTATTTTTGTGACTTTCTTGTTGTATTATCTATCTAAAATAAATAAAAAAGGAGAAAATGAAGTTCAAACCACAGGAATCTTAACATTTTCTATAAGTACTGGACCCTTTAAGTATAAAAAAATTTGAAGGCAGAATTGTTGAATTTTAAATCTCTAATAAGATAAGAAAATGAACTGAATCTGCAAGGCTGAATTTTCATCAGCCTATTGAAGACCAACAGCTTTACATGCCTTCCAAAGCGCAGAACCCCTCGATTTGAAATACCACTAGGTGGTCCATTCATCCTCATCATCCATTGGTAGCTTAACTTGCCAATCAATTAAGAATGGCTTATCATGCCACACCATGAGCGCTTTGCAGCAAGGCTGAATGATTGTATCAAATACCCAAAACCTGTATAGTCTCACTCATACAGCAGCATGTATCTTTCTACTATACCTGTGGTAATAATTCTTACTCATACTTGGATAAACAAACATAAACTTTGCGTCATCATGTTTTGTTAAGGCTAATTGTGACTTATATAATGTTTTTTTTTCCATTCGTAGTTGATTGCTTGCTGTGTAAATATTTTGTGATTGATTGCCAACAGTATAAGACAGAGTACCTGTGGGATACAGATTAAAATTACCATTAATAATGTTTAAATTTACCATTAAAATACTTAGTACATTTTTAACAGTACATTTCAAACATAGTAGGTAATATAAAAAAAATATTTAGGGTACTGTCAATATTTTGTTTAAAACATTCATTTAAATTGCTAAATTGCTAAATTCTAAAATACATTTTGGTGTAGATGGATAATATGTAGCTATTTAAGCCAACTTCTTTATACAGATCTTGGCTTCAATAATAATTTGACATGAATTTATAATGCATTGAGATGTATTTTCCTTATAAATTGAAACCTAAGAACCAGTTTTATAGTTATTCACTTAAAACAAGAACATGTCTGGTTCAGTAGCTATTTTTATTTAGTAAGCCTATAGGGAAGGAAAATAATAAATCTTACCTTACCTATTGAATTCCTTTTAGCTGTATTATAGGAAGTGTCTCTCTTTTGAGAGAGGTAGAGCATAGCGTTTATTCGCTCAAAGAGCGGCTCGACTGGGGAAGTACCTCCACCTTATAGAATACCGCAGCCAAATAACTTTATGTTCTGTAAAGTTGTGTTCCTGCGCGTGAGTAAGGTCGCCAGAGCTCATAGGAGAGGGGGGAAAGGTCGGTAACGCGTGAGCGATGCTTCTTGTGTTGCAAGCGTCCATATGGCTACGGTAACCGCTTACCATCAGGTGGGCCGTATGCTTGTTTACCGAATAAGTTGTATAAAAAAAAATAAAAAAATAAAAAAAAATGTATCATGCTTATTACTTGCTCACCATTTTGAAATAATTGCCAGCAATATAAAGTAGTTACAAGATTTTTATTCGAAGCTTGGCATACTTATTAGGCGCCATTTAGTTTTTTTTTTTTTCAAATGGTGGCACACGATTAAACCTATACCTATATACATCGATTCGGGACACTCTTACAAACAAAAAAATACTAGGGTGTCTATGTCCTAAAATGCCACATTATAGATTTATTTGCCAAAAAAGATCGCAAATAAAATGGTGACTGAGAACTAGGTACTTCTGCCAAAATCTTCGAATACTTTTTCATATAGGTGTATAAAATAAATCAAAACTGCATATAGACACTTCTTAATCCTAACATAATACAATACTTGTTTGTGATGTATCTACTAACTATCATGCTATACAAGTTTTGAAGTTGACCCTCATTAAATATCAAGGCTGAATGTGAAATTAAATCAGACCAATCAAATTTCGTAGTTTAAATGCATAAATACCTACATATTATCGCAGACTATTATTACTGTGATGTTTTTGAATAAAGGATACATTATGGCCACATATTAAACCCTGTTGGTTCGCAGATGTGACGCACATCTATAAAACATAAAAAATAGAATCTCACCAACTGCCAGTCAGTCAACTGTTTAAATTGGTGGCAAAAACGGCATTTGATGCAGTGTTTCATGTACATACTAAACTATGGCCATGCTTAGAAGTCATATTTGACTAGAGGGTGACTCTCCTTGCCGCACTACCTATGTTTATCTTTTTGACACATGGATGTATATGGGCAGTCAAAACTCAAGACCTATTAGAAAGGCCTTATTATACATGAGTCCAAAATGATGGTTATATCAATCTATAGTGGACCTTTAATAAATGTACCTTTATGCTATACTTATAAAGCTTTAATAAAATACTCTTATCAGCAAATGTAACTGAAGGCAATATAACCACGTAGGTAGATAATTTCAACTGGATTATTAATGACTCATTGAACTGTTTGGTTAGTAGATATATGTTCTGGCAAAACCATAGAGTAATAATATAAAGCCTAGTAAGGCACCAAAAAAAATTGGATTTGTAAACAATTTTCTTTGTTTTAGGACGAGCTATACCTGTGTACTCCAATCAGGATCTCACCACACACCAACTACTACATAGGTTTGTAATGTTATCCTATCCTAACTATTATAAATGCGAAAGTGAGTTTGGTTGTTTGTTACGCCTTCACGCCTCAACTACTCAACGGATCATCATGAAATTTGGCAAGCAGATATGGTATGGAGAAGGACATAGGCTACTTTTTATCCCGGGAACGTGGGTGAAACCGCGGGGTACAGCAAGTAATACTATAAAAGATATCACTCTATGATATGATATTTAAGGCGATGATAGCTCAGTGGTAGTGACGTCGGATACTGAGACGAAGTCCCGGGTTCGAATCCTACAATGTGCTTGAGCTTTCGGTAAAGGAACACATCGTGAGGAAACCATAGCACGGTGGTAGGGTACTTTGTAGTACCCGTCTGGCTGGCTACCACCCTCAAGTTGAAAATCTGTCGCCAAGAACATATCGGTGTGAAGTCAAGTATAGTAATACAGTAGTACCCAACTAATATGGCTTACCGATATACCTGCGAAGAAGATACATTTTCAAAGTGCGAGATATGCTATTGGTCGGCAGCTGCCGCCATGTGTGCGGAGGGGCGTGACTTGCGAGTGAGACGGAAGTTGACGGAACTAACAGCTGCAGTGTATTATGAACCTTATAGTAGTGATCTAAGGTTGATTGTAAGTTTTAAGCATTCTTTCGCTAATCTTCGGGCCATACTTTCTTTTCTGGGCGAACGAATATTCACGGCGCGCCTTATCAGTTGGGTACTACTGTACCTGTTTTTAATATATCCGTCACTTTCTAATGTAATATAGACAAAAAGGGCTGGGGCTATCTTAATACCTGGGTGTTACAAGACTGACTTACACCTTATTTATTAATAAGGGGGTAGACAGTTTAGATTTGACTCATTATGAAGAAATACTTTCGTGACTGTCTCGACATTTAACCAAAATCATGCTTTTTATTATCGAATTGATTGTTACAGTTGGATTTGAACCAAATGCGTCGATGCACACAGCTCATCACATGTTACTATACGGATGCTCAGAGCCAGGATCTAATGAATCTGTTTGGTAAGTGTTTTATTTATAGTGCAATAAAGTGCGAAAATGATGGTGCAGAGAGAGGTAAGAAATAGCTTTGGACAAGTAAGAATGTCATAGCAAAAAAAACCTTATTGCATCAAAATAAGGTTTCTTTTAAATGTATGGTTATTTATATAATAATATTGATGAACCTTGGCACTAGTTTGCTTTGGATTGATAAACGTCGTAATGAGGTTTGATGGACTGTAGTCGCTTTTCGACGAATAGTAAAAATATACCTACAATTAATTTCGAATATCGAATTACAGCATCCGGCATATTCTAAAATTATCAGAAATTACATTGGGCGCAGGGTCAAGTGCGTCGCCTCAAATATTGATAGACCATACGCCTGATATGCGCGTATTTGCCATTTTACCTAAAGGATATTGTGACACGATTCTCTCAATCAAATAACTAATCGAATTTGAATAATCGCGTGAAGTTATACAACAACTGATAAGAGGCTTCGAAACTCATTAAACCTTTAAGATGTATTGAATGTTGTATTATCGTTATTTTTGTTGTTGTATTGTGTGTTATTTTAATATTGTATGCGTAGGAAGCGGGAGGACATATTGTTGAGATGTAAAATTTAATAATATCCCTACCTACATAATTATGTTACCTATGGTCCATAATAAAATACTTTGATTTTGAAACCATTTTTTTTTTGGCGGAGTATTCGAGAATTACCCCATAGGTTGATTTATCACCAGTTAATATAATATGATTAGGGTTAGTTCTTCGGATCAATATCTAATCACTGTCACGCTTTTTAATTTATTCGGCATCACAATTACGTCATGATGTGCGTCACTAGTGTGAGTGGCGCTCGTGGTGTAGCATGATTAACCGTTCTTAATCGATCGGCAAAGTTAAGCTACGTCTGTCGTGGTCGGTACCTTGATGGGTGACCGTCTAGTGGTATTTCATATCGAGCGTTTCCGTGCTTCAGAAGGCACGTAAAGCCGTTGATCCCGGTTATCACTTAATTGTGATAGTCGTTAAGCTAGTTGGATGCCTCCTAGGCGGCTTGAAACCTCCACCAATCCGCAGTGGGCACGCGTGGTGGAGTATCAGCCCATTCTCTTTCACCCTTATTTGTGAAAGGATACCTGTGCTCAGCAGTGGGACATTATAGGCTGATGATGATGATGATGATGATGATGTGCGTCAATGGAATACTTACTTCGCGATGGAACCTATTTAATACCTCCCATTTACTGTAGACGTGCCCAGACAATGATGTTTCTACATGTGATTTTGGTGACTAATTATTTTATTTATATTATAGGACATGTGGTGAGATGCAGAGTAATGAAATAGATGACATGTACAACACAGCTAGCCCCTGCAAATCTGGTTCGCAGGTATTTACTTTATCCTTTCGCTTAACTCTAAAGTAGGTATCACTATAAAATTCAACCAATCACTCATCTCTTCGTGAGGAATCGGGAAAGACCCGGCGATATGACGAGTAAGGTCAACGGGTTTTATACACATGTTTACATTTTATTATTATTGTTTTTTAACTATCTATGTCCGAATACAATATTATTTGTGTAAGATTTTGTAATTTTGTGGGTTAGGGAACGATGTATCAACACATGTCTTATCAGTTGCGCTCGTGTGTATTAACATATGCGTAATACGCTGCGTGGGTTTCTGTGGGCCTAGCTAATAACCTAAAGTAATGTAGGTTCGATTCCCACCCAGGCCATTCATTTGTGTGTCTGCTTGTCCTGAGTCTGGGTGTAATTTAATTAATATAAAATCCTGGGACATTCCTCACACACGTTTATCTGATCCAAAACTAATCAGACCTTATACTATGGAAACCAGATAACTGATATAATACATATACTACTTTTTGTTTGTAAATATATATTTAATACTAGCTGCCCGGCGCGACTTCGTTCGCGTGGTGCTACCCTACCCTGTGGTGCTACCCTACCCTATCCTACCCTACCCTGAGGTGCTACCCTACCCTACCCTACCCTGTGGTGCTACCCTACCCTATCCTACTCCACCCTGTTGTGCTACCCTACCCTATCGTACCCTGCCCTGCCCTGCCCTGCCCTGCCCTGCCCTGCCCTGCTCTGCCCTGCCCTGCCCTACCCTACCCTACACTACCCTACCCTACCCTGCCCTTCCCCCTTCCCCCTTCCCCCTTCCCCCTTCCCTACCCTACCCTACCCTACCCTACCGTCAAACACTGAGCCACACGCAAAGAGATTGACTCCCTGCCGTACGGCCCGTACCCGTGACGTGATTTTTCTGCTAATACTTATATTTTTAAACTCGTGATATCTTTTGAATGGAATGTCCGAATTGAATAATTCAAAAAGTTATATAAAGGTATTGAAGCAGTCTTGGATATGAAGTAAATTATTTTGATAATGATTAATACCAAGATACAAATAGAGAGACATTTATAGCGGCGGCATTTCAATAAAAAATTTAAATTAGAAAAACACTTATTGTGGCAAAACTATAATAGTTAGACATATGGTATCGCGACACTTTTTGTAAATAATAATGTGTTCTGCAAAGTCGTAGTACATTTTTTTATTCTATCATCAATAGTTTTCGCAGCGCACGCGATGTAATGAATATTTTAGGTAATTTTTTTACACCTTGGGTTACATTATTGGAGATTTAGTAAGGATCCCTAATTTTTTTGAAAATATAATATAGCCTATGTCACCCGGGGATAGTGTAGCTTCCCAACAGTGAAAGAATTATTCAAATCGGTTCAGTACTTTCGGAGCCTATTCAATGCAAACAAACAAACAAACAAACAAACAATCAAATCTTTCCTCTTTATAATATTAGTATAGATACATAATTACACCCAGACACAGGACATACAGACATGTTCGTGCATGTCTGGTGTGGGAATCGAGCCCACGACCCGTGGCGCTATAGGTGGAATCTTAACCAACTGCGCCAACTGGCCCGTCGTAATTATCTGGTTTCCATAGTACAAGCTCTGCTTAGTTTGGGATCAGATGACCGTGTGTGAGGAATGTCCCAGGATATTTATTTATTTATTTTATAATTATTTTTGACAGATTGTTTACGCTTGGGCAAGAGATGCTCCAAGTCTCCACCTTCCTGAAGATGTGGGCTTCCTCATCGGGAAGGACTCTCCTATCAAGTATCTGGTACTTCAAGTACATTACATGCATAAATTCCCAGGTGAGATCCACTTTCAATGCGATAATTGAGTAAATATTGATTTCGCTTTCGCACTTTCCTGCCCACTACATTTCCCAGGCTTATCATGACTATTTTGACTTTAATCTGGAGCTAATAAATAATACTAAACCCAGTTGTTGAGATAAGATGTGAAACTATGTATATCAGACTCTTCATAAGTGCCTGCGAAGGTCTATTTGAATAAATGATTTTGAATTTTAAATTTTATCAGCCTTTCCTAAAACATTAATGTAGTACGGCAAGCGTCAAAAGTAGATTAGCTTTAGTACCCTTTCAAAATAATCTATTGACATTCTCTTTTTTCTCTTCTCTCTTTCTTTCAGTTTGTATGAAAACTGTGACACGGTACTAAAGTGATATACTTTTGATGCTGCACATTGTTATAAAATTTTCAAACATATATAATCGTAAAGAAGAGAAGCGCTCGTGGTGTAGCATGATTAGCCGTTCTTAATCGATCGGCAAAGTTAAGCTACGTCTGTCTTGGTCGGTACCTGGATGGGTGACCGCCTAGTGGTATTTCAAATCGAGCGTTTCCGTGCTTCGGAAGGCACGTAAAGCCGTTGGTCCCGGTTATCACTTAATTGTGATAGTCGTTAAGCTAGTTGGATGCCTCCTAGGCGGCTTGAAAAATTCCAACAGTAGGTTGACCACTAGCCTACCTCCACCGATCCGCAGTGGGCACGCGTGGTGGAGTATCTGCCCATTCCCTTTCACCCTGATTTGTGAAAGGAGGCCTGTGCTCAGCAGTGGGACATTATAGGCTGATGATGATGATGGATGATGATAATCGTAAATAACGTTAGATTTTTAGAACTATTAACCCTTAAAGCAGTGCTGGTGTATTCAAAGCATACAATAGTGGATTTAATTAAACTTGTTTTTTGTTATTGCAGAGGACAAAACGGACAATTCAGGAGTATTTCTGAAATATACTAAACAACGGTAAGCATTCTTCGGTACTTTGACACTTTTTAGTTACACAAAGAGTGCCAAACAGGACCCGTCCGTCCGTCCGTCTGTCTGTGTGCTGTATCTCATGAACCGTAATAGGAAGACAGCTGAAATTTTCAGAGAATTATGTATTTCTGTTGCCGCTATAACAACAAATAATAAAAGAAAAAGTGGCCATCCATACAAGATACATATTTTTTGGGTTATTTATATCATAGCAAAAGTTGAGTTATTTAGTAGGGAACCTTCCGTATGCGAGTCCGAAACGGACTTGGCCGGTTTTTTTTTTAAATTCACTTATATTTGCAGCATGCCGCGGCAAGCCGGCGTGATGTTGCTGGGGACCAGCGGGCAGGTGGCGCCGCACAAACTGGAACACATGGAGACTGCGTGCACCATCCAAGAAGACAAAGTCATACATCCATTCGCATTCCGGACACATACGCATGCTCTCGGTATGTTACATTATTAATTAATTCGATTATTAAATTAGGACATCTGTGTGATTATATCATACAATCGAGGAAAAATCCCATTAGAGTAGCAATCCAATTCCGCAACTAGTCAGTGATTTTGCACTGATTTGGAACAATAAGGAGCAATCACTGCATCGTGTGTTCTTGACTTGACCAATCAGAGTGCAAGTGTCCTTATCTTAGCCAATCAGAGCGCATTGTCGGTGGTGGGAAATTGGCGGAATAGATTTGAAACAAAATGAACGAAATTGCGCTTCTTTGGGTTAATTGTTCATAACTCAAAAAAAATCGTTAATATTAAATTACTTACGTGATCGTGATATAATATGTAATAAAGTTTTGACAGTCTCTCTTGACAGTTTTCTCACAAGAGAGACTGTCAAAACGTTATTACAGTAGTACCCAACTGATAAGGCGCGTCGTGAATCTTCGTTCGCACAGAAAAGAAAGTATGACCCGAAGATTAACGAAAGTATGCTTAAAACTTACAATCGACCCTAGATCACTACTATAAGGTTCATAATACACGGTATAATATCGGTAAGCCATATCAGTTGGGTATTACTGTACATATTATATCACGATCACGTAAGTAATTTAATTTGGAAGGTTCGATGCACGTACTATCAATGATATGAAACCCTAGAAATGGTCGCAAAACTCTCAAACAATTACACTCATTCTTAGGTCTTAATTTACTTTTCTTTCACCATAAGAGTTTGTTTAGATTGAGCGTTCATAGGGAAGAAGTAAACTTGTTGAGTTTCTTCTCGGTTCTTCTCAGTTGAGCCCACTTTCGAACCGGTGATAACTTCTTCAGTAGCTTTAACAATGGCCCCCTCACATGAATATTCCTGCAATTTTTATGTTAATACAATGTCACAATAAACTAACCTCCTATGCAATTAATGATATACTAAAATCAATAAAGTATACTAAAGCAATATCTATTACATTCAATAATACATTAAAACTGCACTATCCACAGACATAAATCTAAATAGATAACGCAAGTCCCTCCATCAGTATGAAAACCATCGAATAATTAACCCAAGAAGCGCAATGACGTACATTTTGGTTTAAATATATTCCGCCAATTTCCCACCGCCGACAATGCGCTCTGATTGGTTAAGTCAAGGACACATGCGCTCTGATTGGCCAAGTCACAAACACAGTATGCAGCGAGTGGTCCTTACTGTTTAAATTCAGTGACAAATCACTGACTAGTTTCGGAATTTGGTTGTTCAGTATTACTACTCTAAAGGGATATTTCCTCGATGATGAAAACCGAGCGTGTAACTTTTTTTGTACCTACCATAATGTCACAACATTGATTTAGTTAGGCTGGCATTAGATTTTTAACGTGAAAATGAAGCTATCATATTTGTCAGCTAAACGTCCCTCGCTACACATAATCTGGTGGACATGCAGCCTTCTGCGAGTTCCCTATCCGCGCGAAACAGTTTCAAAAGAAGAACCCAGTTTTGCACAGATTTTGACACGCGAAGTACATACACTCGCGGCATCTATTTAAATGTATATCTGTGGTACTATTTTACAACGAATATTACTTATGTTTTTAACTGTGTAATTCCAGGTAGGCTCGTGTCTGGCTTCGTGGTTCGCAGAACCCAAAATGGCGACACGTGGCACCTATTAGGCAAGAAGAACCCACAGCTGCCACAAATGTTCTACCCGGTTGTAGATTTCTCCCCGATAACTACTGGCGAGACGCTCGCAGCAAGATGTACCATGAATAATACTAACGATCATGTTGTGAGGATTGGGTGAGTTTGATTGATCGGCAAAGATAAACAATCACTGGTGTGGACGGTAACCGGATGGGTGACCGCCTGGTGGTATTTGAACTCGAGCGTGTTTCCGAAGGCACGTAAACCCGTTGGTCTGGTTATCACTTAATTGTGATAGTCGTTAAGCTAGTTGGAGGCCTACTAGGCGGCTTGAAAACTCCAACAGTAGGCTGACCACTAGCCTACCGAGCACCGATCCGCAGTGGGCACGCGTGGTGGAGTATCGCCCATTCCCTTTCACCCTCATTTGTGTGCAGGAGGCCTGTGCTCAGCAGTGGGACATTATAGGCTGATGATGATGGATGTTGATATTCTCCTTGTCTGTTACTTTTTTACCCGCTGAATCTACGACACGCAGATAGCAGGGAAGCGGGTGAAACCGGGGAAGGAGCTAGTCTAAATTAAATAATGAAAGTGTTTCATGAAATGTATTCGAATAGCAGTTTGGAATTATAATTAGAAATTGTTCTTTTGAATTACTTTTCATCACGCTTATTAGCAACGCAACAATGCCAATTGCTAAATGCTCAGATTATTGCAAATTACTATACGTATTTATGACGTTTATATGCGTTGAAATTGATATTTTCTAGAATTGACAGATACTGAATTAAGTACAGTCGCGAACTTTTAATATTGGACCCATTTATTAGATATATTCTAAGAATACACATAATGCAATAAAGTCGAAAGCACCAAATCAAAAGTAATACGATATTTTAGAGCAGTTTCCCCTAGTATCGTCAGTGCACAACGCATAGTCAATACAAATATAATAACTAAAATAGTAGCTCTTAAGGTTATCCCGGCGCCGCCCGTTGTGGCCGGCTATCAAATACTCAACTGTAATAACTTTACAAATGTAGGCTGTATGTTACTGCTTTGTTTAATAACGAATAACCCTTACGCGGATAAGTGGGCGAGCAAGATCTCAACCGAATTTAATATTTAGGTCACTACGCCTCAGGTCGCCCCAGGTGGGGCACGAGCCTCGGGTCAGGGGGTTACCGGGGGACGGGAGGGAGATTTTATAACGAGTTACGACTAATAAGGGGCGGTCGGATTACTGTTGGCAGCTCGGCCCGCTTGAACGGGACGAGAATGGGTGAGACGTCGCGGGTACGGTAACATGGTTAATAACGGCCATGCGACTTTGTGTGTGTATTTAGAGCTTCGTCCGCTGCGATCTGAGCTAAGGGTTGATATTGATTAATTTTTATTATTACAAATTAAAGTTCGCAAATGTAAGAACGAATAAGATAATTGTTGCAGACCACTCTAAAGATAATAATTAAGAAGTAACGAATATAAGAATCAAAGCGGATCCCTTTCGGCTTTTGCGTCGATAATATGGTAATTTTTTTTACCAAAATGAACACCATTTCAGAGCCACAAATAAAGACGAAATGTGCAATTTCTACCTGATGTACTGGGTACAGAACGACACACCACTTGAGCAGAAGTACTGCTTCTCGGCCGGACCACCATATTACTACTGGAAGAATGCCCCACAAAACTTTGACATCATCCCCGATTTGGAAGCCAGCTCACCATAAGCATATCAAACAAAAATAAGCTCTAAAAAAGGTACCGTAGAGATGATAATTGATTGGATATTGTCGATTATAATAGAAGAACTATATTTAAGAAGTATAAAGTATTTATTCTAATACATATTTATTACTAAACTAAATTCCCTTAAGTCAAAATGGAAGACGAATTCGGTAAACAAGCTTACGGCCCGCCTGATGGTAAGTGGTTACCGTAGCCATATGGACGCTTGCAACACACGACTCGTACTGCGAATCCATTAAAAATAGTTTCAATCGTAAACGAAAAGCTATTAAAAAGAGTTTTAACATCTTCACAAAATCTATTACAAAAATACAATAAAAAGTTAATTATTTTGGTAAAAGTTAAAATAAGCATATATAACATGTATATTCATATTGATGTATAGAATAGTTATATTAATTATCTGAATGTTAAATAAGGCATATTTATTTTTATTGGATGAAATGTTATTCCAAGAATGATTTTACTAGCTATGTCAGACGATACTTTTAGACAACCTTTGTATTGCGTCACATTTCTATAGAATATGTATTTATACAACAGAGTATTATGTGTTTTTTATCGTGTAGAATAAGCATAATTCGCAGATAAATCTCACTTTTGTCCACAACATCGAGTGAGATAAACTTTTTATTTTGTTTTTTTTATTATCAATAACCTAGTTTTTTTTTATTACATCACAATTTTATCAAATAGCTATTATTAATAGTTACAACTATTTTTATTATTTTATATGCCAACAAACACGAATCTTTAAAATAATAATATGGGCATTGATGACTGACGTTTAATGTTATTTTAGTATATAAGAATAAAATACACATTCGATATATATATTAATACATCTACACTTCTAGTCAAAATTAGTATACAAGGCAGGGACCTAATAAGTTACCACAATCGACTGATTGCGGAGAAAATCTACATAGGAAATTGAACTTTAATGTGCGCGTATAAGACTCCTATTGCTATATTGACAACCAACTAGTGATAGTATCGTCAAACCACGCTAAGTCAATACGATTGACATGCATTTGTCTCTATGGTTTACCCTAGTTAGAAAGGGATGGTGTATCTTTGACTTCTTTCATTCGGCATGGAATCTCTTCTTTTTAATTAATGGATAGAATTTTATGTTGCTAATGCTTGGATAAATGGCACGCTAATCATATTTTATGACAAAACAAAGCAAAATCTTTATAAGTCTTGAACTCAATCAAAGTTATATAACTACTTAAAATGTGATTGAAGGTGTAATTATAGAAATAACTTATTAATTTAAAGACTATCAATATTTTGGACTTGTTGTATAAATGTTAGATTATTAATAATATCGCACAATAAATTGATATTTAAAAAAAAAATATAATTGTGCACGGGTGGAGGCGCTCATTAATTAACCGTAACATCTCTCTTTGGAGACGTACGTATTTACAGATTCGGTCTCCGAATAAACGACTTTGGCTCGACTTCTGGACTCCGATATAATATGGTAAAAATATATATACTTATTCAGATGCTTTTAATCTTATCGCTACTAACGTTGCGTGCATCAATAGTTTCTGAATGACTTTATTTACAAATAATTTATTTTGATTGATCTTGTTATTTTGCTTGTACTGCACTTTTTGCGATATGAGCTTATTTTTGTAAAATAAAATACCTACTATTGTTTTTAATTATGCGTAATTTTTTTATTAATTTATGTACATCAGAAATACTTACATTCCAAATAAATTCCATTTATTTCATAGTGCATAATGAAATTAAGATTATCTCTAATAAATAATCCGTCTGAATACATCTTCTTTATTTATTTAGTCAATGCCTTATTTCTTTTACTTTGAAATTACATCTAGTGTATGCTGATACCTCAGAGTAGATAAATACTGCTGATACTAATGCAAAATATTTGATAAAGTGTTGAAAAGGTCTTAATTTGTTCCATTGTTTTTAATATTTTGATAGTTCCACAACAAAAGACATATTACCTTTAAAACTATGTAGTATATATAGTAGCTATCTATTATTAATAAATGTTATAGAAAAATAAAAGTATATTTTAGAATGTATTATAAATAAAAATTATCGCGTGTGTAACACTGCACTGTCCTTCGTGTTTAAATTTATAGTTTATGTTATTTATGAACGTTTTAGCATTATAATAGTGTTTAAAACATATCTAAAGTAGATGTTGAGCTGAGAGTGTTTGATTATCCTGAATTTCTTAAGTTTATGAGCATAATAAATTATTATTAAAGATTTATATAATATAATAATGTTGTAAAATTCAAGAGAGGTTTGTGTATTGATTGGTTCTACACATAAACAATAGATGGCGCGACTGTTTAATATTCTAATAGTTTTATTTATGTAATCTCATTGAGCTATTTATCCCAAATTATGACTGAATGAAATACGAATGTATTATGATTACTAGCTCTCATACATTGTCTTAATTCATGTACTATTATGTATTTTAGAATTCCATCGTGCCCAATGACTTGTTATTCCTACTATTTGTGAACCTCATGTCTGTATGTACTGTAACACTTAAAAAGTGCAAAATAATAAAACTGTATATTTTATTGTGGTATTTCATTTTATTGAGGTAACCCTTTACATATTCAAAGTCATTTATTCAGTTTAGGCCCTAGAAGGGCACTTATGAAGGTCAAATCTACTGAAGTTACCACCAGTTCGGAAGTCGGATCAATTGAGAAGAATCACAAGGTTACACTTTTAATGTGGGGGCTGGTCTGCTTAAGTTTGCTATTTATTTACTTATTAAATATTTATTCAGTCTACTTTATAATTTTGCCGCCGCGTCGGTTGTCAGTGCGATTAGAACCGAACCGGTATTAGAGTCAGACATTTCATTATTGCCTGCGAAGGTCGATTTGAATAAATTATTTTGAATTTGATTATTTTCTGGACAATCTTACTATGTTGGCTATTTTTCTCCAAATGTTTTACAACAAACTTCCTTAGTCATACCTTTTGTTGAGACCTTCACAGAAGTATACAGAAATGTAAGTAGGTACTCAAGGCTGTCATGGCTTTTTCAACAGCTGTTTTTTTTCTCTAGTTCAGAGTTGGCCCATAACAGTAAACAAAAATAGCTCTTATGTTATTGCAAATGAAAATATCCATAAGTAGCGGTGACCACTTATAATCAGGAGGACTTGCGTCTAAAAAATAACAACATAATTGTGCGACATTTTGCTATGTTGGCCCCAGCTCAGCATTAGCTGCAGATAACTAAAAAAAGCATGTAAGTATATTTCTACTTACCTACTCCTTATAAGAAATGCGATGAAAAGATTTGGCAGATTTTATATTCAATACGTATTTATTTTCCAAGCCAAAATGAAATATAATTATTTTTCTAATATAATTTGTTTAGTTCTTATTTGGCCACCTGTATAGGGTAATTGTTTAGAAAACGTCAATTACTTACTTATACTCGGTGGAGATTTTGAGGTGGCATATTTTCGATACCTATATTGGCTTAGTCATGCTGAACAACTTTTACTATGGGACCGACACTGAATTTTCAATTTTTTTTTTATACTTTTCATTCATTATGATCGAGCAAGTTTGAAATTTACTATGGAAAGTAAAAAAAATATTTTGAGAATTCAGTGTTGGTCCCATAGTTAAAGTTGTTCAGCATGACTAACCCAACATAGGTTTCGAAAATATGCCATCTGGAAATCTCCACCTGTTATTCTAAACTATAGGTACGCGATTAATTTCACACCTTTGCATACTGGCCTTGTATAAAATGTAAAGACGCATCGACGCCTAGGCGTCAACGTCACTAGCAAGCATTGCAAAGTGTGAGAGCACCACCTCCACCTAACGGGGGTCGATCGCAGGGTGCTGTGCAGGGAGGCACGTTTTCAATACAGCTGCGTGCGTTTTGTCTCCCGCCACGGCCGCGCGTGTGGCGGTGTGAGTTGGTTAACTGCGGAGACCATTTTTTTAATATTTAAAAGGTTCGGAGTTTTTTAATGTGGTAATTTGATTCTCTTTAATTAGTTCATCCTATTTCTTACCGATATTATGGTGAATGCTGTTTAATAATTCATTATTGAGCGAGCCAATGTATATTTGACTGTAGTACCTAAATATATTTTTACATCGTTGAAAAGGCTTACTTTCAACTGAAATCTCATCGAGATAAGTGATAAAGAATCGAAGTGATACGGCACTTCACGATGTGCCTAGATAAGTATATCGATATTAGTCCGATTTGAAGGTCGTCGTTCGTCGAATACATCTCAACCATTATACAGTAGTACCCAACTAATATGGCTTACCGATGTAGGTACCTGTGCAGAAGATACATTTTCAAAGCGCAGGAAATGCTATTGGTCGGTAGCTGCCGCCATGAGTGCGAAGGGGCGTGACTTGCGAGTGAGACGGAACTAACAGCTGCAGTGTATTATGAACCTTATAGTAGTGATCTAAGGTTGATTGTAAGTTTTAAGCATTCTTTCGTTAATCTTCGAGCCATACTTTCTTTTCTGTGCGAACGAAGATTCACGACGCGCCTTATTAGTTGGGTACTACTGTACCTACCTATAAATTATTTAGATTTTAAGAAAAATTACGTCAAGTTCAAGTTAATGTTAACCAATACACATTTATTATTTAATATAAAACCTTCACCTATTTCACCCCCTTAGGGGTTGAATTTTGGAAAATCCTTCCTTAGTGCTCACCTACGTAATATGACAGTGTATTGTTAATTGTAGAGATGTGGTTACATATATTTCTGAGGGGGTAGGTATAATTTCAAATGAACAAAAATATATACTTAGATCTTGTGTCAAAAATCTTTTCATCAACGAATTTATATAACTTTACTTACCATTTATAAAAAAAGTCGACTCCATACAAATATTCCCTTGGCATTATTGTCGTTAAATACAATAATTACTTACCCGTGTCCTGCTATAGAACCCTGGAACGTGCACTTATAGTACCTATGTATTATTCAATTTCAGCTAGTGAGCTTTGTGGAACTGATTAATAAATAAATATGCAGGGACATTCCTCACACACGGTCCCAAACTAAGCAGAGCAGCTACTATGGAAACCAGATCAGAGATAAGAGAGTGGAGATTTCAAGGTGGCATATTTTTTAAACCTATGTTGGTTTAGTCCTTCTGAACAACTTTTACTATGGGACCAACACTGAATTCACAATATTTTTTTAACTTTTCATACATTATGATAGAGCAAGATTGACATTTTCACCCAATCTCCACCCAGTATACTACTTTTTGTTTGTAAATACATAATTACACCCAGACTCAGGACATGCAGACATGTGCATGCACACAAATGCATGTCCTGTGTGGGAATCGAACCCACGACCTGCGGCGCGATAGGTGGAATCTTGACCTGAGTCTTAACCAACCGCGCCAGCAGGCTCGTCAACTGATTGCGGGTGCTGTCACAAAGAGAACGTAGGTAGGTAGGTACTTATAAGGTTTTATACTATACTAAGGTAGCAAACAAGCATACGGTTCCCCTGATGATTAGCACTAGCAGTTACCGTAGCCTATAGACGCTTGCCCCCGAACAAGCTGGATTCGTAAAAGGTAAAGGGTTTTTTTGTTTATTTTTTTGTTTATACCACTAAGATGGCAGACAAGCATACGGCCCGCCTGATGGTAAGCAGTTACCGTAGCCTATGGACGCTTGGAACAGCAGGATTATCGTTGCTGACCAGTGAACAAATCTTGACGGTCCTTCAAATAATCGAAAAAGCTCGAAAATTCAACAAGCCGGCTTATATTTGCTTTGTTGGTTTTTCGAAGGCATTCGACTAGGTGAAAAGGCCAATACTCAGGAAGACTACTGTTTTTTTTTACCCGGGAAAAATAAAATTCCTCGGAAAAAATTCTAATGAATAAAGCTGATAGCAGGGATACAATTTTTGTAATGGGCGACTTCAACCTACCAAACATACAGTGGCCATTATGTACACTTGAAGGCCACAATATGCTACATGAAAAGTTTTTGGAAATGTTCCTTGATAGCAGTTTGCAACAGTTAGTAACTGATATAACCCGAAAAAGAAATAACCAAGAATCACTACTAGATCTCATCATGTGTAATGAAGAAACCTTGTGTACTTCAATAGAACATCTACCTAACATTGGAAAAAGTGACCATCAAGTGCTATTAGCATCATTGCAGATATTACCACAGGATAAGCATAGACAGACTGAAAAGCCTTTAAGGAGAAACTTTTTCAAAGCTGACTATAAAGCTGTTTCAAACGCTATTGATGAAATAAATATATCATATGATCCACATAATTCTGTAACAGATGTGTGGAACCAATTCAAGAGTAAAATTTTTGGCATCATTTTTTTTTTTTTTTTTTTTTTTTTTATGTCAATAGGTTGACAAACAGGCAGACGGTCCACCTGATGGTAAGTGGTCACCGCCGCCTATGGACATTTGCAATACCAAGGGGATTGCCGATGTGTTGCCGACCTTGAAGAGCTCTTTTCACGCCTTTTTTGAAGAACCCCATATCGTAGCGCTGAGGGAAAACCGTAATGGGGAGGTCATTCCACATCCTAATGGTCCGCAGTAGGAACGTCCGACTGAACCGTTGTGTGGACGATCGAGGCGGCTCGAGGATATGAGGATGAACTCCACATCGCCGGCGAGCGGTGCGGTGGTAGAAGGGTGATGACGGCACCAGGTCGAAAAGTTCTTTAGAACACTCCCCATTATATAGGCGATAGAACACACAAAGGGAGCCTATATCCCTCCGAATGCTGAGAGGTTCCAAACCGCCAGTGAGTTCAGGATCGCCAACAATACGAGTGGCCCGCCTTTGCACCGAGGCAAGTGGATCGAGCTGATAAGCGGGTGCGCCTGCCCAGAGGTGTGAGCAGTACTCCATATGCGGCCTAACCTGCGCTTTATATAGCTGCAGCCGCTGGAGTGGTGTAAAGTACCACTTAGACCTATTAAGCACACCCAGCTTTTTTGAAGCCAGCTTGGCTTTACTCTCCAAATGACCTCGAAACTGGACATCACTCGCAATGTCGACACCGAGGATCCCGATACTCTTTGAGATGATGAGGGGAGTGTCTTCGAACTTTGGTGCAACTACGAAAGGGGTTTTTTTCGTGGAGAACGCGCAGACCTGTGTCTTCGAAGGGTTAAATTGGACTAAATTAAGTCTTCCCCATTCCGAGACCCGCTCCAAGGAAGTCTCGACTTCAGACACAAGTTGCATTCGGCTTTCCTCCACCATGGACCGAGGGATGTTAGCACGGCCAGTATATTGGGCATCGCCGGTGCTGTCATCCGCATAGCAGTGAACGCTGGGAATTTCCAGCATATCATTGATATGCAGGATGAACAGAGTGGGCGATAGCACGCAGCCTTGGGGTACGCCAGCATTAATATTCATGACGTCAGAGCAGCATCCGTCAACAGCGACTTTGATGCTCCGATCAGCAAGAAAGCTGGTCACCCAAGTGCACAAACCCTCGGGAATTCCATAAGACGGTAGCTTCGATAGAAGTGCCCTGTGCCAGACCCGGTCAAAGGCCTTAGCGATATCTAGGCTTACTGCCAATGCCTCGCCTTTATTCTCTATGGCTTCAGCCCATTGGTGCGTCAGGTAAACGAGAAGGTCACCAGCTGAACGACAATGACGAAAGCCGTACTGGCGGTCGCTTATCAGCTGGTGCTCCTCTAGGTACCTGAGCAGCTGAGTGTTGATGACCCGCTCCATCACCTTAGAGAGAAGGGAGGTTATCGCTATAGGTCTGTAGTTGGTCGGATCTGTTCGGTCCCCCTTTTTGGGAATCGGATGTACTAGGGCAGTCTTCCACGAAGAAGGAACACGTCCGGCGGTATAGGAAAGCCTGAAGAGGCGCGTCAACACTGGAGACAACTCTGGAGCACACGTCCTTAGCACAATGGCGGGGATGCCGTCTGGCCCACTCGATTTACGGACGTCAAGGGAGAGTAGAGCTCGCCGAACTGCGCTTTGCAAGAAGCGAACTTCTGGCATTGAGCTGTTGCACCGCGGGATAGTAGGCGGTGAGGCTCCCCCGTCATCAAATGTTGAGTTCGATGCAAAGATAGCAGCGAGAAGATCGGCCTTCTCCTTTGCAGTGTGAGCCAGATAGCCATCCGAAGCGTGCAATGGTGGAAGAGACGAACGACAGAAATTACCCTCGACAGCTTTGGCAAGCGACCAAAATGCTCGGCTCCCTGAAGGGAAACCAACAAGTCGATCACCAATTCTGCCGATGTGCTGGAACTTTGCTCTGGCAATTTGCTTCTTGCTGGACCAAGAGGCAGAATTGTATATTTTCCTCAGTTTGGATACATCCGGATCATTCCGAGCATGCGCTTGTGACCAGGCCCGATAGGCGTCTTGCTTAAGGTTAGAAGCCTTTGCACTGGACCCATCGAACCAGGGTTGACTCGTTCCGCCGATGGGTACTACAGAAGATGGAATATAACATTCCATGCCCTGCAATACGACATCAGCGACAGAGGCTGCGCAGCTGTCCGGATTATCTGTTGAGAAACAAAGCTGCCTCCATGGGTAGGACGCATAAAACTCCCGCAGTCCATCCCAATCTGCTGAACGATAATGCCAAACTTTGCGCGTCTCGCGGGGTCGAGATCTTCCTGGTTGCGCTAGTGGTACCTCAGATTTAACCAGGCAATGATCGGACGATCCCAAAGGGGCGCCGACGGAGACCTGGTAATTATCTGGATGCGTGGATGCGTGGATGCGTCAGCAGAAGGTCCAACAACAAAACCGCTGAACGAAACCTTTGTCTTTTTTTACTCTTAACCATATTAAAAAATGCGAGAAAAGATAATTGTAGGAAGTGCGCAGAGCATATGATCGCAGAGGCAAAGGGCAACGGTATGGGTTCGACCCGAATGCAGCGACAAGTTGTGGGATTGACATGGGGGACGGAAGGGCCCCCGGTCCCCCCCGGGAGTGCCTGTCTGGTTCCACTCCGGTCTCCTCCCCCGGCAGGACAGACACTCGTCGGGATTATGCGCCTGTTGGCGGGACAGCCTCCTGGGCCGGAGGTTATAAGTAATGCCCAGGTTCGGGTCCCCTACTAACCGGCGGGCGGCCAGCGGACAGCCGTTTCACCGGGTCTCCCTGGCCCCCACGTCAACCCAACACGTCACACACACCGGAAATCGCCTAGATCACATCGCTGGACCCTACCATCATACACACTGCACAATTCGGGAGAGGGGAGCTGGCTCTCGTGAACCCTGTCGAAACACAGCGTAAAGCGTAAACAAATCATAGATTCAAACATTCCATTGAAACGCAAAAATAAAACATACAACCATAATAAGCCATGGATCGGACCAAACATAATAAAAACAACAAAGGAAAAGGCTTTACTTTGGAGAATATACAAACTTGAAAACACCTCGGATAACTATAATAAATATAGAAAGGTTAACAATCAACTCATAGCAGAAGTCAGGAAAGCAAGAATTAAATATGAAACAAGTATAGTCAAAAGCGGACCTAAGCCATTCTATGGGTACATTCGCCGACAAATAGCTTCAAAGGTTTCAGTGCCTCCGTCATTACTAGATGATACCGAAAAAATAGTAAGAAATCATTATGAGGTTGCAGATTTATTTGCTAAACAATTTGAAAAATCGTATGTTAGAGAACCCCTCAATGACCCTATACCTGCGATACTAGCTCCCAGGATTATAAATTCTGTAGAAACTGTAGATTTCACTCCAGACCGAGTACACAAAGCCATCATGACTTTTAAAGATGAAACTGCAATGGGCTCAGATGAAATTCCAGCAATTCTACTAAAGCATACTACAAGCGCCATTTGTTTCCACCTTTCGCACATAATGAACCTTTCACTTAATCAAAGTACTGTACCTCCGGATTGGAAAGAAGCAATTGTTACTCCAATTTACAAAAAAGGAAATAAACTAATCGAAGCTAACTATCGCCCAATAAGCCTTACTAGTATATTATGCAAAACAATGGAAAAGATTATAGCAAATGAACTTCGACAACATATATTAAGGGAAAGAGTGATTATTGATGAACAACATGGCTTTATCCCCAGGCGTTCAACTGTTACTAATCTCTTATATTGCCTTGATAATTGGACAAAGAACTGGGATATACAGCACCCTACAGATGTAATATACCTCGACTATGAAAAAGCTTTTGACAGAGTACCTATTAGGAGACTAATTTTCAAACTCGAACACTTTGGAATCAGAGGCAAACTTCTAAAATGGATAGAAGACTTTCTGACAAATAGGAAATTTAAAGTGCGGGTTGGAGAAGCCATTTCAACACCACATGAGGTACATAGTGGGGTACCACAAGGATCAGTGCTTGGCCCAATACTTTTTGGAATATTCCTCACTGACCTGAAACAGATTGTTGACTCACAACTATCTCTTTTTGCAGATGATACCAAAATTATGGGTAACCCATTAGTAAGTCATGATATCATACAAAAAGATCTTGATCAGATATATCAGTGGACTCAAGACTGGCTTGTTACACTTAATGAATCGAAATTCACTGTTCTTCACATTGGAAAAAAGAATCCAAGAATGTCATATGAAATTAGCCAGAGTAAACTAGAAGTTGTTGAATGTCAAAAAGACCTTGGAGTTTTCATTACCTCCAATCTAAAATGGGATACCCATATAGTAAAAATTACGAAAAAAGCAAACAGCATTCTCTATATAATACGTAAAGCATTCTCGTACATAGATAAAGAACTCTTCTTGAAGCTGTATAAGACCTATGTGAGACCACTATTAGAATATGCATTTCAGATATGGAGTCCTTATTTTAAGAAGGATATTGAATTGCTCGAAAGAGTACAGCGAAGAGCTACCAAGATGATTCCTGGCCTCAAAAATCTCTTTTATGAATGCCGGCTTAAAGAGCTAGGAATAATAACTTTAGAAAAACGTAGACAAAGAGGTGACCTAATAGAGACCTACAAGATATTAAGCAACTACTATAATGTACCAAACTTATCTACTGCATTGTACAAACCAAACAACAATACAAACCTGAGAGGGCACTCGCTGAAAATAGTAACGCATACCTGTACAAGCAATCCCAAAAAACACTTTTTGCCAAACCGTGTCGTGTGTGCGTGGAATAAGCTACCAGAGACAGTGATCAGTGCTCCTTCAGTGAACAGTTTCAAGAATAGACTCGATAATTATATTAGGACAAGTGCACTGAAGTGATATACACGCATCAGCTTTAAGCTGCATAGTGTATTAACAATAATAATAATAATAAAGCCGCAGGGCAGCTTGTGGCGAGCTGTTGGTGAGTAGCGACACCACGGACCCGAGATCTCCCGGGGGCGGCACCTATGCCCCCGCCTCTGGCTTGCCTTCACTGGCTGGCCTGAGTGGAGCGCGAGAGCTATATGCTCGAAAGGGTGGAAGTGCTCAATCTGCGTAATAGCGGGGAAACCCGCTCCGAGATTACTCGCGATGGTGAAACCGGTGCACACCTCTCGACACCCTTAGCTGCTGACACCAATGTTGCTCCCTTTGTCACCGTGCGGTGACTGTTTTTGGGGGGCCCATTTAGTTAGCGGCGAGTCACCGTCTGCCAGGATTATCAAGATTGAGACGTTTGATTTTGCAGGCGTCCCGTTGTCTCAATCAATAGCCCAGCAACCATTCCAGCAAGCTCCCTCCCATAGACCCAGTATAGTTTCCTTCTTCTCTGCAATAGTCCTTGCACTTCGCGGATGGTGTCTATGGCCGTATCTCTTCAATAGTACGGGCAGAGATAGAATCTGCTTAGTGTACATATCCCAACACATTAAAGTATCTTAAAGGGGCCTCTACGTGTTGGATCTGTATCCCCATATTCCCCATGCACGACTTCCAAAAGGACCGGTCCTCGGACCGTGAAATTCCAAAAGGAAAGATACAAATAATAATAATAATAATAATGAGCCATGAGGATAATTTGTTATTTGCCAAAATCCACGGTACTTACTGAAAACTTAGCCGCGAAAAAATGGTAGTCATAACATCAACAAAACAGACCTCCACTTAATATTCCGTATCAATATTTATACAAGATCAGTAGTTTCAAGAGAGGTAGGGCGTAGCATTTATTCGCTCAAAGAGCAGCTCGACTGTACAGGTACCTTACAGAATACCACAGCCAAATAACTTTATGTTGAGTAAAGTTGTGTTCCTGAGCGTGAGTAAGGTCGCCAGGGCTCATTGGGGAGGGGGAAAGGTCGGTAACGCGTTAGCGATGCTTCCTGAGTTGCAAGCGTCCATATGGCTACGGTAACCGCTTACCATCAGGCGGGCCGTAGCTTGTTTACCGATTTAGACGTAAAAAAAAGGTAAGTATTACAATGGAAAACGTTTGGTTAAATACATAGTCGTTTGCATATCGTAAATACGTATCCAATATAAGTGTTGTACGGAGACACACCCGCGGAAGCCCATTAATGAGCGTTACGCGACGTAAGCCTGTTTCTTGCTGTTATAACAAGTATTTAAACGACTTGAAACCATGAAGAAAGAAAATCAATTAAGTACTAGAGTAGGTACTCTCAGATTTACCCAAGTTCTCGAAGGATCTAATGTGATCCCAAGTAAAAAAATATTTAATTAAAGGTTTGATTAAATCAAGGCGATGATAGCTTAGTGGTAGTGACATCAGATGCCGAGACGAAGGTCCCGGGTTCGAATTCTACAATGAGCATGAGCTTTCGGTGAAGGAAAACATCGTGAGAAAACCATAGCATGGTGGAAGGGTACTTTGTAGTACCCACCTGGCTGGCTACCACCCTCAAGTTGAAAATCTGTCACCAAGCACCTTCGGTGTGTTCCGACAACTGTAGTTAAGAGACAGTTCCTTCTTGGCTTTATGTGCTTACCATCTTCGGCCACATAATCACTTACCATGGTGAGATTGTGGTCAAACACAGGCCTAAACACAAAACCGCTAGCAACGTGATGTAATGTTAGTACGATCTCCAGAAGAACGCAATACGTTCGAAATTAAACGTTTCTTCAATCTCATGAGACGGGCTCTGACAAATCCCAGAAATAAATGTTCCTTTCCAAGGATTTTGACAGAACTTTTTTAAGAACTCTGCCAATGAAGCATATGAAAAGAAATAGTTTGTTGGATTAACTCTTCCATTTTAAGTGATGATATAGTTGAAAGTGATAAGAACACAAAGCCTCAAAAGAACTGAAGTTCTCCGATGCAGCTGCTGGAACAGACCAGTAGGTGATTGCCAACAGGTATTAAACTAGAAGGCGGTAGCCAACCAAGCGAGTAGGTAGGTACTCCCGAAGTTTTCCGTTAACAAATGTTCAAGATCATTGAAGAAGTCCCTCACTACCATTGGATAGCCAACACCATTAAGAAAGGCAAAACCATTAGCCTATAAAAAAGTATCACTACTTAGTACTACTAAGTACTTATGATTATTGTATACATCTTAGCATACCTTCTTCTGACATTCACACATCCGTATCTGACGTTCCACAAGACATCGCGTGCCATAGGCGAGGTCGCTTGGCGCCACGCGTGTTCGACACGCGGCTGTGGCGCGTGTAATTGGCTTCTGGGGGATTATACGTGAAAGTGTTGTCTGAAAGGCGATTTTCTAAGCTTACGTAGGTGATGTAACACTGAAGGCAAGTTATTATCCGTGTGACCTTTGACCCTGTAATTGATGATTTATCCAAGATGATGAACGGTTAAAGTGTTACGAAGCTTTGGTGAATATGAATTTACATGATAGTTAATGGGGTTTTTATGTTAGGTACCGAATTATTTGATAGCCTTATGGTGCTAAGGATAACTAAGAGCAGTGGCGTGCATTCCATATAGGCAAATAAGCAATGCCTACCTCATCAAAAAATTCTAACCTAACATTCAATACGAAATTTAAAACTTTGCCCTGCAGGCACACGTGATTTCGCCTCTCAAATTCACGCACACTAAAACGATTTCGGCCTATTCATACACACACACACACTCTTCTTTAAGATAATACGACGAAAGCATAAATCACGCTTTTGCTATGCGTAGCATACTGACATTTGACATTCGCGATTTATGGACCAAAAGTAACCTTACCTAGGGTAAAGTACCCAATTATTGGCACTTTAAGGATCACTTGCCACTTAAATCGTGAAAACTGTCTATAAGAAATGTTGCCAGCAAAAGAAATTTATAAGCATGACAGAATGAGAGTTAATCTACGTTTTAAATATATGAAAATTCTACTATTTCATTATTTTTAGGATTATTTTTATTTTATTTTTTATACACACGATTTTCCCAAATATTGGCATGCTTTGGCCAACTATCAGCATATAGGCGTCCCATTTATTGGCATTTCGGATTGTTCAGTAAATTAAGGAAAATTATGGATATTTAGGACAAAGTCAAAATAAAAAAGTTCAGTCAAGAATCACATTATTTTATGTAGCTCTTTAGACACATAAAAATAATACAATCAGAACAAACCTCTTAGCAAACATTTGGTTCATAGAGTACCAATCTTAATAAACGTTAGATAATCTTTTAGCAAAAAAACAATTATAAAAATATACTTATTTCTTACAACTATAAAACAACTTAAACGTAAGAGATCAATAGTAGGTTTAGACAATAGCTTGGAAATATAACCCATTTCCAAGCTATTGTCTAAATATCTTAGTCTTCAAATTCAGTCAAAAATTTCTCTATTTCAGCTTCAGTGTATAAAATCTTGTTTTGTTTTTTATCCTTATCTTCAGGTATTAAATTAGCATAGACAATATCATTTTCCTCATCCTCCTGCTCATCATCCGGTATACAGTCTACATTTGCCGTTTGCAGTGGGTTTAACGAGATATTCAGGGTATTCAAGTTTTCAAGTAAAACAACTTTTTTCACACCAGTGTTTACTCTTTCGTGTTCTTTCTTAATTTTCAACTTAGCTTTTGGTACTTTTGGTTTTGTCTGTTTAGTTTTAGCTTCTAATTTCTTCTTTTCTCTTTCTTCTTTTCTTCTCCTTATGCCTTCTTCTTTTTCCTGTTTTACGCGGAGTTTCTCGCTCTCTATAGATCTCCATTTCTCAGAAGTTAGTACAAATGGAGCTCTCTTTATGTTTCTAACGCCTTTGCGTTGAGGTGACTTTGGCAATACAAGGACATCAGTTAATTTAATGGGAGTAAGGTTTAACATTGCAGTGTTACGTTTTTCAACCTTTACAGGCACTGGATCTATATATGTTTCTATTTTGTCAAATTCGGAGCTTTGTTTTTGTGTGACTTTATTCATAGGGCGTTCAATTTGTTGGGGCAGAACAGAGACTCTCGTATTTTCAGTTGTTGAATTATACACTTCTGCTTTATGAGTTATATGCAAAACTTGTTGTGAATGGTCAGATAAACGATCGTCGTTGCCATCATCAAAGTCTTCTGCTGTTATAGTTACTTCTAAGGCGGGTGCAGGTATGCAATCAGAAAAATCTTCTATCAAGTCTTCGTTTATAACAACTGGCATATTTTCAATGTCCACTGCATCAAATCTTATATCTCCATCTATCTGACTGGAAGTATTGTCTTTGTTTAAACCCTCTTGCACTTCCGTGAAAAAATCCCAAATTTTTTTCAAATAGATGTCTTCTGGTCTTAGTATACCTAATTCAATTTGACTGATTTTTTGTGTTCCAATAATAATTTCAAATTGTTCTTTGGTCATTGCTTTTGTCTCTTTGTGAGGTTTATTAAAAGTTTCTGCATGTGGAATATTTGCCTTGCCTAGACATTTTGTATAGTCCACAGCGTTCACATTCCATGGACAAAGACCCGTTGCCCTGAATCCATTAATTACTGTGGATGACGAGATCGTGTTTTTGATAGTTTTATTTAGAAGCGGCACGAAATTGGTCTTAGTGAGAGCTACTGATGGATTATTTCGCCTCCACTCCAAAACAGTTTTCTGCCAACCAGATTTCAATGGCTTGAATGCTGACACATCTGCTGGCTGCAGTAATCTGGTACAGTTGGGGTATAGAGCAATCAAAACAATTCCCAGCTTCTTACATAGCTCACTAACGGCATACGTCAAATGGGTTTTGTGTCCGTCGACAAACAGTATAATGGGGAACTGAGTACGTTTTTTGATCAAGTGAGGATGTAGTACAGTCTCGATATAATCGTGAAAGATTTCGGCTTTCATCCAGCCATTGTCGCTGAGCCCTATACCCCAATCTGATGGCACTTTAGTCGTAATGTCAGCTGATAGCCGCTTATTTGGAAAAATAACCATTGGAGGTGTAAGATCTCCGTTGGCAGCAAATGTAAACATCACGGTCAATGAAGTTTTGGCAAGCGCATTATCTATCTCGTACACATTTCTTTCGCCTTTAGGAGCCAATACGACTCCTGTTTTAGGGCAAAGCAGAAAGTTTGTCTCGTCGCCGTTAAATATTCGGGATGGATCTGAAAGTACATTAAATAAATCGTTTTCTTTAAGGTAAACTTCAATTTGAGTGAACCAGCCTCTTACATCGTTTTCTGACACAGCAGCACTAGCTGCTGTAACTGCCTCAGGTGTGCGGACAGAAATGTTTGGATGTCGTTGAAGAAATAGTTTATACCACTTTTCGCCCTTCTTAAAAACGCTGGTCCTCTTACTATTTTTCAGAAAATTCGCCAGACTACAAATTAAATCATCTTTGCGTCTTGGAAAACCTTTTCTACAACTAAGTGTTATCCAATCTTCGAGGTCTTTTTCTTCCTTTTCCGTCAGAATAGTAGGAGGGCCTGGACGGGACTGGTGCTCAGGGTTCTTAATCCTATATTGCAAAGTAGCCCGCGGCACTTGATAAGTCTTTGCCGCCAACTTCTTACTCATTCCCTCTTTGACAGCTTGCAGGGCCTTATTTAAGTTTAATGAGTTGTATCTTTTACGTCGGCATATTTCTTTGGGTTGTTTTCTAGAGCTCTTAGTTCTAACTTTTGGTTTCATATTCAGATTAAATCGGGTAGACTGAAAATAAAATCATAAGGTAAGATGACACCAATTATCACCATACTAATACCTAATTATTGGCCCTAGTGTCAATAATTGGAGATTTCGTTGTTGGCACCGGGGCCAGGATTTGGAAATATTGCGTTTATGACTATGAGTTATAAATTAAACAAAGTGCGGTGGTCTACTAAATTATCTAAAGCACAAAATAAACCTCAAAAAACAATAACTTGAAAACCCAATTATTGTCCCAAGTGCCAATAAATTAGAATACGGACATTTTGGAATACCGATTTTTGGCACCGTGATAAAGTAGTAAAAAAACAATACATTTCTTAAAAATAAACTGTCAAAAACTCGAATAATACGCGCTGAATTTGCTTTACATCATAAATCACATTATAAACACTTATATGACTAAGATTCGATGATATTAAAAAAGCTCCTACCTTAGCAAAAAATTTGTTTCCACTGGGATAGTCGAGACACGTTCAGCTGTTGTTATCCTTCCGGCGCCATTGACATTTCTTTTTTTTTCAGTGTTGTCAGTTATATGACTCAGGATTGTACTAAACTATTTAAATAAGTTGCAACACCGAGAGATTAGGTGTTTTCTTATGAAAGAGATTAATTCACAGAAGTGCCAATAAATAGTGGGGTGCCAAAGTAAGGTCTCATTACCCTACTCTGTTGTAAGTAAAGTAACCCATCCAAATGAAAAAAAAACGACAGTTTACCAACATTAGAGCAACTCAAATATAACTTCGCAATTTATTTGTGTTGGTTTGTATAGGGTTTGGCTGGCATTGTATGCAATGTTGTTGTTATTTACTTTTATTCTATTGTGATTTTGCGAAGTGTATCTGTGTGAAATGAAGAAATTTTGTTGTGAAAATGCAAAATGTATCAATAAATTAGTCCTTTAGTCAGTTTTCGTTTGTTGAAAATAGTAGGTAACTTGCTGTAGACCAACTCCAAAACAAAGGTAAATCTTAGACATTTTAACACAGAATATAATGTTTATTATACACCTGGCTATCTGGGTGCTGTTATTTGAATCTATTATTCTGTTATTATCTATTTTGTTTGCTAATGAATCATACCAAATGTGTGTCGAATGATACGCTGACCTAAACAATTTTACAAATCTGGTCACTCTATCTAACAGGCATATTTAGGCGTGTATGGCCATGATTTCTTCTGCCTACCTAGTCCGAAAACCAATGCACGCCACCACTGACTAAGAGCCGCTACTGGAATCGCTGGATTGAGAAAATCGCTCAATATCACCCTCAGTAATTCTGTGTCTTTGAAGTAAGTACTTGGTAATGTCTCATTATTGGCAGAATAACATAAGTAATAATATTGTAAGTAATAATAGGTACCTAGTTAAAGTAAATTAATACCTTGAAATCACAAAATAGGCAATCAAAATTGCTATTAACATTTGAGAAGCAAAGAACAATTAGGGAAACTCACAAATTAAATTACAAACACTTTAGATATTTTTCTGTTAGGCGTCTCCTTTATTTTTATTTTTTTATACTACTTAGATAGCAAACAAGCATACGACCCGCCTGATGGTAAGCAGTTACCACAGCCTATGGACGCTTGCAACACCAGAGGTGTTACTCGCGCCTTGCCGACCCTGCAAAAATCTCTTCAAACCCTTTTTGAAGAACCCCATGCTGTACTCCATTGGGAAAACCACGGCGGGGAGCTCATTCTACAATCGGAGCGTCCGTGGAAGGAAGCTCCTTTGAGACCGCACAGTTCGAAACAATTCTGGTTTCAATATGTGAGGATGGACTCTCCGTCGATGGCAAGAGACTTATTCGTGTAATATAACGATTTTAATTACGTAGGATCTATATAACTCATGGTGATAAGCTGGAACCCGTTGTAGTAATCTCGACTGAAATAAGTATAAACACACCTAAGGTATATTTGCATGAGGTAGGTACTTACTTGGTTATTTTTTTAAATCTCGTTAACATTTTCGGTCGAAGCTCCAAAACATCCTGTAAGAGGAAATGACAATGCAACACGAAGTAGTTCGTTAACAAAATATAAATGCAAAGATAACTTTTACTATGGGTACTAATAATTGCCATATAATCCCTTAAACCTTAATCCCTAAACGGCCACGCCACATATTTTGACTAAGGCTCTACATCTTAGTCAAAATATGTGACGATAGGACTTATGGCACCTTATTACAAAACATGGTTTAAAGGAAAACCAGGTTTTAAAATAGCCCTTTTTATTATATGACGTTAGAAAGTGACCAAATGACAGTAAAACCTGGCTTTGCTTTAAATCATGTTTTGTAATAAGGGGGATAGAGTTAGAGCGTGTAGAGTTATAAGCTTGGCTCTGATAACTTTTTGACAGTGCGACCCATTTTTTTAAAATTTCATATGGTCTCGTCTTGGCAACATTTTACATCAAAATGTTTTTGGTGGGATATACTTTTGTTGTTTGATTTGTGCGTTTCAGAGCTGTCAGTTTCAGAGGAAGTAATCTCACGTTTCCTTTGTATTTCCGGATTCTGACAGTCACATTTTCTGATATGTCTATGTTTGTAAATGGCTAAAAGTGAAATTATCCTTTCTACTATTATTACAAGACTGATCAAATGATCAAATGAATTTGCTTACTTACCAAACTATACAATTATTAAAAGAGAGATTATTAAAAATTATTTCCTGTCATTGTTATGACGTCACGTTATGTCATTTACGTGCAATTTATAAATCTAACGGCATATTTTTCAATTCCTAGATAAGGGGTATCTGGCTATTATGTCAAGTAATGTTTGAACGGCTTTCGTGCTAAACTTGTCAGAGAAATAGAGTTAAGCTAGCGATTGAAAAATCAGGCGAAAAGCACTTATGAGAAATGGGTCTAGATGATAGTTCTATAGCCAAGAAGCTAAAAGAAGGTACATCACATTTTTTACTTTAACCCATTAATGGCCAAATCAAAATGAAAAACGTTAATCTTTCAAATTATATATTTTTATATTGTTAGAAGGAGTATAAAACACAAAATAGAAAAATATTATAAAAAAAGTTTTTTTTTATGGGATTTTAGGGGGTGTACTCGTTTGAGTACACTGGCCACTTAAAGGTGTCATTTTTTGAAGCACGACTTTTCTTCGCAATGTGTTCTTAGACATTTATTGTACTCCAAGTGGACTCTTGAGTGGCAAAATTACACAACGTAGCTATTTCTCCATTTTTTGGGTAGTGTTCTGAGGCATCTTGGCGCAAACCCTCGACTAACGAAGAAGACAGCCGAGGTTTTTTCGGCATTTCTTGCCGTAAATAGTACCTATCGAGAAATACTGTGCCGAAATAGAGTTGATCCATAGTGATTGTCTTTGATTGGCACGCGCAGGTGTCAGACATTTGCAACAGCCATATCCAACATGTATGTAAATAATACCCACCCTATTTTTTTGCCATGAATCGCAATCCTGTATAACGATATAGACTAACCTAAATCATCAACTCAGCCCATACCTCTATTGTATAATTTTGAAATAACAGGAATTTTCAATTCTCATGGGTTCAATAGCTTCTTAGTTAGTTCATCATCAGCCTATAATGTCCCACTGCTGAACACAGGCCTCCTTTCACAAATCAGAGTGAAAGGGAATGGGCAGATACTCCACCACCAAGTTGCTATGGTATAAACGCTGTTATATTTCCGTCTATACATTAGCAGCTCATTGGTTTTGTCAAACCTGTTATCAAATGCAACTCTTTTTATTTATGTAATTTGTACTTATTAGGGGATATTTCATGGTGCAATTCTCACGAGATGTACTGACTGTAGAGTATCCTAAAATATATCACAAGCCGACTAAAATACTGTAGCTGGTCAAAAACTTATGAAAGAAGACCTTGTGGTTTGATGGATTGGTAGGTATGCAGTTTTTGAAGTAAAAACTTAGACTCTAGAACCCAAAGGTTCAGTGGTGGTATCAAGTGATTTTTCGCAAAAAAGTCAAAAGTTAAACCTCTATATCTTCCGGTATATCTCGTGACAATGCATGAGTTTTCATTTCTTCATCTCCAGCTTTTTCTTTACTCGTGACTGTGCTAGGATCAGGCGGTATCATCGCCAAGTCATATTCACCATCATCATCACTGTCTTCTCAAATAGCTAGAATAGCTTGATCAAGTCTACCATATTTTTATTAGCGATGTTAGAACGTTTCCAACCCATTGCCACTGGAACAATCTAAAAAATTATATGACATTTATTTATATATCAATGTGGCCATTGTACTCAACCGAGTACAGTCGTAGAAATCATCATAAAAGTCAGCCAATGTAATTACTATGTTGTAATATGATTACTTTTATTATAAACAAGTATATTTCCTATCTTATATAATAGTTGACATAATATTTGCTTACGGAATTTTAAAAAAATATGACCATGCAAAACTCTTACCTGTGTTATCTTTTGAACTGCGACTTTGAGTGCATCAAAATGACACAAAATGTAACACAACCCACATTTTTTTAAATATGTAAATGTAAGCAATATTACCCTCTAATTAATTGAATAAAACATAAATCTTCATCCATAATATTTTTTTGTGTATATGTAAAAAAATGACTGTACTCAATTGAGTACAGCGACCGTTAATGGGTTAATTGACTGCCTAATTTTTTAACTAAAAATTTAGTTTTAATTAATGGCATAGATAGAAAAGTTCATTGATATCATCCAGTTCAAACACATTAACAATCCGCCTAGAGACGATGCGATGATCACACCAACCAATGGTAATTTTGCCTGTTTTGATAAACATACACTATTTTGATAGGGTTTCTCACATAAAATATAATTACGATGATAGCTCAGTGGTAGTGACGTCGGATACAGAGACGAAGGTCCCGGGTTCGAATCCTCCAATGAGCTTGAGCTTTCGGTGAAGGGAAACATCGTGAGGAAACCATAGCACGGTGTTAGGGTACTTTTTAGTACCCGTCTGGCTGGCAACCACCCTCAAATTAAAAATCTGTCGTCAAGCACCTATCGGTGTGTTCCGACTGCTGCACTTGAGAGCCAGTTCCGTCTAGGCTTTGTGTGCTTACCACCTTCGACACATCATCACTTACCATGGTGAGATTGTGGTCAAACACAGGCCTATAAACAGTTAAAAAAATTCAAACAGAGATAGAAGTTCACCTCTGATCTTATAATTTTCATTTTCATTTTCTATGTCCACCAATGACGTTTTAAAAATGCATATCAGTATTCCGTATGTTGCTTATTCAGTCCGATTGAATACTAAATTCAATCACAGTACCTACCTAAGTCATAGTAATGCATGTCCTTTTATGTCGGCTACCTACTTAACATGAAAAGCGACTGACGTCAGTGGCATATGTTCAGGCTGTGTTCAGGGGGCCTACCACAAGCTCTTAAAACAAGGTTAAAATAACCTTATTTGTGTTTTGTCTTGTTTTGACGCCGGATGTCAAAGAGGGACAAAAGACAAATAAGGTTATTTTAACCTTGTTTTAAGAGCTTGTGGTAGGCCCCCAGGTTGTGTTTAAGATATAAGCTGCGGGATTGCAGTAATTTGTTTTTAATATTATATGGAATCTTATCATTATCAGTGATGCTGTGGCTAAACCTAGTAAACACACAGCATATATTAACAAAAACTTTTTTTTTTTTAATTTTCCCCTTAATTTCACACGGCATAAGGCATTTACTCGGTTATACATACAGTCTACTAAGAAATATATACTACATAAAAATGTGACTCTATTTGCTTCTCCTTCACTCAGTTGGAAGATATCTTCGCAACTATTTCTAGATTATGTTTTTGGGTTGATAATGCTTTCGAGAAATAATCGTCAAATTTTAGAATATAACGGTGTGTCGAGGTTACGCGAACCGAGCACAAGCCGAGCCACGAACGAACAGATTTCGTTCGTTGCTCGTGATGTCAAGTGTAGACGTTACAACGATTCTTCAACGTGCGCAATGCGAATCCCTATTTGGTGCGTTTGCATCATTTGGTGCGTCCACGCTACGCAAACCAAGCACGAGCCGAGCACACGTGAAGCATGGATTCGTAGCGTGAACGGACTTGCGAGCCTCGAACGAGCGTTCGGATCGCGCTCAACCGCGCTCCGCCGATTGTCAGTTTTTTGACAAACACAGGGATTCGCATCGCGCTAGTGTTGTAGTCTCGTTGTACGTCCACATTTGACATTGCGAGCGACGAACGAATCGAGATCTATGGAAAGAATAGATGCTTAGCTCGTGCTCTGTTCGCGTAGCGTGGACGCCCCATTACATTAGTTATTAGTCAGACGACCCGGTTGAGAATCACTAGGAGCTGCTGAGTGGAAGCAATTTCAACCGCTTTTTGATGACATCCTTTTTTTGCAGTGGACTTTTCTAGACTACTATGAGAGCCCGCTGTTTCTTATAACTTATACCACACCATTAGGTACAGTGTTATTAAATAGTACTATCGGAATAATTAACAGCACACGGAATTTTCAACGTAAGAATGTTTAATAAGGATCGTTGTTGGAGTGGAAATATTGGTATAAATAATTATTTAATAACAGGAATATTTCTTGATGATTAAAATTTAATCACCTCTTAACTCATTACGTAGGTAGCTCTCAAATAGTCAGTAGGTTATATGATTAGGTTTTTTCCCGTGGTTTTACTTGAGTATCAAAGTAGCTACCATTTTGTAAATAGCAATACCATACTACTTCTTATTCTGGAATAAAAACTAAAAAAAAAATCACGTCTATCATTCCCGACAGAGTGAAGTCAAAGTCGAAGTCAAAACCAAATTAGCCTTATGAAGATCAAAGCTACAGAAGTTTGGAAGTCACCCTGCACCTGAGAAAAACTGGCAAGAAATTTCATTTTTAAATATTTTTAAGTAATGCGCACATGAAAATATTGTAATTCCCAACGGTAGGTATATATATTCGTAAACATTCGCTCTTGGACACTTATAAGGTTATTCAATTAATGCGAACGTTTTTCGAGTGGTTAATTAAAAATATAAACTTGTTCAGTGACGTCAAATTATAAATAGACGACGGTAACTGATGAAAATGACGGAAATGAGTCTTGAGTAACTTGGTAGATTGTACGACTTCCTTGGGTTACGTGGAGAAATGGCGGAATGATTGCAACATCAGGGAAACATTGATACATTTTTAAGAGCAAAGTAAGCTCTTAAATTGTATCAATGTTTCTAAAAACATCAGCCCTAAATAGAGCTGATGATTTTAGAATCTCGATGCGAAGACGTCCCAACACTCCGGATGTATACAAACAAACATCGGTCGCGGCGACCGATTCACTTTTTAGATGCATCATTCGGCACAACCAAACTGTTGTATCATCATCATCAACAGCCTATAATGTCCCACTGATGAGCAAGGCCTCCTTTCACAAATCAGGGTGAAAGGGAATGGGCAGATACTCCACCACGCTTGCCCACTAGAACCAACTAGAGTGACAGAAACTTCTGCAACGTGCCTGGACAATGTATTCTGCTGCTGTGATGTACTCGAAAAATCTATTGTCACTGAGTTGACTTCGGATCATTGTGGTCAGAAAGTAGTACTTTTTAATGAAACTAATGTTAAACCGCATAAGATAACTTGTAGGCCCATAACATTAAATCGTATGGTCCGTTTTAAAGATAGGGTTAGTAACAATATTGCCTCTGTTGACATGGCACAGGACGAATCAGATAGTCTTTACAGTAATCTCTTTAAATTTATAAAAACAGAATTTGATAAGGCTTTTAAACCCAGAACCTTTAGTGAAAATTATAAAATTAAGTTTAACGACTGGGCAACATCGGGTATTTACATAAGTAGAGCTAAGTTGTATGAGCTGTATGGCATGAAAAAATTCAATCAAAATATCGATTTTCTTGAGTATGTCAAAAATTATTCCAAAATTTTTAAGAAAGCCTGTACTTCTGCTAAGTCCATATATTTAAAAAATAAAATTAGTCAATCAAACAATAAAGTCAAAACTACTTGGAACATTATCAACTCTGAAAGGGGAAAATACCAGAACAGTAATAAGCGTATTGAGTTAAATATTGATAATAACATTATTTCTGACGATAGTCAAATTGCACATGCTTTTAATTTATTTTTTACTAATATACCGGTAGACACAACTTGCTCCTTGAATTCGTCACCGATAGATGCTGAATTGTTATTAAAATCCAATGTGCCTGAGTGCTGTGAATTATTTAAGTTTAGGCACGTTACACCTTACGACATAGTTAAAACATTTAAAACCTTGAAAGTTAAACGCACTGGGGACTTATGGGATGTATCCGTAACTGTTTTGCAGGGTATCATTGATGACATTGCTCCGCATTTAGCTTTAGTATTTAACAAATGCGTTGATTTCGGCCAATTTCCAGATTTAATGAAATATAGCAAAGTTATACCTTTGTTCAAGGCGGGAGATCCCAGTGATCCTTCCAATTATAGACCAGTTTCCATTTTGCCAGCCTTGAGCAAAGTATTTGAAAAGATTATTTTAACGCAATTGCTCGCTCACTTTAATTTGAATAAACTATTACATAGTGAGCAGTATGGGTTTACAAAGGGTCGTTCAACTATTGATGCCGGGGTAGCACTTTTAAGAAATATTTTTAACGCTTGGGAGAAATCACAGAATGTTATTGGAGTATTCTGTGATCTATCTAAAGCCTTTGATTGTGTTGATCACCGGACACTCATACGTAAACTAAATTATTATGGGGTTAGGGGCGCAGCACTTGATCTGATGAAGTCGTATCTCGGGGATAGAATTCAAAGTGTTGATGTCAATCGTATTAAATCATCTGGTTCTCCTGTGCTTATGGGGGTGCCGCAGGGCTCTATTTTAGGTCCTTTTCTATTTTTAATTTATATTAATGATCTTCCTTTTTATGTCAAAAATACCTGTGGAATTGTACTGTTTGCTGACGATACCTCACTGATTTTTAGTGTTGATAGACTGAAATCTAATTTTGACGATGTAAACGGTGCATTATCTCGGGTATTAAACTGGTTTACTGTAAATAATCTAGTTTTAAATGCAAAGAAAACTAAATGTATTAAATTTGCACTACCTAATGTTAAAAAAGTAGGCTGTAATTTAATGATAAATAATGAACCTTTAGGTCTTGTTGAATCATCAGTATTCTTAGGGATTACTTTAGACTCGAAACTTCAATGGGGCAACCAAATATCATGTCTTTCGGGAAAGCTCAGTTCAGCTGCTTATGCAGTTCGAAAAATTAGACAGCTAACAGACGTAGACACAGCTCGATTAGTTTATTTTAGTTATTTCCATAGTGTTATGTCTTATGGCATTTTACTTTGGGGTAAAGCTGCTGATATAGAAACCATTTTTATTTTGCAAAAAAAAGCAGTGCGAGCTATTTATAATATGAGTTCTCGAGCTTCCCTCAGAGATAAGTTTAAACATATAGGTATCCTCACAGTAGCATCGCAGTATATTTATGCAAATATATTATTTGTACATCAGAATATTAATATTTTTGTAAAAAAAAGTGACGTGCACTCTTTTAATACTAGAAATAAGCATAAACTTGTGACCTCTGCTTATAGACTCCAAAAAGTGCAAGGTTCATTTTTAGGACTGAGTATACAATTTTATAATAAAATCCCTAATAAAATTTTGAATTTACCGTCACATAAGTTTAAGGAATGTATTAAGGCCGCTTTAGTACAGAAGGCTTACTACAATATTACCGAATATTTAAATGATAAAAATGCTTGGGTGTAGCGCTCGCTCTACAGGAAACATCTGATGTAATAAATTTAAGTTTGATTTTGAAAAGAGTAATTGCTGAGTTTATTGCCGGCTCTTCTTAGCAAAAGCAACCTTCCGAACCGTGCATTAGAGTATTAGAGTTTGACTATTCATAAGTGCCTGTGAAGGCCTATTTGAATGAATAAATTATTTCATTTCATTTCATTTCATTTCACTGCGGATCGTTGGAGGTAGGCTAGTGGTCAACCTACTGTTGGAATTCTTCAAGCTGCCTAGGAGGCATCCAACTAGCTTGACAACTATCACAATTAAGTGATAACCGGGACCAACGGCTTTACGTGCCTTCCGAAGCACGGGCTGTTTTATGATACCTACAACCAAAATGTTACATAATAGGTATTTTCGTTCAAGCTATTTTAAATTTAATTATATTTAAAGAAAACAAGGCCAAAGTAATCTCTAATTTACCGCATAAATTTTTTTTTTTTTTACTGTGTATAGGCCTGTGTTTGACCACAATCTCACTATGGTAAGTGATGATGTGGTCGAAGGTGGTAAGCACACAAAGCCTAGAAGGAACTGGCTCTCAAGTGCAGCTGACGGAACACACCGATAGGTGCTTGGCGACAGATTTTCAACTTGAGGGTGGTAGCCAGCCAGACGGGTACTACAAAGTACCCTACCACCGTGCTATGGTTTCCTCACGATGTTTTCCTTCACCGAAAGCTCAACCTCATTGTAGGATTCGAACCCGGGACCTTCGTCTCGGTATCCGACGTCACTACCACTGAGCTATCATCGTCTTAAAATATTTTAATGTCTAAGTATCAGCTCAAATTATTAAATCAAATATTCAAATCTTTTTACTTTATGAACAAGCTCATCTTTGTAGGTTAAAAAAAATAAAAAAGAAAGATACAAAAATAGACCGGAGGATTTTCAGCTTACGGGCTTCAAACTTTGTGAAACTAGAAAAATATCTTACTATATTCTCAGAGTATATAAATACTACGTACATCTATAATGTAAATTGGATAATACAAACGAAAACAATAACCAGCTTAAAGATTTTTCCGCCTGCGGTCAAAATGATGCAGTGGCTACAAACCCTAACTAAACTATTTTACCGTTTCACTCAATGATCTAAAAATAGCAATCCTTTCATGAGTCAAAAGCCTGAGGTCTTCATAAGGTGAACCAATATGTTGCAGAGTTTATGTGGCCTACTGTAACTAGCTGTGCCCATTTCTATTATTTATTATGTTCATGTATTTTACTAACATATTAAAGATGTAGTATTACTATCATATTGGAATTTTAATATTATTAAATATATGGTAAAACTGAGACAATATCGAAACCACCTTTGCTCCTTATTCCTGACAAAGTGAATAAAAATTTCACGATTCTTTTACGCTTTTAATTCGATTGGAAAGCCGGTTTCTCAATAAACAGAGTATCTAGGAAGTTTAGAGGAACCTTAAACCATTAAGGAACCCATTGCATAGCGCGCGCTCCATCTGCCTTATTCTGTAATCTGTGGTTGAATCTTTAAAACTATAATTTGATAAGTTACCCTGTAACCTTTTAAAAATATAACTGCAATGTTGTTTACTCTTTCTAGGTTCAACAAAAATATAAACAGATTCAATTTAAAGGCACAGATTACGTAGAAAGGTAAACGAAGCGTGCTTGTGAAGCTGACGCGCGGCGCGTGCCTGCTCACATGACGCGCCGCGAGTGACGTCACCCAGCCTCGTGTGTGCCTCCCCTAATGTAGAGATGACAGGATGGAGGTGGGTGCGCGAATGTTGAAACCAAGTTAAAACTGTAAAAAAATTGTTTTGCCAATATTATTGGTGAAGGAAAATGACATAAAAGTGATTTTATACGGACTGTGTTCTTTTTGTCATCACATCATAAAACATTTTTTTAAATACACTATATAATAAATGAAATTAAACTAATATAATTAACTATTTGCAGAAGATAAAACCAAATAAAATTTCTGTTTTTAAATTAGTAACCCTTGATTTGGCCCTTCTTTATACTAATAAAGTAGCGAACAAGCGTGACTGATGATAAGCAGTTACCGTAGACTATGGCGATTGCAAACCTGCAAAACCTGCAAAAATCTCTTCACACCCTTTTTGAAGAACTCCAGGCTACAGCATGTCTCCCTTGGTCTTCTTTGGGAAAATCACGCATCATTCCACAGCCTGAGCGTCCGCGATATGAAGCTCCTTTTTAACCGCATAGTACGAGACCATTATGGCTCCAATGTGTGAGGATGGACTCCCCTTCGATGGCTACAGTTGCGATGGTAGACGGTAGCTGTAGGTCAAACAATTCTTCAGAACACGGTCCGTTGTACAGACGGTAGAAGACACACAAGGAGGCTTGAAATCGAGAGATTTTGCTCTTCGCTGCTTGTAAGTTAGGGCATGGCACGTCGCTAAACCGAGTCTAAAGGCCTAAGCTGGTATTCAGGTGCTACCGCTCACAGCAGATGACAGCAGTACACCATATGGGGCCGGACTTGCGACTATAAAGTTGCAGTCTTTGCCCTGAGAAGTACTGCTTCGCTCTATTAAGCACACAGAGTTTAATGGATCCCAGTTTGACCTGGTCTTGCAGATGACTACGTACGGTCCCTCCTTTAACTTATACCTATGTCATAACATACATTTGATTCTAGTAGTAATTATATTGACTGTTCAAATAACCAGCAATATTTAATAACACATCCAAATAACAAGGAAATTATCACGATTAATAAAGACTTTTTCAATTCACAAACCCATTTATTAACTCAAACAAAACATGATCTATTAACGAGTCATAGAAAATCATACGTCTTAAGTTCGAAATAAATAAAATAAAAAAAAGATGCGTTTAAATTTGAATATATTCGAATATTCTATGTAGGTTCGACACCGGGCGGCACGCGTCGATCAGCTGTAGGGTCAAGGTTCCCCGGGTCAATGCTGTACCCGGCACCGGGGATGAGGTAGGGGGTTACGCGTAGGCGTCACCATGGCAACCGGCCCACGCCACCTACGCCCAAACAGCCAGGTAGCTAGTCAATCAATTACGTACCGGTGGCGGTGGAAAATCGTTTCGTAGAGCATAATGAACTGTATCATAATAATGCATCTGATATTGACGATAGAGTGCTTTGATATTTCAGAAAAATATTTATTTTAAAATTAAATTTTTTCATCTTTTGAGTAAGGTTTGGAGCAAAGATTTTCATAGGGCATCGTGCCTCTACCCAGATGGATAATCCGCCTTACTAAAGCATGACATTTAATTTCACTCCGCTTGAGGGGCTCCCTGAGCAAATCGCTCTCAGTTCGTACTGCGCACGGCTGTCAAATACTGTCAATTCTGGCTTGTTTATTTCATGTTCCCATAGAGGCGACTATCCTTCTGGACGTTTTAAATTCTTTGGTTTGGAGCTACATTCCTTTTTAATTGAACACTGCTTCTGGAGTCTAGACTGTGTAACATTATATTCTATGCAAAGATTTTCATAGGGCATCGTGCCTCTATTCTATGTCTATTTTACATCTCTACATTTCTGGGTTATTTGATATGTGAGCTTCTTCTTCTTATTTCTGCGTTTCGCCACATCTTTCCAGGTTGAATTTTCTTTAACTAAAGTCTCCTCTGCACTACTTATTATTGTTTGTTTCGTATACATAATTCTATTTCTCTTCTATACTACCATTTTTTTCTAATTGGGTATATTCATGTAACCTACTCTATATTGCACCCTTTGATTATTATATCTTGATGAAACAAGACCCGACAGAAAAATATGTGATATTGAAAATTATACCTACGTATAAGAACAATAAAATTATTTATAAAAATACATTTAATGTAGTAGGTAGATAGCTGAAGGGTGGAGTCTCACGCGCACTGAACAATGTCATACTGGATAGATATACCCACTGACCCATGAAACGTTTACATGGAGCGAGCGCACTTGCCTGAGCACGCCGCCGCTAAATGTTGTTTATTTAATTATTAATCATGCATATTATAATGTAAAATAATTAGCAAAAAGAAAAAGGACGTAGCATAGAAGTGTAGGTCACTACATTACCGTTCGTTTTTATTTATCTACTTAAAGAGTTAACTCTAATCTGACACAATATTGAAGTCAGCGGAAGAGCTCGACGTGCCACCACAGACTTTTACGCTGACTTCGAAACAGAAATTAGAGTTCCTACGTGGTTATTTCATACTTTTCAGTGTAGATACTTTGAAGTCGGTTTGATTTTTTTTAGAAAATAGGATATACTGATCTGTCTATAGGTGGGGCTTTGTTATATTATTTTCATAGATCTTTCGTCGTATATAAATGCTGGAGGTCGTACAGATTAAAAAAACCGGCCAAGTGCGAGTCAGACACGCGCACCGAGGGTTCCGTACAAACCTGTAGGTATATAAGTAAATGGTAGTATAGACCTGAGTATTTGATATGGATTTCAGTATATGACGTATTAAAAAAAAACTACTTACTAGATCTCATTCAAACCAATTTTCGTTGGTAGTTTGCATCGTAATGTACATCATATATTTTTTATAGATTTATCATTCTCTTATTTTAGAAGTTACATGGGGGGACACACATTTTACCACTTTGGAAGATTCTCTCGCGCAAACTATTCAGTTTAGAAAAAAATTATATTAGAAACCTCAATATCATTTTTGAAGACCTATCCATAGACACACCACACTTATGGGTTTTATTAAAAAAAAAAATGAGTTTCAGTTCTAAGTATGGGGACCCCCAAAATTTATTGTTTTTTTTCTATTTTTGTTTGAAAATCTTAATGCGGTTCACAGAATACATCTACTTACCAAGTTTCAACATTATAGTTCTTATAGATTCGGAAAAAAGTGGCTGTGACATACGGACGGACAGACAGACAGACATGACGAATCTATAAGGGTTCCGTTTTTTGCCATTTGGCTACGGAACCCTAAAAAGGGTGTGTTGCACGGAGGTTTAGCAAGGCAGGGCCTTTGGTTTTAAACCTGACTGACAGCGATCTTGTTATTATAGTTATTTTAAGTATTTATAACAATATATTGTAATTGCAATATATTGATTCATATGCAACAATTCGGTTGCCATATTACAAAGTAAATACTTTTTATTGGATTTTCAGGAGAGCTTAAAATATGTTTGTATTTTTGAGTGTATTTTGTATTGTGTAGTGTTGAAGTGGCTGAGAAAGCACAAATACTTTATTGTGTTTTGGGATTTAAAGTTTACTTTAATGAACGGATCTTAGGGATTGCGTTTTGTAGAATTGCGAGTTCAAATTACGTATTAAGAACAGTAGGTACCTAAGTGCTTATATTTAGTGTTGTTATAATTATACTCTTTTCAAACTTGTAGAGTAATTTCCTTCATTATCAAAATAGATCAATTAATGGCACCACAAGAAATATATCTTATTTTATGAGTTAGTTATAAAATTATGTAATTAACTGTCTAGAACATTTAACTAAAAATTATGCATTTTTTTTTTTTTCATAATTTATACATTCGATGAACTTCTATTTCGAAGACTAAATAATTGTATTATGTTGTTACAAACTTTAACGTTTTTTACCCGACTGACCCGGAAAGAGGGTTATGTTTTTCGACTGTATGTATGTCAAATTCAAAATTTCTTTATTACATTACAAGTTTGTAAATTACAGGGGTTGGGACTCTCCTTTTAAGTTTATAAAACCTGTGTTAGGAGAGACCCGCTCTTCCGAATTACATTGTATTACACTTGTACCGAATGAACAAATATATTTAAATTTACAAAAATAATTCAGGCGATTTAAAATGAGTAGTGTATTTGTGAGTGTGAGTGTATATGTGTGAGTGTTTGAGGATGTGATGATGCGTAGATGATGTGAAAAGATGTGTTTGTTTTAAGTACCATCCGAGGACGTGCGTATGAATACACAAGGCACGACCGAGGACCTTTTCAAAGCGAGGACCTTTTCGAGGGTCCTCGGTTTGACCTGACCACAAATTCGTAATCTGCAAGCGATTTTGAGCCTTTCTATATACTTAATATGAAAAAGTGGTCCGAACCTCGGTTTGATCAAGAAAATCCATAATCTTACACAGGCAGTGTGTATCCCACCAGATGGCGCCACTTCGTCTCTCACACACCCTCATTACACATAATTTCATGTTGATTGTATTATCCGAGGACATATGTGTTACCTTTCACACAAAAGACCTCGGTTGGCTAGTTTTTCGGAACAATGTGTATGTAGGACCTCGGTTTGCTAGATTTTCCGAACAGTGTGTATGTAGGACCTCGGTTTGCTAGATTTTCCGAACAGTGTGTATTATAGTCCTCGTTTTGACTGTTTTCATCTTGTGTAAAGACGAGTGTTGTACTATCATTTCCTAGGCGTTCATCAGTTGGATTAAATCTTTAAAAACATCTTTAGTAGCTACTAAGTGCACGAGGATTATGATGCTTCTTCTGCAATATGTGCTAAATACCTAATATGCGATATTATGTTTAAGAAGAATCTATATCTAAAGTAGAAATGCCGTCTAAGTGAAATGTCAGTAGTAAGATTTGAAGCAAACCAAAGGTACAAAGAAACAAATAACGTGGACGTACATATGACTTTATCGAAGGTGTTTTTTTTTTTTTATGATGAATATGTATTTAATACATTAAAATATACTACGTGTAAGTTGTTTATTTAATAAATGATACATATTGAATAGATTTTACATAACAATTCCAGATGAGAATTATTGCTTGTTTCTTACTTTTTACCTGGCTACCATTCGAAAGTGGAAAATCTGTCTCCGAGCATTTACCGATGTGTTCCAGTAGCGTTAAATTCTAGGCTTTGTGTGCTTATCACCTTCGACATCATTCGACCCTTACCATGGTGAGATTAGGTCAAACATAAGAACTATTTAAACCTAATATGTATGCCAAACTGATGCTATCAACTGTTGTAAACTTTCCTCATGAAGAGAAAACCCTGTCTGCAGCATTACCACAAACAGGTCATTATAATAGTTTATCTCTCTAAACCTAATGTGTATGCCAAGGTTGAAGAGGATACTATCAACCGTTGAGGACTTGCCTCATGCAGGCACGACCCTGGCTGCAGTATCACCAAAAACTGGTGATTGACTAGTTTAATTCTCTAAACCTTACGCGTATGCAAAATTTGAAATCGATGCTATCAACCGTTGAGGACTTACCTCATGAAGACACGACCCTTGCTGCAGCATCACCAAAAACTGGTAATATACTAGTTTAACTCTCTAAACCTTACGCGTATGCCAAATTTGAAGACGATGCTATCAACCGTCGAGGACTTGCCTTATGAAGACACGACCCTGGCTGCAGCATCACCAAAAACTGGTAGTTTACTAGTTAAACTCTCTAAACATTACGCGTATGCCAAATTTGAAGATGATGCTATCAACCGTTGAGGACTTGCCTCATGAAGACACGACCCTGGCTGCAGCATCACCAAAAACTGGTAATTTACTAGTTTAACTCTCTAAACCTTACGGGTATGCCAAATTTGAAGACGATGCTATCAACCGTTGAGGACTTGCCTCATGAAGACATGACCCTGGCTGCAGCATCATCAAAAACTGGTAATACGCTTGTTTAATTCTCTAAACCTTACGCGTATGCAAAATTTGAAATCGATGCTATCAACCGTTGAGGACTTACCTCATGAAGACACGACCCTTGCTGCAGCACCACCAAAAACTGGTAATTTTCTAGTGTAACTGTCTAAACCTTACGCGTATGCCAAATTTGAAAACGATGCTGTCAACCGTTGAGGACTTGCCTCATGAAGACACGACCCTGGCTGCAGCATCACAAAAAACTGGTAAATTTCTAGTTTAACTGTCTAAACCTTATGCGTATGCCAAATTTGAAGACGATGCAATCAACCGTTGAGGACTTTCCTCATGAAGACATGACCCTGGCTGCAGCATCATCAAAAACTGGTAATACGCTTGTTTAATTCTCTAAACCTTACGCGTATGCAAAATTTGAAATCGATGCTATCAACCGTTGAGGACTTACCTCATGAAGACACGACCCTTGCTGCAGCACCACCAAAAACTGGTAATTTTCTAGTGTAACTGTCTAAACCTTACGCGTATGCCAAATTTGAAAACGATGCTGTCAACCGTTGAGGACTTGCCTCATGAAGACACGACCCTGGCTGCAGCATCACAAAAAACTGGTAAATTTCTAGTTTAACTGTCTAAACCTTATGCGTATGCCAAATTTGAAGACGATGCAATCAACCGTTGAGGACTTTCCTCATGAAGACACGACCCTGGCTGCAGCATCACCAAAAACTGGTAGTTTACTAGTTAAACTCTCTAAACCTTACGGGTATGCCAAATTTGATAACGATGCTATCAACCGTTGAGGACTCGCCTCATGAAGACACGACCCTGGCTGCAGCATCACCAAAAACTGGCAATTTACTAGTTTAACTCTCTAAACCTTACGGGTATATCAAATTTGAAGACGATGCTATCAACCGTTGAGGACTTGACTCATGAAGACATGACCCTAGCTGCAGCATCATCAAAAACTGGTAATACACTTATTTAATTCTTTAAACCTTACGCGTATGCAAAATTTGAAATCGATGCTATCAACCGTTGAGGACTTCCCTCATGAAGACACGACCCTTGCTGCAGCATCACCAAAAACTGGTAATATACTAGTTTAACTCTCTAAACCTTACGCGTATGCCAAATTTGAAGACGATGCTATCAACCGTCGAGGACTTGCCTTATGAAGACACGACCCCGGCTGCAGCATCACCAAAAACTGGTAGTTTACTAGTTTAACTCTCTAAACCTTACGGGTATGCCAAATTTGAAGACGATGCTATCAACCGTTGAGGACTTGCCTCATGAAGACATTACCCTGGCTGCAGCATCATCAAAAACTGGTAATACACTTGTTTAATTCTCTAAATCTTACGCGTATGCCAAATTTGAAAACGATGCTGTCAACCGTTGAGGACTTGCCTCATGAAGACACGACCTTGGCTGCAGCATCACCAAAAACTGGTAATATACTTGTTTAACTCTCTCAACCTTACGCGTATGCCAAATTTTAGGACGATGCTATCAACCGTTTAGGACTTTCCTCATGAAGAGACTACCCTGGCTGCAGCATCACCAAAAACTGGTAATATACTAGTTTAACTCTCTAAACCTTACGGGTATGCCAAGTTTGAAGACGATGCTATTAACCGTTGAGGACTTGTCTCATGAAGACACGACCCTGGCTGCAGCATCACCACAAACTGGCCATTATAATAGTTTAATATCTAAACCTAAGGCGTAGGCCAAATTTTAGGATGATGCTATCAACCGTTTAGGACTTTCCTCATGAAGAGACGACCCTGGCTGCAGCATCACCAAAAACTGGTAATATACTAGTTTAACTCTCTAAACCTTACGGGTATGCCAAGTTTGAAGACGATGCTATTAACCGTTGAGGACTTGTCTCATGAAGACACGACCCTGGCTGCAGCATCACCACAAACTGGCCATTATAATAGTTTAATATCTAAACCTAAGGCGTATGCCAATTTTAAAGACGATACTGTCAACTGTTGAGGGCTTGACTGATGAAGTGCTATGGCGACCCTGGCTGGAGCATCACATCACCACAAATGGTTAATATTTTAGTTAAACTTTGTAACGTAACTAAAGTAAAAACTCATTGGGGAGGGTCGGTAACGCGTGAGTGATGCCTCGTATGTTGCAAGCGTCCATATGGCTACGGGAACCGCTTACCGTCAGGCGGGCCGTATATGCTTGTTTACTAAATAAAGCTGTTGCTTTCGACACTCTGACAAAAATCTTTTGAAAAGCGCCAACAAACTTAAAGTCACTGACATGTCCTCGCTTGGTAGCTCAGATTAGGAAATGTGTGTACGAAATAAAGATAACATTAATAAATTATCTTAAACGCAAATTGATTAGGTAGATTTTCCAAGTCCTCGCTTTGATCAAGTTCTGCGCGGGAAACTGCCCTCGGTTTGGTAATGTAAAGTCAAACACAGCGTCCGCACTTTGTACAAGATATAAGTAATAATGTGTAAAAAAGGTCCTCGGAAGTATATGGCAGGGCTTACGTAAGAGGTCCTCGGTTGGCTCACACAAAGCCCTCGTATGTGCATCGCTGGTCACGTTTAGGTGTGTATTTTAGGTCCTCGGTATGATAGCCACAATTCATACGACAAAAAACTGAGATAGCGCTATACCAATAAGGTCATCACTCTAGATTTTTTTTCCTGTCTCTTTCTATCTTATTCATAAAACCCTGTGAGGTCATTAAACCTGTTTTTCGGAGGGTCCTCGGTTTGTACAAGAAAAGATAAGGCCCTCGTAAGGGTGTCTGTACAAACAGGGGTGTGTGGGTGAGTGTATGTAGGTGTGTGAGTGTGTGTGATAGAAGAGGTTGTATTAAAATGTGTCCATGTGCAAAGCTAATGAAATATAAAAATAATGTGTTACGTTGACTTTAGCTAGTTGTTTTACTTTAGTATGTCTTCAGTTTCTTCATACGTTAATGTTTTCAGCCATGTTATCAATGTTTTTTTACATTCACGGTAAGTCATAGTGTAGATTTTTTGACTTCTGTTTATTCTGTTATATAATTCAATTGATTGTGAGCTAAATTGTTTTGAGGCAAATACAGTTTTAACAATTTTTTTATTAATCACTGAGCGTGTATTACGTTTCTTAAGGATTTTTGGATCCACTGAGATAGTTTTGTGAGTTTTAAGGATGCACTGTAATATATATAATTGTCTGACTGTCAGAACGTTTGCCTCACTATATAGATTAGATGTACTGAATCTTTTTTTCTTTCGCAACATAACCTTTAGTATAGTTCGTTGTGCACGTTCAATGCTGATAAATTTAGTTTTAAATGTGCCACCCCAGATTGTTAGACAATATAAGAGAACGGACTGAACAAGTGTTATATATATATATATGTGATTAGTTCTTTGTTACTTATATTTCGTAGGTATTTAAATAGCCATATTAGTTTTCTAGCTCGGTTTGCTACTGCTTCAAGTTGTGGGTACCAAGAAAGGTTTTTGTCAATAATAACACCCAAATATTTTGTCTTGGTAACTCTTTCTAGCTTATAACAGTTGCATATGCCTGTGTTGGTATCTATACATGTATGCGCAGTTAGAGTAAGGTCGATTGCTGGCTGCATTGAATCATAAATAGAAAATGCTACATAGTTTGTTTTACTCGTATTTAAAGTTAACGTATTAAGGTTTAGCCATTTAATCACCTCACGTAAACCCGCATCAGCAATATTAAACACCTCTGGCCAGTTTTTTCCTTGAAAAAGTAATGCGGTATCATCTGCATATGAGAATATACGGCCGTTAATCAGTCTTAAGTTGGTCAAGTCATTTATATAAACGAGAAACAGGGTAGGTCCGAGGACACTGCCTTGTGGGACACCGTATTGGGTAGTAGCGACATCCGTACTCACCGTATCCTTATCAAGTTTTACCCGTTGCGTGCGGTCAGTAAGGTAGTCGGTGAGTAGGCTCAGGAAAGTACCCCTAACACCCACCCTTTCTAGTTTGTGTAGAAGAATAGGGACAGAGACGGTATCAAATGCTTTTTTTAAGTCCAAAAATATGCATAAGGCTTTCTTTTTTTCGTCGAGATAATTAGTGATATTTTTTGTAAGGTCTAAAATAGCATCCTCTGTACCAATACCTTCACGGAAGCCGTATTGAGCGTTAGATAGAATATCGAATTTATTGAGGTATTTGATAAGCCGCTTGTTAACTACTTTTTCTAATATTTTTGCGATTACTGACAAAACGGAAATAGGTCTATAGTTGTTTACGTCGTCTCTGTCCCCATCCTTATATATTGGGTGTATTATAGATTTTTTAAGTGGTTGGGGGAAAATTCCATGTCGAAGAGAAAGAACTGAGAGGTGGGTAATCATTGGGACTAATTCTTTCCGAGCTAACTTTATAAATATGTATGTATAAATATTAAAAACAACACATACTTAGGTTATTGGTTTGTCGCCGACTGCAAGACCTTATAACATTCAAGTTATATTTCAAATTCTATAGATTAAAAAGCTTGTTCTTCTCTTTTCAGTTAATTTTTACGCAGTCGGGTATTTTGTTTCTTTTATTAAATGTAGTAATGACGTTTATTTTTCCTATCATATTAAACGAGCATTATCCTAACTAACATTATAAATGCGAAAGTTTCTTCTACTCCTTCACGCCTCAACTACTCACCGGATCATCATGAAATTGAATGACATGCAGATAGGTATGGAGAAGGACATAGGCTTCTTTTTATCCCGGGTACGCTTGTGAAACTGCGAGGGACTTGTGAGCTGCCTATAATACAGGAGAGAAAATACAGTACATATTTATGATCATAGGTTTACTGAAAGAAGACTTCATCATGACATGAATGACATGCAGATAGCCATAGGAGAAGGACATAGGCTAATTTATATCCCAGAAACGGAGGTGAAACCGCGGGGGACAGCTTGTTTCTCAATAATCTGTTTGATTAAATTTGCTATGTGGCTTTTTGGGGGCCAAAAAGCTAAGTAACTAGGTCTCATCCTCATCTCTGGGCAAACTTCTTAGTTTTCACGTTTCACGCAGACCGGTCGGTAATGTCACTTCAGCATATACTGAAGCGATAGCCCAGTGGGTGCGATACCCGATCCGGTCGAATCTTTTTGTATATTTATGACCTTTATTTGAAAACACAGGCGAAATGCGAAATTTTATAATACCTATAATTGCTGCACGTGTACCGGCATTTTTAACCGACGAAAAAACGGAGGAGGTTTACGAGTCGACGCGTATATTTTTTTTTATGTATCACGCATAACTTTTGACAGAGTAGTCCGATTTTGATAATTCTTTTTTTTATATACAATAAATCACGCATGGGCTTCTTATCCTAGAATAACAATTATTTCCTAAGATTCCTATACCATATCTAATAGGTAAGTACATAACAAATTACACAATAAAACTACTTAGGTATATAAAACAGTCTCATTCACATTTCAAAAGCATTAGGTACTTAAGCATGAGTACTTCAGTAGTCAAGAGGTCAGGTGCGCAGGCGCCGCCTCGGCCACCAATCACGGCGGCTTTGTCGGCCGATACACCCGAAGATTACCGAACGAACGATCATGAGTGGTGCAAGTGTATTAGGTTTATGACCCCTGCCTTATTTAAAGTAATCTCTGTACTATGAAGAGCACGTTAGGCGTTGGTTTCGGCTTTCATCAATAGGTTCGTAGATAGGATCTGATAGAAGGCGCCATCATTGTTGGAGGGTTAGAATATTGACGATAGCTCATAATGACTCATACTTCTTCTTCTTATGCGTTGCACTCTTGGCAGAGTGGTCCTGTTCGTCATGACGTGTCATTTGTGGCGCGCTTCTCAACACGCCGCCATTCTTCCCTAACTGCTGCCCTTCTGGTGCAGTTATTGATGGGACCGCCTATTGCGGCCTTAATGACTCATAAGCAATGACACACCAAAGAAATCAGCATCAAATGACTCAGAATGGAGATAGAGCAGAGATCATTTTCGCCGAGCCGATCTCAAATGGCCAAGCGCGATTCTGAGTCTGTCTTGCGCAGCAATGGTTACGATTCCTTCGATTTATTATGTCTTGATTTGTTTGTAAAGGAATTTTGATGATTGCAAAAAAAGTCGGTGCTAGTTAGAAACATCGTTATATTTTTCCTGTTACATTTAAATCAATGTCTATCAACTGTTATTATTTCTGTTTTTTCGCTTCACGTTCTTCGAATTTTTTTTTTTCGATATCACTTTTGATGATGATTTCTACAACAGTTTTGAGTTGTTGCATCCGCTCGCGGTGGCTTGGTGATGGTTGGTCTAGACATATCGTATTTAACTAACATTAACGGCTCTATCGAGATGCTATGTTAAAAATGCCTTTCATATTCAAAGAGCCTGAAAAAAAATATGTCTGCATCAATAATTCCCGTCTACTTTAAATATGTACAATAAAATCATACTTAATAATTTTTAGACTACATCTTGTAAACATTCACAAAGTGCAAAGACCAGGGGCTATACAAAGGAAAAACTAGTTTGAAACTTAAATAACAAGGCTGTTGCAGTTCCCTGTCTAATATAATATGCAAATTATGTGTCATTATAGGATTAAACTGCTATGAACTGTTGTGTCGTTGTTCGTTTGTAAATGGACCTTCAGTATTCTGATGGTGTGAATATTAGTAATTATACATTGTCAACTCTATTTGTTTTCTTATTAAAATGTCTAAGTGACACTTGAGTTCCGTGGAAGATAAATAAAACCACGGAAGTTCTCAGAATGTTGTTATTTGTAGACCATCGAACAACGGATTCTTTTTTTTTTTATTTTTTTTTTACTCTACGATGTCTGTTAACAACCATACCCGCCTTGCCAAATATTTAGATCATACCTTGTTTTTTTTTATATGTGGATCATACATAGGATTCAAACACGAAAATAACAACAAGGAGGGTACATTAAATATACCTACATAAAACTGTAGGCATATCAATGATATTTCATTTTACCGATAGCCTTACGGGAAAATAAACCGGATTCAACCTCCCGCATAATTTCTTCCAGTACCTATCTTATTCACCATATAAGTTGGTAAATTATGGTATTTAACTCTAACAAAGTAAACAGGTGCTGCTTGTGGGGGCTGGTCTGCTTAAGTTTCCTATTTACTTATAAAATATCGATGCAGTCTACTTTGTAGTTTTTGCCGTAACGCCGGGGCACGCAATTGTTGTCAGTGCGATTAGAATGTAAATGTTTGTAATGAATCTAACCTTATTTTGAAAAGAGTACCTAATTGCTGAGTTTAGTGCCGGATCTTCTCACCAAATTCAACCGATTTAAGATTATTAGAGTCAGACTTTTCATAATTCTATTGAGAGAGGTAGAGCATAGCGTTTATTCGCTCAAAGAGCAGCTCGAATGGGGAAGTACGTCCACCTTACAGAATACCGCAGCCAAATAACTTTATGTTGTGTAAAGTTGTGTTCCTGCGCGTGAGTAAGGTCGCCAGAGCTCACAAGGGAAAGGTCGGTAACGCGTGAGCGATGCTTCTTGTGTTGCAAGCGTCCATATGGCTACGGTAACCGATTACCATCAGGTGGGCCGTATGCTTGTTTACCGACTAAGTTGTATAAAAAAAAACCTTCGAAATATCTATTTAAATAAATAATTTTGAGTTTAAATTTGAATGAGAATTAATAGTTAAATAAAACGTGTGCTATTAAAGTCCGTAAAAGGCAAAATAATTAAAGAAAACTGTATTGAAAACTTTTACAGTCACATACCTATGTATGTACTGTACTCTACGGAATCACTTTTTATGTATCACTTATTGTTCACATTGTTTGTAACGAGTTCTTTGATGCCAAAGGATATCGAAGTATTGGCGTAATTATTACTTATCACTCGCCCTATTTGTACGTAACGAGTGCTTCAATGCACTATACTTTATAGTTTTTAATGGGCGTAAAGACATGTCATTTACTTATAACTTCACCTTTACTAAAAATATTGCATTTGAAAAAATTAAAGGCTTGATGGTCTATTATTCAAGCAGGGTCTTTGTATAATGTATCTTAGTAGGTATATTGTTGATTTGGTATTAAGTCATACTCATAGAGTTAGAATGTTCATACTGCAACTCAACACAATTTTTTTTCTACCACTCGAAATTAGCGCACATGAGTACACTTGCTACACTGAACACTTCTTCCGTCACATATCTCCATATGTGACGGAAGAAGTGTTCAGTCAAGAACCCCTTCCCTCCGGAAGGTAACGTAACGTCCACTTATCAAAGTATTTATAGGGCATACCACTATGCGGTCACCCATCCAGGTACCGACTAAGACGGTGGTAGCTTAAATTGCCGATCGATTAAGAACGGCTTATATGAAGATATTATTTCATATTCATATTTATTTATTAATTGCAACAAGTATTTTTTCGTGGCTTTTGAAAAGCATAACCTCTGAAACGGAAAAGCGGAGCATCTGGTCAACATTATGCACCTTATTACAAAGCATGGTTTAAAGGAAAACCAGGTTTTAAAATAGCCTCGTCCCTTTTTATTATATGACGTTAGAAAGTGACCAAATGACAGTAAAACCTGGCTTTACTTTAAACCATGTTTTGTAATAAGGGGGTAAATGTTTAAACGTGGTTTAAATACGGTTTGAGCTTTTCGTGCAACTGTAAATCAGTCAGCTTCTCCTTTATGTGTACGGATTCTAGACTCTCATTTCAATATTAATGATATTCCAATACTCATATTGGACTTATATACAACTACAGACGATACATAATGTAACATTGAATTCAAATAGAAAATATAGTATCAATAGAATTCGTACAAAAAGCACTCTCTCAATAACATGCCCCTAACTAGTCAAGTGTAGTGTTATGAAGGAGTCGTTTATTAGCTTTAAATTTTCAAATATAAAATATTTAAAAAGCAAATGAATTTCATCTTTACTTAATGAATTTTTGATAATAAAAATGCCTGGTTGTTAATTATTTTTCGTCGTTAGCGAGCGAAAGATTTTCGTTTTTAAATGTATTGTAAATAATACAAGAAGCTTGTTTATCTAAACTTATATGAAAAACATTAAAATAATTGAAAACTGGTTTAAAAAAAAACTAAAACCGACTTCAAAGTACACTAAAAAGAAATCAAATCCTGAACGAATGAAAATGGCACGAAACGGGAAGTGTACCATTTTAAACATAAAATACTAAATGACGGAGTTATGAGGTAACAAACATAAAAAAAACAACCGAATTGAGAACCTCCTCCTTTTTTTGAAGTCGGTAAAAAATAGGATTTATCTGACTCTCTTAAGCTCTAAATAAGTAATTAAATATGAAAGCATACTCGTATCTTGCAAATATTTTAAGCACGAGTAGAAAAATCCGACAAAGGTTCAAAAGAAACAATTTAGCATGTTCTATACAACTTGAAACTATCGCAACATGTGCTTTATTTAGCATATCGAACTAAAACGAAAAGGAATTTTCCATCCATTCCCTAAGTCCTTGTAAGAATGTCTCTCAAACGTCTCACTTGTTTACGGGTTTGCCAATTTTCCGGAGCTCGGATCAACAAGTGGCTATCCCGGTTTCCCGGAAGAAGCTCCCGGTGGAGAGGTGGGGAAATATGTGGGTGGGATTCGGTAGCTACGCAACTGAGTATTAGGGTTGTTAAACGTTTTTTGTAGGAAAATAAAATGAATGTTGCATGGAAAAGTATTAACAGCGGCAATAAGAATAAAGCTGAAAATAATTGGCATTAACAATTTATCCCCACTTAGGGGGCAAAGGCATAGGTATAGGTATAGAAAAACCTGGAGGATGGATATTTATTTTTGTACAAAGATAAATAGATAACTATGTATACCACGTAAAAAACCGAAATTACCTACAATGTTAGTGTCATAATAATGTTTGATTGTTTAAACGGACTAATCTCTGGAACTACCAGTCGGATTCGATAAATTCTTTTAGAGATAGGAAGCTACATTATCTCCGATTGTCATTGACTATTTTTAAGCCTGGGAACTTTATAATAAGCAGTATTAATGTACATATTTATGATTACTATATAATAAAAAAGTATTTCAACCCCTATGTCGTGAATCAAAATTTCTCAAACAAAAGTAAAGCTTATAATGATTATTTTGAACACTTTTTAAATGATATACGAGGTTATTTTCAGTGATCTGCAGTTTTGTTCCAATTTATATCAATCAATGGAACCGATTCTGTTGCAAAAATAAAAACTTTATTGTGATATTTAACTGACAACCCTACTGAGCTTCTTAGAAAACGATAATACCCACTTAAAATGTGTTTTGCCTTCTTTCTCTTTCTTTGATTTCGTTTGTCTCGTTTTCGTGGCGATTGTTTCATGTAATATCGAATATACCTAAAATAATTTTATTATCCTGGGACATCCTGGGACAATCCTCACACGTTCATCTGATCCCAAACCAAGCAGAGCTTGTACTATGGACACTAGATTATTACGTTTTGTTTGTAATATACATAATTACACCCAGACTCAGGACATATAGACTGTTCATGCACACAAATGCATGACCTATGCGGGAATCAAACCCACGACCTGCGGCTGCGGCGCGATTGGTGGAGTCCGCAACACTCATCAACATAACATAGAAACACTTGACATATTCAGATAATTTCAAGATGTTTTCCCGTGGTTTTCACTAAATGTACTCTATTATAAATTATATTTAACAACATTTTTTTTTTTTTTACAATGTGGAATTGTTTTTTTTTATTACACTTAATAAAATAAGTATACAACTTGTAGTCAGTAAAGAGGTAAGTAAGTAAGTAAAGTAGGGAGCCTAATCGCACCATTTCTATCTAATTTTGATTATTCAATTAAAGAGCTATTAATCATGTTCTATGTATTGATCTACATTCACACATGTAAATACTATTAAATTTTATCGTTGCAAAACTACGCACACGCCTATAACAAAGTGTTGGGCGGGAAAATAGGTGATTGTGATTGGCTGCCGTTCGACCATTACAACCGAATATGGAATGCGCGGCCGCAGATCGTGTTACATTAAAGAGTGGTCACTGTTTGTGTCTTGACTTTTAATTTAGCAGAAGCAAATGGTGCTATTTACGAAAGAACTATACAGAGTGGACTTTTTAACCTCACCTGGAGGTAAAGTAGGTACTCTAAATACTAGAGATAGCAAATTTTACCCAAAGGAAATATTCCTTTATTTTCAATAAAAAACAAATGTGCATTTAAAGATTTTCAAAAATTCACTTGCCTCTCTCTGGAATCGATCCGGGCAACAATCCGAAAACATAACGTACTGTACTTTTATGGCATCAATCGATAGGGTCAATCATATGGATCAAATCTCTCTCATCAACATGATACATTAAATGAACGAAAAACCATGAAATCTAAACATTAAATTCAATGAGACAGGCTAATGCACTTAATACTCTAAGATCCATCAGATGACTTATGTTAGTACCTAATTAACAATTATCTTTGACGTGATTATTAATTAAAACTACAACTGTAAACGAGTTAAGATCTGAATTTCATTCTATGATTTTCAATATTCATCACATCTTATTTATCAACACAACTCGCTATTAAAAGTTACAGGAAATTAACTAAGGTGGCAAACAAGGCATACGGCCCGCCTGATGGTAAGCGGTTACCGTAGCCTACCCAAGTAGCATAACAAGCTGTTTAAAGGCTGTATTAAAGTTCGTTCTTATACTAAAAGCTGAATATTCAGGCTGTAAAAAAGCTGTATAAGCGCTTATACAGGCCTTATAAGTGTAAAAAGGGCCCACATTACACAGCTTATTTCGTTATTGGAGCTGTATAGAGGCTGTATAAACAAAAGACAAGTATAAAAGCTGTATTAGGGCTGTTATTAGGTGTATAGAGCAGCCTATACTCTACGGATATCCTCTTATAAGTATCTTGTAAGAATAATAGTTCTAAATAGGTTGTCGAAGAGAATTATGTGAGAATAAAATAAATAAAACTATTTACGGTGCCATATTGAATGGCGACATAATATTGTTATTAAAATGGAAAGGATAAAATCTTGGACATGGATATCTAATGCTGTTTATTGATGAATTCAATGTGCAAATTTTAATTTATTGTGAACCTGTGTATGTTTTCCGTCAAAATATTCACGCGCCAACAAAATAATCAAGCCAAAATAAAGAAATTATACTAAATACAGTAAATAAGTGTTTGTTTTTAAGTTTAAGAAGTTAAAAATATATTTATAAATAATAGATATGAGTATACAAGATCATTATTCAAGCTGATAACCATGATACGACTATAGTTATTATGAAATATTCCTTTAATTGTAATTTAAATGTTGTTATTGTAAATGTAAAAATGTCGACAATTTGCTATACAGCCTAAACGATACTTGGAGTGTGTTATAAGTCTTAGTAGCTGTACTAAGTAAGTTATGAACGTTTATTGCTGTATTAAGTAAGTGAACACATGCTTAATACAGCCTGTATACAGCTTGAACGATAAAACCAGCTTGAAGTGTCAGAAAACACTTAACGCTGTATTATAGAGTTATAATATCTGTTTCAGAACCCTAAGCTGACGCGGATCCCTTTATACAGCCTGTATACAGCTTTAACGATAAAACCAGTTTGAAGTGTCAGAAAAAGCTTAACGCTGTATTATAGAGTTATAATATCTGTTTCAGAACCCTAAGCTGACGCGGATCCCTTTATACAGCCTATATACAGCTTTAAAGATAAAACCAGCTTGGAGTGTTATTAAATTCTTAACGCTGTATAGTAGAGTTTTGATATTCTGTTTAAGAACCCTAAGCTGACGCGGATCCCTTACTAAGAATGTTATACAGCTAGAGCTGTATAATATCTAATAAATCACTCTTATAAGTATTAAAACTGTTCTTTACACTCTTGTAAGTCTCTAAAAGAACTCTAAGTTCTAAATGGGCTGGTTTATTGATGTAGAATATGCTTGCGTGCTGCTTGGGTATGGACGCTTGCAACATCAGGGGTATCACTCGCGCGTTACCGACCCTGAAGAAACCTCTTCACACCCTTCTTGTAGAACCCCAGGCTGTACTCCATTGGGAAAACCACGGTGGGGAGCTCATTCCACAGTCTGAGCGTCCGCGGAAGAAAACTCCTTTGAGCCCGCACAGTTCGGAACAATTCTGGTTTCAATGTGTGAGGATGACTCCCCGTCGATGGCGAGAGTTACGATGGTGGAAGGTAGCCGTGGGCATCAAGTCGAACAATTCCTTGGAACACTTCCCGTTGTGCAAGCAGTAAAAAACACATAAGGAGGCAAAGTTATGATAAATCTGTTAAATGATGGACTAGATATTATAACAATGATGATAACGTATAAATTTCCGACGTTGTTCTAAAATCAAACTTAACGGACAGGTCAAGCAAGAACATTTTGTACCTTTGTATAAACATAGCCATAAGATTGAATGTTCGTTGAAATCCCGTACATCAATTCTCGAGTTAACACGAGCAGACATCACGGCCACATCTTTTATAACGCAATAACAAACTCGATGTTAGCCCCGAACTGAATAGTCACAGCTTCCTGCAGCTATGCCATTCGACTGTGAATTTCTAAACACAAAATCTTTTTTTTTTTTTTATACGACTAAGTCTATAAACAAGCATACGGCCCGCCTGATGGTAAGCGGTTACCGTAGCCATATGGACGCTTGCAACACACGAAGTATCGCTAACGCGACGCGATCGCTAATCTTAGGACTGGCTCTTAAGTATAGCTGCTAAATGTATGCTTTCTTCACGGGTTATCATTTCGTTTAAAATTCAACCTGTATATTGAACCTTCGCTGGATTCGATGTCACTAGAAAGAAAGATCAAATATAAATTTATCCACAACTCACAACACAAATGTCTTTCATTCTGTGTGTGTCATTTCTTTTTTTTTAACTCTGTGTTTGACCGCAATCTCACCATGGTAAGTGATGATGTGGCCGAAGGTGGTAACCACACAAAGCCTAGAAGGAACTGGCTCTCAAGTGCAGCTGTCGGACCACACCGATAGGTGCTTGGCGACAGATTTTGAACTTGACGGTGGTAGCCAGCTAGATGGTTACTACAAAGTACCCTACCATCGTGCTATGGTTTCCTCACGATGTTTTCCTTCACCGAAAGCTCAAGCTCATTGTAGGATTCGAACCCCGAACCTTCGTCTCGGTATCCGACGCTATCATCACCTTACTCGCAGTTTGCCGACCACTTGCAGATTCAGGGCGGGTGGCTAAGGGGGCTAAGGCCCCCCCTCAAAAGCACCTAGATCCATCCCTGATAAATCTTGATAAATGCTACACTCAAGCCAAAATGGCCAAACCAAAATTATGGATCCGCCACTGTTGCCGACCCTGTAAAACCTCTTAATACCCTTCATGACAAGCGAAGTCACTGCGCCGGCAGTGGAAGTGATAAAGTACAGTGCTATTTGATATTAAACTGTTCGTACTCGTACGCTGGCGGTGCAGCCTTCTCATGGAGCTCTGGCCGAAATGCTCTGTCTGTAAGTGGCTGAGATCTTCTGTATGGTGGAGATACTACTCCAGTTGAGTTGCTCCGAATTTTTCCGAGAGAAACCTTGTTGCCTACCTCTCTCACCTATCATCGGTATTAAATGAAATAAATAGATATCCTGGAACATTCCTCATACACGGTCATCTGATCCCAAACTAAGCAGCGCTTGTACTATGGAAACAAGATAACTGATATACAAATACTACTTTTTAATTGTAAATACATAATCACAACATACAAACATGTACATGCACACAAAAGCATGTCCTGGGTGGAAATCAAACCCACAACCTGCGGCGCAATAGGTTGAATCTTAACCGCCAACTGGCCTGTCAATATTAAATATAATTTAACCGTTTTTCAAAGCTGCATTGTTGTCACAGTCTGTGACTAAACATAAACATTTAAAGTAAACCGTCAGGCCGGCGCGGGCGGCGTAGCGGTGCAACGGACGGAAGCAACAACAATTATCGCCTCGATTTTACGCTAAACAATGTAAAATCACTGCTAAAGGATGTCTGATATATTGGTAATCACCCAGTTGTAATAATTTATGGTGTTGTACCGACTGTAAACGTTGATAGGGTACCAAATCAATTGTTACATCAAAACGTTTCTTAAGCAGTCTGTTTTTTTCTGCACATGAGAGCCAGTTGTATCTAAGCTGTATGTTCCGACCTTCGGCGAGATCATTACTTAGGCCAGTACAATTAAATGTTCATATCCTAGAGTTACCATCACTGAAAACAGCATTTGCTGCGTTTATTGCCGGCTCTTCTTAGCAAATGCAACCTTGCGAACCGGTATTTAGAGTATTATAAGTCAGATTTTCATAAGTGCCTGCGAAGGTCTATTTGAATAAATGATTTTGAATGTGAGACTTTTAGGATGTGAAATTAGCTCCCGTTACTGTTTTTACTCAGCGATATGACATAAGATTCTTCAAAACAATGTAAAAGGATCAGCTAAATTCAGCAACATGTTGGCAATCTTCTTGGATGTAAATGTCTTATTGGTAATATAAGGCGGCGCCGGCGTTGGCAACATCATTAAAAAGTTATGTTTATCTATAGAAAGCTGGAGATTTTTTAATAGAACTTGATCTTTATTTACAGCCTAATTAAGTTCATATTATAATAGTGTTTTTCTTATGTACTCGTTTTAAATGACCTTATAAGCAGGCAGCCCCCTTTGTCCTTATGAAATCATCATTAAAATCTCGAGTTACTCACATAAGTACGTGCGAGCCAAGTCACTACACCGCACGTTGAGAAAAAACAAATGCACCACGGCTGTCGAGTAAACAAACATGCGCACGAGTCAATGATTAGTTAAATATCATGCAGAAGCAAAAATAGGTAATCATAGTTGATCACAAGTGGTAAAGATTTTGTGATGGCAAAACAAATAATGATAAAAAAAAACTCCAATATCCAAAATAGCAATTACAGTAAAATGGAACTTAAAAGAAAGAAAATAGATTTTTTTTCCAGACATCTAGAGATTCGCATCGTGCTCGTTGTAGGTTCGTTTGTGGCTCGGCTCGTGCTCGGTTCGCCAAGCATGGACGCACCATTAGATCAGGTAAAAATTATATCTATATAATAATTATATCTTCTTCAGGTTCATAAAACATTACAACCCATCAAGTGCCTCAAAACTTTGCTTTAAGTGCTTAAATAACAGTTCCTGGAATTATGTTTTTGTTTCATATTTATAGGACGCGCGACCCAACCGTAAACCAACCGGTTATAATTCCCAAACCCGGACAATATGGATAAATAGAAATTGGCACAGATTCTAAGAAAAACAAATTATGTTCGTATATAAAGTAAGAGCTTTCCAATCTCAATGTACTTGTTCTATGACGAAACGTGAGCCAAACGCTTGGAGGGCGGGCGGCGAGGTGGGGGCGGCGCGGCCCGTATATGGCGTGCGTTGGCGCAGTTACTATACAGTTGCTGGCAAAATATATTCGCCAATTAAAATTAAAAAAAAAAAACTTTTTTTCAGGCTTTTAATATGAAAAATGATATTTACATTTTCTGTTATAATTTAAGGTATTCATGGAAATAATTGCAAGCACTTTTTAAAATTCCGAATTAATCCGAGATACGTGTTAATTCCATGCCGTGAATTCATTCCTGGGATAAAGAGTTACTCATGTGCAAACTGCAAAAATATTCATGGCCATTACGATGGCAGGATAAAAAATCAAACTTACTTCGTAATTTACGATACGCTCGCGATTTCACCCACTATCCCCTCTTTTGTACCCCCTTAGGCTCCGAATTTTAAAAGACCTTCCTCAGTGGATTCCTATATAAAGAACCTGTGTGCTAAATAAAAAATTCTAGACCCTGTGGTTTGAACTGTGCATGTATCAGTAACACACAGTTTCTACTTAACTCGGTTGAGAGCTTGCTCGCCGATTTGTCCGTGTAAGGTTGATAAGGCTGTAATATTTTTTGAGGCCTCACCTACTAATTTAATTTTTACTTCTATATAACTAAATCCAAAAAAAAAATATTGATTAAATCCATTATAGTGGCGACTGTACACCGGGGCGCCGGCTGTTGTCGGGTGCGCACGCGACGCCCCGCCCACACGGCTTTGTGTGCGTGCTCGTGACGCCATCTAGTTCACACTCACGTAATCACGCACATACTCATTCCATTGGCGTTGAATTCAGACGGTTTCAGTTGAAACACCTCGGAAATTCAATACCATTTCCTGCGTGAACTAACAAACGGGGACTTTTCTTTGAATCATTTAGGTTCTCAAGTTTTACAAAATCTTTTGTTTCATTATGGTAGTTTCCAGGAATTTTAGTTTTTCATGATAATGAAAAGAGAGACAGAGATAATGAGAATCTTATATCAATGTTTTTCGTGAAAAAATAATAGTTTTTTTTTTATTTCGACGTAGTCGGTAATAAAATGGGCCTGCCTGATGGTAAACGGGTTCCGTAGCCTATGGACGCTTACAACTCACGAGGCATCACTCACGCATTACCGACCTTTCCCCATCCCCAATGAGCTCTGGCGACCTTACACACGCGCAGGAACACAACAAAGTTATTTGGCTGCGGTATTCTGTAAGGTGGGGATGTAGGTACATCCCCAGCTCTAAGTACTTCCCCAGTCGTACTGCTCTAGTTACCTTCTTCCCCAGTCCAGCTTATCTATGTAATGTTGTACAAATTTATTTAATCACATCTTTTTGGAATTCTTACTCCTTAATTTTGATGCAGATTTTTAGGCAACGGCAATTTTTCTGGAAAACTTTAACTTTACTGTTATGAATTATAATCTACACCTGTTTTATATATCTTTTCAAACTTACCCCAGCATTAAAACATTTGTCTCATAAAAACTAGCATACAAACAGTACTAAGACACCCCAACAGGTAACCAATTTACGCTTCATCTGAGCCCTACCTTATAAAGCGATAAAATAAAACCATAACCTAATTAGTTTGACAAGCACCTAGCGTATCTTAGTAGGAAGACCGCCGGCCAGTATATAGGTCGAGCCACTGGCAGTCAGCCAGGGAATTAGTCACCCGCTGTGGCCAATGCCTGACGATATTGCTAAAGGTTATGTCTGATTTCTGACGCACTTGTTTTTTGGTTAGATCGTTATGTAAATCAGTGAAAACGTTATTTATTTAAGAGTTATTGAGTTTTGTGTGGTCTCATTGAATTTCTTGTTACCAAGGTGGTATCATAATCAATTTACATTTTTGAAAGCCAACTTTGGGATAGGTAATTCAGTATCAACACTATAACATTATCATATAGGAAGCTTTTTTTGAATTAAGCACTTTAGTACCTACATAATAAGTATGTAAATATGCTGTCTATCACGCCAATTATGAGTGTGCGTAAGCTTGAGAACGCTAGCACAACCTCAGTGCAATGCATATAGAGACGATTATCTGTGAACACCACAACTACATACAGTATTTTACAGACTTCTTGAAGTAAAAAACTTATAAAAACTCGTCGTATGAGAAGAAATTAAGTTACCACATTATTTCATCGTCCAAAAAAAATCATTTTTAATATAAAAACAAATTAACCTAAATAAATGATCTTAAGCTTATATAGGCAAAATAAATAAATGAAAAAGTATATTTGTCCTAAGTAGTAAGTATAGTTGTACTACATAACTAGGTCACTGATTCGTCAGTCTGCTGTTTGTCTGTCATTACCCGCGAAATGGTTTCAGGGTGTGATTGTATAAATATTTACCAGGTGCATTTACTATAAAAGTTCTAATTCGTGATTTTAAATACTAATGTAATAAATGCATTCACAATGCACAATTCCATAGCTTAAGAAGTAAAAATTGTACCCTATAGTTCCTACTTTATACGATGAGGTGCAGCGAAAATTCATTTGAAAAGGATACAAAACGGAAAAATGCAGAAACGATCGTGGTTCTAACTACCTTGAGTATTTCACTTAATTGATCTCGGTCTATCTCGGTCCGCCAATGCCGGTGATTGTTGGGAGCACTGTTCTCGAAGTTGTAGACGAGTATGTTTACCTAGGACAAATTGTCCAACTAGGTAGATCCAACTTCGATAAAGAGGTCAATCGAAGAATCCAACTCGGCTGGGCAGCGTTCGGGAAGCTACGGCATATCTTCACGTCCAAAATACCTCAGAGCCTGAAGACAAAGGTCTTCAATCAGTGCGTGTTACCAGTCATGACGTACGGGACAGAGACGTGGTCTTTTACTGCTGGCCGCATAAATAAGCTCAGAGTCACTCAGCGAGCTATGGAACGAGCTATGCTCAGAATTTCTCTACGTGACAGGGTCCGCAATGAGGAAATTCGTAGGAGAACGAAAACGACGGACATAGCTCGTAGAGTTAGTAAGCTGAAGTGGCAATGGGCAGGCCACATCGCTCGAAGAGCCGATAACTGCTGGGGAAGAAAGGTTCTCGAGTGGCGACCACGTACTGGAAAGCGCCGAGCGGGACGCCCTCCTACCAGGTGGGCCGACGACCTGGTCAGAGTCGCTGTGCACCGCTGGATGCAAGCGGCTCAAAACCGTTCGAAATGGAAGTTAAAGGGGGAGGCCTATGTTCAGCAGTGGACATCCATAGGCTGATATGATGATCTCGGTCTATGAGAATGCATATCCCGTGTTTCTGAAATGTGAAACCTCACATTAATAACAACATTTCTTGATCAAACGAAATGTTGCTTTTTATATATTTAGATTTAAATCTGTTTTCCAGTGTGAGAACTTAATATTTAACTTAAATTTTAAGTCTGCTTCTTATGTCAATTAGCATGGTTCTCATTAAAGTAAAGATTCTTCAACTACAGTCACTCCACGCTCAGTCAGTAGGTACTTCGAAAGTTCATTAATATAAATCTAACGAAATTTTCAGTCAATACGTCATATCCCGTGTTTCTGAAATGTGAGACTTCACATCTACATTTCCTATTCAAATAAAAAGTTGCTTATTTTTATATATATTGAAAATTAAATCAGTCATTGAATAGGGTGGCTATGATTTTTCATTTGTGAGAATTTTATATGTAACTTTTTTAAGTCCGTTTCTTATGACACTTAGCACAGTGATGTTGAAGTCAAACAAAATCACCTTAAAACCCTCATGTTAGAGTGTTCGTTATATGCAATAATACAAAAATGAGAAATTATTATGTTACGTTAGTGAGAGGTGATGTTACCTCAGAAGTAGTTTTGAATCCCGTGGTGAAAATGTTGTGTAAATGCATTAAAAAAACGGTATCAAACTATTTTTAACGTGTTGCTTTACCAGTGCTAAATCTGACTAAATGAGTTTTGAGTCATATTTTATTTGTCTTTCATTAGATTAGAATAAAATCTAATAATTATCCTAGAAAACAGAATATTATGGTCACATTGAACCAAACGCCCACAAAATTCGAACTTGGCAAAGGAAACATAAATATTGCTGAAACAGTCATAGGTGTGTCAAATTATTGTCGCTAATACGTTGCATTAGTTTTAAAAATAAACAATTGACGTCTTTTGTATATCCTTTCATTACTAATATTACTTGAAGTGTTTGATATTTTTTTATATCCTGGGACATTCATCATACAGATCTATCAATTTACTGTGGAAACCAGTTCTACTGTAACGATGCGACCTCTCCTATTTCTATTATTGCTTCTGGTCACAAATCTTTATTCTAATTTTTAAATTTTCATATGATCAATTTTCTAATTCCAATTTTCAAATTTTTGAAATCTCATATGAAGAATGTCCATCAGACATTCAGTCTATTCGATCAGTTCTGAGACAAAACTTAAATTGTGCGGTCATGTCTTTACAAGTAAAATAAAACAAATCAGAATATATTTATTGCATAAAGAGAAATAAGTTACCAATGTGTACAATACTTGATATATAGCCGTGTGTACAATGTGACAATATCAGTGCACTTATAGTATAAATAATTAACATACTACTAGAACCCAGCTGGGGTAAGTTCCTTCGTTTCATATCACCACTTCCTTGTATCCCAAATTGTTGTCTCAGTTCTCATATCAAAATATTTGGTTATTCTTTCTTACAAGTGTTTTATATCATATTTTCATTGTTACAGTTCTTTATTTTACTCAATAAACTATATGGAAGACAGTCTATAAGTTTCATTTTCTTCAACATCTACTATTTTGAATGCTCCGGTCGTAGGCTGATAGTTAGCTGATAGCCAAAGCCTACGTGCGTGACACTACTAACAAAAATACCAACCCACAGACTCGGAACAAACAGGGATGTTCAAGCACACATACGTGGGAGATAATCAAACCCACGACCTGCGCTGTGAGCCAGTAACCAGCAGCGTTTGAAATAAAGGTTTAATCCATTCATCATCATCAGCCTATAATGTCCCACTGCTGTGCACTGGCCTCCTTTCACAAATGACGGTGAAAGGGACTGGGCGATACTCCACCACGCGTGCCCACTGCGGATTGGTGGAGGTAGACTAGTGGTCGACCTACTGTTGGAATTTTTCAAGCCACCTAGGAGGCATCTAACTAGCTTAACGACTATCACAATTAAGTGATAACAAGGACCAACGGCTTTACGTGCCTTCCGAAGCACGGTAACGCTCGATTTGAAATACCACTAGGCGGTCACCCATCCAGGTACCGACCACGACAGACGTAGCTTAACTTTGCCGAACGATTAAGAACGGCTTATCGCGCGCTTCAATTTAATCCATTACTTAGTAAAAAAGTTCTTAAGATTTTTTCTCATCTTCATCAATATTCATAATTGGATTTTAGAATTCAGAAAATCTGCATTATAGAAGTTTTATCGTTGTTATTTTTCTTTCCATTTTATTAATTAATTTCTTTAATATTTATTAATTCCATTCCTGTATGCCTTCTATTTTTATGTAGAGATATCGTATGCGAGTACGTTGAGATTTAAGGAAATACCGATCTTTTTCTTTTTAGACATTTGTAGATGACAAATCTCTAAAAAGAAAAAGATCGGTACAGGTGATTTATATAACTCTGTTAACCTTTGCTTTGTCACGTTCGTTCTATTTTGTATCGCTTACACGAGGTGATTTGATTTGATTTTAAATGGTTTCTAGATTTAATAGCATGTTAACCTTTTATTTAAAAAAATGGAACATTATTGAAGTGTGCATTCTAGCAGCATAGATCTTTGACCTTTGGAGTGTCTTGGCTTTCCTTGAGCCAAACGCAATCAAGTGAATACGATCAAAGACAAAGATTTATAAACCCCTCGTGTAAAGTTATTGTTGAATCAAAATTTTGATTATTTATTTATCTAAAACCCTATTTGATACCAGTGTTTCTGTTTTCCGATATGTTTGTCTTTCTTTAATTACTTATAACTTATACCATTATAGACAATAAAATGTTAGCTATATTTTTACTGTTGTCTGAATAAATAAATCACAGTCAATTTGTTAGTAATTTACCTAGAACGATATCTTCACGACTCCAATACCTATTCAGTCTAATAGCATTCATTATTCGATTGATATTTCTGTAACAATGAGATGCAATCACCCCAAATCCTCACGTACTGGTACATTACGTTTCAGTTGTTTATCTGTTAGGGACGCAACGCAAGATCGGCACGCCGACATTTGGCTAGACGTCCATTCGAGGTCATCGTCTCTTAGATGTAGGGTTGGGAAAATATATGATTACGATTTTATTTGGTAAATATTTTCCTAGTAATTAGGTGTATATTCTGGATACAACAAAATTACGAGCATTCCCCGAAAATTCAAAGTTGTGTCGCTTTTATAATATTATACGAATACACCATTTTCAAATAGTTTATGCTAAAGCTTATCTCTAAATACCTTTGCTTATCGAAATACCAGCGGTTATGCCAATGTAGGTTCTAAAACAGTTTCTTTAACTAAATGACTTAATTAAATATAAATTGTATAAATCTCATCCATCTTTTATTATACGTAAGACTAAATAAGCGTTCGTGGTGAAACATGATTAGCCGATCTTAATCGACCAACAAAGTTACGCTACTTCCGGTGTGGACGGTACTGGATGGGTGACCGTAGTGGTGGTTTCAACTCTTCAGCATTTTCCGCGCTTCAGAAGGCATGTTGGTCCCAGTTATCACTTAATTGTGATAGTCGTTAAGCTAGTTGGACGCCTCCTAGGTGGCTTAAAAACACCAACAGTAGGTCGATCCCTAGCCTACCTACTGCGGCCACTGAGTGCTGTGCTCAGCAGTGGGACATTCTAGGCTGATGAATATGATGAAGTATTTTAGTAACCAAACTACTGTTGTATTTATATTTATATCATCCAGCCAAAATAATAATCATCAATAATTCTACTCACAATTGTTATTTCTTTTAAACGCATACCGTAATATCTTTATTGATGAGAAGATATTGATGGAAACTTAACAGCCAAACAGTGAGTCACAAAGTGACATAAATATTTATTCATGACTTATTTGCTGACGGTAAACATCTTCAGTACCTACACACATATAAATTTTCACCACTACAACTTTCAGAGTTGGCGTTACGCCAAGCCCCCTGTACTTATCTCAGATTCGTTCTCATATTATTTGAAATATGAAGAATAAATTATTTTATAGGTATTATATATTCTAGTCAATATTATTTTATTAAATATTAAAATAATGCAGGATGAAGTCATATCAATAAAACAGTTTTTTTTTTGATTCAGTTACAATATTTTATATTTTTGCTTGCTAAAAAACGTGAGTTAGAATTTTCCGTAGCAGGGTCTACGGACTTTCGTAGCAAGCAAATAATTTGCGGATTAAACAAAATAATCACAATTCTTCCACTAATATAGCAAATTAATATTGCCAAGGGCTATACCTAAAGGCTGATTATAACGAATATAATGAAATTAATCAAATATTATCTACTCGAAAAAAAACTTTGATCTATTACATTCAGTCTGGTCTTCCAGCTAATACTTATAGTTAACATTTTTAAAACTCACCCATAATCAGCATGATCTTTATACTAAAACCCTAATTCCTTATTTGACTGAAACGGAACAAAAAGACAAATCATCAATTAGGGTTCCTAAATCAATTCGTCACGAGGCTCAACATCAAATAATACGTAATCATGTACGTGTTAACATACCGTTTAAATATTATTTTTCCATAAATTTTGCGTGACACCAAACTGTATGAGGGCGTCTCGCCTCACGCCTGTTGCTCATTGGCTGGCTGCCAGAACGGCACTTTGCACTGTGAGCGCGGTTTTTCACGGCAATATTGAGTGCTAGCTCTAGATAATGAGTTATAAACTTTTTGGTCATGTTTTCATGGCGTTTTAGTCTTAATACGAGGTTGGCGAGGTTGTTTGCACTTTATTGTTATTATGTAAAATTATAACTATTGCAGCTTGATCATGATTAGGAAATAAAATTAAAGGTAGTAAGTATAGATAACTTGATATAGTATTATAAAAGGTATTATGAAAGTGAATATCTAGTTAGTTAGTTAATATCTAGGAAAGCAAACGATGATTGCAAAGGGGCTTCTTAATTATCGACACTGTGCCATGAAGTTATATTCATTTTCACACATACATTGTACAAACTACATACTAACAAAATTTTAAGAAATTGTAAAGGAATTAAGAGTGCCTATGTCTTTAATTTTTATTATATCTTTGATTTACTATCTGTCCTTATCATCATCATGAAAAATATGTTCGCAATACATGCGTGTGCGCCTCTCTGACGCATATCAAAGATGCGCGACGCCATTTTTTTTCCACTGTACGCTCCCGATTTGGCCCGAAGCCAGAGACGCCGCTTGGCATTCTGCCAACACACCAAATTACCCCCCCTCTAAACTCCTTCAGCGCTAGACAGTTTTTGATTCGATAGCAGAGTCGTAACGAAAGTCGGAAAGTCGGTACGATTTTGTGTTACAGTTAGAAGTAGCACATTTTTCTAACATACAATAAAAAAATAAACATTAAATTAGTTTTCATTCATCAATACAGTCTTTTGAACCAAATACGCTTCTACTCAGAAAAAGGTGATGAATGGCAGTTTTGCAATGTCTGCAAATTCAAATAACATTTCAAATATTGATATGTTTAAAAAAAAATACATATTAGTCTACCAATCAACATAATATTTAGCAACACAAAAACATAACATAACCTGTCCAATTCTTACACAACCTTATTAGCTGCGTCGGTACTTTCAATGTTCTAAGGACAGATGAAACGCATTCCAGGTCTTTACGATTGAGACCAGCTTGAATCAACGTCCATAGATTGCACACACGTAAGTATTATCAAAACAGATTTACTACCGATCAATTGGGGCACTCAGAATGAATTATCCACTTAGATAGACGTGTTTCGGAGTGTTTCATACGGTTTGTGGGTGTATCTTTTGAAGTGGTTGCACATAGTTGCCGGTTGAACTCTGAATGAAGTAGATGCGGGTTAAATGGTTAAAATTTTAACCCAGGTTGACGCAAGTATGCAATTAAGTTTCAGTAGAAAATTAATAGTCATAGGGAATAAGTTTTATCTGCATTTGCAATTCCGAAATTATGAAATTATTTAAAAAACATATATTACTAGCGACCCGCCCAGGCTTCGGACGCGACGGGTGCAATGTAGAGGTACTAATGTATTGTCATCTATCTAAACGCTACCTTAAAATAAATTATAGGTAGGAGGTATTATTCGTAGGTACATATGAAATAAAAGCTCACAGATATTATTATTATCATTTGTTGTAAATTAATTTATTATATTAAAAAAAAAAAAAAAAAATTACTTTCGTATCAAAGAGTATTTTCCCATTCAATTGCATTTATTTTGTGATTATCACTTTGTAGGGCAATTCACAATCTTAAAACTTTGGCTAGCGAATTATCAACTCTTTTCGATTATATCATTCCACTAGCTTCTGCTCGCGGCTTCGCCCGCGTCGCCTACAGGAAACAAATGACATATTTTTCTACAACAATAAAACAAAACAAAACAACTTCATCCCGCTTCGAGGGTGGAATTATTAAAAACGTTGAGACACGCATAAATTAATTTTCAATCTTGAGCCTAAACACAAAATTTGAAGATCCTAACTTCAAAACTGACGGACTTTCATACGAACTTTTTTATCCCCTATTTTACCCCCTCAGGGATGGAATTTCGAAAAACCCTTTCTTAGTGGATACTTACTCTTCACAAAGATTACACCCTCCAAATTTCATGTCTCTAGGCTTAGGCTGTGCGTTGATATATCAGTCAATCAGTCAGGACTTTGAATTTTATATATATAGATAAGCGTTAAAAAACTTAAAGATCTTGTATCAAGTACGTACCTTTTAAATAATATGACAATAAGTACAATACTAGCACAAAAGGGTTGCTACATACAACCTATATTTCTCAATTCTTTTCACCGTAGTCAAGGCAGTTACGTATGTAAAATACAAAGTATACGTTGCAGACTCAGCCAGCGCAACTGTACTGACTCACGCGCAACGCGTCACAATCGAGCCGCAGCTGCCAAAGGATCTCGGTTTACTTTGCGCACGGCGCACGTGTCAAAATCACTATCAAAAACAACATAAATCACGCAACTGGTTCATGCCAAAATCACCATTACGCACTCAATCCAAAAGCCTTGTTTACCATTTAATATTTTAATCGGTTTCCGATTTCTGAAAGGCCTGCTAGTTGTATTTGCTGTTGAAATTAATTTGTATTTAGAATTTTAATGGTCATATTGTATTTCTTACTTTCAACGAACTTATTATTATCTACTTGCAATATGGTAGGTATTTAAAAACTAATATAACGATTAATAAAATACTGAGAAATTCAAGATTCTCTTACCTTATTTAGTTTTATTTGGATTCATCTTACTTCGACTAATGTTATAAATGCGAAAATAACTCTGTCTGTCATCTAAAGCTCTAAACCGATCGCGATAAAAATTAAGCAATTAGAAAGATGGTATAGAGTGGGTAATTTATAAGAGTTTGTTTGTTACCTCTTGATGCCTCAATGGGGTGCCGTTTATTGATCAATCAATCGTGATGAAATTTGTCACGCAAGTAGATCATAGGCTGGAATAACATAACTATTACATTCTAGAATAAAATGACGAAAACGAAGGGCAAGATATCGCGCCGCAGGTCGTGGTTTCGATTCCCACACAGGACATACATTTGTGTGCATGAACAATGTCTGTATGGCCTGAGTCTGAGTAATTATGTATATTAAATATGTATTTATAAACATAAAGTAGTATAATATGTATTATATCACTTATAGTACAAGTAGTTTGTGATCAGATGACCGAGTATGAAAAAAAAAAGGAAAATATTTTTATTTTAAAATTAAAGTCGAACGTACTCCAAATAATCTATTTTTTGTTTATGTTTTTCTGTATTAATTTTAATTCAATAAGTATCTATTAAATTCAGGCACTGATAAGGTACTTATGCACGTTAATAAAATGCACTACAGCGCCCGGTTCCAAATAAAACTGGAACTGAGAAGACTCTAATAATAATAACTGAGAAGATAATAATAATAATAATACTTTATTAATTTTCTCTTCAACACATTAATGGTACAGAGTCATAGTTATTGCAGAAAATATAGAGATCCACACAAACAAATATCACTATACTGATATACGGACGTATCCAATGCTTCCAACTATTTTGAAAGGTGCTTCTGCTGACATGAGCCGGCAATAAACTCGGCAATTAGTTCAAATGCTCGCATTTGTAGGATATTTTTTTTTTATCATTTTATCTTTCCTTCTACACTCTATATTCTTTATTCGGCTACAGATATGCATTATTTTTTATCAGGCTCTTAAATGTAATAATCTATTAAGCTTTCAAATAAACGTTTCACAAAAACAATGAATCAACAGAAATATACTGAAATGTAAAATTGAGTTTTATTTTATAAACAAGTCAACTTTTTAAAACATTAGAATAATTTTCAGGATAGATGAAATTCTCAGCTTGTAAGTATTCTTAAATCCCGTAAGTAAAGTCATGGGCTCATTTGTCGCAAACCCTCGCTTGAGGTGAATATTTACGATTGAGTTGCGCGCACGCAGCTGTCGTTTTATCTCTCTTTCTCATGCGACAGCTGCTTTGTCTAAAATGCGCTTTATATTATGTACAAGTATTCTGTGTGCACCAGCATTGAAACAAAAGTTGTAAATCAATTCAGATAATCTAAAAAGTTGAAAAGCTGCATTTTACAGACTTTTAGCAATAGCTATAAGTTATTGCCCTTAGCGTTTTTTGGTATGCCGCAAGTTTATAATAGGTAATCATCAATTTATTCCTCATTTAAGTCCTATATTTTCTTCATTTGATATTACCTTTTCTGTCAAGTTTGTTATTTTACAGTCAATTAGTCCATGCTCTATAAATTTTCAACAGAATTACGAGTTAAAAATGAAGCGCCATCTACACATCTCCAACTACATAACTGCACGTTGACAGATTACATAAAATGCAGACTGCCGAATAGAAAAATAATAATGAAGGAATCTTGAAAATCTCCAGCCGAGTACAAGCTTTAGCTCGACGGGAGGCGAAGAGGCGGGCTAAATTTAGATGCGCGCGCGCCGCGACGCGTGCTCCACCGCGCATGCGCGACCATCGCCTACATGGTCTGTGTGTGTGAGCTCTTGATGAAGTATGGACGCCTGGTACTTTGGTCACGGTGTACATAATATACCTGACTGAGGGATCAGTGAACCTTTACTGGAAATGTGAACAGGATTTAGTTGCTTAAAAGTGATGAAGATACCAATTTGAAAATGCTTAGACATAAATTGTGTATGTAATGACATCTGAATAAACAAAATTACATAACTCCCCTTTTTCCTTTTCAATAGATACTGAAAAAAAAAACCTAATCAAAAACAATATGCTTAAGCGGTCTATATAAAGTCGTCGTGAGTTTCCGTCGTAACGTCGTGAGTTTTCATATTTTTGAGATAGTTTCCATTCTGTAGTGTTAATATTTTTTCAGTTCTTCTGTTAGACTATTTCTCCTCACAGTATTTCTTGACATCTTTTTTAAAATATTTATTTTATCTTAACTATTTGGTCATAAATTTTTATGAGTTGTCTTTGTCATACCGTTTTTATGTAGGTACCAGCCTTTGATTAAGGATACATCCAGATAGAGTGTCGCAGCTGTGCACGTGTCGATAAAAATAGCCCCTAACTGTAAGGGGCTAAATCAAATAAAAATAATTAAAAATGCAAAATAATGTTGAATATTTAAATTTCTTCCGATTTTGATTGGGATATTTCAACAACTACTATCATTATGAACGTCACTATGACAAGCAGAATGACGCAGAGGGAGCGTAAAACGTAGCTGTTACGCGCAGCAGCCTATAAAAGTTGGCCTGTTTTATATATTCGTGTAGTATGGCGACGTTCTTTCTAGGTATATTTATTTCTATGGTACCAACATTAACATTGTTTAAGTAGGTAGAACAGTTCTTTCATACACACTTTAGGAATCATTTCCGCTGTTCCAGTCCATCAAGTGACGCACCTTCTCGGCGTTGGTCCAATCTTTCATGAAACAAAAAAAAACTAATAATCTCTGTTACCATACCGTCTGGGTAATGATTCACTTCTCTTGTGAACTGTCGGCTTTCTGAAGGATGCACATGTTGATGAATAAGGAACCTACAGGACGTGATCATCAGTTGACTCATACCTTTTGTCAAATATTTTACGTTTGAAAGCGGAATGTATTTGTTGAAGTAACTGATTGTGGGTTAATGGAGATTGGTAATGTTTGATGTTATATACAGAATCCTGAACTATAGTCTGAGAATGTATAATTGAGTTATAGGCGGAGTATAGTACTGAGTAATGTTAGACAATTTACATCCGGTCCAATACAATTTTGATTCTACTAAAATATTTTTGTAGGTATACGGCATGTAAAGATATGACCAAGAATAAAATATAGGAGACTTTTATATCAAAAACAGATCATACAACAAAATAACTGCATAGATTGTAAATTTAATGAAACAGCAGTTTGGTACCTCTACTTCTGTTTTAATACGAATAAGATTACCACTATTAAATTAATGTGACAGATTTTGATCATAACATTCCTATTTAATCTACCTCCAGTACATTAATTTGTTTCTATATACGATGCCAACAAAATAACGACGCAAGTAAAACAAATCTGTTTATAAAATCAATACAATACTTATACTGGTTCAATTATTGTTCAACTACAGTACAAGCCAACACCCGATTCATCACTACAACCTCATTTTCCACGTCCTCTATCTAAGCAACGTAATATAACGCGCATAATGTACAATCGCTTGCATCACGCACACACGCGCAGCGGCGGCCATCTTGGCTGCGCGTGGGCAGCCGCCGGCGAGCGGCACGTGCGAGCTATTTTGGGCGGCGCCCGCCCTGCCCCGCGCTTCGTCCGCCCCTCGGTATTGAGTGAGCTGTGTAGAAGCGACATTTGATTCAATTTTAAACATTACAATTGTCATGATCTCTATTAATGTTGGTATGTATTATTTTTGCTGAATGCATTTAAAAGTGAGAAAATGACTAATTAAATAATAGATTTGATCATACAACAATTGGAAAATATTTATAATATAATTAGCGAAAGAAAAACATAACGTATTATTTTCTCGTAATTTTCTTGAAAAATAAATGATAGTAGTATTGTATAACAATAGCTCAATTGTAGAAACAATTTAATTATTTTAGGTAGTCAACATCATTAAAGTCTTTAGATTCGTCGGTCCGCTCTTATTTGAAGGGGACGGTTCGGTATACAAGAAACAAATGCTCAACCGACTTTTACCCGACTACAGTAAGCTAAAACAGGATATTTACCTCCCCAACAAAATTCAAGTGTTCGTTAGTTGCATACTCTTTGACGCCATACCCCGCCGTGGTCACCGTCGATCCAACTCCACATTTTCCATCTTGATGGCGGTTTTTAATGACTCGTTTACTATGGCTAGATATTATACGCGTGGTGTTTTATAAACAATCATAAATCTATGTTTTTTCTTCAGTACAGTTGTAGTTCCCGCGGGGAATAATAAAATATGTTATTAGGTGTTATAAACTGCGACTGTTATCAAGTATAACAGTTATAATAAAAACTGACTGACTTATAGACATAGAGTTAGAATATTATGGAGTAACTAGCTTCTGCTCGCGGCTTCGCCCGCGTGGCCTACAGGAAACAAATGACATATTTTTCTACAACAATAAAACAAAACAAAACAACTTCATCCCACTTCGAGGGTGGAATTATTAAAAACGCTGAGGCACGTAAAAAATAATTTTCAATCTTCAGCCTAAACACAAAATTTGAAGATCCTAACTTCGAAACTGACGGACTTTCATACAAACTTTCATCCCTTATTTTACCCCCTTAGGGATGGAATTTCGAACAACCCTCTCTTAGTGGATACCTACTCTTCTCAAAGAATATACCCTCTAAATTGCAAGTCTCTGGGACCAGTGGTTTTTTTTTATACAACTAAGTCGGTAAACAAGCATACGGCCCGCCTGATGGTAAGCGGTTACCGTAGCCATATGGACGCTTGCAACACAAGAAGTATGGCTCACGCGTTACCGACCTTTCCCCCCTCCCCTATGAGCTCTGGCGAATTTGAACGAATAAACGCTATGCTCTACCTCTCTCAAAAGGCTTAGGTGGTGTAGGCTGTGCGTTGATATATCAGTCAGTCAGTCAGGACTTTGAATTTTATATATATAGATAGCGTTAACAACGTTACCTTGTGCGAAGTACGAGTAGTTTGCATTCACAATAAAAGAATTCAAATGTCGATTATAGATTACCAGCCTTACTAATAAAAAGTTACACGCGGTGTACACATCTGTTATAGGATAATTGCTACTAATAAAAACATTTTTGACACAAAGCCTGTATACACGTGTTTTAGTTACCTAGGAAATTTACACAGGGCTTACACGGGCCAGGACCCTTGTTTAGTGTTTGTATAAGAACATTATGGCGGATTTCAATAGATCAGCTGTGTCTGACAATCAAGTGTTGTGTCCATTTACTACGGACCAGGCCAACCGCGCAACAAAATGACACCAACGCGCTGGCCCTAAAAAGTCATTTTAGGGCCAACGCGACTCAGTCGACTGCGGTCATACTTCGGTCCACGGAACAGTTCATTCATTCATTGTTTGCTTATAATTGCCATAAAAATGCCTAGTTGCGTAGTGAAAGGCTTGTGTTTTATACTGGAGTAATGGATAAAATAAAACAAAAATTGACAATTTATTTGATTTTGATAACTTTATGCAAAATGTTCCGGTAGGTGTATCCTTAGTTTTGAAGTCATTGGCACAGCCATTTGCTTCGTTTGTTGACGTAACATTTGTAATTTGACAATGACGTTCTTCTTTCTTCTTCTTAAATGGCTACTGTAGCCATAAGCACAAGACAGTTTCGTTCAAAACCACCATTAGCTATTTGAATCTTTTTAAAAGTAATTTTATTGTTTAATTATTAAAATAAAAATAGTCTTAAGAAAAAGAAACCTGATTTTTATGATATGATTAATATTTTATAGAATTATTTTTCAGTATCTTTTGGTGTTTTCACATTTTTCCCCATATTTTCTCCCGTATTTTGAAGTTAGATAGTTTTAGTTTCAAAACGTTCCTAAAAAGTTGCCAGTCGTTTTTGTTTTAACAAATATGTAGATAACTATACAACGCTTACACACTGATTATTAGTAAAGGGAGTGTATAGCAACTGTGTAAGGCTTACACACTGCATAACTATACAGCTGTTAAACAACCGTGTTCCATATTTTTATTAGTAAGACGGGTTTGTTCTCGTTAAAAGTATCGATAAAAACGAGAAATTGCCATTCAGTATACTGTATTTAATTCGTTCAAACTACATAGTTTGAACGACTTAATACGGCGTACATACGCGCACTTCGTTTCAAGGCTTTTGCCCATACTCGTGCTCACGACCCGTACTCTAGTTCAGTCGCTCTAAACTCTACCGTCTTACTAATAAAAATATGGAACACGGTTGTTTAACAGCTGTATAGTTATGCAGTGTGTAAGCCTTACACAGTTGCTATAAACTCCCTTTACTAATAATCAGTGTGTAAGCGTTGTATAGTTATCTATTTGTAAAAACAAAAACGACTGGCAACTTTTTAGGAACGTTTTGAAACTAAAACTATCTAACTTTAAAATACGGGAGAAAATATGGGAAAAATGTGAAAACACCAAAAGATACTGAAAAATAATTATATAAAATATTAATCATATCATAAAAATCAGGTTTCTTTTTCTTAAGACTATTTTAATTTTAATAATTAAACAATAAAATTACTTTTAAAAAGCTTCAAATAGCTAATGGTGGTTTTGAACGAAACTGCCTTGTGCTTATGGCTACAGTAGCCATTTAACCAAAGAAGAAGAAGAAAGAAGAACGTCATTGTCAAATTACAAATGTTACGTCAACAAACGAAGCCAATGACTTCAAAACTAAGGATACACCTACCGGAACATTTTGCATAAAGTTATCAAAATCAAATAAATTGTAAATTTTTGTTTTATTTTATCCATAACTCCAGTATAAAACACGAGCCTTTCACTACGCAACTAGGCATTTTTATGGCAATTATAAGCAAACAATGAACGAATGAACTGTTCCGTGGACCGCAGTATGACCGCAGTCGACTGAGTCGCGTTGGCCCTAAAATGACTTTTTAGGGCCAGCGCGTTGGTGTCATTTTGTTGCGCGGTTGGCCTGGTCCGTAGTAAATGGACACAACACTTGATTGTCAGACACAGCTGATCTATTGAAATCCGCCATAATGTTCTTATACAAACACTAAACAAGGGTCCTGGCCCGTGTAAGCCCTGTGTAAATTTCCTAGGTAATTAAAACACGTGTATACAGGCTTTGTGTCAAAAATGTTTTTATTAGTAGCAATTATCCTATAACAGATGTATACACCGCGTGTAACTTTTTATTAGTAAGGCTGTATGCTTATAATGTTACTGAGGTAGATGGAAATCTCTATAGATATCATTCATTGAGACCACATAGAAAAATCATAGAATAGTTTTTAATATAATTCTCAGTCGTATGTTTACCCTAAAACTGGGAAAATATAAAGAAAAAAAATAAAGAATTGAAAAAACTGAAAAAGTCATTCAAAAAAATAGTTTTATTGTTCCAACAGTTTTGTCTTATTTTGTGTTGTCTTGAAGTCTTGTTGCTTATAGACCGGAGATACTGGCACAAATTTCCTGGTCATTTGTACCAGTATGGCGATTCTTCAGGGGTCTAATTACGTACGTGTTTTACTACAAGGTTGTATTTCAAAGCAAAGTTATGACAATAAATGATTCTGATTCTGATTCTGTAATGACGAAAAGGAAAATGATCATAGCGCTGGTACCGGCGGCCAAATCACGTGGGCGTTAATCGAACGTGTCGAATAAATTACGAGTGTCGAACGATTTCTTCCACAACATTTTTGTATTTTCCGGTAGTCGATGAAAAAGAAATAGGCGTCTGCGCGTATTAAAATAACGGCTTAATCTTTTTTTAAATATTTTCTAATACATCGTAGAAGGTTCTTCTTACATAAAAAAAAAATAAGAAAATTGCGTAGGAAATAAGAAAATTTAAGAGAACTTAACGGTAGGGTAGGGTATGGTAGGATATCCCTCGGGTACGCCTGTGCTATGGTTTCTTTACAATGTTTTCCTTCCGGATTCGAACCCGGGACCTCCGTCTCGGCATTCCACATCACTACCACTAAGCTATTATCGCCTCAAAAGTATCTCAAGGATGTCCACTATTGAATATAGGTTTCCTTTATGTAGGTATTTCAATAACAAACTGCATCCAGCTGCTCCAAACAACTCTGAACAAGCTGCAGCGGAAGGTCGGCCCGCTCGGTCTGAAGTAACATGCTATTTTTATCATATCTTTGTCCGAGAAATTGTATATGACATAATTGGACTGTTTTACAAAAAACTTAAACTGACTTCAAAGTACATTAAGAAGTATTCAAATCCTGAGCTGATGACAATGGCACCAAACGGAAAGTGAAACCCTTCCCGACAAAAAAAGAATTTTCCAAATTGGTTAATAAATGACGGAGTTATGAGGTAACAAATATAAAAAAAAATACAACCGAATTGAGAACCTCCTCCTTTTTTTAAGTCGGTTAATAAGAGATACAAATTCACAAGTACTTTGTAATATGATAACAATACAAAATAATTATCTTTACTATTATTACTTTTTAGTAAACTAGTACTAGTACTTGTTTTTTTTTTATGGGTTATATTTTTTTAAATGTGTGTCTGAGGCTCGTGATTCCCCCGTGAACATATATTACGTCATAAGTTGCGTCTATCCTTGGCGGCGTGGGCGTGGAAGTGCGTCTGCTGCTGCGCCTTCTTGGACGTTTACCATCAACCTTCCTGTTTCTAAAACAAATTCAATGAACAGTCAAAATTGACTAAAGCGCTCGTGGTGTAGCATGATAAGCAGTTCTTAATCGATTGGCAAAGTTAAGCTACCACTGGTGAGGCCGGTACCTAGATGGGTGACCTCCTAGTGGTATTTTCATCTCGAGCATTTTCCGTGCTTCGAAAGGCACGTAAAGCCGATGCTCCCGGTTATCACTTAGTTGGCTAGTTGGAGGTCTCCTAGGCGGCTTGAAAACTCCAACAGTATGTTGACGATTGGCCTAACTCCACTTATCTGCAGTGGGCTTGGACACACGAAGCATCGCTCACGCATTACCGGCCTTTCCCCCCTCCCCTATGAGCTCTGGCAACCTTACTAACGCGCAGGAACATAACTTTACACAACATAAAGATATTTGGCTGCGGTATTCTGTAAGGTGGAGGTACTTCCCCAGTCGAGCTGCTCTTTGAGCGAATAAACGCTATGCTCTACCTCTCTAAAAATGATGATAAGGCTGATGATGATGATGAAATGAAAAGTTTATTAATAATGGTGGGACTCAATCCCACCATTATTATTATTTCCAAGTATAATCGGTATGGTAATAATTAACGCTTATAAAATACCAACATAAATACGAACATAAACGATTTAATTTTATAGATATATAATACCTCAAATAAACCTATTCCCTGCTAAGTGATATCTGGTTGTAAATTTAAAATGGAAGCCGTTTTTTAAACAAAAAAAAACGGTTCCAATTTCCAATTATCTGGCTTCCTAAAAATCATAGCATTTCAAAAAGACGCCACCCAATCCTCAAACCAAGCCTCAAACTAACAAATGCAAGCCACTCACAAACTCCATCAACCGGGAAATCTACACTGAAACAATCAAACAGTGTCTGAATACAGGATGTCCGCGGAACTACGCCGACACTTGTCTTGTTCCCAGTGAACCGACAGTGCACTCGTAAACCTATGAATAAATGATAAATGTTACTGCCACTGTTCGCTGCTTGTACTTTGTCGACGGCACATTGAGTTACAAAGGCTTTGCTTAGACCAGATGTTGATATATTATATTAAATATCTATATAATCATTATCATTTGTGAGTATAGATAAAAACCAGTAGGTTCACGCACATTCACAAAAAATATATTTTAAGGCGCCGATCCCACAGAAAAGAGTTCTAGAGTTCCGCGTTCCGAGTTCCGAGTTCCGAGTTCCGAGTTCCGAGTTCCGCGTTCACTACTGTACACACAGCGAGCGACCAGTCTAGAGTTCTAAAGGTAAATGGGCAAATTTGTATGGAGCTAGTCCCATTGGTGGCCAGCAATAATTTCTATGTTTTCTATTAGGCAATAATATATTAACAAAAATATGAAAGCATATTACTTTGGTGTATTTAGAAAAAAAAATATAGAGTATTGAAGATTTAAGAAATAATTGGAGATATTATGAAATTGCACGGTAATTGCATTAAATATAATTAGTATCACATACCAAAAGTTGTAATTATATAGGTACATACAGAAAGCAAAAGTTTATTTACATTCTTTATCTCGTCTCATTGACCTTATATATTTAAGTTTCATTAGTGGACGCTCTTGGGCCAGAATGCCCATTGTCCTTTCTGCCTTGTGTCACTCAGTAAATAGAAAATGGAATAGCGTTCTCTTGAACGCCGAGTTCTCTGTGTGCAATGATCAAAGGCGCCACATAGATTACAGTGAACGCGAAACCCAGAACTTGAAACTCTAGAACTCTCTCTGTGGAATCGGCGCCAACGTGGTCCAAACTACTACTCTGATATTTTAATCCATCAAACAATTTAAACCAAAGAAGCACAACACAATGACGTTCATTTTGTTTGAATCTATTCAGCAAATTCCCCACCACCGACCCTGCGCTTTTCGCAAAAGCACTTTTTAATTCCGGAATAGGACTGCTAAACATACAAACTGACTTCCCTTCACTTTTATAATATTAATAAGATAAAGATTTCCAACAATCAAGTACACCCCACACAATCGTAGACCTTTACCACAAACTCGTAGAGGCAGATCGTAGACTTTCGTAGCTCTATGTCTACACTGATTGAAATGTAACCTATCGTGCAAGAGCCTCCGATCTATATGTATTGCTTAATATACAAAAACTACCTACATTTATAAAAGTATATCTCATATAGAATGTACATAATGTATACATTTATTAAATACTAGTTGTCCCCCGCGGATTCACCCGCGTTCCCAGGATAAAAAACCTATGTCCTTCTCCATAGGCTATCTGCATGTCAAATTTCATGATGATCCGTTGAGTAGTTGAGGCGTGAAGGCGTAACAAATAAACAAAAACCTCACTTTCACATTTATAATATTAGCTAGGATTATATTTATGAAATTTAAATAATTTCATAAAAAATGTAGGCCCTTTTTTGGCCACAATCTCACCATGTTAAGTGATGATGTGGCCAAAGGTGGTAAGCACACAAAGCCTAGAAGGAACAATCTCTCAAGTGCAGCTGTTGGAAAACACTAATAGGTGCGTGGCGACAGATTTTTAACTTGAGGGTGGTAGCCAGCCAGATGGGTACCTACTACAAAGTACCCCACCGTGCTATGGTGTCCTCACGATGTTTTCCTTGTGATTATGCAATAAAAAATATTCGTTCAAAAACTTATTGATACAGTAGCCCAGCAGTTACATGGATTTTTCTTCTATGGTTACATGATCATACTTGAAAACGCTTCTTATTATAATGTAAGATTGTAATAAATAAATAAATATCCTGGTACATTCCTCACACACGGTTATCTCCCTAACTGAGCAGAGCTTGTACCATGGAACTAGATAGTAAAGTTAGTTACATTAAATATTCATCATAATTTATTCAATAAATTTAATCATGAAACGGGTTTACGATATTTAAAAAAGGGTGTATAAAATATTATAACCCCTGTGTAATTTTTTCTGTAGTGTAAATATTTAACAATAGGACTCATTAAATTATGGTTTAGTCTTGAAGATTTGGCGGGCCCAAAGATCCCTTCTGTATACTTAGACCATTAGACGAAATTGAGTATAATCATCACGTGTACTCCTTTTCTAATTAATAATTTGAGATCCCAGCAATTTGTTTTTGTCATCTTCAAACTTCAAAACATAAGCCATTGAAAGGAAATTGAAACCAAAGTTCAAAAACTTCTAAGAATTAAAATTATCAAGAGTAAAAATAAATGTGGGTTGCTAAAAATAACATAAACCAGTACTTTGGAAGCCTTTAATTAACAATAACCGAAGTTTTACGAAATACATCGGAAACTTTCTTTTGCGTCAGCAAAGCTCGTAATATGCGAATCAACTTTGATACAGTACGAAGCATGTTTTGCAATTGTACGAAAGCCTATACTGAATTGGTTTTCAGAACAACAACAAATTGTGTAAAATATGTGTTATGACAATTTTATCGTTCGTTTTTCTTGTTTATTTTTATAGCGATTATTTGCGTCAACCTTTTTAGTAATGCAATACGTACCAGTATAAATAAATAACCCCCTTACTTATAAAGCGCTATTTAACTAATATACTGATTAAATGGTCACGTAAATAATGTCACATTATTTGACAATGACAATAGAGTGACGTTATTTACGTGACCCTTTAAACAGTATATTAGTTAAATAACATTTTATGAGTAAGGGGGTAAGTGTTTATAGAAAACAACATATAAACAAGAAGATGGGGTGAGATACCTAAAGAATTCTCGGGATTTTCTCAACAACTACTTCAAGAAATTTAATACGATCATGATCCGATTAGATTAAACAGATTCACGAGAAAGGTATTAATTATTACAAATCCTATTAATTGAAGATTGTTTTTTATCAAAATTCACCAAACTATGACGATAAATATCAAGAAAAAAAAACATTTTGGAGCGTATATATTATGATATTATATAATAGCAACAGCACCTGAGGAAGCTAGTGTTAGTTTAAAACAGAATCTCCTGATTAAAAACCGTAGATGACCGTCTAGTTGCTTTTTCTTTCTTAAAAAAAGGAGGAGGTTCTCAATTCGGTTGTATGTTTTTTTTTTTATTTTTTTTTTTTATGTTTGTTACCTCATAACTCCGTCATTTATTTACCGATTTAGAAAATTCTTTTTTTGTCTGGAAGGGTACACTTCCCGTTTGGTCCCATTGTCATCAGATCAGGATTTGATTATTTCTTAGTGTACTTTGAAGTCGGTTTAAGTTTTTTGTAAAACAGTACAATTATGTAGGAGTTATATCTATGTATAATAATATGTATAAGTATTATGACGGCATACGAGTAAATAATACTAACCTTTGTACATATAATAAATAATGACACTGTTGACTCGATGGTGTTATATGCCGTAGCACTAGAGAGAGGTCCCTACACTTGGAAATTCCAAGAATCTTTAGTGAATGTAGCTCATACTTTATTCTTGACAGTTAACGTTAACTGCCACAACTCAAAAGGCTAACGACCTTTTGACATTTTTGATTTGTTCAATAACTTTTGTCTTGAATACTATCGTTTCATTATTTCACCTGCGTGAGAGTTGAATATCGCATAATTTTTTTTTTGCACTCCCTTATTATGGAAAGGTTTTCCAACTTTTCCTTTTCTAGGCCAAATGTTTATTGTCATTTAGCCAGTCAGTCAAGGAACAGTGATACAATTAGCGCCCACCCTAAGCCACATTTACGTTCATGAGGTCAATGATTTCGAATAAAGGTTTTTTTTTGTGGTAACAAAATATTTTCATTAAAATTCAGTGAAATGTAACAAGCGATCTCAAATTCGCGTTTAATAAAATCAGGATAACGATGGAATGCAATAAACGAATTTATTTAAAACACACGTCAGTAAAAGTTTGATTTCAATTCTGACCGCTTCCCCTGAATCTTTGGCATTTTATTGCCATCATTGAATCGTAACTGGCGTGTTGCCAGTATTATTTTTAGACGTTATTTCAAGGATCCAATGGCTAAGAAATGTTTTCGTTTGAATAGATCTTATATTCTTAATAAAACAGGGTAATTCCTTGATCTAATGAAGATAGTCAATAATACTTATTAAAAGCAGAATCTCTCTGTTAACGATGCGAGAAATTATGTTTTATTCTAATTTGATTTCTTGAAATTACGATTTCATTGTCCTGTTTTCAGAATAGGCTAGATGACTGAAAAATTCTATTTTGTCAGTCATTGACATTATCAAATAATATTAGACACGTAGTTTTCCTTTTGTTAAATAAACAACAAAATACGAAGATATCGTGTGTTGAACCTCCGCGTGACGTCACCTTTTTTACATCTGTTTTTAGTCTAATGTGACGTCTCGACCTTCGACAGGCTTTATCTTTAATGATTTGGTAAAGCTAAAAATACGTGACCAATATTTTTTTGATAATCTAACTTTTTTAATAAATATTCTTAATCCCAACCATCACCAAAATTTCATAATTCAAACATCGTCAACTGCTTATGCGGTTTGTAGGCGTAACGCTCTTGACACGTTTTTGACTCAACATAATAGGTACCGGTGACTTTTTTATCGTTCGGGAAATCATAATATTGTATTCTGTAGATACATGGAGTAGAAACTATACCCTAGTGTTTGTTTTGTATTTGTTTGTAACTGATGTACTAATTAGAATTATTATTGGTTTATCCAGGAATGTATTTATTTATTTTAAGAGCAACCAACAAAGCATAAAATATAATGTTATTTGACATCTTATGTTTCTAAGTGCTGCAGGCTACCACAGCATGCATTAAACAAAACATAAACAATAAACACATAAAATCAATCCTATTTGGCTCTGGTATTTTCTATTTTTACCACGTCCAATATCTTTCCATGTGGTGAAAACATAATCAAGCATGTGAAATTACCTATATATGTTTAATACTTATTAGTAGAGACGCCTTAAAGCTATCAGTTAGCACTTCAATAATTCAAGCAAAGAAAATTTGGTCTGGTAAGTAGCTTGAGTGTGTCTAATGAGATGTCCCAAAGGATTCAAAGTTACTGTCTGATATTATCTTCTCAGTTCAAGTTGTATTTGGAACTGGTGTAGAGTCATTTGTTAACGTTCACAAGAGCCTTATCAGGGCCTAAATTGAATAAATAATTTTTGATTTGATTTGATATGTCAAACATTGTTTTTATATTTTCCTATTCATTTACATTTTTATTTTTATTCGGCAAACAACCCTACGGCCTGATTGTAAGCAGTTACTGTAGCCATATGGATGCTTGCAACATACGAGGCATCACTCACGCGTTACCGACCCTTCCCCCTCCCCAAGGAGCTAACCTGACCGTAAAGTGGTGAACATACAAAAAGACGAGAAACAGCAATGCAACTACATGAATATACCGATACGGGCTTGATGACAGGTTGTCATCTAGAGGGTATGCAGTTCCTCGTGATGTTGATTGTAGGATTCCAACTCAGGAAGTTATTTTACATGTCTAGTCTACAACCTTTTTTTTTGCGTGGGGAAATCCTCATAGGATACCCGACCGCCCCGGGGACAGCTGCCAGGTTAGCCGGACTTGTACCGGCTAAAATCCCACGGTGGTCGCCATCTGCGCTATAGAGAGGGGGGCGGGCTCTCGTTTGAACATGTCTACCACCTACTCAGCTATTATCCTTACATGGACTCGAAGTTAACAGCGATTTTAGTATCGGTTCTTCGTACCAGTGTTTTTAATCAAACGCAGCATATATTATAATAGTTATTTAATTACGATAGACAAAAATCTTCTAATAACTATTACTTAACTAGTTTCGGCCCTGTGGTTTTCCTCGAATTCCCAGAATAAATAAAAATAAGTATTTAGCCATTGGCTACCTGCTTGTAGAATTTCATCGCGACTACTTTTATAATTAGCATAGCTATGGGGATTATATTTTAACTTTCAGAATGTTTGAATCAAAAAAAAAAAAACTTCTATGTAACATCGCATGTGAAAATACACCCATGTCAGATACGGGATGCATTGGTTGATTCATAATGACCCTCTTACTAATGGACCGCTGAAAACAAAAGGGTCCTGAAAAACCCTTTGATTTGCCGCTCGACCACATTTCGACGGGTCAAAGCCAGCAAACTCAATAGGGTCTGAAATTCAGAGAACCTTGAGCTATGCTTGTTAGATATACTTAAAATATACACACAGTTTTTTTTTTTTTTTAATGAGTAACGATAATTAGTGGACGAATTTTTGTACTATAAAAGACCTATTCCTCTTTATAACGATCTACGACAAGAAGTTACTATGTTGTACAAAAACGCATGGATGCAATAATGTAACCACTCAAATGCAAATATAAATCCACCAGATATATCCATAATGCTGATTTCACCAGCAATAAATCAACTTCAAATGGCAATCTAAGATGGCGAGCTGTCACCTAGCAACATGATGACAAGATGGCGGACAGAGGAATGTCATAAGTTTGGCAGTTACTTACGTGTCCGTCGGTGGTATTGGCGTAAGGTGAGTGAATGGAAGCGCTGGCGTCACGAAGAACCGAGTAGCAGACAGCGTCTCAACACTAATTTTACCATCTGGCTCGCACGCACCACTAAGTTTAGCCGCCCCAAGATAGCCCGGTCCACGACCCATCGCGCATAAACTTTTCACAATTAGACTATTATTTTTGGTAGCAAAGTCAGTCGGTCGATTATTAATAGAGGCTTTTCCGAGTTTATATTCGTTACGTGTGTTGTGGTGTTAACTTTTAGTGAATTTATACATAGACGCTTATAAATAGGATGTGCTGAAGTTGCGTCTGACGGACGGGGGAATACCTTCCTGAAATATCGTACTACGGTCGGTGGTTTGCGTGTTTTCGGACGCATTGGTAAACGATTATTTATACATTGATTGCGAGTATTTTCTCGGTGAAGTCAGCGCAACGCCGCCGCCGCCGCCATCGCCGCCATCGTCGCGCGCTGCTCTCCATCGTAGCTCCTGTACTATATCGAAACTTTCGAGCGATAGTTTCTCTTTCAAATCCAAATGAGTGAGAAATGATTATGAATACCATCAGAGAGTTTTGATCCTTTTGATCATTATGATCTTTAGCTAATATTTACTTGCTTATATCTCATGGACATCTTCTACAACTTAAGGCTGTAACAATGGTCAAACCTCTAAAATACGCTGGACTAAACGCATTTTGTTGACGAATCTATCCATCCATTTGTCCTGGAAAAAATATATGTTGTACATTTGTTCATCACGCACAAGTTGTATTGATTACATTTTTTGAAAATATCTTCAAATTTTGTAAAAACACATATCCTTACAGGTATAATTTTAACCTAAATTGTAAATTGTTGACATAACGGCTCAACAGATTTATGCGAATCTTACACCAAAAAAAAGGTAATGCATTTTATAACAACTTGTATTGATTACTTTTCAAATTTCATGAATCATTTTCAAATAATAATTAAAAAACTAAATAGCGAAGCATAAATCACTCGCTCCCCACCAAATCCCACCCGCGGACGCCTGGAGCCGAGACTCGTCAGTGCCTTGATGGCTGCTGTCACGAGTGGACCTCGCACGAAAATTTTATACGACAAATTAACTAAATATTTAAATTTATGAATGATTTTTAAATTGATTTCTACTGATAATAACTTAAATAACATTTTTGAGCACAATTTTTAGCTTGTAAATATATGTAATGTAGTTATAAGTAAAAATAATATTTTTTAGAACATCAATAGTCGTCATAGACTAATCAGAAATGTGTTAGGTACAAATAGTTATATAGAATTTAGAGCAAGATATCGGTTTCCTTTATTCTTTTTATAACAAGATTTTATTGATCATGCAATGATTGTATGTACGTCTTTCCGTTATAAAATTTACAATTTATTTTTCAACCACTGAATCGCAGACGTCGAATTGAAATGAAAGGTTTACTTTTATAAATTCGGTGTTAAGAGGCCGTCCTCAAAATCGAAACGGGCTGAATTAGGTATTTGACACGTTCACGCACACGCGGGACCGCTCGGTCGCATGTGTGCGCGAGTCCGGAATCATTGATGGTCAGTACGGCGACAGTATGTTTTTTCTATTGAAATAAAAAGTCATGGTGGTAAATCAAATCAAAATCATTAATTTCATATAGACCTTCGCAGGTACTTATGAATAGTCTGACTCTAATACCCAGTGATTTATATAACCATGGATGCGGTCACCGGAACATTTTGCAAAAAAATTCTTTATACAAGTAAACAGTACCGCCATCTGTTTAAAATCGATTGGACTACGTAGTGCCGCGTTGCATAGGCGTACGATGTTACTCATGTAACCTTGTATGTATGTGCGTACCATGCACATTTTATTTTTATTACATTTTTATTTAAGTCCGTTATTACTAAATTAAAAAAAAAGGTTATTCGACACGCGTGTATGTAATATTATTGGAATTGCAAAATATTCACAATCTAAAATAGTGTCCGCCATATTGAACTATTTAGTTATTGGTCCGATTGCTCTCAAAATTGGTATTAGAGAGGCCTTTGGAACATAAACGATGAATCTTTTCTCAAAATTGAAAAAAGTGGCCGCCATATTGAACTATTTAGTTATTGGTCGGATTGTATAAAGTTATACAGTCAATTATTTTTAATATTGCCCCTATTTTAGCCCTAATTTTTAACCAATGTCTCGAACAGGGCAACTTTCCTGATTTAATGAAATACAGCAAAATTGTTCCAATTTTTAAATCGGGATGTAAAAACAATCCCTCAGATTACAGACCGGTCTCAGTACTTCCTGCATTAAGTAAGATTTTTGAAAAGATTGTGCTAAACCAAATGTTAAGGCATTTTAATAACCACAAGATACTCCATGATGATCAGTTCGGTTTTACGAGAGGTAAGTCCACTACGGATGCGGGAGCTAAACTCATTAAGCATATTTTTCAGGCCTGGGAGTGCTCACACGATGCTATTGGTATCTTTTGTGATCTCTCCAAGGCATTTGATTGCGTAGATCACCAAACGCTAGCTCTTAAACTTAAGTTATACGGAATTCTCGGAGTGGCTCTCGATCTTGTGGTTTCCTATCTTTCAGGGCGCCAACAAAAAGTAGGAATCAATGGTAGTGTGTCATCGGGCTCCTTAGTCAAATTAGGCGTACCTCAAGGCTCGATTTTAGGCCCATTTCTGTTTCTAGTTTATATAAATGACCTACCTTATATGGTGAAAGAACTATCAGATGTCGTTTTGTTTGCAGATGATACGTCTCTGATATTTAAAGTAGATAGAAAAGACAAAGATCTTTTAAAAGTTAACTACGCTCTGAAGACTGTATCTCAATGGTTTGCTGCCAACAATCTTATGTTAAACTCAAAAAAAACAAAATGTATAAGATTTTCATTACCAAATGTACCAAAAGTTGATACCAGTGTTATTGTGGATGGTAATAAACTTAATGTAGTAGATAAGACTGTTTTTCTTGGTCTGACTATAGACTGTAGATTGCAGTGGGGTGCTCACCTGGAAGCCTTAGGTGGTAAACTGAGCTCCGCTGCGTTTGCAGTCAGCAAAATAAGGCAACTGACAGACATTAATACAGCCAGATTAATTTATTTTGCATATTTTCATAGTCTTATGTCTTACGGCCTTTTGCTGTGGGGCTCTGCCGCAGACTTGGAATCAATTTTTGTATTACAAAAAAGGGCAATTCGCGCCATCTACTGTTTGGGTTCTCGCGAGTCTCTACGAAATATATTTCCGGATATTAATATACTAACTTTGCCCTCTCAGTACATTTTTGAAAATATTATGTATGTCCGCAAGAACATTAATTTGTTTCCAGTCAATAGTGACTATCATGATAGAAACACTAGAAACAAAGACAAAATAACTGTACCTAGATTTAGATTAGCTAAAGTAAATAAGTCCTTTCTTGGGAATTGTATCAAATTTTACAATAAAATTCCTCATAGCGTGACCTGTATGTCCTTTTTTAAATTTAAGGAACATATCAAAAAGCGGCTGTTGAGTAGGGCTTATTATAAAGTGTCTCATTATATTGACGACAAGGATGTATGGAAGTAGCTTCTCTCTGCACCTGCCTCACTGAGCAGCTAGTTCAAGGTCCATTTTAATTCAAAGTATGCTATTATTATTATAAGTTATATTTTTAGGTTACAGATTATATTACCTATTGTAATTAAATTAATTCAATTCAATGTTCTTCATTTATTTAGTTTGATATAAATGCATCGATTTATTATGTCTGTCTAATTGTTATATTTTTTTATTTTGTGATATTTAGTCTAAACTTGTCAATAGTCACAGTGATAACAAATTGTGTGTTTAGTGTTTCCCTTTAGTTATTTTTTATTTCTAAGGCAGACTTAAGTAAGTCATGCTCACTTTAAGGCCTTTGCTTGCGGCGGCGTCGTGTGACGGGTCGCTCACTTCCCTCCAATATGGCGAGGAGGGCGATGGCTGCCACACGCGTCATACTCGGAAACATGGATGTTCTCATCGCGTTTCTATGATGCTCTTGAGACCAGCTAAGTTTAGCATACAGGTATTCCGGCGTCCCCTTACTAATAATACCAAATAGAAGATTTGCTAGATGTAAATCTCTTCTGTAATTCATTTTCAAAATATTATTTCCATTAATAAAGGGTGTGACGTGACCTCGAGGTGGAATGTCAAAACAAAAACGTGCGCACGCATGCGGTTCTAGTACATGCAAAGTCCTTTCTCTGTGACAACTTTCAAGGATATGTTCTTGGAGAACAATGACCAGCTTGCTCTCCTGGAATATGACTTTATCAACCAAAATTCTTTAATTTCGGATGGATCCGCCATGTACCGATGATACGACTTATCGGCGATGAGGAGTTGGTGAAGGCAAGGTCACAAGACTAAATTATTCTCGAAATGGTTCTATAAAATGAACACTGTAACCGTTTTATAATCGAAGCGCGCAGGACGTTGGGAGAATCTACACGTAACCCTTTTTTTCATGGGAATATCCCCATAGGATCCCCGAACACCTCGGGGTGAGCGGCCAGGTTATGCCAGGCTTGCACCCAAAACGCCACAATGGTCGCCATCTGCACTGTAAAGGGGGTGGGCTCTCGTGCAGAAAGAGCGCGTGTGCACATGTACGACGCTTACATAGCCCGTCCCGGGTCCCGAGGGAGGTGTTGCAAGCGTCCATAGGATACGGTAACCGCTTACCAACAGGTGGGCCGTATGCTTGTTTGCTACCTAGGTAATATAAAAAAAAAGTGTGATAACTTCCTCCAAGGTCCGCGTAGGTCTGCGCGTAGGTGATGTAGGTAGATACAACAGCGAGTATGATTAAAATAACAATCAAAACCTTCAACAAATATTTTTTTTGAGGAACATAAAGCCATTTGAGTATTTTCCCGCCATTTGGGAATTTTCCCGTATTTTTCCATTCTTTTTCGTATTTTCCCGTATTTTTCTTTTCTTCCCAATATTTTTCTTTCCCTGCCCATCCCTAGATCCAAACCATTTAATCGCCGTACTGACCATCAATGACTCCGGACTCACGCACACACGCCGACCGAGCGCTCCCGCGTGTGCGTGAACGAGTCAAATACCTAATTCGGCCCGTTTCGATTTTGATGGCGGCCTCTTAAGATTCAGCTTGTAGTAAAACACATGTAATATTAGTCAACTATTGAAAATCTAGAACATCTTAGCCATCTCTATTACTGATATCTCGTTATTATAGACCTGTTCATCATCATACCCTGGAGATTTATCGTGTAGTAAAACACATGTGATATTAGATAACCGTAACATCTTAGCTATTTCTATTACTGACATCCAGTATGTATTAACCTGATCATCATCAGACCCTTGATAGGTATGTATCATATAGCAGGTGAGTAAAATTAAACAGATTTATGTATTTTGTAAACTATAAATTCTGTTCCTCAGGACCTAGCAATCAACATTTTTAGTTATAAATAATGGAAATAGGCAAAGTTATAAAAACGATACGACACATCTGCGCCGTTACCTTTTCTGTAATCGAGTTGATTGTAGTACCGCTACTCAACGTTAGGCGGCATTTCAAATGCCGCCCAGCGGTGAGTAGCACAGAATACTCGTTTAGAGGTCAAATCGTCAAGGTCATTGGGCTGGGTAACACCCTTAACTTGATTAATTAGTTTGCTATTTACGAAAGTTTGTTTCTAAGCACAGAGTTATATAATAGCTACTATGTCCTAGTTTGTCAGAAACTTCAAATTAATTACTTGGGCTTAAGAAACCATTACATTAATCAAATAATCAGCTTAATTGGTTAAACTTGAGATTGGACATGAGGATCAATCAGTGCGGTTAAGGAAATGTTATTTGTGGCCAGTATTTGGATGGGCAACCGCAGATATATTTACAAATGTGACTTGAGAGTTGTTAATTAACGTTTATTTATGAGGAAAATATTACAAATATTAAACCCAAAAAAAAAAAAAACAGAAATCAATTTGCAGTTTTTTCAAAATAAAATTGTACAATAGATAGTTTATTTATTTTAAAATATATTTATTTATAATTTGCTAAGAGAAGTTTCTTATAGACCTCACAGAATACCGAAGCTAAATAACTGTATGTTGTGTTCCAGCGCGTGAGTATGGTCGCCAGAGCTCATTGGTTAGGGAAATGTCGGTAACGCGTGAGTTATATTGCAAGCTTCGGTAACCGCTTACCATCAGGCGGGCCGTATGCTTGTTTACCGACTTTGTTATTTTTTTTATACGAATAAGTCGGTAAATAAGCAAGCATACGGTATTATTTTTATAAGGTCGGTAAAATTAAAAATTCACTCTTACTAAAAAAAAAGTTACACGTTTAACTGATTCGTGTTCTTTTCAGAGAATAATAGCTACCTTTTTTAAATCACCAAAACCTGCCTTCATTATTCTGAGTTGGACTCAGAATCTTGGGTATCAGAAATCATAAGCATCATACATTTTTGAGAACAAAAGAATCAAACTCTTCAAGTTATAGGTATACCTACACACAAACAAATTCAATTTTCATTTTCGGGAAAGTTACGTTTCTAGACAAGTTTAGGAAAATGTCTTCGTGAAAAGGAGCTTATAAATCTTTTAAACTTGATTAAGTTGTATATTTTTTAGCCATATAAGTAGAAAATGAAACAAATCAGCTACGTAGATTTATGTTGACTAAATCTTTAATCCCTAAAAATTAATAACATTACATAATTCATATAAATGGAATTACAATAACATTAAAAAAATCGCCCGAGTGCGACACTTGAACTCGCACACGAAGGGTTCTGTAAAGAGGTTTCTTGTATGGGAGCTCGTTTAATTTTAAATTTAATTTCATTTTTATTTGTTGTTATAGCGGCAATAAAAACACACATTCTATGAAAATTTCAACTGTCTACCTACTACGGTTAATGAGATACAGCCCATTGACAGACAGACAGAGACAGCTGCCACCTCTGGGATGGCTCCGCTTAGCACCAGCTTGACTCCCTCGACTCAATAGACCGCCGAGCCACGAGACTCATCGGAGATGTTTCCCGACTCTTGCAATCTTGGGACTTACAAGGCCAGAGTGAATAGGTTTCTTGTTCCATTTTAGGCGTCATCATCGTCCCTTATGGGCGGGTCAGTGGACAAAAGCAAGCCCATTGAATAAAAAAAAAAGAAACAACGTCACGCAGAATGTCAACACTCGATCGTTTTTTTTTATCATGTAGCCTATTATTGCCTAGTAAAAATCAAAAGCTTTTTTATTTTAATTAATACCCTTCTATTAACCTTTATAAAATACTTGGTTACATTTTAAAAAGTCTATAATTATAACCTAAACAGAAACTTCCTTCTGAGAATCATAACTCGATAAGGCTTTCTGCAAAAGATGAAATCAAACAAAACCTATCAATATCAATTGAAATATCATCTCATAAATGCAAAGTTTTCAATGTCCAAAACCATTATGACGACAGCAAACTGCAACCTGGTATAAACTGGGAACTAAAGGGGAGTGTACACTACCCGACCCACACTCCTGTGAACCCGCCAGACGGTCGCGATGTATTTTCGTCTGGCCTGATCTGTCAATTTGAATTAGTGAGTGCAGCTACAGTCGAATGGCTAATAGTTAATTGCAATACGGGAAATTGAGATTTATTTTATATTGATTTTGGGTAGGTCAGGAAAATTTATAAAAGACAGATGTCGCTTGTTGTTGTGGAGAGCGATGGTGATTATGCTGATGATGAGGAATTGAACAGTAATCTTTTGATAAAAAAGAGGTTTAATTTTTAAGAGAGGTAGAGCATAGCATTCGCTCAAAGAGCAGCTCGACTGGGGAACTACCTACAAACTACGCGGTAATCTCGCGCATCCAAATAACTTTATGTTGTGTGTCGTGCGCGTGAGTAAGGTCGCCAAAGCTCATTGGAAAAGGGGGAAGATGTTATTCACGAAAATTTAACTTTTTCTACTCTGTCCGTGTCCAGTTCGATTATTTTTTATTTGTGGTTCCAATAACAAGTTATTATTAAACGCTCTTATTCCGAAAGTAAAGAACTAGGTGCTGTTAATATTTATAACAATTTTCGGAAAACAAAACATATTTACTTTAACATTTATTCTTTGGCCGAAGTATTTTAATAGTAAATCATGTGGATGTGCAATCATGTTTAAAGTAACATTAAACATAATAATATTAAAATAAATTGGATTGTGTTAGCACATAATTTTATTTGCTGTTGTCATGGTATTTCAATAAACTAGATTATTTTGTATACAAAAAAATATATAATAAAATAATAGTCTTTATACATAATATTTTTATATTTTATTGAAAGTCCAATATTAAATTCGTCTCTGTTATTCTTCTCGGTTACACTGTTTAGAAAATTATTCCCAAATTGGAAATATAAGATCCTACTGAAAACATTAGATAACAAACTACTGTAACAGGTGGCGCAACTGTCGATACCGCCATTTTTTTCCATCATTCTGTACGATAAATTTCTGGTGTAACGGTTTTATTAAACATTTATTTTGTGTAATTTGTTTAGGATTTCTATCTGACATTGGTAAGTACTTTCCCGTTTTGACATTAATATGAGAGTAGGATCATGGTTGTTGAAGTTAAATAGGTATAAGGCATTTGTGAAAACTAATTGATGTGGGCTCCACAGAGCATTTTATTTGATTGTTCATATACGATATTTCTCCGTTACTTTTCTCAGTTACGTAACAGATATGAAGAGGTAAAGTTGTGTGCATATTATTTAATCGCTATCCGCCCGCGGTATTTCCCACGGTCCCCTAGTTCCTTATTCTTATATTAAAATCATAGGTAAAAATATAAAAAAAAATAGCGCTATTTTTGAGCTATTTAAATCGTAGGTTTTTTTTTTATTAAATAATATCCAGAACAATTAACTTTTTTCAGGGCTGAAGGTTAACAAATTTTGAATTGTCGGTTCACTAATTTATTAAAATCATTAATTGTAACAATATACTTTTAATTATTATTACCTTTCCCTTCATAAATGAAATGCCCTAAATATCTAATGTGTACTAGTCCTTACAATTCATATCTCTGTTATATCTCCTGTTACATTCAACAAATTTTCATATCTTTTTCATATCCGTTACGTACATTTTTTATGAATAACACCCTAAAATAAATTTAGTATTTTTTTATATTTTCGTTTAATTCCATCATTACTTCGCAAATGTTTATTTTTATAATATATACATTTAATCATTCATAACAATAAGATGAACACCTGTTCACTACGCTACATATTTATGTACGATACGCTAGTTAGGTTCTTTTGTCATTTCGTCTTTACAAAATAATTAATCGGTTGTTAACCCCTGAATATTTAGAGATAATTATTCATTTAAACTATTGTTTTAATATAATACTTTAATATGTCTATATTAATTACTATTCTTGTTCAACAATAAGTAATAACCACAGATTACAGAATAAAAGGCAGATGGAGCGCGCGTAACACGAAAGTGAAGCCAAAAAAGCAAATACAAGTTCAATTGAAAATCTGATACCTCGTATTCGTTTTCCAGTTTGTATTTGCTTTGTTTAACCACAGTTTATTAATAAAGAAGTGTTTTTTGTTATATAAAGTTTGGTAAACAAAGCAAATACAAATTCAAATGCGTATACCAGGTATGTGTTTTTCAATTTGTATTTGCTTTTGTGGCCTCACTCCCGTGATCCGCGCGCTCCATCTGCCTTATTCTGTAATCTGTGGTAATAACATTAAATATCAAAATTATTTTTTATATAATTTCACATTTTTGGGGTTTTATTTAAGTACTGCCTAATAACTCAATAGACTAATAATTCTTCACGCATTGTACTTCACTTATGTGATATATTATCTAATCGTCTTCTGCATAGAGGTTTTTTTTCTTTTATATACCACTGAGGTGGCAAACAAGCATACGGCCCGCCTGATGGTAAGCAGTTACCGTAGCCTATGGACGCTTGCAACACCGTACGATCAACAGACGTAAGATATTTATGATATTGCTGAATCTTATAATTTACTGATCTATAGAATCCATATTGATTAACAATACCCGTAATAATTTAATATTAAAATGTGTGCTAATACAACTAGATCACATGCTTAGTTCCTCAATTTCCATTCGAAAATGGTGCCTATATTGAACAAAATAGCTATCATTTTAGAAGATAATATAATTTTTGTAACCGTAGCTGAATGTCATCATGAAACAAAACAACGGATCTAAAACGTAACTCATGTAACGGTATGCTAAGCAAAAAAAAATACAGATAAATTGTGACAGGAAACGAGCCCAGCCGGTGGGCTGAACACAAAAAACCGGCCAAGTGCGAGTCAGACTCGCGCACCGAGGGTTCCGTACAAACCTGTAGGTATATAAGTAAATGGTAGTATAGACCTGAGTATTTGATATTAATTTCAATTTATGACCTATTAAAAAAAAACTACTTACTAGATCTCGTTCAAACCAATTTTCAGTGGAAGTTTGCACCGTAATGTACATCATATATTTTTTATAGATTTATCATTCTCTTATTTTAGAAGTTACAGGGGGGGGGACACACATTTTACCACTTTGGAAGTGTCTCTCGCGCAAACTATTCAGTTTAGAAAAAAATGATATTAGAAACCTCAATATCATTTTTGAAGACCTATCCATAGACACCCCACACTTATGGGTTTGATGAAAAAAAAAAATTTGAGTTTCAGTTCTAAGTATGGGGAACCCCCAAAATGTATTGTTTTTTTTCTATTTTTGTGTAAAAATCTTAATGCGGTTCACAGAATACATCTACTTACCAAGTTTCAACATTATAGTTCTTATAGTTTCGGAAATAAATGGCTGTGACATACACGGACAGACAGACAGACAGACAGACAGACAGACAGACAGACAGACATGACGAATCTATAAGGGTTCCGTTTTTTGCCATTTGGCTACGGAACCCTAAAAATGTCCCGGTCGATGACCCGCTCGTGCCCAGTCAGTGTGTTCCAGCCCTTACAACATCCGACAAGAAATATAATGTTGTTGGATAAATCCTTTACGACTGTAAATTTTTACAATTTTGCCTTCAAAAATTGCATTAGCAAAATTGCCTGTATTTTATCATCTCATCTCACTAATCCTACTAATATTATAAATGTGAATTGGGATGTTTGTGAGTTTGGATGTCACGCATCAATATCAGATCCGATTTGGATGAAATTTGGCATAATACACATAGAAAGTGATGTGCATTTATAAATGCGAAATTTTTGATCTTTGTGAGTTTGGATGTTTGTGAGTTTGGATGTTTGACCCTCAATCACTCTTCAACATCAGAACCGATTTGGATGAAATTGGAATACAGATATAATGTGACAGCATACATTCGAACCAACGTTTTTCGAACTCACGAACATTCGCAGTACAGTCGATCGATGTTTCAAATTTCGAAGTGCTGTAATACAGTCGTGTTCTGCATTTATAAATGCGAAAGTTTGGATCTTTGTGAGTTTGGATGTTTGACCCTCAATCACTCTTCAACATCAGAACCAATTTGGATGAAATTGGAATACAGATAGAATGTGTTCTGCATTTATAAATGCGAAAGTTTGGATCTTTGTGAGTTTGGATGTTTGTCCCTCAGCCACGCTTCAACATCAGTACCGATTTGAAAGAAATTTGGCATATAGATAGAATGTGTTCTGGTTTAACAAATAGAATACTCTCTATCCTAGGAAAACAATATACCCCTAGGGAACGCGGGTGAAACCGCGTTCGCAACAAGTTTAACAATAAAACAAGTAATTTACCCTATAAACGTCGTCAAAGCAAAGTATTCTACTTAATTTTGCATGTGCTAATTACATACACTATATTATTGTATGTTACTAATAACACAGAGTCTACAATAACTATAATATTTGGTGCAAGTCTCTAATTATCGGTGAATATTTAAGTCATACCTAGTACTAATAAATGGTTATTAAAGTTGCATTCCTTAGATAGGTATTAGAGTTGATTGATGCTTTCCAATCCTTTGTCTGAAACATAATTTAGAGTCCCGATTGAGAGGTAACCGGGAAAAGAGGATGGAAGCGAGGAAAAGAGAAAGAAAGAATGAAACACTTATTGGACACAACAAAATAGCACAATATACAACAATACAATACATTTATAAGACAATACTACACAACATTATAAAAACCATAGCAAAATTTTGCGAAAGTTTAAAAATGTACTATGATGGGTCCAAAAGGCCCCAGCTCAGCATTTGCTGCAGATAACTACAGCGAAAAGAAGAGGTGAAGTGAAACGCGGTAAGTCTCTAAAGCCCCTTTTTGACGTGATTGTATATCATTGGCCGAGTGTTGCTCTTTACCGTAACAATGACGCATCGCGTAAAAGTCCAATATCACATTAATATCTCTGCCATCATTTTGTTGTTTCATGTGCCGAGCAACAACGACACATGAGACTTACCGAGCGGTCATTGTGCAAGTGCGTGCCGAGACACAAAAATCTGAAATGACTCCATTTCACTGTCACACAATACTGCGTCAATCTGGAACCACTCATATAATAATGTTGATGCCATAGTCAGTAAGCCTTTCGTGCCAAGTATACCGATGTTGTGCCGATATCGTACCAACATTTCAGTACTCACTTTCGTTTTATTCTTAGTCATCTTAATCAAAACTCCACCGGTAACTAAGCGGTTACCGTAGCCTATGAATGCTTGCAACACCAGGGGTATTACTCACGCTTTGCCGACCTTCCATAAATCTCACACCCTTTATGAAGAACCCCATGCTGCATACGGGGAGCTCATTCCATAGTCTGAGCATCCGCGGACTCTCCTTTGAGACCGCACAGTAACAAAACCAACTGCTAGGAGTATGATCAATTTTGGAATTCGGTAACAATAAAGTGAATCAACAACACATCAGAAATCCCCCTGGTATTGCAAATTTCTATCGGCGCCGGTGACTGATAGTGAGTGACTATCAGGCGGACCGTCTGCCTGTTTGTCAACTTATTGACATAAATAAAAAAAACTTCTTGACAAGCATACTAGAGATTCAGGACTCCTAAATACCTATATACTCTTCTATCAAAACACGCAAATCTCTCCACAGCATGTAACAAAACTCACATAAAGAAATGAAATAAGTCAACGTCGAACAAAATCCCTCCGATACACGACACGGGAGTATTCACCCTCTTTCCTCCGCCCCTCCTTCCTCTCTCACAAGTTTCCTCCGCGTTTCAGCCGCATCCGGCGCGACACCTGCGCCGGCGCAGCGCCCGTCACGCATGCGCACTGACTTATTAGTTTTTAATTCTCTTCACCACGCTATTGAATAATGAACTTTTTTGTTTTGAGTGTTGATTGGTTATATTGAAATATTGTTGTTTAATTTGAGGGGGTAAAATTGACTAATGTTTATTTCTATTTAAGACTACTTCTATATTTTACTGACAATTTACCGTAGACTAAAGAGATTCAAATATAATCGTTTAAAAAACCTACTCTATGTTTGTTTTTTTGTGATATCACAGAAATCACTTGCATTAAAAACTTATTAACAGATATCCGGATAGACAACGTCTTATCCGAAACTCATTTCATAAATGAATGCAATTAAGTAGTTAAACTAAACTAAAAGTTATTTATAAAAAATAACACAATTAACAAAGTCGTTTATAAAAAAGTTAAGACTAGAAGCAAATTATTTGAACCATTCATAATACCTGGCCATATAAAATATAAATAAATAATAATAATAATAAATAAATAATAAATATCCTGGGACATTCCTCACACACGGTCATCTGATCCCAAACTAAGCAGAGCTTGTACTATGGAAACCAGATAACTGATATAATACATATACTACTTTTTGTTTGTAAATACATACTTAATATACATAATTACACCCAGACTCAGGACATACAGACATGTTCATGCACACAAATGCATGTCCTGTATGGGAATCGAACCCACGACCTGCGGCGCGTAAGGTGAACCTTAACCAACTGCGCCAGCTGGCCCGTCAAATGAAAACATCTATTAACATTTAAATCTGAAGCTTACATTTCAAATTGCACTAACTCTATTTTTTTATAATTAATCATCAGCTAACTACAACAGCGTTGCAGTTGAAAGTAGTAAGACAACACAAAAGTTTCTAGAGCCGACTGCTATGCAAACAATCCGACGGCTCACTCCATAGCTGCTGCATACATTATGCAAAGACCACTAAGTGGCAGAGGCATCCGCCTGCTCTGTGCATATATTATTCAAGTCCTGACTTGACGCGTCGCCGCCTGTCCTCCCCCAGTACCAGTGGGGGTACGTCAGTCCCGTCCCCAATTATGCACACGGTGAAATGTCATGGCACTTCGTCAAGTGACCCTTAAACCTATTGGCCGTTTATTTTAGTGTTTTGTGGACGCGGACACCGGGTTAGGATGGTATCTGTTAATTAAGCAAGGTCGGGGATTTTTGTCGTTTTTTGGTGTGTGAATGATTAAGTGGGTGTTTTATTATTTATTGATGATGATAATTTTTTATATTAGGTTTATTTGCATATAGTTTTAATTCATAATGTACTTACGATCCGCCCCGGCTTTGCACGGTTGCAATTTCGTGTGGTGTCGAGCGATTTGCGCGCCCGCGCCCCCGTCTCGGCCCGCCCGTTTACAATATCGCGAATAATGTTTCTTGCCAATTTTAAATCTGCGATATCTTTTAAAATATGAATAATAATGATTTTCTGTGAAGATCAAACTTTATCAACATTAAATGCCCGTCGTAACTATCTTATTTCATTAGATAAGGATTAATATTATATGGGTGAAAATTACTTCGAAAATATAACCCACACAAAAAAAACTCAATCACATAACTATGGTTACTGTGGGTTATCCATAGGATATAGACATATACCATCGCAGACTTTTTTGTAGATATTTTTAAGATACACAGTTCCGTAGTACGTCATTTTGATATATCTCGTAAAGTTTAGTCAGCATTAGCAAAGAAAGCGCAAAAAATCTATGTGTATACGAAACATTGACTTTTTATATATGTTCTGTATATACAACATAGATGTATTATATATATAAACGTTCCTGGAAAAATTATCTAGCTCGTAGTGAAAACCGCATCAAAATCCGTTGCGTGGTTTATAAGAAGTTAGCGGACAAACAGACAGACAGACGCGGAAAGTGACTTAATTTTATACTATGTAGTGATTATGATATCAATGCGTGACGTGAATGGAGCTGTAGAAGTTCTTCTTTGTGAAATAAACAGTGTAATTAGCATACACCAACATGCTTGATTAAAATAGCAAATAAAAAGCAATGTTTTTCACACTTGTACGTGGATTGCGCTTATTCAGTGTATCTATTTAATATCTAATTCTTTTTACAGTGACGTATTTAGATATAATATTTCATTGAAAATATATTTAAACGAAATAGCCTTTATTTTTAACAATTTCATCATATCTGCTGATGCCACTAATTATCGGCAAGGCTGACAGCATTTCCTCTTTGGATAGCCAAGCTGATGCGTCGACGGAAAAAGCTCTTCCGCTGATCCCCTGAGGCCTCGATCAATTTTGATAAGTTATATTGATATTTTATCTTGATTACATCCAAATATAAATAAATAGCTAGGTAAATCAACATATTTATTTGTTGTAAATATGTTAAAAAAAGGATGATATATGATAGTTTTATGCCTTTTGCGGTCGAGACTTTGGGACCTTAGGGGTCCGAAGCTCGCCCTTTTGCCACCTTGTCATCAAAACTGATTGAGACCTCCGGAGACCAGCGGGCGGGGAGCTTTTTACGCTAACGCTTCAGCTTGGCTATCCAAAGAAGAAACGCTGCCAGCCTTCTGGGAACCTTGCCGTTAATCGGAAGCAGCGGCAGGCTTGAGGAAATTTTCTATATATAGATTGTATTTTGTACATATTTGTTGTAAATAACAATATCCTACATTATATTATAATGAAAAAAAAACTATAATTGAAACAGACTGCAGTTTTAGCTTGTAAGAAAAATACTTAAACTATTGGAATAAAATTACAAATCTGTTTCTTTTGTAAATACCCTAAACACATTGTACATTAAAATCTTTCGTCCAAACAAAGACTCAGAAACCGTAAAAACACTCCATATTTTGCCCAGTTCAAACTCGGCATTTTTAATCAAAGCTGACGTTTTTGCACGTTACATAACTGAAAATGCAGCGGAGTGAAAAGCTCCGTATTATTTTCGGACAATGAAACACGGAAAACCGCTTAACCTGATAGTTTATTAATGAAAATTGAGCGACATCCATTGCAACTGCAGGCCTTATTTAGAATAGAACTTAACTGAGATATCTAGGACAAGATATTTTAGTAAACGAACTGCAATCCACTGATTTACATTTAGATTTTGTTACTTTTGTAAGGTATGTTTATGCATTTATGTAATTTGACACAGAATTGAAATAAATTTTCAACCTGTTTCCAGGTCGGGTTTTTTTTTTAAACCTATTATCTGTCGGATATGAATTTGCGATAGTGCGATTAGAATGTAAATATTATGTAATTAATCTTAGCTTGTTTTGAAAAGAGTAATTACTGAGTTTATTGCCGGCTCTTCTCAGCAAATGCAACCTTCGAACCGGTATTAGAGTATTAGAAAATGATTTTGAATTTGAATTTAATTAAAATAAGGCGTAGTTATAGAAAATCTTAAGACTATAACATAGCTATGGAAATGTATGATCACTGGATTTTTAAATTTAATGATGAACATAAATTAAACGTCTTATAACCTTTAGGCCTCACCCGTAACACCAGTATCAGATCTGCTTTTTAACTCACCATTTCAATAAACTTTACATTATACAACTAATTATTAATTCAACCATACTACCTATACGCTTATTGAAACCTTCCTTTAATTACAACAGACTCTTATATGGTTTGGAGCTCGGGGCGGATTGAACGCACGTGTCAACCCTTGTAGTCCGGCCTTGTGATCTGCCCACCGTCACTCCCTTATTCAAATATACCGCCGTCAATTGTCCACTTACGTCAGGATTTCTCGTTAGTGCATCCAATGCTATGACACTTTTGATTGCTGTTGTGTTGGTTCCGCAGCAATTTCCGCATCTTATTTGCCGGGTCAATATCTGAGATGTAAATATTAAATACCGTATCCTATCCTCAGTACCTTTCAGTAGATCTATGATAATGCAATGTGCATTTGGAAATAACGTCCATGTTTTTTTTGTATTATCACTGTCGCAATAGTCTCTACAATTTATAATAGCACTTGACCTGTTTAAATACTACTGCTTATTAGCTTTAATACATTTCCATATACCTTTGTATTAAGTGCATGTGCACTTAATAGGTTTTCAACGTGCATCACTAGAGTTGAAACGCGTGCCACATTTTCTCTGAAAGGGATTGATTTAATTTTCAACTCTATGCTACTTGTTTATTAGGTTGCGTATATTCAATACTCGCTCGACTAAGTTAATGCATCCTCTATTCTATATGCACGGTATACCTCTTATTAGTTGAATAGTTTATTTATCGCAAAAGCTTCCGTCTACTTGTTAAGTAGTTAAATCGTGCCGTTTACTAAGATTGTTAAGGAATAATCAGAATTAAATACTGTTTACTTATATCAAGCGCTTTGTGCCGTAGACACGGCTATGTGGTCCTTATTATCTTGAATACGCCGTTTTAAGTATTTATAGGCTTGCAATGTATGGTTTTTAAATTTTAAAGTATTAAGTAGAAACAAGAAATGAAGAAATGAAGTCGCCTCCATCTATGGACTATATGTGTAATACCAGGAGAATGCGTTTTCGACCTTGGAAAGTTCTTTTTATGCCTTTTTTTAGAAGAACCCCATATCGTAGCGGCGTAAGAAAACCATAATAGAGACCTCATTCCATGTTCCAATGATCGTCAGGGGGCGTCCGACTGAATCGTTGAGTGGAAATCGAGGCACTTCGAGGATATGAGGATGAGCTCTTCTACACCACCGAGCAGTGCGGGTAAAAAGGTAAAGATGGTACCATATCAAAAAGTTTTAGAGAATGCTCATTATAGTATAGACAGTGGAACACAGAAATACCCTTTATCCTTCAAAGGCTGAGAGGTCTAGCAGCAAGGATCCGAGTTCGGAATTGTTAACGATATAAATCTAGTCTTTGCACCGATTTCCTATATTTTCTCAGGTTACTTATATTTCTGGAGCACGGTTAAATGAAAAAATATAGTAAAATAACATATATCGACAGTAATAAGGTAAAATAAAAAAAACAATTAAAAAAGGACGTAGGCGCCCGCGCTCCTCTCGCGACTGATTGGGATACTTGCATGCAACAATAAAAAAAAACACGCCCCCGTCCAGGCTGGTGGTAATGCCTCTTAAGCGATTGGTTATTATTCATTAAACAAAACTTACCTACCTGAATTTTGGAAGTATTTCCCTTACCAATCATAATTACAACAGTTCAAAATGAATTTCAAAAAGCTATCAAAAACTACTTGATTGATTCGGCTTCAATATAAGTCAACGTTACCTACCACAGAGCATGAAATTGATCCCGATATAGTAGCAATTACTCTCTATGCCACGTAGCGCGGAAGCCGAGGCGTTCCAATCCAGCCATCAAAAGTATCAGACAAATGGACGGTTCATTTCTGTGAAAGCATATCGAACCGGCATGTGGCAGCCGTTTGACGGTATATAATTCAGTGGCTTCAAGATAGTACTTTTCTATCGGATTACTTGCTACATTGCCATTGTTCCCAGGTATGACACTGAGATATTGTGCAGTTTCGAGAGCACTGGAAAATCTTTACTATATGCTAACTTACATCCGGCGTCTTCCAGGAGGTTTACCCGGATAAAAACAGAATAAATGTCACCCGATCCGTTCAGTCAGCTAAGCGCCATAAATGTATTTTTTTTATTCCACTTCAGTTTCAAATTACAAAAACTATTTTTTGCTGAAAAGTTTCACCCATATATTTCACAAGGATTATTGAATACAGAATGTATTTCTGCGCACCAACTATTAATTAACAACTACCTTTAAACTAGTCTAAACTATATTTTAGTTCAATCTATAATATTTGTAATTGATATGTCATTAACCTTTATAAATATGTATAGCCTAAATAATTTCGCTCACGTATGTATTCGCGGCCATGTTCGGTGTTAGGATATATGTATAGCTTTGTTTACTGTTTATAGGCCTCTGTTTGACCGCAATCTCACCATGGTAAGTGATGATGTGGCCGAAGGTGGTAAGCACACAAAGCCTAGAAGGAAATGGCTCTCAATTGCAACTGTTGGAACACCGATAAGTGCTTGGCTACAGATTCTCAATATGAGGGTGGTAGCCAGCTAGGCAGGTACTGCAAAGTACCCTACCACCATACTATGGTTTACACACGATGTTTTCCTTTACCGAAAGCTCAAGCTCATTGTAGGATTCGAAACCGGGACCTTCGTCTCAGTATCCGACGTCACTACCACTGAGCTAGTACTTTTTAAGGCGGTGATGCCTTAAAAAGTACGCTATTTCTGAAACTCGGTGAAGGTCTTCCTGCCTGAAAATTTATATTAAGAGATATAAAAATACTAGAATCGCCAACTATTAGGTAGGTTTTTCATGAATCTAAATCATAATACAGGATCATAAAGACAAGCCCGTTGGGGTAGTTGGTAAGACCCCACCTATCACGCTGCAGGTCGTGGGTTCGATTCCCACTCAGTAGTTGCATAAATTTGCATGAACAGGAGGCGAATTTCAGGGTGATGATAGCTCAGTAGGGACGTCGAATGCCAGGATGTGTCATCATCATCATCATATCAGCCTAAGGATCTCCACTGCTGAACATAGGCCTCTCCCATTAACTTCCACTTGGAACGGTTTTGGGCCGCTTGCATCCAACGGAGCCCAGCGACTCTGACCAAGTCATCGGTCCACCTGGTGGAAGGTCGTCCCACACGGCGCTTTCCAGTACGTGGTCGCCACTCGAAAACCTTTCCGAACCGGGAGTTGTAATTATATATAATCACAGAAATCAGAATGTATGTATTTACCAACAAAAAATAGTATAACAGTTACCTGGTTTTTTTATATATAATCCGGGACGTCATGAGACACGGTCATCTGATCCCAAACTAAGCAGAGCTAGTACTATGAAAACCAGATAACTGATATAATACATATACTACCTTTTGTTTGTCAATACATACTTAATATGCATAATTACACCCAGACTTAGGACATACAAACATGTTCATGCACACAAATGCATGTCCTGTGTGGGAATCGAACCCACGACCTGCGGCGCGTAAGGTGAATCTTAACCAACTTTGCCAACTGGCCCGTCTAATTCATGATCATGTAATTTTTATCATGCCAACCCTGTATGCAGCAGTCGGATCGATAAAGCAGTGTATAAATAAATAGTCAGTATACACATCGGCATCATTACGTGCTTGACAGCTTGGGCAGTAGGTAATCCACTAAAGTGGATGTAATGTCTTGAAAAAAATTGTACTGCAATTTAACAGGGACAAATCAGCCCAGTTTTATAAAGGGTAGTTTACATGGAGTTTTGTTTTTTTTATTATTTATGTCATTTATTTATTTATGGTCTAGCAAGTCATACTGATATTATAAATGCGAAAGTAACTGTATGTCTGTGTGTGCCCTTTTCACGAATTAATATCTCTACACCGACTGCGATGCATTTTGGCACGCAGATAGCCTATGGTATGGAGAAGGACATAGGCTACCTTTTACCCCGGGAACGCGGGTGAAACCGGAGGGATAGCTAGTTTTATATATGCCACACGTATACATATAAATTTACTGTAGGAGCAGGCCAACACAACATGCAATTTACACATAATTTTATTTGCAAATTCTGAACTTACAGGTCTTAGAGAAAAACGTTGAAAGGAACCATGAGCTGAATTTTGAAGAAAATAAAAGTGGCACTAAAATTTATTTAAAAATGTTCAAAAACCTTCTTCTTCAATTTCTATTTCAAAAACCAATGACGTATTTTTTTTCATTTGATGTTATAGAATGTTAGTAGACCATGGTCTGAACAACGTGTGTTCTAGCGTTAAAACGGTTAAAAAAACACCGTGTATATATGAGAGAAATCTTTTAAAGAAAGCTAAATATATTTTTTTTAACTCCTTTTGTACCGCTAGTTTATATTATATCTGATGCACTTGTCCTTTTGACTGAGTGATAAAGTGAGATATGCGATAACATAAAACTGTAATAGCCAAGCAAATTACAGTAGCGCAATAAAACCTCAGCTTAAAGCCGCGTCACCAATCATTTCCATGTCAAACGTTGGTAATCAGTACGTACGGAATGTCTTTCAGACAATCATTGTGTATCGCGCTGAATAGTAATAGTTGAATAGACAGGGCGTAACTTGAGGCCAGTTACAGTTCCCAGCCATTTACTTTAATAACTATTGTTATGAAACTATTCGTGAAAGTTTCAGAACAATATTTAATGTGATATTAACAGAATGTGAAATTGTATGCGATGATCATTGAGCCATTTTTTAGAGTCAACTTAAGTTCTCTTTAGTGCTGAAACAATAATTAGTCATCTAAGCAGACATTAGAAACACGTAGCGCTATCAGAACGCTTTTAGTTTGTATTTTCACGGCGCTTACGCGTTTCGTTCGTCGTTCTACAACAACAATTGTGTCCGGATGGCCTCACTTGAACGGAACATAGTTGTGACGTGTGGCGTCTTCTATGTACGTAAATAATAACATGGTAAGTGATATTGTAGGTGGTAAGTGAGATGTTGCCGAAAGTGGTAAGCACACAAAACCTACCACAGCGGTACTTTGTTGTACCCGGGTGGGTACTACAAAGTACCCTACTAACGTGCCAGGTTTTCTCACGATGTTTTCCTTCACCTAAAGCTCAAGCTAATTTGAAGTTACGACATTCGTCACTACCATATCTCTAAACAAATTTATTTAGAACTGTTTACCGCGTTTTCCCCCCAAAAAGATGTCACTCTCCGACCTTTGTGGAAAAAATCACGTTAATTCGTTTCTCCGTTGATGCGAGAAAGAAGGAAAAACTAATAAGACACATCCAGCATTACTTACCATAGTGAAGTTGAGCACAAACACTCGTTGTTTTAGCCAAGTTTCTGATTGTCTAATGCGCGGTTTCAATAATTAACGGACCGTTATCGGTTAAGATTTATTAAAATTAAGACTCTTGTATCTTTACTAATAATGAAGCAAAGACCTCAAAGCTTTGCATAGCAGACCCTCCCATATGGAACTAGCTATCACAGGTAAAATTAGCTTACGAAATCAGTAATGCCAACTTAGCTACTTTATAGCTAGATCTAGCTATTTTTTGGTGTTAGGCATGAAACTTGTAGCTAAATTTATTTAGCTACTTTTTCTAGCTACTTTTCAATACTTTCGAAAGTTCGTAATAGGGTACGATACTGGGTATCGATAGAAAAAGACTAAACGCGACGCTATTGGCCTAGATGTGGGTATAGGTCGGTGGCCGGGAATATGGAGTTTTCTTATGATACCTCTATTGTCAAAAAACCTGTCAAAATGTTGATATTTGGATCCAATTTGAACCTTAAGTACACGATAAGTAATCGCCTCATTTAAAACTAATGCTCGCTGTTTAACATATTGTGAAAATTAATAACCCTTGAAAAAAAACCTATTTAATATACTGGTTTTTAAATCTCTTTAACAATGTTATTGTTATCTACCTACTTAGTAACATGTAGCTACTTCTGGCAACTTTTTTGGGTTTCAAAATCTGGCAATCTAGCTACTTTTTGCAAGATGTCTAGCTACTTAGTAAAGCTAGCAGTTGGCAACACTGTACGAAATGATTTATATGCCCAGTTTAGCAATAAAAAAACCTACCATTGGTAACTAAAACGATTCGTTTTTGTTTATTGAAACCGGGCATAAAACAACGCGTCTTCCGATTCTCTAGCAAACGGCATCAAAATGTCAAACCACGAAAAAATTACGTATGTGGTGTGTCGTTTTATAGTAGGGGTTTATTAAAATAAAATACTTTTTATTAATTAACCTTTAAATATAAAAAAAATATAATTATTAGATCCTCATTTCAAGGAATAAGATAAAAATCCCTTCGTTACATTGTTTTTTTACGATTGCTGACATGTTTTAGTAACCATGATAGGTTAATACAATCATGGCATGTAAATATCTGCCTGCAGTGATCCATGAAGAGTTAATATGGCTTCTTATACCTAGGACAAATTGCGTGCCATGGGCAAAGAAGTTAACTTTTTTAGGTTCCTTCCGGTCCGTTACGTTAGCAATGGGAGCGTGATCCTTGGGCATTAAATAATTAATTATAACTTTGCAGTGTAATGAACGTATAGTGTTGATCTACATTTTGATAAAAGGAAACTACAAGAGGCTTCCTTTATTTATTTCAAGTTAGAGTTCAACGAAATAATTGACTCTGTCATGCCAGTGTCTTAAAAACTTCGGCAAGGAAAATAGTAAGGTATTTTTAGAGTGTGTAGGTTTTTTTCTTTGTTACGCCTTCACGCCTCAACTACTCAACGGATCATCATGAAATTTAGCCTATGCTATGGAAAAGGACATAGGCTACTTTTATCCTGGGAACGCGGGTGAAACAGCGGTATAGTAAATGCAGTTATTCCATTTCGAAGCAAACTATTTTTAACACACTACCATGAGAGTATACTCTAAGGAAAACATGTAATCTCCATGCAAATACCCTGTAACATTGACAAGTTATATTTGATTAGTTATCGATACGCGATACTGATAGTCCTTGGAAAGTTTTTTAAGTTAGAACCGTAGCGAAAAATAGCTTTTACGTTTGGATTTTTCTATTTAAATTAGCTCATATTCATGAAATTTTGTCTTTTTGGAACATTACACACACATGTGCATTTCCACACATCCGTCTCGTTACCGGTACATCAGAAGAGATCCGAATAGGTAGTGTATAATCCTAAACTTTGAGGAAGTAACATCCCACCAAAAACATTTTTATGTAAAATGTTACCAACACTTATGGCTCGCAATGTCAAAAAGTTATCAGATCTCATTTAGAGCCAAGCTTATAACTCTACATGCCCTTACTCTACAAGCCCAAACTTCACAAACTCTACACCTTAGTCAAAATATGTGGCTTCCATTCCCACACATGACACAAATGCATGTCCTGTGTGGGAATCGAACCCACGACCTGCGATGTATGACGATAATGTCCTCCAATTTCTAGATGCCGAAGCTAGACCCAAATATCGATTACCGTGCCTGATGTGATTATGACGTTATTATTATTTTTAATGTTGTTTTTTTTTCTCTGTGAAACGAACGTTTTGTTTTATTCGTTGCGCGTACATCAACTGTTGCACATTAGTACCGTGAGTCAGCTGAAAATCAGTACTGTGCCTCAAGCGCAGCGTACACTGAGCTGACTACCTAGCTACACACAGTTTCATGTACATACTTTTTTTTTTTATATGTTATTGTGTATGTATCTATTGTATATTGTGTGCCTTATTATGTGTGTAGAATAAATGGTTTAAATGTGTCAGAAAGCACCAGTCATTAAATCTCAAATCCATTAGGATTCTTAATAAGATACAATTATGAAAATTTGTTTCCCCCAACCGTACTATTTATCGAAATAATATGTCTCAGATCTACACTCCCTTCAATATAAGTCAACTTTCACTTCATTCAACAGAATAATTATTGGTTTACTTTTAAAGTGCCCTAACTTTTTAAGGAGATTTTATACAGCCATAAAATAAACTTGAGCTACGGTGTCAAATCGTAAAGTTACACTCATTAACAGGTCATAAGGAAATACGGTGTAAGCTGAAAAAGTTGATCGCCTATTAATGACATCGTTTTTGTAACATTTTTTGTGGTTAAGTTTTTATATGCTTGTCTAATTGTTTTCTGGCATTTATTTATACAAATGATATATATGGATAGTCAATTTGGTACCAATAATATTCTGATATGTTTTAATGACAATCCGGATTTCACAATTTATAATAGTGGGAAAATAGGAATCTTAAACTGATCGTCATAATGTATAACGACCAAATTTATCTTTTATTATTTTACAACAGTTTTCCTCCTCCTATGCTAAGAAATGTTTGTGAACAGAGTGAACAGGCATCTTATGGGTACGCGCGGTCCACCCTAGACTACATCTTCGCTTACCATCACGCGGGATTGCTGTCAAGCGCAAAACTATTTAATATAAAAAAAAAATATGTGAAAACCGTGAGTACATGAACAAAACCACGTTTATAAGCTAGTTGATATTCGTCACTGTGTAACCTGAACAAGGTGTGTGGAGTGTGGACCCGGGGGCGCGGAGGCAGGATGCGGTGCCACATGGCCCACAAGAGGCGGCTGCGGCACGGGCGCCTTTGCAACTCCCGACGACACGCTAGCTATGTGGGGACCTACCTTTATTTTGCTACTCGGTCTCAGTCACAAGAAAATTAATCAATATTTTTATTAGTGAAGAACCTAAAATCGTAAGTTTTATAGGATTGTACTGTACGTGTGAGAGATCATTTGTTATGTTTAGAAAAAAAAACTTAAATAAATTAACCTGTTGTGATGGTTTAGGTCCGATCGGACCTCGCGTCAAGCTATTCGGCCGTGTCGGTTTAGGTCCGATCGGACCAGATCAAATTACAAAGCGACTACGACTCGAATTTCATGGTTATGTTACACATTATCGTTTTAAAGTGCTCAACATTTGGTATGTGAATAGAGAGCATTAAATTCCACATCCGTTTATAATACGCATCATGTTACTACCAGTATAAAAAAAATGAAATATGATCCATTGTTTGTGGTCAATGACCTGAATGAGTTTTCTTTCTCCAAGGCTCTCCGAAAATGAATGCATAATTGTAATTAACTAACGTATTTCCTGTAAAAGGTGAGTGATTTGTATAGAATATTAGTTTATCTAACCGTTTTAGTAATAATATTTATAATTTTTGATGTATGTAATTAGAATTCCTTGAATCTAAACACATACTTGTGACTCAAAGTACTCCCGTGTTTATAATCAAGAAAATCTTATTTCACACATCAGGAATTATATAAATCATTATTAAAACGTTTAGATAAACTAATATTCAATACAAATCGCTTACCTTTTACAGGCAATCCATTAAATATCACTATTCACAATCCATTTTGTTTTAAGTCTCGGCACAAGAGTCAATTTCACGTAATGCAGCGCCTATTATTTCCAAATAGTTTTTTCAAACATATGCGTATAATATTATGAGATAAGAATTAGGGACTCTTATAACCTAATACAATCAATAATGGTTCGAAACTCATTTACGATGTGTGTATAACATGACCTGAAAGTGGGAGGTCTATTTTTAGCCATTGCTACACGAATCTACCTATATTTTTTTATTTTACAATAGTGTAGTGCACAAAATTTGTATCATTCGCCGAGTTTAGACGATTATCGATCAAATAGTTGGTAACAGCAACCCTAAATCATAGAATAAGAGCATCTATGGACACACAAAAAAAAAAGTTTGTTTGTTTATTATTGTGTTCTCGATATTTATTATGAGCATCGAATTTCTCTTTTTTGCTTACTTGAGACTAGTAAAACAAATGTATTTATTAGATTAAACGTTTATTCGTGTTGATATAAAGGTGTGTAATATGTGGACAGAGTTATTCGTCTTGAAGTGCAAACTCGAAATGTTTATGAAGTGTCGTTTTTGCATAGTTGGCATTTTTTCCAGGTTTCTTATTGGAATCTTGTAATACTTCATTCCAATTCCAATAAGATTCCTATAAGAAAATTTATTCAGGATGACGCTGTAAGTTACTGTTTCTTGATTAATACTGTAAATACCCAATGTTTATGTTTTATTGACCTTGGGTGCCGTCCGCCATTTTGCAAATTTGCAAATTCCGCGAAATCTCGCAGGTCAAGGGCAGCTGTCAAATTGACAAATTCGCGAGTCTATAGGTTAAGTGCTTTTTCAAGAAACTTTAGTCCCTGATAAGGCACTTATTTGACTCTTCCATTAGTTCGAAATACTCTTAAACTGAGAAGACTCCGGCAAAAACTCAGCAAGGCATTTATTCAATACTTCCTCATATTTTTATAAAATAGTATTAATTCTATTTTCCTTTCAGGCACATGCCGATATAGTAAAAAAAGAGCACCGAACAGCTAAAACATACTAACCCGATGGTCACGTAAAAAATGTCACATAGTTTGGCAATGAAAGTAAAGTGATCCCTAAAAATGTGACAACTTAAACAGTGTTTTAGTTAAAACCTTAATTACTTGTCATTATACCTAACTGTTGTAGCATCACATCCCTACAACACCGGTACATCACTAGGTCGGCCATGACACTACCGGAACTTAACCTCACATCATACTAAGTCTTTCATCTATATGGTTCGCGCGTGAGTAAGAAAAAATCTTTTTAAAGTGTTTTCGATAATTAGACCAGCGAATAAGACATCCAATCTTACAGCGTGAACATTGGTCCTTCAGCCGTAAATATTTTTCGTCAAGATAATACAGTTTAAAGTGTAAAAGACAATCTCGCCATAGTGCAGTAGCGACCGCCATACCACGCGGTTAATGCCACGCAACGAGATCATTGTTTTTTGGAAATCTCATGAAGAAATCATCATTTGTGCTTCAATAATACTATAATTCATGCATCAAGAACACTACATAGTTATTTCTCATATTATAAGGACAGCCAAACAATAAGATTGAGTGAGTTCGTTCCAATTTTTCCTTTCTTTTCCATTCCTTTTATGATAGCACCTTTTGAAAGTGTACTAAACAATTTTCATAACCAAACTTTTTTGTGGTACACAAACATTGCTATAAATTCAACTTTTAAAATATCTTAAATCATTTTACCTCACATTTATAACAAAAACAAAATGTTTGTCAGATATCATTAGTAATTTCTTACTTCTCACAGCTGCTTGTTCGCACAACTTGGTTTTTTCGCATGGGTTTGCAATGAAATAATTTTCTTCCATTCTTTTTTGCCTACATTCCTATCTTATCAGCATTTTTATTCATTTGCATAAGTAACTATTGCCTAAATACAACAAAATGAATGAGGAAAGGCTTAAAGAGCTTAAAAAAATCCGTGGAACATTAAAGACCAAGCTTACGCTTTTTTCAAAATATTTAGATTATATAGACACATGTGAAAAAATTACTGAGGATAATTTGTGTGAACTGGAATGTCGTTTGGATAAATTAGATCCTGTACTAAACGAATTTGATACTTTACAGCAAGAAGCTGAGACGTTATCAGAGGATACACCAGACTTATATAAAGAACGTGAAGAATTTGATTCCAAATTCTACTCATTGGTAGGACGTGCACGCTCGAAGTTAAAAGCTGTACACTCAAAACGGCGTAGCTCTTTGGGATCCCTGTCGTGCAGCAGTAGTGGCAAGGCTGAGCCGCACCATGACTTTGTGAGGCTACCTAAAATAACTTTAGCCACCTTTAGCGGCAGCTTCCAGCACTGGCTTGAATTCAGAGATACGTATCTTTCATTAATTCATAACAATAAAAGTATTAGTGATATTAATAAGTTTCACTACCTTCGAGCATCGTTAAAAGGTTCAGCATCATCAATAATTCAAAGTCTTGAGTTTCGGGGCGAAAATTATAAAATTGCTTGGCAGTTATTATTGAGCAGGTATGATAATGAAAGGCTATTGGTTAATAACCATGTGCATGCTTTATTTAGCTTAGAATCTGTCCAGAAAGAGTCTTGTCAGGCAATAAGAAACATTATTGATGTCACTAATAAAAATTTAAGTGCTCTCAACTTATTAGGTCAACCTACTGACCATTGGGACACACTCATAATCTATATCATGACAAAGAAATTAGATAGTGTCACTTACCGTGAATGGGAGGAAAACCGTAGCTCTAGCATTACAGGTTCTCCCACATTAAAGCAATTCATCGAATTTTTAAATAATAGAGCTGACTTATTACATACATTACAAAATGATCAATCAAACAGAATTGCTACACCATACAAACAAAACACACAATCAACAGACTTAAATAAAACAAAAAATTCATCAAGTAACTTAAACTATAAAAATAAAAGTGAAAATAACAAACCAATCAAATGCCCACTCTGCAATAATGAGCATTTTTTATTTACTTGTCCAGAATTTAGGAACTTAGATGTAGATACACGTTTACAGAAAATGCCTAATTATCAGATCTGTAAAAACTGTTTACGACCAGGGCACACTGAAAAATACTGCAAATTAACACACTGCAAGTATTGTACACAGAAACATAACACTCTTTTACATAAGGATGTTGAAAATACTTTGCCTAACATAACAACAACCTTCACAGCACATAGTGAAACATTAAACAGACCACACATATTGCTATCCACAGCATTGGTAAAGGTGAGATCCTCTAATGGTAGTCTTTGCACAGCCCGCATCATCCTTGACAGCGGCAGCACTACTCATATAATCACTGACAACCTCTGTGGGAAGCTAGGTCTGACAAGGCGGAGCACAGATTCCAGAGTCACAGGCATTAATAATCAAATTTCTTGTAGTACAGAGTGTTGTGACTTGGTAATGCAGTCATTTTCAGGTGATTATGAAGTTAGTATAAGTTGTTATATATTACCAAACATTACCAAATCCTTACCTACGTCATATGTAGATATTAAAGATTTGCCTATTCCATCTTACGTTCAATTAGCAGACCCCTCTTTTAATATTCCCTCGGCTATTGACATACTAGTCGGGGCAGAATTGTTTTGGGAAGTCTTGGGCTCTAAATCCATTGACTTAGGCATGCAACGACCTAAGTTGCAACAGACTAAGTTAGGTTGGTTAGTATCGGGTGTAGTACATCAAACTACTACGAAACCAATTGTCAACAATAATACATTAACATGTAACTTAATTCATAATGATGATTCACAACTAGTTCGTTTTTGGGAACTAGACTCGGTGTCTTCTAAGCACAGTCTTTCCAAAGAAGAACAAGCTTGTGAAGATAGCTTTGCAAAGCACACTAGACGTGATGAGCAAGGTCGTTTTGTAGTGACCATACCTTTGAAGGAATCTCCTGAACAGCTTGGAAATTCATACCACATAGCACAGCGTCGATTCTTTTCCCTCGAGCGCAGACTTCAGCGAGACCCTTTTCTTAAGGAAATGTATTTAAATTTCATGCAAGAATACATTGATTTAGGTCACATGACTGAAAATAAAAAATCAACTAATAATAATGTCAATTATTACTTACCCCATCATGGCGTAATTCGCGAATCAAGTTCGACAACTAAATTACGCGCAGTCTTCGATGCCTCTGCCGTAACTTCGTCAGGCAAATCACTTAATAACATACAAATGGTAGGCCCAGTCGTTCAAGAGGACCTACTTTCTATCTTACTTAGGTTTAGACAGCATAAATATGTTGTCACAGGCGATATTGAAAAAATGTATAGAGCAATACTTATAGAGCCTTCGCAGCGTTCTTTACAGCAAATCATATTTAGATTCAATCCTAATGAACCGTTAAAAACATACACTCTTAATACAGTGACATATGGTACGGCATCAGCGCCGTATTTAGCCACTAAAAGTCTTGTCACCCTAGCAGAGCAGTGCTCAAATCTTGAGGTTAAAAACGCTATCACCCGCGGTTTTTATGTCGATGATTATTTAAATGGTGGGGACTCTATCAAGTCAGTTGTAGAGCTATGTAAAGAAGTCATACACACTTTACAATCTGCAAAGTTTAATTTAAGAAAATGGCAATCAAATAGTTTGGAAATCATAAAAAAAATATCAAATGATTACACAGATACAGTTGTAGAAAAGACCTTAGACTTAAATGAAACTCTACCTTCCAAAACTCTAGGCTTGAATTGGAATTCTGTACATGACAATTTATTATTCTCCATACATCTAGACTCTAACAAAAAAAAGGTGACCAAACGCCAGATTCTATCACTCATTAGTCAAGTGTTCGACCCTTTAGGTCTTCTAGGGCCATGTACAGTCGAAGCAAAAATTCTTATGCAGCAATTGTGGATTGAAAAGTGTGGCTGGGATACTGAAGTTTCGTTAGACATAAAAATGACATTTCTAAATTTTGTTCAGTCTTTGCAAAGTCTTAATGCACTTACCATTCCTCGCTGGGTTTGTGGTGATAACCCTGTTGAATTTGAAATTCATACTTTCACTGATGCTTCAGAACGTGCCTATGGAGCATGCATTTTTGTAAGAACAATTAGTTCAAATGGTGCTGTCAGTGTTAGGCTTCTGGCATCTAAAAATAAAGTAGCACCATTGAAGCCCATTACTATTCCACGTTTGGAATTATGTGGTGCCTTGCTAGGCACAAGGCTCTACGCTAAAGTCGTTCAATCTCTTACAATCAAATTTAAGCAATCTTTTTTTTGGTCAGATTCTACAATAATTCTTGGATGGTTAAAAACATCTCCAAGTCATTTAAAAACCTTTGTTCGTAATAGGGTTGGTGAGATTCAAGATATTACCGCCACTGCCAGTTGGAATTATGTGCCGTCAAAAGAGAACCCTGCAGATCTAGTTTCTCGTGGGGTGAAGGCTGACTGCCTCAGCGCATCCAGTTTGTGGTGGTGCGGACCCACTTTCCTACACCAACCAAAAATACTCTTTCCTACAACACCAAACAAACATACAGAACTTCTTCCTGAAGTTACTTTATTGACTGTACCCTCTACAAACACAAGTAAAAACCTTATATCAAATTTAATACATAAAATGTCAAAATATTCAAAACTAATCAGAGTTTTTGCTTATGTAAAAAGATTTATAAACAATTGCAGAAAAAATAGTAACAAAATTTACAATAATTTAACAGTATCAGAAATACAGGCTTCAGAAACCAGATTGTTACAAGCAGCACAACAAGAAGTGTTTGCAGAGGAGTACAAAATCATAAAATCAGGACAGTCACTTAATAAAAAAAACAGACTTTCATCATTATCACCATTCATTGACAAAGATAATATTATGAGAGTAGGGGGTCGACTTAAAACCTCTCACTACCCTTATAATGTTAAACATCCAATTCTGCTATGCAGCAAACATCACCTTACACACATCTTATTTCAAAAGCAACACTTAGATTTACTACATGCCGGTCCACAACTATTGCTTTCTAATATTAGACAAACATATTGGCCGTTGGGGGGAAGGAACCTCGCAAGGCGAGTGGTTCACGGTTGCATTTGTTGCTGCAGGTTTAAGTCTAAGACTATCCAACCCGTTATGGGTGATTTACCAAGCGATAGAACGCTCTTGGAGTTTCCTTTCCTCAATACAGGCATAGACTATGCTGGGCCAGTGCTGATTGCTGACCGTAAGGGTAGGGGCTGTAGACTAACTAAGTCATATATTTGCGTATTTGTATGCTTTGCAGTAAAAGCTCTGCATCTGGAGCTCGTCACGGATCTTACTAAAGAAGCCTTTATTGCTGCGCTTCATAGATTTATATCGCGCCGCGGTAAACCACAGACTATCTACTCTGATAACGGCACAACCTTTGTTGGAGCCAATAACGAACTTTTAAACTTTTTTAAGACATTTTCAGAAGACATTCAAACTGAAATGTCAAGCAAAGGCATTAACTTTAAACACATACCCCCTTATACTCCACACTTCGGTGGCTTGTGGGAGGCAGCTGTGAAGTCAGTAAAGCATCACCTTAGACGAATACTCTCTTTAACACATCTCACTTATGAAGAGATGACAACTTGTTTGGTTCAAATAGAAGCTATTTTAAATTCCAGACCTTTAACACCTTTGTCTTCTGATCCTTCTGATCTTACCTGTCTTACCCCCTCTCACTTCCTCATTGGACGACCGCTCACATCGGTACCTCATCCTGATATTACCGATGCGAACATCAACCGACTTCAGCGGTATGAAAGAATCGAGAAATTAAAGCAGCATTTTTGGCAACGCTTCTCATATGAATACATAACACTCCTTCAACAAAAGGTTAAATGGCATTCGTCGGGTGATGACCTGAAACTGGGATCACTTGTGTTGGTGCGAGACAAGAATCTACCACCTCTCCTCTGGCTCTTGGGCAGAATTGTCAAGATACATCAAGGATCCGACCATGTTAACAGAGTTGCAGATATCCAAACCAGAAAGGGAGTCATACAGAGAGCATATAATAACATATGCCCTCTCCCCATCATTACATCGTGTTGAATTACTTCAACCCCGGCCAGTATGTTGTAGCATCACATCCCTACAACACCGGTACATCACTAGGTCGGCCATGACACTACCGGAACTTAACCTCACATCATACTAAGTCTTTCATCTATATGGTTCGCGCGTGAGTAAGAAAAAATCTTTTTAAAGTGTTTTCGATAATTAGACCAGCGAATAAGACATCCAATCTTACAGCGTGAACACTAACATTAGGTTATTTAAGAATTAAATAATCTCTAAATGATGCAGTAGGTTTTCAAAAGTAATATTAAAGGCGTGTCCACATTAACCTTTAATACAAAACAGTGAGTAACATTAAAAATCGACGTGGCCAGCACGTGTGCGCGGCAATTTCAGCCAAATGCACAAGTACCCCTACCTACACTTATAAAACATGAAACTAATAAATATTCATTTCTTATTACTCCAATTAGTGCCTACTACCTACTACTATTTATTCATACCAATGGCGTAACTGAAAGCCTTGCTTTTATTATTTTGATGATAAAGCCTTTTCAGAAACTACTTAATGTAGTTTCAGAAACTCGTGTGTAGTGTGTGTGTAGTACTTAATTAGAAATGATGTGGTACTGTATACTTGATTAAAAGACAATTATTTAGAGACTTTTTTCATCCATAAATCTACATTTTAATTACTCGTTAAGTCCGACAATCATTACTATGCTTAGTTATGTGGTGAACTATGGTAGTCTATGGCTTAACTACCCGTCGATTAGGGGTAGACGAAGATGTATCTACTACTAAAACCAAGTATTATATATGTATATGAGTGCTGATTAGAAAAATACATTATTATGGATTTCTATAAAAAATCCAAACATGTTTTCCAAAAAAAATAAAACTTACACAGTAGCAGATATCTACTGAATAGTTTCCTAAGACATTATGCTCGTAGCATGAAAGAAGAATGGGTAAAAACGTCCCCAGACTGTAGCACGATGAGCTATAGTGGTAATTGTAGGTCTCGTGGAGCACATTATTTTATTCTATGACAGCAAGTCTGAATTCCATGGGAGAAAAAAGATATTCACATTTGAAGTTACAAAAATGTTCCTTTGGTAATGATGGTTTTTTGTTATTATTAGCTATGCCCTGCGGCACAGAATACTGAACACAAGCGATACGAACCGCGTTTTCAAGACAAAAAGAGCTGTATGTCGATTTCCAGGTTCCGTGCTATCTGTCTGCTAATATTTATCGATATCGGTCCAGTAACACAGCTGTGAAAACATAACAAACGGACAGATCTACTCTCGCATTTATCATATTAAAGTACTAGCTGTGCCTCGTGGCTTCGCCTGTGTTCCTGTGAAAATAGTATTGCATGTCCATGTGTAGGCTCTAAGCTGCCACGTGTGCTCATTTTAATTGATATCAACCTAACTTAGCTAGAAAACGTAACATAAGGCATACTAACCGGAAGAAAACCCCTATAGTGTGGCTCTACAATTCCAGAACACTCCCTTAAGCATCCCTAAAGCATCGGGATTCCTCCTGTCGATATTTCTAGCGACACATGCTGTTCCGTATAAAGTCACACAGAAGACAAGGATAAGATGGCATCCAAAAGGCTCGGAGTGCTAATACTGCAACTTTATAAGTCGCAAGTCCGGCCTCATATGGAGTAATACTGTCATCTATATGTCGGATACCAGCTTGGGCCTTTGGACTCGGTTCAGCGACGACCCATTACAATTTTGTCGACGATCCCGAGCTCACAAGCGGCTTAGAGCCCGTTAGTCTGAGGAGAGACTCTGCCTCCTTATGTGTGTTCTATAACTTGTACAACGGACAGTGTTCGACCTGATGCCCACGTCTACCTTCTACCATCGCACCTCTCGCTATTGACGGGGAGTCTAACCTCACGCATTGGAACCGAAATAGTTTCAATCGAGCTCATTACCGCGGACGCTCAGGCTGTAGAATGATGCCGAGGTTTTCCAAAGGTGGTGAAGAGATTTTTGCAGGGTCAGCAACGCGCGAGTGGTACCCTAGGTTTTACAAGCGTCTATATAGGCTACGGTAACCGCATACCATCACGCGGGGCGTTTGCTTGTTTGCTGCCTTAGTGGTATAAAAAAAAACTATCTTTCGCATTAATAACGTTAAAGTACTATTTGTACCTCGGGATTTTACATGTATTCCCGGGATACAAAGTAGGTACCTACACTATGTACATACATCTTCGGTTATCATTAACGATAAGGTAACTAACAAAATTCATATGTTAAACCATATTCAGTTTTTATAGTCATCTTTAAGTTTTCTTTTTTATTGTGTTTTGCTATTTACCATAATCCAGTCAGTCATTGCCCATGGGGCTGATTACACTTAAAGAACGGCAATTCAACAAAATGTCATATAGTAGGTAGGTAATATGTGAGTGTCATTATTTGCTGTGCCAAATAAAAAAAGAAATAATAATATTTAGATCTTTACCTTATCCTAGTAATCTAAGTAAAAATGCTTATATTTTCGATGTTTGTTATTAAATTACACCGAAATGGCTTATCAGATGTGGGTGAAACTTAGCACAAAGATAGATTAACCTCTGGATTAGCATATATAATACTTTTAAACCAGAAAAGTTACACAAATACTGCGGGACGGTAACAAAGTTAATCATTATTTTGGTTGCTTTAACCGTGAATATCTTTTTTTTCCCATGGAATCCAGACTTGGTGTCATACAATGAAATGATACCCTCGATGTGGCCAACAATCTCCACCATAGCTCATAGTGCTACATTCTGGGGACGCGTTTCATATAAAATGACCCATTGTTCTTTACTTAATATTCCAAATAGAGTGGTTATTAAGAATGTATACCCAACAGCCGATGTCGCAGAATCTGTAGCATCTTCGTCTTCATTTTCTCCGTTGCTATCCCCTTCTTCACCTCCTTCTTCGATACCATTACCTTCATTTTCTTCGCTTTCTTCGTTGCTTTCTTCTTCTTCACCTCCTTCTTCGATACCACTACCTTCATTGTCATTGTCTCCGTCATTATCTTCACCACTTTCTATGATTATATAATCATCAAGATCTTCCCTTTCATATAGGGTCCATCTACCTGAAGCGTCTAAAAAGTGATCTATATAAATTTCATCCCAAAACGAAATGGTATTAGGATGAGGGTTCTGCAAAGAAATTTCTAGAGTGCCACCTCCTTCATTATTAACCTCATCATTGTTAAGAATTCTAAGAAAGTAAGCGTTAATAGATGTGAATGGTTGCCACAGTATCTGCGACGTCTCGCTAGTAGGGAATCTGAAAAGTTATTTTAAGTTTATTATTTCTTATACGACTTACAAACAAAAAATATATTATTTACGTTTCCATCCCGCGATTTCACCACCGTTCCCGAGAGTCCTAATATTTTTCTGGGATAAAATGTACCCTATGTGTTCATCCAAAGTATATTCTTTATTTGTGCCAAATTTTACTCAAATCCTTACTCCTCCTCCTTAATTAGTTTTTGCATGAAGGAGTAACAAAAATCCATTCATCCATCCTCAGAAACATTCGAGTTTTTAATATTAGTAGGAGATTATATGATAATAATAGTAGGATATTTAATCTATAGCTATATATTTGAACACATACCCTGTCTTAGCAAAATTGGTCCATCTTTCAATCACAATATCACTGACAGTGAGGTCAACGATAGACATTGCTTCTTCAGGATTATCGTAAAACATATAAGCCAGTTCTTCACTGTGAGCTGCACTATCAACCTCAAGAGGCCCCACAAATGGTATTCCCAAAGAACCTTTATACGAAAATTGATATAAATACACGGGTTGAGATGAAATCATTGCACGCATACGTACTTCTCTTATTGTTGAAATTAATATCATTGTGTCTCCGTGGTAAGTTAAGTAATCATCGACATTCGTAAAATAACTTGTTTTGTCTTGAAAGTAAAATGATCTTATTTGTTGTGCAACTTCTCTCTCTTGTTCCTCATTATCAAACTCTAAATCAGGTTGTATAAATTTATTAAATGATGCTTCCATTCTATCTAACCATTCATGTTCTAGGGCTTCTTTAGCTCTGATTGTACCTTCTTTATCAACAAAACCAGCAATGAAAGGAATTTGTAAGAACTCTCTATCGCTAATCGTTTGAAACGGTGACTTGATAAGAAATGGTTCTACGTCTTCTAAATTTTCCCTTTCTATACACGGTGAAAATGCTAGTGAATTATCAGTCAAATCAAGTTCATTTATTACGGCCATCAAAGCAGCAATACTTGTTCTCGTGAAAATTTCCGATAAAGTTTCAATATTAGTGACAGTATGACCTAGAGCTTCTGCTACCTCAACAGCATAAACCAGATTATCACGAGTCACTGCCCATGGAGCCAATGCACTTCCGCTTTGAACTATAGCTTTGTGAACTAATCCTTCAGCCATAGGAGATAAGGTAACCAAGTCCACGGCAGCAGCACCACTTCCGTGTCCGAATAAAGTGACGTCATTAGGATTACCACCAAACTGAGCAATATTATCTTGAACCCATCGTAACCCTGCGATAATATCTTTTAGGCCAGCATTTCCAGGAGCTATCTCGGTTCCGAGGCACAGGAATCCAAGAATAGATTCACGGAAATTAATCGACACAACAACCACTTCTTTTTCGACGAAGTTTTTGAAAGATAATTCCTTTTCGTATACTCGATCGAACGCTTTTCCCTTTATCCAAACCATGACTGATAAATTTCTACTATTTTCAAGAGTAGGAGTGAACACGTTGACTACTAGACAGTCCTCGGTTCCTTCAAAGCCATTGCCTAGAGCTCTGACACATTTGATATCTTTCCGATTAGCTGTGAAGGTATCTTGAAACGAAGGTGGTGGTGTTGGTGCCTCAAAAAAGTAATATTATTCAATCAATTGGTTTTATGGGATATCTTTTGTGTTACGTAAAAATCTTATTGAATGTACCTAGTAAGATCGATAAGACAACTATTAAATTCATATATTGATCTAATTTTTCCCTAGTCTATTTAACTTTATCTATTTATTTTAACCATTAAGTTTATATAATTATACCCATATATTGAGTATTTGATGTCTACAATATAACTTTTCATCTAAGATTAAAAAAGTCAAAAGCATTAAGATTCTTACCTTAAACCTATGACTTCCTGAAGTAGAATCAGCATACGGTATTCCATGGAATTCATAATAAGCTCCATCATCAGCTAGCGACCCTACCACTGTTCCTTGTGGTATATTTACAATTGGTATTTGTGGTGTTTGTGATAAAACACTTGCAATTAAAAGTGCCCACACACACTTACCCCACATGATTACGATTCACGTGAAAGTAACAGACTGAAAGATTCATATGAGAGCAAATTCAAGAGTACCTCGATTAGATAAAAAATTTGGAGATACTTCTCTATTCGATCAGAAACTGATAGTGTCGATATTATCGCTAAGGCATCTAGAAAATTAAAGTAATTTTTTTTTTCAAGTATTCGGAATTAAAACTAAAACTAACTAACTAACAAAAAATAATGGAAAGTAATAATAGTATTCGGTATTATCATGGTGTCACATAGGCGTCATGTTACCTTGATTGAAATAATAGGAAATTAGTTTGATTTAATTAAACATGAACTAATTAATTATACTGATGAACCGATCAGACAACTTTAAAAGGAGATTGTCCGCGTTCTAAGGGTAGTTGGGCAATTTTTTTTTGTGTCACAATGTTTTTTTTTTTATTATGTAGAAATAATACTATAATTTGATAATCAGTAAACAGTAAAGATTAAACGTAGGTAAACTTTTTGTTGCGAACTTGCAAAGTCACGTAGCGTTTTCGTTTTATTTCCATAAATTCCTGTATTTTGAGATTTATTGCATATTATCTGTGGTGTTTTATGTAATAAAGATCAATCTATGTGCACTAGTGAAGTGAAATAAATTATGTATATTGTGACTTTTAAGTTGTCTTAAAGGTCCGTGAAAAGTTTTAGTACAATGACAACAATTTTATTAAAATACTAGCTGCCCGGCGCGACTTCGTTCGCATAATACCCTACCCTACCCTTCATTTAAACCTTCCCCGGACTTCCACGAATAGTTCAAACCCAAAATAAGCCAAATCGGTCCAGCCATTCTCGAGTTTTAGCGAGACTAACGAACAGCAATTCATTTATATATATATATAGAAGATAGAAGATGACTTTTATGGACGGTGACTGATAGTGCGGACTGTATGAAATTATTTATTTTTTTACTAGAACTAGAATATAACTTGACACTGGCAATAATAAGTCCGGATAAAAAAGATTTTGTTGCCACCTATTTATAATATAACTCGACACTGGCAAAAATAAGTCCTCATGAAAAGGATTTGGTTTCTAAACTTTTCGTAAAATAAATTAATACTTTTAAGAAATTATTTTATGTTACTGTTACTTTTTATAATATTATATTATTTTAATCATAACATACTGTTTGGAAAATAATGATTGTCATCAAACACAATTGTTATTTAACTAGCTATTCACCGTTTTACCCGCGTTTCCGGAATAAAGATAAGCCTATCTCCTTCTCCATACCATAAGTTATCTGCATGCAAAATTGTATGATGATCCCTTGAGTAGTAGAGGCGTGAAGGCGTAACAAACAAAAAACTCACTTTCGCATTTATAATATTCAAAGTCAAAGTCAAAGCCATTTATTACAAAAGTAACAAGCCAGCATAATTATTAACTTTAAATATATTTAATTTAACTTATCGTCGTTCCCTCATGTCTGAGGATATTTTTATAAAATAGTAGTTATTATATTTTCTCCTTTCAGCGACATGGCGATATAGTAAAAAATATGGCACCGAACAGCTAAAATATACTAACCCAATGGCCAACGTAAAAAACGTCACATTATTTGATAATGAAAGTAAAGTGATCGCTAAAAATGTGACAACTTAAACAGCGTTTTAGTTAAAGCCTTAATTACTTGTCATTAAACCTAACATTAGGTTATTTAAGACTTAAAAAATCTCTAAATAATGCAGCGGGTTTTCAAAAGTAATATAAAAGGCATATCCACATTTAACCTGTAATACAAAACAGTGAGTAACATTAAAAATCGACGTGGCCAGCACGTGTGCGCGGCAATTTCAGCCAAATGCACAAGTACCCCTACCTACATTTATAAAACATGAAACTAATAAATATTCATTTCTAATTACTCCAATTAGTGCCTACTAACAACTACTTTATTCATACCAATGACGGTACGTAAAGCCTTGCCTTTATGGAATCTTGATTATATAATACATAATGCTGATAAAGCCTTTTCAGAAACTTAAATTTCTGAAAATACTTTATCATTATTTTAACAAAAACTACTTTCTGTAGTTTCTACTACTACTATCACTGTACACCTAATTAAATGACAATTATTTTGAGACTTTTTTCTTCCATACATATACATTTTTAATAATGGTAGGTTTTCATTTTTAATGGCTTCTGAAGTCCCACAATCATTACTAAGCTTAATTATGTGGTGGACTATGGGAGTCTATGGCTTAACTCCCCGTCGATTAGGGGTGACGAAGATGTATCTAATACTACTAAAACCAAATATTAAAGAATATAATTCTTAGCAACTCTGTAAAAAACTTACTTCTAATTATAATAATAAAATAAAAATTAATTATTCATCATGAACTGCAATAAATTGAAAACCCTTTTTTAACGATTATTTATAATTAAACACCCAGCTGTAGGGTTCCGTCGCGATACATTGAACCTGGCAAATCTGCACTCCTGCAGTTTTTATAGCCACCGCTATAAATGCTTTATGGACACCATCAGTTAATATAAACATTCTTAACGGCAAGTTTAATAATATTGTTCTGGATTAAAACTCGCTCATGCATATCGTATACTAACTTCTGTTGTTGATTGATTGATAAGGTAGATTAGATAAGTCCATCTTAATACAGAGCTGAAATCTGACGTAAAGCGTGTACCTATATGACCGAAGCAGCTAGCAGTTGAGCGCTAAATCGACTTTGTTCACCAGTGATAGTACTACTCACATTCGAACATATCCCATGTAAAAAAATACTGCATACCTGAAGCCCAGCGTGCTTTGCAAAGCCCCTTTTTTACGGCAGAAAAACCTAATCTATAAAATTTGTCTCGTGTAGTAAATGTTTAACTAATTAGGTACGACTTAAGTTTACGTTTTGAAGATTGACAAAACTCTAATTTGAAAAACCATTCGGCAAACACTAAAAAATATAAATTCACATAATGTTCCAACTTGTTATGTCCCTAGATTTATTCATCAACGTCTACTTATATGGCTCTAGAAATGCCCATATGACATTATATCAACCCACATACGGGTGCATATTTGCATAATAAACACGTAGGCTGTAGGTAGGTACCACCTGACCTTCCGACCTCGAGGGGCTGACACCGCTGTCGCGACCCGAGCAAACTTCCATGCATCATCAGGTAGCAGGTAGCACGCAACTTAAAGCATTTTAAATACTAAGTGCACAGTAAATGTAAATTTTTGAGATAGTAAATCTTGAACAGCCACAGCGTTTTATAAAGAGAAATATGAACCCGTTTTGTTTGTGTTGGTAATATTTTCACATTTCTAAAGAAAAAATCTTTTAAAGTTGTATTACATACGTAATAATAAAAAATCTTATTCAGACTGAAGTAAAGTATTTAATAATAGAGCAAAAATATTCTGAAGGGCTCGCAGATAAATGAATGAATGAATAAATACATGAATTTTTTCACAATCCTAAGCAATCTTTATTTTTAAGAAAATAGTACAGAAAACAATAGATAGCTGTGATACTGATAAAACTGATAATACTACAGATAAATCGATTTGTGACATTCCGATAAAATATTATCATTTTTATTATAAGATAAAAAGAAACTCAAAACACTTGTGTGATATATTATACTTTTTATACTTATAATCAATTCTTAATAACTATAATTATTACTAGACGTCCTTAGTCTAAGGAATCAAATCAAATTACACTTAAGTATGAGCGCTGATTAGAAAAATACATTATTATGGATTTCGATACAAAACCCAAAAATGATTTCCAAAAAAATAAAACTAATTACAGTAGCAGAAATCTACTGAATAGTTTCCTAAGACATTATGCTTGTAGCATGAAATTTACTTAATATTCCAAATAGAGTGGTTATTAAGAATGTATATCCAACAGCCGTTGTCGCAGAATCAGTAGCATCTTCATCTTCATTTTCTCCGTTGCTATCTCCTTCTTCACCTCCTCCTTCGATACCATTACCTTCATTATCATTATCTCCTTCATTATCACTGTCTCCTTCATTATCTTCACCGCTTACCAAATGTATATCATTATCTTCATTTTCTTCGCTTTCTTCGTTGCTTTCTTCTTCTTCACCTCCTTCTTCGATACCATTACCTTCATTCTCATTGTCTCCTTCATTATCTTCAACACTTTCTATGATTACATCATCATCATCATCTTCCCTTTCAAATAGGGTCCATCTACCTTCGGCGTCTAAAAAGTAATCCATATAAATTCCATCCCAAAACGTAATGGTATTAGGGTGAGGGTTCTGCAAAGCAATTTCTAGAGTGCCACCTCCTTCATTATTAACCTCATCACTGTTAAGAATTCTAAGAAAGTATGCGTTAATAGATGTGAATGGTTGCCACAGTATCTGCGACGTTTCGCTGGTGGGGAATCTGAAAAGTAATTTTAAGTTTATTATTCAATACAAACAAAAAATATAATTATTTACGTTTCCACCCCGCAACTTCACCCGCGTTCCCGAGAGTCCTATTATTTTTCTGGAATAAAAAGTACCCTATGTGTTTATCCAAAATATGTTCTTTATTTGTGCCAAATTTCACTCAAATCCGTTCAGTAATTTTTGCGTGAAGGAGTAACAAACGTCCATTCATCCATCCTCAGAAACTTTCAAGTTTTTAATATATGTACGAGGTTATTCAAATTCAAAATCATGTATTCAAATAGACTTTCGCAGGCACTAATGAAAAGCCTGAAGATAATACTCTAATACCGGTTCGGAAGGTTGCATTTGCTGAGAAGAGCCGGCAATAAACTCAGCAATTACTCTTTTCAAGACAAGCTTGGATTAATTACATAATATTTACATTCTCATCGCACTGACAACAATTGCGTGCCCCGGCAAAACTATAAATTAGACTGAATCTATATTTCATAAGTAAATAAATGGTAAACTTAAGCAGACCAGCCCCTACAAGCAGCACCTGTTAGGATAATAATAGAAGGATATTTAATCTATAGCTAGATTTGACAACATACCCTGTCTTTGCAAAATTGGTCCATCTTTCAATCAGAATATCACCGATAGTGAGGTCAACGATAGAAATTTCTTCTTCAGGATTATCGTAAAACATATATGCAAGTTCTTCGCTATGAGCTGCACTATCAACTTCAAGAGGCCCCACAAATGGTATTCCTAAAGAACCTTTATACGAAAATTGATATAAATACACGGGTTGAGATGAAATCATTGCACGCATACGTACTTCTCTTATTGTTGAAATTAATATCATTGTGTCTCCGTGGTAAGTTAAGTAATCATCAACATTCGTAAAATTGATTGTTTTATCTTGAAAGTAAAATGATCTTATTTGTTGTGCAACTTCTCTCTCTTGTTCCTCATTATCAAACTCTAAATCAGGTTGTATAAATTTATTAAATGATGCTTCCATTCTATCTAACCATTCATGTTCTAGGGCTTCTTCAGCCCTGATTGTACCTTCTTTGTCAACATAACCAGCAATGAAAGGAATTTGTAAGAACTCTCTATCGCTAATTGTTTGAAATGGTGACTTAATAAAGAATGGCTCTATGTCTTCTAAATCCTCCCTTTCTATACACGGTGAAAATGCTAGTGAATTATCAGTCAAATCAAGTTCATTTATTACGGCCATCAACGCAGCAATACTTGTTCTCGTGAAAATTTCCGATAAAGTTTCAATATTACTGACAGTGTGACCTAGAGCTTCTGCTACCTCAACAGCATAAACCAGATTATCGCGAGTCACTGCCCATGGAGCCAATGCACTTCCGCTTTGAACTATAGCTTTGTGAACTAATCCTTCAGCCATAGGGGATAAAGTAACCAAGTCCACGGCAGCAGCACCACTTCCGTGTCCGAATAAAGTGACGTCATTAGGATTACCACCAAACTGAGCAATATTATCTTGGACCCATCGTAACCCTGCGATAATATCTTTTAGGCCAGCATTTCCAGGAGCTATCTCGGTTCCGAGGCACAGGAATCCTAGAATAGATTCACGGAAATTAATCGACACAACAACCACTTCTTTTTCGACGAAGTTTTTGAAAGATAATTCCTTTTCGTATACTTGGTCGAACTCTTTTCCCTTTATCCAAACCATGACTGATAAATTTCTACTATTTTCAAGAGTAGGAGTGAACACGTTGACTACTAGACAGTCCTCGGTTCCTTCAAAGCCATTGCCTAGAGCTCTGACACATTTGATATCTTTCCGATTAGCTGTGAAGGTATCTTGAAACAAAGGTGGTGGTGTTGGTGCCTGAAAAGTAATATTATTCAATCAATTGGTTTTATGGGATATCTTTGTTAGATAAAAAGCTTATTGAATATAGTAAACATATATAGTAACAGATCGATAAGACAACTATAAAATTAATATATTGTTATCTTAATTTCCCTAGTCTATTTAACTTTATCTATTTATTTTTACCTTTAAGTTTATAATAATTATATTCATATATTGAGTATTTGAGGTCTACAATAGAACTTTTCATGTAAGTTAACGAAATCAAAAGCATTAAGATTCTTACCTTAAACCTATGACTTCCAGAAGTTGAATCAGCATATGGTATTCCATGGAATTCATAGTAAGCTCCATCATCAGCTACCGACCCTACCACTGTTCCTTGTGGTATATTTACAATTGGTATTTGTGGTGTTTGTGATAAAACACTTGCAATTAAAAGTGCCCACACACCTAACTTTGCCCACATGATTACGATTCACGTGAAAATAACAGACTGAAAGATTCATATGAGAGCAAATTCAAGAGTACCTCGATTAGATAAAAAAATTGGAGATACTTCTCTATTAGATCAGAAACTGATAGTGTCGATATTTCTGTTATCACTAAGGCCTTTAGAATTTTTTTTTTTTTTTTTCAAGTATTAGTTATTTTCATGATGTCATATAGGGATATTACTAAACTAACTTGTAGTAAGTTAGTTACTTACTTTAAAGCATATTACCTTCAAATATATTTAAGTTATCTTATCTATATTACATCTCTCTCTATAGTCGTTCCCTCATGTCTGAGGATCGTGGTCAGCAACGGGTTTGCTTCTAGAGCGGATGATCTGCCTCCACCGGTTTATGTCCTTCGCGTCCCTTACGACCGTGTAAAATTTGGAGGACGATGAGTCTTTTACTTGATCGGACCATCTTGTTGGTGAACGACCAAATTGTCGTTTTCCTTCCGTGTTCCCAACTACATATGATCAGTTTATCCAAAAAAACATCATAGGTATATTACATCTACATATGCGCAAAACAAGGTCAGTGACCTATTGAAATCATTCCTCAGAAAAAAAAATGTATCCCTTTGAATACCGTTCGTTACTATAGGTACCGTGAATATTCTCTAAGGAATTGTTTGCTACTGTGGTCCTTATTCATATGATGATAAGGGCTAATTTTTTCAGCGGTTCCCTTAGCGGGGTGGAGTGAAACGTGTCGGTCGGGGGGAGGTTTTACAAAATGTGTGCCGCATGTGGTTGCGTACTGCGCCCGCGCCGGCTCGGCTTCATGTGAATTTCTGATTCATTGGCTTTTGTCACATAAGACTGAATTTAATTATATTTTATTGCTATTAACCTTTTTGCAAGACGCGCAAATGATTTACTGTTAATTTATAAAACCACTAAAAATATGCATATAAATTTAATAATTGCGTCTATGCATACATACTCTCTACAAAAATTTGAGCTTGCTAATCAAGTAGTAATACTATTTATGCTGGTTTTCGATACCCACTTTACCATAAATCAGAAAATAATAAAATATAATATGATATTCAAAGAATTTTAGTAGCATTCTCCTACATCTAAGAGATATGAAGGGCTCTATCTTAATGATGAACTGGAATATACAAAATCAATTTTGACATCTCCTAGCAAGATTATAATTATGAATTCAGATCGGAAATCAAATAAATATAAAAAAATATTTCACCTCCAAATAAAACTATGAACTCGAAGTAAAATAACCTCCCGTGTAATAAGCCAATTAACGAGTGCGAAATACATTGAACTCAAAAGTTTTAGTGATTTTTGAAATATTTTGAAAAGACGAGGTTTCCCCTAAATTCTGTTATCTACCGTCTCCCGGGTTGTATCGGGATACGATCAACATGTGTTGCACCACGTGGGTCCTTAGCAAAAAACTACGAAACGACAAAATCCTATATACCTCAACAACTACAGGCAAAATCATACTCTAAGATTAGATGTGTAGGGTTAAAGATTCAACATAGTATGAAAGGTGTTTTTAGTTGTTAGTTATTCATATGGTTACCTTGTGGGAGACTCCAATGGGACAGGCGAAAGGTTAAACATTATGCGTACCACATTGTACAATATGCATCGTGGAGATACTATAAAAAGTAGATCTGTAACAAAAAATATATAGGCCACAAGTTTGGTTTACGTACCTTTACACAACAGTGAATATTATGCGTCTTTTAACTGATTGCCTCCCACAGTGACTTGCTACTTCTATGTTATCTTTATTACCCCTATGGTCAATTAGATCCAAGAGCTTTCTATGATTTCAGAATCACCTGCCAAGTATATTGCTGTTTGTATTTATGCTTGTCAAAGTTGAATCAAATTGTGACTTTCAGCAAAGAAAAGTTATATGCAAAATCTGAGCTCGGTCGATCGTGATACTATTATAGACATAGGTTTTAATCGCGGACGCTACCGACATCGCTCGATCGTGCCACTTATTTGTGACCTCGAAGCCTCATAGGGCTGCAATCACTGGTTGTAAAGGGTTATATTGTTTGAAATTGATAAACATAAAAAAAAATGCTAACATCTAAACAAAAGCTGCCTTTTGGACCGGGTGGTAACTTCAGTACCAATTTTTGACTTTTTAATAGATTTCAATTTAATCGAAAAAGTATGAACCACGAAAGAAGCAAGAATAAATGAGCTTATAATAATGATGATGAGTAATTACGAACTTTTCATGGCCACTTATCAAACATAAGCTTATATATTTCACGATAAATGTTCCTATTCTTCCTCTTCTACCACTCATAAGTTCTGCTAGCCACGAGTGATATAACTACGATGAACCTAGCTTTACTTAGTTTTATCACCCTTCTTAATTAATAGTACAGTCGAGGACATAAATATGTATACACTTTTTGAAATTCAAAAGCAATTTTCTCGCATGTTTAACATTTAAGTGTTAAACTATTACACAAATCATAATAGTATATGTTAGAAGATTCTGCCTTTATAATATCTCATAATTTCAATCAGTAGTTTAAGAGGAAACCGTTGTTGAATTTTACTAAGTGTATACATATTTATGTCCTCGACTGTACATTTGGTATATACAATATTTATTATTTACATAGCTTAATACAACTTTCTAATTGATTATCTTCTACAATTCCGTGATGTTGTTCTAATTAGTTTTCAAATGTTTTATCCTTCCCTAGGTAGTTGCGGTCACGTACAGTCAGTTTACAACTTGGTTCGACAACCGATTGTTTTCATGAATTGTATACACAATCGTGCTAGGGGTAACAACGGAAATTGTTATGCGGTAGTACCTAACAGTTGTTATATACTCAAAACACATGGCATGAAGTTAAGTTTTCCTAACGACATAACATTTCCTGCGAAGGGTTTTATGCTCATAATTTGAAGAATGATGTTGACGCCTGAATAATGCGAGTTCAGTAGCAGTGTTATTATGAGAATTAACTAATGTATTAAATACCCAAATTGATCTTCTAAAGGCTTCTAAAGAACAGTCTTTCGGTTAAGAAAACTGAAACCCACAACACAATTTCTATATATTTTTTTATGTCTATATACCTAATGAATTTGAAAGCTTGGATGAAATTATTAAAGCTAAGTATTCATATAAATCGTGTTTCGTACGTGTTTTGTTTTATGCACTAAGTAACGGAACCCCGGCACGTTTGCTTTCAGTAAACCAAGGATAGCCGAAATCTGGATTAGCCCATACCGGCGTAGGTGGATTTAGCTGTGTCTTTTTTATAAGGACTTATTCATAGCGAATAAATGAAGTTATTGCCCTTGCTATAAGACCGGAGAATCAATGAAAAAGAATAAGAGGCAAGTTCTCTAGAATTGACTACATTCGGAGAGCGCAAAACAGGAAAGTCCAACAGGGACTTATGACTCAACTATCCTTTAATTTATATTATTTACCATTCGTGAGTCATTAATTAATGTGGATCAAATCGATCAATTGCATAATCAACATTCCATAGTAGGTACTTACATTATTTTCGGGCTATCAAGAATATTAAAAAAATAACGGATATAGCAGGTTTTTTTTATACGACTATGTCGGTCAACAAGCATACGGCCCGCCTGGTTACCGTAGCCATATGGACGTTTGCAACACATGAAGCAACGCTCACGCGTTACCGACCTTTTCCCCTCCCCAATGTGCTCTGGCTCTCGCTCGCAGGAACACAACTTTACAGCATAGAGTTATTTGGCTGCGGTATTCTGTAAAGTGGAGGTATTTCTCCAGTCAAACTGCTCATTGAGCGAATAAACGCTATAGGCTCTACCTCACTGAATAAAAATATTTGAATAACCTCCTCCGTGCAACTGTCAAATTCATATTTCCAGGGACAACCTGTATAATAAAACACCAGGAAAGGAAGCAAAATTCAATGAAGTCATTTCCTTTCTCGATAGAAACTAGTTGATTCGCAGAACCACTGGATGCAAGAGGATAGGATATTTCCAGCTAAGAAATTCAAAGTTCATAAAAGAATTGGAATACCTAATCTATGTCAATACCTGATCGCTGTTTTCTATCTCGATCTCTGATAAATAGATACTGTTGATGACGTCACTACAGAATATCAAATGTATTCATGACTCCATCATCCATCTTCAATTTGTATTTGTCAGATGTATTTCAAATCACTATAGCTATTATATCGTACAAAAGTTATGTAAAAACCACCCCCTCAATAAAAAAAACTATAAGACTCATCCAGCATTTTCTTTCAAGTACATTAAACTCTCCCGTGTAAATCTCCCCGTGAAATGCGCGTGCGCCGACGTCGAGGGGAACCGTTCAAAAATAGACTCCTCATGGATTCTTGCGCTTGTTCATATTACTATGAAGCTGGTTTGTTAGAAGCACGCGCCTATAACGTAGGTTGTAAACAACCCGGTGGTTTTTCACATAGTTTCATAATAAAGTATCTACAGTGAGACCTTGGAGTACTGTCAGTGTTGTGTGAGAAATTGTGATAAGAGTTACATACAAGAGTTGACGTGTTAAACAGTTGTTTCAGCGTTTGGTGAGTAAATAACATAATATTGCACGTTTCTATTAGAAAATCGACGTCCTCTTAGTTCATTTTCTGTGGATGTGTTTCACTTTGACTGTGATAATGTGGTCGAAGGTGGTGATCTCTCAAAGCCTTATACTCATTGGTGAATTCATGTTTATTTCTACTTATTTCATTAAGTTTTACCTATAAGGATGAAACGCTTACTATATTCAAAAATCCTTACTAATTATTATAATATTATAAACGGGAAAATTTGTATGTATGGATGTTTGTTACTCTTTCACACAAAAACTACTCAACGGATTTGGATGAAATTTGTCGCAAAGATAGAATATGTTCTGGATTAACACATAGGATACTTTTTATGTAGGGAAAACATACGATCCTTCGGGAATGCGGGTGAAACCGCGCGGGACAGCTAGTCAAGTATAATTTCCTAGAAAATTATTCCAATTCAGTTTTACCAATATATTGTTATTTTGGTAAAACTGCGTAAAATTGTCAAATACGGTACCTACGTGACCATTGTTGTCCACGTGTGACACATGTTTAAGTTTGTCTAATAAATAACGGTACCCTCTTTATTTAACTCAAATAATAATGGAGTATAATTGACTATCTTCATAAGCTATCCGATAAATCTGTCATGCGTTAAAGACTCCCCTCTGCAAGCTCTGAAATAATTAGAAGCACTCGTAGTGTTAGCATTATATGGGTCGGCAAAGTTAAGCTACCATCGGTGTGTCCGGAGCCTAGATGGGTGACCGCCTAGTGGTATTTCAAATCGAGCGTTCCTATGCTTCGGAAGGTACACCGTGTTGGTTGATGCCTCCTAGGCGACTTTAGGAAAATTACAACAGAAGGTTGACCACTAGCCTACCTCCAACAATCCACTGTGGGACATTTATAGGCTGTGCTATTATTTTATAGGTGGGGTATTTATCAATATGGGGGTATATTTTTGATAAATCTTGGAACGATTGTGTTCCAGTCTTGTGATTTGAACATCCTAAAAAGCAATAGATGACTGAAAAAACTAGTAAGTCCGTCATTTACATTTGGACCCACCTTCACCACCATCTGGACTACTAATCACTATTTTAATAGATAGGGTTGATACGTAGGTAAAAAAAATGACATGCTATGCTTTATTGATGCTAAAAGCAACAATAAAGATGAAGAAAGACATACATATTGACACCTATCCTAAATTAGTGGCATTTTTAAAAAGAGCCTCATCCCTACTTTATATACTTACTCGGTATCGCATTTATACCTCACGATAATCTTTTATTCTCAATTAGCCACATAATCGCAACAGTTAAAATATGCAATTTCACGCCTTTATCGTCCATATGGCGATTTCACATCAATTGTTTTAACTATTTATGATTTAAGGTTTTGTTTACCACTGGTTTGTGTTTAATTCGCTATTCTACTGCAATTATATCCGCTTACAAGTAATTACGGCCATTAAGGGAATGAATATAATACGTCAGTTCTTGTGAAATTGTTGAAAGCTTTACCACGGAAATAATGGGGGGTTTATGGAATATTAAAGTCGTTTAAAATATCTGGATACGTATCTTTTTTAGAAGGTTATTGATGGTAAGCATTTCAAGATGTTCCATCATAACTAACACTGTTGTGGTCAGTATCTTTGAACAGATTATTTGCAATCCTGGCATATTCAAATTCAGACAAACGTTTAATTCAGACCCAAGGTCTATATATTATAGCTGGCGCGGTCTGGTTAAGATTCCACCTATCGCGCCGCAGGTCGTGAGTTCGATTCCCACACAGGAAATGCATTTGTGTGCATTAACATGTCTGTATGCCATGAGTCTGGGTGCAATTATGTATATTAAGTATGTATTTACAAACAAAAAGTAGTATATGTATTATATCAGTGATCTGGTTTCCATAGTAAAAGCTCGATTTATATATTCGATTTAGATTTTTGTTAAAAATTAATTTGGTGACTGTACTTTTTGTTGACTGTACTTGCATTGTCTTCCAATACACTAATGTGTACCAAATATCAAGTCAAAACTGGAAGTGGGTGAAATTTGACTTACAAGATTCCACCCGAACAAAAACAGCTAGGTACATGCATAAAAGCTTGTAAAAATTACACGTAACCAGACCAAATGCCACAGTAGGCCACATGACAGTATTGAGCAATCGGCACGGTTAGCTACAATACGTAGAATGCTGTTGTCGCTACCGCGGATACGTGCAAGCTTCGAAGCAGCTGCCTTCCTAATGATAGCTTGGAATCAATCAGTATGATCATCAGCAAACATGCCTGATGCACTGCAGCACCTAACAGCATCCTAAACGCGTTTATATATACACTATAATGCTATTTTTTTTTCTATTTTATAAGCACATACTTATAGATATTCGAGCTTGTAGTTTCTCATCCAACCAATTCTTGTATGTTTTTAGTCTTTTCAAAATTTGCTAATTTCCAACCTCAATAAGTTGGGCTCTACATTTATATTTCAAAAAAATTAAATACAACGAAGCGGCTTAAATAACTCACTCCAATAAAAGTCATTACACCAAAATTAAACAGATATTAGGCACTCGTCACGATGAGAATTCTTATTCCTTTCGCTAACACTTTTTCTTCTAAATCTTCAAAACAATTTCCTGTAATATAATTCTTTTTACTTCATTCTAAAATCATCTTTATCGCAATCCACATTAAGTAATTTTTCATATCCCAAAGGGCTCTCAAGGTTCCTGAAAAAAAACCACCATCGCTGTAGAATTGTAAATTTAAGAGTGCAGATAGTAAGGTTGATTTTCAAATGTAATGTGTTTGGTGGTTAGGATAGACGTCGTGGGTGTTTAATGGTTGAGGACCGAGGTATGGAGACAGCTGTCGGTCCCGGGGGCACCACTAAGGGTTTTGTTTACAGCTCACTCTAATGACAAAGATCTTAAGCGTCCGTAGGTATACATGGTTTGATTATTACTCAAGTCATGTAAAATTGTTTATAATATCTAAATTTGATCATGTCTTTAGTGATTACACAAATGTACAATTTCAATAAAGCTTTGTCCCGACCTATACTATGTTTGAACTTGTTAATTAGAGGGTAGAAATGCTCTTCAACTTAACGTTTTTAGGGTTCCCTAGCCACATGGCAAAAACGGAACCCTTATAGATTCGTCATGTCTGGCTGTCTGTCTGTCTGTCCGTCCGTATGTCACAGCCACTTTTTCCTAAACTATAAGAACTATAATGTTGAAACTTGGTAAGTAGATGTATTCTGTGAACCTCATTAAGATTTTCACACAAAAATAGAAAAAATCAAAAAAATTTGGGGGTTCCCCGTACTTAGAACTGAAACTCAAAAATATTTTTTTAATAAAACTCATAATTTTGGGGTCTATGGATAGGTCTTGAAAAATGATATTGAGGTTTCTAATAATTTTTTTTTCTAAACTGAATAGTTTGCGCGAGAGACACTTCCAATGTGGTAAAATGTGTGCCCCCCCCCCCCTGTAACTTCTTAAATAAGAGAATGATGAAACTAATAAAAATATATGATGTAAAATAACGATGCAAACTTCCACCGAAAATTGGTTTGAACTTCATATCAAATACTCAGGTCTATACTACCATTTACTTATATACCTACAGGTTTGTACCTACAGAACCCTCGATGCGCTAGTCTGACTCGCACTTGGACAGTTTTTTTATATAATCACTTCGATACAATCGAAATAATGCCCTTACTTAATTAAATATATCCTAACTAATATTATAAATGCGAAAGTGAGTCTGTTTGTTTGTTATGCTTTCACGCCATTCGTGCTTCAACTACAGTATGAGGCACGAATGGTGAGCACAGATAGGCAGTAGTGGGGGCAAGCTCGCGCATGTACACTTTTGGCCAAATCACAGTAGCCAAATGACACGCAAGAATCCAATAGACTACGAGCATTGACTGACGAACCAATCGTGTGCAGCTCGGCGCTCCCCCCTGCTTCATTCCGCCAAACAGATCGAAAAATTAACTACTTCGCAGGTGTCAATCTGTGCGCACCACTCGTGCCAATCGTGTACAACGGATCATCATGAAATTTGGCATGAAGATAGCCTATGGTATGGAGAAGGATATAAGCTTCTTATCCCAGGAACGCGGATAAGAAAAACTGCGGAAACTGCGGGAGATAGCTAGTCTACAATAAAAGGAGCATCTAAGTGATTAACTGACATATCAACGCACTGCACACACCACAGGGTCTTAAAACTCGAATTTCTGCGAACTCATCACATGCAGGAACACAGCATACATTTGGGTGCGGAATTTTGCAAGGTGGAGGTGAGATATAGGCTCACTCTGTGTGTTCTACCGTCAATGTAATGGGTAATGTTCTCGAGAACTTTTTGACCTGGTGCCATCATCACCTTTCTACCATCGCACTGCTCGCCGGAGATGTGGAGTTCATTCTCACATCCTTGAGCCGCCTCGATTGTCCACATAACGTTTTAGTCGGACATTCTTACTGCGGACCATTAGGATGTGGAATGAGCTCCCGGTAACGTTTTTCCCTCAGCGCTACGATATGGGGTTCTTCAAAAAAGGCGTAAAAAGAGCTCTACAAGGTCAGCAACACATTTTCAATCCCCCTGGTATTGCAAATGTCCATAGGCGGTGGTCACCACCACCATAGGTAGGTAGGAAACCTTCCACAGTTGAGCTGCTCTTTGAGCGAATAAACACTACGCTCTACCTCTCTTAAATTTAAGCGTAGGTTTTTTTTATATTAAAATCGGGGATGAGGTATAGAGGATTGCAAAAGTTTGTAGGTTAATTATAGGAAAAACAGGTTTTTGGATACTCTGTGTCTATGGATTAGGGCTTCTTATTATAACGTTCAGGTTAACTTAGGGAGGATTTTACAAAATATTACCTATAAGGGGCAAAATAGTAGATCTTAGGTAATCGGCAGAGCAATTTAATTTTATAACGGGTCGACATTTTATTTAGTCTCTGTAGTTTTTCTCAAAAAATTAAAAAAATCTACTGAAGATTGTAGCATTTAGTGTTAAATCTGTAGTAGTAACCTTATAACACAATTATAAACTTCTATTTCATACAGAATAGCTCTTTGTATTTATTAAGTTTGCCTCTTCACTCTGCAGATTGTTTGTTATTTTGTTTCGTCGCTTTGTTAATCTAAATATTTCACTTGCGAACAGAAACTAACACTTTTGTCTACCTAAGAAGTTTCAGTTGCCAAAACAAAATGTTTCAAGTTTTATTTAATAATTTACGGGTTCGTATCCGGTAATTGTCTACACTTAAGTATTTGGAGTTCAAAAACAAAAGGTATACTACAACCTTGAAAGGTTACATCGTTCAAGACTACAACAATAATAATATGTTAACAATAAGACATGTCTTGGTCCTTGAGATGCTTGAAGTTTGTATAAGCCATAAATAGGTAATTAAATCAAATGTAATTTATACATTGTAATATCTTGTATTTTACATTATTTATCTAGAACATAGGTATGTTAACCTTCTTTGGCATTCGCCCAACAAACTACTCAGAAATCTGAGTAACATTTCCTGAGACGTAGTCTCATGAAACATTACGTTTCAATTGAGAATATTGATTGAAAATACATCATAAGAAATGTCGTTACACGTTTCACAATCTGTGGTTTTCTACCGGGTGCTAGCCGCCCGCAAAAGCACACGCCCTGGCTGAAGAAAGCTCCGTTCGTAGGGCGGGCGACTTCCTCGACCACGGCGCCTCTGACGGCAGCCGGTGGGAACTACGCGCCGCATGGCAATTGGCCGGTCGGCGTGACGTCACGTCGCTTCCGACCAATGGGGGGGAACGCGCTCGTGCTCGCCCGCAGTCCTCATCGCCGCGCCTTCGTATGAGTCGTGTCTCGCTGTCGGTTTCCCCCCTCACCCCGCGACGAGCCGTCCCGCCCGCATTCTAGTTGTGGGTGTCGTACCGTGCAGTCCTCGCGTGTGCCGCCGAACTAAGTGCGCCGTTTGTGAGTGCTATTAATCCCGCACGAGTGTCAGTGTGACGGAGGAACCCGGACCCAGCCGCGGAGGATGTTAACAGCGCACGGTGAGTGATGTCCAACGAGTCGTCGGACGCTTATCTCCCGACAGCGCCACGTGAATGCGCTCTATTTATAAAATGTAAACATACAGCTAATTTGATTTGAGACTATATTGCGGTATTACTACTTAAAAGCGAGAGTATGCGTCCGGCCCGCGCTCTACTAGCACTCGCAAATTAACAATAAAGACTCGGCGCGCGACGGTCGAGATTGTCGAGTTCCTGTAAGACGGACATGTTAGTGACGTGTTGATGTCGATAAATTTAAAGGATTGAGCTTAGACTGAAATCGCTCACTGCGTGGATATTCGCCTGGTTTACCTTGGAGTGGTTCAGGGCTGGCGATAGCACGATAACGTGACCTTGGAGCGAAGTCTCACGAACGCCGGCCGGCGCTGGAAGCGCGCGAGCTCACGGAAAATGTCCAGACAAACAATGATAATGGACTCACAAATACAATGATAATTCTGTTAATGTAACAAACTCGCACAGGAAACCGAATGAAGGAAATTTATGTACAAACGAAGAGCAAAAATATTTCAGCAAAATTGTATTCACCATTTGGTTTACTTAGCAACAAATAAGCGCAGATAACATTGATTGGTCCAATTTCGAAGAGGTTGATAAAGAAAAGGAGATCAGGCCCAAGTTTTGGATGCGTTTCAATTGAGTCCAAGTAACAATGTATAAATGACTAATGAAGCAAATTCAATGAGTAATTCAAATGACTTTGCTGCCGGTCAACAATGCGTGACCAACATGCTGAAGAAATCATTAGTAAAAAATTAATCCACTCGACGTATAGTAAACAACTTGGTCAAACTTTTCTAAATGATTATAATGTCTACAACACGGTTTTCCACTATAGCCGTTGCATTTTTTTTATAATGGTGGTCGAGTCCGGTTGATATACCTCGATACGGTCTGGTCTGAGATCGTGGTCCCACGCCTCGTTCCACATATTTCTTTCGATTTGCAGTTGAAATGGTCAGTGGGCCTGACACCAATCAAGTTGCTTGCATCTCTACTACACACAACAGGTTGCACCAGCGTAATTTTAACTGAGCAGCTTACAAAAAACTAAACATTAAATAAGAAAAAATGGAAGAACAACATTTAAGACATTCAGACATAACGTAGTCTTTAAGATGTTTACAAAAACCTCTTATTTATCAACACATCAAGGTCACGACACGTTTGGATACGAAAAATACTTGTGGCAAAAACGAACCTTAACAAAAATTACTAAGATTTGGGATTCTCATTCGCACTTACGCACATTCGAATTGGAAGAGCGGTTACCATATGTGTTGCATTTGCTAGCTCTATCTATCGTTGGAGCATTACGTGGGAGTGAGTGAGATAGAGACTATTCGCATCGAGTAAACCGGCCATGCGAGATGCTCAGTCGTATCATAAATATTAATCAGGCGCTGGTGTCAACAGCCACCGCGTAACGTGACACCGCCACGATCCACTGCTAGCCTGGTACTTGAAGTAGTCGCCAGACACTGTACTGCTGTGGTACTGCAGACAAACACGGCAATTGAACATTATTATAATAAACCTAATGGAATATGCAACATTATATTAACGCGCAACATATTATACGTTCAAAATGTAAACATGATTTCAAAGGGATCAAATTTCAATGTTGTACTTGATAAAACAGTTTTAAATCAAATATTGGTTTTCTCTTTTATTACTAGCTCTCAGTTGCAAACAAACTGCAAAATAGTGATAATGTTATCGTTTGCACATCCGTTTATGCTTACGCATTCAGCCATGACCTGCCCTACAACTCTCAGGCTCTGATTGGTGAATGCACTGCAGTTTTATGTTAATATATTCCATTCCACCTCAGACTTTGTACTGTATAGGAATTGCTGATTTAATTATTAAATAACACTAATAAATAGCAATTTTTAAAGAAATTTGTGTTGTCTAGGTCTTGATTTAACCAAGTGTTAACTACAAATACAGCGAAAACTATTATCGTTTTAGTTTCTTTGTACAGCATCTAGTCGATTAACAAGAATATCAGCATAATCGTCTGACTTCTTATTGATTTCAATTTTAAATTTGCTTGAAACTACAATGTATCGGAAGTCTTTTCTGCTCATCGGTTCTTCGCACTATCGACCTTCGTGTATGACATTTTACATAAATTCGCAGAACGGGTTTCATTTACGTTACCCACCAGAGAACACAACATAGATGTTTAGCTTGTTTTTTTTTAAATTAGTTACTTGATTTTATTCATAGTTTCTGAGCACGGTTCATTATGCTAATTTCCATTAATTGTATTATTTCATCTAATTATTCTTGAAGCAAAGTAAAAACAACCGCTTGAGCTCTCCATGACATGTTTCAAAGTCAAAAAACATTTATTCAGTTACTAAAGGAGTAAAATCATATTTAATTTACCAGTTGAGATACGTACGTTTAGTCATGGAGTCATTTATAATAACAATAACTTTGATTAATCTGAACGATTCTTAAAAATCATTGTTATAATCCAACACATTTCCATCTTTATTAAAACATCTGAATACAGTTTGTGTTTCTATTATTTAATTAACTACACATATTATTCTTTAACTTTTCCATTCATCTATTACTTTCGCATTATTTGTGATACACTTGCACGTAAGTTATAAAACAAAACTCTGGTTCTAAATTTGTTATGTTTATATCAACGTTTGTTTATAATAGAGGTACTAATATATCGTTGTTTTCTTTATGTACTTTTATCAATGCGTTATATTCAGTAAAATGTACATAAACGAAGTTCTATGTGGCAATTAAAATATTATCAACATTATTATGTATCACGCACTGTAGTGTTTATTGTAATGACGTCGCATTAAAATGATAGCGAGCTACGTTGAGCAGGCTTGAGAATGATCTAAGTATGTAAGTACTTAAAATGTAATTAAAAACGAGTTACCACTAAGATGGCGGGTTCGGGATAATAAAGGTATAATTGTACTGGTTCTGGACCAAATGGAGCTGTTGGAGCGAAATTATTCTAAAATAAAACCGCAAAAAGGAAAACTTTCCGACGAATTCTAGAACAGATTGCAATCAGACTTAATCCTGGAGATTTATCTATTGATGGACAAATTATAAAGTTTTAATTTGAAGTGAAAGCTAAAGGTACCTACCGTATCAGATCGCGTCGACTGGCAAACAATGTTTCAAAAGAAAATGCGATTTTGAGACTGACACATCACACTCAAAACCTGTGATGATTGAACTGCTGGTAGATAATTATGGCTTCGATGGAATTTCTGATTGATTTAAGATTACAAGATATCAAAAGAAGGAAAAATAAGAAGATACATCTTTAAAGAACCTGCTCACAAGTAAAGCTGCCCAGACGCAAGATCAAGACACGCCGGTCGGTTTTTGCTCGACAACGATGCGTGTGAGCACATCTGCGAAGTTTTTACTCCTGTATGTGTGTGTGCGATTACATTTTTTTGCTGGTGTGCGGCTGCGCCAGCGGTCCGCTTGTAGGTTCGTGCGTGTTCAACTGTCTTCTTGTTTTTTCTTCATTAATATTGTTCGGTTTATAACCAACCTCTACTACTGAATAAATAAGCGATTACTACTTTTATTAAGTTCTGCTAGCATTGAATACAATGTATTTAACGCCAATAATACGCTCATCAAACTTTTCTCACCTGCAATATCAATTTGTAATTGTATACAATTTTCCAAGGGCAACGTCGCGTCGTCGCCATACATTGATAAATGATCTTATACAAAATGAAGATTCATTGCGTAGGTTGATACAAGCTTTTTGAGTAATAAACAATAAAGGCAGCCTGAGAAATTATGGTTGGAAGTAAAATATAATGGTTCGCAAGTATTAACCACAGCTTTGAGAATTGCCAATTATATTCAATTCAAATTAATAGGCCGAGGAATCTTTCATTAGCGTGTTAAAATTTATCGTAACGCCAATATAATACTTAAGCAGATCAATGAAACGTTTGAAGCGTTTAAATAGTGATAATTTGAATCTAGACTAGGAAAAAGCATGTTAATATTCGTTGCAGTGTGGAAGCGTTTAGTTATATCTACTTACCAATTTATTTACTACTTTATAGTTATGAGCTGGAGGGTCTCAATTTGCTTAGTAAATATGCTAGAATTGTAACGTTTATTGAGCGTGACACTCGTAATAAGAGTCACGAGTTGTTGCGTAATACGAACAATCTTGTTCAGTTCATATAGAATACAAAAACTGGATTTTTTGTACGAATATCTGTTTCATTTGTATATTTTTCGGTGTTTTTCCATTAACAATACAAACGGTTAGGTAATACTACTAGTTCTGGTTTAATCTCCTGACTATTGTCACATTATATTTTGTTTTATAGAAAAAAATGTTTTTTTTATTAATCTTTATGTTCCAAATAAAGCAAAGAATTATACCAAAATTAAAACAAGCACTACCTACTTATTTAATAAGACAGCTTAATAATTTACATTTATTTTGTTTTTTTCTGGATTTCATGATTACGTCAACATGTTGTTCAAAATGTTTCTATCGAATTTTAAACATAATTGTTGTATAGGAATAAAAATTCCACTCAACATCATATTTTTCATCCAATATTTTAATGCCTTAGCTATATAGTTTTATACAGTGCCTTTACCATCATTATCTCTGATTTCCTCAGATGTGTGTGGGCGTACTTCTCGAGCACTCTAACGATACTCAAGTTTCAATTAGCTACCAGAACTGGCTCCAGAATAAAGTCTAAAATTCATGCTCTCTCGGGCTTTTCCTGCAAATATTCAAAATAGCACCATAAAGGATTATAATGTCTTAATTTCGAGGTAATTTGAGGACTCTTGTTAAATCAAACCTATTTAATTTATCTCTAAAAGATTTTTCCATTCATAAAAAAATTCTTTCGTTTTTTAGGAAATTATCTTGAACGAAATGTGTTTCGCCCAAAAATGTTTTAGTCCCTGACAATGTTTGATAGATGCTATAGTTGGAAATCTTCCATATACTTTGACGCCCCAGAGCACTCTGACAGACGCCTAACAAGTGATGGATGAGCTCTTATCAGGACTGATAACCTTCCGCCGTTGTCTTTCCTCCCGCACTTCGTCTCCCGGCGGAGTGATGTGTTTCAGCGAAAGTGCACCTATTTATAAAAACATTTTCTACATCTTTTTTATCAATTGTATCTTGGGGTACTTTTACTTTTGGCGATATATGAAGTACTGCCTAAATTATTTAAAACTTCTTTGTATTCTTTTAGTTGCGGTCTTTTATATTCTCGTTACTTCAATATAACGACCGTAGTCCGTACGCAAATGTAGTTTTACAACACATTTTTATACGGAAGAGCATTTGAGCATTATGGTCACAACGGAGCTACTTTGTCAGTTCCATGTTCTAGTACATGAAGGTTAATTGTTTGAATAGCCTCGTGCAGTTTTGTTACTTAACTTAATATTTTGAGAGTAACGCAAAAAGTCCCGATCCCGACCTTTTTAGGGTTCCGTAGCCAAATGGCATAAACGGAACCCTTATAGATTCTTCATGTCTGTCTGTCTGTCCGTCCGTATGTCACAGCCATTTATTTCCGAAACTATAAGAACTATAGTGTTGAAACTTGGTAAGTAGATGTATTCTGTGAACCGCATTAAGATTTTCACAAAAAATAGAAAGACAACAATAAATTTTGGGGGTTCCCCATACATAGAACTGAAACTCAAAAATTTTTTTTTCATCAAACCCATAAGTGTGGGGTGTCTATGGATAGGTCTTCAAAAATGATATTGAGGTTTCTAATATCATTTTTTTCTAAACTGAATAATTTGCGCGAGAGACACTTCCAAAGTGGTAAAATGTGTGTCCCCCCCTGTAACTTCTAAAATAAGAGAATGATAAATCTATAAAAAATATATGATGTACATTACGGTGCAAACTTCCACCGAAAATTGGTTTGAACGAGATCTAGTAAGTAGTTTTTTTTTAATACGTCATAAATTGAAATTAATATCAAATACTCAGGTCTATACTACCATTAACCTACAGGTTTGTACGGAACCCTCGGTGCGCGAGTCTGACTCGCACTTGGCCGGTTTTTTACTATGCTAGTATTATTCACCTTTTAAATATTGCGATGATAATTGATGACCCCCAAAGTATTAAAACTTATGATATATGCACCGTTCTGTTGGTCCTTTATGAACGCTTTTAATGAGTTTAAAACGATTCGCTCCAAATTAATTTGTTTTTGTATCAATGTACGAACACTTCAATATTAATCAAAGTGGAAAAAGGACTTTCGAATGACCTCGCTCTGACCTTATTACAACCCATAATTGTAACAAGAAGTCGTAATGATAGAGACAGGTTTTTTTTTGAAGTAAATTCAACCTTAAAATCAGAATAATAGTTTGAGGAGCGAGAGAATAATATTACCAGGCATATTAGTAGGTGCCTTAACTTAGAATAGTAGAAAGATTTCGCCAAAACAAAGAAAAAGTTGTACACAGTCAGTCAGTAGGACAACTTGATACTATTTCCAAAAACTATATACATATCAGCCCTACTCAGGGCAATTTTTTTCATGAGACCCTCCCTGACTCGTGATCGCATGTACCGGACTACTGTTCGGTATCTTTGTGTCCCGTTTTCATTAGTGAACTTGTCGTGTTATCGTGCGCCGTGGCTAATGGCTCCATATCAAATATTGACTGTTTTGCTATCACATCACATTACGTCATCCAGTAGTCGGCGTGCGTTTGTAAAAAACTCTTCGTAAGTTACAATATTACTAATAAGTATGGATGTAAGAGTAAGAGTATGATAATTTAAAAATTTGCGGTGCGTTCATACAAGGGCTCAAACAGGTAAACCTAGAGAAAATAAATAATTAAAATTCAAAGTTTTTTTTTTATTTATGACCCTATTAAAGTTTTTGATTCAAAACTACCAAATCAGTTGAGTTAACAGTTTTGAAAAGAGCTCACAAGAGACTTATTAAAGGCAAATTGACTATTTTGATTAAGCACAAAAATACTAAATACTATAAAATAATTCACAAAGTAAAATAATTATCACAAAAATGTACGTATAGTTTATTTGTCTTGAAGTAAATATGTCGTAAAATGATTAACAATATATTTTTTGCGAAAGTTTTATCAAAGCAAATATGTGTGACGTATCGATTAGACCTTACGTCTATGTCGAGATAATTATAGGCACTGGATGCTATTGAACGTCAAAAATATTACTTTATTGTCATAAAGTAATTACCAAATAACTTTATGTTGTGTAAAGTTGTGTTCCTGCGCGTGAGTAAGGTCGCCAGAGCTCATAGGGGAGGGGGGAAAGGTCGGTAACGCGTGAGCGATGCTTCTTGTGTTGCAAGCGTCCATATGGCTACGGTAACCGCTTACCATCAGGCGGGCCGTATGCTTGTTTACCGACATAGTTGTATAAAAAAAAACCAAATTAATATTCTGAATTTGGAAACAAATAGCTAAATTACTTACATAGTTTTGCCGTATTATGATAAGTACGATTAGCCGCATTAGCATGATAAGCCGTTCTTAATCGAATGGCAAGTTAAGCTACCACAGTCGTGGTCGGTACCTGGATGGGTGACCGCCTAGTGGTATCTCAAATCCAGCGTTTCCGTGCTTCGAAAGGCACGTAAAGCCGTTGGTCCCGGTTATCACTTAATTGTGATAGTCGTTTAGCTTCTAGGCGGCATGAAAACTCCAACATTAGGTTGACCACTAGCCTACCTCCACCGATCCGCATTGGGCACGCGTGGTGGAGTATCTCGATCTTCGCATTCCCTTTCACGCTGATTTGTGAAAGGATGCCTGTGCTTGGCTTGGACATTATACCTAGGCTGATGATGATGGTGATGATAAGTACGCTCAACTTATCTCGCAATCAAATTCTAAGATCTGCCATAGCATAACAGATTTTATTTCATTTTATAAATCAAAGGTTTATTAAAATGTTTTCTAACTATAGCAAACAAACTACGGTCCGCCTGATGGCAAGCGGTTACCGTAGCATATAGATACTTGCAGGACCAGGGTATCTCTCACGCGTTGCTGACCCCGCAAAAATGTCCCCCATGCCTTATTCTTAAAGCTCAAATACGTTATATGGTGGTAAAAGCAAGTGTTTTCATTAAATATCGTACATATGCAGCTGTAATTAAGGTTTAATTTATTATTAAGAAATAAACAATATTTCTACATAATATTGTATTAAAATATTATCGTGCTTCCTTGGAAGGGTGACTCAGTATCGTGTAGGTCATGAATAAGAGTTTGTTTATCACAAGATATTGTTTTTAAACTAAAGAAACATTCCATCAGATATTATTGGGAGTCAGTAACGTATGGATGTCTTTAGAAATCACTTCCCGACTAATAAGTATGCGAAAGCGTATTTGTTGGTTTTTCCTTCTTTCACGCAGGAACAGAGAAATGGATTGACCATTAGTGATCGATAGTTTATCCAGTTATAATAAAATAAGATAAAAATTTAATTAAGGCAATTAAAATGGCGAGCTGGTTATATTTGAAATTGACAACAATCCTGGGATATTCCTCACACGGTTATCTGATCCCAAACTAAGCAGAGCTTGTGCTATGGAAGCCAGATAACTGATATAATACATATATTACTTTTTGTTTGTAAACACATACTTAATATACATAATTACACCCAGACTCTAGACATACAGAAAGCCAACTAGCCCGTCAAAAAATATAAATATGATCTATAAATTAACCTTCAATAAGGTTTATTTTTAATAGTATTCACGGAAGAAAGCAAGGTGGCACAGAAGTAGAAAACAATGCAGGGTCGCCTTATCACCCGCTATCAATATTTACCTATGACCTTATAGTTGTTATTAGATAACTGTTGCATATTGCTATGAAAGTTTGTAATAACAATTACAAGAAAATAAGGAATATTAAAATATAGTAATTTTATGGAAATATATACTTGGAAATAGTGCAATTATTTTCACGATAAGTGCCTATTTCCCGGAAAAGTCAAAATGGTAGTAATCTATTCTGTGTCCTACGTTCCAACTACCATCTGCTACTTGTTACGTCTTTCTTTGACATGCGACGTCAAAAAAGGACAGAGAATAAGTAAGGTCATAATATTATTGATTTTAGAAATGGTGGTTGCCCAAACGGTTGGTTAGTCAATTTGAATTTTACCCAAATTGATGTAGTCGGAAGTAACATTGATAAAATAGGGTGTCGATTTTAAATTCATTATTAATTCACACATTAACATTTTACTTTGAAATCAATTTAAATATATTCAAAGAATGATTATAATAGAGGTTCCATTATTGGAGGACATTCCATTAACTTCATATTTTTTATAATCTACAGAACCAAAGGTTATGGCCGCACTATGAAAAACATATACTCTGTATATGAAATCTCAAAATTGTATAGTATAAAACTCATTCTACTAATTAATTCACAAATACCGTTCCATAATTACTCATTGGGTAGCTATGTACTTATATCCAGATATAAAACAAACAAACGTGTTTATACGCACAAACATTTGTCCTGAGTGAGAATCGAACCTACCTGTCACTTGACAGTCAAGCAGCATAATAGGTAAACTAAATGGGAAATATGGTGTACAATTTTGGTGAAGAAGTCTCAGCTCATGTGTAATATTTACATGTGTCATCGATCAAGGGCGTCGGAACTTTGATTCGGTAACACCTTGGGAAATCATTGAGATCCAATATAAAACCGGTTGCGAAGAGTTGAGCCTACTTGAGATGTACATAATATGTAGGAATGCCTAAACTTTGTAACTACACCATATGTACGTGCATTATTTGATATACTAGTTTTTTTTCTAATAAGCTAGGACTATTGATATGAAAAAAAAGTCTTTAATTGAAAGGATAATACAATACTTTTGAAATAGCCAAAAAAATATAGTAACTAGGAATATTTGCCGTAACCAAAATGATTTAAAAAACTAATAAATAATAATTTTTCGATTCTTGAAAATAACTATAATAGGAAATTAAAAGTGGACGATCATTAGGTACGCTTGTATGTTCTGTTCCATAAAATTAATATTTATGCAGAAGCCGATAAACATGTTTATTGTCATTTAATTTTAATGCCAAAACATAATTTTGCGTATCAACAAAATCCTTAGTATGTCATCTTAACAATAAAATATATCTATATATATATAAAAATGAATCCCTATTTCCCTTGGTCACACCATCACGCGTGAACGGCTGGATCGATTTCGCTAATTCTTTTTTTGTTGTCTTTGTTATTGTCAGGAGAAGGTTCTTATGAAAGAAAAAATTAAGAAAGTTGCGAGGGTAGAGTAGGGTAGGGTAGGGTAGGGCATGGTAGTAGGGTAGGGTAAGGTAGGGTAGTAGGGCAGGGTAGGGAAGGGTAGGTTAGTGGTAGGGTAGGGTAGGTTAGGGAATAGGTTAGTAGGACAACACGCGATAGTAGTCGTGCCGGGCAGGTAGTCTATAATAAAAACTTATTCAAATAGTTTTGAAAAAAAAAATTGAAAAAAATATTTTCCCGTAGCACCAAAACGCCTAATATAAATGCCTTTACAACATCAAAGAGAAATGTGTCATTATTCCATCCACATGTCGATATTACTAAAACCGAACGACAAAAACCACACGCCATTACAAATAAGGTTGTTTGTGCGGTGGAAATTCAAAATCCACCCTTGTCAAACCTACCGTGGGCGTAGATCTGGTAATGAATGAACGCCTCGTTCATTTTCGGAAACGTTCGGCAATCTCCGGCTACCAAGGTCATGAGCGGAGGGGGGCCGGCCCCATTTCCACAGGAATCGATGGGAGCGCCCCACTGTATCACCCCTAATTTCACTGTTACGAGTTTTTCATCGTGCGTTTTCAATGTCAAGTGATTCACGTCTGGTTGATATTCGTGATTATTGCCCATTGCCGTGACTTCAAATTGTTATTTCAAACTAGGGTATGTTATGATTTGCCGGAAAGAGCTTTTGACCGCCTAGTGCTCGGTTCTGTCACAAAGGAATTAAAATTCATTTACCTTTATTCCATTATTAATCTCTCCAAGCGAGTCCTTAAATTTTGTCTTTTATGGATATACTTGTAGTAAAAAATATGCAAAAATCGCAAGGTTAAAGCGAAAATTGTAAGCTGATTAAACATTATTTTACTCGGTTGCTAGGAGAGCATATCAAAAGCACAGTCAAAAGTGTAGCTGTTTATTTCGCCAGCTATTTGAGATGAGACGTAAAATGACACATACAAGTTAATAACACATAAGTTGATAACATTATTTTATGCGGTGCATACTTAACATAATTCAATTAAAGGAAATAATAGCCAGCGCCAATATCATTTCTAGACGCCAAGGTACAATTCAACGTATTTACAACTTTTTACACTATACTCCTGACGTTCAAATGAGTGCAATCTAGTTTTATAGTAATTTATACGCCAATCATATCAATCATACACGCGTACAAAACTTCTTTAATATTCTTACTAATATTTACTAAAGCAAATTACTAGAAGTAGCTAGCGAGTATTCTTTTAAATTGTAAGCCACTTGGTTAGGTCCCACGATACGGTAAATGTTTATAGCAAATTACAGGAGTTAGACTCCACGTTTATCTAAATGGATAACAGGTTCTGTTTATCTGAATTGGTAAGCTAACTAATAATCATAAAATGAATTCACCTCTAAATTGGATTTGCGCTAAAAAGTTTAAAATAATCATGTCAGGAGCTCTAATCTGACTTTGTTATTAAGTACTGCTTTGATTTCGCAAGCAAATTGATTATCAGTTGCGAAACATCGCTTGTAATCATCCTGAAGGAAAGACTTTGCACTACTTTGTGATATAAATTCCTTGGAAAAGACTATCATGATATTATGATGTAATTTAGAAGGAATCTGATAGCTCTGAATTAATTTAGATTTAAGCTTTTTCTTTTCTTTAGTATAGCTAGTTTTAGTATTTGAAGAAGTTATTGTTTTAAAATTGCAGTTAAAAAAAATCTAGTGACGTTTGTGAGTAGTTTTATATCGTTCGATAATCTTGGTTTATCATATTTTTATCAGTTATCAACCTGAAATAATTGACAAGTTTTACATGTTTGTGATAGAGAAATTTTTTACTTCTTTTGTTTGCTGTTATATATATATAATATAACAAACAGGCATTTTGCTAAAATACTGTTTGTTAGTAGTTTCTTATGTATTTTTTAAAATTTATCATTTTAATGTAGTACCAAATAATTGGACTGTTTTACAAAAAACTTAAACCGACTTCAAAGTACACTAAGAAGTAATCAAATCCTGATCTGATGATAATGGGACCAAATGGGAAGTGTACCCTTCCAGACAAAAAAAGAATTTTACAAATCGTTTAATAGATGACGGAGTTATGAGTTAACAAACATAAAAAAAAAAAAAAAAAAACACAACCGAATTGAGAACCTTCTCCTTTTTTTAAGTCGGTTAATAAATTATGAAAACTCGCTTAGTAGCGGTTAGCTTTTTGTTCTGATTCTATATTATTTATGGTTATTAAATGTACCCCGTTTGGAATGTCATCTTCTCCATGTATATATTGATTTTTTAATTTTGAAAAACTTAGTAGCAATGAAATCGCGAGTAAAATAATCATACATATGTATATCGGCGCACGTGGATGATTTGTCTTTAATTAAATATTATTGTAAAACTAATGTGTAATTACAATACGTTCAGCAAATGTACGCATGCGTGACGCACTATTAACAACACTACATTCAATTGAACTCAATCTATACGCAGCTGGATATAAGTGCAAAGTTACATTGCTTTTAACGAAGGAGATTGACCTGTTCAGAGAATTACTTGAAACTTCAATGAAAATTTTTAGATATTAGATTTGTACTAATTGCTTGTTGTATAATAACTTACTATTCATTAAAATATTATTTTTATTTATAGAAGAAAATCATGTGTTACCTTAAAATAAATCCTTAAAATCTCAATTACCTGTTTAACGATTACCCAAACGAGACGGCTCTACGTATTACTGAAACAATTGTGTTGTGCATACAGCTAAAACGTCACCTTTACCTTGTATCAGCTGCATTTATTAAGCGATTGTCGTGATAACCGAAGACTTCCTACTTGGGCTGGGTAAGCTGCGGCTGCCCGTTGGCGCCGCCTACCGGCCGCGTTGCGAAACCACTGCGCAAGAGCATTGTCTAGCCACTTCCTCGCTATGCAACCTTGACTGTGACGCATTTGTCGCACACGCCGTATCGAATATCGATTTTCGTTAATCGAATATTTAGGCTTCTGATTTTGAATAGTGTTTACGATGCAACCGTCTCAGTACATCTTTCTTTGTAGAAATATAATAATACTAATTGCTTTACATTATTTTGCCATTCCTGTACAAAACTTTAGGAAGAGTTTTTATATCGATTATAATATAAGATCAAACGAACTTCGGAAGTGAAGTTCGATCGATATTATATGAGTCGCTTCATTCGAAGATATAATATTAACAACGTAGTTCCCCTACCCTACATGGCAACTTCGCACGATTTTGAAATTTATTTTTTCACAACATCACCGCACGCCAACCCTACAGTCCTCATTCTTTTAGAGTATATTATTAAGCATAAATCTTTGGTATCTGGGTAAAGGGTGGGTGGGACATTATATCTTCGAATGAAGCGACTCATATAATATCGATCGAACTTCACTTCCGAAGTTCGTTTGATCTTATATTATATTTCATCGCTTCATTCTTCAGATATAATATTAACAACGTAGATGTTTAGAGATAAAGATTTTTGCTAGTCGGGACGTTATTTATATTAATCAAAACAAAATAAAAAATGTATATCATCAAATTGTTTAATTTAAAAACAACAATTTGTATTAAACTTAGAATCACTTATTTTCTAATAATTTTAGTAATTAATAGTTAAATCAGCATTTTAGTCTTAACTCTAACAAGTGTTAGGTGGAAAAAACACAGAATTTGCAAAAGAAGAGGTTTCGTCTATGATTGGACGACAATAATACTTTGCGAAAGTATGTGAGTTAGCAGTCCAGCCAGCCGCTTTTCTAATGGCGTCTACTGACGCTCCAGCGCAGTATGCACTGGACGTGGCGGCGTGTCGCGTGCTATGTGCGCTGAACCTCGCCACGTCCACGCCACTCATAGCTAATACCTGCTTTAGCCATCGGCTGATCGTCTGTGCCGTAGCGGCTTTGTATGGACGTTTTATTGTCATAAACAAGTTACACACAGTTTGTGGTCTATATTTTTCGGTCACACTAAGGTAATCTTTTAATGTCGTGGCCGGGCAAATACTTGGTTTATCTACGAAGTACGGAAGAAAAAGAATTGGTTGATCGCGACCGGGGGCTGATGTCTTTATTATGTCAGTTATAATAATATCAGTACCCCTGGCGGTAAACTTAATATTATTAATATTAATTAAGGAGATCGTTTGTACCCTATGGCCAGTACAAAGGGCTAATAAAATCGCCAGCTTTTTTGTAAGTTTGTTTATATCAAGCTCGGTGTTTGGAAACCAGGTAGATACTTCATTTAGCACTATTTGAGGATCCCAGGTACTCGTGTACTTAGGAACACTAGGTCTCAATTTATATGCACCCTTTAATAACCTCCTAATACAGTCGTCTGAACCTATATTACTTCCTAGAAGTAGCGATAGGGCAGAGCGATGGCTATTTAGTGAGCCGTATGATGCTCCATTACTAAACTGATCGGATAAAAAAGTTATAACCCGTGGAATGGATACATCAAACATGTTTATATTTTTATCCGTACAAAATTGCCACCACAGCTTAAAGGTTACATTATACTGTTGCATTGTGCTATTGGCTAGTGAGGCTAACATGAGGTCGAGAGCGGTGGACGGGGTCCCTCGCTGGGTGAACGCGAGCCGGAGAGCACCGCGGCACCCAGGGTAAGTGTCTTGCAAAGTGGATGATGAGCTCTGAAACGTGAACATAGTAAATTTTTGTCTGCGCGCAAAATGATAATATCTGTTACTAACATACTTGTTAGCTGTGGATACCATGCTTGAGACGTCCACAAGGGGAAGATAATTATACCTGTGGCTTGATCTGAGACTATTTTATTTAAGCATTTTAAAATAAGGGAAAAGGGAGGGAAGGCATAAAAGAACATATTGCGCCAGCTAATGGTGAAAGCGTCTACTGTTATAGAATCTGGATCTGGTTGCCAGGATACATAATTAGGACACTTGGCATTAGTGCGAGAGGCGAATAAATCTATCTCCGGCTGTCCGAGCTTTTGGATTACTAATTGAAAAGCTGAATGAGATAATTCCCATTCTATATCAGGGTTTATTCTTCTTGATTCCGCATCAGCTATAACATTTTCCTTCGTATTTATGTAAGAAGCAAAGAGCCAGATCTTTCGTCTTTCGCACCATTGCCATATTAATCTTGACAAGTCATTTAAATGTGGAAACTGTATACCTCCCATTCGATTAATATAGCTAATAGCCGTGGTATTATCTATACGCAGTAATATCGCACAGTTAGAATAATTGCGAGCGAAACATTTTAAAGCAAGAAAAACTGCTAGAAGCTCTAAATAATTTATGTGAAACTGTAATTCTGTTTCTTTCCAACCACCATTGATTCTATCGTCATTACAGCAAGCTCCCCAACCGGTTCTCGATGCATCAGTGAATATTTCTAATGCGAATTCTTGAACTCTAATAGGATTATAGGTAAAGAAAATGTTTTCTGACCACCAATTTAGGTCATCTAAAATAATATTTGGTAGTTTCACTTTTGCATCAAAATCCTGGTGTATCTGTAGAGCGAGAAATTTTTGTCGTTCTAATTGTTTTGTATAAGCCCATCCGTATCTCGCTGCGGGACAAGCAGCGGTAAGGGAACCGATTAGTTGAGCAAACTCCCTTATGGTGCAACGGGGTAGCTTACTAAATTTTTTAATTAAAATTGCAATATGATTGCGTTTTTCAGTGGGCAGAGACATACTCAAATCTACAGAATTGTAAATAAATCCTAAAAATTTACATTTCTGTTGTGGTTCTAATGAACTTTTGTTAAAATTAATTACAAATCCTAATGATTCTAGTAATTTAACTGTCTCTTTTACATTGTTGTAGCACTGTAGGTAATTATCACCTATACAAAGTATATCATCGAGATACTGTACAGACTTAAAACCTTTACGCCTAAGGTGAGAAACTACCTCTTTCATAACTTTCGTAAAAGTTCTAGGCGCGATAGATAACCCGTAGGGCATGGCGTTAAATTCATAGGTACATGTTTGTGCGTTATTATCCTCGAATTGGAAACGTAAAAATTTGCGATGATGTTTAGCAATAGGTATCAATAGGTATGCTTCTTTCAGATCTATAGTGGCCATATAGCCATTTTTCTGTATTAATTTTGAAACCGTTCGATAGTCTTCCATTTTAAAATGAGACTTAGATACGAATTTATTCAACGGTTTAAGATTAAGAATGAAGCGTTTGTCACCATTTGATTTTGGGGCTAAAAATATTTTTGATAAAAATTGACCGTCGGTTTGTGAACAAACTGATATTGCACCCAACTCTAATAAGTTTTGAATTGCGTATGTCATGTCCCAAGCTTCTTGCCTTGAAAAAATATTTTTAGGTTTTATTTTCTGTACGGGTGGTTTTATAAACGGTATGGAAAAACCATTACGAATCCAATCGAGAACCATAACATTAGTTGTTACATTAAGCCATTGATTATAGAAATGTTTTATACGACCAGCGTGTACCTTATCTATTGTTGAGACGAGCGTGACTTGCTCGGGTTCGAAAACCTCGAGTGCGTTGCTGACGCTGGTGCTTGCGCTGGTTTGCGTGCTGCAGGTAGCTGTCTCCTCGGTCCTCCGCGCCCCCCCCTGTTCGACGAGTATCGCGAAGGACCTACCCAGTTTTCCTGGTAGCGAGGTCTTACAACGGTCGATTGAACTGTGGCCGTAGGAGGCTTAGGGGCTACCGCAGGCTTTTTAATTTGTAGTCCTTGTTTTTCAATGGTTTTTGAAGCCTTGATTTTTTCCGAAAGTTTAGTTCCGAAAAGGTTAGCATCTCTTTCGGTATCTTTAACTACATTAAGAAATGCTTTATCTAGCCCTGGTGTGAGCATTTTTATTCTTGCCTGTGTGTCTACGTAATGTAAATCCGAAAGAATACGGCAGCTATCGCTTAGCATTTTTATAGCTTCAATTTTGTCATTGCCCGTGACAAGGATGGTCATTGCCCTATTTATAGCTGTAATACCAACTCCGAGAGTTTGTTGAGCTACCTCCATCTTTTTATCGCGATGTCTCGCCATGTCTGTAATGGCTGCCGAGATTTCCGCGTTAAGTTTTGGTGCTTGTAAAAGTGTACAATTATCAGGGACTAAGTACTCTTTTAAAAGTTTATCCTTCACTTCCTTACCCAAACCTCTCTTTAAAATAGGTAGCCACCTCTGCGCTAAATTTTCATGAATTTTTTCACCAAATTCGGGGGAATCGTCCATGGATTCGCCTAAAGCTTGCAATATGTCTGGGTCCAGATCTGGCACAGCTGGTATCTCGGTGGACACAGCTGGTGTCTCGGTGGACACAGCTGGTATCTCGTTGGTCACCACCGACGGTCCTGGTTCGGGCCCCGGCGATATAATAATGTTTTGGACGACTGATCCGGAGGGAGGCAGAGGATCGTCATTAATGTTATTCGTGTTGGCAGCATCTAAAATGATAAAATATCTCATTTTAGTAAGCTCGCCGCTCGACAAAAAATACCATCGTTCTATCTCACGGATAGACCCCTGGCTTACATGTCATATTCGCAAAATCTAGTAATCCCGTAATAGGTACACTAGTTTTTGCATTATTGCCTTCGTGTTGACTCACGGCCAACCCCCAGGCTTGCTTCGTTCATATTTGAATCCCAGCAAATAAGATAGGTACTTACTGTCGTTATTGTGGTCCGACTCAGATGATTCAATCACTCGCGCCTGACGACGACTATTTTGTTGTTCGAGTCTTCTTATTTTTCTATTGTATCGTTCTATTTTCTGACTTGCACTTCGTTTAGGCATAATTACTGTAGTTACGATGTTTTAAAGTTAATGAAGATAATAATTATATGAATGTAGGTATCTTGAAAAAAAAATACTGTGATGTCGATGTGAGACGTACTGTTGTTGCCACGCACGGAAAAAGAATGAGGACTGTAGGGTTGGCGTGCGGTGATGTTGTGAAAAAATAAATTTAAAAATCGTGCGAAGTTGCCATGTAGGGTAGGGGAACTACGTTGTTAATATTATATCTGAAGAATGAAGCGATGAAATATAATTTTTAATCGGTTCGATACATTTTAGTAGAATTGGGATTTTCTACGGAGTACGTGTTATTTTTTTGCTGGCATATACAAACATTTTGAAAAGGATTGATGGATAACTATACTCTTTAAAAAACGTTAGGTACGTGAAATCAAAAACATTGGTCATACGATTGATACGTTAATAAATGAACAAAATTATATGCGTGCTACTTGTTAATATTGAATAATTCAGTTAGCCTCATAAAAACAATGTAAGCGTCCTGCAATATAGTCCATTGATTGGGCACTTCATTTAATGCATTGTTATGTGAGTAAAAGGTCCTTGAGTAAATATTGCGTGCAGTCAGCTCTAGCGTGGTATTCATTTAGAATTGATTCATGATCATCATCAGCTTCAGTAATTATTTCTTTCCCCATCTGTTTATCTTCTTAAATTTTAATCACTCTTTTAGTCACATGACTCTCATCCCTCCTCATTACATATCCTTATAGGAATAACGATTGCCTCTTTTATATGCCATCGGGATTCCTTTAAACTTCCTCTTATAGAATTAATTGAATGGGACAACCTTCTTAGGCTGTGTCTGTCACCGTTTTCTAGTAGACGTCCTCACCACGAGAGTCTTTTTTCCACCTTAAGTAAGTCTCTTCGAGGGGTGTGGCTTACCACACAAGCATCTCCTAGAATTAGGTAAAAAAACTTGTTGAATTATACTGACCGTAAAAATCTTTTTAGGAGGAAACATAGTCGACTTATAAAAACACATCGTAAATTCTGCTTGCGAAAACTACGAAAAATAAAACATTATTACCAGCCATTAATTATAAAGTATTGTTAACATTCAAAACGAGTTTCAGATTAAGAGAACAAAACGTACAAGTCTCATACAAATTAATGCAAAATTATGGATAATTAGATATGTTTTGGTTGGTTGATCAGCATTCGGTACAAGGTCGATTGACCGCCTACCATGAAAACCATTATCAATACTAGCCGAATTTAATTAAATACTTTGCATTATAAAGTGGTAAAATTGAGCATTTTTTATACTTAACTCAAGAGAGTGTTATCAATCAAAAGTCAATAAAACGAAGACATACAAATTTTTAAGAAGATTATCTGAAACATGATAATATAATAAAAGCGCTTGCGACCAAAATTGAAGTCAATTTATATGACATTTTTAATTTAAAAAAAAAAACAAATTTATAAATTGTTTGAAAACCGAAAAGGCGTGTAAAACATCTGAGACTGAGACCAATGAATGATTGGAATGAATTTGTTAATGATAATGACATTTTGAATGTAGAAAAATCATTAACAGTTACCACTAATTTAAGGCCACTGAAACTAAATGAAATGTTAGTAGAATTGAATGAAGTAAAAAAGACTAGACGATCAGGAAGAAATTAAAGAATAACATCAATGATATCAAATTGTTCAACTGGCCTTCTATTCTGAAGGGTCAATTTTATCCCACTCTGCTCAAGTTTGTTCTGGTTTATACCTATTCTAACATCTATGCGACTGGAGCAATAATACAATCTTAAGAAGATACAGCTAATATCACAGACGTAATGTAGAAAAAGTGCAAAATCTACGTCAATTTAACATATCAACACTTGAGTGGTCCAGAGGCGTCAGTCTGACATAATGTCATGATGCATTGGCGCCGACCGTCTAGGCGCAGATTAATAATTTTTGTTAATTGAAACGGACTTGGAACATGTCTTGTGACCAATTGGGATAATTTTGGATTCTGGAACATCTATTTATAACTTTTTCCCAAGTCACGGGCCATCATTGGAATTTGTTCTTTGAGTGTAGGGTATAAAGTTATATATATAATAATATTTTTTATCTTCATCAGGATTGAGATCAAGCCTTGAAACATCGTAGATTTCGTCATCATTAGATAGATTGAAACTGCCTACTATTCTCATTGCTTCAATAATGTAGATAGTAAATTATCTGAAAACAGACATATCCTTTTTGATAACAAAACTAGCTTTAATTAAAGATAATGAAAAAATACGTCGTAATTATATTTTGGGAGGTATAAATTACAAATGAAAAATAATAATACCAGTAAGTTAGCATTGAAAAAACTGGCCTAAAAACGAGTCCCTTTATGGTATAGGTAATCAATGCTCTTTATTAAGAGCAAATTATATTTCCATTCACTTTAATTATTAAAATGTGTCCTTTCATTTGTATTAATTTTGTTGAAAATCACAGCACTTTCAAATTTGTTGTTTGTAATGCCATGATTCTGATCATCACCTGGAATTATATTAATATACTATGAAACCCTATTACCCTGTTCGCTTAAACCTGTCCCTGGGGATTTTAAATCTTCGTGTCTTTTTAAAATTATTTTATATAGTCACACTAATTAATGGTGGCATCTAAACATTTCAAAGTATTTTTTCTCCTATCAAAATTGTACAGTCGAGGACATAAATATGTATACAATTAGTAAAATTCAACAGCGGTTTCCTCTTAAACTACTGATTGAAATTATGAGATATTATAAAGGCAGAATCTTCTAACATATACTATTATGATTTGTGTAATAGCTTAACACTTAAATGTTAAACATGCGAGAAAATCGCTTTTGAATTTCAAAAAGTGTATACATATTTATGTCCTCGACTGTACTTACCTGAATTAGAACCAATAAAGTTTTTTTCAGTCAAATAATCATGGAAAACAGTCATCTTATTACCATCTTCGCTATTTTTGATGACCAGCGAATCCTCATTCATTGAGCAGTCATTCATTTCATTAAAATTCTTAATAGAAGCAATAAATTCCAAATTTTCAGGAAATTTGCTCGTAAATAAATACTAACTGTAAATTTGTAATGAAAGACATGTTGCGAGGTTAAAACGAGGCTGTTCTGGCGAATATATCAGCCCGCAGATGTCTGCTTAACCCTGGCACAGTAATTAGTAATGACGAATTCGCCTATCTTCTTACACTTGCGTCCCTTTCTAATCCAAAGCAATCAATACAAACAGACAAGCATTTTATTTTCAATTTTCTTTGTGGTAACTTTTTATTAAAAAAAATGGTTTTAAATATCAGGTAATAAATCATAAAAAAAAATATCTACAGTTATTTCTTCGACATCGACAAAAACAACTTAAACGTGTGTTTCATAAGAACAGTTTTTTGCGACTAACGTTTTCTGTATTTACGACGAAAGCGACGTATTATGACCTCCGCCGTCTTTACTTTTCAACGATTTCGATTCTGAGCGAAGCTGTTCGATTTGCGGAAACATAATAAGTTTTTTTTTTAAGTTGGTGTTGTGACTTCACGGTCAATGTCGACAAGGCGACCTTGTGGCTCACTCAAGCACGTCTTACGCTCGCCTATCGTACCGAATAGTGGACATTTTAGTTACGTAACTGAACTATTAATTTGCTAATGTATCGTCGCGCGGAGAATTTAAATCGAGTGATAATCGAATCATATTCGATAGTTGCTTATTGGCTGGAAGGTTGATTAGCAAAACTCGATTTCGAAAACGTCATATGTATGTTGCTGCCTTATTACTCATTCAATTTTGCAAATTAAATATTAAATAGTTTGTCATTGTTTTTGTTTATGAATATAATTGTATTTCCTTATTTCATCTGATTTTAATTTTGTGAACGTCAAATTATATGACATATTTCTATGTATAAGTTATTATAGGTTTTTTTTAAATACAACATTATTATTCCTAAGCAACCAGGCAATGTTTTTTTCGCACAAACGAGATAAGCATAATAAAATACTTAAACTAACATCATTACGGAATTTTCCTTAAACTGTGACCACGTTTACAAGCCCGAGAAAAAATAAACAGCGGATTTTGCTAATTTTATTCCCATTGTTGAGTTAGATATTAATTAGAACATATAAATAAGCTAATACGTACTTTCTCCCTTGGAAGTGTCCAATTCAGGCGCTAAACCGATAACCTCGGTAACAACACTGCGAGATGGTATCCAATAAATTGCAGCAAAGTCAATGACACTGTTATAAAATGAGTAACATTTGTTATCAAATGTAAGCGTCATTGCTCGCCACTACGCTCACTGTATTTTTAGACCAGGCCGTACTAAAAATAGTACAACGGTTATTACTGAATTAATATTTCTAAAAATGGATCGTCTACGCGCCGTTGATAACATGGCCGAGACCGATAGTAGGAATGACGCTTCGACGCCATGTTGGATTGTTTGTTTTTGTTGTTTGTTGACAGTTGTTTTTTTTTGTTTAGATTTTGTTTCGATTTTCAAAATTATATCAGATTTTTTTATCTTGCTATTTTTACATTACGCTATGCAGAGCTTAATTGGGTGTTATTAACGGTCATGAAGTATTCGTTTCAAACTCTATATCTTACCAGGATTTTTGGAATCGCAAAGCATTCCGTAATAAAGCTTTCTCTTTTTATGAAAGTGATGTATCTAATTAAGTAAAAGAAAAAGACCTAATAACACGGACTAATTCAATTACTACATATATAGTCTTTTTGCAGTTTTTGTATAAGCTTTCGGTCGATGCTTTGGTCGTATATGTCTGAAATGTGAAACACATAAATTAATTCGAAGTGTTAATGCATAAAGATAATTTAATGGTTGTATGTGCATGGTGGTTATGATTTATGCTTTTAAATTCATGACCATCTATGAAAAAAATAACCAAGACAATCAACGCCATGACAAGAAATCTAAAAATTAAAATGAGATGTTAAAGAACTGCAAAAGTAAAAATAGGTCAAATTGCGATACAAAAATAAACTATAACAAAAAATCATTACGCTCTGAACTATTTATTTCAGAAAACATTATTTGGCACAGAACGCAACAATTTTTTGTTGAAAATCTGTATCTACGTACTTCATTATCTATGTTATAGTTATATAAAGTGAATATGACCTATTGATCCGGGACCATGACTTCATTCACCAAAAAAATAATTAAGTACTCTTTTACTCAAAGTGTATGTACGGCAGAGGTCTGTCCGATAATACCAGTGACTTTATTTAATTTTGATTTACAGATAGATATTATGTACCTAGTTCAAAATTAGAACGATTTGAAGGTATGGAATGAAAATTAAAACCAGTTTCGTGCCAGTACTCTAGATTTAAAATCTTTTTTTTAAACGATACAAATGGCATTTTCTATTAAAAATTTAACAAGCTGGTAGTGATTTTCTTTTTTCAAACCATCTCATATGATATTAGGATTCAAATTAATACAAAAGTAATTATCATACCTTAGAATACCTAAAGCAGGTCATAAGCCTTTAATATATAGTGCAGTATTATGCTTTGTAGGTCACTATCCATTGCTCTTTACTAAAATTTACCTCTTCAGTTTACGAACCCTAGAATTTACTTAAAAATCTTGCGTATATTCTTGATAATGATAAATAGTAATACACCTTATAGTATATACTCGAATAAAGTTTTAGCTTCTTAAATTACCACTTTATTGCGTAAAAATCTGGTAATGTGACAAATAACTAAATTATATTAACCGGTTAGTGTGAACACGGCCAAGCCCCGGTTATCCAAAATGACCCCTTGACACGCCACGTCGCGAGACTAAAATCTGGACGACATACAATATTCATTTTGTACTCATATTGGGATCTTTTTATTACGAATTATTTGAGAGAACTTTTTATAAGATATTCAATTTCGAGGTACTTTTCCGGAAGAAAAACTTACCCTCCTTCTGGGCCAGTCAGGTAAAAATTTTCTTCTGTAACCTACTTCTTTCAATGTTTTTAGTTTTATACAGACTTCTCCATCGAACCTGTTACCTTACTTATTTAGGAAACGGCCTTTGATCACGCATGGCTATCGTCTCGCGACACTTCGTTGCCTCGGGTCAAAATATCTCTGTGCCATACCAAATTGGATCTTATCGCTGTATACATAGAGACTTGTATCCCTAGATGAAAATCTGTAAATCCAAATAGGTCACGTCTGTATGTGATTCTACGCAGGGAATGAGAATTAGCGCAATTGAAAGATTTGATAAGAATATAAGACTTTATTTGATAATTTTTGTATTAGAGCTAAGGCAGTTAAGATACATTTTAAATTATTAGGCAATAATTAATCTAATACAATATATATATAATTGTACAATTTTTAATTCCAAAATATGTTTAATTCCATATTAATTTTTATTTATTGACTTGTTTCAGGTATGTTCTAAATCAATAACGAATAAATTGAAAATACGCCGATCTTCCATTACAATCCCGGTTACGTGGGTCTTCTGAACGTCGCCAGATTTCCAACAATAATTTGGTGTTACAACTGTTGGTATGTATTCTTATTTTAAGCAAGGAAATACCACTCACTAGCTAGCTATAATCACTTCTCATGATGAGTTTGTGGCGTAGGCTTTCCATAAAAAATATACAGGGTGTCCCAAGAAGTAGTGTCAATTGGAAGTCCAGAGGTAGAGCCCCTTTTGAGGTAGAGCGCCTTTAAATATTTATGCTCTCGCTAGGATTACTGTTCAACTAATAGTGGCAATAAAAAAACTCGCATGTATCGGTCTCTCTTCCATTATTATATTATACATATATGTAATGTCAATTCACTATGACCAAATTATCGATGCCAGATTTTCATTAAAAAAATATGAGACATAGTCATAACTCTAAAACAGAAAGAAATCGCTCAACATACACGAGGGTGACTCGGGAAGCTCTAAGAGTGTAAAACTCTAGCCTTCCGATTGCAGGGATAATCCTTGGGACAGCCTGTGTATGGAAAATGAAGAGCTGATAATCTATCGGTTAAAATTGGACAAGTTTAATGTTAAAGTGTTACGATTTTCTTGAGGTTGGTTTTAAAAGTTAATAATATGTTGACCGACATGCAATATTTAACAACAATTTACATAAACCCCATAATGCTGCCATATTAAAACAGATTTAGATATACGACTTTGACTGATAACTGTTATCACATACATAATCTTCAATGAAGCAAAAATGACATTTTCATTGAAGATAAAAGTCTACTGAAGTCATTGAGCTATGATTCTACGTATAGAGAAGACGCCACACATCACAACTATGTCCCGTTCATTTGAGGCCATCCGGCCACACTTATTGTTGTAGAATGATGAATGAAACGCGTGTTTGCGAGAAAAATACTCTGTTTCTACTGTCTGCTTAGACGACAAATTTTGTTTCAGCGAAATTTCAGAACTAAAGTTCGACTAAAGTTGACTCTCAAAAATGGGATATTATAACCTTTGCTTATGATAGTTTCTCTATGCGTAGTTATAATATCTCAATGACTGAAGTGTGTTTAGTAATCATATAAAGATTTTGATACTTTTACGAAAGCATTAATTATGCTTTCGTAAAAGCAAACCGTAACCATTTCATAAACCAATACAATAAATTAATACTCGATACTAGAATTCTTAATCCGCGCTTATCATCCATATTTTTTTCTTGCACATTATTTTCAGGAAATAATGTAGTAATTTTTTTCAAATAGACCTTCGAAGGCACTTATGAATTGTCTGACTCTAATACTCTAATACCTGTCCCGCGTTCCCGTGGGACCTATTGTTTTCCCGGGATAATATACCCTATGTGTTAATCCAGAACATATTCTATCTGTGTGCCAAATTTCAACCAAATCCATTCAGCTGTTGATGCGTGAGCCACAAACATAAAAATCCAAACATATAAACTTTTGCAATTATTATATTAGTGAGGCGTTTTTTTTTAAATTCAAAAATTAAAAGAAATTCAAATTCAATTCAAAATCATTAATTCAATTAGACCTTCGTAGGCACTTATGAAAAATCTAACTGTAATACCGGTTCGGAAGGTTGCATTTGCTGAGAAGAACCTGTAATAAACTCAGCAATTACTCTTTTCAAAACAAGCTTAGATTATCATAATCATTGATCATTACATAATATTTACATTCTAATCGCACTGACAACAATTGCGCAGCGGCAAAACTACAAAGTAGACTGAATCTATATTTAATAAGTAAATAAATGGCAAACTTAGGTTAGCAGACCAGCCCCCACAAGCAGCACCTGTTCACATGTATGACGCGTGTGGCAGCTATCGCCCTAAAAAATAAATAAAAAACAGAATAATATTGCTAAACCTTGTTAAAACTAATTGATTTGAAATGTAGTTTAGGTATATACAGAATAATGCTTCAAAACATAACATTTGAATTTGTTCCAATCGTCATTATGAATATTTTATTATCATTTCTTATCGTTATCTCTGTTTTCGTCAGCGATAAGAGGGAGATGGGAAATACGCGGCTGTGCACGGTACGATAGTGAATACATTTATTTATTCAATGTTTATTTTTTGGTTGTGTGGTCAAATTAATAGTAGTCAGTTTTTTATGTGAACTTCCTATTAAATGATATCATCAATTGAGTCTTAACGTTTGAGCCCATGATTTTTTATGTCAAATTATATCTGCGCCACGTCATTTGTTGAATAATAATAACTTATTTAACGTATAATGTTTTGTATCTATTGTGAGATATCCATCTTATCTCATCTCATTATGAATATTAAGTCTAAAATAAATACAAAGTTAAATTAAAACACATTTGTATTTTAGTGTTTAATCTGTGGAGGTGAAACGGGTAGCGCCAGCCGGTAAAGTTAGTGGCTATTACCAGACGGGTAGCACAGTAGCATGGCGGGATTTTTCTGTAGACACCTTGTAGCGGTAGGGTTCGCACGATTTTATTACCGAAGATTTTTGGAACATATTTAAAACGCATAAAATAAAAAAATAAAAAAAATCTGCAACTCTTTTAAAAAATCAAAAAGGTAGGTATTATTATTGTTTCAAATTTACTCAATAAATCTTTTATTCGCGACAAAGACCTAAGTTTAACATTTATTACAAGCACGTTTTTATGCAGGTAGGTTAACCTTCGAGTTACGTCATTATTATGATGACTGACTACTATCAATGGCTGATTACTATAATTTACGGACCGTTATCGGTTAAAATTAAGACTCTTATATATATATATATACTAATAATTAAGCAAAGACCTAAAAGCTTTGCTTAGCAGACCCTCCCATATGGAAGTAGCTATCACAGGTAAACTTTACTTACGAAATTATCTATATGCCCAGTTTGGCAATAAAAAAAACCTACCGAATTCGAAACGTAAACGATTCGTTTTTGTTTATAGAAACCGGGCATATAAAACAATCTTCGCGAGAAAATCATGATCCTAACTATGCCCAATTTATTTTAGCCGGGTACAAATGTATTAAAAAGTTAATAAGCAATTTAAAAAATTACTAAATATAATTATTCTAATTAGTCCGTCAGTTTGGAACAAAAGATATTTGGACATGTATTTTTGCTTAACAAAACCTTTATTTTGGAAAAAAAAATAAGTTTGTAAATTAACTATTACAAAGATAAAGTGTGTCAAAGTTCGGGAGTGGGGGCTCGTCACATCACGCGGAACTTCAACACACGATATCGTCGTAAGTTTTTTTTTAATTGACAATAGAAAAAACTCTATGTAAAATATGTAGAAGAAATCTAGCCTATTCTTTAAATTCTTCAATTGCTGAGTGAATGAAAAATGACGCACATCAGCAGAATCGTCTAGACAACCGACAGACTAAGCTAGTATTTAACTCATTAAATCGTCTGTCTTGTCTATAATGATGCTGATTCAATTCATAATCAGTCTAGCTACACTTGAATACAGTATGACAAAATCTTGGCAACCCTATACGGCGAGTAGACTAGGGCAGCAATCAGGCGCGCCTGCGCAGCGCCAGTGAGCGCGCAAACGCATCTCCCGGAGTTAGTAATTTAGTATCGTTGATACTTGCTACTGAGCTAGTCTGCACTAAACCGGTCTGTAAGCAATTAAGTGACACAGTAAAAGAGTATTAAAAATAATAAGTTTCAACAGGCGCCGCTTCTATAACATCATTTAATTCGGTGTCGTTAATAAATGTTGGGATACCACAATGATTTGTGACGTTGTTATCTAAAATAAATCGTCGAATTTTATGTTTAATGTATGGAGCTATGGCAGTTTGCCATTAATTTGCATAGTTGATTAAAAGCAAATTACATTATTAATTATTCTTGCTAGCAGTCAATTAGAAGAACACATATTTTCTTATAAGATTTGAAATACACATATGCATATTTTAATTAATATCATGAATGGTAAGAAAAGAAGATAAGGGGGTATATTTTGGTCACTAATTAGGCACCTACATAATATTAATGACTCGTAGAATTTTGAGTTCAATTAAGTACCTAAGTATGCCAACAAATACCAAATATGAAATAAATGGCTGATTACCTAAAGAAGGTCATATTTTGGTAAACAAACCAATTATGTACTATACCTACTTTATCTTTTTCACATTTGATATTTGATTGTGTTATTTGAGATGTATCATTCATTACACCCTATAGAAATACAACGTAAGTTTCATAGAAATATTATGAAATCCGCATTAAAATTATTATGGAAAGCTTTTCGATATTAAACCATGATTTTAATAACTAATACCTAAAGGTTGACTTGTAAGACTAGGATCTAGTGACAGGTGCAGCCATGCCGTTTATGGCTTTACCCACTACTTTACGCTTCATCAAACGCTAATTCAAAATAAACTCTAATACAACATGAGAAGGTCTAACGTAAACGCATGAAAAAAGTGGTGCCTAAGATGCGCTTACGACGTTCCCATGCCATCGTCGCGTACTGCACGCTTGTTTTTTTCGTTTATTTTTTATTTTTTTCTTATCTGAAACGGGTCTACAATGAGAAGATTCTGGTTTTGCAAGTTCCAATGCCGATATTCTATAGTCGCATTACGATATTATCTGCCCGCAAGGTATTTCGATTTTATGTAGGTATTTTAACGTATCTTACTTACGCCTAAATCAATTTTATGAAGGGTTTATGTACAAACTGATTATTTTGTATATGAAATGTTATTGTTCTAGGCATTAATTATATATGATACCTGAGATCGTCACTTGAATATTTGTTTTGCTCTGTCGTTTGCAATGACTATTTATCAAAGAGCTCTACATTTTACACATAAACCCCCTTACTCATAAAACTTTATTTAACTAATATACTGTTTAAAGGGTCACGTAAATAAAGTCACTCTATTGTCATTGTCAAATAATGTGACATAATTTACTTGACCATTTAAACAGTATATTAGTTAAATAGCGCTTTATGAGTAAGGGGGAAATTGTTTAAGAGTTTTTATTAACAAAATGTTTCAGTTTATCTTTTAATTTTTTCTTAATTTTAACTTAGTTTACGTAGAGGAAACATTATCCTAGCACTGAACAACAAAATAAATTAATAATTGGACTGTTTTACAAAAAAACTTAGAACGACTTCAAAGTACACTAAGACGTAATCAAATCCCGATCTGATGACAATGGGACCAAACGGGAACTACCCTTGCAGACAAAAAAAGAATTTTCCATATCGGTTAATAAATGACGGAGTTATGAGATAACAACATAAAAAAAAAAAATACAACCGAATTGAGAACCTCCTCTTTTTTTTAAGTCGGTTAAAAAATGCTTTGCAGTTATCTGTGACATTGTATAATAAACATGTATTTTTTCTTGAATATTCCATGCATAGTAATTAATTCACAGTACTTCTACAATATTTTACATGCTGGGTGAATAACAAGTGTAAGATATGCCTACCTTTAATAGTTATCCAAAACAAAACTTCGCTACTAACCGCTCACTAATATATAACCACGTCACTTTCCACGAATATTGTAATTATATACGAGGCAAATACTTTTCGCTGCAGGAGTCCAGACATCAAAACATGCATTTCCAGTTGTACACCATAACTATAATGTTTGAAGACCAAACTCCATTACTTGTTTGTAAAGACTACATAAAACACAGAGGTCATTGAAGCGAAGATATAGTATTATGAATTAGAACCGATCGTTTCGCCGGCGTTCATAAATTCAAGATCGAGCATTTTCGCAAAGCCCTTGCAGCGAAAAAAAAATGTAAATGCCCTCCGTGACTAGGACAGCTTCTCGTGACCTTGGCGGCGGCCATTCCGTTTTTTTTCGCGCGTTCAATGTTGCCAACACGAACGACTCGGTGCGTTCGCCTTTTATTTTGCTTTTATGGCAACTAGTTCAACAACTTTTTTAAATTAACTATAAAGTAATTTAAACGTATTTTATTTAATTATATAACGCTTTGGTACTGATAACTGATAATTACGTAATAGTAACTGCAAACAATGCAATCTATCGTGATTGTCACCTCATTTTCCACGGGTAGCGATAAACAAGAATCACTTAAGATAATTTCATTACTTATCAGCAAACGAAATGCTTTGTGATAAAGTGATTGTTCGTCACATTTGATTATAAGAGAAAAATATTACATTTAACATTATTTTCAGAGTAGAATTAACTCAGAGTTAACATATATTTATTTTTTTAAATGTTGCATTCAACGGAGAAAGTTATATATGATATATTTGTAGCTATAGTGATGTCTCTACATTTCATACAGAAAATACCTTCCATACATTTCAAAACCAATCTTCATTCAAAAAATCTGCAGCTTTCCACACTTACACAAACATGAGTAACGAGGCGGGTTTTTTTTTCGAGTTTTTATTATTTTTTACCATCGTAGAACAATATAGATAGATGTTTCAGTGATTAGCGCCCGTTCATTTGAAAAATTGACTTTTGTATAATATGAGCCATATTTTAGCGTTTCCCACGGTACCTCTAAAAACCGTAACGCTTACTATTTGGGGAAATGTACAAAAATAGTTTTTTTTATATATACCACTAAGGTGGCAAACAAGCATAGGTACGGCCCGCCTGTTCAAAAATCATATCTTAATCTTATACAAAAAGTATCAATTCTACAATATGCTTAATTAACTACAACGGTCGCTAATTACTGAAATATCTATCCATATTATTCTACGAAGGTAAAAAAAAAAACACGAAAATATCCCGCGTCGTAACTGATGTTTAACCTTAATAATCGGATAGATAATAATATGTCTAAATAGCAAACACGATTCAATTATCTTATCAATAACAATTTTGCCACATAAAGGGCTTGCAAGTAAATAAATATTGATCACAAACATTTGGCAGTGAACATGTGACGTGTTATCTATGTTACGCTTGAGGAGGCTCAGTAATCCGTTTCCTCGAGGAGATATCACGTTTCGTGGATTTCGCGACGAATTTATACTAATCGAGCTTTAAGGTCTAGATTGCGATGTCTTTACGATGAGTTTTTTTTTTTTTTTTTTTTTATACAACTTAGTCGTTAAACAAGCATACGGCCCACCTGATGGTAAGCGGTTACCGTAGTCATATGGACGCTTGCAACACACGAAGCATCGCTTACGCGTTACCGACCTTTCCCCCCTCCCCTATGAGCTCTGGCGACCTTACTCACGCGCAGGAACACAACTTTACACAACATAAAGTTATTTGGCTGCGGTATTCTCCAAGGTGGAGGTACTTCCCCAGTCGAGCTGCTCTTTGAGCGAATAAACGCTATGCTCTACCTCTCTCAAATTTTTTATATCGATGACATTTGAGGTAACAAAGTACTAATGACTTCTCAGAATTAACAACAGGAAAAGGAAGGAATAAATGAAAACATCAATCTATAATTCCCCTAAATAGAAAAATTACATCTTAAAATTATGGGTGTGGGGCGCCCGCCAGCCCGATGGACTGACGACCTCAAAAAAGTGGCCGGACTGGGCTGGATGCGAGTGACAAGAAAACGGAAGGAGTGACGCGCTCTGGGAGAGGCCTATGTCCAGCAGTGGATTTAAAAAAGGCTGATGATGATGATGATCTTAAATATATCGACATCACACCTATATTGAAATAAAGTCACTATTATTTCTCTCCAGTGACGATACCAATCCAAAAATATGTGTAAATCGTGAACTTATGTTAAATAACATTTTCATGAAGATTAACCATAACCTCTCTTTTTTTGTGATTACTTGTGATCATTGGTCAGATAGACTGACCTAATTCCGTGGCGTTTTTGATTATATTATAACATTGTGTTAATTAAGGTCATTAATGTAGCTACATCAATTGAAAATCAGCTATGGCGCCTATGGCATATGTGAAATGACTAAAAATTTTACAAGGCATTTAAAAAAACTGTTTTGAAAGAATCACATCATTGATTCTTTTTAAATTCTTACAAGTAACAACCGTTTATTCCTAAGGAAAAACATAAATACTGTCAAAGCACTACTATGAAGTAAAAAGGCAAAGAAAAGGACACAAATGCAAAAAATATAAATCCTCAACAAAAATACATAGCAAATAAGTAAAACCTCGTAGTTTCCACTTTCTTAGTTCCGACACATCGTTAGCACCATATTCAAGGACAGAGCGGTACACACCTACAAGGGCGTAGCAAAGTTCCCCATAGCTATATCAAATAGGGAATTTATACTCTAAGACCGAGGAAAAGGTGCGAGTTTCGTACGCAGGAATGCTTGAGGCTCTCAGGCCGCAGATTGAATAAACCGCTTGACACAGATTCGCGTTTCGGGTCAGATGGGTGCCGAGTCCAGTAAACAAAATGCTACATACCCGTTACGACATCTCGCGATCGAGAAGAAAGAATTCGACTGTTTTACGACTTGGCCTCTTTTGATCCGTACTATTGCATCAAATTGTCGGCTTTAATATATGCAGTCACGCACTACAATGTATATTTTGATACTTAAAAGCTACTTTTGAAATCTTTTAATTATGTTAGTCATACATTTTTTTTTCTAACTAATGCAGACTCTAAAATGTTTACATTTGATGTCTGAAACTGCTCAAATATTCGCTTAGTTACACAAAATCTAAAATGTGTACATGTGTTGGATTGGATGTGCAATTTTACCAAAATTTATAAGTTGATGAGGTATCTGACGATGATACAGTAATGATAGATCATGATAAAGTGATATCATAATTAAATGACAAAAATATAAAATGATAATCGAGTGATTACTTAAATATATATTATTCTACCTAGGACTATGTATATAATCGATCAATATACTTAATTTTGATATCCATTAATCAATATGTCTTCATGCCTCACGAAACTTGAGAATCCAAACCAAACTAAAAAGAAAAAGTAAACCGTAGAGACTTACACAGCAGTAGTGCCCCACGCAAACAGCATTTCAAGATAATTTAAAAAATGCTTTATTTATTCTAATTTTTAATTTCCGCAGTAAATATGTTTATATCAATCAGATAAACTTAAACTACGACTTGAGTAAACTCAACTACCTATATGCCAATGATAATAAAGAAATATCTAACGACGGGAATATAAAGTCTGAAGCAAAGCTGCCGCAATTTGTAAACTAGTCTTTAGTCTGAGATCCGCTGCCAGCGCCACTGATAGCATCAAACTTGGCGCCATCTTACACAGTATATTTGCATCTGAACAGAGAACGCAATGCCTTACAATTTGACATTGTAATCATTTCTTAACAAAAGACTGACCTGACTCCTTCTTATCAGTTTTGACGCTCCACAAAGATACATATACAGAAGGTTGTACAGCGTATTCCTTTAGAATAAGGTTTATATCAGGTCGTTTGTAACTGCAAAATGATATTGGTATTCACTATCAGATTCTTGTATGTATTTTTTACAAAAGGAATGTATGAAATGAATGGTATCTCATTGATAAGTGCAATAACTTCCTCAGAAGTAAAACTCAACACAATTGTTAATGGGTAATTCATGAAAAGAATTAGGTATATTTAAAATATGAATAAGTATGTAATTTTCTGAAACAATATCACGACTCATAATTCGAAGGAGATATTGGAATTGCTGAAGCACATTCCAAAACAATAACAGCAACAGGTTGTCCTATTAGCATTCAAGATGTTGAGAAAACACTGCCAAACTTCAAACGTGCATTGCATTTTGATTTCATTCTGTATTTGAATAAGGAAGAAACTTGATTGAATTAATTTGATTAGTTTAAACGGCTAATATTCATATCACTTTACAATTCAGATTTAGAATGTTACAGGAATTATTTATTCCATCGCTATACTCGTACGCTCATAGAAATTAAAAGTTGATAATATCCCAAGAATAAGTTACACAGAACGAGTGAAGGCAAAAATAGGCGTCGTGTCGTATAAGGAAGTGCAAAATGTTGCTAATGATAGAGCAGACTGGAAGAAGCTAAACCTACAAGAGCACAGCTCTTAAATACAGAAGAATAATATCCTTTTAGATGGCACAACAGTAAAAATATTTACTTCTAAAATATGGGCTTCCTTCTAATTCTAATAAGAATACAATACTCAGTTTAAACATTTTCCTTGACAAATTTGCAACATATCAGTAACTTGCGTACAACTTCGCAAGCTATAATGATGGTATTACAAACACGCCATTTCCTTGTAGGAGTTTCTTTCAGATATATTGAGGCTCCAAGGAAAAATTTCCTTTCCGTGCGCGTATCTAATGATTCAATAAGAATTACTGTCACTTTTTCAATATTCTTCTGTTTAGGGGGATTAATTATTTTTTATTAAATATTTTAGGACAATTTACGTTTAGGACATTGTTTACAAACTTTGTCTGGGTTTTCTATTTTATCGTTTCCCTTTTTTTATTTTTTTAAGGCAGACTTAAGTAAGTGATTCTCACTTTAATTAAGCCCTTTGCTTGCGGGGCAGGTCGTCCTCTTCCCTCCAATAATGCGAGGAGGGAGATGGCTGCCACATGCGTCATAGTTGTGAACAGGTGCTGCTTGTGGTATGGGGTCTGGTCTGCTTAAGTTTGCTATTTACTTATTCAATATCGATTCAGTCTACTTTGTAGTTTTGCCGCCGGGGCACACAATTATTGTCAGTGCGATTACAATGTAAATATTATGTAATGAATCTAAGCTTATTTTGAAAAGAGTAATTGCTGAGTTTTGCCAGGCTTCTGCAATGCAACCGTCCGAACCGGTATTAGATTATTAAGAGTCACTATTCATAATTCTTATAAGACCCTAGAAGGTCTATTTGAAATGAATTATTTCGATTTCATTTATCTTCTTTGACTACTTTTTAGTTTCTGCAGTAACAGTCAATGCTCTTGATATTATTATATTATCAACTACATCCAATTCATCCTTACCCGACGTATTCGATTAAATTGAAAATGGACAGCAATTCAACACCATAAAACCTCTGTATCGTAGTTGCGTGAAATCATGTCCAACATGCCAAACGTTTGGCATATGTAATACTAATGAATAGTAATTACAATCGTACGGTCAACAGAGTAAACTCTACAAAATGTAATCCTCAGCACCCACACTTATTTGTGTTGACATACGCACACTTGCGGTTTTCTTTATCAATACACATGGCCAGCTGGGCTTGTGTTGGTTGGGTGACGTCATGCAATTGTCATCGCTGTCACGGCTAACGAGCGACACTCGGTCACCGTTCTTGGTTCAGCTCTTAAGTATTTTTTTACATTTATTTATAGTAGTAAATACCTCAATATACATAAATTTAAATACAACAGTTATCTTTCGTTAAGATACCACATCATTTTGATCACGCGACTACAGTTTTGCTGAGGAATCTCGAAACTGAATTTGTTTTTCTCTACTCCCATTACCACCATAGGCGTACTAACCGCCAACAAGGTTTTGCCATTTACATCAGATTCTTTGTCGTCCTAGAACATTTATACTAAAACTCACTCCAATTATTCTTCGTCTCACTCTCCTGTAATGCATTTGGACAGGGATGGATATAATATTGCGGACACGAGCCGGTGTTCGGCTATTTTCTTAGAATTATTCCTTGGCTGCCAAGTCGTGATGCACCGCCTTGTAACACTGCATATTATGTGATGATCTCTGATCACGTGGTTTTTATTAACACATCCTTGCTATTTTACAATGTATAATGATTGATTAGAATAGCAAAGTGGGTATGAATTGTTAACATTTCGAACTAATTGATTTTGATTGTCTTTATACTTCTGCTATTAATCTAATATTAAAAGTCAAAGATTCATTAGCGGATACTACCTAATGTCTACATACAACAATGTAGATGACCGCTTAATAATTGTAGTTTGACATTGACATTATTAGGACAGCTGTTAGTATGTCTTTGACAGCACATAAGAATACCAAATGAAAACCTAAACCTCGCGCGCTCGTAACGATAGAATGGACGCAAAACTGCCTTTTTTAAGTGCAAGTATGACATATCACTTTCTTTTTCATTGAACTTGACATAGGCACAGTTAGAAGACGGCTGAACAAAGCGAACGAGTAGTGCTGATGTCATGCTGAAACGTCACTCGACTTTGAACTTTATAGTGAACGAATTTGGTTCCGTTTTCATATCCAGGGTGATGTTATGTCATGTTTTTGCTTAGTACTTTTACCTTCCGCACGAAAACTCAAGGACAATTCACAGTTTGGGTCTCAGGTCTGTTTTTCATTGGGAAGTGACACGGTCGTCGATCGGCTGCGAGACCTTGCCCTCCCCACCCTGCCTCCACGCCAGGGCTCAGCTGACGTCACCCGCGCCATCTTGCGACAGTGACGCGTTGCTTGGCAACCAACACACGCTACTCAACGCCAAGACAGGTTGTTTAGCGAATTTACTTGCAAATTAAATATTTTTGATGCCTAAGGTGTCGTGACGTCTAAGTTTTATTGTTTCCGGTGCTAGATTCTTCGCTTTTTATGCCTCTTTTTATCCGACTTCATTAAATATGTATGTACAGTACAATGCGTGTTTTGATCTTACTAAAAATTAAGTGATTATATTACATACTCATTGAAGAGTTTTATGTTATGAAAAATCATTTTACTATTTATATATTTACTAATTTATAGGCTCCCGCGCTATCCTTTTTGAAGTTCGACATACCTTGTTTAAAAAATAATAATTCCCAGAAATACACCCAAATCAAAGTACGAATCATGAAAGCTTTCATGTAGTCTAGTCACATCTTAACTTTACTCCTGCGTTCAGTCTATGAATCCGTTCAATTCTATGATCAGTAGAAAAATTATACACATGTGCACACTAACAATCAGGCTTGAATTGTTTCTATTAAAGCAAATAAAGAATGTTAAAGCAGGTGCATGTGTAGGAAGAATAGAATTAGAAGTAATTGAGATAGGCCTTGATAACTCATTATAAGTTTATGAATTGAAATCTCTAGAAGTAGGATACTGCAATGGTTAAGATATATCGTTACATGCTAGCTTTTGGCCCCGCGGTTGCACTCGCAATGCCTTATTTTTCAGCCACGGGAGTGGAATTTTGAAACACCCTGCCTTATTGGATACATTATATATAAAACATCATTATTATGTAGGTATATTTATCACTTATCATAGCGACTCGTGTCGGCAGCCTACGTAAGCCATGTAAATTATTTTTTCGGCGACATTGGTTGCGAAAAATTGATTTTTCTACTTACATAAAATTTTCATTAGGATTTAATATATATATATAAATCTTCAGTAAAAAATGATCTAACCAATGGTGAAAACATCATCAAAATCCGTTGCGTGGTTAAGGAGGAGATAGCGGAATACAGGCAGACGCGCCGCGGAATGCGACTTTGTTTTTTACTGTGTAGAGTTTTAAATTAGTATAAAACCAGATGTGTAATTGTTAATTTCCTTGCAAACAATATGGTTTGGGAATTTTAACTACAGATTTTTTCGTACAGAATAATGGATATTAAAATTCAATATAAATATGAAATTAAAAATATATTGTTCTCATTGTTTATATTGTTAATTTATCCTGTAAATTTATTGCAATAATAAATTTTCCAGTATAGGTATTATGACGCCATTATTGTTACCAGAGCTATTGTATGAGCACTTGAACATGTCATGAAACAATTGACTATGGTATGAGGAAGTTCGTCCTACCATCCTTCAATCAGAAGCTAATTGGAGCTTTATTGAAATTAAAAAAAACTGCACATATAAGAAAATTAAAATGTTTTAATAAAAACTTAAACCGACTTCAAAGTACACTAAAAAGCAATCAAATCCTGACCTGCTGACAATGGGACCCAACGGGAAGTGTACCCTTCCAAACAAAAAAAGAATTTTCGAAATCGGTTATTAAATGACGGAGTTAGGAAAAACAACAGAATTGAGAACCTCCTCCTTTATTTTGAAGTCGGTTAAAATACATGGTACGTCGTTATCAGAAGGTATCAATGTTACATCGACGGATTTCAATCCTTATGATTATAAAGACCGAAATCCTACAGTTGACTATTGCTACGAGTCCAAGACAAAACCAGATCAAGTAATCCGGCTGAAATTCAATAAAGTTCATACGAGAGTTCATGTGCGCAAGCAATGGGAAAATTGTCTCATACTTATGGACTTTCCCAAAACGTACGTGAAGAGTATATCAGACAGTTATGTAGCCAGGACTTCCTGTTAGTTGTTACTATACAATTGTTCCAGATTCGTTTAATAATTTATTTATACACTTATATAATAAAATTATTATATTTATATTATTATCTAGAATGTCATTAGGCGTCTAATTAAATTAGTCTGTAAGATAACAGGGTTTTCCTATCATGTCTGACCTGAAATACCCTTCTGAGCTGGAGGCATTTATTTTACCTGCATTCATGTAATATTTTTTTCCGTACTTGTATTATAATTTATGCCGTATGCTTGTTTGCCACCTAAGTGGTATAAAAAAAATAATGTTCAATATGAACATGTCTAAAGTATTTATTGTTTTGTATTTTTTTTTATACTTAATTTTTAATGATTTAATATTTTTAAGTATGTAACAATATTTTTAAAACTAATACCACTACACGGTTAAAAGAAAAAATAAACGTTTTAACTTCTCTTTACTGTAATGATTTATCATTCATGCCTTTTCAAGTCTTTGTCGTTAAGTATCTACAAACTCTAAAAAAGCTTATGAAAATACATAAATATGCAATGAAAATCATTTCTAACCTTCTCGCAAATTCATTATTATATAAATGTGTGCGAATAGTCCCGATACATTAATATAACTCGCCACGATGTATTATAATGTGGCCAAATGTGGTATATGAAGCGCTCGTGGTGTAGCATGATTAGCCGTTCTTAATCGATCGGCAAAGTTAAGCTACGTCTGTCGTGGTCGGTACCTGGATGGGTGACCGTCTAGTGGTATTTCATATCGAGCGTTTCCGTGCTTCGGAAGGCACGTAAAGCCGTTGGTCCCGGTTATCACTTAATTGTGATAGTCGTTAAGCTAGTTGGATGCCTCCTAGGCGGCTTGAAAAAATCCAACAGTAGGTTGACCACTAGCCTCCATCGATCCGCAGTGGGCACGCGTGGTGGAGTATCTGCCCATTGCCTTTCACCCTCACTTGTGAAAGTGGGAGGCCTGTGCTCAGCAGTAGGACATTATAGGCTGATGATGATGAATTGCTATATTCTGTAGTTAACTCAATATATTTTTAGGTTTTGGAGAAGGACTAGATGTGATCAATATTCCGTCAGTGAGCGTCACTAGTTAACACAAGCCTCTTTAGTGTTAAGTGCTTTTACTATGCCGGTCTATCTTCATTTATAGTAGTAATTAACCTACAATGTGGTCTGAATAAGGCACTAACTTCTTGTTTCCAAATCAACATAAATCACTTATTGTTTTCGTCATGAAACCTGAGTAGTTAATTAATTAAATTGTCTGCACAGAGTCTCATCTGAAGCTATTATCTGTTGCACATGTAAAGGGACTATATCCAGCAAACTATTTCACGCTCTAACTGACGAACTGCTGTAATAGCTTAACTTATCAAATTGCACCCCAAATGAATAAAGCTGAATATTATTGTGAAAATACTGAAACAATTACCAACCTTTATGGGAATATTTGTCTAGTAAGACTCTAGGTAAATCATGTACTTAAGAGAAAATGCTGGTGGCGTTTGTTCCATACAAACGTAATCCTCAGTTTCCTCTCTGGATAATGACACTAGAGCATTGATTATTCTACCATGCAATCTTTAGGTACCACTGTATATCCTTCGGTTGTGTTAAATAATTAATTTTCTCCATAAATTAATTATTATAGGAATTAGGAGCCTTCTAAAATCATAAAATCTTACCATTTTTAACGTCTTTATCAGACTTCCAGCGAAAAAATTTGACGAATATAAAACAACAAAAGAAAACCGACAGACATAGCCAAAGCCCTTTTTATTATATTCTTGATTTTTTTTTAAACGATCCAGTTTTGGAGGAGAATACTGGCGATTACGAAATAGCGATTTCGTCTAATTTAAATAGGTATATTCGGTCCAAGCTGTAATTGTCTCTATCCCCCTCGGGCGGGATAGGCACAGTGCGACAGCAATAGATATTTTAAAAACCTATTTTCCAAATTTCTTGCAGCCATCCTTTCCTCTTAAGGTTGTTATTCATATTCTGAATATTTTATCTTATTTTATTCACCTACCATCAAAATGTCTACCAGACGAAGTTTACTTGCTAAGTCACGTGTAAATAAAGATTATGTCATTCGATTGACGGGAAATATCCTATTTGCCGTCTCAGAAAATAATTAAGTCAACAATAATAAGTAATAAAATATGGAAAGGAAAAATAACATAAAACATATCATATCGAAGCATGAAAACGGAAGCAGTGAGATGGGCCTTTAGTCACTAATTAGTTTTTCCGGGGCTTACACGTGGCGGCACACCGTCACGTTTCCATCGTTGTGTGGGTACCCCCCTTATTTTATGACCGCCCACTGGCACACAGACGCAATGGAGGAATGCAATCAAATTGAGTAGGCGTCCATTTGTGTGCAAATCCTGTGTGCATAATAAAATCTCAGGAGAAACTTCGATCAGACTGTTAATGATGTTATATTCTGATATTTTCGAGGAATCAAGACAGGAATTTGGAACACACAATTTTCCTTACCTTTAGTGACTTTCAGGGTATTACTTTTCCGCGTAATTTCTTGTTCATGTTAATTTCTTTTATAAAAAAGTATGCGGCCCGCCTGATGGTAAGCGGTTTGCGTAGCCATATGGACGCTTGCAACACACGGGGCATCACACACGCATTACCGACCCTTTCCCCTCCTCAAAGAGCTCTGGCGACCTTACTCACACGCAGGAACACAACATAAAGTTATTTGGCTGCGGTAATCTGAAAGGTACTTTCCCAGTCGAGCTGCGCTATGAGCGAACAAACAAAACAAAATTTGCGTATGAAGATGAAAATTTGCTTTTCAATCACAAACTATCCTGAACCAATATCAATCCGATAGCTGGCTAATTACTGGGAATGCCGAAACAAACAATATTTCAATTTGTGATTGAGTTTGTACTGGCAGTACATACGTACATTAGAATTCTGGATTTAATAAATACGTGGGCGATCCGACCGGTACCCTCCCTCCTCCTGGCAAGGTCAGGCAACTACTAATAGTTGCACGAACAGCTATCGGGTAGAACAGGTGTTTGCAATTGTAGCTAGATATTTTAATTTTAAATGACTCAATTAATTCCAGTGCTATTAATTGTAATTCATTAATTTAATATTGGAATAAAAATACGCAAAAACAAATATAATTTTGACGCACTTTGTGGTCTATTTTTGTATTAGATAGAATAAACATTATTCTTAACCATATTCGGACATTAAAGGTTTAGTCATATCCCATATAATAATTCCCAAAATCTAGTAAAATTTTCTTTTTAAACGTATGACGAATGCTTTAGGGAAAATATGATTGAAAAAATCTCGATGAATCCAGCGTATTTTAAGTGTATACGCCGTTTTTTATTTCGCAAATGATGCTTTTTTATAATCAGTAAATTAATGAATAAGCTATTAGTATTTTCTGCCTTTAATGTAGGTAAATTTTAATTTTTTCAAACGAACCTTTATGTATATAGTTTGGTACCTAGAGTCAGATTAAACAGGTAGTATAAAAACTGTAAGTTTTTTTTTTTTCGTTTATACTGACTTATAGCAATAGAAACCCAATCATCCAGTAACAAGCCTGCAATGAAAATACTCTATACTAGTATTGGAACCTAAATTAAAAAATGTTTTTTCTACGTGACTTCCCAGGGTGGGTTTCAGGGGCTCCAGTTGGGCGAGGACTTGTTTCCGTGGGCGGTTCTTTAAAAACCACAGTAAGGAGAGAAGAGTAGGTAAACTCGAATAAATTCTAAAAAACACTAAAACGCAGATTCATATCTATAATATAGATATTTGCTATGCGAGTCTAATGCAGTTGTGAATACACACCGTAAAATCAAATCTGTACATATCTCTATCTCTATCTGTTAATTGTATAATCGTTCATGCCACTGTGGCCTTACGTAGCCACCGCATTTTCCGCTACACCTAGGCCTTAGGCCCGCATTATGGCCTAGGCCAAGCAGCCTGAAATATTACATTGATGGACGGCGTGAGAAAAAGTTACCTACATGCGACATCTACGTACTTAACGTGTACTGAAAGCGCGAGCTTTATCGCGCTCTCTGTACGTGAAAACGTTTGTGCGTTTACTGTTCTCTTTTTACTGTGACCGACACGTTCTCTTTTTACAGACGAAGCTCTTTCAATCATCCCTCTACTATGGCCTTACTTTGTACTGGTATTATTGCATCCGGACGATTCCACGAACTCAAATTAATCCTATTGAGCGACACAAGGCGAATTAATGTGTCAACAACAGAACTAATATAGGTACCTACTTGGAATATGTATTAGCCTTACCATCATTTGAAATTATAATCGCTTCAGTTTTTATAACAATTCTTTATTATGAGTGAACGAGTTGAAAAAAAAATTGCTGTTTGAAAAGTAATGCAATAAAGAAGTGGAAATTAATATTATTAAATGATGTTCAATGGTACCGCGCTTGAATTCGTCGTGAGAGGCGCTAGTGTAGAGTGAGGTCTCTAGGAACGTCAAATGTACTGGCGGACTGTTTGCGAGCTTTTCATTGCGGATTTTCACTAATTATTCCTGATTAATGATTGCAGACTTACCTGCGAATCGCCACCAACCACTGTTTAAGGCAAGTTTTAATTTCTTTCAGAAACGTATTCCGCCTTTTTTCGGATCAAAACGGGATTAAGCAACTCGGCGCCACAGAAACGGTAGCCTCCAATGAAAATAATGTATCATTCACGAACGAGCAGTATTTGAATGGAAAGTTCATCAACAAAATCATTATCTGTTAAACTATCTGTGTGCGGTTTTGGCGCGTGAAAACATGTGACACTGTCGAAAATCGGGCATCAGATACGGGCAGACATACAAGGCCTGATTGATAATGCAGACTAGGGTTGTCATCTTGCATATTTCGTATTTACAAGTTGTTGCGCGCAGTATCACTTGTGTCTTGTATTTCACTAAGAATTTAGTAATTCAGGGTATGATCGATGGATCAAAGTGATTTAAAATGTGAACAGTCATAACAAAATGACAGAGATGTCAATAAATCTATTTCACTTTCTAATATAATATTAATAATATAAAGCGGAAGAGATTTTTTGTTTGTTTAAACGGGCTAATCTCTGGTCGGATTCGGAAAAATATTTCCTATTATCCTCGAGTATTATACGTTTTTTTATCCCGAGAACGTAGGTGAAACCGAGGGGGCAGTTAGTCACATAAAATTGGAGAAACTTATTATAAGCCAGTAGTTCAGCATGCCCCAATAAACTAAAGAGCTTTTCCTGAGACGCCTACAGATTCGATCATTAATAAATATAAAACAAGTTGTAAGGACCATTAATAATGCTTCCAGTGCTTGCCCGTTCAGAATTCATTCACTTGTCTTTGAAAAAATGCATGTTTTTCCAAATTCGTTATTTATCTAACTAGGTACTAGAAGCAATTTTGTACAGCAATTTATTTGATAGCTTCCCTAACGCTAACCGCGTACACCACTATGTACATGAATGTATTATCTACTCGTACCATCTATGTTACCGGCCCGGTTGTAGTGACTGTGGCGTTTCTATTGTGAATTGTGATCACAAGCCACCCTGTATATCGATAGTGGTATAATTCATAGGAATATATTTGTATTGATCGTTTGCCAGTCAAATAAAATGTTGATCAAACAAATTCAGTATGTACAATTCATAATGACAAAAATTTCAAAAAAGATTTTTTTTAAATACCAGTTTGTATACTCAATCTCAAAAATAGTGTTTTATTTCACTGAATTTCAATGACGGTATTGACTGAATAATCGAATTTGAAGGCCATCGGAAGTTGACTGTTTTTTTTTTTGAATAAATTGAATTTAAATATATTGACCTCATTTATTACAACTGGGTTTGAAGCCAAGGTCGAATTGGTGTTCATTGATATCTTTTTTTATATTATATAATTTTAAAATGAATTTTTCATTTTCACCTTTTTCGGAATTCTTTGTTTTTTAATTTCATAAACATTTCAACAGGTTTATCACCAGTCTTTCATAATCTTATGGTGCGTCTATGCTTGTCGAGCCGAGCCACGAACGAGCCTACAACGAGCACGATGCGAATGCCTTTGTACGTGAAAAAACTGACAATCGCGCTCGTTCGAGGCTCGCGAGCCCGTCCATGCTACGCGAATCTTGCTCGCAGTGTGCTCGTTCGAGGCTCAGCTCGTGCTCGGTTCGCTAAGCATGGACGCACCATTACACGTACAACATATTTGAGATTATTTCTTACAATTTTTTTAACAAAACTAGCATAACTTTTTCCGTTTCAGGCAGGTATCTGAAAGAAATATGTTACGTAATATCACATACACAATTTTTCTTAAGATTCTAACTATACTCAGCCTTCTGTAAATCCCGGGCGGACGTGGGCGGTCTACCTAGAGACTGCTCGCCTACGCAGCCAGTGCCTGGCTACCGACCTTCCCACTCACCTTTGATTATTGACAACCTACCTCGCTTTCAGGATTTGAGTGAAGTGAGTGACTTGAACGATAGGGGAAAATCCAAATACTTAGACACAAAATCTTCTGTAAAAAATAATGTAACAGAAAGGGTAGGTATGTCCATAGAAATACACTTACAATTCTTTGGTACTAGACGCACAGATCGCGAAAGAGAAAATTTTATAATAATACTAGCTGCCCGGCACGACTTCGTTCGTGTGGTGTCCTACTAACCTATACCCTACCCTACCCTACCTAACCTAACCTACCCTACCATTACGCCTACCCTACCCCTACTAGGGTAGGGGTAAACCCCTACCGTCGCAACTTTCTTAATTTTTTCTTTCATAAGAACCTCCTCCTGACAATAACAAACACAACAAAAAAAGAATTAGCGAAATTGGTCCAGCCGTTCACGCGTGATGGCGTGACTAAGGGAAATAGGGACTCATTTTTATATATATAGATTAGCAAGTGTTGTGAAAAGACACTCATTCAGCGGTGACGTTGGTTATGATGTTAATTCAATAAATAAATGCAAAAATTTGGTATGTAGTGTTCACCTCATTCGGAAGGATATATCCACCTACACGTTATATAGGTAATAAAAAAAATTGTACACCTTTTGGCATGGCTAAAGTTTATATGGAGAATGAGTTCCGAAAGCTACGAAATGGCTACGAATAATATATTATTCGTAGCCCGAAAGCCTAAAAATATTTATTTATTCAAACTATTCTTTTATTACGGTTTAATTCCAACCACTAGGCAATAGTTATAATAAAAAAAAAATTAAACGTATTTAATATTATCAATAATGCTATGCTAATGCTGATTAAAATAATTGTCATGGCAAAAAAATATCAAAAATGGGGAATACCAAGATTGTATCAAACCTGTGATATGGCTTCATTAAAATGTATGATCAATTTGTACTTTTTATAATCAGTCACTTATTAATTAAATACTCGTATGCGGCGATCATAGCTTTTGAAGCCAATATTTATAATAGGGTAGTGTGCTGTGGATATTACACACATACATACATAACCTTCAGGAAGAAATTTTCTAAATGATGGAAAAATCTGTTTCAAAATCGATAGCGTTGTTGTAAAGAATGAAGTTGTCAAACAGACAGATACAAAAATACAGCCAAGTGCGAGTCAGACTCGCGCACCGAGGATTCCGTACAAACCAGTAGGTATATAAGTAAATGGTAGTATAGACCTGAGTATTTAATATGAATTTCAATTTATGACGTATTAAAAAAACTACTTACTAGATCTCGTTCCAACCAATTTTCGTTGGAAGTTTTCATCGTAATGTACATCATATATTTTTTGTAGATTTATCATTCTCTTATTTTAGAAGTTACAGGGGGGGGACACACATTTTACCACTGGAGGTGTCTCTCGCGCAAACTATTCAGTTTCGAAAAAATGATACTACAAAACCTCAATTTTGAAGACCTATCCATAGACACCCCACACAAATTTTTAGGTTTAGGTTTTATTAAAAAAAAAAAAGAGTTTTAGTTCTAAGTATGGGGAACCGCCAAAATTTATTGTTTTTTTTCAATTTTTGTGTGAAAATCTAAATGCGGTTCACAGAATACATCTACTTACCATGTTTCAACATTATAGTTCTTATAGTTTCGGAAAAAAGTGGCTGTGACAGACAGACAGACAGACAGACATGACGAATCTATAAGGGTTCCGTTTTTTGCCATTTGCCTACGGAACACTAAAAACGACTTTATTGTATAGTATTAATGAGAGATAATGTCATTGTTATTTGTATTGGAGATCTTATTACCTGATATACAGGGTATGTTATTCATTGAATTATTACGCTATTGTTATTGTATTTTATATGTTTAAATATTCTTTTGTAATTTCAACACAATACGGAAGAAATAAATTTAATTCTATACATATAAAATTAAGTTGATTGGGACAATTACAATGGTGTTGATAAATGAATACAACTATGCAATTGTCATATATGCATTAGGCATGGAAATTATTGCTACTTTAAAGGAATTCTCATTTGATGATATTATTATTTTTTATAGCATGATTTCACTTGCGATATATGATTTGCAATGATTTGTAACCTACGTCATCGATGCTGATCGACGGTATTTTTCACAAAATCATGTGCGAGTATCGCACGCAAGTGTCAAATTATCACTGATGCAAATTATATATACTTTCGTAGCAAAAAATTATTTTTCTATCCTGCTACATAACATGTTAAAGAAGTTAACACTTTATGTCACTTGATTTAAGGTTTATTTTTGAATACTCTTAAAAGCTAATCAATGATAAAGTTTTTTTTTTTTTTAAATTTGTTCATGACCATGGATACAAAGTCCTTCAGTCGCATACATTTTATTTATATTCTTAAATATTCTTTATAACATGTAACAGGCTATGTCATGGACGGTAACAGATGTGACATATGAAAACAGAATCATATTCTTTATCACCTGCTACTTGTGATTTATGCCATGCCTAATATGCATGCATCCAGAACCACAGAATATATAATAGTACAGACGTACTCCTACCAAAATCTCAATTTTTATTTATTTAATATCCGCTGGTAGCACAATAGCTCAGTCAAGTATTACCTCGCCACGCTTTTGTGCTTTCCTTTTTGAGTGTTGCGTAAAAGATTTTTTCGCTTATTTACCCGTAAGCGAGGCTCACGGTTCACGCCTTCATGCTTGTATTAACCTTTTAAGAAAAAAACTTAATGAGCTGTAAGGAAAAAGGGAAGGCGACAAAAGCATCGACATTATTTTCTTTTTTTTATACTCATTGTGGTGGAAATTATGAAATACATTATAATAATTTAGCAATCCATGATAGAAGTAGGTATTTCAAATTACGAGTATTATTGTTTCTCATTTGGTAATGCACGTCAAATAACGATTATTAGTTCAAAGTGTCACACGTCCGTCACTCATATAGTAGCGAAATGATGTTGTATCCACTAGTAATTTTCCTTCCAGATGGTCATTAGCACTATATTAACTTGCGCCAATATAACATACATGTTTCTCAGCACTAATAACTGAACCAATAATTAAAATCACTGTTCGTTACGGAAAACGTGATTATGCATGATCGGACCCAAGTGCTGCGCAACAAGCCACCTACAAACACAGTGACCTGACACCCTATCCTCCCTTTTACCCTACTCTTAAACACCCTTTGACCTACACATCGGCAATGCCGGTATTCCCAGTATAACGCACACAAATGCGCTGGACGCAAACTTGAAACGTTTTCACGCGTCGAGTCCACGCACACAGCGAGGAATAGGGGAAACTGGGCAAACATGACACTGTGAACTATATATTTCATACACACATAGAAGCGTGTAATGTTGTATGCACTAGCACGTACACTTAGACGTTGGAATTTGCGGCATTGCTGTAATAAAAAAATTTTTCTTGGCACGGTTTATGTGTTAGCGGGATAATGTGCGGACATTTTCATCCGGTCCGTTCCTTGATAAGAGAGCTTTAAATTTTCACTTTCTTCTTAATTGCTCTCAATGTTTATTTTAACTGTTTTTATTTTATTTTAATTCGGTGAATTTAGATAATACTTATAAGAAGTAAATATAAGTGCCTACCTACAAAAAATATACTACATTTCGTATGAAAAATTACCACATTTTTTTTTCAAGTAGTACGGTATATTATAAACGACTAATCGCGTCTACATAATTTAGTTAAGGCTTACTAAGTTACCACATCTTGCATGGATAGCTTTAGTGACGTTTTTTTTGCGAAGCTGATACACTGCGGCTTTGCAAAGCACAACACTGGCTGAGTCAGCCAATGCAGTGCGTTGGATCAAATTCAAATATTTAAGAATCGCTTCGTGATTCGGATTTACTTACAGTTTACTTCTATTGTGTGTCCCACTAGTTTTTAGACTATTTTCATTAAGGTAAAACGTCTCTTAAGTTTTTATTTGCTCATTATTATTATTGCCGTTTCTTTTTACAGTATTAAACCTTAAATATTCTAATATTCGTTGTATCTTCATAATTTTTAAAGCTATTTCAAACAAACTGTTTGAGTGATACTTCAATTTATAAGTACCTACTGTAAATGCTGCAATCAGTACTTCTGTAAATTTTAATCCAGTTCAAGCTTAGAAACTAATATTTGAAAAGAACTTTTAGGCTAAAGTGGCTATTGTCTTGGCTTCTTTCAGATGAAACTAGTCATATTTTATTAACGCCAATTGCTACTTGCTTACTGTGAGCCTTATCAATTCTAAGAAAAAAATATGTAGGGCACTTAAAGCTGTCCTTAATACACAAATAATAAGTACTTTGAATTATCCTGTACATTTTATGAAATATTTCGTATATTTTTTGGATTTGTGTTATTAAAGTCTGATTTCATTTTTATTTGACCAACGTCTGGGGCCTACATTACCTAATTAATTCGGCAAAAGGCAGGCAAAGGTTCATAGAGATACAGCCGTGTCTTGCTTGAAATCATGTCTGATAGGCTTACATTTGGTCCTCTAGAAATAACCATAAAGCAATCAGCTGTAGATGGCAGCTCATAATTTATTTATTTACCTACTGTTGTATAATTTGTATCGCCCAAGCGTTTGATGGCCAGCATCACTAATTACAATACCTTTTTTTATTTATAGGCTTTTGTGATATTGATAGTAAAAATAACATCGTAAGGTCATTTTTTTCAATGGAATTAATAGTTTGTAATTAGTATCCACTGGTAATATTACAAATACTTTTTTAATGACTTATGTAATGGTTACAACCAAGTATTTTTCAAATTAAATTGCATATCCTTTAAAAGCTGAACTATCTTATATAAACATAATATATTTATAAGATTAAACAGCAGTTTTAGGATTTCATTTTGTATTTGTTTCATTATTAAGTCCTAATATATCTCATATTTTAGCTTTTAGTTCAATCATAATTAGAAATGTCTTATTTAGATTGAAATATATAATCCAAATAATAAAATACAATTAATAATGAAAACTTCTTTTTTGGAAATCTGTTTTTTTTTTTAAATCTTTTAACATTTGGATGATATATTTATTTACTCTATCATAATACAAATAAGTCCAGCTTCCTTTCATATCATTTTATGACTTAGATAGTCATTATGATAAAATAATCATCAAATATATATGTACGATACAATTACATAACTAGTTTTAATCATAAATATTTATGAATGAATTAAGCTAGTATAAATGGCCTTGATAAGCTTATATTAAATGTTTTATTACAGATGCAATCTTGTTCTTCTTCCTACTTTTAGCTTAACGCCTTTATAGCCCAGGTTCCGCTTAAAACTGGCTTTAGACATTGATTTTTGCAGCTTTAAAGATTATTAATAAAATCCTAATGGAATCCAATATAAAATTTGCACTTTTTGAAAACAGCTACCTTGCCTTTGAAACCTGCGTAAAACATTTAAAAGTAGGTATATGATACATGTGCAAAGTTGATAATTACAAGCGAGCAGGCGGTATTCAGCCGATTTCGATACGATTCAGCGATAATATCAATTGCATTGAGGTACAAACTTAATCGGGATTATACCTATCATAAAACTGTGTGGTAATGTAAAGTAAAAAGCACTAGTGCGTAAAAGCTACATTAAGATACTAAAATTGGTGCAATAAATGACACTAAAAGCAAGTGTTTTGAAAAAGATTTTTTTATAAATACTAGATATATGAGTTACCCGTTATAATAATTGTAGATTAAATCCTCAAAGAAAAGCTCACCGATATAGATTCGAAACTATACCTCATATTACTAGATAATAGACTGCGGTAGATAAAAATAAAATCAACAAAGTAATGGTTAATGACAGCCCACAGTAAACAAACGCTGGAACATACGCGCTCTAACATTAATGTTTCCATAATACATACCACAAGACGGTAGGTCATGCAGATTTGCATAATGACCCTACTATCAGCCCATATAACCCCGTTTTCTAACAACCCAACGATAGCATTGGACATCATGGTTTTTATGATATAAGCAAGGGTAAATATTTCTGAAACACTTAACTTTGCAAAGTTATAGAATGAAGTATTTATTCAAAAGTTTCATAGTGGCTGGCAATGGGAACCCTAATCTTGTGTCTACAAATTGATAATTTTTGGTAACAAGACATAAATTAGTAAATTAAAACGTCGAAGTTGACAGAAGCATAACATTTGATCAGAACAAACAATCAACAGTTAGGCAATATAGTACAAAGGCAAGGGAAAAATTGAATATCTTCTTTGTTGACATCCATGATCCAACACAACCCGTATTTGACACGGATTATAATATGCTCATTGTATTGTATGATTACGTCATTGTTGGCTACGATTACGTAATCGTGGTAAACATTATCACAACTGTCGGGCTGCTACGTACATGTAATGTGTGATGTCCGGTGCCTTGTTCATTTGTTAATTTTCAATCATTTGCCTCAATCACATAATTATTTGGAGTGTTCAGCCAACAATAATTCATAATGTATTGATAACGCAGTAATTGATACGTTTAATATCAATTTTAACACTGCGGTACTGTGAAAAAAGCAACTCGATTCTTTTAATGAATAACGCATAGCCACAGATTACAGAATAAAAGGCAGATGGAGCGCGCGGAACACGAAAGTCAAGCCAAAAAAGCAAATACAAATTGAAAATCAGATACCTGGTATTCGTTTTCCAGTTTGTATTTGCATTGTTTAACCACAGTTTATTAATAAAGAAGTGTTTTTTGTTACATAAAGTTTGTTAAACAAAGCAAATACACAGTCAAAAGCGAATACCAGGTACGTGTTTTTGATTTTTTAGCCTCACTCCCGTGTTCCGCTCGCTCCATCTGCCGTATTCTGTAATCTGTGCGCATAGCTTTTACAGATATCAAGAATAAAAGTTTTTGTTACGTTACTGCACAAATTATATCTGTCTAAACAAGTTAATTAAAATATTATGTTTCTTTGTCAACAGATAGCAGCTGTTGACGTTCGCAGTAGCCAGCCCACCGGCGACTCTTGTTCTAGCCCCGCTCCCCGCACCCTCTCCAAGATTGCTGCCACCATGGGTCGGAAGAAAATACAAATATCTCGGATCACGGACGAACGGAATCGGCAGGTCAGTACACCATATTCTGAAAGCAATATTCAATGGACTTATAAATGGCAAAATTCAAAATTTAAAGAGCTAGAATTCACTACGATCACAAAGCTTTTAAATGATAAGATGTTGAAAGAAGCAACAATTTTTTTTTAAAGAAGGTTTTGATTCCTGAATACAAATAAAAAACGTTAAACACTAATTAATTTACAGAAACTTAAACTATGCTTGTTAAGTATATTTGTAATTAAACACAAAGAGTAGACATTTAATGCAAAACAATCATAACAGCACAATCAACATAATCATACAAAACTTCATACGATAAAAAAAAAGATATTTACTAAAAAGTTTTAACTTCAATATTTAATAAATTCAAGAAATCAGCGAACATAAATACATAACACATACATAAATTCTAATATAATAATTTTATTTTGCATTAGCATTCATTAATACAAAGAGTTACAAATACTTTATCTTTCTTGGAACCTGTTTTTCAACCAACTTGTATGTAAATACATAATCGGTTTTTGTTTTAATTCGTATACATCTCAGCCCTTTAAAAATACTTTGTAAAATATCATAAGCAACATTTACATTGTATCTTTTATTAATTACATCATCTACAACCAAAGCCACTACTATTTTACTTCTAGTATTTCTTTTTGAGTCTTTCCTTTTATATTGCTTGTAATTTTTAGCATCTCCGTCTATTGTATTTTCTAAGTCATAGAAAATTCTTACGGAGAATTTTCTAACTGAGACGCAATCAAAAACCTTGGTAACTGGACAAATTGTATGAAGCTTAGAAACTGCTTTATAATATTCTTATATTAATTTCTTAATCCCATATAATTTAATTATTTTATACTCTTGAAGAATGAAATGACCTTACCATACGGCGTGACCCACCAGATGTGCCATATCAACACTCCCACTGCAAAACATTATCGCGAGAGGACAACGACCTCTCCCGCTTGTAATTTATTAATTATACGATTACACTGTATATCACCCTTGGCCAGCTTATAGAGACCCTATAAATTACGCCTCATCTCTGTACACCCGTTGCAAATCCTATTTAGGGACTTGATAAGGAAGGTCTCTGTACAATGGTTTCACAATAGAAGAGTCAGACAAGTAAAACGAAAGTTGCGAAGGTCAATTTGCGTTTTTAATGTTTGGTCGTATATACTACTAATATTTTGATGTTTCAAACCTAAATTACGCTGTACTTAATTATTTAGACCCATTGTTCATTTATTGTATCCTAACTATAATATTATAAATGCGAAAGTGAGTTTGTTTGTTTGTTACGCCTTCACGCTTCAATTACTCGATGGATCAACATGAAATTTGGCATGCAGATAGCCTATGGTATGGAAAAGGACATAGGCTACTTTTTATCCCGGGAACGCGGGTGAAACCGCGGGGGGCAGCTAGTTCATAATAATTGTAATGTGTAAAAACTTACAAGTCAGTTATTTTGGACCACTTTTACTTAAAATTATTTTTTGACACACTGTTTTATGAATTATGCTGCACAGAATCATTCAAAATTTTATTGGCTTCTTTTTTAATAAACAAAAATCTACATTATAATTACATATTTCATAATAAACAATATAATATGTGATCGGAGCTTTGTTCCAATTTCGCCAACCGGTACGATTAATTGGACCATGGGGCTGTTAATTTGGACTTATAGAAAACCATACACAGAAAATGCAAAACAAAATTATTTTTAACCAAAATATAGCTCCTAACATGAACTAAGATGAGTGTATTACGGCAACTATCACAAATATCGACATTCGTTACACGTTTCTTTCTTACCAAAAGTTGCTTTAACAAATAAGGGATATAAATAAAACATAATAATATGTAAACTTAAAGCTTACTTTTCGCTTAAGTTCGTTCGCCCGTTAGAACACATAATTGAAAATTACTTGGAAATGAAATTATTAGTTTTTTAAACACAAAAATCATAAGTATTGGTTTAGCCCCATAACTAAATGGTCGATGTCCAATAAAGTTACTTGCTTATCGTTTAGTGCTTCACCGGGTTTTGATGTTGGTCCAATTTAGGTAACGGTCCAATATACCCTACTTACCCTATATTTTATTTACTCATTTGTTTCACCTAACCAAAACATGTCCATATACCCAAATAGATATTGCTTACGATATAACATTTTAAAATATGACAATGAATAGTAGGACAAAAATATTCCAATAATGCACAAGTATTACCGTAGGTACTCTTGATTGTATTTGAGGAAAATTAATACAACTAACCACAGATAATACGTAAGCCCTAAGCATTACAGTTGAATATAATTGAATACTTCAGTTTATTAAAATTTAAACACACGTTGCCCTGACGCGTAATGTTGATGATATCGAACAATAATAACCTACTTGCATTCAATACTATTAGTTTAAGTCCTTGAAAATATACTCTCTCAATATTAGTAATGTAAAAATAACCACTGAAGTTGGTAGGGAAAGTATACAAATATAAAATGATTTATAACGACTATTATTACGCTCTTGTCAGTGACAAATCATTAAAACTTCCAAAAAATATAGTTCCGGAAGACTACGCTGATAAACTTCTTACCAGTTAATTGTATGGAACTCAAGAAAATTTATACAATCTTTTTAAAAAACAATATTCGAAATATATTTATCCAATAATAAATTCGTAGAAATCTAATCTCCTATTACCAGTGGCGTGCATCGATTTTCGGACTAGGTAGGCAGAAGAAATCATGGCCAAACACCATTACATTTTCTAACTAGTATCTAGCCAGATATGACATTATGTTCCAATATATTCCAAACTAATACACCTTGTACCTTATCTATATTCTACATGTAAATTCTCATTGTTTTTATCCCTTATAATAGTGGTCTTCTCACTTTTGGCTTCTTCTCTAACGCCTCTTGCTCTTTTTACTTTTATAACTTTAATACTAACGTTTTTGGCTATATTACTTTACAGGTGACGTTCAACAAACGTAAATTTGGGGTGATGAAGAAGGCGTACGAACTCAGCGTACTTTGTGACTGTGAGATCGCTCTCATCATCTTTAGTTCCAACAACAAGCTCTACCAATATGCCAGCACGGATATGGATAAGGTGAGCTTTAATACTATTTCGTTGTGTTTCTTCGTGTCTTTCTATCATCATCAGCCTATAATGTCCCACTGCTGAGCACAAGCCTCCTTTCATAAAATAAAGGTGAAAGGGAATTAGCAGATACTCCATCACGCATGCCCACTGCGGATCGATGGATAGTGGTCAACGTAGTGTTGGAGTTTTCAAGCCGCGACTATCACAATTAAGTGATAACCGGGACCAACGGCTTTACGTGCCTTCTGAAGCACGGAAACGCTCGATTTGAAATACCACTAGGCGGTCACCTATCCAGGTACCGAACACGATAGTGGTAGCTTAACTTTGCCGATCGATTAAGAACGGCTAATCATGCTACACCAAGAGTGCTTTCTATCATAGAGTTAGAATATTAATAGAGGGACCCTACTGTAGTATGGTCCGTGAGCACCGGTACCGTCCAAATAGCTTGAAACAAAGTGCGCGTAAATAGTTCGAACGAATGCCAATTTCTCTTTTTTATCGATACTTTTACCGAGAACAAAGAAGGAATTCTTATCGACATTTTATCAACTAGTGTACGATATCTGTGAATGCATCTATATGGAAACTGCTCACGCTTGGCATAAGGTAACATTATTAACGCTATCACTCTATAATATTCTAATTCCATGCTTTCTTTTTTTTTTATACCACTAATGTGGCAAACAAGCATACGACCCGCCTGATGGTAAGCAGTTACCGTAGCCTTAATTAAATATTGTCTATTTATTAGAATTTCAATCAAAATTACATTTTTATCAGATGATAGAATAACAACACTACTTCTTCCCGATTTAAATCATTATACTTAAATGTAGCTTAATTTTGAACGACTACGACCGTAGTAACGGAACGTGCAATTTGCATATTTTTTATCGTGTTTTAAAAGCTAACATTTGCTGCATACATCAATCATTAAAAGGTTTCTTCAAAGCCAAATAACCTGACCATGTTTACAGGGTTCTTTACTTATATAACGGAAGGTCATACCATCAAGGTATTTAGTGTTTTACTCGAAACTTTTTTTTTTTATACTACTTAGTCGGTAAACAAGCATACGGTCCACCTGATGGTAAGCGGTTACCGTAGCCATATGGACGCTTGCAACACAAGAAGCATCGCTCACGCGTTACCGACCTTTCCCCCCTCCCCTATGAGCTCTGGCGACCTTACTCACACGCAGGAACACAACTTTACAGAACATAAAGTTATTTGGCTGCGGTATTCTGTAAGGTGGATTTCTCTGTATCTGTATTTCCCCAGTCGAGCAGCTCTTTGAACGAATAAACGCTATGCTCTACCTCTCTTAAAAAATACACTGTTAATGAACCTGATTATGCAAATAGATCCATGTCGCGCATATTAGCTACGGTACTAGTTAGTACTAGGAAAGAACCCAAGATGTTGCTCTTATTTACATAAATTCGTGTAGAGAATTGTAAACAGTATTTCCTTGATATAAAGACCTTAATGGCATGCATGATTATAAAAAAATATTGTGTAGGTTAGACACGTTGGTTTATCTTATTTCAGTGTATGCATTTCCTTTTCAAATACTTTAATACTGACACTTTATCGCTGACACAAATTTGCGCATTGTTCCATTGCTGTAAATTATTGATGAATATATAATTTTATTTAATTCTGCTAAACGATGAGTTTTAATTTATGATTTGGACCCATAGAAATAGCTTCATAATTCTGAACAAGTTTGCCTGCTTAGATCATAAGTAGAAACGGTACAGCTTCTAGTAAAGAAAGTCACACTCGAAAAATTATGATTAAAACTGTTTCTTAGGGTAAATCTTAAATTTGCGGAAACGAGTAAAGCTCTTGGCATTGAAGAATAAGAAGCTGTAGACGATGCTAATCAAATTTAAGGTGGTAACAGAACCGGTTTGAAAGGCCAATTTTGATAGAGATTTATAGGAATAAGCCTTTACTTTTGCTAATGATTTTGAGCTTTGGATTTCAATTATCCTTTTAATTGCAGGTCCTTCTTAAATACACGGAATACAACGAGCCCCACGAGTCACTCACCAACCGGAACATCATCGAGGTACATTAAGTACGGCGTCATCTGTGTGCCCGTGATCGCAATGCAATGTCCATGCAAAATTGACTTATCCCATTAACCGCGTGCTTTGTACTTACAAACCTAATATACCAACATATTTTACTAAAACAATCCTCCAAACCTAAGAAAATGTTGATCACAAACAAATAGATGTAGATGATATTATAATATAAGATTGTATTTAGTATATCACTTGGATACTAGACACAAATAGATCACGAGTAATAAAGGGCATGTTTGTTTCCCGTTAGTAAAAAAGGATGGAGTACAAAACACCAGACACCCCGTTTTATACTAACAGTTTATGACTAGACACCCCAAATATTTATGTTATTTTTTCCTTGTACCGCATGGGTTTTTGTAAATATTGTTGTGTTTATTTGAATTAACCGCGCCTACCTGACTACGGTGTTTTTTTATACAAGGGTAAAGTCAGCGTTGCATCATTGCGTTCGACACTACACACAAATGTACGCTAAAAAGTTTCACTTACAATTACTTAGATTTATCACTAGTAGATTTTATTTGCACAGTTTTTATTTTGAACCCTCCACTACATACTGAATTAATTATCGGATATTTTTTACTTTATTGAGATATTAAAAACGCGATTGATACAATTATTGATGGAACTATAACGGTGTGTAAAGAGGGTGCTATTAATATTTAACTGGAGTTAATGCATGCGATATTAATACAGTAGAGACAATTCGATTTTGGCTTGTCAAGCCACCTGAGCTCTTTTCGCTGACACTTACAGGCACTAACGAAGAAAGAGCATAAGAACGGAGTGATGTCGCCCGACAGCCCTGAAGCGGAACCTGAATATAACTTGACGCCACGGACCGAAGCCAAATATTCGAAGATCGATGAGGAATTCCAGATGATGATGCAAAGGAACCAGTTGAACGGAAGCCGCGTTGGTGTTGGTGTAACGGGAAGCAACTACAATCTACCTGTGAGCGTACCAGTTGGGAATTATGATCAGTCGCTGTTGCAAGCTAGTCCACAGATGCACACCTCTATTAGTCCACGGCCATCGTCTTCGGAAACAGATTCGGGTAAGTGAATACCAAAGATTAAAGTTTGAACGATTTTAGTTCTTATTTGGGTTGAAATGTGGGCACCTTATTATACATTTATTGAAACATGACTGAATGGCATTGTAGAGCCATCAACAGAATCAGTGAGTTTAATCTGCCTTACAGTAGTAATAATTTCCTAAAGAAATAAATCGTGATGTTCAAAAACAATGACATTGACTATGGACTTAAGACACAAGACATTGAAAACACATCTTACCGATTAATTTGGTTTTCCCTCTAAAAATTTACGGTCTCATCACTTTTAAATAAATGGGTGCATATTTTAACATGTTTGACTGATTATTTTACAAATACCAGGATAGTTATAGCTATAGCAACAATAACCTCTAGTTTACCAGAAATTAAACCACAATTAGCAAAGATACTTTGTGTTTTCGAAAAACCTCAATGACTAAGAAATTTAGAGAAAGAAGACCACATCATAGTCATGCATGACTCAGTTCCGTCAATCTACTCCCGCCTTCTTATGGTGCGTCTACGCTACGTAAACCGAGCACGAGCCGAACCGTCCTTCGTTCGCCGCTTGCGATGTCACAAGTAATTTGGCTGCGGTATTCTGTAGACGTACTCTACCTCCCTTATAAGAAGAAATCCCTTTCTCTCTTAATTTTGTTTGATTAGATACTCTTTCATTATCCAGGATTAAGGCAATAACTTTTATATTGACAGTATACCCAAGCGGCGGAATGCTCGAGATGTCAAACGGTTATCCAGGCTCAGGGTCGCCCCTGGGTGCGGGCTGCACGCCGTCGCCGTCGCCCGGGCCGGCGCCCTCCCCGCACCGGCACCCGCACAAGTCGCATGCGCACGCACCGCCGCCGCACCACTCGCCGAGACATAACAACCTGCGCGTCGTCATACCCAGCTCTATGCCACCGCCGCAGGACGATATATCTTATACTGGAGAGGTAAATATAAACAACATGACAATAAAAAATACGGTTTTGATAGCTTATAGATCAGCCCAAAAAGTTAGAGCGAAAAGTTGATTCGATTAGATTCGTTAGTTGGAAATAATAAAAACTAAAGAAATTTTGATGTTTGTTTACTAATTTGATTAATTACGCGATAATCTCTGGAACTGCTAGTCGGATTAAAAAAAACTTTCAGTAATAGGAAAAAAAGTACAGAAAAAAGTAAGGGGCCTCTGAATTCTAATAAGAGTTTAATTTTCCCCTCTTTGCTAAAAATAATTGATACAAAACATGTACCTAGGTAACAAAAGTTTGAAGATCAAGTCAAGCTCGCAAAGTGACCAGACAAGATTTAGGTAGTTGTCCTTAATAAACACATACCTGTTTTTATTTGTCAATCGTCGTTCCGATGTTGTTTAATTGGCTACACGGAAAACAGTGGAAACTTTTAACGGGCTCTTTTATTTCCTATTACCTCGATGACGACTTGTTTGGTTCAGAGAACCTCACTGACATCTGAAAACCTTCATGCGAATGATGTAATTTAACGATATCTGAAATTTATCAACAGCACTAGTGACTGGGTAGCCTCTCCTAAAACTTGTCATTCTGTGGAACACCTTCCGTAAAGGTTCTTTTAACACTTTTTTTTAAATGCCCCAGTGTAACTTAACGTAACTTAATCCCTTAATGTAACTTTTTAAATATAAATTCTTTTGATTAAATTATGGATTGGTTGGCGTAGTGGTTGGATACCCTGACTGCCTTATCTGGTTTGTACATGCTCTACTTGCCATTACATTTTAGGCAGTGATAGTCTAGTGGTACTGGGTTCATTTTCAACTACTGCATTTGAGAGCCATTCCCAATTTCCTTAGTTCTTGTTTTTATTTATTTAAAAAACTAAACAGCATATTTTACATAAGAACCTAACAAGTATGGTTATAAACTTAACATAAGCCAATTATAGGGTTTCCTAGATTAATTGAGTAAATAGGTAGGAGTGGGTAGAGGAAATGTGTTGACAACTATCGGGCAAATTATCACTTAGTAGTAAAAAACACGAGCCTATCCATAATAGACAAAGCTTTATTTGATATCACCAATAAATCTTCATTACAGACACCACTAAGCTACTCAGGACTTGGCAACTTCGGACCGCAGGACTTCAGCATGAGCTCCGACATGGGGATTGGACTGACGTGGGGAGCGCACCAGCTGCAGACGCTACAACACAACAGGTACATGTCTGTGCCCAATTTCGACTTTTTTTCCTTAATTTTTATTAATTTTACTGGAATACTTGTTGATTTTGTTAACTTTACTAAATTCTCTATCATTGCTTTTATCATCTTTGTTTTTTAAACTGATAGTTTTTTTTAATTATAGTTCATGGAAATAAATAAATAGTAAGGTCGGCAACGTGCGAGTAACACCCCTGGTGTTGCAAGCGTCCATAGGCTACGGTAACTGCTTACCATCAGGCGAGCCGTATGCTTGTTTGCCACCTAAGTGGTATAAAAAAACGCTAATTCATAAATACGAGCACACATTTTGACCTGCACAATGTTTTTTTTGTTAACTAAACGAATGAGATTTCCAGTAAGTAGATGTTCGTGCTAACAACTAGTATAATGGTTATTTAAAATGACAATGACACCGCCATTTCATATCTGACGTATAAAATTCATTTCATGAATCATTTCATCGTCTCTCCTCTCTTCCTCGTCGACCTAAAAACCTGAAAAAAATATCAATTTGCTTGGATTTCATCAACAAAGATCCAATAACTTTAGTCAGTTACAAAATGAGTGTAATGAGCTAATTAAAAAAATTGCTCCGCCGCGACAGTGTATCACTGCCGTGACCAGGATTCGAACCTGGGTTACTACGGCCACAACGTAGGGTCCTAACCACTAGACGATCACGGCTACCGGAGCTGTTGAAAGTGTTGATAAAATAACCGATCTCTTTGCAAAGTGTTACATAATACTTTACGGTACGCTGCTTTCACGAGCGAAATTAATAAAGCTGAAGTAAATAACAACCAGTTTGGCTATAAACAGGGGGCCTACCACAAGCTCTTAAAACAAGGTTAAAATAACCTTATTTGTGTTTTGTCATGTTTTGACGCCGGATGTCAAAGAGGGACAAAAGACAAATAAGGTTATTTTAACCTTGTTTTAAGAGCTTGTGGTAGGCCCCCTGTTCAGTAATTGAATAAGAACTTACTGGCGGCGCAAATCCTCCGAAAAACATTTCTACCTGATGTTATCAACTTTCTTCCATCATACCGCTTACTGACGAAGCTTAGGATGCTTGTTGAAATGATATTTTTTTTCAATGAGTTAGATATGATGCACAATAGAGTAATAGAATAGAGAAAGAAATAGAAAGAGAATAGATGAAGAATAGAGAAAATTTGCTGTAAATAGATGATATACAAATGATGATATAAATGTAAATGTAAATCTATCACTTTTACTAAAAAGAACAATGTAATTAATTTCACCTATTCTCTTTGTAAAACACCGTTAGAAAAAGTATCTCTCATAAGGGATCTTGGGGTATTTATAGACTCAAAATTACACTTTGATACTCACGTCAATTACATTACTAATAAAGCATTTCAATTATATGGTTTCGTTATGAGAACATGTACTCCATTTAAGCGCCCTGCTACTTATCTACTTCTATTTAAGTCGTTGATAAGATGTCAATTAGAGTATGCTACGGCTATTTGGAATCCACATTTTGAGAAATACTGTGAGCAGCTTGAATCGGTACAGCGTAAATATCTCCGCACAGTAAATTACAAATGTTATCATGCTAGGTCCTCGTATCAGTCACTTTTAGCTAAATTTGCCATGTCATCACTAAAAACGAGAAGATTGCTTTTAGATCAGATGGTTTTATACAAAATATGTCATGATGGGTTTGATTGTAATCAACTCCTTAACCAAATATATTTACGTACCCCCAGCCGTTCACAGCGTATACGTGAAACACACTCGCAGTGTTTGTTTGCTCCCAAACGTTGTCGTACCATAGCGGGTGAGCGTGCACCTCTTCGTAGAATAATGCATTCTTATAACGAATATTTCACAGGTATTGATTTGTTTATATTATCACATTCACAATATAAAAAAAGAGTCGGTGAGAGGCTCGCAGATATGTAGACATAATTTTGAATATGTATAACGATTATACTTTTATTTATTTTTTACGGTACTATAATCTATTGTAAACTTTACATGTGTCTTCTAAAATTTATTTTTTTTCTTCTTTTGTTGGAGTTGTTCGACGTTTATTACGTAGGTACTTTATAATTCATTAGTTTTAAAATGTAGTGCCATTATTAAGTAGCATATTTTCGTGGATAACGGTGGTGGTTTTACAATTACTCTTTTTGTTTACTATCTGTTTTTTTGTTTATGCGTTATTGTAAAATTGTTTGTTATCCTGAATAAATAAAAATAAAAATACCTACTTAAGCAAGCAATACGCTAACTAAGAAGCTATTATCCCACAAAACATCTAATTTGGAGACAACAATTGAATGTGGCGGTAGACAAACTATTTTGATGTTGATTCAGAAGATGCATAGAATTTGAAGCAAATGTACATTCGTTCATTAAAACTGTACTTACTTACACGCTTCTTTGAATCTAATAGAATTTGAGGCAAAAAGTCGAACTATTGAAAACGGTATGTGAAGTTAATCTAAGTTGTAATGTGCAAAATGAAAGGATTCTATATCTTCCGGGACGCGTAGTGGAACTAATCGAAGAATTGCCACGTTCCGCACGAATACAGTTAAATTGAAGTTGAATTAAGCTAAAGAAAAAACAACAAAAAATCCATGATTTAAACTATTTTTTTTTTGTAACAAGGAACATTTTTACAGTAAAAAATGCCATATAAAAAAAACTTTGCATCGTAATGAATTTTTCTAATCTCCAGCGTATTTAAAAGTTAAGGAGTGTTCAAAAATATGGCATAAGTATAATGACCAAAAAAATTACTCCGCCGCGACAGTGTATCACTGCCGTGACCAGGATTCGAACCTGGGTTACTACGGCCACAACGTAGGGTCCTAACCACTAGACGATCACGGCTACCGGAGTTGGTGAATGTCGAGTTAAAATCTGTGTTCATTTTCTTAAAAATTTGATCCGGTCGAGTGTTACACTTAATCGCTCTTGGATTTACAAAACATTCACAGGCCCTAAAGTAATAACGTGAGTTAATTTAGGATAGGTCACGGGATAACAAAATAAAGTTACAGAACAGGAAACAAACATTATATGGTAACTGAATTATTCATATAGAAGTTTGACAACACAAAAACTGGATGATGACTTCGGAAATGTAGAGGCATGTAACAATGAAGTAAGAATGGATGCTCGAACAAAATACAACTTAAGACAAAAAAAAATTGCAATAATTTGAGACTCCAAGAATTAAGAGTGATTTATTATAAAGATAAAAATTATTGCTCCGCCGCGACAGTGTATCACTGCCGTGACCAGGATTCGAACCTGGGTTACTACGGCCACAACGTAGGGTCCTAACCACTAGACGATCACGGCTATCGGAGCTGATGGTAATCAAGCCCAATTTAACAACTGTATTCAGAATGGTCTTTAAATGGCCATTTACCAAAGACCTCAGTGCTATTTGCATCTGTACCAAATTACGACCACTTGAGGGGTCCCTCAGAATGGCCGATTGTCTTAAATTACTTTCACTCAGTTACGCATGAGTGCGCCGATCGAGTGCATGTAATTGGTTGCCAAATTGATTTTACCTGTTGCCATGCGAGTTTAATTGTTCATTGCTTTTTGCACTTACCAAAACATTTTACGTTTAAGAACATTTATTTGTTAGCGAGCTATAGAATAAAATTACTGTACCTGGTAATTGGCATCTTCCCCGTATAGTGGGAAAAAATACTCTTCTGATACTTATGCAGATAATAATATGGCTCTTCAAACTGTTTTGTAAGTTTACCTTTCAGCCACTATCAAAAGTGGCATATTGGATAATTCTACTGTTTCTTTTGAGTCCATTTTTGATTGTCTCATTTCCTTCATCAACTGACCTTTAATTTCCATCAACAGCTTACCAGTGCTCGGAGGTGGTACGCCGCCGCCGGCCGCGTCGCCTAGCAACGTGAAGATCAAAGCGGAGCCGGTGTCGCCCCCCCGCGCGCCCGACCACATGCACCGCGCGCCGCCTGCGCCCGCGCCGCAGCCCGCACACCTATCTGGAGCCATTGATGGTACATCTTTGCAGTCTATATTCAATGCTTACCAGAGAGAGTTGACGTACAAAAGTCACGAGTTATCTTGGCGACAGATATGAGGTGTGAATGTCTTATAATCATAAAACTAAAATATCGTATGTATCTGATGTTGGAAATAAGGGAAGAGTTGGTATGATCAAATTTATGTTTAGATTATTTGTAATGTCATATACTATCTTATACTTATGTATTGTCCTTGCCTTTCCTAACTTGGCTATGAAATGAAGTCAGCTTATATCGTGAGTCCTGATATCATTTTAAACATGCCTCATTACATGTTTTTCGTTTTGAATCAAGTGTACTTTTTTAGTTGCATTTCGTCAATTCGGATCACAACCCTCATTTTCAAGTACAGTGGAAGCAGTTCATCAACGCATGTTACCAGAATATGTTACCATTTTAGATTGGATGGTGACTGGTTTGCTAACATGGACCGTATCTTGTTCAGGTTCAGTATCATCAAGTAACATGGGCTCGCCGGGCGGGCAGGACATGAGGCACTCCAGCGCGGGCCCACTCGACTACGACCAGCCGCACTCGAAGCGGCAGCGGGTCGAGTGGGCCACATAGCTAGGCTACGACGCCTTCGGATCCTACCCGAGGCCCCTCCACCCGCACTGCTAGACCCGAGGCCCACACACCGCCAAACGGCTGCCTCTCTCACGAGCTTCAGACCGTCCCTCGAAACATGCTCTTTTCCTAGTTGGTGCTGGATTGAACAGTAACAGTGCTATCGTTCGATCAAAAGTCTGAAAAGGAAAGGTGCATACGCGGTGCTCTAAAATGGCACGGTCGTTGAAACTGTACAAAGGTACTGAGAGTTATCTCACACGCTCCGGCGGCGTCTTCATGCTGGATCTCCACAGATCAATATTAAATTGAATGTTCAAGTTTACACTACCCTTTATTAATACGTAATTAATTATCGTAATATTGCACACGCAAGTACACTAAAGATTAAGGTTAAATGTTTAAAATAAGTACAATGTTAAATGAGATGGTTAACATTGATTAATTTTGAACTGTAAGAGCATCATAGATAGATATCTAAATCCCTTGTGTAAATAGATTGATTATATGTGCAATCCGTGCCATTGTCTGTTTAGCTTAAACGTTAGTCAATTTAAAATTAGTGACTGTATTGAAATAGTTATTGGGAATTGCACTTTCAAAGATCAGTGCGAGTACAGATAGCAGCCGTAAGGAGTTGTGTGTGCGTGAAGGAACTGAATTAAACAAGTGTAAGTGCGTTATAAGACTTAAACGACTGTTGACTTTTGTGTTAGTGTTAAAAAAAAGTTTTTTGTGCCATTTTAAAAATAAATAAATAATAGTGTGACATCCGAACTTGAATCTTTGTAAATTTAGTAAGCGTAGTGTCATCACAGATAATAAATTATGTATTGTAAAATCTACTTTTATCTATTGACATATTTATACATGAGATAATGATATTTACATAATATGTATACACGTCCCGTTAGGAACGAATGTTATGTAAGTAAGTAGGTAATGTTAGCTAGAATGAGTATAAAGGTACCACATGAAGCTTTAAAATTTCTTATGATAACACTACTTGCACTCTAAGCCGATTTGTAAGTTAAAACACAGTACGATTACTTAGATCCCATAAATATCTGTCCATAACTTCGTAGGATAAAAAATGCCACTAAAGCTACACTATATTCAATTATAGGTTTGGAGTAGTCAAAAGCACTCTTTATACACCGTAATGGCATTTCAGCCAATTTCTTAGTAACTTGTGAGATGATGTCTCTTTTCTATATCTTAAACTACGTAATTATTGAAATTCATTGTAAAACTTGTATGTCTGTGAATGTTGCATACATTTTACCCCGTTTTAACATTTCAATCCTATATTTTAATAGTTTTGTGAAGATCTTGTTAGAGGAGCAGTTTTTGACTGTAGGCTATTTATATTAACAGTGGTATTTACTATTGGCTGACACCGTTACTTTTATATATCATATAATTTTACTTATGTCGGTCTTCGTTAACAGACCAAAATATCGAGTCAATTCTGAATATCATATATTTATAATTGTACTTGTTAAGTTTATTTAGTGGCTAATATTAATGGATTAATAGAATGAAAGAACAAGTTTGTTGATAGTGCATTTTTATTTTGTTAATGTGATCTGAAGCACCGTATCATTATGTTTTACTACTAAAATATTGTAAACTGTAATACGTTAAAAAATCAGCTTTAAGCACACATACAAAAAGTACATTTTTACACAGAATAGTATATTTTGGTAAAGCACTATATTCACGATCCGCCCTATTTTTTAGATACTATTGGTAATATAATCAGCTCGTAAATACATATTTACACATACCTAATGTCGTCCAGATAGAACTCTTAGAGTAACCCGGCGTTTATATAGACATATTGATCATTTTGGTAAGATTGTCCCTTTAGTCTCCTGAGGATGAGTTATAGGCTATTTACCAGTAGACCACAATTTCCACTGTCCCCTCATATCGTCTCACTGTAGATGCCTTACTCACAGTGCCTATATGTACCATTTTGTACCAAATTTGTATGATACGATAGCATTTTTGCTTTTTAATATTTTTCACAGCCTGATAATTTAAGTCTTTAAAAGATGTTAAATTGTTACGACCGTAGATCAGTTTTATCCTATAATGTATCTAGTAATTAATAAGTATGAAATATACGATCATGTTAATCATAGTAATTCACTATACCCACATTTAAAACAGTCAAACTGTTGAAGGTCGATGTGATTGTTTGTGTATAAATTAATCGTTAAGAACTTAAGAACTCTCCATCAAATATAAAACTATAAACGTTAGTCTAATCCTTCAAATCACAATAACAAAATGTTGATGTATGTTTGTTAAATTTGTACAGGGAATTAACCAGTTTCGAAGTTCAAAAGTCTGAACGGATAAGAATAAAAGTGTATTTTCGCATTGTAAAATATTAATAAGTACACGATTAGTTTTAACGAATTAATATTTTACTACCGGAGCATAATGAATGTTGACCCATTTTAGGGAATTATATATTAAAAAAACATGTAAGTACACCTTAATGTTAGAGTAAATTGTTAATGTGATATGAATACCTAAAATGTTACAATCCTTGGGCTCAATTCTGCTAGCGTTTGAAACCTGAGTGACTTTAGAATCGATTGGAAATTCAGCAGAACTGAGCACCTTGTTTGAGATTCTATAATTTCGTTATCAGAAAATAAATGTTTTCGGTCGTTTGTTCCTAGTTCCTTTCACTGGAAACATTGGTGTGCTTTGTATTAAAATTTGCTCAATCGTATTTGTTTGGCGATGGAGCGAAAATTCCCTTAGCGTCTTATTTCTTGTTATTGAATGTTCATTTGGTATTAACTACCTGAGATACGAGACATTATGTCGATAAGTGTTTGTATACAAGCTAAATATCACAGAATCACGAAGACACAATAGCAGTCTGAAATAAAAGTTTGTCGATTGCACAATTATGATAATCAGACGATATAATATTGTATCCAAATAAATAATCATACACATATTCCTTTGTAATATATACGAATAGCAGCCGATGCGGAGGCAGTGAAATGTAATCGATTGCACAGATTTTATCGATATCGATATTCATTGTATAAAATATATAATGACAGTTAAGCTGGTATTGGGAGCATAATTTCCGAGGTTGTGAGCTTTGCTATCGGGAATGATTTCATTTAATTAATTAATAATTAAATATATATTAAAAATATTCATTTGTACGCACAACAAAGTGTTGTGTGTTATTGTAAAAAGAGTTTGCTTGGTTTGTTTCGTAGATGTTATACCGTCACTTGTATATGTTTTCTTTTTACCTGTATTTATAATGCTGTGTGACAATAGCAAAGGGCTATTTTATTCAGTTTTGTAATCTAGTTCATTGCATTTAATGATGTTGTAGACTTAAGTAACGAAACAATCGGAATCACTTTGATTTCATGACATTAGGTAACGAGTTTGTTTTTATTCGCGTTATCCCCGTCTTTTTGCTATTGCACTACAGTTAATGTTGAACAATCCAAATAGTTTATAGGAGTATACATACATATCCTTATTGAATACTCAAGTCGATTTCACATAATAATTTTCGTCTTTGTAACAACAGTTGTGCAATACATATATTACAAAAGCTTAGGTAGGTGTTAGGTATATTTTCGTTTGAATTTACAAAGGATGCAAAAAAATCTGTTGTATTTTATCGATATTTTTACTGATAGCGAGCGTTGCCGAGCTTGTTCGGTGCCGTTCGGAATTTTAAGTCATAATAATGTAATTATTTTTTAAGATAAGGCCGGGCCAAATATTGCATTAATGTAGGTCATACGGCGTCTGTGTTTCTGTGTCGAGGCAGCCAATTCTGCCCTGTGTATAATAAATTGTATGATGAATGAAAAACATCTCAGTGGCTGAATGAATTAATGTTTATCGACAGTGTTAGAAAATTGTTATAAATTATTTTGATGACTGTTCGAAGGATAATAAAGAGTTGGATGTCAGTTTTTTGTTTATTTTATCCTATAGAACAAACCATAAAATTAACGAAACTATGTGCTTGGTCCAAAAACGGAATAAATAAATAATAAATATCCTGGGACATTCCTCACACACGGTCATCTGATACCAAACTAAGCAGAGCTTGTACTATGGAAACCAGATAACTGATATAATACATATACTACTTTTTGTTTGTAAATACATACTTAATATACATAATTACACCCAGACTCAGGACATACAGACATGTTCATGCACACAAATGCATGTCCTGTGCGGGGATCGAACCCACGACCTGTGGCGCAATAGGTGGAATCTTTACCAGACTCTTAACCAACTGCGCCAACTAGCCCGTCAAAATAACTAATACAAACAACATTAACGGATAAAACTCACGTAGCATTTATACTTATTTTCATGTGGTTCAAATGTAAGACTATCTACAATAACAGTTATTTATTTAAAATACATTCTTGACATACACCAGATATATTTATTATATGCTACAATAAAACAAAAAATAACTATCATTCTGTGAATAGCATAATTATTCTACAAAAACACTTATTTCACTTTTACATGGTCTCCGAAAGCTCCATGAGAAGCTGTGCTATGTCTATTCTCCGAGATCTCGATAACATCATTCAAAAGCATCTTGCGCTTTTGATTCCTCTCAAATATCTCTCTTACTTCTCTATCCAGGTCTAAAGAACTAGATCTTCTAGATTCCCATAAACCAGCGTTTAAATTATCATGAACCACTATACTATCTTCTGTTACATTTATTACATGACCTTCCAAGGTATTTCTGGATGATCCGCTTGAAATTCTACTTTCGGAATCTAGTTTGCTTCCAGTATCTGATATTACGCTAATATCATTATCACTGTGTGGGGATGTTGATATTAAGTCTTCTCTTGAATCGGCAGTCTTCGGTGTCTGCTTTTTGTTTCTGAAGCGGCAATATCTTGAAAATCCACCCATCCATTCAGATATAAGTGCCGTAGCTGCTATAAAAAATCCAGCAGCTAGAAGCAAGAACATGCCTTGTGTGTCTTCTAAAGTTAGTCCTTTTTCCTCTGCTGATACTATTTTGAGTGTTTCTTTTCCTACCTATTAAAAATTAATATATCATGTTAGTATGAACCTATTAACTTAGGTACTATGTAATAACTATACCCTAACTTAACTATATATACCTAACTAGAGTTAGGGCATAACGGTTTTCACATAAAAAAATCGGAGCAGCCCAACTGGGGAAGTACAGTTTACACACTTATCTCAAAGAACATCACGGCCAAATAACACTACTTATTGGTGTTGTGTTCCTGCAGTGAGTCACATTGCTAGAACTACATGAGGAGGCACTAAAGGCAGTATAGTAAAAAAAAACGGCCAAGTGCGATTCAAACTCGCACACGGAGGGTTCCGTAGAATAATAATAATACTAACTAACTCAAATTGACTATCCACAACAAATAATAACACCAAAAGAAAACGTTTCTCTAGTATGGCGGCCCCCTTTAATTTTGTTTCATTTTTATTATTTTTTGTTATAGCGGCAATAGAAATACATATTCTGTGAACATTTCAATTGTCTATTACGGTTCATGACGAACGGACGGATGGACAGTGTAGTCTTATGAATAGGATATGGAACCCTAAAAAGAGTCAAAGCGCGAGTAATACCAAGTGGTGCTGACACTTAACACACAAACTATGCTTGTTTGCTATCTTATGGTGCGTCCATGCTAGACGAACCGAGCAGGAGCCGAGCCACGAACGAGCACACTGCGAGCACGATTCGCGTAGTGTGGACGGGCTTGCGAGCCTCGAACGAGCGCGATTATCAGTTGTTTCACGAACAAAGGGATTTGCATCGTGCTCGTTGTAGGTTCGTTCGTGGCACGACTCGTGCTCGATTCGCGTAGCATGGGCGCACCATTAGAAGTATTTGTTATGGTTGTTTGTTTTATTATACCTTATTTTAAGTAGGTACTCACTGATAATAGTTTTCCTGTAATACTTCTCTGCATCTCCCAGCGTACGTCATCGGTAAGCTTATCAATGATACCACTTTGTAAAATTCTACTCAAATCTCCACTCAATTTTGCCGTGTATAATGAGTTATTTGGAAATCCCATCATGACACCAAACGGTACAAAACATTCAGTTGAAATGTGAAGCATTGCTCGTTTTGATCTGAAAACAAATAGTGTGGATTTTTTTGATTTCCAATATTGGACAACTTAGGTTTCATAGACCAAAGTACGACCCAAAAATCTGAATTGACGAATTGATATCTTACTTTGTTTTCGTGAAATTAGATTGCACAATATATTGGAGCTCTGCTCTTGATCCTAAAAAGGCATAGGGCCAGAAAAAAGCTTTAGTCGTATTTCTGATTCCTGCTGCCATATTTGGTACCAATTCAATTTTTCTCAGAAGTTTATTGATCTTGGGATCTGATGAATTGACAAACCATCGTTCCCATCCACCATGATCTAAAATACAAGATGCCATTAAATAATTAATTTGATTGAACTCACTGCATCCAAGTTGTTGGATATTAAGATCAGATATTTTACCTAAAGTACCAACGCGATAGAATCCAGATAATAGTTGTTCTATAGTATCCACCGTTTCAGGAAATACTGGTAATGTCACAAAGGCAATGATAGACCCGGTGTAGCAACTGGTTATTATTATTGTAAAGATCCAATACCAACCTAAATAAAATATAATAAGGCTGTTATTACCATAATTCAAATCGCAAGATATTAAAATTTAAGTAGCATCCGTACCAATTAATAACCGAGTAGTAATCTTATCCGTTTTGCTCCAAGAATTTTTCCCAAGAAAAGTAAATGCGTTAGTAAATGTACCGAAAACATACCAAAACATATTTTCTATTTCACCACTGTTATGCCAAAGATGTCTCAATGTATGTTTATCAGAAAAAGCTAAAGGAAACATTCCAAAGATGTAGGTAAATGTCAGAGCTAACCATACATGCCAGTGGAAAGGGCCAAGTATTGCGCGGTACCTGAAAAAGCAATAACTATTTAGTCATCTGCTTTTTGATGTCGATTATTGAACGAATATATATTTTATTATACATGAAATGAAGAAGGTCCTTCTGAAAAGCGAGAGAAACTGTGGAGTTACCTATTAATTAGAACACGAACACCTTAATACTTATAAAAGAATCTAAGAGGATTTACCGTGGCAATGCAGTAGACATAAGCGTAATAAACACGGCACAATCATGTGAATGTGAAAATGATACATCCATATCTCTAGCTCTTTCACTGGTTAAATACATTCCAGCTATTCCAATATCAGCTCGACCCATTGATATTTCTTTAGCTACAGCATCTCCTGGCCTGAAAACCGCTATTTATGTTACTATGTTGCATTGATATTATCACGTTGTGCTATAACGTGATGTTATTACCCCAAATTCAGCTCTTGTGGTTCAGTAACTTCAATGGAAAAGTTGTTTCGTTCCGCCAACAACTTCAATAGTCTTATTTCTACACCATCCCATACCACTCGTGGATTTCCACCATCGAGGTCTGCTTTTATCCTGAACAATAAACATGCCTTAATGTTCCATTCAACTTCTAAATTTATATGAATTATAATTTGATATTGTTACCTTCTAAAGACAAATGGAGGTTGATTCGCTGCAGCGACTAAAAATCTATGACCTGCGTATCCTTTGGTCATTTTAGATGGAAATAGGTTTAAATTTCTTGAATACTTTCCATGAATCCATGAATTTATTACAACAGGCTTACTAGCACCCAACCCATCAGTATACAATTGATGAGTATACAAAATGTATGGTGATTCCTAGATATATGTATAAGAATTTAAATAAATATGTTTGATAATCGTTTTGTTCCGAAGTCACATAGAAGATAAAGATTAAGCTGGCATCCAAAAACCTCGGAGTGCTCAACAGATTGAGGCAGTACTTCACATTGGGGTAAAGGCTGAATTTTTACAAGTCGCAAGTCCGGCCTCATATGGAGTACTGCTGTCGTCTACGGACCTGGATACCAGCTTGATCCTTTAGACTTGGTTCAACTACGTCCATCTAAATTGTCAACGATCTCGAGCTCACAAGCGGTTTTTTAGCCCCTCAGTCTGAGGAGAGACTATGCCTCCTTAAGTGTATTTTGCCGCTTGTACAACGGACAGTGTTTTGTAGAATTGCTTGAGCTGATGCCCACGGCTACCTTCTACCATCGCAACTCTCGCCATCGACGGGGAGTCCATCCTCACATATTGAAACCAGTATTGTTTCATACTGTGCGGGCTCAAAGGAGTTTCCTTCCGCGGACGCTCAGACTGTGGAATGAGTTCCCCACCGTGGTTTTCCCAATGGAGTACAGCATGGGGTTCTTCAAAAAGGGTGTGTAGAGATTTCTGCATGGTCGGCAACGCGCGAGTGATACCCCTGGTGTTGCAAGCGTCCATAGGCTGCGGTAACCGCTTACCACCAGGTGGGCCGTATGCTTGTTTGCGACCTTAGTGGTATAAAAAACAGTAAAAGTATTCAACATGAATATACTTACCAATGTCGTATCATCATCATCTTTAAAGCTTTGTGCTAAGACCAGTAAATTAACAAACATTCTAGATAATGAGCTAGAAAGAAATTCTTGGACTGCCCATTGCGAGGACCTAGCTATCAGCACCACTTTGCTCTCTGATTGCTTTCCTAATACCTTCGCGCTTCTTTTCACATCAGTTAGAAACATTATAAAATGGAGACACTCTTCAACTGGATGAAGCAGTTTGGGTTCCCTCATTGTATTATTATCATTGATATAACCATGTACAAATGATACAGGAAAACCCTTAAGTAGGTTTTGAAAAAGATAACTTTCCTTAGACTTTACTTGGTTATCATACAAAATTACTGGAGTACAGTCATTGAGATATGAAAGTGTTATATTATGAATAAGTTTAATTAACGAAGGGGTTTGATCAAAAGCACTGCTTTTATTGAGAAAATGTTCATTCCATAGTTCCTCCCTGGTTTTCGGGTGCCCATGAAATACAGGATCAATAGCCCTTTTGGATTTCAGTTTAGCTTTTTCTGAAGTTATGCCGCTGTCTTTGTCATCAAATTCTCTCCATTTAATTTCTTTTTTATGCACATTATTGGATTTAACTAATTTAAAATATTCATTTTTTCCTTTTTCCTGCTTTTGATTATTATCTAAGTGAGATTGTGATGCGTAGTATTCTATTTCTTGACAAAATATTATAGGTAACACACATAAAATACAAAACCTAAATTTTATTTCCATATTTTCACGTTTATTGAGAGAGTAAGACAAATGTGAGTTGCGATCTGTTTTTATATGCTGTTTGGACCTTGGCCGACAAAATATCGTTGGGCAGGTGATATGATTGAAATTCCATTATTGATGACTACTGCGGATTTATCGTGGTCACGGTCTTAGACCATGACCTATGTGTTTTGTGGAGTATTGGTTTATTCTTTACTAGCGACCGACCCGGCTTCGCACGGGTGTCATGTTGCTATGTGGTGTCGAGCGATTTGCACACCCGCCCTCGGCCCGCCCGGTCACTGTACCGCGAATACTATTTCTTGCTAATTTTTTATCTGTGATATCTTTTAAAAATAAATGATAATGATTTTCTGTACAGAGCAAACTTTATCTACATTAAATGCCCGTTATAACTAACTTATTTGATCAGATAAAGATTAATACTATATGGGTCAAAATAACTTCGAAAGACCCACAAAAAAAACTCAATTTCATAAAAATGATTAGGTACTGTGGGTTATCCATACGATATAGACATACCATCGCCGAATTTTTTTAAGATATTTTTAATATACACAATTCGTTAGCAATGACAGCGCAAAAAATTATATGTGTTTACGAAACCTTGCCCTTTTTAGGCTTCCGTAGCCAAATGGCAAAAAACGGAACCCTTATAGATTCGTCATGTCTGTCTGTCTGTTTGTCTGTCCGTCCGTATGTCACAGCCATTTATTTCCGAAACTATAAGAACTATAATGTTGAAACTTGGTAAGTAGATGTATTCTGTGAACTGCATTAAGATTTTCACACAAAAATAGAAAAAAAACAATAAATTTTGGGGGATCCCCATACTTAGAACTGAAACTCAAAATTTTTTTTTCTTCATACCCATAAGTGTGGAATGTATATGGATAGGTCTTCAAAAATGCAGTCTTGAATATGAAGACTTTTTTTATTGTTATTTCAATATACATCCTAATAAAATATAAAAACAAAAGCCTTAAAATCTATATAAATGAAAAGAAATAAACTAAATGAAAAAATCGTTGTCAGAGGGCAACGTTCCCAGAATGCTGGCGGCATTGCCACGTTGAATGGCAATGCTGATTCTCTGACCGAAGTATATGCCAGCATTCTGGTCACGAGATGCTTCGACCAGGCGTTTAGATATTTCGCGAAAAAGATGGTGACTGCTCGGCCCCCACGGACCCAGAGTTTCAACCCCAAACGGCTCAAATATGTAACTCGTATCTATATTACTATATTTGCGCCGCTTGAGGTTCTCTGCTGACATGGCAGCGCCACCAGCCCTATTTATTGTCTCTGGAAGATGAGACGGAGCTAAGGTATCGACACACGTGGCATCCCATACCAAAGGCCGTCCCAACTTCCAGGGTACAAGTGTCATTCCGTCGGGTCTCTTACCATCGTCACGAAACAGACCATTGGGTTCTAAAATAGCTGTTACGTTGGCGCTGGTAAGGGCCCGGCGGATGATATCATTCAGACTGGCGTGTCTGGAAAATCTGCCAGCGCTTTTATTGCATGACAGTCCGTGGTGACCGAGTTGGTCGACAGCAGTGCCGCACTGACAACGATGTGATGCATAAATGGGTAAGCCCAAACGCAAACAAACGGCAGTTCTAAAAGTGTTGGAGTCCAAAAGTGTCCCCATATGTGACGATGGGTGGGCCTGCAACCAAAGTCCCGATTCCCAAGCACTAACAGCAGTGAGACGGGCCCTGTCCGCGGAGCTGGTTGACGTTTCTAATAATTGATTCCGTACCAGCTCACAGAGTGGGCCATCCCAGAGCCTCTGCGAGGAAGGGACTTTGGGCAGTTCCACATTCGGGCAGGCCAATTGCCAAGCAATTTTGGCCTCGGTCCAGCAAGATACCTCAACGTTTGGTAATGAAATAAACAAAATACGCTTAATTAGGTTATCTGTGCTATGAACCGAAGACAAAAAGGCTGGCAATGATACACTAGTAATTTTGCGAATGCCTAGGCCCCCTTGCCTAATAGGCAGGGAGGCTTGTGACCATCCTCGACTGTCCAGATTTATGTTGAAAATGGAGATGAGTGTATCTCTAATGATATCATCCAAGCCTTGTAATAAATTTGGGTACTTCCAAAGTGGACAACACCGAAGAGAATACACGAATTTTGGAACAAAAAGGCAGTATCTGATGATAGTAAAAGCCGCGTGTTTATTAATTTGTAGAAGGCGATCAGACACATTATTGAAATTTTGTATTTTTTCCTCGACAAAGGTGGATACTGATTCGTCATGGATAGGGGAACCTAGGAGGCGAAGCGAGCCACTGTCTAAAAGTTTAATATTTGGGGCCAAAGAATTAAAATGTTCAAATGCTAAATCTTTTGCTAAGCATGTGTCGGTAAGAAATAGTTCACATTTTGAAAAATTTAGTTCTAAGCCTATATTGTGAAAATCTTTAATTAACTGTTCCAAATCATTTAAGACAGTGGTAACATCTCCTCCCAAGGTCCCATCATCGAGATACCAGACGTTGAATTTTGATTTCAGACGTTTTATGATTGGATGAATGGCTAAGCTAAAGACGGCCGGCCCGAGGGGGTCACCCTGTTGACACCCTACAGCGGAATGAATTAAATTATCGCCATAAACTAAATTAGATGGTTTACTATAACATCGATTTAAAAAATTGAACGAATTTGGAATTTTCTCAATTACTTGTGTCAAAAGAGCACCCCTGTCAACGGAGTTGAAGGCATTTTTGATGTCCACCTTCAGCAGCACTTCCCCACCTTTGTTATCTAGAAAGGTTCTTAGTGAATGCACAGCAGCCTCGCAGCCGCCCCGTGAGCCAAACCCTAATTGTATCGGCTGGAGTAAATCTCTTATGATGTCTCGGTTGGCTCTGCAACAAATCTTGGCAGCGAGGCGGCGGTATACGGTGCCAACAGCTATAGGTCTTATCCCACCATCTTTTTTTTTTAAAGCACAGAGATTTGCACCGTACAATATTGCTGCGATGTCATTCGGAACCCTTCCAGATAACATTAAATTCATGAGGCCAGTGAGATCTTCCAGAAGAGTATTCCTGACATCACCACAACGACCACAAGTGAGGTCTTTGAGATGTTGTGGAGAGAGGCCATCAAAACTGGAAGCAGAACCATTCAGGAAGGTTGACAAGGCAGCGGAAACATCATTAACTGTACAATTTAGTGAATCTGAAAAGAAATTTTGTGGATCGGGCAGGCAGGGAGTTGATGCTGAAGATGGATGTTTGTTATGTAAAGCAGCTAATGTCTCGGCTGTATTTTCCGCAATGGCATCATTGGAGAACAACAATCTCGCAGCACCACGAACATCGCCGTCGTTTAATTTATTTTCAATTAAATGAAACGGGTTAGAGCGGGAACTAAATCGGGTAGTGGATGTTCTAGAAGGGAGCTCTTGTGGTGTATCATTATTTAAGTGGCAATTTTCTTTTATAATAGATGTCAGTGATGAATGATCATATCTATTGCGTGGGGCGTGTAGGATTCTATAGGGAAATGTAAGGAGTTGTTCCCAAGCACTGTTTGTATTTACATTAATGGTATGTTTTATTATTTTAGATAAGGATTGGGCAACTGATAAACGTGCGCCACGGGGAATGCGTTTCAAGACAGGAGTTGTATGTTTTAATTTTGATAGAGTTTCTAAAAAATCTTGTTTTTGAATAGATGAGCCAGATGAGAAATGAATTGGTGTGGGAAAAGATTGATTGACAATTTTATGTACTCGTGTTTCATGAATTTTAAGGCCTTTTTGACCTTTAAAAAAACGTGCTTGGGGGCATCTCGGACACTGGAGCAGATTCTCCAATGATGCGGGGACTTGGACATCCAACAAGGTCTGACTTACTGGTATGGGCTCTGCCATTCGTGAGATGATGAAAACAAACTAAAAATACGTTAGGTACCTAAAAAGAAGACAGAAAATTATATAAAAATAATAATAAATTAACGAAATTAACATTAAAAGGATATAAATTAAAGAGTTTCTTGTATGATGAACACTTAAAGACGAACACATGTACCTACGAGCTTGGTACGAGTATTTTTTTTTAAAACACTTGGAGCGAGGCGAACACTTCACTGGAAAAGCATAAAGTACGAATCAGATTCCCACACACATCAGCTGATTTCTATTATGACACAGATACATTTTATTGTGGATCCATTGACATGACAGGGATAAATATTTTTAAAATTTATTCGGTTTTTCCGCTTTTATGGCCTGTGATAATAAAATGATACAAATAAAGCAGCGCTCAGACGACCAAATTTGTTTTTCTGGTGAAATTATCGTCCAAATATTAAATATATGAAAATTTATATTATGTTGCTTTGGCATTCTCCATTCGCCAATTTTCTGGTGAAATTATCATCAAAATAATAAATATTTGAAAATTTATCTTATTCTGCTTTGACATTCTCCGTTCGCCATTTTGAAAATCAGCAAAATCATATAATAAGTCTTCAAAAATAATATTGAGGTTTCTAATATCATTTTTTTCTAAACTGAATAGTTTGCGCGAGAGACACTTCCAAAGTGGTAAAATGTGTGTAACCCCCTGTAACTTCTAAAATAAGAGAATGATAAATCTATAAAAAATATATGATGTACATTACGGTGTAAACTTCCACCGAAAATTGGTTTTAACGATATCTAGTAAGTAGTTTTTTTTAATAGGTCATAAATTGAAATTAATATCAAATACTCAGGTCTATACTACCATTTACTTATATACCTACAGGTTTGTACGGAACCCTCGTGCGCCTCATGCGCGAGTCTGACTCGCACTTGGCCGGTTTTTATTATATGTTTTGTATATATAACATAGATGTATTATATGGGTATATAAACCTTCCAGAAAAAAAAATCTTACTCATAGTAAAAACCGCATCAAAATCCGTTGCGTAGTTTAGATGGAGTTAGCGGATAAACAGACAGACAGACAGCCGCGGAAAGCGACTTCATTTTATACTATGTAGTGATTAAAGCTACACCAAAAATATTGATCGGTACCAACCCTGTTATCTGAAGTTCAAGATCAAGTAACTAATGCTCATTCATCATTTCATTCTTCGTGTCAATTAAACAGCTACTTGTTCAGATATTCATAATGTTAATTATTTTTTATGAGTTGGTTTGCTACTATTACGGATTAGAGGAGGCAGAGATTTTGTGCGAGTTTCTTTACAAATCAATTACTTTGGGGGATACATCACAATAGTTTCGGATTATGTGGCGCGCGGTAGGTACAAATGATCGGGGGTCGTGCAGTGCGCATATTACTACTTATTATAAATCTTTCAAAGCGGTCAGTATTTTGATTTTGGCCCAGCTTACGCTGTGCTATTACTGAAATACTGCTGGGCTAGTACTGAAAATAAATATCGAGATATTTTAGACAATATATAAAAGTCACAATTGCGCCGTCGTGTCAGTATATAGGTACTACTGTTTAATGTAACATATTCAGATGTTGCCTACAGGAATGAGGACTTTATTATTATCACGTCTAAATTGTTAGAAACTTCCTACGTATGTACCAACCTAATAGATACCTTTACGTATCCAGTGGCATCTTTGGTGACAAACAATACATAAATGATATCTAATGTATGCTTAAATCTAACGTGCGAAAGTTTATCTGTTCGTAAACAGCAGAACAGATTTGGATGAAATTTTATGACACAGATAGAATATGTTCGGAGTTAGAACATTGTTACTTTTAATCCCGAGAAAATGGTGGAGAAGATGGTGACCATCGCTAGATCCCATCATTGTCTCCTTAATATATGTGCTTCGCTATCACTATTCGTCTATATTATCGAAGGACCGCAATGATGCTACTGGTATCTGGAACCTTACACGATACCAGTAGCTTCATCCAACTGGATCTGCAAAGGGAGAAACCAACGGACTCATCACAAAGGTCAGTCGTAGTGTGTAAGAGGTGCGTCTTCTATCATTTCCGTACATTCCTTTGTCCTAGTGCTTATGTAAAACCTATGGTGATATTACGTCTCCCGCTGATGAGCCCTATAGTACGACCCTAAAGGAATTCAGATACTTGGCTGAATAATTTTGGTGTGGAATAAATGGAAACATTTTTATTTATAGCATTTTATTAATCAGCACTGATCACAATTTTTCTTAACAACACTCACATAAATAAGATTAACCAATACAAAAATCATTAAGCTTAGAAAAGCTTAAATAGAATACACAAAAGACTCAGTGCCAATAAGTCGAGTCCGAAATAAATCGCAATTGCCGAGAACATTATAAAAATCGATCATATAGTAAACATGTGAAACTACCAATTTTAAATACTAAACCTATATTTACAATAGTAGGACTTATCTATATAAATTTAAATAGATATAAGCAAGCGCTTTTAATAGCTTTAGTTGCTTTGACAACTTAAAACTTATTAACTAATCGAATTATAATAGTCGTTGTGAATTTGTAGTTTGAGTCAATAAAAGAGATAGATTAGGCTTTTGTTTAAAGATAAAGATGATAAGGTAAGCGGATGACAACGTATGATATGACTCAAACAGAAATTCACAAAAATAGTCTAATTATCTAAAATCTCACGTTCAAATCATCAAAAGCAGTTATATAGACATGAGATACATCACATTTGTCATGGCGATGTGATCAGACATCTACACAATGCTTGAATTACTTCAGATAATTTTAAAAAGCAACATTATTGCTTCCATTTCCAAATGTTTAGATTCTTATTTAAAAAATCACATAAATATTTGTTTTTTCTTTTAAGTGAACGGACATTAAACCTAAGTCTAACGTTAACTAATGTACTACACCTATATTTACAAATTATAAAAGGCAGTGTCAACCACGAAGCTGGCAAGATTAGAAAATTACATTTTCTAAATTTTAATATGGCTTTCGTTAAAAAAAAATTGACAAAAATGGTAATCATTGCGAGACGTATCTGACCTCAAATACTGAAAATTGTAACTTGATTATCACTTTGCAACGTAGAAAAATGTCTAATTATATAAACACCTCCATATTATTACACGAAAGAGTATTACGAGGAGCTTAACTATACGAACACAGAATAGGATAATATTATTACAAAAGAGATTGCACCAAATCTTCTATCAGATCATGCAACTGACAATCTTTACACTAGACGATTGAAAACACTTAATATCACAGTTTCCAATACATTACGACGTTATCTTAAAAGTATCAACGGAATGAAATTCGAATCACATTTTTGTATGAAATCGTTTGAGACAAATCATGCTTTATGACCATCAAAATCTAAATGGCACTCTAGTTGGTGACAAAACAATTTCTATCGTGAATTTTTAATGATATTTGCCTCGTTGGCTTGAGATACCTATTTCCCATAGGATCATCAAGGTTGTTTCTGAACTAACATGTCATTTTTGCTATATAATTAAATTAATTTAGTTTATTCGCTGATGTCGTTGTCGATGCGTGAAGATCTGATGCCAGTTTTTCCAGTCCACGGGTAGATTTCAGGACAGGGTTGACACGTCCTCATGTATCTGACTCCGGATTTGTGCCAGAGGTTGCATACTTTGGGGTTGTTGCACTTCTTTGGCCGATCCTGGAGGAGGATATAAGGATTTTAATTATTCTTATTTCAATTTATTAACTATCTCTATTTGATTCTAATTATATTCATAAAGTAAACAAGTGATACACAAAATTAAAAAAAAGAGACAATTAAGACCTTAACGAAGACAAAAAACCTTACGCGCTGCAGGTCGTGGGTTCGATTCCCACACAGGACATGCATTTGTGTGCATGGACATGTCGGTATGTCCTAAGTCTGGGTGTAATTATGTATATTAAGTATGTATTTACAAACAAAAAGTAGTATATGTATTATATCAGTTATCTGGTTTCCATAGTACAAGCTCTGCTTAGTTTGGGATCAGATGACCGTGTGTAAGGAATGTCCCAGGATATTTATTTAATTAATTGTTTCTGCTGTTATTTCGGTGGTTTTGGTTAATTGAGCACAACTTAGAAAAATCAATGATGGTCTCAGAAAAAATCATAATGAATTCGTTGTTCATAATAATACAATTATATTACCTGGTAATTGCACTGGAACGGTTGGAAGTTATTCATTCTGGAGATAGGCGTGGGGTCTCGCACCCATTGTAGAGCCTGCCAATTAGTTACTATCCACACGTCTTGCATTTTATTGATGAAGTCGAGGAACATTATGAAACCTTCTTTGTGATGAGGCTGGGTGAACCAGGCTGCGTGATAGAAGAGTCCGAATGGTGCCCTAAAATTTAATAGAAAATATGGATTAAGATTTTTTTAAAGAAACAAAGTTTGAAACAAATGACATTCGTCAATGGACGATATAAATTTAACCAATGTATATGGAAATATAATAATTACCTGTTAGTAGTATAATGTCTATCAAAGTTCTTCAAAATCATTTTGTAAACACCCTCTGGTTCAGAAGGATTTGCGCAGGCGTCACCCATTGAGCAACGACCGCCGTTTAAATCTTGCCACATCACCATAGGAACCTCCCATACACCTGAAATGTATAATTATATTTAATTAAAACATGTTATAAGGCTTTTTGTGTCTTTATTTTATATTGTTCGACTCATTTTTATAAACTACTGCTATTGTAGTAATTTGTAAAATTTTAACTTACCAGGGTAAGATTTCGTTGGACAAGGCGGGATCATGCAGTCGTGGAACAACTTGTAGTCAAGGGTATACGGCCAGCTAGGTGGTCTGTTCTCGTAAACGGGTAAAGAAGAATCGTATGTGAAGTTCGAATCATACAACATCTTGAACATTTTATTACCACCAACCGAAAGGAAGGGTGCTCTCATTCCTCGCACATCCTCAAGTTTCACACCACCGTATGCTGCTAAGATTTCCCTTTGACCACCAACCTCTCTGTTCCATTTCTTTTGAGAGAATTGTTCTCCAAAACTATGACTGAAATTGGAAATCATTTATTAACCATTATAAGTCATAAATCGTCTAATTTCAAATAAAAAACATGCAAGGAAAAATATTTTTACCAAAATTAAGATAGTCAATCGGAAATTTTAAAATTATGTTTGAAAAAGAAATAAATTTAGAAAGATTTGAGACAGAAATCGAGTAAAGCACGAGTAAATTGTAGTGATGTCAAAATGTGGTGCATAAATTAAGTTTTGTGCAGAAATAACTATCGAAAAACTTACGAAACCGTGTGTGAGGCCATCTCGTGCCCAGCAGAGTAGAGATTTTGCACTTGACTATAATCTGTCCATTCATGGGAGACGTAAAATGTGGCTGAGATGGGACAACCGTTAGGGTTAACGCGTCCTTTCTCAAAGAGGTCAGCGTACAGCCCCTTGTTCAAGTCGTTTACTGAGTCATCGAATGTCAGGAGAACGATTTGTGGTACAGTCTCCACCGGTAGTTCGCCTGTTATGTCATGGGAATGGTTGTGATTGTGCGTGTGTGTATTTGTGCCAGGAAGATGGAAGAAGTAGAAGATAGGGTCATATAGGGACGGAAAATTAAGGAAGGAAGAGAAACAAAAAACACAAATTAGTACGAGAACAAAAAGATAAGATATATAATACCTATAATATAAATATGTATATATATAAAGCCATGACGAAATGTTAGTACACCTATAATAGTTTACCGAGAGAAAATAGATCAAAATCAGAGATGATCTGTTATTTCACTTACGAAACGGTATGCGAGGCTAATTCGTGGCCTTCTGCATAAAGGTTTTGGACTTGACTATAATCCGTCCACTCGTGAGAGACGTAAAAAGTGCCGGTGATTGGACATCCGTTCGGATTCACCCGCCCCCTTTGGAAGAGTTCTTCGTAGTACATTTTATTCAAATCATTCACAGCATCGTCGAAAGTAATGAGTACTATCTGTGGTACTTCTTCGACAGGCAATTTTCCTACGTCACAAATATTGTTTACACAAAAGATATCTCTTATAAATACTCTTTTCATGGCAAGACATTTTTATAATGATAAGGCTTAATTTTGTTTGACCATAAACATACTACAAGATGTAATTATGTGACCGATGGTGGTCAGCACACTATTACTAAGCCTAGAAAGGACTTACTATTAGTTCAAACAATTACACACAAAACCTGTTTAAACACCTGTTTCCTGGTGAATATAAACAGTATACGTACCGGGTATATCTTTTCCACCGCAGTAGCAGTCAGGAAGCAAACAAACGTCTTTTCTGCACTTGGCTGCAGTCTTGTCAGGAGTGGGTTGGGGGTACACGGGAGCAGGTCTTCCAGGTGGATGAGTATAGATATCCGCAGTCTCTACTGTTTTCGTGACGATGGCTGTCGATGGTTTTAGAGTTGGACGGCTGCGACTGCTCATAAGAAAAATATTATTAGATTATTTAATAACCCTGGAACGTTTATAATCAAATTAAATTCAATAAAATAATTTGTTCTTTGTGTATGATGGTACAAGCAATTATAAAAGGCTCAAGAGTAACTAAAAGCATGATCGAAAACTTTAATCAGTTCTAACGTTGGTGGTGTTCCCCTGTTTGGAGCTGGTGGTGGTGCGTCTGATCCAGTCGAGTAATGGGCTGATCCACGCCCTCGGGTACTTGTTGGTCTGTAACACGCCAATGATCCAGTAAAATGATTACATACGATAAATGAAGTTAGTATGCGTGATTTTAAAGATAAAGCGGTTTGAATTTATTTAACTAAATCTAAATGGATTCATTATTATTGAAGATTGTAAACTGATGACTTTGTGATTTTCACAGCATTGCAACTATTGTTTATCATAATATATTATAAATTAAAATGCTGTAGTAGATTTAAGCTCTAACGAACTTAACTTCCAACATAAACAACCGTATTGTATACTACAAATACGCATGTAATCGATTGCTTTAGCTGATTAATTTAATGTTCACTGTATTGCACTTAAAAAAATGTGGTCGCACAATACGACGATAGATACGCTACAAAGTAATTGCTTAGCGACGTCTAAAATACTGTGGTAAATTATTTTCCATGCAGGTGATATGCCCAAGAATAAGGATATCTATGTATAAGGTGAGGGTATATATAAGTGCACTTACAGACTATATGATGAGTTGCAATGTGGTGCAATATTATTACTACATTGAGGAACTTTATACACATATTAATCTATTTTCAACTACAAACTACTTATAAGTTGTATTGCCAATAGTGTGCAGGAAAAGGTAAAAAGGTCGCGTCAGGAGTTAACAATTCAGAAATTCAACTCAACCGACATGAAGTCCCCCAATGAGAACAGTATGTTAAGCAAGAAAGTTTAGCTGAAAGTGCTATTAAACGATGTTTTGATAAGATAACAAATCTTCATGCTAGTTACTTCGCGAGGCGGAAAATAAGGACCATGTTTTAATAAACGAAGCCTCCACCCTCATTAAGTAAATGTGAGAAAACTTCAGGCTGCTTAGACTACTGGCCGGCGAGAAATGTACCTCTGGTATTTGATTTCGTTGCATTTTGGATTCGCTTGCAGACTGTTGTCTGATGAGCATTTGGACGATGATTGGTAACTCCTGCGCCCACTTCCCGGGTTTGTCGCAGCTAACTTTATGGCGGGATTGACTCGTGAGGCTCGCGTTGGGAAGGATATACTTTTAGTCGTCGATGTCGTTGGTTCTATCTTTAAAGTCGTTGTCGATTTTGTAGTACTTGTTGTCGAAGCAATATCGCTTACTACTTTACTGGTAGTATGCGGTTCGGTGTCAATTGGAGTCTTACTAGCCTCAATAGTAGTATTGGTTCGTTTTGTTACACTATCTAAATTATTTTCGCGATCACTGTTTTCAGTAGATCTATTCTCATTTACTATACTATGGAATTTATTAGTGTTTTCAATAATAGGCTTACTTGTCATAAATGCATTAAACTTCGATTGATACGTATCTTTAATATATACCTGTCGGTATTCGTTAGTAGAACTTTCAACCATCATAGGGGTTGTTTCAGGACTTGTATGCTTATAAGTGACAGTTTTCACTGTAGTTATTGTAGGAGTTGTTGATGAAAAGTCTTTATCTAATTCTGTGCTTTCACTATGGCTTATGGTACCAACACTCGGAATGTATCTTCTAATACTTGGTTCTGTTATAATTTGTAAACGCTTAACATTATTACGGAAAGGTTTTTCATCCACATACTTAAATATTTTCTTTTGATAACCTATGTTCACGATTTTATCTTCAATTTCTGGAGGAATAGGTGTGGTTGTTGTTGTAGTAGTTGAAGCGGTAGTAGAAGTTGTAGAAGTAGTTGTAGGGAGAATGGGCGGAGGAGTGTTTAAAAACTCTTGTTCTGAATAGGTTGCAGAAGTACTAACAAAGTTGTTTAAGAAAGTTTTAATCACATTCGTTACCTTACCACTGAAGACTTCGGTGGTTTGATCAGGCACTATATCATCTTCTAAGCGATAACTGTAATACGAAGGTTTTGGACGAGTAATTTTGTCTCTCTTTAAATTACGACTAATAATTTCTTTAGGAGTAGTAGTTGTGAATCGAGTAGTATGTGTAGTACTTGTTGAACGATCTTGAACAAAATCGTTCTTTTTGTAACTACCTCTCAAATTATCTAAAGTTCTGTATGGTGATACCACTGGATTGTTCCAGTTATCACGTGAATTTTCATAACTTTCGTATATTGGAGAATCATCCCTATATGGATTATTATTTTGTGAATTAGAAAGTTTATTATTCTGAGCATTGTGCAATGCAGTTTCTATCAAAACTTCGGTGTTAATAGTGTTTTCGGTAGAGTCCTCACTTGCTTCATCACTATTAGAAAATGATGATGGACGTTTAATGACTGTTTTTAAATAATACTTGGTACTTGTTGTAGGAGGTGATGTAGATTGTATTCTTGCTTGAGGTTTTGAGATTCGTAGTCTTGTAGGCCGAACAAAGACAGGGATATCGTCATCATCACTAACGTCAAGTACTGAATCTTTCCTTCGTATAGAACTTTCTGAAGATCCTTCATTATTACTGCTACTACTCTTAGCTTCAGAATTTACTTCGACAGACTTTTCATCGCTATTACCACTAAAATCATACTTATATCTATTTAATTCTGATTTTTTATTTTTATTATGATTTGGAATATTTGACATTCGATATTGGTTATACTCATCAAGCGGGCGCGTTAATACAGTCAGTGTGTAAGGGTTATTAGTATTACTGGAGTTCCTCCTTATTGAGAAACCAGTAGTTAATGACACAACTTTTTTCTTATCACTTGTATTAGACACAGGTCGTTCCACTTTCACAGATAGTTTATTATTGTTAGTCACAGATGAAGAACGTCTAGGGGTCAGTAATTTTTCAGTCGTCGGTAATGTTTCTCTTAGTCTATGTGTATTGTCAGTCCTTTCAAAAGGCTTAGCGAGGGAAGAAAAGTTTACAATAGATGATCGAGTCGAAGGGGCTGCAGGAAGGGATCCTTCAGACGGGATCGAAGGGGACTCGGATTTCGGACTAGGACTTTCATCGGAGGATAATCTGTTGAATACAAAGCAAAAAAATCTTTCTAATTTAAGCTCTTTACAAACCTTTACATACACTTAAAACGTTATATTAATATCAAGAAAAAGTGTGTCTTGTACTCAGGATATTTACGTAGTTAGTAAGAACAGAAAGTGTTAAATAGTGATGACTTTAGTCTTTGAAGTAAGAAAAGATACCACAAAAGCCGATTGTAATAATACTCTACATTACATCTACAAGATATTAGCAGTTGGAGAAAAGAAATAGTAAATCTAAAAAATAGGATAAGTTCAAGTATTTACATGATTAAAAACAACCTTTAAGCGGACAAAAAAAAAGATATTAGTAAATAAGGTTATTGGTTAATGTCAGTTCAAAGGTTGCTTGTAATGAAATGAAAAATTTAGGATGTCATAGAAATGTAAATTGTGAAAGATGACAAACTGTATGATGTTAATGAATTTCAATCGTATGATTCAAGCCAGGATGAATACACATTCATAAATGTTTTAGAAGATCTTTTGTAGTACCTTGGTGTGTATCGAGACGGGGTCATAGCTTCAGTGAAGGGTGCAGTGGTAGGACGTAGTGTAGTAGTAGTGCTGGTGCTAGTCGTAGTAGAAGGAGTAGTGCTTATAGTAGGAGCTTCGTACACAGTCGTCCGCACGCTGCTTGGATTATGGTCATATCCCAATTCATTACCTTCGCCCCTGGATCGTAGGCAATTATAGTATTGTTAATTATTTTTAGGCTCTATAACTATAACTCATTACTCAACTTCATTATTATTAATATATTAAAAATCTTACCTTGTCGAATGGCGAATAGGTGATTGGTATTGATTCTGGTTGCTTATCTGAAATACATTGAAATAGTATATTTATTAGGGTTTAATTTGACTTGAATTGTCTCGAGTTAAAATAATTAATTCTAACTACCAATTAAAGAATTCATGTTCTAATTTCGAAAGGTAAGGTACTATAGCAAATTCATACCTGTCCTTGAATAAGGGCATCGTCGTAGTCATCAGGTGAGACAGGTCTTGGCGAGTAGGTTTCAACCGGTCGTCTGGGTGGAGGTGGAGGTGGGGTTCCTCTATACGTCTGCTGGACTGCTGGTCGGAGCGAAGCCGTGTTATATTGCTGAACGTAGTCTGCCAACACCGTGTCACCAGCCAGTTAGTAAGTTACGTGGGAGAAAGTTTTATTAAACGTTGGTGAATTTGTTAAGGGGTTGGATAATGGTACTTGAATTAGAATTTTATTTTAGGGTAGGTCAGTTTGAATATGAAGGATCAGAAAAATAAGTAGGTATTTACATATGTTTTAAAATAAATACACATGATCCATATCCCGAAGGAGGCATAGATATTAATACATCTTTTTCAAGACATCTTTTCCTTAGTGGTAAAAAAATATAAAATATTTACAAGGGCGCTATAGTTTATTTTGCCATTACCATATATTATTATTAAAAGGATTTTTGTATAAATATTGCATTTAATTTTGGTCGTATTCACCTGCTTAAACATAAATAAAATATATTTGTAGTATATCGGCAGGAAATCAACAATCAAAATCTTTGTTAAGTTATTTTACCTGCATCTTTGTATAATTCACCATCTTCATCGTAAACAGCGTAGTAAGGGTCGTATTGATCAGGAATATAACTTTGAGATCCGTTATAAAGCATCTTAGGCCGAGGGCTGGCGGAATAGGAGGCAGGGATTCTTTCAGTCGGTTCCAAACTAAAAACATCAAGAGATTCTTAAATAGCTGATTCAAAGACCCAATTAAACTATACACGAAAACAATTATCGCTTATGCACAAAGCTGTTAAGTTTAGTCCTTGTTTAAAGTCGCAAGTCAAGGGTCAGTGTTAGTTTTTGGTCAACCAATACAGCTTAAAACAAACCAAGATTCTTATGAAAATCTTTGCAGAAAGAAGTGTAGGCATTAGAGAAGTGCTAAGAATAAGATTTAACACCTTGTTTTAGAGGAAAAAGATTCATATTTCACAGTTAGTATCGATGAGCTCTTCAAATTACCTGTTTGTTTTATCGTCATGTCTGTTCTTTGTAAAACGAGTCTCCTGATTTAAATTGTCATGTGGAGTTGTCAATTTCATTTGCGCCACTATATTCGGATGTCTTTGTCTCCCTCGGGTCTGTTTGATCTCATCGTTTTGAGTGGAAGGCGCTTTAACAGTAGTCGGCTTAGCCAATCTATGCCTAACTGTGTAAGGTCTTAATGTTGTTTGATTCAAATATTTAGGAGGCTTATTCGTATAGGGGCCATTTTCAGTATTGGTTGGTTTTCTTATATGTACAGTTCGATTTCGTGGCATGTGGTAAACAATATCGTAATTGGAAAGTTCAGGGCGTAATAACACTGTCGGTGCTGGAGTGGCATAGTCTACTAGTACAGGTACGGGAATTTTGCCATTAACGTTTTTACTATAATCTTTTAAAGGACCTTTAGTTACGTCGGATACGTCATTATGATTCTTTGTTATTGTTTCTGGCTTAAAAGTATATTTCACTGGTCTTCTCTGAACTTTGGATGGACGTGATGACTTAATACTTATTGATTGTCCTTCGCCGCTGTCTTCATAACTCGAACTATCATCATATTCTTTATAATTTTGAGCTATTGGGGGTCGTTGTGGTTTAACTTCTGTGCTTGGCATATACTTAGGTTTTACTGGAGGTTCATAATAATATTGCTCATCATCTTCATCATAATAATAGTCGTTCATTTCTGGAGACGGCTTAGGAATCGGGCGCCTTTTAGGTGGTGGCCTAGTTGTGGTAGTAATTACACTTTTAACCGTATTTGTATAGCTATTTTGGATCACTGGTGCTTGGGCTGATGGTCTGACTGTTTGTGAATATGTATTTTCTTGCTTTGGAATGAAGGAAGGCGTACTGGGTCTAAAAGTAACCGTTTGAATAGAGTACGGTTTGTCTGACGATGGATTATTCCAGTAATGTTGTAAAGCAGAAAGTTGTTCATTAGCTACTGTCGTCAACGGTTTTGCTGTAGAATGCTTATATATCGTGTAGGTATTGTGAGGTTTAACAGAAGACACTAAATAAGGCATTCCCGTTGATACTAAAGTTGGTTGTTGGGACACAATCTTCTCTGGTTTAACTACGTACTTTTGTTTTGGTGTTGATATTAATAATGGTTCTCTTGTATCAGTCACAAGCACATACGGTTTTTGAGTTACAGTATAGACTTGCTGATTTTCTCCTTTGTATTTGGTTTGATCATAGTTTGGTCTTGAAGTACTACCTATTGGTCTATTGAAACTGTAATTGATGGGTAATTGACGATCATCTTTAAAGTTAGGAGGTTTAAGTTTAGGTCTTACTGCTTCCAAAGGAACACCAGCGTTTTGTTGGGGAACTGTACTATATGAATTTTCATTATATGATTGCTGTTGTTGCTGTGGATAACTTTGTTGACTCTGTTGTGGCCTTTGAATTAATTGCTGATATAATTCTGGCTGTTTAGTAGAATGTGGTCTATAGTTATTGTCTGTGGGTTTTACGGAATTTCCAGATCCCGCAGGAATGGTAAATGGCATTGGTGTACTCATACCTTTATAATTTATTGTTGATGACTTGATGCCAGAACCAATATTCGAATCAGTCGTCACTTCTATCGGTGAATGAATAGAATTTTTCGCAGCATTTTGAGCAAGTTTTGGCTTAGGCGTTGAATTTAAAACTGAGTATTGGCCGTTGCTGAGTTTTGCTAAAAATGCATCAAAATCAAAGTTGGGATTAGCAAACGGATTTTCTATATTGGCATATTTATGATTTGGATGAGAAAATTCATAAGGTGGTTTTGGAAAATTATGTTTGAATTTATCTTCATCAGAGTCTTCTTCAAAAGATTCGTATTCGTCATCTTCGTCGTCCTCATCATCGATTGTTGGTTTACTTTCAACTTGTTTTTGATTAACAATACTGTCTGGGTATCGATTTTTCTGATTTTGTACTGGATCTCTATAGTTATTTTGGGGACGCAGTGATGTAGGCATCGGAACAGGTTTTCCTGTAACAATTGTGCTTGGAAGCAGTGACGAATCCTGGACTACAAATTTATTATTCGGACGACTTACTGGGGATGCAGTTTGTGAAAAATGCTGATTGTTATTAGGGCTGGGTAAATTATTGTAAAACCCACCTGCCAAAGAAGAAAACGGATTTTCATTGTTTTTCAAAGACGATATGGGTGGACTTTTTGTTATGATTAGAGTTGCAGCGTTTAATGGATTATGAGCTAATCTTTGGTTAAATGGGTCAGGTGAACTAGGTTTGAAAGGTCTTTGATTTCCTGATTGGTATGCTAAAAACGGATTTGCCGTCGAAAATAAATTATTATCAAATGAGAATGGTCTCCGATTTCCCTCAAAGTAATTATTATTGTTTAAGCCACTGTACAGCTGTTGATATCTTACATTTTGTTCTCTAGGATTATAATTTTGATGTTGTAATTCCACAATTTTAACTGGCTTTACATTGGCCCAATTTTTTCCGGCATTCTTATAGCCGTTTTTTAAAAAGTATCTGATTTGTCGTTTTCCTCTTTCACTGTCATCGTGATTATCTTCTCCATTATCAACATTAATTAGTTCTGGATCTATCTCAAAATATTCTATTTCTTCGCCACTACCACTTTTTTTAGATATTTCATCTTTTAATGTACTAGTTTCATTAACACCTAAATCTTTTTCTGCCACCTCTCTTTTTCTTCGTGATATAGTTTTGGTCACGTCACTATCAATTTCATTAGTCTCAATTTCTAATTGTCTGTCATGAAGAGAGTCAGTCATGCTTTCACTGAAATAATGATAATGTCAATTAATTGTTTGATCAAATAGTCATAAAGTAAAGTCTTAGCGCGTATATTATTTTTATTAACAAACCTGTATGTTCGGGGTGCTTGGGTGACTGTAGCTGTTCTCCTATCATCAACTTGCGAACCGAAAGAGAATGATCCAAGTTTTCCGCTATTTTGAGGTATAGACGCGGGTATTATGTTAGAATTGAAATTTCTTCCGGAGCTAACGACCTGGGTACCATAACCGTCTCTATCTTTTTGGACCTGTCCTATTGTTGGGGGTTGACCTCGGTTAACACGCTGCTGTCTGTCGCTTTCGATTTCTTCAACTGGCGGTAGATCGTCTACTTCTGCGTATAGTTGTTGTTGCTGAAAATATATAGGTAATATTTTTATAAGCCCAACTTTAAAGACCACCAGCTCTATGATATGCTTTATTACTCGATGAAACAATATTCACAACTATCTCTGTACAAGTCTATTAAGAAGACTTCTCAATCAAAACTTTATATTCATTGTGAGTAAAAATTGCCTTTCAATAACAAAAGAACTTTTACATTCATATGATATGCAACACGCATCGCATGCTCTATTTAAATATACCTTATTTATAATACTGTACTTTCCCGAAAGATTGCTTCATCTGTAGTATTCGTATTTGCCTAAATATTTCGTTGGTTGACTTGCATAATATGGTTGCGTACAAAAATAGCAATAAGTGAATAAAAAATTCTCATTACACGTGTTTAGTGGGACACTTCGTTGAGTTACCTACCTACCTACTAGATGAGTTGGTGAAACTATGTAGTAGGTACCACAACGAAGTTTTCCTTTTACATGGATTATCAGCGAATATTAAACTAAGACTACAGCTGCTTATATGCCTCCCATGTATATTAAGCTATCTTTAAGCAAATTTGCTCTAGCCTCCAAGTTATATTACTAACTACTTTATTATACACTATTTTCTAATTGTATCTTCTTACCTTCTCATACTCGTCTCGTATATACTTGGGTTGTCCTCTAGAAGTGATGACTGGGTTGAGCTGTGCTCTTGGCGGTGGCGGAGGCTTGCGTCGAGGTGGCGGCGGTGGTGGAGGCTCCCGCTCACTGATCCGTTCTAACTCCTCGCCACCGACCGCGCTGGTACCATCACAGCCGACGTTGCGCGGCCAATCACATGTTTGGAGCTCGTGACTGAAAAGATTTGAACATAGGAAATTAAAAAAAACGTTCGAAAAATTGGATAAATTCAATAAAATAATAAATTCAATAAAATTCAAAATAAGGAATTGTTTCATTTTTCTTTAAATGTAAACAGCATATCACTGTGATGTTAAATGTCTCAAAGACGCAGATGTCCTTTGTAAGAAATAGCAAAACAATCCATCCAATTCATTCCTTCCTCGATTAAAAGCGCAAAACAAGTACCTGTACATAAGGCCACCAGTGCATGACTCTTGTAGTGCGCCGCCAAACACGCAAACGTAGTACAACGTGCAATCGGTGGGATGTGGGTAGTAGCCAAACTCTTCGGGGCAGTCAAAACCGATATCCCTCTTGACGTTAGCCGCCACAGGAACGCTCCTTATTGGGCTGGAGCGCTGCCTGGAGCGGTCTGAGTGTGCAGCAAGGCATTCTGGAAAAAGGGAAAAAATATTTGAGCTGATTCAAGTTCATATTAAGAAATCGATAGAAGAGAGAGTATATTGTAATAGAACATATTTGATTTAAAATAGAAACAGAACTTAAATAATCCAAGAATTTACTAGCAGAGTATACCCATCCAAAAAAAAAAGAATTTTCTAAATCGGTTAATAAATGACGGAGTTATGAGGTAACAAACATAAAAAAAAAACAGCCGTACCTCCTCCTTTTCTTGAAGTCGGTTAAAAATAGAGATTATCTGCCTTTGATATAAATCGAACAAAAACAAAATAAACTCCGTTTTTAACATTAAACTTTATGATGAGATAAAAGAAAATTATTACGGAGTATTAACAACTTTAATAATTATAACTATGTAAATCAAAGCTATGTTGCAGATCATAAAGAGGATTCAAACGCCGAAGGCGGTTTCAATAAAACGTAAAGGAATCCACTTACTGATACAATTCCAGATAACAGTCAAAATAATAACATGAAACTACAAAGTGGATAATAACAGCGCTTAAATCATAAGTATGCAGAACAATTGCAACACTTCCCGTCCTTGCAATAGCTGTTCGTATGCTCTGAAGCATTCTCTGTATAAATAAATATCTATGGCATAGTTATCAAGATCGACGCAAGTTTTGAAGTTAATGAACTTAGTAATTAGTAAGCTTATAAAATGTAACTGATGAAACAAAATCACAATTTTCATTTTAATTTTGTTAATTTCACGATTTCAATAACCCGAAAAGATAAATAGGTACTACATGTAAACAAAATAATATCGTCTCATATTTTTATTTTTAGCTCTCATAATGTCTTGACTTTGAAGTTTCGAAGAGCGTTTTGTAATGAATAGACGTTATTACCATATCATAACAATTGAATAACACGCCAATTTGATACAGATGAATTGATTTAATCATTGATTTTTATAAAGGATGGAACTTTAACATTCCACCTTAAATAAAAGTTAAAGATTAAAAAAGAAGTAACAATATTCATGAAGAGACAGATTGTATGAACAAGATTAATCATCAACAATTAAAGCAAGGCATCTTAAAATCACTGTGAATAGAAACTGCAACAGCATTAAGCGGTTTTATCTCATTTCGGGCGAACAGTTTTGTCACGTTTGGATTGTGATCACGAGTTACTGTGGGATTTGGGACATTGGCCGTCTCTCGTGAATGCTTAGTACACGTAGCATACTTGAGAGTTTATGAAACAGAACGCGCAACCTATGTCAAAAATACTGTGAAATTAATTTGCAATGCGTAACTTTGCACATGACAAAACCGTGACTAGCGAATCAATTATCTTCTGGTTTGCAAATTTTTGGCATTTCTTTTGCTATGAAGGAACATGATTTTTTGGCACACGATCACAGTGAATCGAATCATGTAACGTTGCCCAAAAGTGTAGTTGTTCCTATACCAAGAGTACTTGTCTAATTTAATGAAAGCAACCTATAACAAATCAGTGACAAAATACTCCAATCACGTACGATAGGAGTCGAAAATAAAGAGTTTAGTTACAACAATTGTGACAATATTCAAATTCACGCAAAAATGGTGTCAAAATAAAAGCAGCTAAAACCATAATGTTACGATGAACAGTTTTTATTTATGTAACAAAAACTTTATTGTCTATTGGAAAATATCTTTTAATCACGTATTAGCATTTAGAAGTTTTTTACTAAATGCTTATTAAGCTTACACATTTTTATCATATCATTTAATAACAGTAACTCATCCTCTAACTAGCTTTATCTATGCCATTTTTAATATTATTCATATAATGTACCTAAGATAAGAATCTAAACATGACAGGTCCATCATACTTTTAGAACTATTTTATTTCTCAATATTCATTAATTTTGTGTCCACAAAATATATGAAGGGAATGGTGAGAATAGCAATATTTTTGATGATTAAAATGAAGCGGTAGCAGACAATGAATCTGTTGAAGTAACTGAAACTTAAATTATTATAACACACCCTGATCTAGATAAAGATCCATCAGACACCTCATGTTGCAATAAGACCTTGTATTTAATACATCGTAATACTTAATACCACTAAACAATAGTAATAGCAATATCCAAACAAAAGACAGCGTTTCCCACAAGTAGCTTATCCATGTTAAAAGCAATTGCATCGACTTCAGAATTTACTTGAACCTGTCAATCAAAATTGATATGTATGTCGATAGGTTTAAGAGTTATGACAGGTATTGCTATGATAGTGTCGACATACCGTCAAGATTCGGGACGCGTGACCGGCGCACGCGCTCTGTAAACTACATGCCCTAAGGCTGAGCATTTTACACGCATACATTGCAAACAAAAATTCTTGCAAACATTATGGTAAGTGTTTATGGATTTAGCTATAACTAGTACCTACCTATTGGGAAATTGATTGATTCAACTTTGGTTTATTTAATCGAATTATCTTTTGATTTAATGAAGTTCATCTGATTTTTCATATAGTCCAGTGCCGATATTTAACTTAACATGAAGACTTAATTACGTTTATTTGCGTTCAATGACCTAACCTTTGTTTACACTGTTAGTCATAATCGATTAATTATGTTTTCACAACATAACAACTGAACTATTATCAAATATTTTGTAATATTGAATTTTGAATCATATAATTATCACGATTATAAAATCAAAGGATTCAATGAATTATTGAAGAATTGCATCAATCGGATGTTAGGTATGAACACGCCCGGCCTAATAGTTAGCTAAACCGTCATAAAACCGCTGGTAAATCGCAACAAAATGTAGAATTATCAAACAATGAAATCGACCTAGTTATCGCAACAACCGGCCCACGATAATACTCATGTAGCTCGTTAATCAATCGACAGATTCCTTGATCGTGGTTCGGGTGTTGCAAACCAAGGGTAATAAGACCACAATTATTCGTTGTGGACGATCTATAGAAACATGAGATCCATAATAATGCCTAGTTGTGTGGGAAATGCTCGAGCAACAGACGATTTACGATCTGCATATTGCAATATGACGTGTTGAAATAACGCTCTCAAACTATTGTGTGTAAAACTACAATGTTATGCCAAAGCTATGCATAAGTCTGTTTGGCCAAGATCATTGACTTTAATACCGGCTGTTTTCTTCCTTTACTAATAAACATTCCAATTGCATTTCCATGTTTGTGAAATCAAAAAGAAGTCGATGACTATTACGCGATAACTACAGGATGGCTGTGGGCGGTAAAACGCAGGATACCTCCAAGTATTGCTAACATATTTGCATTTTACGCAGATGTGAATGCATTACCTACTCCCACTGATTACGAACTTGCAGAAGCTAATTTAGTAAATGTTAAAAAAATATAAAACGTCTTCCCTTCAATCGAGCTGCAATGGACTGCAATAAATTGCAAACATAAACAGATGAATAAAGAGTAAGACAAATAAATAGCCATTATCTGCATAAAATATAGTAAAGGAAACAGTCTCAGACAATAGGAGTTATGTGCATAGGAAATTCTCGCGGTTGAATTATTATCTGAAACACTCGAGTTATGTACGAATACCACAAGCCGAAGTCATACATTAAATAAAATAAATGGCCTTTCGCACCGAAGCCAATGTTAACTGACCATACTAAAAGTGAAACATTAAGATTTTCACAGCAGGTATGATTGTTATCAGAAATGTGAACAAGTCAAAGAGACCATGCCCGTAAGATATACACATCGATGTGGGAGGTAAATGATCCAGGATAGCCGATAGGTGGGTGAACCTAGGATATGAGTAGGCGAATGGACAACCGTAATTGTATTGAATGATTTATCATAATCTACTCATACGATCTTGCAACACTAATGTCGTAATTTAAATAAGAAAGAAAATATCAAAAGGCTTTGACATAGGATGCTGATTACTTCTTTTGTAAGGGATTTGTAAATGGCACTAGACATTCTTGAGTTCCAACAAAGAACACTACGGCTACAATCCTTATTAATCATTTTGTTAAAATCTAATGTTCTTTATCGTTTCTTTTCAGGCTTGAATCAAGGCTGCTCTGCTGTTTTGAATTGTCTACTACTGATCATTTCTTTTCATTTATAATTATTGCAGTCTTATTAAGCAAGACTTAAAATCATATTCTTTGCCCATAGACAATGCGCTGAAATCGTGCGGGCGTGCCCTTTGTGGCGTTGACCTTTTGGCTTTAATTCCTATCTATAACCTATATCACTTCACCAAACTGCCCATTCGTGGTTTGCCTGCACAATATAGATAATGATACATGTAAAACAGCCTTGGACCTCTCACTAACAATACATTTATTAATAGCAATAGCATTCGGGTGGGCGCTTTTCAAATGCTATGTGACCGATGGTATGCAATCCAATTAAATTTTGACAGCCATTATTTTCGATTATATTATTAGATGGTTAATTATATAAAAAAAAACCATATATTTTATTATTATCAGATAAAAACCATGTCTAGTTAATTAGGTTTTTACACCACCATCGTTCTTTTTTGTCAGAAGCGCTCACTGTAGTTATAATTATCATTTTTGTTTCTTCTTATTTGATGATGTGTATTTAAATCAAAACGATGTCAAAGTCAAAGTCAGTATACATTAGATAAGAGTAGTATGTCGTGGTATTATTATTTTATTTTCTAATCCTTAAGGCTCTACGAAGTTATTTCTGATAGTCGAACCTACTGAAGTTAGGGCCTTTGGAAGTCTGCCTTTATCTGAGAGGAAAAGTAAGAAACGCAGCAAAATAACATAATGTTTTGTTTTTTTATTTGATTGTTTTGGAAAGTTTGGATAGTGATTCAAGTCATGGGAGGGTAAAAACTAGTCAGTTTAAGTCTAGTAATAGTTAAGTCAAGGCAGATTTAGAGAATATTACTTGGAGAAGATTAGTCACTAATAAACCTCCTTTTTCTTCTTTTATACCTCGCAGATAGTAATGCTTCTTGAAAAACTCCAGTGAAGCATACTGTCTTAATGTTAGTCATACACAAGCAATAAGAAAAAAAAAATTACGGTCCAAGCTTAAGATTTATCATTTGAGTTCCTTTAGAATTCAAACACTCAAAAAATATTCTCGTTTTATATGATTTCTTTATGTAACATAGAGCATACGATTAATAGCAAGAGGTTGTTAAGAATCCCACCATATAATTACTATCCATAAATGCTCTGTGAAGATATGCAATTGCATCACTAATAGTTTTGGACATTAGATCAACTAATGTGGCAAGAGGGCCCGAGGCTCTCTGTTATAGTTTGAACACGCCCTATAATAGGTAATTGTTAATGATTAGATTTGATAATTTGAATAATATTATATTAAAATCATAAATAAGTCTACTCCTACTTAAAAATGGATTAAAACCTTATTATCATAGATTTATAGATCTTTATTTAATTTAAATATCTTACAGTGAAAAATTACCAGTTAAATATCATATTGACTTCGTAATACTTTTTGTGACGCCTTTGTAGTTTTTATAAAATTACTATGGTTATACGGGTCGTTAGCTCTTTCGGTAATTTTTATTTGTCGGCATTTTATTTGTTAAGAATTACCTCAGATTTATTTTTACATTTATTTTTTTAATTAAATATTCTCTAATGTTTGTCAGAGAAACATTGAAGCTTGTCAAAATAACTAAGTTAATTGTCAATTCAGATTTTTCTTGAAATCTATTTTTGCTATAGATTCAATCAATATGTATATCTATCTATATATCTATTTTTGCCAGACAAAACAAGGCTGCGTGCACAGGCATATAAGAAGAACGCTGCGTGTTATCAAAATAGACTGAATGCTTGTTGTATTTGTGACAGCATAATATGAAACAATGTTAGTTTCGTGGACCGTTGCTCTATATTACTGCACGACTTTCCGCGTCCGTATCGTTTAGCTTGGTCTAAGTTCAGAACTTAACCGATAAATATATGAGATTTTATTCCGAGCTTAGCTTAGATAAACTTCTGACTTAACGATTTTCCATTCGCACTCACTGGATATACAAAATTACAAAAATTTGGGACAAGTTTTCTATTAGTAATCTTTAATTTTAGTAAATTTTTAATTAAGATTAGTAGTTTCTTGTTTTTTACCAATAAAAATATATGGGAACTGGAAAAAAAATGCCTTAAATATTTTGAAGCAAGTAATTGCAGACACAAAAGCAACACAGATTAAGACCACTTAATCTGTTTTGCTTTTTTGTCTGCAATTTTCATGTAAATCAGCAGCAGAACGGCAAGCAGTAAGATGTGAATTGTATTTGTTTCAGCAGGAGACTAACACGCTACATGTTATGACTTAGGCCGGGCTTTATTTTAGTAGTCACGGTACACGACCTCGGTATCGAAACTGCTGCCTTTTCACTTTTTTTCACTCACTCTACTTTAAAATATGCCTCTACGTTTAATTCGTAATGCAAATGTATCAAGATTTTTTGTTTTCCGCTGGAAAGGATTTCTCAACAAAAATTGACAGTGAATTGATCTCGATTTTACAATTTAAAACGCACTTCTAGTGATAATAAGCTTATCTCGTTTTTTTGGAGTCCATATCTGGTTCCAGTTTCAAGAACCCAGGATTTTTTTTTTTTTTTTTTTTTATACGACTAAGTCGGTAAACAAGCATACGGCCCGCCTGATGGTAAGCGGTTACCGTAGCCATATGGACGCTTGCAACACACGAAGCATCGCTCACGCGTTACCGACCTTTCCCCCCTCCCCAATGAGCTCTGGCGACCTTACTCACGCGCAGGAACACAACTTTACACAACATAAAGTTATTTGGCTGCGGTATTCTGTAAGGTGGAGGTACTTCCCCAGTCGAGCTGCTCTTTGAGCGAATAAACGCTATGCTCTACCTACGCTAGGATGGGCGGGTTCTCTTCTTTCTTTCCCTCTTTAATGCCGATGACTGTCTCTCTCTCTCTTTTCAACACGATTATCCAACTCGTTATATTTGTGAATTGCTTTTTCTGTATTTTAGTGATTAGTAACAATGCTGTGCTGCAGTGCGTTTTAGACATTCGCAAATACAAATCTTGTATCAAAATAAATAGATAATGGTTAGTTTTAGACGTAAGTCAGAATAATATTTTGATAGAAATCTATGCGCGAATAGATCCTAAAGCAACAAATAAGTCCATTTCCATTTTTTTTTATTGAAACTATAAATCAAAAAAAAAAATTTTGACACTATATCATAGCTGACTTTAAAGCTCGTACTCAGACAAAAAAATAACTACCTACACTATATTTTTTACTTTTAAATAGATCACTTGTCTGCCGACTGCCTTGGCATTCCACTATCGGTTTTTTGATGACATTATTATACATTTATTGGTTACTTAATGTAGGTACTAGACGATAATCAATCTTATTACTGACAGCCAAAATGTAGGTAGATTGACAACACTTTTAGGCGCTATCGGTTTTATACATCAAAAATCTATAGGAGAAAATCTATAATTCCGTGATAAGACCTGTCTTAATATATGGTTTGTAATGCTGGGCAGTAAAGACGACGGATGAAAGACGATTGCATGCAGCTGAGATGAGAATGTTGAGGTGGATGTATGGAGTGACAAGAATGGATAAGATATGGAATGAGTACATTAGGGGAAGCTTAAAAGTAGTGCCAGTGAAAAGTTGAGAGTAGTCACGTGACTAAAAGTATTATGAATATGAAAGTGGAGGAATGTACGGGAAGGGGAAGACTGAAAAAGAGATGGATGGATTATGTGAAAGTTGACATGGGTAAGAAAAGAGCGAATATTGGTATAAAAAATAGAAGAGTCGAGTGGAAGAAGCGTACATATTACGCAGATCCCAAATGAGGACCTTTAAAAGCTAGTGAAGTGGTAATATGTTTTTACAAAGCACTCATGAATATTGATGGAACCTTAGAGTGCGGTCAATCTGCATTCATAAAAAGATCTTGAAATTAACACTCCGCGACAATTACGCTAATCTGCAAATAAGTATATTAAATCTTTATTACACTACAACCTGTAAGTTTCTACGCAAAAAATAACGATTAATGATTCAATACCTGCAATTATTTTGAAATATTCATTACTTCCTGCTCTATATATAAGACTTGTTCAATTACTGCTTGAATGTCAAAAGTTATGAAGGCAATATGTAGGTATTCATACGCGTACGTTATGGCGGAACCAGCTAAAATATGACTTGCAAGTCCAACGGTTATGATTCTGATCTTTGGTTTCTAAAATCAAAACCCAAAACTCATTTTTTTAGTTTAAGCCTTGGGAGCTTAATTCTAACGCAATCGAAATTGATTGCTCGATCGAAAAGAACGAATTCGATCTTTTATCGAGTGTAAGTCACGTTACGTTATTCTGGCAATTTCGATATTTAGAAAGAAAACTAGTCAACTCAAGCTATGATCGGTTGTGGCTATTCGAATTGACTCTGCCCCTCGAAATTTTACAGTCGAATAGGACTTGGAGAGTAAGTTCGATTGGAAGGCTATTTCGAAGGACACGAGAATCCCCGATAAGATACTTATGAACGTTACAGTTAACTCTCCCACCGGTTCGGAATACACACCGAGGAGACATAAACTCAGTTTGAATCCTATAATATGCTTTCAGGGAAGGAAAACATTGTGAAGAAACTATAGCACAGTGGTCGACTGACTGGGTACCACTCTCAAAGTTGACATTGAAGCCAAGTACCTACCGCTATGTTCCGGCTCGATTTCCCTTTTAGGCTTTGTGGGGCCTCCTTTGGATAAATCCTCACAAGCACTGTTTACCATTATTTTGTTCAAATTGGAGGAATTGTCACTAAGTCTTAATATACCTACAATCAGTTAATCTTGAAGACTAGTGATACCTAGCCAGTTGTATAAGTTCTCAAGGCGCTTAGTCCACCTACGCTCATGTTTCTAGCTATTAGATTAATCCCATGTTATTTCCATATATTAAGTATAAATTAGGTATAAACATTCTAATAAAATGTCAACATTAACAAGAGGAATGTGGGTGGCCCATAGCGATAACAAATAAAATGTAACATAAAAGAAAATATAAATATATGCAATGCATCAATATATGCAAAATATTGAAAGCTTTTAGACAAAATGTCAATTTTGGACTCATAAATGCCCTTTTGACAAAAATAACACTGAAAAAATTAGTCTTTTTTGAGAACTGTTTTTGCACAGATTTTTTTCAGTAACCGCAACATATTTCTAATTAAGTTCATCATCATCATCATCATCAGCCTATAATGTCCCACTGCTGAGAACAGGCCTCCTTTCACAAATAAGGGTGAAAGGGAACTACTAATTAAGGGTTACTAATTAAGTTAGTAAGTTCTAAGTAATATATAATAAAAATGATTAATTATGAATTTTTGAGTTAAGTTAATGTTTAATTCAATTGACTCCATTTTCAGTGACCAGTATGGATTCTATCGATATTTCGGTTAGGATTAGTTTTATTGTTTATTACCTTTTATGTTTCAGAAGCGCTCGTGGTGTAGCATGATTAGCCGTTCTTAATCGATCGGCAAAGTTAAGCTACGTCTGTCGTGGTCGGTACCTGGATGGGTGACCACCTAGTGGTATTTCAAATCGAGCGTTTCCGTGCTTCGGAAGGCACGTAAAGCCGTTGGTCCCGGTTATCACTTAATTGTGATAGTCGTTAAGCTAGTTGGATGCCTCTTAGGCGGCTTGAAAAATTCCAACAGTAGGTTGACCACTAGCCTACCTCCACCAATCCGCAGTGGGCACGCGTGGTGGAGTATCGCCCAGTCCCTTTCACCCTCATTTGTGAAAGGAGGCCTGTTCTCAGCAGTGGGACATTATAGGCGGATGATGATGTTTCAGTGACTGAATACGATATTTCATTTTCGAAATTTTAGGTTATCGCAGTTTTATTTGCGTTCCCGAGGTACCCTATATTCCAGGTAACAACAAACAAATAAACAAACAAAGTTTTTTCAGGAAGGTAGTTAACAATTTAAATCGAGTTTTAACTTGAATTTATATATGGTTTTATTGGCTCTAATTGTTGCAACAATTTTGTCTAAGAATTCGACATTTGAGTCATTGTTTTTTTTTTCCTTTTATTGTCATAAAACATAATGTTTTGTTTCGTGACTGTTTTCTTTTTAATGTCAAGGCTACCTTAACTTCATTTATATCCGGGTGTGATATAGGTACCTAACTATATTTATGTGGGATTGCGGATCCCAAACTTAAGGGAACAGTCTATATATTTTTAAAAAGCGAGCATTTTTTATTTAGTTATTAGTGATGATCTTTATAAAAAGTAAATAAATATATATTGTAAAATGAAATTACGGTGTGGGTAAATAGATTTTTCCCATAGAGATACTATTTTAATAGAGCGACAGTACTAGAGTATGTATGTGCCGTGAGCACGGCTATGTGCAACGCTGTCTTGAAACTAACTGCACGTTCATAGTTTGAACGACTAAATACATATAATGGATACCAGCTTGGGCCTTTAGACTCGGTTCAGCGACGTGCCATCAGAATTGTTGACGATCCCGAGCTCACAAGCTGTTTAGAGCCCCTCAGTGTGAGGAGAGACTTTGCCTCCTTATGTGTGTTCACCGCTTGTACAACCATTAAATATTCTGTGGTACAACGGAGAGTGTTCTAAGGAATTGTTCGACTTGTTGCCCACGGCTACCTTCCACCATCGCAACTCACGCCATCGACGGGGAATCCATCCTCACACATTGAAACCAGAATTGTTTCGAACTGTGCGGGCTCAAAGGAGCTTTCTTCCGCGGACGCTCAGGTTGTGGAATGAGCTCCCCGCCGTGGTTTTCCCAATGGAGTACAGCATGGGGTTCTTCAAAAAGGACGTGAAGAGATTTCTTCAGGGTCGGCAGCGCGCGAGTGATACCCCTGGTGTTGCAAGCGTCCATAGGCTACGGTAACTGCTTACCATCAGGCGGGCCGTATGCTTGTTTGCCACCTTAGTGGTATAAAAAAAATAAAAAATGAACCCCAATATTTCGTTTTTATCGATACTTTTACCGAGAACAAATGACAAGGCACTCATATTGACTATTTTTCTGACAGTAAATTAACTAGTGAACGATATATCTATGAATACATCTACCAAACTGCTCATGCTTCGCACTCTTATATACTTACTCTATGAATATTCCCTACCAAAGGGTAACTGACCTTATCAAAAGTCATCAACAAGTTGTATTTTAAATGTAAGTATTATTACTGTGTTGTGAATCTACATACATACCAATTATGGTTTAAAGACCTATAAAAACAAGCGTCTGACGTGCGTTGATCCCGATTTTAATACTGATTATAATCTAGATAACCAGACTGATATTTCTTTTAGGACTCATAATAATATGCAAAGATGAGATTATAAGGTATGTTGACTCAATGGTTCTGGCATTTTGAGCGTTCAATTCTTACATATTAGGGTTAAAATATGATATCATGCTTTGGTAAATATTATTATGGTTATGAATGACTTGCATATTATCTTAATTACATGTGCCTACCTAAATTGGTTAAAAGTACTATATTAATTAGTACACAGTTTCCATGGAAGACTAACATTTTCTGTTATGTTTTGAGAGAGGTAGAGCATAGCGTTTATTCGCTCAAAGAGCAGGTCGACTGGGGAGGTACCTCCACCTTACAGAATACCGCAGCCAAATAACTTTAAGTTTTGTAAAGTTGTGTTCCTGCGCGTGAGTAAGGTCGCTAGAGCTCATAGGGGTGGGAGGAAAGGTCGGTAACGCGTGAGCAATGCTTCTTGTGTTGCAAGCGTCCATATGGCTACGGTAACCGCTTACCATCAGATGGGCCGTATACCGTATACTTGTTTACCGACTAAGTTGCATAAAAAAATAATTTGGATGCTATTATAAAGATCACACTTTAGTTTAAAACTGAACTGTTTTTACTCTGGAAAAACATTAGATTCAGTTTCGTCTTTACCATATAGGCACACAAGGCCCGGGCCCTGGGCCCCTCACGGGGGCCCCAAATCTTAGCAGAAAAAATATTTTTGTTATTCACTTTTTTACTTTCCAATGGGGCCCCGGCATGACTTAAGACTAAAACTTAACTTAAACTCCTTTAGGATGCAAGTAAATCCGCAGGGGAAGCAATGCAATAAAATTGTAGTGAATAATTATCATGCAAGTACTTGAAGCAAATTATGATTCTGAATAATAGAACTTCGAATGAATTCCATTGTTTCTAAAAGGGCATTCTAAAAACATTTCAAAATCTATAAGAACAAAGTCACGTTTTGCAGAAATGATTAAATTGCTCTTAATTTTTCACAGTGTTCAAATTGCTTCAAATTAACAGTGTAATTGTGACACTATAATTGCTTACCAATAATTACAATATTACCAATAATTATAATATATATACAATAATTAATAATCTCAAAATCTATGTATCTAATCTAAATATGCCAAAATGGAAAACTAAAGATTAAAAAATTATGACGTCTTTAGTGAATAACTGGTACTACCTAATGCAAATTGCTGTGGGCGAAAACTTGACGGTTTAAACTTAATCAATTATAATATCTATACATAATGCTTGAATTATTTCTTGACGCAATTACATCGGTTACTGTGAATAATAATCAATTATTCGATGAAGGGTTAACGTTTACCAACACATTATTGTGATGGGAAACTCTGTTGTAACCTTAAATGTTAACTCGCCTTTAAGTCCGACCTTGATTACATTGTTTCGCACAAATATTACACAATAATAAATTGGAGAGCATCCTTTTTTACTGCAATTTAGTAGCGCATTAAGTCATTATATAATTTTAAACATAAGCAGTAGCATAAAAAGCTTAGTACAAACGTCTTGCTACTTTATCTATTTTTATACGGCATGTAAAAGGAAATTAGGGACACACTGTATTTCAAATTCGCAGGACGGGTGTGTAATGCTCTCAGAATTGAAGCCGATTTGCAAATACACTAATAGTTTGATTAATTATATCTCTTTCCCACACGAATGCGCTGAGAGAGATAGCATTGGCACCGATCACTATCGCCATGCCGATCTCTACCAGAGAAACAAATAAATACCCCACATTAAGACCATAATGTACAAACTATAGAACCTAAATCGTGTCTAAATTATCTATTATTGTATCGTAACACAATCCAATGCTCACTCGCAGGTCTGGCCAGCAATTTAATTTCGTAACATGAACATTTCCGACATTCTCTGAGCAAGTGGGCGCAGTGGACCTGCAGCTCGGTTCCCGGTGACAGCCGACAGCCGAGTGACACTCGGCGCTCGGCGAGTCGTGACTATCGCAATATCACTGAGCATTATTATTGTTCAGTATTCCAATGTTGTGTGGTACGGTTGAGAAGCTATTACGAATGTTTTTTCGAAGTTAAAGATTTCATTTTCATGTAGGTATGTGAATTATCTGAAAGAAACAAAAGCAAAAGCAGTTTTTACTGCCACTGTGATTACTACTAACTTTCAGGACATGTTTAGTTGTTTACTGCTATTGTAAGTACACTTTTCGAGCAACTGTAAAACGTGTTTTAGATGTAAGACGACGTAGATATTTTATTTGTAGTCACACACAGTATGAGATTAAAATGTATATGGAACTAAACATTACTTATTGTTGAGGTATTAAATAGATCAACTCTGTTCTGGGATGACAGAATTATTTTAGACACCTTAACCTAATTGTCGCTTTTAACTTAAACTCTTGATCAAGTAAAGAGCGAGATTAAGTCTAAATATTACGTTATTTGTTTTGAGAGCTAAACGACAATCGGCATCAATAGAAAGTTATATTGTTATTTCTATTAATAAAATAAAACGAGATTCGATACGGAGAAGCGTAAAACTTTTAGTAAACCAATATTACTATGTTCTTTTAACAGGACTGGTATCCCAACTGATTTTCTATAAAGTGAATTTTAACGAGCTTTCTAGTTGAATGGTAATTATACCCATATAAACATTAATTTATAATATTAATAAATATGTAAAGTCACTCGTATTTATAAGGTTATAAATTACGTATATAATTATTTTATGAATAAAGTAAAATAAATATTAATTCAGGCAAAAAACTATAAATATAGACCAACCTTGTAATGTAATATTATTTATGGTTAAAAGAACTTACCTTAAGTGAATTTCTACCAAAATTATACGAGATGTTACATCCGAAGAGATTTAATTATACCATGTAGTCCGTCTCTCAATATACTGCATCGTCACACTGTTTATAGTCTTATTTTTTAAATAAAATAAATAAAATAGTAGGTTGGTACTTGCGGTTCTCTAGTTCGTTTGTTCACCAACTGTCATGTTTCATTTGTTTTAGAGCTGGCCGATTGTCTGGTATTCTGCAACTCTTGGGTTTAACATTGTAATGTTCAATGATTAAAAGGGTGGGGGGGAGTTTAAATCTCTTCGGATGTAACATCTCGTATAATTTTGGTAGAAATTCACTTAAGGTAAGTTCTTTTAACCATAAATTATACTTCGATGTTACATCCTCGAGATTTAATTATACCATGTAGATGTTTAGCGTTTGTTGCAGAATGAAAAACACTCCAATAATTACCAAGTAGTGTAATGTGAAAGTAACATTGTTAATGATTTCTACTAAATTAACAGAAAACAATAAATAAATACATCATTCAGTTGATAGTATTGCTTCAGCAAAGGTTGTGTCTTCTGAATCAGGTAAGGGTTGATTATAAAACTTTGCGAAACAAAGAGAATTGCCTGTCCATCCTGCTGCTCTCTTAATCAAGTCGATAGAAATTCCAGCTCTGCTTGCTGCAGATGTCGAGGCGTGGCGCGTGCTATGTGCTGTGAACATATTGACGTCTACGCCACTCTCACACAACGATTGTTTTATCCATCGACTTATAGTTTGAGAGCTAGCATTGTGAACAGGTTTTTTAATGGTTAGAATTAGTTTGTTTGTATTTTGAAGATTTCTAAATTGTTTAGTTCTTTCTATATAAGAAGTCAGAGCCTTTGCTGGACATATAGAATCATTTTCTACAAAAAAAGGAATAATTAGTCTTGGGTTGCGACGATTAGGCATAGATGTTTTTATAATGTCATTAATTGTTATAACAATTTGGGAACTTTGTACAAATATACAACTAAGTTCAATCACAGATAACGTCTGCACACGTTGTCCTGTTGATAACGCGAGAAGAGTCACCAATTTCTTTGTTAACAAATCAATTGATATAGAATCATTTGGGAATAGATTTGATAAGGACTCCAAAACAATGTTTGGATCCCAAGTCGAATGATATTTTGGAAAATTGGGTTTCATTTTAAAAACACCTTTAAAAAATCGTCTTATACAATCACTATTACAACAATCTTTGCCTATAATCAACGATAAAGCACTGCGAAAAGAGTTTAAAGTACCATAACTGGCTCCTTTTTGAAACTGTTCGGTAAGAAATCTTAGTATTTCTTTATTAGATGTATTGTAACAATCTTTATTATTTATTTGGCAAAAAAGAAACCATTGTTTTAACGCTACGTTGTACTGGCTTAAAGTATTATTTGATAATGAATTTAAAATAATGTCTATAGAATCATCAAGAAGATCTTGTCTTAGGTACGCTTGCCGGATAATATATATAAAAAATACTCTAAACTTAATATAATCATAGGCGGTGACTTTAATATAGATATACTACAGAAAAATTCAAAGTCTAATAACTTTTTAGACCTTATGTACGAATATAAATTAACACAACATATAAAAGTTCCCACACATTACACAAAAACTGCATCAACCTGCCTAGACCTTATATTTACAAACTTTAACGATAAAGATGTACATGCTTCTGTAGAAGAACTAGGATTCTCAGATCATTGCAGTACACAACTTAGCATTAAAATACCGCAGCCACATAAAGTAAATACTTGGTATACTGAAAAACGATTATTTAATAAAGACAAAATTGACATTTTTAAATCCACACTGGGTTCTATTAATTGGGGTGATACTATAAAAGAAAATAATAATATTAATCAAAATTATGAAGCTTTTAACGACGCACTATCAAATATACTAAACCTAACTATCCCAAAGCGTAAAATTAAATTAAAAACTAGTTACAAAAAGTACTGGTTGACTAAAGGTATAAAACTCTCATGCAAAAATAAAAGGCTATTAAAGACTCTAAGTATAAAATCGAACAATCAAATAATTATACAATACTATAAGAAATATGAAAAAATATTAAAACAATCAGTAACTACAGCTAAGAAACTACAATACATTAATAAAATAAAATCATCACAAAATAAAGTTAAAACAATGTGGGCTATAATAAATGAACGTACTAATAAAAAATCGAAAGCAACTAAACAAAACATACAATTACAAATTAATAATACCTTAGTTTCTGATCCAAAGCAAATAGTAAACGAATTTAACTCATTTTTCGCATCCATCGGTCAAACCGACACACGACAGGCAAGCAGCGTACCTCGCGGCCTCCCCGTAGTTCACCCTACTGAAAATACCTTCTTTCTTAGACCTTTAGACGTCCGCGAAACACACAAAATTATAAAAAATCTTAAAAACAAGAAAAGTCACGGAATAGATGACTTACCTCCTTCACTTATTAGACAGTGTGCAGATGAACTTGCACTTCCCTTTAGCGTATTAATTAATCAGTCGTTTGAAGAAGGTATATTCCCTAACCTATTAAAAAAAGCCATAATCAAACCATTATTTAAGAAAAACTTGAAAACAGACCCTGGTAACTATCGGCCTATTGCACTTTTATCAACTGCTTCAAAAATTTTTGAAAAGGCAATGTATGATAGGGTGTATAACTTTTGTGAAAACTTTAAAATTTTTGATGATGCACAAAACGGATTCCGTAAACAACGATCAACATCTTTGGCTGTTTACAAATATATACAAGATGTCATAAATATAATAAATAACAAAGAATATGCGGTCGGTATACTACTCGATATGACCAAAGCATACGACCGAGTACAATTCAATATTCTACTGGACAAACTATATGGAATAGGAATTCGTGGAATTACCCATAAATGGTTTGCGTCATATCTTAAAGATAGGGAACAGTACGTAGAAATAGAATACCTCAATTATGTGAAAAAAGAAATAGTAAATATTCGATCAGATAAAAAAGTTATAAATGCTTCCATTCCCCAAGGTAGTGTTATCGGATGTCTTTTATTCCTTATTTACATAAACGACCTTCCGAAGATCATGGAAGAGCCCTGTGTACTATTTGCTGATGACATATCACTTCTCACCTCATGTCATAATAACTCTAAAATAAACGAGCACCTGCACTCAATTCTTAGTAAAACAATAAAATGGCTGGATGCACATAACTTAGAAATTAACTATAAAAAAACAAAACTAATTACCTTCCATCCTAATCAAAAATCACCACTTACAATCAACTTTACTATCAACGATACTAAATTAGAAACCGTTAACGACTTCACATTATTAGGACTCACGATAGATACACACATCAACTGGAAGACTCACATCCAAAACATTAAATCTAAAATATCTAAATTTACTTACGCCTTTCGAGAAATTAAAAAAACCACCGATTTACCAACCGCACTAATCACTTACTACGCGTATGCTCACTCGTGGCTCAGCTACGGCATCATCATGTGGGGAAACAGTGTAGATGCGCCTGCGCTTTTCATCCAACAAAAGAAGCTAATTCGAATTCTAACAAATATAGACCAAACAACAAGTTGCAAACCCTTCTTCCAAAAACATAGAATCTTAACCTTACCGTGCCTCTTTATCCTGGAAACCTGTAAATTTGTCAGGAAATATATGAGTTTCTTCACACAGCGTGAAGAAAAAAATACAAACCGATCGCTTAGATATAAAAACATGTTAATGCTACCCACCTCTCGCATAACACTACACTCTAATAGTCCCTACGTAATGTGCATAAAAATATATAATAAATTGCCAAATTTACTGAAAGACGAATCTGATACAACATTAATAAACAAATTAAAACAAATACTAATAAAAAAAGCTTATTATACAATTAATGAGTACATAAATGATAATAAAATTATATAAATTATATTAAACTACCTACATTATAATAATACAATAATTGATTAATATAATATAAAAATAAAGTCAGATAAACAAAATAAATAAATAAATAATACAAAATGATCTCCTCTCTCCTACATGTTGTTGTTTTTTTTGCTGTGCCCGACAGGGTCCACAATGTTATTTAGACATAATTTACCACCTAAGGTTTAATATTAATATTGATATTGTGGAATGCAAATAAAGAATATGAATATGAATATGAATATGAAATATTGCGCACACCAGGGTAAGTTTGCGCCATAATGGATGATGTTCCCTGGAAGGAGATAATAAAAGATTTTTGCTAGGCCTTAAATATAGCATTTCTGAGCTTACCAGAGATTTAAATAATGGGAACCAAGGTTGGCTGGGCCAGTATGGGATGACAAAAATTCCACGAGCTTCTTCTTCAATAATTTTTCGAAGGCATTTTAAGACAAGAGCGAATGGGGGAAAGGCATAAAAAAAATAATCATTCCAATTGATCGTGAACGCGTCAATTTCATAAGCACCTGGATCTCGCTTCCATGAAATATACCGATAACACTTATTATTAAGCCGAGATGCGAATAAGTCGATATTTGGTTTACCGAACTTTTTAATAATATTTTGAAAACTATTTGCATTTAAGTCCCATTCTGTATCGACGTTGGTGTGTCTAGAGGCCCGGTCTGCGTCTTTGTTGTCACGAGATCTGATGTAGGAAGCAAATATGAAAATATTTCTCGCCTCACACCACTGCCAAATATCTCTAGTAATTTGATTGAGATGGGGGAATTGTATGCCCCCCATTCTATTTATATATGAGATAGCAGTGGTGTTATCAATTCTGAGTAATACATTAATGTTATAACAATCATCACAGAATGATTTTAGTCCTAAGAAAGCGGCAAGAAGTTCAAGATAATTAATATGATGTGACATTTCACGTGCAGACCAGTGACCTCTGGTCACATCACCATCGCAGGCGGCCCCCCAACCCGTCAGCGACGAGTCTGTAAATATTTCCATTTTATAGTTATTTTTATGTAATTTATTTTTAGCTTTGTCAGCAATGTTCGCCCACCAAAACAAATCTTTTTGTAAGTACTTTTTAAGATTCATTCGAGAATCATAATCATCGTTAGATTGTTGAAGCGCCAAATATTTTTCGCGTTCAAAGTTTTTGGTGTATAACCAACCGTAGCTTACAGCTGGACAGGAAGCAGTCAGAGTACCTATAAATCTAGCAAATTCACGGATGGTAATGTAATTTTTATTTTGTATAGTTTTAACTAAGATAGATATTTTATGAATTTTTTCAGTGGGTAATTCTAGTGACATATTTTTTGTATTAATTAGAAGACCTAAGAACTGACATAGTTGTCTAGGATACATGTTACTTTTGTCATAGTTGATTACAAATCCTAGATTTTTTAAACTTGTAACTACGGAGCTAACTGTGTTTTGGCAACTCCTAAAATCTGATCCAATACACAATATATCGTCAAGGTATGCAACGATTGTGTGGCCTTGGTCCCGTAGTAGAGATAAAAGAGGTTTGAGCAATTTAGTAAACACATATGGGGCTGAACTAAGGCCGTAAGGTAAACAATTAAATTCATATAACTGACCAAATCTGAACCTTAAATATTTCTTATCTGATTGATTGATAGGTACTAAAAAATATGCCTCTTTGAGGTCAATCGTCGCCATGAAATCGTCTTTAGACACTAATTTTGAAGCGGTACGGATATCTTCCATTTTGAAGTGATGTGTAACGATAAATTTGTTTAATCTCTTCAAATTTAATATGAATCTAAATCCGCCATTACTTTTAGGTGTTAGGAACACGGGGGAAATGTACTGACCTATCTGTTCAGGGCAAGATGATATTGCACCAAGATTAATTAGCTTAGATATAGCAAGATTCATTTCATCTTTAGAAAATGGCGGATTACTAGGTTCAGTGACTTGTGGGATGAAATTACTTAACGGGATTCTATATCCCTGGACATAAGACAATATTACTGGGTCGTCTGTAACTGCTAACCAATTATTAAGGAAATACTGTATTCGTCCAGAATGAGGTACCTCTATCGGCGACGGCGGTCGCGCGACTTGTTCGCAGGCGGCTTGTTGATGCGCGGCGGTTGCGACGTGCTCATGTTCCTCCTCGTTGACGTCGATGGCTGCGGCTCGTAGTACTGTCTCGGAGCTGCTGTCACTGGCCTTGGGTTGTTCTGTTGACGAGGAGGGAATCGCGCATTTCCCGACATGGGGGTTTTTCGTTGAAAATTTGAGCGGGTAGTTGCCGGTTTTTTGATTTGGTGACCAGTTTTCTCGATATCTTTAGAAATTTTTATATTTTCACCTAATTTGTCACCAAACAGGAAGGTTTCCCTTTTAACGCCTTGTATCGTGCTCCAAAAGCTTTTATCTAGCAACGGAATTACAAGTTTACGTCTATTGACAGTTTCTTCGCAGTGCAGGTCAAGTAAAATTTGACTTATCTCCGACAATCGCTTAATAATGTCTAGCTTGTCTATGTCTGATTTTATTAAGTCCTTTGTAAGGTTAACTAAACCAGCAATTCCAGATCCCAATTGATTTTGCGCTTTCTCCAATCTTTTGTCACGATTTTTGGAAGAATCAGACAATACTGCGTTCACTTCCGGGTTTAATTTAGGAGCCCGGGCCAGTAGAAAGTTTTCGGGGATAGGCATCTTTTCAATAAGGGACTCCTTTTGTTCTTTGGCAAGGCCGTCCAGCAATATCTTCCCCCATCGTTCGGAGATCTCCTTTGGTATTGGTTCACCTAAAGTTTCTTCAATTGTTTTGGCTTCACCTAATACTTCCAAAATCTCATCTGGCACAACCAAGGAAGAGGGCTGGTTAGGTTCAGATAATGATGTAGTCACGGTTGGAACTAGAACCGGGACCCGAGCCGGAACTGAAACCTGATCAGAAACCGTAACCTGTGTCTGAGCCAGAACCGGAACCTGAGCCGGAAACGAGACCGGTACAGGAGCCGAGGACGTAGATGGACCCGGCAATGAAGTCAACATAGCAACTGTCGGTAGCTGCGGGGTTACCACTCTCACAACCGATGGTAAATTTGGTTCTGGGTAGTCCTCTTCCAGGTAAACACTTTCCATGTCATGAATACTTCTCTCTTCGCTTACTTGTCGATTAGACATCGTGTACGAAGATGGAGTTACAGATCCACCGCGATCTGAAGAAAATTTATTTTTATTTTATTATTATTATTACTTTCCGGTTGGTATCGGGTACCAACACATTAAGAAAGTAAATTAATTATTTATTCCTGGATGATATCTCGTATCACCACATTAGGGAATATAACTTTGTTACACCATCAGGGTAATATCTGGTATTACCACATTAAGACGGTAGGATTGCTCGTTTTGTAGCACAATATAAGCAATTAATGTTCTAAAACATTGAGGGTAGATTGATACTAACCTTCGGAATGCACGGAACGATGGCGTAATTTTCTTTTCAAACGACGTATTTTTCGATAGATAGTGTCATCATTATCATCTTTGTGCTTTCTTTTACCCATAGCTGATACCTAATAACTTCAATTTTCACAATTAATACGACTAAGAACGAACACTGCAAAATAGATGTTAACGATGCGGCACACGAAAAACGAATGAAACATGACAGTTGGTGAACAAACGAACTAGAGAACCGCAAGTACCAACCTACTATTTTATTTATTTTATTTAAAAAATAAGACTATAAACAGTGTGACGATGCAGTATATTGAGAGACGGACTACATGGTATAATTAAATCTCGAGGATGTAACATCGAAGTATAATGTTATATATTGTCGTGAATTTATTTATTTATTTCTTCATTCAAAATACTAAAGCAAACGTCCGCGTTTCTTACAGTTTGATCAGTTTAACCATCACTGCGACCATTCCGTGTTATAATTAGAATATGTCTATAATTAGACCACGGCTAGCCGTCAGCTATCACGAAACGAATGAATCGTGATGTGTTTGAATGCAAAACTAGAAATGTATCACTTTCAAATTATATAAATTGGGCGTGTTATTTCGTTTGAGTTGTATGGTTCCGTGGGGCTAATAACGAATGCCAATAAAAATTACCATCAGGATGTTTGCTTACCACCTTAGGTTGTGTCCAGACAAAGCGACTGCCGCGCGCGGCATTCGCAGGACACAAATCTGCCAGGCGACCGTTTAGACATACCCAGAAAATGTTTCCGCGAGCTCGCGACGAACATTTGCGGCAGTCGTCTAAACATAGCGAGGTAGGCCGCAATCACTGAGTCTTGAGTTCTGGACACACCATTAGGCTCACTTGCATCAGCCTTAATTGCTCAATAGTTACTTACCTACGAATTTGAAATTTACATTATAATAATATGACATATTTTACCCCATGTATGCAATTAACAGATAGGTAACCAGTTGGGACAAAGAATTAATAATAGAAATAATTAATAAATGAGTAAAACCAATAAAATACATTAAAATTTAGTCTTTTACAGGCATATAGATGCAAATGGAATATTTGCTATACTTGTAGAATTTGTTTGTATCTTTATTTACTGTACTGAACTTTTAGTAGGTAATAAAGTTATTATTAAAACGACATTAAATTAAATTAAATGCCAGGAAATAATTATAATAATGGCAATAGTTACAATAATCTTAAAGCTTCTAAATCGATACCTAACTTTACCCATGAACGTATTTTATAAATTCCGAGAGAACCCAAAAATACTTCATAACACCGATGTTATCATTAACATCGTAATAAGTATTGTTGTGGGTACTTATGTAAGACAACATGGCGAAGATTTATCTTAATTTTTTTCAGGTTGTTCGGGTGTTGTAATAACCCAGGTAATTTATTGCAGTGTTGACTGTTACATGTTAATAAGATTGATGAGCTCGGAAGCAATAAATACTTGCTTGCTGATGCTCATTACAGAAATTTATAGTATCTACAGCTGAGTACATGTACGTTGGCATACATTTATTTTACATAGCTTTGGAAGCTGTATAAAGAAACATGAAAAAACTTTTTTCCTTTTATATTAGACTAGGTTTTCGCCCCGCTATCCCCCCCCTATTTAAAATAGGGGATACCGGAGCGTTATGATTCGAATTTCTATTTTTCTGTTATTATTATTTTTATGGCTTTTATATTGCCGCTGGATGCAAGCGGCCGAAAACCGTTCGATGTAGGCCATGTTCAGCAGTGGACATCCCTAGGCTGATATGATGATGATTATTTCTATCGTGTATTTTAGACAATGGTACTGATTCTGTTGTTTACAACTAAACTAATTTAGTCTCACTGTATCTCTTTTTAACAAAGAACATAAGAAAAGAAATTTAGTTCTGTCACATTAGTCCAATTGCTTGATTTCAACATAAATTAAGTCGCCATCAAAATTGGTTACGGCTATTTACCAGCAAATAAAACGGCAAAGACTAATTTGACAGATTTAAATATGTTCTATCATTTTTCAATAATGTTTGTAAGAGAGAGATGTGATTAAAATTATTTTAGTGCCATTTACAACAGAATTGGCACCAGTGTCTGCTTATCTTAATTAAGAAACACAGTTGTTCAATTTTTTTTGTGGTTGCTACGTAATTATCTAATAATAAACTATACATTTAATAACATTATGTCATTCAACTTGACCTACGACATATAACCTGCAAATGACTCATCAAAAATACATTGATTATTATATTATGAGAGACATTTACAATATCCAAAATTTTCTAGAAATTTGAGCCTTATTATAATACATATAAGGGTTTCTAAAAAGCCACTAGTTTTACTGCATTTCATGTCTTGATTGGTTATCGCTTTCATATATCTTTAAAGAGATTGAATGGTAATAAAATCAGATGATTTTAGGTTTTTTTGTTATAAATTATGGATTATCGTGATCTGTCGTCAACAGTGCTCTATTAAAATAGTGATTTATATGATGATAACCTTTTGAACTAGCATTTAATTATTATAAATCTAGATCTGCTGCGTTTTTTTTATCTGTCCAACTCCAAAGTGATTCATATCACGAAATAGGCAAAAAAAACCCTTTTATTTAATAACATAATTATGTCAAAGAAAATTGAGCACGTCAACTAATACTAATGTTATACTTATCGGAAGGACGATTTTGGTATCGTGGTGGAGGGATTGAGTGAGGTGGCAACACAATTACTTTTTTATTAAATGTTAATAAACGGTTACGCGTATTGGTATTTCAGGACAGTAATTATTATAATCTCTTTGATAGGGTCCGAAATGAGGACATTCGTAGGAGAACAAAAACGACGGACATAGCTCGTAGAGTTAGTACGCTGAAGTGGCAATGGGCACAATGGGCATCGCAATCGCTCAAAGAGCCGATAACCGATGGGGAAGAAAGGAGTAGCGACCACGTACTGGAAAGCGCCGAGCGGGACGACCTCCCACCAGGTGGACCGACGACCTGGTCACTGTCGCTGGGCGCCGCTGGATGCAAGCGGCCCAGAACCGTTCGAAGTGGAAATCAATGGGGGAGGCCTATCTTCAGCAGTGGACGGACATCCATGGGCTGATATGATTATGATGATGTAAGTTTATTACAAGCGCTCGAGCTGTTCCTACACATCTCAGTGCAATCATTGTTGCACCCGGTTCTGAAGACTATTATTATTTAAGACTGTACATGTGTGAAGTGAAGTGACTATGAAATCATGATGTTCCTATCAATTGGCTGTCGCTGACGCCGACATACTTAAAACTACTGACAATATTTTCAATTCTTAGAGAAGTAGGGACGCCATTACGAAAGATATCTTTAAAAGAATCTTTCAATCAAATTATTGCCGTCTTATAAAATCAGAAAATCATATATCACTCAAATAATCTTATCTATAAAATTTAAAGGTAAACAGGCCCTTATATAACATGACCTCTTTCTTACTACAATATTATTGACCCTTTGAACTGTTACCTTTTATATTTAAATATCAGCGTCAATCAATTGCACTGTATGTTCGATTGTCCGTAGATTATATAATTTTCCAATTGACAAGTTATCGAACAATATTAGCACGTCTGATTAGAAATATCACTGTATGTTATGAAGCAAGCTCCTATGACGGGAACGATGTTTTTAATCACTATCTTTTTTAACCCGGTAATGACCGGGAACTAACAAAAATGCGAAAATAAAACAGAAATCTGAATTGTATAGTTCATAACGTGAAATAATTGGACTGTTTTAAAAAAAACCTAAAACAGACTTCAAAGTACACTAAGAAGTAATCAATGATGACCTTGACCAAACGGGAAGTGTACCCTTCCAGACATAAAAAGAATTTTCCAAATCGGAGTTAAGAGGTAACAAACATAAAAAAAAAAAAAAAAAAAAAAACAACCGAATTGAGAACCTCCTCTTTTTTTTTAAGTCGGTTAAAAAAGGAACTTCAATATTTAATACCTAATTCAGAGAAACATGTATCAATGCAAAACATACAGATACATTTAACTTGCACAAAGAGAAGGTAAACATACCTCACACATCTCAAAGCTTTCTCGATACAGGACAAGACAATTCCTAACATTGTTCACTCGTGAACATTAGAATAAAATGTGCAGCTGTCGGCGTGTCAAGACTCGAGGACGTAAATTGTGCAAGAACTGCAAGTTGGAGGCACCTGGTTGCATATCCGGCACATGATCGTTATTCAAGGTATGTGCGAGTCCATTGTCGTGACGTTAGGACCAGATTGTAAATTGGTACGATAAATCAGTACCTACTGATAAGGACTAGGTATTATTTATTTATTATTTATTATACGAGTATACTTAGTATATCTAGCTAGAGCATAGGTAAAAAGCGGTCATACTTTTTAATTGAATTCAGTATTACCAACTATATCAACCCTAAAACGAGGAAGGTGTATATTTTCCTCCTCCTTTTCTAAGCTATCAAGCAACGCGAAAAATAATATTTTGGAAATTTTACTTTTGAGAAACCCAATATATATATACCCCCTATATCTCATCACTGTCGATCCAAATATTGTACTCGTTTAAATCAAAAATTTAGAGATTTTTATCAAAGCGAGATGTTATACTTCGTCATACAATGGAAATAGTATTCAGAGCCTACACGGGTTCAGCGCAGTGACAGTTCGCAGTGTAATACATTGCAGATATTCAGATATTCATGAATTATTCACGACTTCATAACTTACTATGAGCTATATCCTATTATGATTTATGGGAATTCATAAACTATTATAATTCAACGAGTGTCTATAAAATCTATACCTTTCCTGCTTAAAGTCAATGTCAAAGTATTTTATTATTAGCCAAATGAGCTGTTATTTTAATTACTGTCTACAATAGTATGTCTCTATCTATTAAAATGGTAGTTTACTCCCGCGCTTGTAAAGGCCACCACATAATAATATTCTTAAACCATAAATTTAAAGACATACAGTAAAGTTTTATGCAATCAATTTATTCGTCTAAACCAAAAAATTGCTAATAATATAGCAATTTTAATCAGCCAAACGTTCAGCCTTCGAGCGACATACATTTATTTTAATTCCCAGCATTATAATTACTAGGATCTTTTTGCCCAAATATGTGATCCATTTTAGGCAAAAAACTAGACTCAGGAAATAATTTAGCTTAAATTGCCTTTAATTTTATATACACTATGGAAAAACGCTTCCGCCAAAAAAATCTGACTTTATTGAGCAAGTCAATCAATATTTTTTTAAATCTAGAAGTATTTTTGTATCAATTGACGATATAAAGTCGTTGAATAATTACTTGGAATGCCCTTCCTTCGTCATTCATTAAATTAGATTTAGTAGATACTTACTATTTTATAATGGCGCCATTAAATAAATAAAAAACCGGCCAAGTGCGAGTCAGACTCGCGCACCGAGGGTTCCGTACAAACCTGTAGGTATATAAGTAAATGGTAGTATAGACCTGAGTATTTGATATTAATTTCAATTTATGACCTATTAAAAAAAAACTACTTACTAGATCTCGTTCAAACCAATTTTCAGTGGAAGTTTGCACCGTAATGTACATCATATATTTTTTATAGATTTATCATTCTCTTATTTTAGAAGTTACAGGGGGGGGGACACACATTTTACCACTTTGGAAGTGTCTCTCGCGCAAACTATTCAGTTTAGAAAAAAATGATATTAGAAACCTCAATATCATTTTTGAAGACCTATCCATAGACACCCCACATTTATGGTTTTGATGAAAAAAAAAATTTGAGTTTCAGTTCTAAGTATGGGGAACCCCCAAAATTTATTGTTTTTTTTCTATTTTTGTGTAAAAATCTTAATGCGGTTCACAGAATACATCTACTTACCAAGTTTCAACATTATAGTTCTTATAGTTTCGGAAATAAATGGCTGTGACATACACGGACAGACAGACAGACATGAAGAATCTATAAGGGTTCCGTTTTTTGCCATTTGGCTACGGAACCCTAACTAGACTCACAAAACAAGTTCGACGTATACCAAAGCTAAACTCTGAAATGTCATTCGTAAATGGAAACTTGAAAGAAAAATCTTTGTCTGCTACTTCCATAATAAGTAAGAAACCAAAGATAATATAAACCAACTAACAAAATCATGAATTTAATGAGCACTCCAATAGTCGTCTCACGGATGTGCCACACGGACGGAAAGTAATTTAAATATTGAAAATATGATTGTTTCAGAAAGAACATTTTTCATAGAAGAAAGCTCCTTTGAAACCGCACATTACGAAACCGTTATGGTTATAATGTGTGAGGATGGACTCCCCATCGATAAGGAGATGTGCGATTGTGATGGTAGGCGTGGGCTACTCGAACATTTCTCAGAATACTGTCCACTGTACAAGCAGTAGAACTCACAAAGAGGTAGCCTACATTTAATGTACACTTTGAGCAACACTGACTTTGATCAATGGATTGTACTGATTGACGCCTACAGGTTAATGATGACGATGATGAATGATGTAAGGCCCCTAAAGTAAAATACTCCGCAGAAATTAATGACTATACAACCTTGAGAAGGCCTATGGACAAACCAGGTGTCACCATCATTTGGGCACATTGTGTTTGATAATAAACTAAGTAACTAGTTAGTCACAGTACAGTATGAAACTAGCAGTAAATCAGTTTAACATAAATACAATTTTTGTTTTTCGTGCTTTGTCAAGCAAATGTGAGCGTAACTAGCCTATTACCATTCAAAATAATCCGTTTTTTATCTTTTCTTACTACTATTTTTGAGAACTCAAGAACATAGCGAGAGAGAGGTAGAGCATAGCGTTTATTCGCTCAAATAGCAGCTCGACTGGGGAAGTACCTCCACCTTACAGAATACCGCAGCCAAATAACTTTATGTTGTGTAAAGTTGTGTTCCTGCGCGTAAGTAAGGTCACCAGAGCGTAAGTAAGGTAACGCGTGAGCGATGCTTCTTGTGTTGCAAGCGTCCATATGGCTACAGTAACCGCTCACCATCAGGCGGGCCGTATGCTTGTTTATAAAATAAAAAAAAAGCATAAATAGTAATAATAGCTTGATAAGTATAATTATTGAATAACTAGCTGTCTCCTATGGTTTCACCCGCGTTCCTGGAATAAAAAGATGTTCCTGTTGTTCCTGGGACGTAACACTCGTGGATAATGTAGCTTCCCATTGATGAAATAATTTTTCGAATGCTACTGGTAGATCCAGAGATTTGAGCATTTAATCAAACATAATTGGACTGTTTTACAAAAAATTTAAACCGACTTCAAAGTACACTAAGAAGTAATCAAATCCTGATCTGATGACAATGGGACCAAACAGGAAGTGTACCCTTCCAGACAAAAAAAAGAATTTTCCAAATCGGTTAATAAATGACGGAGTTAGGAGTTAACAAACATTTAAAAAAAATACAACCGAATTGAGAACCTACTCCTTTTTTGAAGTCGGTTAAAAACTATTCAACCTTATTATATTAATACAGATTGAACTTTTTTTATAATAATTAGTTGAAGCCACAGGTTGAAGCGTATAGATGGGGTCTGTCCACCAAGATAAGTAACCATGTCGTCGTAGCACTGCTGAAAAATTAACGTAGGGAGCTCATTTCATAGCCTAATGGTCCACAATGGGAATGTCCGACTGAATCGTTTGAATTACGATTTCCAGAAATACTATGAATTGAACCAAGGTTGTGTGTATATGGTTGCGGTTTAAAGATGCCAGTTAATGAGAAATATACTTATGTCAATGCAGATATAGTGATGTGTAAGTATTGCGCGATGTTTTACATCTTTTTATAAGACTACGTCATTATTCACATCCAACTACTAATTTTCAGGATGAACTTGAGATTTACTGTGAACGAAAACTTACGAAGACGATTATCATCATCTGCCTGCTCTGTTCCCAGTCATTTTGGGGTCGGAGCAATATCTACGCTTCTTCTACTATTCATACCAGCAGACAAAGACGATTATTACGTCACATAAATGCATAGCAATACCAAAACTACCGCTGGTTTCAATAAAATCGATAACACCAGTTAGTAGTATCAAAATAGTATCGGTAAGACAACTCGGTAGGTAATTTTGTATTTTGATAATACGACAATTTTGACGATTCATTTTAATAGGAATAACAAATTAAAAATATACTACTCTTTCTGGACCTTCTACATATTCTACGACCGACTTTCTATGAGAAGTAGCAGTACTCACGGGTAACCAATCGCCAAGCTGGTCAAAGTTGACTGTCATTCAGATAATCATGTAGTTACCTCCGCACTCGCCACCTTACTTACTCACATGGTTATAAGTATACGTAACAATGCTTTCCTTAATCATTATCCCACGAGGAGGTTGACCATGTGGCTGGTTGCATTACTTACGTACTTGGCAGATGTTGAATTGACAATTACCTGGAACAGAAGAATTAAAACAAATGAATAACGTTTCACGGTATTTTGTAACGGCAATTAAGAAATAACTTCTTTGTTTACTTATTGACTTTATCAATGTATTTAAAATTAAACAGCGCTATTTAAGTAACTAGCGTGACACATTTTCATACTTTAAATAAATAGTTACTATTATATCTTCTAGTTAAAGGTCTAATACTGATCGGCTGACAAGTCGTGGAAGATCTTTTCATATCACAGCTTTTTTTCCAAATACTTATACAATATACCATATAATTATTATGCTTATTCATACAATTGTCACTTAACCAGGGGGGATGCAAGTGCAGAGAGAAGCTACTATAACCATATATTCCTGTCTTCCACATTATGAGCCACCTTATAGTAGGCTTTGTCAATTGCTAATTGCAATAACTCATATGATTATTCAAACATATTACTTTTGTACGCAAGGTCTCATGTTACTACCACCAATATATTAAGTAAATTCATTAACAATCCACCTGCTTCTATGGTATTTGGTATAGTAATGGTATGGTATGGTATTTTATATTCTTGTGTGAGGGAGGGAGAGTGTCTCAAGTAAGAATAGTTGTCGAATTGAATAATTAATAATAAGCTCAACCCTAGAAATAAGGCATTTTACTAACCCATGGATCTGTGAAATCTGAATAAATAAATTATTATATTATTATATTATATTATATATGGCCAGACCTAAATACACTGTAGTTTGCCCACCAGAGATATTTAGAGCAACGTGCTCGAAGCATAAAGGGAACATTTACGTACATAAACACGTATTAGCATTACGTACGGACAAATAGTCGGATCACGATCTGTTATAGTAAATTACAGTGCGCAGGCGCAATTGAATTAGTAATGGGGAGTTTATGAATCATTAATCATTGATATGGTTTGCACGAAAGTTGTATTAATGTGTCGTTAAAATATGTTGAAAATCGTTAGCAAAATTAAACGGTTTGATGAACTTTGGTGTACCATTTCAGCTGGCTATCATCCGCAACTTAAAAACGGTATATACCAACAATACCACATTTGACAGCTTTTTTTATCACCTGCCCTGAGGCTCTACCGTGTAACTTTGGTGGTAATCGTAACGAACACCATTAATTATTTCATCCAATGACGCGCGCGTGGTACGACGCAACGAAGACCATTCTTGGGCCCTGATTGGATGAAATTCATTAATCGTGTTCGTTACGATTACCACCAAAGCTACGCGGTAGAGCCCCTGGTGAGATTACTTTCTATTATGGTCCGTCTACGCTACGCGAACCGAGCATGAGCCAACCCGCTCTTCGTTCGTCGCTCGCGATGTCAAAACGAGCTTACAACGAGCCTACAACATGAGCGCGATGTGAATCCCTGTGTTCGTTAAACTGACAATTAGCGGACTGCAGTCGAGCGCGTGCCGAACGCTAGTTCGAAGCTCGTAAGTTCGTCGTCGTCGTAGACGCACCTTTACAAGCTTGTGCTTTACAATAAATTAATATTGAGTATAACTAGAATAAACTTCTTGTTGTTGTAAAAGGGTTTGATAGATAACGAGTGATCATCATTCTTATCGCACGAAATGAATAATAACAAAACATGCAATCGACAAGAATATTTATAGTAGATTTTGGATTAACAAAATTTTGTTAAAGGAAAATTAAAATAATACATAGCGCCAATTTATGATGAAAAAAAATTAAAACGCAGTGATTTCACGAACTCTACATTATTGAAAACCAAACAAATCGATCACAAAACATAGTTATTTTTAAACACGACCAATCATCAAAACTCGTTTCCATCCACGCGTATCTATAGAGATTTAATAATACACTTTCGTATTCCGATTTCCACGGAACTGTACCATTATTACGTTTACAATTCGTAATGCTCCGGTTCAGTATTCCACGGGTAAATTGATGTAACTCACTATAAAATCAGTTACAATTAATTCACTTTGTTACGTAAAATGATGCGCTAAACACACATAGTTAGCGTCTTATAGAGCATTGAAATACAGTAGGTAAGGTGCAATAGGATCTGCACTAAATAATGTGCTGCATAGTGAAGCTATTTTGAAAGCATTCGAAGATCAAGAAAGTAGTTAAAAGCACGTAAAGTAGATAAATAATATGCTGAATAATGCTGGTATTTTTGCTAGAAGCAATAGTGTAACTCAAAGTTTGTAGCTTAAGAAGGTAGCGAACTGGGTTGGATGTCGCGTTAGATTATGGAGGAACTGGTAATTTAGAAACCCTTGTCTAGCAGAGGACAACAAAAGGCTGATGACGATATATTGATAACGTTGCGACCTCTTTCTTATTTTAATTATTCGTTCCTGGTCATACACGCTATTTTGGCTGCCACACGCGTCATACTTGTGAACAGGTGCTGCTTGTGGGGGCTGGTCTGCTTAAGTTTGCTATTTATTTACTTATTAAATATTTATTCAGTCTACTTTGTAATTTTGCCGCCGCGCCGGGGCACGCAATTGTTTTCAGTGCGATTAGAATGTAAATATTATGTAATGAATCTAAGCCTGTTTTGAAAAGAGTAATTGCTGAGTTTATTGCCGGCTCTTCTCAGCAAATGCAATCTTCCGAACCGGTATTAGAGTATTAGAGTCAGACTTTTCATAAGTGCCTGCGAAGGTCTATTTGAATAAATGATTTTGAATTTTTGAATTTCAAATTTTCAGACTTTTTGGCGGGAACTTTCAGAGTGACGTTGCGTTTTCATTTTAATTTTCATAAATTCGTATATTTTTAGTTTTATTGCATATTATCGATGGTATTTTATCCAATAAAGATCAATCCATGTGCACCAGTGAAGTGAAATGAAATGAATTATGTGTATCGTGACTTTACAAGTTGTCTCAAAAAGTCCGTGTAATGTTTTAGTAAAATGACCACCATTTTACTAAAACTTGACTGGACAGTGACTGATAATGCGGACTATGTGAAAGTTAATGTGCGGACTATATGAAAGTGATATTATGTGGATATTATAAATAAAATGTATGCGACTGAAGGACGTTGTATCCATGGTCAAGAACAAATTAAAAAAAAAACAAATTTTCATATTAGCAATTCTTCATTATATTCAATCACGCTCTTCACACTTTTTTCATTATTGAGATAACTGTTTAACAAAGCTCTATTCGTCTGGCTGGAATAAATGTCAATTTTATAGAAGAACCTACCAAAAACAATTTGTGTCGTCGAATTTATAAATAAACGGATGGACACCTCTACTGTATCAGAATTATTTGTATTATAGCGAATCCTACTGGGTTCTTAATTTTTACTATCACATGGAAGACAGTCTTTTTTTTCATTGACTATTTCGTATGTTGCGACTGCAGGCTACTAGAGACAAGAGCTGAAAGCTTACGTCGTGACAATAAAGGTATTATGTTGACGCTAAAAACCCTGCATTATGGACTTAATAAGTCATTCACAAGGTCAAATTCATTAGTTCAATAAAATGTTAGCAAACACGGATATACGTAGTAAGAATCTGTATTAAACTTTAATCTAAAATGTCGGTCAGCGGTTTCATAAATAATACTATCAGAAATCCTTGCTACATTTCTCTGCACTATAAACCTTGGTATAAAACGCACATACGATTAACACATGGAGTTGTTAAGAAAACATAATGTGTTTAATTGCCGTATAGTTGTAGATTAGTTTAACGCAAGACTTATTTACATATAAAACGGAATGTGCGTCTATTTTGTTACGTAAATGCATAAAAACGGTTTCATCTGATGAACTTGGGCCTGAAATCATATTTGTGTAGCAATAAATAGTTTTGCATGCAGGGAGCTTTGTACTATTTACATTTACATATCTATCTTTCTACCCACGATGGACAGAAGAATGGAAGTTAACTAAGCGGTCCCCCGACGCATTGAAAAGTCAACAATAATTTGATAGATATTTTTTACTTTATTATTGGTCCTTTTAGGGATAAATATAATAACCACCAAAAATAATTTTGTGTCCAATATCTCTATTAGCAAAATAATAAACGTGAAAGTTTGTATGTGTATTGAACTTCATAAATTCGGATAAAACTAGGCACATTACATAGATTTCAGAAAACCTCAGCTTTGTTTAACGCTTTCGCCAATAATTTAGACCACACATAGTTTATGGACATATTTATATCACCTTCAATAAACTGTATTCTAACCCTATTACCAAGATCAGTTTACAAGTTACGTGTGTCCAACCATAGTTACATAAAAGGATTTACGGTGTTTCCAATAAATAGAGTAATTTATCTTTCATTACTATAAGCGTTGTGTAAGCCAGCGGAATGTTTGTGAAATATCCGATGAAATTACGTAGGGACAGGTTACGCTGTACTTTCATTAAACAGATCGTATTATTAATTTTATCCGCGTAATTTGCATTTTAATAAACCTAGTTTATATTGACTTGATGTATATTGGCACTCTATTTGAAGATTTTCAATTGAGTTAATATCGTTGCTTGAGTTTATTATACATTTGAGAAATGATTGTTTTATTGAAATATTTTTGACGTTTGCTATTAATACATGTTTTATATTTGTAAATGTTGTAATCTTTCATAGCGAACCCTTATTATGTGAACATCCCATAAAGTTTCAGATCGGTTTAGGCAGTGCATTGGTTATCAGATTGTCAGTAGCTATATCGGTCAGACAGTCAGTTATCTACAAACTAAGATAATTATGTTTATTCTACGGGAGTACTTAATCTGCTTCACGTCCTGCCTTTTGAATTCAAATGTAACTTATTTTATAATAGCTGTCCCCCGCGGATCCACCCGCGTTCCCGGGATAAAAAGTAGCCTATGCCTTTTTCCATACCATAGGCTATATGCATGCCAAATTTCATGATGATCCGTTGAGTAGTTGAGGCGTAAAGGCGTAACAAACAAACAAATTCACTTTCGCATTTATATTATTAGTTAGGATTAGGATGGTTACTTTTGTGTTTATTCACTCATTGCTATATTTCATAATTTGCATTAAGTCAATAATCTTGCTAATAAACAAGCAATTGCAATATGCTATCAACAAATTCCAATCTCATATCTACATCTCCATAATTGCAAATATGTCACGTCAATCACACCTTAATCCTTAGTTAAATGCCAGTAACCCCATCGCATTTCCCAACATACTAACGCCCCCGTAACAAGCCGTGAAAATATCTCGAGTATTCTCGACAGATTTAGTCCAAGTGATAGTAGCTTTAAGTAATGCTCGGGTTTTGATATTGCGTAAAATTGCGATTACAAAATTGTATATTAAAGAGAAATAGCACTGAGTTATCGCTTCTGTGGTTGAGTGGTAAAGCGATTCGGGATTGATTCTTAAGTTGTGCTGATGCAATTGAATTTAGAAAAATATATCTTAAGTTTAAGCTAAAACATATTAAAGGAGTCCATATCATAGTTTTTGTTTCTTGAAAATAGAATAATAATGTTTTTTTTACAGAATTCATTCTATTTTCAAAAAACAATAACAATTGAAATTTAATTTTGCAAGAAATAAATACATTCTAAACTTGACACTTGCATAATATTGTTATAATTTCCATAAAAAAGAGATATTAGAATAAGAGAGCTAAGAAATATAAAAGGAGTCCATATCCTATTGAAGCTTCTGCCAACCTTATTGGAAAATAACACTTATAAATATGCTTAGGCGATGATAGCTCAGGGGCAGTGACGTCAATTACCGTGACGAATGTTGCTAGATCAAATCCTACAATGAACATTAGCTTTCTTTCTTTCGCAGGAAAAGCATCGTTAGGATACCAAAGTACGGTGGTAGGCTATACAAATCACTAACTAAAATGACTACAGCTCTTAAGTTGAAGTTCGTCGATAGACTGACGAGTATTGACAGCCTTAATAAGAGTCCTAGGCTTCGTGTGATTTGGCAACATTACGACTAATCATGACCAGATTGTGTTGACCACAATACGGTCAACCAACACACCACGTCAATCGTAAAAATATATATGTTACGCAATGCAATATTTTGAATATTCCTATTAGATTATTTATTCGCTGACAGTTCATATAACGTCGGAATGTATCTTGAAAAGTGGAACTTGATCAGTGAACAATAAATTGAAGGCATGATTTATGACTTAAGTAATGTAAATCTGTAGGCTCTAAGATGTGGAATGTAACCGGTTTAAAGGTGCTTTTAGATGTTGACTTGTCCAAGCACCCAAGTGCGATGAGCACAATTTATAGAGGCTTAGATACATAGACATAGAATGTTAATAGAACGACTATACTAGTAGTAGTATGTGCCGTGAGTACGGGTATGTAAACACTGCTTTGAAACGAACTGCGCGTTCATAGTTTGAACGACTAAATACATTATAATGAATGGCAATTTCTCGTATTTTATCGATACTTTTACCGAGAAAAAAAAACGACGATATTAGATATGAGTTCCTTGTCATTAACAAGGAACTCATATCTTCGTTAATTTTTTTATGAATGCATCTTTATCCAAACTGCTCACGCTTGGCACAAGGTAATGTTGTTATCGCTATCACTCTATATATTATTATTCTAAAAAAAAGTATATATTTATGACTAGCTGCCACGCGCGGTTTCACCCGCTTTCCCGTGATAAAAAGTATGATGTAGATTACTATTGGTGAAAGAATTTTTAGAATCCGGCTGGTAGATCCAGAAATTAGCCCGTTTAAACAAACAAAAAAAACTCTTCCGCTTTATTATATTAATTATATATAGGTAGTATAGATTACGTTCGGTTCGACATCATCTAATCTAGGTAAGTGATGTAGCTGAAAATAGCTGCCCCCTAGACAAGATGCATGTCGACAATCGTCATCAGAAACGATCTTTGTATGGGATTAACATAAGAGATTGTTAAAAATCACGTGAAATTTCGATTTGAAATGTCAATACCATACAAAAATTGATCGTTTACTACGATGACGATTGTCGACTTCTTGCCTAGGGGCTGTGCACACAAAACCTATAGGGAAACAGATTACCAATACGTGCACTTATGTTTGCTAAGTAACATTCTAAAACAACCAGGATAGCCAAAGTGTAATTTCTCACTTAATTTATACATAACAAAACCATAACACCACAGTGTTGGTACAAAATGACTTAATAAACAAAGTGTTACGTCAGAAAGTGTAACAAACAAATTGCTTCCTGAGCGTAAAATTACTGTAACTCTACCAATCCAGACTAGTCAACCAATTGCCTACCAATTTGTGTATACGTAAATATACACGACACAGTGCTTGTAGTAATTACGTTTTGAAACACTATTTATCTAAAGTTAAACTATTTTATAGTACTGAGACTACCTGGCCAAGACTGCTTATAGTAAAAGAATTAGAGGAAGGCAAAAAAAGATATTGACAGATGAAATACGAAACTAGGCTGGCAAAGACTGGATTCCCAAAGCAAAAGACACTTGGAGTAAAATGGTGGAGGCCTTTACTCATTGAGAGGTCCTTAAATAAATAAATATATTATAAAGTGCTCTAATTTAAAACTATTCTATGCACAATTTGTCTTACCTTCAGGACATAGACAATATGACAAATAATGTGAAAACAACTTTGACATTTCATTATGTGACGACATCGCTTGTTACGAAATTGTATGCGCCGTCGCAGGCCCTTATTCGTGAAATTTGCATTGTTACAACGTCCACTGCGGGACATGATTGAGTCAGCCCTTACGTTGGCAGCTATTAATATAAAGTGTTATAGTTTAATCGTGCTTGGAATTCTTTTGGGCATACCTTTTTTTACGAAAATCATATTTATTTATTCGTTTATGTTAGGTGTAAGTAAAATCTAAAATATAAAAAGACCCAAAACGCAAAATTACCGAACAGAAAATGGATCACTTATTAGAAATACCTAGGATCTAATTAGCAGTCCTATGGAGGAAATTAAAAAATTTGAAGCTTTGAGGTATATCTTTTAAATTGTACACATTTTTCGATAACCGATGGGGAAGGAAGGTTCTCGACTGGCGCCGTGCAGGACCAGGACCGATGACCTGGGCAGAGTCGCGCCACTGGGCTCAGTTGGATGCAAGCGGCCCAAAACCGCTCGAAGTGGAAATTTATGGGAGAGGCCTTTGTTCAACAGTTGACATCCTTACACTGATATGATGATGATGATGACAATTTTTTTAACCAACATAAGACTACGCAATATCTAAATTAACAACAAAAATCAACAATGCCAATTATAAAATTAAATTCACTTTTAATTAAAAACGTTGACACACTTACGCGCCGGACTGTACCCTTAGGGTTGTTACGCATTAAAACTATACGCAATCGCGTTTATTATAAACACTCTTAATATTGCGTTCACGCTTAGAGAAAGTAGTTGCGACAAGCGGAAGGACAGACGGGCGATCTGACTGACTTTATTTATGTACGTGCTTTGTGATCATTTGCGTGCGAATCCTTACTTGTGCAATAATGTATCGTATCGTAACTATTACTTAGCGAGGTCAATACGGTGTCTATTCGAATTGAGACCTTGCGGTTTAAGTAATAAGGGCAAATAGATCAGTTAACGGTAGTTTTCACGTTCAGTGGTGATGTATATCCTTACCGCTCATTTTGGATGGTGTTATATAATATAGAACATTTTAACTGTAATTATCTAGAAATTTATTTAAGCTATCTCCAAAATTAAAGGAAGAAATCATTTTCCGTATTTTATAATAACTTATTGACAATAATAACGTTGTCCAATTTAAGTAAACTGATTAATATCTTCCTATCATGCATCAGTATCAAAAACACAAACACTTCTTTGTTCTAAAATATTTCAGCTCGTAATCACTTCCCTTTCTATTTGCAATCAGAAACATTATTTGATTGAAATGATTAAAATCTTGTGCGAAATCATTTGTAAAATTTTACATTTATACATCAAAATTACTTAATAATTAAAACTCTATATTACAGACATCCCTATAGAGGTAGTTACGTGTGCAACAAAACTTTTTATCTATTTATAAACAAATCTTTAGGTAAACTTGACCTACTTTGATAATTATGTGAACTGCGAAGTAAAGCCACTGAATTAATCAATGACTGATACCTACATAAAAGAAACAAACAAGTTTTACTAGTTTGAGTATTAATTGGAGTACTAGGGCTAGTTGCTAAGTACGAATAAATTAAAATTTTATGAATAGGTACTACGTAACGTAATTGAGTAACGCAGATTTATAACGAAATTCATGAAAAAATCTTTTCTGTAAAAATGTGTGGCAACAAATTGAAAATGAACAAATAAAAATCAAAGCAAACATTTCCCTATCATAATAGGTACTAGAAAGAGATAGCGAATCTGAAATAAAGTCTTAATATCTCAATACAGTACAGCATTGTTGTTTCTCAATACAATTTATTGTAATTGAATTTGAATTAGCAACTATCCGCTGTAATTGTAATAAGATTCAATCCGCGATGTCTCTATCGATTGGTACAGTTAGAGAATTAAATCAACAATAACTTTAAGTGAAAGTAGTCCGAGTGTACGTAGCATATTGATATTGGACGCTAATCCCGTTTAGTCGGCTTTTAGATAAATTTACTTTATGTAATATAAGCAGCTTACTTATAAGTGAGAAGTTTAGACTTATGTCATTTGGTTTTGTTATTAGGATTAGGAATTTGCAGAAGGGAATTTGTCAATCAGCTGTTGCTTAAATAGATCCTTATGTAGTCTTCTAATCAATCAAGATAGTGCCTAGTGCAAGACTTTGTAGTAAGCCTGGCTGGCTATCCTTTAGTTGCAAATCTGTCGCCACTACCTAAAAGTGGTTTTTAGATTTGTGCACAATAGAAAAATAAATAATGTTCTTTTTTTAAACCGCGTTCAATCTATTTTCAAAAAACAAAAACAATTTAAATTCTATTCTCCAAAAAAAGGAAGATATTCTAATCTTGACACTGGCATAATCAAGGCACGATGCCCTATGAAAATCTTTGGGCATAATATTATTACAATTTCCGTAAAAAAAAATGGAATAAGAGAAAGCTTCGTCCAGGGGGGCTAAAAAGGAAGCTATAGCAATATTGCTACGCAATTCATTTTTTCGAATACTCGGCAGTTCCTAAGTGATTCCAATATTTTTTGGTAAAATAGTTACTCATTAGATTCAATTCAATTCATTAAATTAAAAGATTTGGAATTTATGAATTTAATAAGATGCCTTAAATTCGAAAAAATGAATTGCGTTAGCAATATTGCTTAGCTTCCTTTTTAGGGGGCCTTATTAGAGAAAAACCAATCGATTCTCCATAACATCCACAGGTTTTAGTACTCTAGATACCAATTGTGTTGAGTAAAAACACTAGAAACACCTATTACTGGTGGTCACACTGGTGGTCAGGTATGATCGTTAAGCAAGTCTGTCAACGCACGGCATTGACCGTTGGCGAAAGTGAAATGACAAGTTTTACAATTGTACATACATGTTTACTTATGTTCATACTTCATTTCACTATGGGTAACAGTACAAGTTGTATTACAGTTGAGAAACTACACTTTTTTAATGATCTTTTTAGTCTAGAAAACTGGTAGTATAAAAAAATCCCTCTCTATGCCATAGGCCACCATACGTAGTAAGTCAAGAGATAAAAAAAAACATTAATAATAGACTTCACTTCTTCAAGAAGGGTTTATTAATCCCATGCAGTTTTAATCATACTCCAATAATTCATTGACTACCAAATATATGGAAGGCCTACAAAGAATCTGTAATAAACCTACTTAGACACCGACTAATTAAATACATAACCATCTTAATCACGAAATGAGTATTACAAAACAAATAACTGTTATAACATAGGCCCAATTTCGATTGTATAACATCGGCGCACGCGCGATAATGCGATCGCGGGCGTGACGCAGACGCGATGCGCGGGCGCACACTTCCGACGTAATCACCTGTTGCTCACACACAGTGCCTTCTTAGTGTTGTGTGATAAGCAAGTATAGACACGGCTTTCTTTAACAAGTAATTGAGAAGAAGAAAATTGTTGATGAAGAATTTATTTCATAGTCTTTTTATTTACTTTTAATAATTCACAAAGCTTAAAATGGAACTGACTCCCTATTATATCTGCGGGAAACGGTGGTAGGTGCTTGGCGACAGATTTTCAATTTAGGAGTGGTAGCCAGCCAGATTCCCGTGCTATGGATTCCTCATGAAACTTTCCTTCTCAAAAGCTAAACTCATTGGCATTAGAATTCCCCACGACACTCATCATGGGGCATTCGACACCACTGAGCTACCATGGCCTTAAATTATCGAATAGTTTGTTTCTAATAACATTTCGCTTTAGTTTTGTTGACTCTATTTATTTTAGTTTTTTTATACAAGTCTTAGAAAGTATGAAATATAAATAGATCATTTATAACCTGATAGAGTAACCCACAAAATCCGCCTACATAAAGCACTGTAATGTTGTCAGGTAATTCATAAGTCTACACGACACGATATCTAGTCTATCACAGTTGATCGACGTCACGATTTGCCGCTGCGCGTGCGTCCGGCCGCACGTTTCCATAACCGCAATTTAATATTAACTGGGTCATTTGCACGTCGTTCTCGATTCCGCATAAAAAATATATATCATCTAATAAACGAGACGTGCGATTACGACCCAAATTCAACACAATAAAATGACCTAGGGTAATTTGGTACGAGGTTGAAAATACATTATTATTTGTTGGTAACGATGTAATTTATCTGGAAGGATATAAAGGTCGATCTTAGGTCAAGTTTTTGTATATTTTGAATACTGTATGCATTTCTGCTAACGAGGCGGACCATGAAAAAACTACTTAACGCAAGTAAAAAACAATTCCAACCAAAATTAGACAATTATGTTATAAAACCATAAAAATATTCCAATTAAATGTAAGCATTCCAATTGCAATGATGAAAACCATAAAAGGATATTAAAAAATCTCAATAACTGATAGCGGCAACCGGCGGCGATGCAGCGCACCCAACTCAGAAAAACGACCGCAATTAGCAATTCGCAATTCAACGCATTTCGCACCCCTATTCCGTAACCAGCGGATCGATTTCGTAATGTAAAAAAAAACTCGAGCACGTACAAGTTTTACAGTGAATGCACTCGACCTTGAGACAGTTCCACCCTCGTTTAGTCAAGTGTTATCGAATAAGGCTTATTTTCACTGTCGTCGAAATCCGGAATGCAAGCATGCGAGGCCACTGTCGCTTTCACAGACCAAGCCACTGCAATAGGCTATAACCACCTATTAGCAGTTGACGAAAGGCCACTACCGTCCTACCCATGATTTCCCGAGAAAAATAAACCTATATTTTATTCATTTTTACATACCTACATATATGGCAAGTAACAAACATAATATATAAACTTTTCCATTATATACAGGATTAAAGCCACGGATTTCTATTGCACAAATATGTCACAAAACTGTAATTAAAATTAACACATTCATGTAACCGTAGTCACAGTACCTGCATAATAATTGGGGAAATTCATTTGAATGCAAATTACAGTAACCGCGGATATTATCGGTTGCCAAACATTTACACTTGATTGCACTGGACACATTCAATGTCGCAAGAAAAAATGCGAAACGAGACACTGTACGTATCGAATTAGCCGTATACGAGTATACGCCCCGGGGTATTTGTCGGAAATTGCACATAATGTATCAGTTACAGTGCTCAAAGTGTAACATGCAATGCGTATCTTGTCATTGATCGTAATTGTAGGCTAGTATTTTTGGTACTTAAATTTCATCATCGAAAATGACTCTTATATCCCATATGATAAATATTATATTTCAATGATATATCGAATGTAAATGACAAATGACAATGACATATGTCATTATCATTAGGAATGGTCCGATTTGCTAGTCTTCACAGTTGTCTTCCCACGGCTACATTAGGTCTATGATGATTTACTTACGCCATTACACGTTATGTTGGGAAGAAGTGTAGTCAAAGTGAGGGTTGCTTCATCTTATGTGGTGCAAAACAAAAGCGGATGGCGGTAAGTCGAAAAAAAAGTAATGTGTGAAAATTTACATGTCAATGATTCTGAGAGTAGAAATATACGATATCATAATACCTACACGTATATTTTATTATAATCGAAGTAATATTATAAAGGCGAGAGTGAGTTTTCTTTTACCTCTTGACGACTCAAAGCCACATTCAATGGTTATGTTTGGCACGCAAGTGCCCTATGGCATACAGAAAGACAAAGGCTATTTTTTTTAATTATAATTAACTTGTGTTTAGTAGCTACGTGGAAAGTTATGTAAGCTAAATTTCCCAGAAAATGTCTATTCACTCTAGACTAAAGGTCCAAACTATATCAAGAGACTCACCATCCCTAACATAAATTTCAATACTTTTTTTATAGTTCTGATATTATAAACTACAACCTCTTTGCTTCTCATAACTTGCAACACAAGCTAAGGGTCAGCACACAGTCCCATTACATGCACAAGCGCAACGCTGACCGCAAAGCATTTGATCGAGTCGAGGGCAATGACCCGCAGATGCATCCCAGTGATTGACTGATGTCGATGCACTTTTTACATTGGTCTTTAATCATTACATTATGAATATATCAAATTTACGTAATATACTTTGATGTAGGTTATAATTTAAATTAAGCACGAATGTTAAATATGGCCGTTTTTATTTGAACGCATCTGTGATTTTGTTAATCTAAAATTGACTCGACTTAAAAGTATCTATTGAATTTATTTTCGCGAAAATTAATTGTGATCACTTTTTGCTATATTTTAAAGTATATAATCGAAACAGTACAATTTTATTGTAAAAGGCTTTATATTGACCAATATAAATTATCGAAGCGTTGTCATTCCGTTAAAGGAAAAGATAGAGAAATTTCCTGAATGGAAATTGTACAAAATGTCGAACTTAAATAGATCTAAATATTCACCACATGTATGTTTGCGCATCATGTGTGCCAATGGATTTAAAATTCAAAGCATACATGAACAAATAGTAAAAAAGCAGTTTACTTGTCTGTCGATACCGAATAGACGACATTAAACGTACGGCTTCTATAAATTGGCTGTAGAGAGAGGAATGTCTTTTCGCCATACAAATCATAAGAAAATTTGTTATGAAATAATACGATAGGATTGTTTTTTTTTATTACTTTTATTTACCCCTATTAGACCTTGGTAAGGGATGATATGGCAGAAGGTGGTAAGCACATAAAAGGTAGAACGGAAGTTTCATCAGAATAACTACATAGATATATCTAAAATGTACTTTAGGTTATACCTACATAGACTCTTTTTTAAACATTTACGTGAAATTGTGCAGAGTGTAATAACGAGCAAAGAGCGGAGATTAAAATTATTATATAAAATTTATGTAGGCACATACATTGGAACTGGATAACTATCAATGTATAAAAATATCAAACAAAAACACAATCTTGTTCTTGTCACTGCATTCGCAATCAAAGTATACAAAACAAACATTGTAATGAAGTACATCAATCCCCGATGAGAAATAAATGACGCCAATCGAAAGCAAAAACAAACAACATAACAAGCATCTCCAATCAAATGATCGTTAGTTTCGTGTGACACGTGGAATCGATTCGTCAGACTCGAATAATCGATCATGTTAGCATCGAGTCGTCGAACTTTAATAAATGTTTCGCGGTCGGCACATTGCATCATTAAACTTAAAGCTTAATTTACATGGGTCATAACCTCTAAATTACAACATACTCGGAGAGCGATTAGTGATTTACCGATCCTTACCGATATCGTAGACAATTGATTTGCCTTGAAACAAAGTCACTATTGGGCAAAGGTGTATAAAATATGCAGATGTTTTAATTTATGTCGACGAGGATTTTATCTAAGAAATTTTAATTTTGCAATGCTCAAGCATGGTTTAATGGATGAATTATTTATGCCATTTTATTACTGGGTTATTTCAGTGTAGTTTCAGAATCCGTTCTTGATTATCTATGCTTAAGTAGGCAACAAATTGTATTTTATGTAATAAAAAGATTTTGCAAATTTGACGAAATACTTATCACTGCGGAATCAAAGATGGAACTGATTTTATTATGACGCCAAATAAACAACATCAATTTTCAAGGTACTTTTTCAAAAAAGAAAAGTGCAAGAAAAAAACAATCTGTTAAACGTTGACACCTAATTTCCCATTCACGGTCATGTTTCAGGAGTGGACGTTTTGCAATCGTGTTAATCAGTAGGGCTTAACGATTATTGATAGTAAATCATATACTTGAATTGTTGTAGAGTCCAATACAATTGACATTCATTCAAAAATATTCTATTATAACATTTTTAATATTTATCTTTTAGCTTTGTTATATGTATATTATATCGTCTTGATATATAAAATTCTACTGTACGTGAGTATGTCACTGAACTCCTTCTAAACGGCTGCTGGACGGATTTGAATGTTTTTTTTTGTATGCGTTTGGGTGGCGCACTGGATGGTTTAGATTCACAAATCAGCCCGGCAGATGGCGCTGCAGTCGGTATCTAGATTATATTATCGACAAACACATGTACAGTTGAATTTTTTTGTATGCGTTTGGGTGACGCCCTGTATGGTTTAGATAGGTAAGGTAGGGTAGGGTAGGGTAGCACCACGCGAACGAAGTCGCGCCGCGCGCCGGGCAGCGTTATTAGCAGCATTATATAAAAGTACAGCGCGGACACATAAATCTAACTTTATTTGTATCGAAGTAATGAATTTGATTACTTATTATTATGAGTTTTTATTGCAATTTCGATCTTCTTTCTAACATGACATGTCTTGTTTTTGTAATTATGTGTATATTTAATTATAGTATGGTTAATTACTTAACATATTAAACTTTATCGATCTTACTCATAAACGCTATTAAATATCAAGTAAGGATATACCACAATATGACAATGAGCTAAATACAATGCTTTATAGAAATGAGTTGTTAATACCCATTATAAGTTGAATCCCATACAGATTATTCTCATATTAAGATAATCTAAAGAGACTAGAAAGTTTAATCTCATACAAATGAGGCCAAACCGGCGACCTTTGCTGAACGCACGCGCAGCTACCTCGACCTTGCGTTATGTCGCAACATCTGCACTGGACAAGGTATAACTATTACCTAATCTAGATGTCACTTGGTCAACATTCCGTGGGAAACACTTGACATGTAATCAGAAATTATTAGTTGTTCGAATGGAAGCGTATACCAGGAACTCTTTTACTTTATGATATCCTAGTACTTACAAGTTTTATTTCGTCGCTTAGGTAACAATACCGCGTCAGTCGAAAAATGGCCATGTGACGTTTTATATTGTGGATAGATTTTAATGGCGCGCGTCGAATGATGTTACTAATATTTTAACATGTGACGTCATAATTGAACCTAATCTATATATATTTATCTATTCAGTGAACATGTCTGAAGTATTTCAAAGGAAATAATCAGTATTTTGTCTCTCCTGATAACTCTTGCGCGGTATTGTTATCTAAGCGACGATTTTGAAAAGCGCTTTATTGCGTTTCATTCCGGGTTATTTCATTTAAATTGTATTGATTACCCGTATATTCATTTTTTCAATCACACACGTTCCTTACCAGGGCCTGATTAGGGTAATAAGATTTTGATTTTAAAATAAAAAAATTAACAGCTTGTAGCTCTAATAACTCAGCTCCTCACCAGCATCATTTGGTCATCTGTCAACATAACCTTAAGACGTCCCACACTGCACTTGCTGCCAGCTGGCCTTACAATGACAACATTAATAAATTCATAACTTGAGATCAATAACTATTTTGAAGCCAACTGTTGGGCAAACAAATTAAATTTTTGCCAGTTGTCGCAGTTGATTGATTTTCCAGTACTTCTTGTAAGAGAGAAAGTGAATCTAGTCATTGCTCAATCTAGTTCTATCTACAATAAATACTAAACTACTGAAATGCCTGGAATATTATAAGATGTCATGCGTACGACATACTTGAACCTTCAAATCTCCGCTTCAAAACTTCGGAGCATAAGAATGCAATCGAAAACAAGTGGTTATCTCTCAATCAACTTTGAAGAAAACGGTCTCAGTCGATCGACCTTTGATTGCGCCGATGCTGCGTCCGATGCACCGATTCGAGTGAAAGTTCCGATTACTGCAATCGAGTTATTAAGTTCCCTGATGTAATGTTCGCTTTATTTTTTATCGATTGTAAAATTATTTGTTTGATAACTTTAAGTAGCATCATGCAATACTAATTGCTTGTGCCGTTGTGTTGACAAGGTTAAATGTAGGGCTGCATTATTGTATAGTGTTTTTTTTTATCAGAAAAATTAAAAAATATGATCTCCAACAATTACGTTAGTTTTTACTTACAATAAGTATATTCTGAGGTGTCGAAGGAACAGTATTAATATTTACCTGAAAAAAGAAACAAACAAAATAAAAAAAAAACTGGGTAAATAAAATGTAACTTAAATATTCGTGAACAATTGAAAGAAAGAAAGAAAAAACATTTATTCCGACATACACACAACATTACAGAATTATATATTACATTACAAAAAAAAACCGGCCAAGTGCGAGTCAGACTCGCGCACCGAGGGTTCCGTACAAACCTGTAGGTATATAAGTAAATGGTAGTATAGACCTGAGTATTTGGTATTAATTTCAATTTATGACCTATTAAAAAAAAACTACTTACTAGATCTCGTTCAAACCAATTTTCAGAGGAAGTTTGCACCGTAATGTACATCATATATTTTTTATAGATTTATCATTCTCTTATTTTAGAAGTTACAGGGGGGGGGACACACATTTTACCACTTTGGAAGGGTCTCTCGCGCAAACTATTCAGTTTAGAAAAAAATGATATTAGAAACCTCAATATCATTTTTGAAGACCTATCCATAGACACCCCACACTTATGGGTTTGATGAAAAAAAAAATTTGAGTTTCAGTTCTAAGTATGGGGAACCCCCAAAATTTATTGTTTTTTTTCTATTTTTGTGTAAAAATCTTAATGCGGTTCACAGAATACATCTACTTACCAAGTTTCAACATTATAGTTCTTATAGTTTCGGAAATAAATGGCTGTGACATACACGGACAGACAGACAGACAGACAGACAGACAGACAGACATGACGAATCTATAAGGGTTCCGTTTTTTGCCATTTGGCTACGGAACCCTAATAAACAGATAAATAAATTAAAAAATAATAACAAATATACACATTTAGTAATATTGTGTGACAATTTTACAAGTAAAGATTTGCTACGAACTATAATAGTATTAAGTATGTACAAATAGTATGTTTCACTCAATGGATTTAAAAAAGCTGATTGAAAGTTGTTAAGAACATTTAAGAAGTATGAATAGAACTAGTTTCAATACAAAACAAAAGCTTGTTTTCATGTCTCACAATTCTCATGATATAACTGAAAATAAAATATGAGATTATCAAGATATCATTCAATAACGAATCATAATGACTCAGAAATACCTCCACAGAGATAAAGTTAATGTTGTTGTGAAAACATCTCGTACTGACATATAGTAAAGTTCCATTGCAAATCGCGTGCGCATTGCCTTTTCCCAAATTTAACTATGCTTTAAATTCATTGCCATTTATCGATGAGTCGACGCACCCCACAGCTACCAATATATTGCATCAAACCACGTCATACTTAAAGGAGGTTTCCTCAAATTCTCGTGACAAAACTTCAAAAGCATTATTCTCTACAACGGGATTTAACCAACATGACCACACACATATTTGCACACCTGTTAACGGTAGTCCTTGAAGCAAACAAAAAATATTATGAAATTTGGGTTAGAATGAATTATTCAAAGCAGAAAACAACAAAGGATTCGGAGCAAGTTACTGTTTTTGGGATTACTTATATAAATCTAGGGTTTTCATTGTAATTCCGGATAGTGTAACAAAGGCAACGCCCAAGGTGAAGTATTCGACTCTACGTAAGTTGAAGGTAAATTCCAGTGACATGATGAGATGAAATTTGTTATAACACATGTAAATAATATGCGGAAACATACAAATTATTAAATAAATACAAAGAGTATGAATAAAATAAACAATATTAATAAAAATAGTTAGTACTTAATAATGATGCAATATCAAAAATTTCTAACAGAAACAATAACTAATATAAATAAATATCCTCCTGGGACATTCCTCACACACGGTCATCCGATCCCAAATCACAAAGTAAACCCAAACTAAGCAGAGCTTGTACTATGGAAACCAGATAACCAGATAACTGATATAATACAAATACTACTTTTTTGTTTGTAAATACATACATAATTACACCCAGACTCAGGACATACAGACATGTTCATGCACCCAGATGCATGTCCTGTGTGGGAATCGAACCCACGACCTGTGGCGCGATAGGTGGAATCTTAACCAACTGCGCCAACTGGCCCGTAAAAAAACAGCGATTGAATACACATTCGCATTCTAAATTAACATGATCCCATCTTAAGCGAGTCACTCAAGTGTCGGTTTTCGCCAGTCATGTGTACAAGATCAGCGACAGGCGACATGCTAGATGGATCGGCAGAATCAGATGTCATTGAGATAGATCTCGCAATTGTTCGAGCTGTGGATACCGGTAACAATGGCTCATGTACACGCATTGTACTGTCCATTTGAAGAATACCAAAGGAAGCTGAGGCCATGCATCTAAACCTTGGACGGGTGAATAGCAACGAATCAACCTCTCGATACCCCGATGCTTTACATACAATGAACCCCAAAACGGCCGTCAGATACAATTAATTGGTCCTGGAAAAAATTTATATACAAGCGGAACTAAATGATGACTTCCGTTCTTTTATTGACAATAGGTCGTTAGCTCAAGTTATTAATATCTTATGTAATATCTACAGGTAGTTCTATCTCCGGGTTAACTCAGTGCTAAAAAACGTGCAACATTGATTTACCACACGATCAGCTACTGAGAACATAGATAACCCAGTGTTCTAGTTAAAATATCTGCTTCAGTGCACTATTAGGACATTTTCAGAAAGCTTAGGCCTTGTTGTACATTTTTTCTAAAAGTAATAAATATTACAAAAACTCTTGCGTTTCAATTTTAATATTACTCAAGGTGATATTAAATATTGTAAACTGGTATTATTTACGTGACCTCTGTGCGCTTACTTTCGAATTTAGATCAAGAATAACACTAAGTGAACGCAAAATCTGCGTGTCAAATTGTGTCAACAGATTAAATTTAAATCAGGTATCTCATGACAGCAATTATTTATATTTGAATATTTGTTGTAAATAATTACGAAAACATATCTCTAGAGACAAATTATAAGAATTTAATTAATAATAAATGTCGCTCGTTTTTTAGTAAAATTAAAGTAAATATATCAAACGCTCTTTGTATGGAACTGTGTGCTATTATGATAGACTGTTTTGTAACTTGCAAACGTGAGAAATTTATGTACCGTGAGATTTTATAATAGAAACAATTATAATTTTGCTAATTTATGAGCATTTGAGTTTACTGTTTGTTCACTTTTTATTTTTTAATCATTCATCACAGATAAATATAATATGGGTTGCTTTTGCTATATCTTGATTTTACATAATCTCACTAGCTGTAATCCTGGCCGGGCTGAATAATAATTGTCAAATCGTACTGGCACTTCCTGAGATTAGCGCGATCAAACATACAAACTGCATTTTTTAAATTTAATAGAGTATTTAGATATAGACTTATATATAATATCTATTCAAAATGTCAGGAAACACCGCTAGACTTTTCAAGATGCATGAGTTCCAAATTAGAGAAATTAGAGTTTAAATTAAAATTATCTTTATCTTTTTGTTTGATTAATCTTTAAAAACACATTGTTATCAATTGAATAAAAAAAACAATAAAATAATCAAAGTTCCAATAAAAGGTCATATCTCAAACTATAACTTGAACTTTGTCATAACAATGCCTACTACCATCGATCGCCATTGAAGATGTCATAACTTCATGTTATACAATCTGACGTCAAGTTCAATGCCATTGGGCGAATATCTCCGTAGAAGGTGAAAGTTCGGCCTTCTGACGTCACTGATATTAACCGACGCAGAGATCGAAGAAGATCGACGCTTGTGCATTGACATTTTCGTTTTGGTCGGGTTATAGGAGGCTCGTGATCTATGAATATGCATTTTTGCCAATGGAGCTGTTGTTGTCAAAGAATCATCATTTTAGAAGAATATAATGGTGTGAAGTAAGGGCTCGTGGTGTAGCATGATTAACCGTTCTTAATCGATCGGCAAAGTGAAGCTACCACCGTCGTGGTCGGTACCTGGATGGGTGACCGCCTAGTGGTATTTTAAATGGAGCGTTTCCGTGCTTCGAAAGGCACGTAAAGCCGTTGGTCCCGGTTATAACTTAATTGTGATAGTCGTGGAGGCTTCCGGGGCGGCTTGAAAACTCCAACAGTAGGTTGACTAGCCTAACTCCACCGATCCGCAGTGGGCACGCGTGGTGGTGGAGTATCTGGCCATTCCCTTTCATTCACTCTAATTTGTGAAAGGAGGCCTGCTCACCAGTGGGACATTATAGGCTGATGATGATGATGACAATGGTGTGATGGTCGTCTTTTTATTTTTAGTAAGGCTTGTTTGATTATAATTTTGCAAACCAATGTATTTTTTATCTAATTTTAGTATGGTTTTCTTTAGTTTATTGAGAGGTATATTTATGGCTTAACTAGCGGCCCGGTACGTGCTTCGCTAGATATAAAGTGAAATAATAAAAATGTGATAAATGAAGAACCGCTCGACCGATTTTGTGCAAACTTCACATAAACCATCTACTAAATAGTCCGAACAAAGCCTAAACATTTGGTTTGGATAGGTGAGCCCCTTCTTGAGTTATAAAATTACAACGAAAAGTGGCATTGATTTTTATATATATTGATGGTAATTCATATAAAATAAAGAGTAGGTATTTAAATCAATTTAATTTTCAGTATTCTTTCGTAAATTATGACAAGATTATGTCCTGTCTCGATTCTTCACATGTTTGAAGTTAATAAAAAGAAATGGTGCATTTCTACTTTTACGATTACGTCATTACTGTTATGACTCCAATAAAGTTGTATAACTGGTCATTTTTGAATTTAATGTTGTCCGATTATTTATTTAATGTTTTAATACTGTAATCTTAAACATTTACGTGGTCATAAACAAAAGATGAATAGTGATAGCCGAAGTAAATGGCGTATATCTTTTGGACACTCTCTAAGGAATAGTGCTGATAATAAAGTGTGTGTTGTTTATACTGTGTAGTTACTTATGTATGATTTCAATCTGACCATGGTTAGTGTTGGTGTAGCCGAAGGTGGTTAGCACACAAACCTTGGGAGCGCAGCTAGAGCACACCGTTTTATTAATTGAAAAATTGCTCCTAGAAAATATATGAGGAATTTTACCTAATTTATTTTAAAACACTCAATTTTTTTTTTATTAAAGTAACTTCCTAAGTAGGTATATGTAAATATTGGCAAATACGCTTATATACAAAAGAATGGGTACAAAAATTAGTCTGTATGTATTATTTTCAATTATGTATGCAACAATACGAGAGGCAGTTGTTTAATTTGTATGTTTAGCCGATATTATAACAAAAACTTGTTCGTTAATGGTACACCGATTTATTCAACAAGGCTAACTTTAATACTGCTGTAACGAGGCAATTTTTTGTCATTATTTGTTTTAGACCTATATTTTTTGTCGCTTGTGAAATTTATATTAACATTGTACTAATTTACAGTTTTGTTTAAGGGTATCCAATTCGTCATTTTTGTCATCAACTTAATTTTAATCGATGACTGTAACGAAAAAATCTCGAGCAGCTGATGGTGTCCGGGAAGGTTGGCGGCAAACGTCCAAGAGGTCGCAGCCCACTTAGATGGTCGGACCAGATACGCACATCCCTGGAGATGAACTACCATAACGCTCTTCATGTCGACAAGGACAGACGCAACTGACGCGATTACCGTGATAAAATGAGTTCACGTGGAATCATGACCCTCAGACATGAGAGCACACGACGCGAGGACGGGGATAACGAATCATAAAGTACTAAAAACATTTTTGTTTTTTTTTTTTACTGTTATAGGCCTGTTTTTGACCACAATCTCACTATGGTAAGTGATCATGTGGCCGAAGGTGGTAATCACACAAAGCCTAGAAGGAACTGGCTCTCAAGTGCAGCTGTCGGAACACACCGATAGATTTTCAACATGAGGGTGGTAGCCAGCCAGACGGGTACTACAAAGTACTCTACCACCGTGCTATGGTTTCCTCACGATGTTTTTCCTTCACCGAAAGCTCAAGCACATTGTAGGATTCGAACCCGGGACCTTCGTCTCGGTATCCGACGTCACTACCACTGAGCTATCATCGCCTTAAAATAATTTTAAGTCTATGGTCTAGAGGCTCTTACTTGGCACGAAATAGTTCATTAGACACATTCACAGTTCCTGCCAGCTAATCTATTGTTATGCATTGATTATGTAATTTATTGTTATATCACTAAACACATGTTCCCCAATGATGGTACAAATTACCTTCGTCGGAAGAAATGTCACATGTCTGTCAGACTCATACCATTATGCAAGATTCGCCATTTTTGATGCTAGAGTCGATAGATTTAGGCACAATGTATTTATTATAATTATATAATTACATTCTTAAGCCTAATGTTATGTTATAAGACATCGATAATAGTGTTGTGGCCAAGGATCGTCGATATCCGGGTATCCCACCACTAGCGATGTATGACGTCATCGTTACATGATCGGAACTGTTGAGAACAGTTCCTAACCTATTTTTTGATTGATTGATAGATAATGGATGTTATCAATCATTATTAGGTTCCAATTATTAATGAATTGTGTTGTATTCCGCATGCAGAAAATTTCCTTGAATTTCCATTTCAGTACTTAACAGAGTTTTAAAAAATCAACAATAGGCTAGATGATTAAAAAAAACTATTTAGTATGTCTTAGACATGTATTTTTTCTTTTGTCAATTAAACAAAGAAATACGAAGATATCGTGTGTTAAAGATCCGCGTGACATCACGTTAGAGTACACGTTTAACTCTAAAGTAACACAGGAACCCCCACTCCCGAGCTTTGACAAAATATCTTTGTAATTTTTTTAAACAAAAAGTACGTTTTATAAATAAATGAATACACTCTAACTAACTGATGGACTACTAGAATTATTTTTACTTATGCATCATCCCTATTAGGCTTATCTCTCTCTCTCTCTCTATCTCTCTGTGCATCGCTATATGCCATATATTTTGAAGTTCATATTGTAATGAAGATTGTTACATACACTTTAACAAAGGAGCGTTTCTGGGAAGAAATCAATTATTTTAAAATTATCATATCTCGCTCCAACGGAATGTCGTATATGTATTTAAGTTAATTGCTACTGAACAGTGCATTAACAGTGCGCACACTCGTTTCCGGGTCGTACAACAAAAAAAGAGTGTTAAATAATTACAATGACACTGTGAAGAACTTGTCTTTCGTGTATATGCTATTTTAGTATTTGATCTTATAATGTTTATAAATTCCTCTCCATCCTAAGGTTGTCTGGAAGAGATCGCTCTTTAGCGATAAGACCGCCCATTGTACAGTTATTAATATTATGTTCTTTTCTTTCTGTTTTGTTAACTGTTTTTCTGGTGTACAATAAAGAGTTATCTATCTATCTTCGAAGTGCTATAAAAATAACAAAAATCAATTTTAAAAAACCGGCCAAGTGCGAGTCAGACTCGAGCACCGAGGGTTCCGTACAAACTTGTAGGTATATAAGTAAATGGTAGTATAGACCTGAGTATTTGATATTAATTTCAATTTATGACCTATTAAAAAAAAACTACTTACTAGATCTCGTTCAAACCAATTTTCAGTGGAAGTTTGCACCGTAATGTACATCATATATTTTTTATAGATTTATCATTCTCTTATTTTAGAAGTTACAGGGGGGGGGACACACATTTTACCACTTTGGAAGTGTCTCTCGCGCAAACTATTCAGTTTAGAAAAAAATTATATTAGAAACCTCAATATCATTTTTGAAGACCTATCCATAGACACCCCACACTTATGGGTTTGATGAAAAAAAAAAATTTTAGTTTCAGTTCTAAGTATGGGGAACCCCCAAAATTTATTGTTTTTTTTCTATTTTTGTGTAAAAATCTTAATGCGGTTCACAGAATACATCTACTTACCAAGTTTCAACATTATAGTTCTTATAGTTTCGGAAATAAATGGCTGTGACATACACGGACAGACAGACAGACAGACAGACAGACAGACAGACAGACAGACAGACAGACAGACATGACGAATCTATAAGGGTTCCGTTTTTTGCCATTTGGCTACGGAACCCTAAAAATGTCTGACACGGACGATGCGAATGAAGAAGATTACGCGATTGAAGAATCTACAAAATAAGAAAATTTTAAAATGAGAGGACTAAAACGCCGCTAAAGACAAATAAGTAAAAAAAAATTGCAGCATCTGAGAACAGTAAAACTATTTTACAAAAAACTTAAACCGACTTCAAAGTACACTATAAAGTAATAAAATCCTTAGCTGATGAAAATGGGAGCAAACAACAAATCGGTTAATAAATGACAGAGTTCTGAGGTTACAAAAATTAAAAAAAACACAACCGAATTGAGAACCTCCTCATTTTTTTAAATCCCTAAAAAAATGGAGCGGAAAATAAAAAAAACATTCTGACGTCAAATATAGTATCGTGGCACAAGTGGTAACATAAGTTGTACACAAATAGTGCTATCCTTAGGCTTTTTGCAATCATCCCCACTGTATCGCTTCATAACTATGTCACACATCACATACCATAAAGTAATACAGAAATGTTCCCAAACGACACATACTTAGTGACATACCAGTTTCTCATTGCAGTGCAATCAAAGTGAACTGTGGTAGCCGAGTGAGCGGAGTTGTCGACCTCGGATTGACCACGCCTTGTAAGGGCTGCGGTTACCACGCGGAAACTTTACGTGCAAAAGCTGTGTGACAAAAATGTTGGGATTTGAAAATTGTTGATACTATCAGTTAAAGTAGGGTTGCCATCTCTAAAATTTAGCAACCAGGACAAGACGTGTGAAAACCCCGGATTTTGGAGCCGGACATGTCAACAGGTTTTTTTAAAATATTAGTCAGAATAATAAAAAACAGTTCAAAATTTCATAAATCAAC